>CM077026.1:110939855-112387355 GCA_039090855.1 Macrothele yani
ACACAGAGCCACCGATTGCTGGAAGTTGAATAGATTCTGTCCGTCTATACCCCCAGCTGTTTTCGTACACAGAATCTCCGATTGCTGGAAGTTGAATAGATTCTCTCCGTCTATACCCCCAGCTGTTTTCGTACACAGAATCACCGATTGCTGGGAGTTTTGTGTGCAGCACAATTCACGGTAAACCTTTTATAGAGATGTGAGTGAATAGGCCAAGAGGACGGTCGTTCGGAAAATTCTCGAACCCTCACGTTTGGTGTCAACTGTCATGCCATATTCACAGCCACTCAGATCATTTGTTTCTCGAATTCCGGCACTCAGTCGATCACTAACTGATGCTCGACGAGCTGGTCTACCTGAGTTTCATCGTATCTCGCGCTCATGTGTCGTCTTACTTGAAGCAATCAGCCATTTTTTGTGACTTGCTCAGGTGTACCATATAAACTTTCACATACAAAGGGCATCCTGAAAGTAATTCCTCGTCCCTCATAAGATTTTTATTTGTAGCAGCAAAAATGTGAAACTTGGTGACAAAATAGTTGGACATTATGTTAATAATGCTAGCCTATTCAAAGTATTGTCCATCACTTTCTATACATTTCCACCATCTTTGAACTCATTGGTAAAATCCATTCTGGAAAAATTCCTGAGGCTGTCGTTTCACCCATGAGTTCACAGACAGTTTAATCTGTCACATCGTTGAAACGTTTCCCACGAAGAGTGTTTCTCAAAGCGGTAAACAGGAAAATGTCTGAGGGAGCCAAATCAGGACTGTAGGTGGGTTGGGGTATTACCGTCCACTCCATTTTGGCAATAGCCTGTGAAGTCTCAATTGAGGTGTGGGGACGTGCGTTATCATAGTGTAAAACAATACTATGAAGTGGAATGCCACGTCTTTTCCTTCTGATAGCTTCCTTTAGCTTTTTCAATGTTTGCACATAGGGATCTCTGTTTATTGTTGCAGCTCTTGGATGGTGACATGATGATCAGCGGTGAGGAGGTCTTTCACTTCTTGCCTCTTGGCAAAAATAGCAAACCTAATTTGTGAAAAAAAAACTATGCAGCTGTCACTGCAGGTGCGGGGGTCTTCCAATCCGTTGTTTGTCTGACACTGAACTTTCTCCCTCTCGAAACCTAGTCATCCATCTTTGGACATTACTGGTATCGATTGTGGCAGCTCCATACACCGCCAGGGGTCTTCCTCGGATTTCTGGAGCCTCACATCCCTCTTTTTCCAGGAATTAAATTACGGCTCGCTGCTTTTCTCTGCCATTCATGATCTTCAATTCCGATTCTGAAAAGAAAAATATTCTCACATTGGTAACATATCAAAGTACATGTCAGTACAGTTTCATTAAAACCACTTCAAATTTTCAAAGCTTATTAAGGAGGAGACATTACTTTCAGGATGCCCCTTGTAATACCGTTCGCAATCTGAATGCATAGCAAAGCAAATTTGTGAAAAACGCCTGATGCAGTCTGTGTTTTTAGCACGTCTTTTGTAAAAAAAGATCGTGCTTCTGTAACCGGTTTGTCCGTCCGTCCGTCTGTACCCACAACATCTCTGCAACCATTAGTCCGATTTGAAAAATTCTTTTTGCATTGGGAAGCTTGAAATATGCAAATGATGATCCTTTATTTCGTTTTTTTTTACGATATACATTTTCGCCGGTAGAGGGCGCAAATGCAGATGATGTCGAATTCAAATATACGCTTTATTCCACATATTTGCTTCTAAACATCCGACTGAAAAAAAAAGATTCATCTTTTGATTCCATTTATATCGAAGAGTATTTTAGATATAGTTACTTTTTCAAATTACGCATAGATTTTCCGCTAGAGGGCGTAAAAGTAAATTACCTTTTCCTCGATAACTCTTCTTCTAAAACTTCGACTTGAAATTTTTTTCTTCAGCGGATACATCTCCTGATGGAAAATCTTTTGCATATAATTTCAAATTTTTGGTAAGGAATACTTTGGCCACCAGGGGGCGTAAGTGTTAATTTTTGCTTCTGATGTATTTGCCATAAAATCGGAGCTTCTAAAATATCGATTGAAAAAAAAGTCGTTTGTTGACCGATACTACTCCTCATGTCGACAAACCTCTTAGGAAAATTTTCTTTTTGAAAAAATGCATGGTTTCTACGCCAGGGGGCGTAGATGTATATCTTATTTTTGTCAATATCTCTACTTCAAAGAGTACGATTTAAAAAATTCCTTCCTTGTTGGATAGTATTTCAGATACGAAATGTTTTTCCTATAAATTCAAAATTTTCAAGTAAATCATAGACTTTCCGCTAGGGGGCACAATGGTAAATTGCATTTTCTTCGCGATTTCTGCTCCTAAAGATCTGATTTGAAACATTCCTCCTGTATCGCATACAAGACCTGATGGAAAATACTTTTCACATAATTTCTAATGTTTGGTAAAGAATGGTTTAGCCACCAGGGGTCATAAGTGTTAATTTCTGCTTCTGAAGTATTTGTTGCAAAATCTGGGCTACTGAAAACTCGACTAATTTTTTTTCTTCGACCGATACCGCTTATATGGATACACCTTTTGAGAATACTTTCTTCCTAAAATCATGCATGGTTTTCCCACCAGGGGACGTAAAGTCACATCTTATTTTTGTCGATATCTCTGTTTCTAAGAGTTCGTGAGCTTACGATTCCGTTTACAACAATATCTGAGGGATTGAAATCCCGATTGAAAATCTTCTTTCTTTGGTCAGATCTATTGTTTTCCATACAGGTTCCATCGACTTTGAATAGCTTTGATAAATTTAATTTGCGTCAGAACGGATTCAAAAGACGTGCTTATTGCACCCGAAAATTCGGTGTCATCTTTCTTGTTTGAACTCCGACTACGGATGTTTCACAGTTTTGCGCACGGTGATGCCTAACCACTTCCATTAAACATTCAGGCTCATCGTAAGGGTTTAAAAAAAGGGCATTCAGACAACGAAGCGCAGTTTTGAAGGCGAAATTGAGAGGTACTTATTTACTAAAGGTAACATCACAATCACGTTTGACACCCCGGTGGAGCAGGCGTTTGACAATTTTTCAGAGATGGGTGTGGGTTCGAGTCCCGGTGAAACATGGATGTTGTATTTGTCTTACAGGACTGGCTCCCTTCGTTCCCTGGAACAAGTGGCCTTAAATTAGGAACGGACCCTGCAAATTGCACATCGAGTTTCTCCCGGCGGTCGGTAAAGCTACAAATAATAAAAAATAAAAACAATCACGTTAACATCAGAGTTGGTAAAAAAGGACAGAAATTCAATTTATGTACTGAAAAAAGGACAGAAATTCAATTTATGTACTCCTCTGTGAGTCATAAAATAAGCTTGATTGAATGTTTCATAATTTCACCGAATATTCCGAGATACTTGCGGTATTGTTAGTCTTGGATTAGTTCTACGTTCGACGATTCGAATTCGGTTTTGTAAGCGCAGAATACGTCGATGCGACGGAGAGCAGTATTGAGATTCTACAACACGGATTTTAATTTAGGTATTGGCGGTACAGGGGAGAGTGGTATTCATCTTCACGAGGTCTATCGTCGGCTGTAAATTAAACAACTCTTGTTCCGTGCACAGTAATTGGATCGTTACTGAATACTACGCTACCATTCATGACATCGCTGAATGCCATCGTGAATAGTAGCGTAGCGTTTAAAACCTTTGACATAATTTTAAAGGATTAAACAGGAAGCAATCAGCGCTTTTCAAAGCTAATTATTACATACTGCTGAATATCCGCACTTACTGAACAGAGAGTTTGTAGAATTACTTTTGAAGGATATGTGAGCATTTTGGTTTAATCGATTTTAAACAGTGCCCATTGTCCTCATGCAGACAAATTCGAAACTTTTACACAGTCATATGAAATTTATCGGCAATGCACTATTAAATTACAGGGTGTCCCAAAAATGTGTAACCAATTTCAAATGACGATAACTTTGGATACAAAACAAATATCAGCACTGAAACCATGAAAGTTTTCCGTCTTTAGCACAATTTAATGATTAAAAGATGAGAAATATATACAATTAAAACCATGAGCACTTTCGAGGCAGCGGCTGCCTCTTCTTCAGATGTAATAAATAGATAAACATTTAATCTATATATAATATAGATTATTGCATTGTGGGAAGCATGGTAAGTTATTAGCCAATAGTAATCTACATGCGCCAAAGTGTTGCGTATACTGTTAGCCCAATGGTCTCGGAAGAAAACATGGAAATATATTATAGAAATAAATGGTGTAGGGTGGGGGTGAACATTCAATTTTAAGTTTATATTAAAATTTATATTTTACTGTTTTAATAAGGGATTTCCAAACGTTATGTAACTCATTGGGGGCATGTTTATTACAACATAGCTCACCGGAAGCCTCTATATACACACTCGGACAGTGGGGTATTTACAATATTCCTCTGGTTAAGGCCACTACAGGACAAGCAGCCTCTAATTATGTGGGTTCTACAAAACGCAATATTGAATTACGAATTAAAGAACACAAATACAATATTATAACAGGCGTGTATTGTACATCCCTAGCCAAATCTGTTATACAAGATTATCTTAATCCCTACTGGAGTAATGTAAGAATAATTAATACTCCTAGTAAACCTGGTGACCTTTTAATTGCAGAAAGTGTGTATATAGAGGCTTCCGGTGAGCAATGTTGTAATGAACATGCCCCCTATGAGTTACATAACGTTTGGAAATCCCTTATTAAAACAGTAACTTATAAATTGTAATATAAACTTAAAATTGAATGTTCACCCCCACCCTACACCATTTATTTCTATAATATATTTCCATGTTTTCTTCACAGATCATTAGGCCAACAGTATACGCAACACTTTAGCGCATGTAGATTACTATTGGCTAATAACTTACCATGCTTCCCACAATGCAATGATCTATATTATATATAGATTAAATGTGTATCTATTTATTACATCTGAAGAAGAGGCAGCCGCAGCCTTGAAAGTGCTCATGGTTTTAATTGTATATATTTCTCATCTTTTAATCATTAAATTGTGCTAAAGACGGAAAAATTTCATCGTTTCAGTGATTAATGTCGCACGTGTCTTCAATATTTGTTGCTCAAATATCAGCATTCTGTTTGTTGCAGGCGGTAAGGATTAAATTCAATCTTTCTAGAAGTGTACCCAATGGATCCTGCAAAGAAAGCATAGATTGGGGATTGGTTTATTGAAAATCGATCCAAAACGCGGGTTAAGCGGAATTTCAGAACAAAATATGGAAGCAACCCGCCCACACGTAACATCAGCAGAAAGTGGTACAAGTCATTCAGGAAAACTGATAGAGACCTTACAAAGAAAAGCCCTTGGCGACCATCGCTGGTTCCAAAAATGTAGGATGTTGTGAGACAAACATTCATTCGTAGCCCATAAGTCAATCAGACAAGCAGCAAGACAGTTGGCCATACCCAAGTCGTCAGTGCACAGAGTGTTACGTCAGAGATTGGAAATGCACACGTATAAACCGAAGATAACCAATCACATAACCCCAGATGATCATGCGAAACGTAAACAGTTTGCTGAAGAGATGTGGAAGAACATTGCAAGTGCTGAATCTTTCCTCAGACAAATCTGTTTCTCGGTTGAATGCATTTTCCATGTTTCTGGAAAGGCTAATAAACAGAATGTGAGAATTTGGAGAACTGAACACCCGAATTGCACAACGGAACAAACATGCCAGACCAAAACAGAATGTTTGGTGTGGCATAATGGTCGACCGTGCGATTGGATCTCTTGTCTTTGAGGAAGCTACGGTGGGAGCTGATAATTACCTGGACAAGATTGAAAAGTGTGTGTGTATCCCCAGTTGGAAGAACTCGCAACTTTGGTCATTTTCCAACAGGATGGAGCGCCGACTCATTGGTCTTTGATCGTGAGAAGGTAACTGGATACCAAATTTCCCAATCGACGGATTGGGAGTGGTGGTCCAGTTGCATGGCCCCCACATTCGCCGGACTTAACACCCTGTGACTTTTTTATGGGAATCCATCAAGGGTGAGGTTTACAGCACCCCTGTTGCAGACATTGCTGACCTAAAGAGGAGGATTACACACGCACTGCAGAAAGTTAATATGGACCTTCTATAACGAACATGGTTGGAACTGCAATACCGTTTAGACATTGTTCGGGTGACAAATGGTGTCCATGTCGAATGTCTATAAAAGTTCATGATCTGTGCTGTCAATTAACACAAGTTGTGTGTTGAGATCATTTATATTAAAACTGTTATGATTATTTGAAATTGGGTACACCTTTATGGGACACCCTGTACATTAGCGCCAAACTTTCGCTCAAGGACAGTTAAGCGTTATCATACATACTTTACACCGGAAAGAGTGTTCCAAACATCCTTTTCCAATCAATTAAGTAAAATATAGTATTGGCATTACATGCTTCAAATATAGTATTAGCATTACATAATCAAATAAGCTAGCTAATTAATATTTGTGATTCTGTTGAGTTCTAAATTAGAGAGTGAGGAAAATTTTCGTTTGCCATCTTATTTGGTGCCATATACACTCAGTAGGCAAAACATAAGAGATATGGGGTTAATACAGACTTTTGACGTGGACTAGGAGCATCAAACAGAGGTCATCGCTCTTTCCACGTTTATAAGTGAGTCACGGAGAAATTGTCTTTGGCCGCCACCGGGAATCGAACCCGTGGTGTAGTGGTAGCATATCTGGCGAGTAACGGGAAGACCCTGGGTTCGATTCGCGGTGGCGGCCAATGAAAATTTTTCCGTGACTCACTTATAAACGTGGAAAGAGCGATGACCTGTGTTTGATGTTCCTAGTCTACGTCAAATGTCTGCATTAATTATTCATTCGCCTTCAAATTATTTGTTCAGTTGCTGCTTACCATCTTTGGTGAATCCCCAGCATTGTGCGGGGCTCCAAGAAGCAACCTGCCAAATTGGTTTGGCAATTAGTGTGTGTAAGTCTGGAGGAATTCTAGGCAGCCGTGATGTAATGGTAGCATATCCGGCGCGTAACTGGAAGACCCTGTGTTCGATTCCCGGTGGCGGCCAATGACAAATTTTCCGTGACTCACTTATAAAGCGTGGAAAGAGCGATGACCTCTGTTTGATGAGAGATAGGGGTGTTTGGCAGTAGGCAATGCATCCCCGGCGTAGAGTGGAACAGACCCAAACCGAACGCAGGCAATAAATAGGGGACACCAGCGCTTCCCAAAATTGCATCGCAATCATCAAAAATGGGTAAACGTGGTAATCTGAGCGACTTTGATCGTGGACGCATTGTCGGTGCAATACAGATGGAACATTCTGTCCCCCAAGTGGTAAGAACCCCGGAATTCCCGACGGCAACCGTATCAAGAGTGTACCGCGAGTATACCATCGATGGATATACCAACTCCCAGAGAGCAAGCAATGGCTGACCACACGCGATTGATGACCTGGGTCAATGCAGACTATCCAGGATCGTACAGACCTAGCTCTTGGAAACGGTACCGAAAATCCCATCCAGATTAAATGTAGAAGGCCCTGGCAGTGTCAGGAAGTAAATGGTATGGCGCATGCCGCATACCCTAAGCTACGGGAGTCGATGCCCTGCTCTTGTGTCACAGTTGATTGCTCGTCCTCAGATATTGCTCCTCGCCTGGTGCTGGGAGCATCAAAACTGGATTTCTGCAGAGTGGCGCCGTGTCCGGGGGTCAGATGAATCCCGTTGACGCGAGGGTTGGGTATGGCGTCCACATCATGAAGTTATGGTCCCGTCTTGCCAGATCGCCTCTGTTCCCGCCCCGGATGCAAATGCTCTAATGAAAGCCTCCTTGTAACTTCTAGGGCAAACCAATCTTCGGTTGAAGATGTTATTTATTGACTTCTGTTATAGTAACCTGAAGTGCGCAACTTGCCATCTGCTGTTTTCCTTATCATCACCAGATAATGAAGCAATGTATCTCTGGAGCGGCAGTAAGAATATTATTTGCCGCCCCAGTGGCGCAGTGGTCTAAGCGATGGCCTCTGATCATTCGTCCAAAAGGGGTCCGGGTTCGAATCCCGGTGAGGCATGGATGTTGTGTTTGTCTTACGGCACTGGCTCTCTCCCTTCCCTGGAACCAGTGACACTAAATTAGGGACGGGCGACTGCTTATAGCCCATTGAGTTGCACACGGTGGTCGTTAAACCTTCAATAATAAAATACTATGTATAAGAATATTACTCCGCACACCACAGAAAAAGGAACCTTACTTAAGAACACTATAGGGATCCTATCTCCCAGTGATGCGTGTAATGACTTTGTATCAATGGATCTACCAAGTGCATGGACTGCACTTTTAAAACAAAACAAAAAGTGGCTTTACGATGTGCTTTCCCTCGAGATTTTATATTGACGTAAATTCGACTGACCATTGTTTATTTGATTTGATTTCTTTAAGGTGGTTCCACCTTTAAAACCTTTGCCTTATGTTTGTAATAGTAAAACTTCTTTACACATTTTCTTCGCAATTAATGTATTCCCAAGGATGAGAATTTGCACATCGATAAAACTGACTTTACGTTATAGCGTGGGATACTTAATACTTGCAAAAACATAACCATAATTATATTAAAAATCCATCATTTTTCTTTGAGTAATGTTCAGACCTGTTAATAGATGGCGCGACCTGTACATTGATGACGTCAGTAGACAAACAAATGCTGGATTGCTTAATTATGGTTATGTTTTAGCAATTATTAAGTATCCCATGCTATAACCTAAAGTTAGTTTTACGGATGTGCAAGTTTTCATCTTTGAGAATACATTAATTGCGAAGAAAATACGTAAAGAAGTTTTACCATGGGAAACCTAAGGCATGGATTTTAGGTGGAACCAGCTTAGCCTCTTATTCTACTTAGGTTTTACAGTTTAAGTCTGAAGTCGTTCTAGTGTCTTGAAATAGCCGCTCGTTGGCGAGTGAAAGCTCGGCAGATATTGTATGAATACATCAGTATAAAGATCCGGTTTATTTTCTCATAAAGTCTTGTGTTTTTTGGTTTATATTTACAAGGATCATTTCAAAAGTGTTGCACACTGTGAGTTATCTCTTAAAAAACTGCAAATAAATAGTTGCTTCTTTATTTTTAAACAAACTGCCGACTGATACCAAATTTTCCTTGAAATAAAGTGCTGAATGATTTTTACATGTTTTAAATAAATTTGTGGTTGGTGATTGCAGTTGTAACGTACCAGGAGATGTGACGCACCTGCCAGAAGGGCGCACACGACATAAAGGCAGATAGGAACCAGAACAAAACGTCCGCGTAGCTCAATTGGTGGAATGACTTATTCCGGAATGAGGGGATCCGGGTTCGAATCCTGGCGTGGACAGAAATGACGGAGAAATTTACTTCTTTATAATGGCGCCCGAACTATCCGGATGACCCGACCGTTCAAAATCTCGCAATGGTGTGATGTTATTTCCACACCGCGAGATAGGAAAAAATCAGAGGATCCCTTCTCCAGCACTAAAAAAAAAAAAAAAAAAAAAAAAATATGGGGAAGATGATGTAACGTACCAGGAGATGTGACGTACCTGCCAGAAGGACGCACACGACATAAAGGCAGATAGGAATCAGAACAAAACGTCCGCGTAGCTCAATTGGTAGAGTGACTTACTCCGGAATGAGGGGATCCGGGTTCGAATCCTGGCGTGGACAGAAATGACGGAGAAATTTACTTCGTTATACAGTTTTCCTTTCAAATAAACAACTGAATGGAACTTACAGCTTTCCTTTGAAATTATCTGTGGATATTATTCCTCTGAAATAAATAGCCCTCATGTTGCTTTACAGTTTTCCACTGAAATATATGACCGATTGGCTCTTTAAGCTTTCTTTGAAATAAGCTGTTGATTGCTATTTAGAGATAACTTTTTAATTAAACTGCCTGTTGGTGCTACAGCTTTCCCCTGCTTAATCTAATAATTAGTTGTTACGCTTATATTTACATTCAGAGCTCAGAACGGAAAAGCAAAACAAAACCCTAGAAATTATTTCGGGGCCTTCCTGTGTAATTTCCTGATCCCATTTTCCTCATTTGGTTTAAGTGTACTCCTCTTTCCCGCAATGTCATTATAAGCATTCTTTTTGAAAATTAATTCAGACAAATGTTTCACCTCTTACCTGTGGAGAAATATATGCACATGAGCTATCTAGTGGACACACCAAATATGCACACCGAAATGGGATGCTCTTAGTAGTAAATTGCTCTTCACTTCGGAGTCACTTTAAAAGTGTATCTCTAGAATCATGCGCATATTTGTCTTTTATATCAGAATTTTGATTAGCGTTAATGTTGAAACAAAGTGCTCTTCTTGAAGTTTGCGTAAGTCATTGTGAGAGATGATAGCTATTCCCAAGGTACTAGTTGTCTTATTCATAATCTCGAGAACAGCTCATCTGAGATTTCGTCCTCTTTTGAGAAGTGCGATTGAGCTCGCCGAACCTCTATGCAGATATGTTCGTTAATTAGCTTATACTTAAACGTGCCTATCAAAACAAAGTCTTTGATCATCGACCGTAATTTTAATGTAATAGAATTAGCGACAACATCTACGAACATCTTTCTGGAGTTCACCACACTTGTGAAGAGATGTTAAAAGTCGCTTAGAAGAGTGATTGCTGAGATGTTAGAACGTTTACGGCTTTTGTAATGACCGCCGCTCTGCTCTTAACACTACGTGTTTTCTTTTTACGCGAGGATATCTGGTCTGATAACCAACTTCAGTTTCTAGTCTGCTGGATAGTGTAATGGGAGTTGCATGTTTAATTTTGAAGACTTATATAAAATAAACGGAAAGAGGTGCTTTGATGTCTGTATTGATTGTGAACGCCTTCCTTTAGTGATAGCATGCTTTAAATGAATAGAACATCTGCGATGTTTAAACATTAATTGCCAAAAAATCTCCATCAGTGACAGCAGATTTCTTTAGATACAGCAAGTAATTCAAAAGGGAAAAAATCATTTTGTTCATTTTTATTCTAAAAACTCCGTGCTAGACTACAATTACGTTGGAAAGAAACGTGAATATACAGCAATCTCTTTAAAAAGAACCTAGTTTGCAAGCGTGAACGTATCTGAAATCTTTCCAGATTGTAAGACTTTTCAGACTCGCAAACTGCGGTTATTGTGATGAAACTTGGGAAGAAACGTTATTGGGTTGTCGGAAAAATCATGACGTATTTTGGCACCCGATGGCGGTTGGGCGGTTTTGGAAGTACTAGAGGCATGCGCAGCTCTGTTACCGCTATGGCATTCGACAGGTGTCAATTCTAGCTGCAGTCTAAAAAGATTAGTGAGCGATTTCGTTGATTTGCGGGGATTTGACATCAAGTTAAAGATAAAAGACCATACTGTGCATTTTTGCCATATTTTACTGTTTTACTTCCGTAAAGGGAAGAACGTGCGTCAAGCTTGTGAAAAGTTGCGTAAAGTGTACGGTGATAATGCTCTACAAGAACGTCAGTGCCAGCGGTGGTTCGCAAAATTCCGTGCTGGTGATTTTGACCTCATTGATGCTCCTCGGTCCGGGAGGCCCGCCGAGAATGAGGACGACCAAATCAAGGCATTGATCGAGTCAAACCTACGTTCACACGACACGAGAGATTGCAGACACATTGCACATCCATCATTCAAGCGTTCACGACCACCTGAAGAAGCTGGGATACGTAAGCAAGCTCGATGTGTGGGTTCCTCATGAACTCAAAGAAGCTCAATTGACTGCGCGTATAAACATCTGCGATATGCTCATTAAACGTGAGGAAAACGATCCTTTTTTGAAGCGACTGAAAACTGGTGACGAAAAGTGGATTATGTAAAACAATGTGCTGCGCAAACGGTCTTGGTCCCGACATGCTGCTTCGCCTCAAACGACATCCAAAGCAGACATTCATCAACGGAAGGTTCTGGTCTCAGTGTGGTGTGATTTTAAAGGTGTCGTGTTTTTCGAGTTCCTACCACGGAACCAAACAATCAATTCGAATGTGTACTGTCGGCAATTGGACAGTTTGAACGAATCCATCATCCAAAACGTCCAGAGCTCGTTCATCGTAAAGGTGTTGTGTTCCATCATGACAACGCGAGACCACACACATGTTTGATCACCCGCCAAAAATTATTGGAGCTTGGGTCGGATGTGTTGCCAACACCCAACATACTCGCCTGACCTTGCGCCGTCAGACTTCCACTTGTTTCGCTCTCTACAACAGTCCTTGCGTGGTGAAACGTTCAATTCAGATAATGCTGTAAATCATCACCTTGTATAGTTTTTCGCCACGAAAGACAGTTCCTTCTATGAACGAGGCATTCTGCAGCTCACTGAAAGATGGCAAAAGGTTATCGAACAAAACGGGCATTCTATTATTGATTGATCTTTGTTCTTTCTATCAATAAATGACCTTTGCACAACATGGATAAAATACTTCATGACTTTTCCGACAACCCAATATATTCCTAATTCTGTGATGAAACTTGGGAAGAAATATTACGTTCCTAATTTGAGGAAACGTGTGGAACTTTGCAGATATGAGACCTATAGAAAAGTAAGTTACAAATGGAAGATCTGTAAAAACTAAGAGTCCACACAGATCTTGATACATTTTGCAGTACATTGATGGTACGAAGCAGCTTTCTTTGTGCAGTACAACTGTTCGAATTTGGTTTGTGTTTAGTACATGCACACAGTGTTCCCGTTGAGTAATGAGACAAAACTTATCATATCAAAACTACAAACTATATTTTGAATTGTAACTTACACAGATTCAAAATAATCTTCCACAGACCCCACATAACGGTGAGATCTTTCGTACAGGTATTCAAAGGCACGGTGGAAGACCTGAAACGGAACCTCCTTCAGTCTGCTGTTCACTTCTTGTTCGATGTCTTCAATGTCACTCAAGCGCTACCCTTTCAAAGAACACTTCCCCTGTGGGAAGAGCGAAAAGTCTGCGGTGGCTAAATCTGGAGAGTAGGGTGGATGTTCAGTCACACAGATCGACTTCGAAGCGAGGAACTGCTTCACAGGCAGCGCACAATGTACCGGCCAGCGTTGGAAACGGTTCAAAAATTTCGGACCCGACCATGTAAATAAATTATCAGGAAAAACGAAAATGTTGATGCAAAAGAGAAGAGAGATGAGGACAACTAAAGAAGATGTGACTTCCAAAGTGGAATATATAGAGCTATGCAAGACAGTACGAAAAAGTATCACTGAAGACGTAAGAAAATTCAACTGTGAACTAGTGAGGAAAGCAATTGAAAACAACCAAAGCCTAAAGATAGCAAAGGGACATCTCAGTAAGGGAAGAAAACAGATTATGGCACTGAGAAAAGAAGATGGTTCTGTAACAAGAAATAGAGGCGAAATTTTGACAAGAGTCAAAGATTTCTACTCCAAATTATATGAAAGGGATGATACATGCACTCCAGACATCATGAAAGATACCAGTACCAGAGTTCCTCCAGTCCTTCCAGCAGAAGTTGCACATGCAATCAAGAACATGAAGTGGGTAAAAGCTCCAGGAGAAGATGGAATTACTGTAGACATCATACAAGAAGCAAGTGGAGAAATGGAAACAGTACTCGCCCAAATTTTCACTCGATGCCTTATTGAAGGGAAGATTCCTGAGGATTGGAACAACGCTACAATGATCTTGCTACATAAAAAAGGTGACATTGAGGATCTCAGGAACTACAGACCTATCAGCCTCCTATCAGTGGTTTATAAAATCTTCACTAAAGTTCTTTCACACCGCTTAAAGGTGACACTGGACATGACTCAACCAAGAGAACAAGCTAGATTCAGGAGTGGCTACAGCACAATAGATCATATCCACGTACTGAGAGAACTAATTGAAAGAGCGAGGGAATATGAACTTCCACTGTGCATGGCTTTTATCGATTATGAAAAAGCCTTTGATTCGGTGAAACCATCAGCAGTTACAATGGCCCTGAAATCCTGCGGTATTGAAGATGCGTACATTAATATTATTATGAAAATGCAAGTGCAAAGATTCCGCTGTTTGAAAATACAACACACATAAAAATTGGAAAAGGAGTGAGACAAGGTGACACCATATCTCCGAAGCTCTTTAATGCCACATTGGAAAATGTCTTTCAATCACTGAACTGGGAAAACAAAAGGATAAAGATTAATGGAGATTATCTAACCCACCTTCGTTTTTCTGATGACATAGTCATTTTTGCAACTACCCCATCAGAGCTGCAGAGTATGATCCAGGAACTTTCTGACAAGAGTGTAGAAGTGGGATTAAAAATGAACTTTCAGAAGACAAAAGTGATGTTCAATGCTTTTACAAGAAATGAAGATCTATCGATTGATGGAGAAAAGCTGGAGATTACATATATGTACGTTTATCTTGGACAGCAGATATCAAGTGAGGGTCACATTGATGAAAAAATTAATCGGCGTACAAAACTTGCCTGGAGAGCTTTTGCAAGAAACTGCATAATTTTCAAGAACAATATGCCATTATGTCTTAAAAGAAAAGTGTTTGATCAATGCATCCTTCCAGTGCTTACGTATGGTGCAGAGACGTGAAACTTAACTAAAAGAGACATACAAAGGCTGCAGACAACTCAAAGATGCATGGAGAGGTGCATGCTTGGTGTAACCAGGAGAGATAAGAAGAGGTACTCGTGGATCCGAAAAATGACAAGAGTGGAAGACATCATGATCAGAGTTAAATCCCTGAAATGGCAATGGGCTGGACATACTGCCAGAAGGACAGACCATCGGTGGACAGCCGAAATTTTAGATTTGGATTCCAAGGGACAAGAAAAGACCCAGAAGAAGACCACATGGAAGATGGGTGGATGTAATTTGAAAGTATGCGGGAGTGACATGGAGGAGACTGGCACAAGACAGACCGTTGTGGAGGAAACTTGGGGAGACCTTCGTCCAGCAGTGGATTGATAATGGTTGACAATGATGATGATGGTGATGATGATATATATATAAACGTAGTATATATATTCATTCCAATAACTGCTTGATATTTAATAACTAAAATCTTTTTTTAATAATAAAATTTGGTTATTTGCTAAATTTTATTGCCATTTTTAGTGCCACTATTTTGCGTAACCCAGAAGTAATGGCTGACTATGACCGTGATCATGGAGTATATTAAAAATGGGAATCATTATTTACGATTACACAGATGAATTTTTTCAAATGTATTTAGATTGTTCACTCTTTCAATGCTTTGATGGAGGTGCGTATACTTTCATATGATCAGTTAGATTTTTGGTTCCAAAATCTTTTATTACACCGTCGACATCTTTCTTTGTAATTATACATTTTCCACATTTTAAACAACAAGCAAGACAAAACTACACAGAATTATTCACTGGTTCATCAATGAGACGAAACAATTTGCAGCATTCACTCATCTCCTTGTGGTTTTCAACAAGCACGCATTTGTTGGCCTCGACGCCTTTCTCAACCTCCTTAATATTAAATCCATCCATATTAACAAATAAGGAGTTAATTTGACATGTCATGAGAACGGGATGTTAGCACATCAATCGAAAACCTCTGAATGCTCAATGTAAAAGATGCGATGTGGAAAGTAACTGTTTATCATACAGTGAACTTCGCACGTAGATAGTGAATCAGCTGAGAAGCAGGCGAATGGCGTTTGCCTGTACTTTGCCCTGGACAATCGCACTGTAAAAGAACGCAAAGGAAGTATATTTTTACGATATGGTGTCGGTGTGTCTGACGTCGGTCGGTGGAAATCTTCGTTGCTTTAAGAAAGAGACGACAATATTTTTGCATGGCAAATCATCAGTCAGTCCTTAGGCACCAGTATCGACTACAGAATTCCACAACGCGCATTTTTCTTTGGAATGTATTTTTCTCATTTCAAAAATAAAACGGGAATAAAACCGGGTCAAAATCGGGTTTGGAACATCTTGACCTGACCCGTTGGGACCCGCAAGAAATTGTCTACCCGTTGACACGTGACCCGTTTCGATCTCTGGTACCGGCACAGCACATTGCCGTGCAATAAAAACCAGTTGTTTCTGTGGAATGGGTCTTTTCCCGACACGTTGTATGCAGGCGTACAGGCATTGCATTACTCCTGAATAATACTGGCCGTTCACTGTGGTGCCCTCAGCAACAATTTCGGTAGCCTTCACCACATTTTCATTTGTCCGTGCAGAAACTGGATATTCTGTGCGTGGTTTATACTTGAATGACTCCCTCCCATCTTTGAACGTTGAAAACCAGCATAACTCCCCTGTACGACTCAGACAGTAAATATGTTTCAGGTCTTAGTACACTCCGTGGCAGTGTTACCTAATTTACAGTAAACTTTTATCACATATTTTGGCGCCCTTGCGTAAATTCTAACACGCTCCACTCACACAGTTTTACTTCAATGGTGGCCACACGAAAACTACTGCTTCCTTCGACTGGGAAGTTACTCCTGCGATTACAGCACACTCTAGTGGTCTAAATTATAAACACGCTTGTTACTCTTATTCAAAGTGCTGCCACGTAAAAAAATATGTCTCATTACTTAACGGACATAGTTTATACACTGAGTGGCCACTTTATTTTGACCAACCCGTCAGTACTTGGTTGGGCCACCTTTTGCCTTTAATACTGCGTCGATTCTTCGTGGCATGGACTCCACGAGATGTTGATAGGTGGTTTGTGGAATCTGAGACCATGCTTGATGAATAGCACTTTCCAGGAGTGTGAGACCGCAGGGTTGTGGATCCAGCTGTCTGATGGCTCGTTCAACTTCATCCCACAAATTCTCAATGGAGTTGAGATATGGAGATTGTGGGGGCCACCTAAGCAAAGTAAACTCACCGGCATGTGCCTGAAACCAATCCTGTACAATACGAGCACTATGGCAGGACGCATTATCTTGTTGAAAGTAGCCATCGCCATTGGGATAAACCATCCACATGACAGGATGCTTTTGGTCCGCAACGATGTTTAGATATGATGTGCCAGTCAGACGTTGATCAGCACGAATTAAAGGGCCCAAAGCGTGCCAGGAAAACATTCCTCAAACCATAACGTTGCCTCCACCAGCTTGAAGGGTTGTAGCAATGAATTTGGGGTCCATGCTTTCGTGCTGTTTCCGCCAAATTCTCACTCTGGCATCGTCATGGTGCAACTGAAAACGTAATTCATCGGACCACATAATTTGTTTCCAACTATCGACTGTCCAATCCTTGTGCTCCTGTGCGAACTAGATACGTTTTCTCTTGTTAACTGCAGACAGCAAAGGTGTTCGAACAGGCCTTCGGCTGCCATATCCCATCCGATGCAGTGTACGGCGAACAGTGCGTGCAGAGATTATTTGAGGGGATCCTTGATTAAGATGGTCTCTTATTTGCGGCACTGTTGCCCTTCTGTTGTCTGTTACCAGTCTGGACACTCTCCTTTCCGCCCGAGCAGTCACTAGTCGATGACGACAACACGTTGCACGTAGAGACCTAGTTTTTTGGCTAATAGTCCAGTTTTTAAATACTTTAACAACAGCTGCTCTGGAACATTTCCCGAATGCGGCGGTTTCGGTGATACTCGCTCCATGGCTCCGAGTTCCTACAATCATCCCACGTTGAAAGTCCGTCAAATCGCATTTTTTACCCATCTTGTCACCCAAAAATCACTTCTACTACTGTCGTAAGCACTAAGCTATCCCTTTTTATACTAGCCTCGCCCTCTGGCGGCAACAGCGTGCAGTCATAGCTCATTTGCTTAAAACTGTCATGTGGTCACAATAAAGTGGCCACTCAGAGTATACAAGTTTGTATCAAAGAAGTGTTTCCACTTTGTCAGATTGACGAAGTAAATTATTACAGCTTATAGTCAACATTGCTTTGTACTGATGTTAAGAGAAAGTGCCATGATCATATAAATTGTTGTAATTTTGTGGGCAAGACAGATAGTAAAACTCTTCTCTCACCCAAAGACAACTTTTTTTGTGTGAGCGAGAAGATTTCAAAAGGAAATGGGAGATGATCCGTTTTAGTTTTTAAAACTGCCTCGTTAATAACGGTGAAAGACTCGTCTCTCTTCTAGTTTCTTGTATTAGGTTAGCGAATATAAAATCTTAATTTCTTATCAAAGTGATGAGAAATCCGAAGAACTATAAAAAATCAAACCCTCGCAATTATATCTCCGTCAATATCCTCACTTCCAGTTTTTCTCTGTTACTCCAATATGTACTTTCTTATATTTTATCTCTATAAGGAAATGTTCCATTTAACTATAGTATATCGCAAGCATGTACACTGAAATGGCAAACGTCATGGGATAGCATTATGTAAATTTTAACTGGCGCTGCGGTCGTATAAAGGCTTCGACGCACGATACGATTTTTATCAGTTGCGAGGTGTAATCGCGTTAGACAGGTTGCACAATAGCCAGTATGATTATGGCAAGCCGAGGTGAATTATCGGAGTTTGAACGAAGCATGGTAGTGGGAGCTGGATGGATGAGACATTCATTTTCCGAAGTTGTGAGAACATTCAACAATCCTCGATCCACGGTATCAAGTGTGTACCGTGAATACCTCGTGGAATGCATTACCACTCACCGTGGACGGTGCAGTGGCCGACCACGGGTGCTGAACGACCGTGACCAGCTGCGTCTGACCAGAACTGTCCATGCTAACAGACAAACGACAGTGGCTCAAATAACCTACACATTCAATGCAGGAGGTTCCAGATACATATTCATCAGGTCAGTGCAGCGTAATTTAGCGTTCATGGGTTCTGGGAGCAGAAGACCCACCAGAGTGCCTTGGTTAACACCACGACATCGGACACAGCGCCTCACCTGGGCTCCTGAACACGGTAATTGAGCCCAGAAAGATGAGCTACGTGTGGCGTGGTACGATGAGTCACGCTACCAGTTATTACGAGCTGATGGCAGGATCCTTACGTGGCACGGTGTGGGTCCTCTGGTTCTCGTAAACACGCCATTAACCGGTAATCGCTTTGTTGGTCTGCTGGGTTACCATTTGAAGACCTTCATCGACCCTAACAACGATGAGACTTTCCGGGCTGACAATGAACCATGCCATCGTGCCCAAGTTATCCAAAATTGGGTCGAGAGCCTTCTGGATAGTTCCGACTGAGGGTGTGGTCACCACGTTCGCCCGACATGAACCCAATAGAGCACTGATGGGACGTGGTGGAAAGGTCCATTCGCACCCAATATCGTGCATGTGCAAATACCAGGGAACTGTGGGCGGCTGTTCAGACTGCATGGTTCAACATTTCTCCCAGAAGTCTTTATAACGAAGTAAATTTCTCCGTCATTTTTATCCACGCCAGGATTCGAACCCGGGTCCTCTCATTCCGGAATAAGTTGCTCTAACAATTGAGCTACGCGGACATTTTATTCTGATTCCTATCTGCCTTTATGTCGTGTGCGTCCTTCTGGCAGGTACGTTACATCATCTCCCCCTTATTTTTATTAAGTGCTGGAGAAGGGATTCTCTTATTTTTCCTATCTCGCGGTGTGGAAATAACATCACACCAATGCGAGATTTTGAACGGTCGGGTCATCCGGAAAGTTCGGGCGCCATTATAACGAAGTAAATTTCTCCGTCATTTTTATCCGCGCCGGGGCTCGAACCCGGATTCCCTCATTCCGGAATAAGTTGCTCTACCAATTGAGCTACGCGGACATTTTATTCTGATTCCTATCTGCCTTTATGTCGTGTGCGTCCTTCTGGCAGGTACGTTACAACATCTCCCCCTTATTTTTTTTTTTTTTAAGTGCTGGAGAAGGGATTCTCTTATTTTTCCTATCTCGCGGTGTGGAAATAACATCACACCAATGCGAGATTTTGAACGGTCGGGTCATCCGGAAAGTTCGGGCGCCATTATAACGAAGTAAATTTCTCCGTCATTTTTATCCGCGCCGGGGCTCGAACCCGGATTCCCTCATTCCGGAATAAGTTGCTCTACCAATTGAGCTACGCGGACATTTTATTCTGATTCCTATCTGCCTTTATGTCATGTGCGTCCTTCTGGCAGGTACGTTACATCTTCCTACCACTTGTGGAATCGATGCCACGTTACGTTGCTGCACTTCGCCGGGCTAGAGGTAGTCCTATATGATACTAGGTACGTATCCCATGACATTTGGCTCTTCAACTTCATTTTGGCAACACGAGAGCAGCTATTCATCTAAAAAATATATTTGGTTACGGGCGCAACTCAGGAGAGCCGCCCCGGTGGCGCAGTGGTCTAAGGCGTTGGCCTCTGATCATTCGTCCGTAAGGGGTCCGGGTTCGAATCCCGGTGAGGCATGGATGTTGTGTTTGTCTTACGGCACTGGCTCTCTCCCTTCCCTGGAACCAGTGACCCTAAATTAGGGACGGGCGACTGCTTATAGCCCATTGAGTTGCTCACGGTGGTCGTTAAACCTCCAATCAAAAAAAAAAAAAAAACTCAGGAGAAAGCAATGTTGCTTCAGTGTCCAGCCAGACTAATGTCCGTCACTTTGTGTGACGTCACGGCACTAGAAATCTTTGAGCGACCAAGGTCCCGTCCAAGGGACGAGTTGACCTCACCTTTCTATGAATTTTGTGGGAGGTTATTTGGAATCCGTCGTCTCGTGAATTACAAACAGTTTGGAAATGTATTATTGATAATGAGGAGAATTACTAACAATTACTCTCAAATATTGAAATAATTGCACTGCTATTACAGGAAGTATGGTATGTTTTAAGTGTCCATTTACTTCCTGAACGACCTAATGTACTACACGCGTGTGAAGCGTAAAATTAGCTAAAGAGAGAACCCCTTGCACAACACAAAACTGAAGACTTCGTAAAACGTAAGGTACCAATTGATACGAAGAAGTGAGATCATAAAACGTAAAGTCATATGGATACGAAGGAGTGAGGACAGAATTAACTATGTTTAGAAAATATGAAATGTCTTACTTCGTAATATTATGTCACAAAACCCCTAAATATAAAATTTACTTTTGATAAAATTTACTTTTGTTTTAAGTGGTACACAGATTCATACATAGACATCATACAATCGCCGTACGACATTTCCAGTATGTATCCGGTTTCTTGCGGTAACACAATGTACTCGTACAACAGCAGGTGCACCGGGTGAGGTGGAGGGAGGATATCCGTTGCTACAGTAACCTAATAATTTAATGCCATGGGGTATTTTATCCACAATATTCGGTCTCGCTACAAAAGCGGAAAATCATGTCCGCAAACAGACAACTGAAATTAAATCGTTAATTAAACCTCAAATATTCCAGTGAACCATTCTCATTACTATTAATTTTCCGTCATATGGATACGAAAAAGTGAGAACAGAAATTTTCCATTTACAAACGAACAAATTAGGAAAAGTTTCCGTGAAAATGGAAATTTTCTAGGTAACATCTCACAAAAAACGGAAAATGTTCCGTTGTTACGGAAAATTTTCCAGGTAACACTTCACAAAACGGAACAATTTTCCATTCTTAACCAGAGAAAGAGGAAAAGGAGTATTTCTGTCCATTGATTTAGGTAAAATACGTGAATTTCATTTTTCCACGTTATCTTACGAAAAAGGTTGAATCCGCAATATGGTTCGTTAACCCACAAAAGGAATCGCAGAAAGTAGATCGTGAATTTTAGGCCTTTTTTACAATGTAAAAATCGCTATAAAAACGGAAATCGCTTTCTACTGATACTTCGCATATATTTTCAAGTGTTTTAAATATGTCCCTGCTGCATATTGCAGCTATATGAGCGAGCATTTGCCTTAATGTATTTACAGTCCGTGCCGAATGCTGATGCGTTTTGTGACGTAAAGTATGAAACAAGAAATTGAGCAGCTTAACCTTTGTTCTTTTTTTTTTCTCCTCAACACTATAAGAATCTTAGGAACCTCTGATATAGACAAACACTCCAACTTATTTAATGAACATTAACAGCCTCTGCTAATTGAAAAGTTTTTTTTTTTTTTTTTTTTATTAAGATCAACCAAGAGGTCTTCTGAAGAAGACTGGACAGAAGTACAACGAAAAGAAAAATACTGTTAACTTGCAAACGCTTTTAAGATACTAAGGATTTCTTAGAAGAGTAAAAACATTCGGAAACAGGCAGCTGTCTAAAAGAGAGCATCCTAAAAGAAAAGAAGAAAAGAACAAACGAACTAGCGGCGCGTCGGATTATCATTGTGCAGAGGCAGCACTGCCAGACGGAATAAAACGATTAGGGGGTCCCTTTGCTTTTTGAGTTCGTTATCCGCCAATTCCCGACGCAACAGAGCGAGAAGGTCCCTCACCCGCAAAGTTCTCACACTGTTGTTTTCTTTGTACTACCAATACGAATTCAATTAGTCTACGAATTCAAGACACAGAAAAGAGCATTTTCTGCCCTCGTCCCCCTCATCCCTTTTCTAGTTTTTGTTAATCACAGAGAACCAGGAAAGATCACTTCAAAAATCTCCAGTCAATCGGTTACACAGCAAATAATTAGAATATCTAACAAAGCTCGTATCACTAATGAAAAAGAAAAAAACAAGCATAAAAAAGTATTTTGTCACTTTAATCTCATATTAAAGTTAACGGACTGTTGTGGCTTCATGCAAACATTCAAATAATTGAATTGCAGATGTTTGCAATCTCTACCAATTCACCAATCTTTACACAATGTTTACAATCTCTACCAACACACCAACCTTTACAATCTCTTCCAACTTCAGAATTTTTTCAATCTCTACCAACACCACAATCTTTACAACCTCTACTAACACACTAATGTTTACAATATCTACGAACACCCCAATCTTTACAATCTCTAACAACACCACAATCTTAACAATGTCTACCAACACAAAAATCTTTACAATATCTACTAACACCCTAATATTTACAATTTCTACCAACACCACAACCTTTACAATGTCTACCAACACCACAATCTTTACAATGTCTACCAACACACCAATCTTTGCAATCTTTACCAACACACCAATCTTTGCAATCTTTACCAACACCCCAATCTTTACAGTCCCTAACAACACCACTGTATTTAAAATCTCCGTCAACACTCCAATGGGTCTTTTCAAACTCTAATAGCATCCCAATTTTACAATCTCTAATAACATTCCAGTTTTTACAATCTTTAGTAACACCACAATCTTTACTAGCTCTACGTTCTCCACCAGTTTCTATTTCTCTTTACCCTACTGTCAGTGTGCGTGAGGTATAAGAAATTTTGGGAGAAGAACCAGGAACTGCTATAAAATAATGAGACTATGCTTGCGGCAAATGAAACGTGTGGTGCAAGCCGAGAGTGAGTGGGAGGACTTTTACCTTGAACTATCCGTAACTGGAAACACAAAATTCACTTTACTCTCAATATTCGTTCGGTGGCACGCGTTAAAGAAATTAGACGTGTTGTTTGTCGCGCCTTGGGAAAAATTGAGTTCAAGAATTCAGCAAAGGGATAAAAGTAAAATTAGAGAAAAACGCCGAATCTTTTTTATGTTATATAAGGCGAGAGAGGGAAAATGCATGTCACGTGTGTGTGTGTTTTACGTGGCATAAGAGGTTCAGAGGTTCAATGTTGGCCGGGAGGACAGTGAGTGTTCGGGGACGTCCAAGCACTTCTAATGCAAACGTCGATGTGGACAATATCTACGCAAGCGTTAGAAATAATTGACGACTGACTATTGGAATGATAGCAGAAATGGTAAAAATCGATGCTAGGGAAATTTTAACGGAAAATCTTAACGTGTTAAAGGATTGGGACAAGATGGTTCAGAAGCTTCTCATACCTGAACAAAAAGAAAATCACAAAGCGATTTTTTACTGAAATTCTGGAAAAAAAAGAGAGAGAGTAGATATATTGGTCACCAAGGATGAAGAAAACAGGGCAAAGCAAGTCCAAGTTCAAAGTCATGTATATTTTTTTTTTTTTTTTTTTTTTTTTTTTTTTTGAAATTGTGTAATTTCCACAGAATGGATCCCCGATGGAGCAACAATGAGCCAGCATTACTACAATCAGGCTCAGGTGACTTTGAAGGATCGGGCCAGAAGAAAGAGGACAGAATTGTGGAAGCAAACTTTTCAGTGCTGAAACGGGCCGAGGCCGACTGCCTTCTAGAAGCGGAGCCTGCGCACGAACCGGGCTCGGGCTGCATAATATTTACTACGGTTCGGGCTCAGGCGGGTTCACGCTCAGAGACAGAAAAAGATAATTTTCTTTTTTCTTAATGTAACTTTAAATGCTTTGGCATACGAGACTTTTCTTACACTTTCTTGTTAATAAAGAGAATTCCTTGGCAACTGGGTATGGGCGAGGAATGGGGACTCGGGAGGGCTATTTATTCCGGGTGTGGGTAGATAAATGACATAGGCCACCTATCAGTGGGTTTCTGTGGAGATAGAATAACTTCTTCAAGAACTATAGATACTGGATAGTAACACACCGATGAAATTTTGTCCCCTTCCACCGCGCAGCAGCTCCATGCTTACTCTATGAGCACATTACGTAGATTGCAGCGCCTCCCGATCATTCTGGATACCCAGCCGCTAGAAACATTTCAGGACGAAACGAATGGTGAAAAAAGTCCTAGTATAAAAACAGATTTTCTCAGTTGAGGAAGACACCAGTTAATTTCAGGTAAAGAGAGTGAAAATCTAGAAGAAATGATTTTTTATTAATGCCTAATAGGTCGTCATAGTTTTTGGGCCCGAACTCAATCTTTCAATAAAAAATTTGAGCTTAGGCGTGCTCGGGCTGACATACTTCGGGCTGGGACGGGCTCGGGATGATATAATTCAGGCTTGGACGGGTTACGGCTGACATACTTCGGGCTTGATCTGGCACGGGCTGACATACTTCGGGCTGGGACGGGCTCGGGATGACATACTTCGGGCTCGGACGGGTTCCGGCTGACATACTACGGGCTTGGGCGGTTTCGGCTGACATACTTATGGGCTTGGGCGATTTCGGCTGACATACTTCGAGCTTGGGCGGGTTCCGGCTGACATACTTCGGGCTCGGGACATACTTCAGGCGGGGACGGGCTCAAGATAAAATACTTCGGGCTGGGACGGGCTCGGGCTGGGACGGGCTCGGGCTGACATACCTCAGGCTCGGCGGGCCCGGGATGACATACGTCGGGCTTGGGCGTGCTCGGGCGGCCGAAATACTTCGGGCTCTGACGGGCTCGGGACATACTCCGTGCTGGGACGGGCTCGGGATGACATACTTCGGGTTTGGGCGCGCCTGGGCGGGTTTGGGCGCGCCTGGGCGGGCTCGGGCGGCTGGCATACTTCGGGCTAGGGTTCTTAAAATTGAGCCCGAACTCAGCACTGATGCTTTTATCGTTCACCAGCGTAACAGCCATATCATTCGGCGCTCTCGCTGAAGCAATTTTTAGCCGAGAAACGCATCACAGTGCATGAACATCCTGCTTACTCTTCAGATTTGCAGACTTCTTTGTTTTCCCTAAAGCCAAATCCCTACTCAAGGGACCCGTTTTGAGTCGCTTGCAGGGTGAAGAGAAGAACGACCAAACTTCTCAAAGGTTTCACCCTCGATGAGCTACAGAACTGCTTTGCCCACTGGAAGATCCAAATTCAGCGATTTGTTGATAAGGAAGGGGAAGAACAATGAAAATGATAAGAGTAAAAAATGTGAGTTCCTTATTTAACTAAAGTTATGGCGTCAATCTGATTATCTAATAGCCATGGGTCGTAACATGCCGTTCAGAAGGAAAATCTAACGAAGTAGCAAAATTTACATTAGGATAAAAACTCAAGCAGAAGGTGAAACTAGAGATACACGTCACAAACGCACAAAAACTTACTCAAACAATTTTTTCTTGGAGACTTAAGGGGAAATATTTTCACTACTTTTGTGACCAGTATATTTTCCAGTTTAGTTGAAACACATGAAAAATTCATAATAATTCATTATTTGAGTGGGTATGTATCGAAACTTGTTTTAAGTCGACTAAACCTCAGAATATGTAGTTGAACCACAAGCATTATTCTTTGATAAATTCCTTATTATTGACTACATGGGTTCACCGAGTTCGTTATTCAAAATCGTGTAATCATTTTTCCTTTTTCTTTCATCCGTTGCTGCACACAGAATTCGATTCTTACCCAAAAAAAATTTAAAAAGAATATTCTGCAGAGGAAAGAAAGGAAAAGAAAACAGAATGAACTTTATTGCAAGTTAAATTCTTCTTTCGGAGAAATAATATGAGACGCTTCAGTAAAACGAACACTGTTCCTTTCCGTTCTGCCGGAACGAATAATGATATGACAAAGCCGGTAATCATTTTAGCGAAACCAAACGTGATCATGCGTAAAACCGAAACTTTTGACTCTCTGTCGACGCATGTGTGTGTGTGTTTGTTCAACGTATTTGAAGAAGCGTTTTGAGAGTCTACCGCAGATGCAGCGCCTGTAAGATTCCTCTGTATGCTCTCCTGCCCGGTGTTTATTGTGTGAATTAGCGCAATGCTTTCTCATGCTGTTTCATTAATTCTTAATTGGGTTGCCTTTTGATTGCATCCTATTAAATTAAGTTCGGATTCTTGAGCACGGAGGAAATTTGGACGTTTTCCAGGTTGGGACTTCATTACAGGGAGAGATGATTGCAAAGTTTTAAAGGAAAGTGAGTTGTTTCGCCATTGTTTAGCTCGCATTTGCGAGTCTTCTGAAACACGCATATATCCCAGGTTAAGAAACGTAACACGGGCTCGCTAAAATGGCGTTATAATTTTCACAGATATTGGTAAACTTGCATGATAATCTCTCCCTGGGAAGCCGAACACACGTTCCCATTCAGAAATACAGCTGACAATGCAAAATTCCAGCGCACGCAATTAGGTTTCTTGCCTATATTTGTACATTTATTTTGCAGACACACACACACACACAATGCAAATTACAGGGTGCCGAATTTAAATTAAAGTCCTGAGACAGCAATTTCTTTAGTGTCACTGGTAACGAGTTCTAAAGTACGGATTACAGACGGTTGGAGCTTAAGGAGAAAATGCCGTGACAACTTTCCGATATATAGTCGGTGATATGCCAATATAACCTATTTCGTCAGCGCGTACACAATGCATCTGTCTAGCAAAAAGAATATGATCTTGGGTACTGTTCAAGTCCCTTATGAGTTGCCACGAAAAATTCTGGATAAGTTTCTACAATGCAACAGTTTGAGAAACCTTTAGATATTTCGAAGAGACTGGGACATTTAACCATAGAAGAAACACCAGGCAACTGCACGATTTAGCATAAGCATAAGTTGTTGAAGTTCAATACCTTTAGTGAGTTTCCAGATATGAATTATGTCAACGGGTCAAGTGGATGGTGCTGTAGCACACTACAAGGAGGACTGTGGAAGTCATGGCTTTTTTCGGTGATAGAGGGATTTTACCTAGGTTTTGCTATTTTCCATATCATGATCTGTTACCCTCACTTTATTTACTGTGGGGTTATTTAAAGAAGGAATCTTTTTTCAGACGATCCAGAGACGCCAAATGCAAATCCTACATTGCAACAGTTTGGAAGAACTTCACACCTTTTGAAGAAACTGGAACAGTTAACCAAAGCAAACAAGCGAGGCTACTGGACGTTTTAGCTTAAACGTAAGTTGTAAAAGTCCAACGCCTTTGGTGAGTTCCCAGATGTAAATTATGTCAACAGGATGCTGCAGCACACTGTAAAGAGCACTGTAGAATTTATGTTTTTTTTCGGTCAAAGGGCAATATTCGGCCGGATTTGTCACCCCCACTTTGTTTTCTGTAGGGTTGTTTAAAGAAGAAATCTGCTCGGTCTATGCAGAGACACTGAGTGAATATAAAAACTCATCGAATAAAAATATTGAGGATTTCGTGATGTGTAACGTAGGGTTGACAACGGCTGAATAAATTAGAGGAGATGTTGTTTTTAATAGATGATATGAGATATAGATAATTTTCATTCTGTATAATTAGGTATAATTCGTTAATAATTGTTACAGTGCTGTTTAAAGAAAAATACTAGCTAAAAGAGTGATATTCGTTCTCAGATTTCTATCGGAAATGTTCCCTTTGTGTATAAGGAAATGAGTGAGATCTAATTTAGGTTATGAGATCGAATTTACAGTTTAGCATCAAATACAGATTACATGACAACAACCTAGGTTAGAAGTCTATAAGCACTAGTTTTTTTTTCAACACTTACTACTTCGATAATCCTCATGAAGTTTCTCCAGTAAGTTCTTGTTCGTAAATTTGGATTTAACTTCTTCATGGTGATCCTATTTAGCTCTGAATATTTTCAAACAAAATGGATCTACGTTTCCTTCTTTTCTTTGTTTTAAGGTGATACCTTTTATTTTCTCGTATGACCGAGAATATGCTATGTCAATACGACCAGCCCGCTTGTATGTTTTATTTCTTATGTGTGTGTGTGCATGTGTGTGTGTGTGTGTTTGATGATGATGATATCACATGGGCCACCAAAAGGCTTAGTTACTCTTCTTGCTTCATTGTTGGAAATGTTGTCACGGAATCTGGACCTGCTGTTTCGTCGGAGAATAATTGTGGGCCGCCTCCAAAATGCTCAGTTATTTTTCTTACGTTGTTATTGGAAATGTTATCACGCAGTATGGACTTGCTGTTCAGTTAGAGAATAATTTGTGGGCCAAAGAAGGACTCATTTATTCTTCTTTACTTCATCATTAGAAATGTTGTCACGGAGAACAGACCTGCTGTTCTGTAAGAGAATAATTTGCTGGTTGCCAAAAGGCTCAGTTATTCTTCTTACTCCATTGTTGGAAATGTCGTCACGGAGTCTAGACCTGCTGTTCCGTTGGAGAATAATTTGTGGGCCGCCGCCAAAAGGCTCAGTTATTCTTCTTATTTCATTATCGGAAATATTATCACGAAGTGTGGACCTGCTGTCCCGTTAGAGAATAATTTGTTGCCCACCAAAAGGCTCACTTTATTCTTCTTTGCTTTATTGTTGGAAATGTTGTCACGGAGTTGGGACCTGCTGTTCTGTCAGAGAATAATTTGCTGGTTGCCACCAAAAGGCTCAGTTATTCTTCTTAGTTCATTATCGGAAATGTTGTCACGAAGTTGGGACCTGCTGTCCCGTTAGAGAATAATTTGTGGGCCACCAAAAGGCTCAGTTCTTCTTCTTACTTCATTATTGGAAATGTTGTCACGAAGTTGGGACCTGCTGTCCCGTCAGAGAATAATTTGTGGGCCTCCAAAAGGCTCAGTTATTCTTTTTACTTCATTATTGGAAATGTTGTCACGAAGTTGGGACCTGCTGTCCCGTCAGAGAATAATTTGTGGGCCACCAAAAGGCTCAGTTATTCTTCTTACTTCATTATTGGAAATGTTGTCACGAAGTTGGGACCTGCTGTCCTGTCAGAGAATAATTTGTGGGCCACCAAAAGGCTCAGTTCTTCTTCTTACTTCATTATTGGAAATGTTGTCACGAAGTTGGTACGTGCTGTCCCGTCAGAGAATAATTTGTGGGCCACCAAAAGGCTCAGTTCTTCTTCTTACTTCATTATTAGAAATGTCACGTATAATTGACCTGCTGTTCCGTCGAGGAATCGTTCGTGGGCCACCAAAAGTTTCAGTTGTTCTTCAATCCTGGGCCGCCAAAAAGCTCAGTTTTCCTTTTCCATTCTTTATTTAAAATGATGTCTCGGAGTTGGTACCTGCTGTTCCTCCAGAGAATAATTTGTGGGCCACCAAAAAGCTCAGTTATTCTTCTTACTTCATTATTGGAAATGCTATCACAGAGAATGGACCTGCTATCCCGTCAGAGAATAATTTGTGAAGAATTATGGTCTCCAAGTTTGCTGGAGGTTTAAGCTTCAGATTTTTTCAATGGGATAAATTCAAGACAAACCAGCTGTAGTCTACACGATCTGCATGAACTTAAATCCAATGTATTGCAAACATTCTAGTTACAGTTTTCTGCCAACTCCCATCCCAATATTTCGGCGTGGTTCAAAAACTTACGTTTTCCGTTATCGCTTGATACTTTTATTTTCTTTGGTACATCAGAAATGGATGTGAATGTACATACATGCTAAATAACGTAAACATAGCTTCATTCAGATACAACAACAAGAGCACCTGTAATTCTTTTAGTAAGTAGCTTCTTCGTAGACCCTCATTAGTTATAATGATTTCGCAAAGTTGTTCAAATGAAGGAATCAAAAAGCGAAACGGGGAAGAAAGGGAACGACCAACTGATAGTGTAACATTGTCGAATTGATGGGTTATTATTCGATACCACCTTCCCTGCTGTGCTTTTGGTTATGATCACACGTGAAACCAAGTATAACTTGCAGGAGATTGGTTGTAGCGATAATTATTCAAAACAGAGGCGAATGTATGAGTGGATGGAAGAATTTCAAAATGGCATCCGAGTTATGAAAGACGCTGCTTTTCTAATTCCATTGATTCAACATTTCAGAGATTTCTCGAAATTTTACCCCATCACCCGTAGTCCTCTGATTATCAATTATCTAATCACTTAAAAGAGGCACACTCCTTCCGACAGCACAGAATAAAAAGCCCTGCAGGATTGTACAAATTGGCGGAACAGCTTCGACATGGCGCACTAGTTATGAAACATGCTGCGTTCCCAGTTTCCGGGAGTTGTTAGCGCACTCCGAAAGTTCTTTTTGAAATTCTAAACCATCTGCCTTCGTCGTCCGATTTGGTATTGAGTGATTCCCATAGTTCTGCACCACTTTAACAGACATCTGCTTTCCGACCGCGGAGTGTAATAATTGTAACGTATACTCTGTATTCACTTTCCTTTTGATTTTTACTATCTCTGGTTATTTTATTTTACTATGTAAATTATCTTCTTACTGAACGAGATGTTATTTCACCCGCTGAATGAGATCTGGCAATGAGTGTAAGTCATGACGTGGTGGTAGCCAGTATAAATACGTTCAACGATACGTAAGGAGAGCGTTTGTTGTTGTATAGCCAGAGCGTTTGTTGTTGGATAGGGAGAGCTTCGTTCTATGGGATTAGGTTGATTCTTCATTATTGTGATACGATTAGTGTGTGTGCGTTGGATGATTCAAGAGTTATCTAATAAAAGAATTTGTTGTAAGTACGTTTTTCTCAGTTCATAGTTTTTGTCAGATCTCTGTCTGGCTGTTAGGTTTAGTTCATTTAGTGTTATTAGTAACAACCAGCATAAAACTTTATTCATCTTAATTACTACTACAACATTACTACCAGTTATAAGCTTGTTCATTATTATTACTACACTACTAGCAGGAAAGTTTATTCATGATTTAATTAACAAACAACAACCATTAGAAGAAGCATTAGTTTAGTACAAGCATTGAATTAGCTTAGCAATTTAGAAGAAGTATTGAATTCATTATAATTCAGTAGCATAAGCATTATAAAGCATTATACTTAGCTTAGTTAAAAGCTTTATTCATTATTTAATCTGTGTGCTTATTGTTGTATGAATAGATGGGAAAACGTTTTAAAGTGGAGCACAAATTACGAAGGACGCTGCTTTCCCAGTCTCCGTGAGACAATCCAAACACATAAACTTGTTTTCCAAGTGCTCAAGTTGCGCTGGTGACAGAGTGCTCTGAGGCTGTGGCTTCTGATCATTCGTTCCAGATGAGTCCAGGTTCGAATCCCAGATGAGGCATGGGCGCTGAATTTTTCACATGGCGCTAGTTCAGTCCCTTTCGTGTAACCAGTGGCCTTAAGGTATGGACGACAGCGTATTGCCATTCCGAGTTGCTCATGGTGATGGTGGAAATATAAAAAAAAAGTGTTGACACTCCTTTAGTCCTTGACTTACGAGCAACCACTTTTGTGAAGGGGTAGGGGGTCAATTATAGAGGTACTGTCTTTCCAACTGCGAAATACAACGAGCCGTGCGCAAGGGTCTGGGTGCGCAAATTAAGAAGTGCACTACCGACTGAATCCGTGCATTAGTTTTTGCGATGTGGAATGTACGTTTCGAGGGAGGGGGCTTGCGTGGAAAATTGAGCTCAGTATGAGGAGGGCATTATTTTCCTTACCTGTTTGATTTCAAATTTCCTCGTACTTTTTACAGTAGTTTTACTTCCACATTCCGATATGAATCGGAAAAAAATTTAGTTTTGGCTGAAGATGCTCCTAAACAAATTTTCACGCATGTCGTTTCTTCAAATTACAAAATTTTATCAAGATTCGCCTATTCAAATTAATTACTTTAACCCATCACAATGCGCATTTCATTGCAAATGTGAAACAGCTCAATAATGTAGCTTTGAAATTCATATTTAAATCTATGAGATACTCGAGATTCCATTTTTATTTAAATTAATTTGTAAATAAGGTTTATCCTTACAATTAGCAAACAAATGCAAGGGATAAAACTGTGATTGAACTTCCGTGCTTTCTGAAGAGAATTTCGCATTTATCACCGTTGGAAATCGATGATCATCGTTCGAAATCGATATACACGAAATCGATGGTTGTCGTTGCAACTTAATTCTTTCGAGTCATATAAAATAGAGTCATATAAGACGAAAAATTCGCCCTCTCATGAAAAATTTAGCCATGTTAAAGACGCCTTTTTAATTTTAATGTTGTAATTAAGCTCTCTGATAAAAATATTTTCTCTTCTGAAGATTTTCGAAAATCCGAAATATAAACACTCACCAGGCAAGACTAACTCAGCGTGTAATAATTAATTCGAGTTCAATGTTTTTGCACAGTGCGATGCCCAGCTTCGGTTAAGCAAAGGACAAAGCGTGCATTTTATCTCAGATCTCAGGAATATAATTAATGTTGCTCTCCCGGTGTAATTGCAAATTATGCAGATTCGGGTTCATTTTGTGGTGGTGGTTCATGCTTTAATTACCTCGTTAATGAGTTTTATTACAGTGGTGGAGCTTTTGAATGGTACGCGTGAAACCATAATGAAAATGACAACATTTTTCCAGCCTAGTTTGTTCATCTAACAGACTACGAACTACCCGTAACTCCCAGAGGAATAAAGTGATAATAAAGAAACCCCATTCTGTATGACATAGAACTTGGATTGGAATGTTTCATGCTAGGGATGTACAATATCTTTTGTGTCAGGAAGCAAATTTTACATGTCGATGGCAATAGGCAAATTCACAGCTTCTTTTGAAAAACTAAATTTTTGTCATGGATATTTTTATTACTTTGTGAAAGATCTGCAATTGCCATGATTGCTTATCAGCTTTTATAAAATATCTCGATTTATTGGTGTTGCAGGAGAATCGTTTTTAAATCGATTGCGTACTTCATTGTTTTCGGTATCGATTGCTTGTATCATTGTTTCCTCTATCGATTGCTTGCTTCATTGTTTTCTCTACAAATTACAAACTTCTTGACTGTTTTCTCTACAAATTACAAACTTCTTGACTGTTTTCTCTATCGATAGCAAACTTCTTCATTGTTAATTCGTCGACTACCTATTTCATCATTAGCTTTCTCATGGTTCCTTTCCGTTTAATACAACTGAAACATGAAAAAAATCTGAAACCACAAACAACTAAATCTCACTAAAATTATTTGAAAACATTACACTTTAAAACTCTGTATTATGAAATTTGAAATTTTAATAAAGTGGCCTATCTCTGAAATTTCTTATTAGTGAAAGCGGTTGTTCGATTAATTGGTGGGTTATATTTTCAGCACGTCTCTGGATAAAAAAACTTGCATACTGAACACACCACATCTCTGTAGCTGTTATCCCGATTTGAAAAATTATTTTCGCAGTCGAAAGCCTGAACTCTGAGAAGGTCGATCCATGCGATTTTTTCGTCTTTCAATCCATAACGTCACCAACAGGGAAGGCTTAAATGCACATGCTATTAAATTAAAATAAATTTACTCTGTAGATTTGGTTCAAAAATTATTTTAAAAATTATTTTACCTCCATATACCTATTTTTCTGAAGTAATGTATGCTGTCACCGTTAACCGACCTAAAAATACAGGATTTTATGAAAATAATGGAAACACCGATTCCCACTGGAGTGCATGTAATGCGCCCTATGCATATCACAGGTAAGACGTCACCCGTGATGTGAGGTATATGAAGTGGTACAGCTGTGACATACTACAGAGGTGAAAACATGTGTCAAAACGGCAAATCTGCATCGAGATATTCTGTCCGCGTATCTCAGTTGGGAGAGCGACTTACTCCAGAGTGAGAGGACACGGATTCGATGATCGTCGCGGACAAACTTGTGTTTTCATATTGGCGCCCGATTGTGGAAAATGGATCCACTACCCGTTGAGTCCTTCGAAAAATGTGTGATGTTTGTTCCACATATTGTTTTTTGGAATTAATGAAAAATTCCTATTTCACTTCAAAGACAAAAAAAAAAAAAAAAAAGTTAAGAGGGAGAGGATGTGACGTACTACAGAGATGCAAACATATGTCAAAACGGCAAATCTGCAGCGGGACATTCTGTCCGTGTAGCTCAGTTGGGAGAGCGATTTACTCCAGACTGGGCGGACACGGATTCGATGCTCGTCGCGGCTACGTGAGAAAAGGACAAACGTTTATCTCGTAGCAGTGCCACAGTCACAAGTGAAACTTCTGTTGTGGAAAAATTTCGACAACGTCAGATCTGAGTGACCCCAGCAAAAAAAAACACGAACGTTGGCGAGCGTCTTGAAGGAGCTTCACTAACTAGACAGTCAGAATTGGTATCTGTAACCACCTTCTGTATACACACTGTCTGCCCATTCGAACTCGATTCAGTGCTAAGGCGATGTGACGATTGTTCAGCCATTAGCCGCGAGCGGCGCTGGATACCTTGACTCGCTGTGATGTGCAGAAGATAATTATAAATTTGTTTGCGCATCAAATTATTATTGTTCTGAAATAAAAACATTTTCACTTGGAAGCGTTGTTTCCTTATTTATTTAGGTGTCATTTAGTAAATTCAAATTCTTTCTCTATTGAGAGTTCGCTTAGGGAAACGATGTTTCCAGTTAGTGTCTTTAATAATCAGTCTTGAATTTAAAACGAATTATATGCAACGAGTCATCTCAGCATTTTGTTAAAGAACTTGCACAGCCGACGAGAATTAAATAGAAATAGTCTAGCAAAGGAGAACTATATGAAATATGTTAAGACCTCAGTTCGGTTTATTCATGTCGAATTTATACAAGATTGGCGACTACCAACGATAGTTACGTGACTTGTAGACAGATAAGCACTATACACTCGTTCTTTTTTTTATAGCAACTAATCTCGTCCAGTATTTTCATCACTTCGAAAGAACGATCGACAGATAATGTCATTTTTAAGTTAAACACAAAGTTAGCTGTATTACACACACAAGCATCTGATAAGCACAACGTCAAAAATATGACTTAATAATCACTCATAGCATTCCTAAATTATACCTGGACAGATATAGGGATTTCATGTTAAATTTAAAGTACACAGTAAAATGCTTACAAGCCATTCCATCCACCCACCCAAAGTAAAACCTAATGCACAAGTTATGGCCCCACTGTGGACAGTTATGGCCCCACTAACTGTCCACAAATGCTATTTGACAGTCTGTATTTCTTCTTTATTCACTGATATATGATAACATTTTGTCGTTTACAATTAAAAAAACGCCCTAAATGTTGTCCCTAAGAAATTTTCTATATACAGGGTGTTCGTAAACTGTTTTGACTAAAGAAGAGGGGTGATAGTACCCATAAAGACGAACATGATTTACAATGGAACCTAGGGTCGCATTCCACTCTGAGTGTCAGAAAAGAGTAAAGTTAGATGTCCAAGTTGAACTTTCAACAGTGCAAAGAAAGAGAATTAACGACATCATAAGTTGCACAATCCCATTTATGGAGATCAGGGACAGACTCACAGTAGATGCTCAAAATGGCGGTCACGGGTACCGTTGCAAATTCACCCTGGCGAATGAAAGACTGACATACCCTCTCGAATACTCTTAGTGTCGTGTTTATCCTGTCCTCTGCAACAAAGATTCTCGCGCCGAGATCTCCCACGGAGTCCACAGGCGTCTCGTACACCAATGATTTCATGTGCCCCCAGTCTAGTGGGTTTAAGGCCGGTGAGCGTGGAGACCATACCACAGGTTCGCCACGTCCAATCCATCGTGTGGGATATGCGGCATTCATGAAGTGTCTACTGCACCTTGATAAGCCAATTAGCTGCAACTGTCGATGCTGCGTCTTTTCTCTGGCAATTTACGTACGGTAAATGCTTGACGGTGATGTTCTGGCGATGTGCTACAGTACTTCTCCGGCACGAAAGAAATGACGTCTGAGGTGACGACTTGTGCTTGTTGGACGTATTTCGAAGTTACTCTTTTCTGACACTCCGAGTGGAATGCGACTCTAGGTTCCATTGTAAATATTGTTCATCTTGATGGGTACTATCACCCCTTTTCTTTGGTCAAAACAGGTTACGAACACCCTGTATACTAAAATCTGTTTCTGTTGCTTGGATGAACAAAACAGAGCGTTCCCAAGCGATAGAGAAGAATAATTTGTGAAGAAACCACAAGAAAATGAGTTTCCAATCTTTCAATGAACTTTGTGAGAATAGGAAACCTACTTATTATGATTTAAATTATCTAAGCAGTTAAAATAAAAATACTGATGTTAAACAGCGCGGGTAAACAAATACGAAAGAGGTCATCTAATGTAACGCCACCTTGCAGACATTCAGGACATAACTGAAAAACAACGTTTCAGTACGATTGGGTAGGCAGCGTATACATAGAAGGCGGTGGTGTAACACAAGATAGTGTATTAAAAATTATGACTACCTATAAACATGGACGCGCTGTTACCTCCAAACGCGCAAGTTATAAACGGCATCCGAAGATTTCAAATAGAGATAGGCGAATGTTAGCACTAATTAAAAGCACAAAACCACGGCACAGAAAATAGCAGCATCAGTCGGAATTATCCCGTTCCGTCACAACAATTCGTCGGGATCTCCATTGTGACGGTTCTTATGGCCGTGCTGGAATCCAAAAACCTCTGATTACAAAAATCAATGCACGAAGACGCGCAAAGTATATAAAAACTGGGTGGTACATACTGGCAACTATAACGAGGTAAATTTATCCGTCATTTTTTGGTCTACGCCGGGATTCGAACCCGAGTCCATTTATTCCGGAACAAGTCGATTTTTTTTTTTGAGGTTTAACGACCACCGTGAGCAACTCAATGGGCTATAAGCAGTCGCCCGTCCCTAATTTAGGGTCACTTGTTCCAGGGAAGGGAGAGAGCCAGTGCCGTAAGGCAAACACAACATCCATGCCTCACCGGGATTCGAACCCGGACCCCTTCGGACGAATGATCATAGGCCAACGCCTTAGACCACTGCGCCACCGGGGCGGCAACAAGTCGCTCTACCAACTGAGCTACGCAGACGTTCATTCTGATTGCTATCTGCCTTTATGTCGTGTGCGTCCTGCTGGCAGGTACGTCACATCCCCCCCCGAAAGAGGGCCGGGGGAATGGCCCAGGGGTCAGCCGTGACCATGAATCGTTGCAGGCAGCCATCCACTGTAGAACGTGCACTTGAGAACTCCCAGTCAATCTGGTGTGCGGAATGCAACGTCACACACATTTATTTTTCGAAGCGTTGGAGAAGGAATTCTCTTATTTTTCCTATCTCGCGGTGTCGAAATAACATCACACCAATGCGAGATTTTGAACGGTCGGGACATCCGGAAAGTTCGGGCGCCATTATAACGAAGTAAATTTCTCCGTCATTTTTGGTCTACGCCGGGAATCGAACCCGAGTCCGCTTATTCCGGAACAAGTCGCTCTACCAACTGAGCTAGGCAGACGTTCATTCTGATTGCTATCTGCCTTTATGTCGTGTGCGTCCTGCTGGCAGGTACGTCACACAACGTGTCATCTGGTCTGATGAGTCGTGCTTCACATTGTTTCCCACCAATAGTAGAGTGTACGTCTGCTGCAGTCCTCTAGAAAAGTACCATCCCGACTGTTTGGTTCAGCCTGTGAAGGATGGAAGTGGTTCCCGGATGCTGTGGAGCGCCATATCTTGGCACTTCTTACAACCATTAGTTATTATGCAAGGTAATAATCTATTCTTGGGGGCCAGTTGCACTCAGTGTTTCAGGCATTATTTCCTAATGACCGTTCTTGGTTTCAAGCAGATAATGCTCCCATGCATTGTGCGAAACGTGTCAAGTTGTGGTTTGCAGAGCATGAGGATGAGGTACAGAAGCTACCCTGGCCACCTCAATCTCCAGATTTTAATATTATTGAACACTTGTTGGAATACCTGCAGCTATCAGACTTCCCACTTCCATCATCGCTGGCACATTTGGCATGTACTTTACGGGAATAAATGGTACCAAATTCCATTATCGTATGTGTATGACCTGTCGAAGTCAATCTTAGGTTGAATTGCTTATACACTGAGTGGCCACTTTATTATGACCACCCCCTCAGTACTTCGTTTGGCCACCTTTTGCCTTTAATACTGCGTCGATTCTTCGTGGCATGGACTCCACGAGATGTTGATAGGTGGTTTGTTGAATCTGAGACCATGCTTGCTGAATAGCACTTTCCAGGAGTGTGAGATTGCAGAGTTGTTGGTCCAGCTGTCTATGGCTCGTTCAACTTCATCCCACAAATTCTCAATGGGGTTAAGATCTGGAGATTGTGGGGGCCACCTCAGCAAAGTAAACTCACCGGCATGTTCCTGAAACCAATCCTGTGCAATACGAGCACTATGGCAGGACGCATTTTCTTGTTGAACGTAGAAATAGCCATTGGGATAAACCATCCACATGACAGAATGAACTTGGTCCGCAACGATGTTTAGATATGATGTGCCAGTCAGACGTTGATTAACACGAATTAAAGTGCCCAAAGCATACCAGGAAATCATTCCCCAAACCATAACGTTGCCTCCACCAGCTTTAAGGGTTGTAGCAATGGATTTGGGGTCTATGCTGTCGTGCTGTTTCATCCAAATTCTCACTCGGTCATCCGCATGGTGCAACTGAAAATGTGATTCATCGGATAACATAATTTGTTTCCAATTATCGACTGTCCAATTCTTGTGCTCCTGTGTGAACTGGAGACGTTTTCTCTTGTTAACTGCAGACGGCAAAGGTGTTCGAACAGGCCTTCGGCTGCCATATCCCATCCGATGCACTGTACGGCGAACAGTGCGTGCAGAGATCATTTGAGGGGAACCTTGATTAAGATGGTCTGTAATTTGCTGTACTGTTTCCCTTCTGTTGTCTGTTACCAGTCTGGACACTCTCCGTTCCTCCCGAGCAGTCACTAGTCGATGACGACCACACGTTGCACGTAGAGACCCAGTTTTTTGGCTAACAGTCCAGTCTTTAAACATTCTAATAACAGCTGCTCTGGAATATTTCACGAATGCGGCGGTTTCGGAGATACTCGCTCAGTGGCCCCGAGCTCCTACGATCATCCCATGTTGAAAGTCCTTTAAATCGCATTTTTTACCCATCTCGTCACCCAAAAATCACTTTTACTACTGTCGCAAGAACTAAGCTTTCCCTTTTTTACGCTTTCCAACCGTAGGTTGAAGAAGCGTATATGCTCCAGCTTTGTCCGTCCGTCAGTCTGTCCGCACGATAACTGGCGTAAAAATGGGTCGATTTCGATGAAATTTTAGTATGTGGTAGGGGACGAACCCTATTGAAAATGGGGCAAATGGGTCAAAGGTCACGACGTAAGAGCGGGATCATTCCATTACCCTTATGCGTCATAACTTACGTAAATATGGTTCGATTTCAATGAAAGTTTACTATGTGGTAGGAGACAGCCTGGGAACGAACCCTATTTAAAATGGCTGAAGTGGGGATAAAGGTCAGGACATAAGATTGGGATGCATTCCATTGCCCTTATGCGTCATAACGTGCGTAAAAATGGTTCGATTTCCATGAAATTTCAGTATGTAGTAGGGGACCACCTGGGGACAAACCGTGTTGAAAATGGACGAAATGTGGTCAAAGGTCAGGACATAGGATTGCGATCCATTCTATTGTCCTTATCCCATATTATTAAGGTGGACGTCAAGTAATTTTGCTTCCTATATTTCCAATGGAAAAACTTTTGTACACATTTCCTTCACAATTAATGTGTTCCCAAGGATGAAAATTTGAACACCGATTAAAATAACTTCATATTATAACTTGGAAAACTTAATATTTTCTAAAACATGACCATAATTATACACTGACGGAAAAAAATCCCAACACCAAGAAGGGGTTTTGTTAGAAAAACGACAGTTGGTATGCGGTGAGAGTACATCTGTAAGATGACGTCTATGCAAATTTCGCGCTCGGCGCATACGTGCGGCGCTAGTAGCGCCTCTCGGAACATGCAAAGCAGGTTTGCTGTAAATACGCGCTGTAATGTTCGTAAGCGTTGGTTATCGTTGAGATTCGACTTAGGGTGTTGATATTAGTCAAGAATGCCTTTAAGAAGACGAAGAAGCCATTATCAACAGCTCGCGGAGTTTGAACGAGGTCGTGTAATAGGGCTACGAGAAGGTGGATCTTCTTTCCGCAATATTGCAGAACGACTTGGTAGGAATGTAGCCACTGTGCATGATTGTTGGCAGCGGTGGTCAAGGGAAGGTACTGCCTCAAGAAGACCGGGTTCCGGCCGGCCACGTGACACTACTGAGAAGGTAGACCGTCGTGTACGGCGTATGGCCGTGGCGCATCGTACTGCGTCTGCGGCAGCAATTCGAGCTGCAGTTTCCACCACAGTGACACAACGAACTGTTACAAATCAGTTACTTGAAGGACAGCTCCGAGCCAGACGCCCTGAAGCGTGCATTCCACTTACACCAAACCACTGCCGTTTGCGACGTCAGTGGTGTCAAGCTAGAGCTCATTGGAGGACGGAGTGAAGATCTGTTGTGTTTTCTGATGAAAGCCAGTTCTGCTTGGGTGCCAGTGATGGCCGTGTGTTGGTTAGAAGGAGGCCAGGTGAGCGCCTGCAACCAACCTGTCTGCGGCCGAGACACACTGGACCTACACCTGGAGTTATGGTCTGGGGACCAATTTCCTATGACAGCAGGAGCACTCTCGTGGTTATCTCACACACCCTGACGGCACAGTTGTACGTCGGTCTGGTGATTCAACCTGTTGTGCTGCCATTCATAAACAGCATTCCAGGGGGTATTTTCCAACAGGATAACGCTCGCCCGCATACCGCTGTTGTAACCCAACATGCTCTACAGAGTGTCGACATGTTGCCGGGGCCTGCTAGATCACCAGATTTTTCACCAATCGAGCACGTATGGGACATCATTGGACGACAACTCCAGCGTCACCCCCAACCAGCATTAACCGTCCCTGTATTGACTGACCAAGTGCAACAGGCATGGAACTCCATCCCACAAACTGACATTCAGCACCTGTAAGACACAATGTATGAACGTTTGCGTGCTTGCATTCAACATTCTGGGGGTTACACCGGTTATTAATGTACCAGCATTTCACATTTAAAATGGCTGTTCTCGCGCTTACAATAAGCTGTGTTCTTGAAACCTTAATCGATTAAATATGTTACCTATACAAATGTATTGCCGCCATTTCATTCCTCTACAACTATTTTTTCGTGGTGTTGGGATTTTTTTTCCGTCAGTGTATTAAAAATCAATAACTTTTCCTTTGGTGGTGTTGAAACCAGAGAAAAGATGGCGCGACCTGTACTTTGATGACGTCAGTGGACAAAAAAATGTTGGATTGCATAATTACAGTTGTGGTTTAGAAAATATTAAGTATTGCAAGTTATAAAATGAAGATATTTTAATCGATGTTCAAATTTTCATCCTTGGGAACGCATTAATTGTGAAGAAAATGTGCACAAAAGTTTTTCCATTGGAAGTGTTGGAAGCAAAGTTACTTGACGTCCACCTTAAAGTAACAATTTTTGTATGTATGTATGTACATTTTTTTTTAATACGGCTCTAAAAATTTTGATGAAAGTGGTTAACCTACCGTTTTCTAGTACTAGAAATCGATTTAACTTGATCTCGACTTTAGAAGAATTCGTTTAGTTTATTAAATAACCACCCCAAATTATAACGTTTTTAGTGATGGCGTTGTTCCATTAATGTTACCAATGCTTAGAAATCTTATGACGTTACAACTCGCGTTTGAGAATGTTGGCGCGTGGTCACGCCATCTGTTTCATTACGTCACGCGTTGTGTGTGGATCCTATTAAAGATTTATGACGTCACACTCTTGCGGCAAGCAGATGGTCGCGATTCCCATCTGCCTCATTACGTCACGCGTTGTGTGCGTATGTCCGTCAGCACGATAACTCGCGTAACAACCGTTCAATTTCGATGAAATTTTAGTATCTGGTAGGGGATCACCTGGGAAGGAACCCTATTTAAAGTGAACGAAATGGGGTCAAAGGTCAGAACATAGGAGAGAGATCCATTCCACTGCTATTATGCGCCATAACTAACGTAAAAAAGGTTCGATTTCGATGAAATTTTAGTATGTGGTAGGGGACCACCTGGCGACAAACCTTATTGAAAATGGGCGAAATGGGGTCAAAGGTTAGGACACAGGAGTGGGATCTATTCCATAGCCCTTATGCATCATAACTTACGTAAAAATGCTTCGATTGCGACAAAACGTTATGATGTTATTTCGGAGGTATACCAAGCCGGTTCTGTGGAATATCATCGACATGGGATCAAAGGTCAGGGCACAGGACCGAGATGTAGTCCACAGCCATTATTCTCATAACTTGAGTGATAACTTGAGTAATGATTTTTGTAATGTTGGAAACGGTATTATAATCAATGCATTGCATGGTTTTACTAACTTGTTATACTAGCCTCGCCCTTTGGCGGCAACAGCGTGCAGCCATAACTCATTTGCTTAAAACTGTCAGGTGGTCATAATAAAGTGGCCACTCAGTGTATTATGAAAGCCCGAGGTGGGCCTACAGCTCATTAATAAAAAGTTATCCATAAGCAGTAAATGTTTCCATTATTTTGGTTAGCCACTGTACCCTATAGATTGGATTTTTCCCGAAATTTCAGCACGTAAACACCAGATTTTTTTTCATTAGATAGAGGCTATCACCGCCGTAGCGCATTTGGTTAAGTCGCAATGCACTCTTTGGGATGTGGAAGTTTCTGACGGGTGTTCGAATCCCGGTCCTGCCGGTCATCTAGTCTGCGGTTTTTCCGGGGTTTTCCGCAGTCTCTCTGTGGTTGGGAATGCGAATGCGTAGATCATTCCCTGTGAAGTCGGCCCCGGTCACTTTGTCCCTTACCCGTATGCAGCAGAGGAATGGCAAGCCGACAGCCTTAATTTGAAGAGATAGATAGATGGATGAATGGATGGATGAGGAAACGACAATGAATATTTTACATGTTATTACAACATTTTGTGACAAAAAGCTTTGCCACTAGAGGGCGAAAATGCATAATTGTTTTGAATATGTTTGTAAAGTCTCTTTGCTTCTAAAAATTCAAATTTTTTTTTTCTGTCATATACTACTCACCGCCAAAAACATTTATGTCTACTTTTTTCTCAAAAAATGTTTAGTTTTTCGCTAGGGGGCGTTAACATAAATCCCTATAATGACGATACCTTCACTTCTAAAGTCTAATGTAAAGAATCATTTTTGCTGCTGATAGTATTTGTAGTGGGGAATGTTACTGGAGTGGAAACTTTAATATAACTATGCGGTTCAACTTTTCTCGTTTGGTAAAAGTGTATATTTAACGAAATTATACGCATCTGTTGTTGCTTTTTTCTGTTAAAAAATGAAATATGAACTTTAATAAAATGGTATTGCTCAAAATTTTCTCATTATAGATCACAGAATGCTAATATGATTGTGATGTTCTAAATGTTTCTTATTATGGGTAGGGAATCAATAAACTGAGCTGCTCTAAAGTTTTTTTATTTCTATATCGCAACATAAATTCGTTAGACGTTTCTGAAACTGAAATTCGCAATTCCGGGGAAGAGCCCGAGGCTGAAGAAACGAATAACTGTGATCAACAAAGTGATAAGTTGATCTCAAGGCAAAAGGCGTGAAGGACAGTCGCAGTGTGATGTTCTATTTTTAGGGTAAACAAGGATTCCAAAGAAGATGCGAGCGGAAGACGAAAAGTAAAAAGAGGTTGACCCGAGGATTGATTGATGGATGTACAGAAAATGGATTAAAAGGAGAAAGCTTTTCTCTTTTTCTGAGTGGCTGTCAAGAGCAATTGACTATCGCCCTTCCCAGAGCGACTCTCAGTGCCAAGCAAAGCTTTCCTTTTCTGATTTGATTACTGTAAGAAGGCGGAATCTAAAGTCATGAAGATCTTACTTCTACACTTTTGATGAATAGGATCCTCTTTATCTTCTCCTTTTTTGTTCTCTGTGGGAGCCGTTATCTCATGGAAGGAGTCACTCTCTTATTCTTTTGTTAGTATTTTAATCATGACCTCAATTCAGCTCCTGAAATGAAAAAGGTTGCAGTAATAAATAGAAAAAAAAATATTTTAATTCCTATAAAAATTATGATGCGCTTTTTCTGCGTGTGGCCTAGTGGTCAAAGTTCGTGACTGCCACGGAGAAGACCTCGGGTTTGATCCCAGGCAGCCGGTACAAACGCTCGAACAACTAAATATCCTCCGTGTGTCGGATGGGCACGTTAAGCCTTCGGGCCCCGGGTACTGGCCCCCGGTAATAAATAAGGGTGTCTTTCTCCCCCTTTCTACCTCGCTTCTGTGTCACTTTCCTATCGGGCACTCTAACCCAAATCTCCTAGCTTCCTATTTCTAAAGGTTGTTTAAAACCTGGGGTCAGACACTCTCTTCCTAAAATCCCCTACAAATGATCTGATCTGATCTATGCTGCCTTCCTGTAGCTGTGGTCATTGCAGTGTTGTTGTTGCTAGTACCTCATGACCATTAGCAAGCATGCATGGGTTCTGCAGATTTTCGATGACGGCATTAGGATTCCTGTAGATTTCTTTACTGGAAAACGTGAGTGAAACCCAGTGTTGCCAGAGACCTTTGCCTGAAATTAGTGGATCAGAGCTCAAAAACTCAGTGGTTATCAGTACATTACATTTTCTTTTGCTTGAAATACGTATCACTTTACTAATGTAATGTAGTATCGGACATGATACGAAGGAACGATTAAATCTACTTGTATTTCAGCAATACCGGGATAAACTACAACCAATACAAAACTGATTTCATCGTTCCTTCGTATCCCACATCATCATCATCATCATCATTGTCAACCATTATCAATCCACTGCTGGACGAAGGTCTCCCCAAGTTTCCTCCACAACGGTCTGTCTTGTGTCAGTCTCCTCCATGTCACTCCCGCATATTTACGAATTTCATCCACCCATCTCCCATGTGTTCTTCTTCTGGGTCTTTTCCTGTCCCTTGGAATCCAATCTAAAATTTCGGCTGTCCATCTATGGTCTGTCCTTCTGGCAGTATGTCCAGCCCATTGCCATTTCAGGGATTTAACTCTGATCATGATGTCTTCCACTCTCGTCATTTTCGGATCCACGAGTTCCTATTCTTATCTCTCCTGGTTATACCAAGCATGCACCTTTCCATGCTTCTTTGAGTTCTCTACAGCCTTTGTATGTCTCTTTTAGTTAAGGTCCACGTCTCTGCACCATACGTAAGCACTGGAAGGATGCATTGATCAAACACTTTTCTTTTAGGACATAATGGCATATTGCTCTTGAAAATTATGCTGTTTCTTCCAAAAGTTCTCCAGGCAAGTTTTGTACGCCGATTAATTTCTTCATCAATGTGACCCTCACTTGATATCTGCTGTCCAAGATAAACATACGTATCTGTTATCTGGGGATGTAAGGTCAGGTGATGCGTAACATCACAGCCTCTCCTTGACAAATGTCAACCCCGCCTTCTCGTGGTGCATCCTGTTCCCACTAAAGGGGCTCTGACGACCGCAAATGGCGGTATAACTATACCATCGGGATCAGAGGAAATGCTATCCCACACTCACCAACCCGCTTGGCCAGCGTGGTGAGTTATGGCCAAACACCTCCAAAATGACTCTACAACTTAAATCTTGGCCCTCAGTCTCCGGCAGCTGGAATGTACCTGGCCAAGGCAGCGGCCAGTGCGACATGAAGGCAGAGGGTGCTAAGAATCCCCGGAGGACCGGACTAGGCTGCCATTTGATGCTGACCTTGGCTACCTACAACGGACGCTCCCTATCTTCTGATTCAAGGCTTCTTGAATTGGAAGAGGAACTACAAAGGATCAAGTGGGACATCGTCGGGCTGAGTGAGGTAAGGAGAAAAGAGAAGATCTCATTGAACTGAAAAGTGGACATCTCTTCTATTATCGTGGGACAGATACTGGCAGAACTAGTGGTGTTGGATTTATAATAAACAAGAAACTGAAGGATACAGTGGTAGAAGTTGAAAGTTCCTCTGACAGAGCTGCACGACTCGTTATCCAACTATCGAGAAGATACCAGGCTCAGATTATTCAAACTTATGCACCCACCACAAGTCATCCTGAAGAAGAAATTGAAGAATTTTATGAGGAAATTCGTCATCTAAATAATAAAGGTAAGCAGCACTTGAAGATAATTATGGGAGATTTCAATGCAAAAATAGGGCACCGGCAACAGAATGAAACTTGAGTAGGTAAATTCGGTCACGGCAACAGAAACCAGCGTGGAAATACTCTCGTTGGGTTTGCAGAGGCAGAAGGATTTTTCATCTTGAATTCCTTTTTCAAGAAAAAGCCACACAGGAAGTGGACATAGAGACATCCAATTGGGACAACAAGTGAAATTGATTTTATTATGTGTAACAAAAAACTCGTCATCGAAGACTGCAGTGTGCTAAACAAGTTCAACACAGGTAGTGACCACAGATTGGTGAGATGTAAGATGCACCTCAACACTAAACTGGAACGTGGCAAGCTCATAAGACAAACAAAATGTATTGACATAACCAACCTTAAAAAACACCATAATACTTTCAAGTTGGAACTGAAGAACAGATTCTCTGCTTTAGAAGGCCTAACATCGGAAGAAGTGGATATTTCGGAAGTTAACAGAAAAGTAACCAAAGCTCTAATGGAAACAGCAACAAAATTAGCTGGGTCTAAGAACAAGTTGCATGTAAACAAATTATCAGGAAAAACCAAAATGTTGATGCAAAAAAGAAGAGAGATGAGGACAACTAAAGAAGATGTGACTTCCAAAGTGGAATATATAGAGCTATGCAAGACAGCACGAAAACGTATCACTGAAGACGTAAGGAAATTCAACTGTGAGCTAGTGAGGAAAGCAATTGAAAACAACCAAAGCCTAAAGATAGCAAAGGGACATCTCAGTAAGGGAAGAAAACAGATTATGGCTCTGAGAAAAGAAGATGGTTCTATAACAAGAAATAGAGGCGAAATTTTGACAAGAGTGAAAGATTTCTACTCCAAATTATATGAAAGGGATGATACATGTACTCCAGACATCATGAAAGGTACCAGAGTTCTTCCAGTCCTCCCAGCAGAAGTTGCTCATGCAATCAAGAACATGAAGCGGGGGAAAGCTCCAGGAGAAGATGGAATTACTATAGACATCATACAAGAAGCAAGTGGAGAAATTGAAACAGTACTCGCCCAAATTTTCACTCGATGCCTTAATGAAGGGAAGATTCCTGAGGATTGGAACAATGCTACAATGATCCTGCTACATAAAAAAGGTGACATTGAGGATCTCAGGAACTACAGACCTATCAGCCTCCTATCAGTGGTTTATAAAATCTTCACTAAAGTTCTTTCACACCGCTTGAAGGTAACACTGGACATGGCCCAACCGAGAGAACAAGCTGGATTCAGGAGTGGCTACAGCACAATAGATCATATCCATGTACTGAGAGAACTAATTGAAAGAGCGAGGGAATATGAACTTCCATTGTGCATGGCTTTTATCGATTATGAAAAAGCCTTTGATTCAGGTGAAACCATCAGCAGTTACCACGGCTCTGAAATCCTGCGGTATTGAAGATGCATACATTAATATTATTAATAACATCTATGAAAATGCAAGTGCAAAGATTCGGCTGTTTGAAAATACAACACACATAAAAATTGGAAAGGGAGTGAGACAAGGTGACACCATATTTCCGAAGCTCTTTAATGCCACATTGGAAAATGTCTTTCAATCACTGAACTGGGAAAACAAAGGGATAAAGATTAATGGAGATTATCTAACCCACCTTCGTTTTGCTGATGACGTAGTCATTTTTGCAACTACCCCATCAGAGCTGCAGAGTATGATCCAGGAACTTGCTGACAAGAGTAAAGAAGTGGGATTAAAAATGAACTTTCAGAAGACAAAAGTGATGTTCAATGCTTTTACAAGAAATGAAGATTTATCGATTGATGGAGAAAAACTGGAGATAACAGATACGTATGTTTATCTTGGACAGCAGATATCAAGTGAGGGTCACATTGATGAAGAAATTAATCGGCGTACAAAACTTGCCTGGAGAGCTTTTGGAAGAAACAGCATAATTTTCAAGAGCAATATGCAATTATGTCTTAAAAGAAAAGTGTTTGATCAATGCATCCTTCCAGTGCTTACGTATGGTGCAGAGACGTGGACCTTAACTAAAAGAGACATACAAAGGCTGCAGACAACTCAAAGTAGCATGGAGAGGTGCATGCTTGGTATAACCAGGAGAGATAAGAAGAGGAACTCGTGGATCCGAAAAATGACGAGAGTGGAAGACATCATGATCAGAGTTAAATCCCTGAAATGGCAATGGGCTGGACATACTGCCAGAAGGAAAGACCATAGATGGACAGCCGAAATTTTAGATTGGATTCCAAGGGACAGGAAAAGACCCAGAAAAAGACCACATGGGAGATGGGTGGATGAAATTCGTAAATATGCGGGAGTGACACGGAGGAGACTGGCACAAGACAGACCGTTGTGGAGGAAACTTGGGAGACCTTCGTCCAGCAGTGGATTGATAATGGTTGACAATGATGATGATGATGATGATCTGTTATCTCCAGTTTTTCTCCATCAATCGATAAATCTTCATTTCTTGTAAAGCATTGAACATCACTTTTGTCTTCTGAAAGTTCATTTTTAATCCCACTTCTTTACTCTTGTCAGCAAGTTCCTGGATCATACTCTGTAGCTCTGATGGGGTAGTTGCAAAAATGACTATGTCATCAGCAAAATGAAGGTGGGTTAGATAATCTCCATTAATCTTTATCCCTTTGTTTTCCCAGTTCAGTGATTGAAAGACATTTTCCAATGTGGCATTAAAGAGCTTCGGAAATATGGTGTCACCTTGTCTCACTCCCTTTCCAATTTTTATGTGTGTTGTATTTTCAAACAGCCGAATCTTTGCACTTGCATTTTCATAGATGTTATTAATAATATTAATGTATGCATCTTCAATACCGCAGAATTTCAGAGCCGTGGTAACTGCTGATGGTTTCACCGAATCAAAGGCTTTTTCATAATCGGTAAAAGCCATGCACAATGGAAGTTCATATTCCCTCGCTCTTTCAATTAGTTCTCTCAGTACGTGGATATGATCTATTGTGCTGTAGCCACTCCTGAATCCAGCTTGTTCTCTCGGTTGAGCCATGTCCAGTGTTACCTTCAAGTGGTGTGAAAGAACTTATTGAAGATTTTATAAACCACTGATAGGAGGCTGATAGGTCTGTAGTTCCTGAGATCCTCAATGTCACCTTTTATGTAGCAGGATCATTGTAGCATTGTTCCAATCCTCAGGAATCTTCCCTTCATTAAGGCATCGAGTGAAAATTTGGGCGAGTACTGTTTCAATTTCTCCACTTGCTTCTTGTATGATGTCTATAGTAATTCCATCTTCTCCTGGAGCTTTCCCCCGCTTCATGTTCTTGATTGCATGAGCAACTTCTGCTGGGAGGACTGGAAGAACTCTGGTACCTTTCATGATGTCTGGAGTACATGTATCATCCCTTTCATATAATTTGGAGTAGAAATCTTTCACTCTTGTCAAAATTTCGCCTCTATTTCTTGTTATAGAACCATCTTCTTTTCTCAGAGCCATAATCTGTTTTCTTCCCTTACTGAGATGTCCCTTTGCTATCTTTAGGCTTTGGTTGTTTTCAATTGCTTTCCTCACTAGCTCACAGTTGAATTTCCTTACGTCTTCAGTGATACTTTTTCGTGCTGTCTTGCATAGCTCTATATATTCCACTTTGGAAGTCACATCTTCTTTAGTTGTTCTCATCTCTCTTCTTTTTTGCATCAACATTTTGGTTTTTCCTGATAATTTGTTCACATGCAACTTGTTCTTAGACCCAGCTAATTTTGTTGCTGTTTCCATAAGAGCTTTGGTTACTTTTCTGTTAACTTCCGAAATATCCACTTCTTCCGATGTTAGGCCTTCTAAAGCAGAGAATCTGTTCTTCAGTTCCAACTTGAAAGTATTATGGTGTTTTTTAAGGTTGGTTATGTCAATACATTTTGTTTGTCTTATGAGCTTGCCACGTTCCAGTTTAGTGTTGAGGTGCATCTTACATCTCACCAATCTATGGTCACTACCTGTGTTGAACTTGTTCAGCACACTGCAGTCTTCGATGACGAATTTTTTGTTACACATAATAAAATCAATTTCACTTGTCGTCCCAATTGGATGTCTCTATGTCCACTTCCTGTGTGGCTTTTTCTTGAAAAAGGAATTCAAGATGAAAAATCCTTCTGCCTCTGCAAACTCAACGAGAGTATTTCCACGCTGGTTTCTGTTGCCGTGACCGAATTTACCTACTGAAGTTTCATTCTTTTGCCGGTGCCCTATTTTTGCATTGAAATCTCCCATAATTATCTTCAAGTGCTGCTTACCTTTATTATTTAGATGACGAATTTCCTCATAAAATTCTTCAATTTCTTCTTCAGGATGACTTGTGGTGGGTGCATAAGTTTGAATAATCTGAGCCTGGTATCTTTTCGAGTGTTGGGTAACGAGTCGTGCAGCTCTGTCAGAGGAACTTTCAACTTCTACCACTTTATCCTTCAGTTTCTTGTTTATTATAAATTCAACACCACTAGTTCTGCCAGTATCTGTCCCACGATAATAGAAGAGATGTCCACTTTTCAGTTCAATGAGATCTTCTCCTTTTTCCTTACCTCACTTAGCCCGACGATGTCCCACTTGATCCTTTGTAGTTCCTCTTCCAATTCAAGAAGCCTTGAATCAGAAGATAGGAGCGTCCGTTGTAGGTAGTCAAGGTCAGCATCGAATGGCAGCCTAGTCCGGTCCTCCGGGGATTCTTAGCACCCTCTGCCTTCATGTCGCACTGGCCGCTGCCTTGGCCAGGTACATTCCAGCTGCCGGAGACCGAGGGCCAAGATTTAAGTTGTAGAGTCATTTTGGAGGTGTTTGGCCATAACTCACCACGCTGGCCTAGCGGGTTGGTGAGTGTGGGATAGCATTTCCTCTGATCCCGATGGTATAGTTATACCGCTATTGGCGGTCGTCAGAGCCCCTTTAGTGGGAACAGGATGCACCACGAGAAGGCGGGGTTGACATTTGTCAAGGAGAGGCTGTGATGTTACGCATCACCTGACCTTACATCCCACATACAAGAAAATATCATAGCAAACTTACATGCTGCAATATCAAATAATTTTGATTTCGCTTCAGCTATGAATTCATCTATTTTTTCTTATAACTGTTTTTTTCGTGGTCTCGGTTGTAGGATTTTCTTAAATTATGATATGCATCATGGTACACTTTATCATTTGCACAACCCGAGTATGAGTCACTACTGTAATGGATTCTTTACGATATATCTTCTCTATTTGAGTAGCAACATAGTCGGCTATTGTTGAAAGTGCAATTTTTTTCTTTGAATCCGATGATATTGAAAGTTTATTGCTTTCTCCGAAGCAACACAGTAGCTCGTCCTCGAATATCGGTAGGTTTGTTTCACTTATTTCTTTGGGCAAACCGAACAGAGGACAGCAGTGCGACTGCCTTGTCACCAACACTTTTTTCTGAGTCGCCATCTCACAACCACTGCCAACGTCACAAGAAACACACTCAAATGTAGCGAAACCAAGTCACATTTGCCACAACACTATGTAAGGTACCGGTTTAGACACACTAGTAATGCTGCAAAAAGACGTTATCACGCGGCATGCCGAGTAGCAACTGATCAGACAAAAGCCATTGCGCAAGGGGAAGGGGTGACTCGGTGACTCAGACTCACACGTGTCGAGACAGGTCTGTTGGATGTAAAGCTCGCTGAGTATATCACAGCACGATCAGAATAACTTGAATAATCACGTTTCATTGTGATTTAGGATTACTAATACAAATAACACGCAATGATTATCTGATATCTTGTACTTAGTACAACAGTGCGTCTGTTTGTAAGAAAATATAAATTTTTTGAACAAATTTCGCAATAGGCCTTGTGCGCGAACTCAAAAAGTAGCGCGCAATTTTTTTAAATATTTTTTTCTGTTATCAGGCAACTAAAATGAAGTACTTTCACGCTATTATAAGTCGAAAAACTTAATCTGTAAAATTTTAGTGTTAATGTACTATTTGGTGTTTTTGTCATTGTTTTCAAACTTTAGGCCCTTTGCGCGAACTAAAGATTGAACATAGGAATTTTTTCAATATTTTTCCGTTTATTAGCATGCGAACACGCAACTTTTCCGCACTATTAGAATTCGATACTCGAAAATTCGCTTTTTTCGACCTTAATTAGGTCCACTGGTTCCAGGGAAGGGAGAGAGAGCCAGTGCCGTAAGACAAACACAACATACATGCCTCACCGGGACTCGAACCCGGACCCATTTCGGACGAATGATCAGAAGCCAACGCTTAGGCCACTGCGCCACCGGGGCTGTTGCTGCATGATCTTCTCACCAGGCGAGTCTTCTGCGCCGATGAACCATGGTTAGAAGAGGATGTCGTCAGGGACGTCTGCCGTTATAACCCATACGTGCGAGCGTGCGACGAGTGATCATAACTAGTACCGTTCCGGGTTGACCTCTGTTGCGTTGGGAAGTCGTCTGGTGAACAGCGCGGCGTCTGTTGGCCTGTCCGACGCGTCGGACCCAACGCTCACTTCATACATCAACCTTTCGCTCTCCTGTGCAGATTTGCCTCTGCGTAGTTGTTTGACCATTTTCACGCCAGTCCAGATGCACTTTGACTACGGCGACTGGTGAACAACCCACCAATTCAGCCGTTTGGGAAATCGAGACATCCGCTCTCTGAGCTCTCACAATCTGTCCTTTCTCAAAGTCCGATAAATCCTTCCGTTTACCCATCATGTTCTGTTTGGGGAATCGAGGCACCCGCTCTCTGAGCTCCCACAATCTGTCCTTTCTCAAAGTCCGATAAATCCTTTCGTTTACCCATCATGCTCTGTTTGGGAAATCGGGCACCCGCTCTCCGACCTCCCACAGTCTGTCCTTTCTCAAAATCCGATAAATCCTTTCGTTTACCCATCATGCTCTGTTTGAGAAATCGAGGCACCCGCTCTCCGAGCTCCCACAATCTGTCCTTTCTCAAAATCCGATAAAGCTTTTCGTTTACCCATCATGCTCTGTTTGAGAAATCGGGCACCCGCTCTCCGAGCTCCCACAGTCTGTCCTTTCTCAAATTCCGATAAATCCTTCCGTTTAACCATTACGCTCTGTTTGGGAAATCGAGGCACCCGCTCTCCGAGCTCCCACAATCTGTCCTTTCCCCAAATCCGATAATTCCTTCCGTTTACCCATCACGCTCTGTTTGGGAAATCGACACACCCGCTCTCCGAGCTCCCACAATATTTCCTTTCTCAAAGTCCGATAATTCCTTCCGTTCACCCATCACGCTCTGTTTGGGAAATCGAGACACCCGCTCTCCGAGCTCCCACAATCTGTCCTTTCTCAAAGTCCGATAAATCCTTTCGTTTACCCATCATGCTCTGTTTGAGAAATCGAGGCACCCGCTCTCCGAGCTCCCACAATCTGTCCTTTCTCAAAGTCCGATAAATCCTTTCGTTTACCCATCATGCTCTGTTTGGGAAATCGGGCACCCGCTCTCCGAGCTCCCACAGTCTGTCCTTTCTCAAAGTCCGATAAATGCTTCCGTTTACCCATCACGCTCTGTTTGGCAAATCGAGGCACCCGCTCTCCGAGCTCCCACAATCTGTCCTTTCCCAAAGTCCGATAATTCCTTCCGTTTACCCATCACGCTCTGTTTGGAAAATCGAGACCCCCGCTCTCCGAGCTCCCACAATATTTGCTTTCTCAAAGTCCGATAAATCCTTCCGTTTACCCATCATGCTCTGTTTGTGAAATCGAGGCACCCGCTCTCCGAGCTCCCACAATCTGTCCTTTCTATAAGTCAGATAAATCCTTCCGTTTACCCATCATGCTCTGTTTGGGAAATCGAGGCGCCCGCTCCCCGAGCTCTCACAATCTGTCCTTTCCCAAAGTCCGATAATTCCTTCCGTTTACCCATCACGCTCTGTTTGGAAAATCGAGACCCCCGCTCTCCGAGCTCCCACAATATTTCCTTTCTCAAAGTCCGATAAATCCTTCCGTTTACCCATCATGCTCTGTTTGTGAAATCGAGGCACCCGCTCTCCGAGCTCCCACAATCTGTCCTTTCTATAAGTCAGATAAATCCTTCCGTTTACCCATCATGCTCTGTTTGGGAAATCGAGGCGCCCGCTCCCCGAGCTCTCACAATCTGTCCTTTCTCAAAGTCCGATAAATCCTTTCGTTTACCCATCATGCTCTGTTTGGGAAATCGGGCACCCGCTCTCCGAGCTCCCACAGTCTGTCCTTTCTCAAAGTCCGATAAATCCTTCCGTTTACCCATCACCCTCTGTTTGGAAAATCGAGGCACCCGCTCTGCGAGCTCCCACAATCTGTCCTTTCCCAAAGTCCGATAATTCCTTCCGTTTACCCATCACGCTCTGTTTGGGAAATCGAGACCCCCGCTCTCCGAGCTCCCATAATATTTCCTTTCTCAAAGTCCGATAAATCCTTCCGTTTACCCATCATGCTCTGTTAGTGAAATCGAGGCACCCGCTCTCCGAGCTCCCACAATCTGTCCTTTCTATAAGTCAGATAAATCTTTCCGTTTACCCATCATGCTCTGTTTAGGAAATCGAGGCGCCCGCTCCCCGAGCTCCCACAATCTGTTCTTTCGCAAATTTCGATAAATCCTTCCGTTTACCCATCATGCTCTGTTTGGGAAATAGAGGCACACGCTCTCCGAGCTCTCACAATCTGTCCTTTCTCAAAGTCCGATAAATCCTTCCGTTTATTCATCACGCTCCGAAATTTATTACCTACTTCTTCACTCACACCTTATACACAGTCGTATCAGAATAATATGACCACCTTCCTGATAATGGGAATAGCCACCCTTTGCCCGGATGACAGCGTGGCATAGACGCAATGAGGCCCTGGAAGGTTGCCAGAGGCGCACGTGCCCGTTCGGACTGCAGCAGAGCGCGGAAGTCCAGGAGGTGACGTGATTGTGGTTTGGCACGTCGATCCATATAGTCCCACAAGTGCTCTATGTGATTTAGGTCTGGCGATTTCACCGGACAGAGGAGAACAGAGACATTGCTCTCGAGTTCATCGTACCAGTCACGGATCTCCTTAGAGACATGGCAGGGCGCATTGTCCTGTTAGTAGACGCCATCCCCACTAGGGTAAACGTCTAACGTGAAGGGATGCATGCGATCAGCGAAGATGGACAGTTAGCCATTGGCGTTAAGGGACCCATCCAGTGGTACCAGCGGTCCCAGGTCATACCAGTAAAACATCCTCCAAACATGCACACTTCCACCTCCGGCCTGTACTTGACCGACAAGCGTGTCCTAGTGTTGATTCTCGTGTGTCAGACGCCGTATCCGTCACCGCCCGTCTCTTCTGTGGAGTAGAAACCTCGATTCGTCGGAGGAGGCAAACTTTTCTGCTTTTCCAGACTTCATTGGCGATGGACCTGGGTTAACATGGGCGCCTTGACGCAGCGTCGACTTCGGAGACTCATGCGTATTAGGGTTCTCTCTACTGATATCGGGGACACTTACCTGGGTACCTCAACGTTCATTTGTGTTGTCGATTGCTGCACGGTTCGGCGTTGATTGTCCTTTAGCAGTCGACAGAGGCGACGTTTTTTTCTCTGGGGGGGTGGCCTTTGGGGCTCCGCAGATATGACGTCGGGAGGTATCAACGGTACAGTCTTACTACCGCACCTCGCGAACAGCCCACGAAGTCTGATATTTCTAAGATACTTCCACCTTTGGCGTGGTAGCCGATGATCATTCCTTTCTGAACATCCATCAGATCACTACCTTCCCATTGTGCTCACGTCACGCACTATGGCTCATCTGTCCTGGCAGGCCGCTTATTACTCCATGTTGTCGACCTTGTCACGTGCACTCTGATGCGCCTGTGCAGGTACACTGGGATTTCGGGGGTGTGGTCATATTATTCTGATGAAACCGTGTATATGGTACATCGGTCGATTAATCTCGCACTCTTGGAAACCACGTGGTCACGGGCCACATCCACTTTTGATAGCGGTGGCCATAATTCAGTGATCACTCGGTGTATATGGTTTCTGTTTTTCAACGCGAATGAGAATAGTTCAACTATAGGTGAATTGGCTGCTTATTTTGTACATTTTTCATTAAAAGAGTGACCGTGAAATGCAGTTCAGTTAATTTTATTGCTCGTTCTTTTTTAACTCACCTAAATGGAAAAAAAAAATGTCTTAGGAAAGCAACAGAGCCGGCCGTCGAGAACCGTTATTTTTGTGTGTTGGAAAGGGGTACACACAGCTTAGTTTACTCTCAGCAATCCACGTGCTTTAAATAAAACGATATTAAAAACTTTTTGTTACGAGAAAACTTCGCCTTCTGTGATATAAACGTTTCCCTACAAACAAGAATTTTGCGTGAGAAGGAAACAAGCATTTCTATGTAAAAACAGGTATTCAGAATGCTAGCGAGCTTCTTTCACGAGGACGGGAGCACACAAAGAATCGTAAAAGAAATTGTTGCTCATGAGATTTCAGAAGAGATCCGAAACACAGAGCAAACACAAATGCAATATTTCACCAGAAATGCGAACCTTTACCGTCGAATCGGAAAGACCTGCTCGTTCTCTGCGCTGAGATTCAGCGCAAATTTACGGTCTTAAAACTGAACTTTCCACTTCTATATTTATGATCTTCTGGTATATAGAAGAAAGGCAACAAAGAAAATACTCAAACAAAAATGAAAGATAGAACAGACTTCTATCCTTGTCAAAAAAACATGATCACATGCTCCACTGAAGCACTTAGATTAAAGATTTCTCGGTGTCAAGTTAATAGAACAAAAGGAAACGACAGAACAGACTTCTATTATTGTCAGAAAAACATGATCATATGCTACAACACTATATCCACTGAACTACTTAGCTTAAAGGTTTCTCTGTGTTAAGTTAATCGAACAAAAGGAAACGATAGCGCAGACTTCTAGCAGGGAGAGAAAAGCTCGTCCCGTTTGCAGCTAAAATGTTTAATGATGCAAGCATGTCATACACGCTCACCTCGTTCTGATAAACATAAGCCGTTGTTTTCTGCAGTGCTTTACCAACGTTCCACCAGAATCACGATCCCACTGAATCACAACTCGACAGGTTCAAGGATAGAAACCCCTTGATGCCAGTTTCCACATCAATCACTGAACGAAGTGCCACTCTTGAAGGAAAAGTGCTATGAAGAAAGTTGGAGAGACCTTCATCCAGCAGGAGATTGATAATGGTTGATGAGGAGATATATATATATATATTATGTAAACACCGATCAGCTATTACATTATGACCACCCCAGCCTAGAGAAATTAGTATGCCTGGAGACCAAACGGTGGAGCAGGTGAAGTACATAGAGCAGTATATATACAACCCGAGGACCGGCTTTCTGTTAGTGGAGTGTTCTGAATCAGAATTGGAAAAGCTGGCGATTTATCGGAGTTTGATAAAGGACAAATTATGATGCCACAGCGCCTGCGATCGAGGAAACTGCGCGGCTTGTGGATTGTTCACGTGACGCTGTAGTGAGTACGTATCAAAAGTGGTGCACATATTGCCAAACGACGAACCGTTGTCCAGCTGTGTGTCATCCGCATCTCTTTGATGCCAGAGGGGTGCGGAGACTGTCGCGCATTGTTCACAGCGACCGCAGAGCCAAAGTGCGACACATCATCCGCATCTACAACAGTGGTGATCAGGGAAATGTTCATTGCAGCCTTCAGTGCATGGGCCTGCGTAGCCGAAGACCCAGATGAGTCTCCATGCTCACTGCACGTCATAGGAAACAACTCATGAAATGGGCCCAAGATAATCGAGATTGGACCGTGGATGATTGGAAGAAATTAGCCTGGTCTGACGAATCAAGATTCCTGGTGATCACGTAGACGACTAAGCGCAGGTACGCCCATTACCAACAGAGACTATGGCCTCTGGATCCACTGTTGGGCGGAAACAGGCCGGCGGCAACGGTGTCATACCGTGCACGATGTTTTTCTGGAACACTTTAGGCCCTATTATCCTAATAGCACAATCCCCGACAGCTGTCAAGTATCTGAACATCGTTGCAAACCAAGTTCACCCATTCATGTCAACTGTGTTCCCTGCAGGTGATGGTCATTACAACAGAATAATGCGGCATGCCACACAGACCGAATCGTCCAGGAGTGGTTCGAGGAACATGCCGGTGACTTTCTGTTAATGTCCTGGCCTCCAAATTCGCTTGACATGAAACCAATCGAGCATTTGTGGTTCGACGTGGAAAAGCGGGTTCGCGCTAAATCACCACCACCTCGAAATGTACGGGAACTGGAGGATCTGCTGTTGATATTATGGTACCAGATACCTCAGGATACCTATCGCCTTCTCATCGAATCGATGCTTCGTCGACTGGTCGCTGTTTTGCGGTCTGAAGGGGGTCCTACGGGTTTTTAGGTAGGTGGTCATAATGTAATAGCTCATCGGAGTATAACATGTACGCAAAAGTGTGTATCTGGAAAAGGTGCATAACAAAAATCAAGAGCGTATGCAATTATATACTGTATGTGTTCCAATTTGAAGAACCTATAACTGATTGAATGACATGACTAATCTGGGTATAATCGAAGTTCTATTGTAGATTTATGGTATATTTCTGTGTGTGAATATGTAGAGTTCGAGTTCTCAATGAACTTCCCGTTCAGAAATCGAACACCCACTGGAGTACATCTTTTATCTCACAAATGCACTCTGCACATTAAATAAATCAAGTATCAAAACAATCACTTTTTTTTCAGTCTTCTGATTTAACTATCTGAAGGATTTGGTTTAATTCCGAGACACGAAAACAACTTGTTCATTTGCGCGCGCGCGTGCGCTTTGTAACGTGCCAGGAGATGTGACGTACCTGCCAGCAGGACGCACATGACATAAAGGCAGATAGGAATCAGAATACATGTCTGCGTAGCTCAGTTGGTAGAGCTGCTTGTTCCGGAATAAGCGTACTCGGGTTCGAATCCCGGCGTAGACCGAAAATGACGGAGAAATTCACTTCGTTATAATGGCGCCCGAACTACCCGGATGACCCGACCGTTCAAAATCTCGCATTGGTGTGATGTTATTTCCACACCGCGAGATAGGAAAAATAAGAGAATCCTTTCTCCAGCACTTCGAAAAAAAAAAAATAAGGGGGAGATGATGTAACGTACCAGGAGATGTGACGTACCTGCCAGAAGGACGCACACGACATAAAGGCAGATAGGAATCAGAATACATGTCTGCGTAGCTCAGTTGGTAGAGCTGCTTGTTCCGGAATAAGCGTACTCGGGTTCGAATCCCGGCGTAGACCAAAAATGACGGAGAAATTTACTTCGTTATAGCTTGTGTGTGTGTGTTGTCAAATCAAGCCACAATGATTTTTACATTGCAAAATATCAAAGACGCTCCGATACCGAATAACTGAAAAAATGGCATTTATATTTTGAATTAAGAATCAGAAATTGTGAAAGCACAAATTTGCCGTGGCGAAGCTCGAAACCGCATCCTTCCCATCCGGAGTAGAACGTTATCCCAATCAAGCTACACCGAGAAGTGCTAATAACTTCTATTTGTCGTCTTGACATGTACGTTACCTATGTAGCACGTCACATATATTATTCCTCCTTGAGAAAGTGTGTGTGTGTGAGGGGGAAATCATAGATTTCTAGTTCGCCACAAACCATACTTGAGGTAGCTCTCTGTACTCGTAGAAGGAGGAATTCTCACCAACTTCAGATGATTTGTGAAAGAGGGATCACACACTTTTCAAAGGGAAGAAGGAATTCTCAATCACTTTAGATGATGTGTAAAAAACATCACACATTTTTCGAAGAAGTGCCAGTAGATCTTTTTTTACGTTTAAACGCCAATGTGAAAACACAAATGTGTCGGTGGCGAGACTCGAATCTGTATCTTTCTGCGCCGGAGCCGAATGCTTTCCCAATTAAGCTACACTGACATCTGCTTGCCACTGCTGTTTTCGTCACAAAATGGAGAAACGTTATCTCAAAAATTCCTGATTTTATCTGTGACGCGTACTTTAACCCTCGATTAAGTAACAGCATCGGGGATTTGTACTGCGCTTAGAATCTTTACGACGCTCCTCGATTATTAGTATGTTTTTATGATATCAAGTCGTGCAAGAATGCTACATAAAAAATAATTTTCTTCTTTTGACTCTCTTTCCTCCTTAAGGTATTATTACTTTACTTTGCATGATTATTTCCCTGCGGGGCTGTATTTGAGTTATAATAAATATAGTCCTCCGCATAATCTTAAAACAAGTTATCCGTAATTTATTGTTTTCCGTTTGCTTTTTGTTGTCCCTCATGGAGCTTTCCCATTTGTTTTTAATCTACATTTTGTTCCACTACCATGTATGTACAGAAGAATATATAAAACTTATGGACCAAGATTCAGCTACTTCTTCTTCAAGAACGGAAAACACTGCTAATGGAATGATTTTGAACAATGAATCACCCAAACTGGGCTTATCTGTATTTAATCTTCTTATGTGGTGTATGCATTGTAGAGAACGAAAGCCATTTAATTTACAACGAATGTTTGTAACTTGAAACAAAGTTAAAACCAGATAAAATACTGTGTTATTTGTACTTGAAAATGGGCATGTCGGATAAGAGGCACTACTGCCAGCGAAACAGAGAATATATTTCCGCAATCTCTAAGATCCTGAATAGAATAGAAAAGCACGGCAGCCGCATTACAAATTTGGTCATTCGCAGCAGCGTGAAAAGAGTAAAACCTAAACCTATAAAAACAAGGATATTTCACCTACATTAGCACCCCAAACATTAAAACAGAACTTGTTTGCGTGTGTATGTGTGTAAATGCAAAGATATTTAGCGTATAACCATATACCTAGTCTTACCATAAATACTGTTACAAAGAATTCAATGAAATAACAAAAGAAATTTAAAGATATTTTAATATACGCGTGATATGATGTAAGTAGTACACTTGTGAATACATGGCACCAATCAGTTTTCACAATGACATCTGTCGGGTAAAAGTAAGTCTTGACCTTTACGCTAACTTAAAATATCAACATACTAATAAATTGTTCTTAAATGAAACAAACCTTAACGGCCAGACAAAACATATAACCAGAAGTCAACTTACGGAAACAGTCCTTTATTCGGAATGGAATCACAACACTCTCCACACATTTATCTCAACACTATTCAATTCTTTCGTACAGCACTTTCTTAACAACGCTCATCATAATCGCTCTCAATAATCGCTCTCAATGATATCAACACCTCTCTCATACAACAGATCAGTCGTCGCTTTTTATCTCTCGTTCTTATCTAATTACATGCATACGTCACGTGCATTCCACCTCAATAGTGTTGCCAAACGTATTCATTTGAAGGAAAAGATATTTCGTTAAGCGGGAAGAATACTGAGAATAAACTCAAGAATTACATAGGGAAAGAAACTAAAAAAGGAAAGTTAATCTGGAATATACGTCACACATCCTTTTGCCTTCACACAGTCCTTCAGTCTCTGTTGCCACTCATCAATAGCTATACGCATGGTCTCCACAGGGAAAGTTGCTACTACCCGCACCAAAGAGCGTTTGAGACTGTCAATACTGGGGTGTCTCTTTCTGCAGGCCATGTCCTCCAGTGTGTCCCATAACTTGTGGTCCAATGGGTTAAAATCTGGACTGCTTTAAAGCCAATCAGCTGGAGAAATGAAGTCTGGCAAATTCACTTGAAGCCATTTTTAGGTTGACTTGGCCTTGTGGGAAGGTGCGGAATCCTGCTGAAAGCTCCACTGTCGGATTTGGAAGATGGTGTGACTCACATTTTCGGCCACTGGGTCTAAAATCCTGTCCTGGTAGACTTTGATGGAGGTTTTCCCTCCTTTTTCATAAACATGGAGCTCCGTGGTACCCTCGTAGGAAACTCCCCACAGAACCACCACAGAAGCAGGATGATGGCCCCTCATGGTCCTTGAGCTTTCTCCTGAGCTTCTCCTGAGGTTGACGTATACACCCTGTTATTTTTGCCGTTAAAAATTGCAAAATGTCCGAAGTTTTAACAACAAAAATAAATAGTCTCCAAGAACTACCGGTTTCTTTCGTATTTGCGTCAGTTTGCACAGCTATTGGTGGTTTCGTGTAGTATTGGCATTAGCGGTGACTGATGTTCCCTTGGATTTAATACCCTTCTTTTTGCAGTTTAAATATCAGTGAGAGACATTCTTAATGAACGTCTGAATCAAGAATTCCTGCCTTTGAAAGTTCAAATTTGACTTGTAGAAAAAAGTGGGTAGGGATTTGATAATTTCTGTGACAAATTTTGCAATGGTGTGAAATGCCTGAATAGCAGTTGCGTGGAATACTTGGATGAAGCTTTGGGAAGACTTCTGATATTTTACATGGATGATCCTACAAGAAGTACCGACATGGAAAAATGTGAAAATTTCTGTGCGATAACTAATTCATAAAAGCGTCCCAATGGATGATGTTCAATGCTTTGATCAACTAAACAATGTGAAAAATAATTGTAGAAAAAGAGATTAATGATGAAGGATTCAATAAGCTTCTAGCTCATCAGAAGTGACCACATTTTTAGAAGTGGGCCAATCAGCTACTAGCTCATCAGAAGTGACCACATTTTTAGAAGTGGGCCAATCAGCTACTAGCTCATCAGAAAGGACCACATTTTTAGAAGTGGGCCAATCAGCTACTAGCTCATCAGAAGTGACCACATTTTTAGAAGTGGCCCAATCAGCTACTAGCTCATCAGAAGTGACCACATTTTTAGAAGTGGCCCAATCAGCTACTAGCTCATCAGAAGTGACCACATTTTTAGAAGTGGGCCCAATCAGCTACTAGCTCATCAGAAGTGGGCCACATTTTTTTAATAGTCGAGAAATATTGACGCCACTCAGAATTGCTAAAGATTGTGAAATTTCATTTTTGCAGTTCCTCCTCACAATACAAATGATGAGAGACTTCTTTTTTCACCTATGCAAAGTCAATGGACAAAGAAAAGAAACAAGTTAACACTACATTTCATTAAAAGCATTCTGTTTCTGTAGTATAACTTCAAAGAAATATTATTCTCCGAATTCCATGCCTATTTGAAATGAAACTCACATTTGTTGAAGATGTTATTATCTGCAGCAAGATATAAATGTGTAGAAAATCATGATAGACCTGCTGATAAATATGTTGAACTTTTTGAAATGGGATGGCTAAATAACTCAATAAATGGAAATTGTGTGTGCTTTTTTATTTATCAATAATACGTTTTATTGCAAAACTTTCCAACTGTTCATTTAATTTATAAAACTTTTGGCTACTTATATGTGCGCTGTTTTTGTCCTCCTTCTTCGCAGGAATGTCCTCTTTTTCATGACCGATAAGTGTAAAATGTCCTCCTTTTCATGATGGAGACTATGCCAACCCTCCTATCACATGACTGAAATGAAAATCTTAAACGGGCGATAAAATATTAAAAAAATGGAAATTGTCATGTAACTTCGCAGTGTTATTACCAATGATTAGAAGATTTTCGTAGAGGTGGTAGTACGGTGCAGACAAGCTCAGGGAAGTCACAGTAGCAGCGTAAAGATACCTGATCCACTTGAGGCATGAACCAACGAGAAGCACCGTTGTGTGTCATCCATTTTTTGAGTAGTAAAGGGGTGAAACCTGTTGAAATTCATCGGCGAATGAAGTTGCAGTATGAGGATGCATGTCCCCAGCAAGTGTAGGACTGGACTATTGAGTTAAGAAACGGCCTGAGTTCTGTGGCAGATTCTCCTCGACCGGGTCAGGCACAATGAGCAGTGACATCAGAGTCCATTACAGCAGCTGAACGTATTGTGATGGAGAATCGCTGAATGCCGGTGGATGATGAAACAGCCGAACATCTGAACATCAGTCATGGTCCAGCGCACCACGTCATCATTTGGTGATCCAGTTCAACAAAGTGCCTGCAAGGTGGGTGCCACGCCAGCTGACCCCATAATTAGAATAACGATGCGTTCATAATGCCTGTTAAAAACTTTTGCGGCGCCTTGAAGTAGAAGGTGATGGCTTCCTACAGAGAATTGTTACTGGAGATGAAACCTGGGTTCACTATCACCAGCCAGAAACCAAGAGAGTGTAAAGGGAATGGCGGCATCCCTCTTCGCCAAAACCGAAGAAATTCCACATTCAGAGATGGTTATGGTTACTCTCTTCTTTTGCGATGAACGAGGCGTAATTTTGGAGCACTCTATGCCCAGGGGAAACACTGTGACCAGTGACACGTACTCAGATCTTATCAGAAAACATCTTCGACCTGACATCAAATCCAAAGGATGTGGTCTTTTGAGTTCTGTTGTTTTGTTGCAACATGACAACGCTCGGCCCCATACTGCCCGCGCAATCGTTGCAACCATACAAGACCTGCACTTCGAGTGCCTTCCACCTCCGCCGTATTCACCAAATCTTACCCTCAAGTGATTATCCCATCTTTGGACCACCCAGAGATGTGATGGGAGGGAAGACTTTGAGGTCCGATAAAAAGTTGCAGCAGGTGGTGAATGAGTGGCTACACACGTGACCGAAGGATTTTTTTCTACAGGAATCTATGCACTTCGTACGCGCTGGAGAACTTGTGTTTCGCAAAATGGAGGTTACATTGAAAAGTGATACAGGTGTGTACCACTTTTGTTTCATAAATTGTAAGAAAAAAATATTTAAGGCTTTCAGTTGACTCTCCTTTGTATAAGCAGTACCCGTCCCTTATTTAGGGTCACTGGTTTCCAGGAAAGCGACAGAGTTACAGCAATCAGCCAAACACCCCACCCATGCCTTAGTGGGACTCGAACAAATGGTCAAAAGCCAGCTTCTCAGACCTCTCGGCCTCTGGAGCGGTCAAATATGCATTGGATCCTGGCATTGTTCGACATTAACATGGATATTTTGGAATCCAAAAACCCTTGAATAATATGAGTGAGTGCCCGTGTGTGTGACCGTGCGCGTGTGGATGGGGATTTCGGATTTGTTCAGTACTTAAACGGACAGTGATCTCGGAATTGTTCGGGGATATAGATGCGAATTTGTTTAGGACAGGAGGGGTTAATGACCACTTTGAGCATCAAGTGAATTTCTTTATAACAGGAGGGGTTAGTGACTACTTTGAGCATCAATTGAATTTCTTTAGGACAGGAAGTGTTAATGACTACTTTGAGCATCAATTGAATTTCTTTAGGACAGGAAGGGTTAATGACTACTTTGAGCATCAAGTGAATTTCTTTAGGACATGAGGGGTTAATGACTACTTTGGGCATCAAGTGAATTTCTTTAAGACATGAGGGGTTAATGACTACTTTGAGCATCAAGTGAATTTCTTTAGGACATGAGGGATTAATGACTACTTTGAGCATCAAGTGAATTTCTTTAGGACACGAGGGGTTAGTGACTACTTTGAGCATCAAGTGAATTTCTTTAAGACAGGAGGGGTTAATGACTACTTTGAGCATCAAGTGAATTTCTTTAAGACAGGAGGGGTTAATGACTACTTTGAGCATAAAGTGAATTTCTTTAGGACATGAGGGGTTAATGACTACTTTGAGCATAAAGTGAATTTCTTTAGGACATGAGGGGTTAATGACTACTTTGAGCATCAAGTGAATTTCTTTAGGACATGAGGGGTTAATGATTACTTTGAGCGTCAAGTGAATTTCTTTAGGACAGGAGGGGTTAATGACTACTTTGAACAACCAGATATGTAAACAATCGTTCATTCATAATTTAGGAATACGTCCTCAAAGAAGAGAACGAAGGCAGCACCGTGGAATAAATGCATCATACGTGACTCGTCGAATCTCAAGCCAGTTCCCAGGTGCAACGGTTAGCCAGAAGCTAGCGTCTCAGCCACAGATGCTTCTGAATGGAGACTTCAAAATGGTCTAATCTTACTGTGGATGGGAATTCCAGAAATGTTCCACATAATATGCATGGAAAGCGTGGTAACTTAAAGAAGTAAGAAATTAGCCCGCTTTTCACTACGGACTATATTATCGCCCAAGAGTACATTCGAAATATCAGTTTAAACCCAGGACATATTTAACATAAATTGAAAAGAAATTTTTACTTTTCGAAATGTGAGTTCGAAATTCGAATTCTCTAAGTGTTTCTAACAGTGCTGAATTTTATTTATTTCTCTTTTTCAGAAATCTGAAGAAATCACCTTTTAACGGCGTCCTTTTTTCAAGAAAAAGAGGGAGGGATTATTTGCTTCACGAATTTTACCATTTTGTTATTTGTAAGACGCGTTTTAGAAAAACGAATCGAAATTTAAGCGGACAAATAAGTCTCACTGGTAACAAATCGAAACATGTCAACTCTCAGGTATTAGATATCACACTGATTATTATTTAAGAAATTTTAATCATTCTTTCAACCAACCTTTCTCGAATGAAATTGGGCTCTAAATGAATTCCTGGGTAAACCTAAAATTTAAACGTGGTCTCAAATTTCTGAAAAATATCAAAATAAAAAAAAGAGAACATGTTTAGCTAAAAAAAGACGTATGGTAACCCTAACTTCTAGATCACAGAGTTTCTCATAGTTGTCGTTAAACCCTGAAGCAAAAAGGAAAAAGAAACATGTTTAAATAGAACATTTGTTGGATGTTAATCTATATTTATAACCAAAAATCTCTAGGATCTATCTCTACCTATATTATTATTATCGAAAAACACCAGGATATCCATTTATACTAATATCGATCAATGCAAAGTAACGTACTTCATCAGAACGTTTAAGTAATACGAAAACAAAAATATTTTCTTCCAGTTTATTATATTTTTTATCGGTAGGAGTTTTTTAAGTATTACGTAAAACGGACAAAAACTCTAAGCCATAAAAATTTGTTGCAAAACTCGAAAATTGCGTTGATTTATTTCTGCAGTGTGCGAGTTTATCGATACCTTATTTCATTCACGAAGAAAACAAGAAAGTTTACTGGGATTATACTCTCTTAATATCTTCTTTCAATACTTTGGGAAGAAGTGTGGTTTTAACGAAGCTCGCGTATATCGAATGTTTTTAACTTTCCCTTCAGTACCGCTTACATATGGGTCCCACTGAATTTGATTTTATCAGTAGAGTAGAAGACCCAATTCTTCAGTTGTATGGGAAGAAGTGTGGTTTTAACGAAGCTAGCACATATCGAATGTTTTTAACTTTCCCTTCAATATCGTTTACATACGGGCTCCACTGTATTTGATTTTATCAGTAGAGTAAAACACCCAACTCTTCAATTGTTTAGGAAGGAGCCTGGATTTTCCACGGTCCCGATTTTACTTGTGATTAACTGCCAAATTTAGAAAGAAAAAATAATTCAGAGGACAGTTTTTAAAACCGGTTGGCTAAAGTTGGAATTTTCATATATATATGTTCAAAGGTGTAGACTAATGGATCAAAAGAAAAGCATCTCGCGTCATATTGTATATGATATTTCACGTTTCCTTTCACAGGGTTTATAAAGTGAGTTTATTTTCTGAAAAAACTCAGATGTGCATCAATAATAAAACTCGAATATCACTCTAAGGCAAGAATGATGTACAAAGATAATAAACAACTCCTCAAATGTGTCACGCCATGTGGTTAAGGAATTTTACAGCAACATCTCTTTCTCATAATGTCGAAGAAATGAAGATGTCAAAATGGAAAGAATCGAGTCGATGAATTTTTAAGAGTCAAGTCTCGAGAAATATTGCAAGAATTTTAAGAGATGAAGTAAAGTGAAATATTTAAAAAATATAAAACCATTCTTCAAAAGGACATAATATCTTGTCTGAACGAAACAACCAGGTTGAAGTCATGTAAATTTTCTAAAGTGGCATGTGAGGGGCAACAATTCCCCCAGAAGTTTTAGCAATACGTTTTCCTAAAACCGTGGAAAGTGTGAAATTCTTAGAAACAAAATATCTGAGGATATTCACAAAGATAGTCGTTCCCTGTTCTGCAAATTAAAAGGGATTTTCAAACGCATCAACGTGGGAATGCAAGTGTGTAGTGTAGTTATAAATCGGGGAAGGAGGAGTCTAACTGCCCTTCCAATAGTTTCCGCTTTTCCTGATTCCAAAATTTCACACTTCAAAAGCTAACGCTGCTCTCATCTTCATGAAGTAAACATTAAGTTTTGATCCAGAACACGGAGGTTTAATTTCATTTTCTTCTTCGAAACCTTACATTGAAAATTTTTACGAAATCATGAGATTTCTGTGGAATTTCTTCATATATGATATCCATAAATATGAAAATCTGCAGAAATTTGCGGTTTTGTTTTTTGCCCACTGTTGAAGTTTTGTAGTTTGCTCACAACATAATTGTAGTTTTTGTGATTTACCCCTACTAGAAAAGAATGTCCAAAGTTACATTTGTTGTATATAAAATGAACACAAGCAGTAAAATAAAGAAAAATAAGCAGCGCATCTCAGTGCTACGAAAATGTTCCAAATATAGTTGTCATAATCATGTGTTACTATTTCCTTTTCTCTCATTCCACAATGGCTGTTTGTACAAAGGATCTTTGTGCGCTATCTGCTAAGGTTTTCTATATACAGCTTAGAATTAAGAATTCTCATGCAACTAGACCTTTATAAGTGAGCAAAGCGAAATCCTTAGTTTCAAGAAAAGCTTACTGACTGTTGTTAAATTAAATCTTAATTTCATGATAATTACACTAGTCAACATTTTAAAACATTATTTACATAGCATAGGTGAAATAAGGTGATTTTAAGTAATTTTGGGGTGCTGAATTCGAATATCACTGTAAAAACTCTCCATCACGTACAGTTGTTTTCTGTATGCACATTTGTTATATTTCCAGATACATATATACAATGCCAGATGTACACATTACAGTTTCACATTGCAATGCATTACAGCTTTTATGTGTCTTGTTAACTATCAAATTAGTGTTACAAAGTGTAAATCCCATACGCATATATCACTGCATATGAGACAGCAAAAGAAAAAAGAAATAGAGTAAACAATATTAACATAAATGTAAATGTATATACACATTCTCGTATACCCGTACAAGTAGTTCATTTTTTCTCTTATGTGTCTTCTTGTTCTCCGTCTGCAAAGAAAAGCAGTAATCACTCAACATTGAGGATTCCCACCTTCCTTGATACCTCTCCTCAATCGTTCGGATATCTTGGTGGAACCTTTCTATTTGTTCATCGCTGACCGCTCCTAGGTTGTGAGGAAAGAATTCCAGATGCAAATGAAGGGAATGTATTATTAATGACATCCGGCACCCAAGGTTTTTATAGTTCTTGAGAAGATTGTGAATCAGCTCTTTGGAGTTGCCCTCTTTGTGGTTACCCGGAAAATCCTTGACCAAAGATGTGAAAGATTGCCATGCAGCGAGGTCCATGCTATTTAGCGCTTCGGTAAAAACAGAATCACGCAGTAGTTTCCATATCTGAGGACGAAAGAAGATGTCTTCTTTAAGTTTTACTTCATTTAATTGCGGAAATATTTGCTTTAAGTGAAGAAACCTGGGCCAGATTTGTCCATAGCCTTTACAAAGTTTTTCCTCAACCCAGTTTGATATGAACTGGTGGAAGCAGCACATCAAAGGGATTAACTAAGGTCTTGTGACGGACGTTACTTACTCTGTCCAAGAATGAAAACATCTCGTTTTGTCCAGCCTGTCCGTTCATATTGCTCTGCTCTTGCCCGACTGTCCCACATACAAAGAGAACATCAAAATTTGGTGAAGCCACTTTGAAGCCCGAGCAAGGTCACTATGCGGTCGCTTTCAGGTCATATAGTGACCACCCAAACTTTTTATGTTGTATCGCAGTAAGAACTTTGTCCAAGGTTTCATACGTCTCCTTCATTCCTACATCACGTGTTAGTGGAATGAAAGGCTTCTGATTTCCGTTCGACAAAAGGACAGCTTTCTAAACAAACTTTGGATGAATCGATAAATAGTCGCCATTCCGTAGTATCGTGAGATATTCCAAATTCTTTTATTTGCTCCGAAATACCTGAACAAAAACACATACCATCCTGCATCTCATAGAAAGGACATAGACTCAAATTTCTATTCCTGAACACAGACACAAGTGTACTTTTCGCTAACAGGTTCTACTCTTGCAGTCGGGAACCAAAAAGTTCAGCTTGTTGTTTGGAAAGATCTAGGCCTTGAAAGAGATCATTCAATTCATTTTTCTCAACCAAGTGGCCTCGTCTAAATGTATTTAGGAGTGTATGTAGGATCCGGGTCTTCATTTGCGTCCATATCTTCATTGGATGAATTTGAAACTATCTCTTCACAGTTGAATTGAGGTTTAGGTATAGGAAGATCTTCACCTGCGGAACAGGCGTTAAGGCTGATACTACATTTTACTTTTATTCTTCTTTGAAAAGCCACTCCCTTTGGATAAACAAAGATAACAATCTTCCACGTGATTAGTTGGCTCACGCCAAATCATCGGAACTGCGAAATGGATTTAAGCTAACTTTACAACCATTCACTTAGGCCAACAAAGCAGGAAATGCAGCAGACATGTGGAACCCACGATTTATTTTGATCTCCAACATGACATCCAAAGTACAAATAGTAGGCTTTCCTCACAGTCTTTGTCAATGAACGATTCTTGAATTTTACAGTATATTATACTGTCCGCACACATAACAAAACTTATCCGGAACATTAGTACATCCGCGAAGATCCCTTTTCTCCATTTCGCCAACTTTTGCTCATAAACATATAGCACGTATTTTTCTTTCAATGTAAAAAACAGCAATGGCGGTTTCGTAGCTGTTACATATTCTTTACCTGTGAAAGATCAGTGTTGCCACCCATAACATGTCCGGTGGCGAAATATGACAACACAAAAATCTAGTATCCTTTTACATGCTTACGAGCGCTAATGCGGGAAGATAGTACATATTTAATGAATGCCCCATAACAAAAAACGTGACGTGGTAGTCATTTTTTAAGGTCAGATCTGAAATCAGCACCCAAAATTTAGTTAAAACAAAATTTTGTTAAATTTTTAGTTAAAAATAAAGGTCAGATCTGAAAACAGCACCCAAAATATAGTTAAAACAAAATTTTGTTAAATTTTTAGTTAAAAACAAAGGTCAGATCTGAAATCAGCACCCAAAATTTAGTTAAAAACAAAAGTTTGGGTGGTGATTTCAGATCTGACTTTAAATATGGCTACCACGTCACGGTTTTTGTTATGGGGCATTCATTATATATGTGCTATTTTTCCGCATTAGCGCTCGTAAGCATGTCAAAGGATACTACATTTGTTCATGTTATAAAAACCTTGTAGACCAGTGTAATTAAACGGAATTATAATTATAAACCTCAGAACAATCTTCCACGTGATCAGTAAAAAAAAACACCAATTACATATATTGCTGCAGGTGACTAAGTTTTTATCCAGAGTGTTGAGAACTATTGACATTTTCCTGAAGTGAAATATTAACGATTAATTAAGGACATTGAAGTTAAGCTGTCCCTGGTTCTTACTTATTCGAACCAGCTACGATATTGGTTAAACTGATTTTGCACACATGTAGTTAGTTACACTCTTAAAACTTAGGAACATTACACGGTGTAAACTTCTCTTGAGAGGACACTATCTTTATATCAGACCTGAAAACGAAGTAGTTATTCATGTCGCCATTGGGTCAAACTTAGTCCAAAGGTACTAAACGATATATTCCTTCATGTGGCATAGTATGTCTTATTTGTCGGGAAACTGATGAAAATGTGAAAGCCAAAGTGACACAGTAGACTCCCTTTGTATTGATTACCGTAACAACCAGCATACGCAGATTTCATCGTAAAAGTTAAAGCCAGTTTACATAGTTTTATAAATAAATTAAATTCCTGTCATCTATTTTAAATTCGTTTTTGAGTTTCTGGGCACCAAGACAAGAAAACTTAAAGCATAGTGTATGTTAACGAAGACAATTTTCCTTTAACAAATACATAACAAGTCGTTGATTTTTAAAACTCCCGTTTTGGAGGATTCGCTGTTATCAGGGAAAGCGATCATTTCCGTCCCCTTCACCACACTAACAACGATTGCGAAATTATCTTCAACTGTGCTCTTCCGTCCTTGAGCGTCATATCCAAAATAATTGTTGTGCGCTTCCTCCAGTGCGCGAGAAACGAAACAAGCATCTCAGTTACGGAAATCAGACACTTCCAAATCTTTCTCCACCTCCTTCTCCTCATCCTTTGTTGGCTACCTCTCCTGCGACTTATCCTCCCTATCTTCTCAGAACAACTTAGTTCTCTTCACTCCGATCAAAATATCTAGGGTGTCGTGTGTCTTGCGATGATAGAGGAGCTCCCTTTTACTACTCGGGCTTCGAAGACAGCAACTATCCACCACGTCACCCAACCCAGCTGACCCGCAGGATTGATGCTTTAATGAATTATTCAACAGGGCGCCCAGGATGGTGTCAGGGGGCGGGAGAGCGGATTGGGGAGCGGCAAAGCCATACGGTCAATTGTGTTAGGGGAGAAGACTCCGATGCTGTTCGCCACGGTCTCCGCCTTGCCGTTCCAAGAAGGACACCCACCATGGATTAAAATGACAGCTCTCTGTGGCCTCCGGAGGGTATTCTTCAAGATGTTAAAGCATATTGATTACTTCCAGGCTTTAATTAATAACCTCACGAGAAGCTTACAAAAAAGGAAGACGTTCTCTCAGCGGAAGGAACTCAGATATGAGGTACATTATACGAAAAAAACCGTCTTAATCTAAAAAAAAGGATATTAAATATGAATTTAGACGGATTAGGAAGATGATACACACTGACTTTTTTATGATCGATTAGATACATGAGACTGTCAGTTTATTTAAAAGTGACCTGTTAGAATATTAATTTCGGTGGGACAATGTATAAATATATTCCCTCACTCTCTTTTTTTTTTTTTTGCTAAAATAATGTTACTTTATTTTAGAATGTCCTGAGACCTATTCAAGCATATACAGTAATCATTTAAGAACAGTTGGTGAAAAGAAATTCGGTGTATCATCACAGAAATCAATAAACAATGAATCTCCTACGTATATGGCATGTAGACAAGTATATTTTTTTCAGCACAGAAGCGCCATTTTTTTCACTGCTTTCCATGTATTTCTTAGGGGCCTTTAATGTATTTGGCCATTTTCCGTGTACGTGAGTCTATTGCTTTCCGTGTATTTCATATGTGTTTCACATGTGTTTCCGTGTTTTTGAGTAATTCTGTGTTTTTCACGTGTTCCACTCTTTTCCATGTGTCTCGTTGTTTTCCATGTGATTTGCTGTTTTCCGTGCATTTCGCTGTTTTCAATGCAGTTCATTCTTTCTGTGTATTTCACTGCTTTTCATGTGTTTTGCTGTTCTCCATGTGCTTCGCTAATCCCTGTGTATTTCCCTGTTATTTGCGCATTTCACGGTTTGCCATGTATTCCACCGTTCTGTGTATATTTCGCTGCTTTCCATGAATTTTCCTGTTTCCCATGTTCTTTACGGTTTACCATGTATTTCGGTGTTTTTCGATGTATTTCTCTGTTTTCCATGTATTTCATTACTTTCCGTGTATTTTACCGTTATCCAGGTTTTCTGCTCTTTCCCACGTATTCCACTGTTTTTAATTTATTATTTTTATGTATTCCACTGTTTTGGGGATTTGCTGTTTCCCGTGCATTTCGGCGTTTTCGATGCAGTTTGCTGTTTCTATGTATTTCACTGCTTTCCATGTATTTTGCTGTCTTCAATGTGTTTCGCTAATTCCTGTGTATTTCCCTGTGTTTTGCGCATTTCACGGTTTCCCATGTATTTCGCTGCTATCCATGCATTTCTCTGTTTTCCATGCACTTTACGGTTTACCATGAATTTTACCGTTTGCCATGTATTTCGCTGTTTTTCGACTTATTTTTCTGTTTTCAATGTATTTCATTAATTTCCGTGTATCTACCGTTATCCATGTATTCTGCTTTCCAATGTATTCCACTGTTTTTGATTTATTATTTTTATGTATTCCACTGTTTTTGTGATTTGTTGTTTTCCGTGTGTTTCGACGTTTTCGATGCAGTTCACTGTTTCTATATATTTCACTGTTTTCCATGCATTATGTACTTCGCTAATCCCTGTGTATTTCCCTGTTTTCTGCGCATCTCACGGTTTCCCATGTATTTCCCCGTTCTCTATGTATTTCGCTGCTTTCCATGCATTTCTCTGTTTTCCATGTACTTTGCGGTTTGCCATGTATTTTATCGTTTGCCATGTGTTTCGGTGTTTTTCGACGTATTTCTCTGTTTTCCATGTATTTCATTACTTTCCGTGTATTTTACCGTTATCCATGTGTTCTTCTGTTTCCCATGTATTCCACTGCTTTTGGTGCAATTTACTGCTTTCCATGTATTTCATTTCTTTCCAGGTATTTCTATATTTTCATGTTTATCACGGTTTTCCGCCCATTTAACAGTTTTCCATGCACTTTGCTGCTTTCCATGTATTTCATTTCTTTCCAGGTATTTCTATATTTTCATGTTTATCACGGTTTTCCGCCCATTTAATGGTTTTCCATGCACTTTGCTGCTTTCCATGCATTTCCGTGTATTTTATGTCTATCCGTGGTATCCACGTACTTCATTGTTTCTCACTACTACCCTGTTTTATATGGGGTTCGGACATTTGGGCACCGGACTTTTGGGCACCGGACATTTGGGCACCCGGACATTTTGGCTCATTCCCTTTTAAAGCAATGAAATTGCGCTGCATTAAAAATTATAGTGCTCCTATATTTCTCCCTACTTGAGCAAGTGGTGTGCACAAAATGTTTTTCACTTATATCTCATAATCATTAAGAAATTGAGACATATTTACGATTTTCTGTCTGAAAGACGGGGCGGACATTTGGGCACCGTATATTTGGGCACCGGACATTTTGGCACCCGGACTTTTGGGCACAAATGTTTAAGGGGCCGTTTAACAATTGCCGTTTCTTGGCCCAATAGTAAGAGTTTGACCGAGAAAATGTTCGCCGTAAGTTACCTAGGCACTAAATATTTACGTAACATGTCAAGTTATTAATATTTGTCTTTTACTTAATTAGGCACTAAATTACTATGCCTCATTCGTAGGCCCTTTTGACAGTCTTTTTTCTACCGATGTCATATTCATAACGTTTACGTATCAAATCAAGTTAATAGCATTGCGCTTTTACTTAAGCACTAAATATTAATTCATAGGCCCTAGTCTATTTTAACAGTTTTTCTTCTAAAATTTATCGTCCATTCGGGAGATTTTCAGCATTTACAAGCTACAACTCGACAGATTATTTGAGGGCACGTGCCTACTCAGCAAACCTGTCGGGGGTGGGGGGTATATCAAAAGTGTAAAATATGAAGAATTTTCCCTTCCGATAGGGAGATTTTCAGCATTTACAAACTACAATTCGAGACATTATCTCAGGGCATGAACCTACTGAGCAAACCTGTCGGAGGGGGGGGGGGGTTAATACTAAAAGTATAAAATATGAAAAATTTCTCGTCCGGTCGGGAGATTTTCAGCATTTACAAGCTACAACTCGACACATTATCTGAGCGCACGTGCCTACTCTGAAAACGCGGCTGGGGGAAGGGGAGGGGGTTAACACCAAAACTGTAAAATGTGAAAAATTTATCGTTCAATCGGGAGATTTTTAGCATTTACAAGCTACAACTCGACAGATTATTTGAGGGCACGTGCCTACTTAGCAAACCTGTCGGGAAGGGGGGGGGGCTAAGAAAAATCCTTACCTCCTTCAAGGCTATCAAACATTTAAAAAAAGGTTTCGTCCATTTTAGTGTTTTAAATTTATCAAAACTTTGGCTATATTAACGGCTGGGGGGGGGGGCGAAATTGTCAAGTTTTCGGATATTATGCTTGTCATATTTACACCCAAAAAAACATATTTTCATCTTCAAAATTTGTGCATTGTAATATTTTTTTAAATTCAATTATAATTGTCGTTTGTCTTACTGAAAACGTTTCCTCCATTCAATTCCCCTCACAGCACCAAGAAACGGCAATTTTTGTACAGCCCCTAAAGATTTGTGCCAAAATGTCCGGGTGACAAAATTTCCGGGTGCCCAAAAGTCCGGGTGCCCAAATGTCCTAAACTCGTTTTATATATCTATTTTCCCCGTGTATTTCACTGCTTTTCGTCTACTCAGAAAGCATGAAATTGTGTGGTTGAACGGTAGCATTATTGAACAATAATCGAGAAGTGCAAGTGAAAATCCCGCTTTGGGATGATTAGATTTTTAACTTTCCTGAAGAAGTGGTTACATGGGAAACAACGAAATAAAGTGTCTCTTGTACTGGAAATAGTATAAATTGTTCTACATATAACATGTAAGCAGTACGTTTCAAGTTGCAAATAGTTCATCGTTCTTTCGTTTTCAGGTTTTCCTAAATACCTTGTCTTTCTTCTAATAGTACACACATCCTCTCGACTCGTGGATAAAATTACATCGGATTTTTTAAATTGTTAGAATTCTGGTTTTCTGCTTAAAGTATACCTTCCGCATTTAGTAGTATACTTTCTTATTTATTACTACCACCGCTAGTTTACAGTTCATCCTCTTCCACAAAATAGAAATCCTAGAAATATCACATTTTCAAATTTATCGAATTAAAAAACCCGTGAAACCCGGAAAGACTAAGTTGATCTCAATGGGGTAAGGTGGGCTTTACTTGGCGTCATTCCTCGTTTATGTCTCCTTCACCCGGGTCTGAGTCTTCTGAGAAGGAGTTGATGTCTCCTTCACCTGGGTCTGAGTCTTCAAAGAAGGAGTTGATGTCTTCTTCACCTGTGTCTGAGTCTTCTGAGAAACAGCACCTGCGACACACACTTTCGTGCACAAAATCATCCCCAGGTGTCACTTCCAACCCGTCTCAGAAAACCTCATACAAACTACGCAAAACGTGGTGGCCGGCTGTGTATCCCAAGGTTTTCTTCGTAGAGGACTCAGATCCTGGTAAAAGTGGCACTAACAAGAAATGGTGTTGCCTACACCACAGCTTACAGTATTGAGCTTAAAGTCAGTTCTTGTTTCACCAGTTTCTTAATGTTTCGTGCTGGTATCCAGTGTCACCAGTGGAAAATAATTTTAAATAAATAATTAACATTCGTTCATATAAGAGACAGTAATGCACTGTCAGCTGCGTATGAAGTTGCTTATTCCATATTGCCTCCCGAAAGATATCGCACGTCACCCTACTTCGTGAAGGAGCACGTTCCATTAGCAAAGCACGCGCCGCCTCTTTTCGCAGCAGTGACAAAACATTGGCAGCTCTGTGGACTGCGCGTGCGCACAAATCAAATGGAAAACGGGAAAGTCCAGAAGACCAAATGCTGCAACACATGCTGAAATCTCTGAATGTCACCAGTCACTAGTTTGGTGACACAGCATTTCTTAGGTTGTGAATCATTGTTTTTTCTTAAATTTCAGTGTTCTTCTCAAGTTGTTTTATGAGCTGCTACCGCAAGTGGACAAATAATTTGTTATTACATAGCGGATTACTTCTTTTTTTATTTATTTCTATCTTCAAGCTGAGTTTCAAAGAATCAGAATGACCATTAGATCTGCATCGAACGCTCCGAATACTAATGTCGAGATTGAGTATACCCGTGCGGTTACGGGTTTGATGAATTTTCGCTTTTAGTTGGGAAAGGCGGAGCACTCCTTCACAAAAAACATTAAAGAAGTCTAAAAATGTTGTCGACCACTTTTTACGATCTTTAGTATTTCGTGGCAATTTGGTTGCGAAAAGTCAACGGACTTGGCTGTTGGCCGTAATTCCTATTTTAACAGAAACAAACTCTTGTAGAAAAGATGGTGTGCATAGTTTACACAGGTTCAAACTATCAAAACTATGCCATGAAATATCTTTCGGAGCAAGTTAATTCTGTAGCAAATTTGATGCGATTTGGAAAAAAATTAAGCAATTACTACACAAGCTTTCTTCACTATCCCCAAGTATATAGAAAAGTAAAGCTTTTTTAAAGAAAATGATAAAAATTATTTTTTCTGGATTCTGTTATGCAGAATTGTGCTGCAAAATTGCACCACCATATCGATGTGAAAACTGAGGATAGAGTAATGTCTCTATCTCCTTTCATTTAATTTATTAATCCATTTTCAGTTTCACTGAGTAGAAAATGATCTCTCAGTTCTAGTGATAAAAATACGTGGCTGTGTTGTATAATGTTATCCGCACAACGTTTTGAACAATTAAAGTGTGGAGATTTATCATTATGCTTTCTTTTGTCATTCATTATGGCACTTTGCTGTTATGCGTTATTTCATATACTTCACACTGTAAGCTTTTGTTACCAGTATCGAAAAGGTCAGTCCTGTCCGCTGAATGTAGTCGAAAGCATTTTTCTTCTCTGAACTTCCGACTATTCCCTATCGAATTAATATACAGATAAATAAACCTGCAGAAAAAGTCACTAACTTGTCGTGTTTCGAAATACACTTGAAAATTAGAGTTCCAGTTTAATTCAGTTAGTCACTTCTTCCAAAATACACGCCACGGTAATTAAGTAATGTGACTGAATTGAAAAAAATGGGAAAATAGGAAAACTTACGTCAATATAGTTTTATTCGAAGTACATTCCTTTTGCGTTAATGCAAGAAATGGCACGATCAGCTAACGAAAGGAAGGATTTCAGAAGTCATCTTTTGGTATGGAGTGAAGAGCTCATGTCACAATTCTTTGCATGTCTCCAATATCCTGAAAAACTGTTTTTTTCTTTTAAACTCAACTCTAATTTGAGGAATAGAAAGTTGTCACACAGTGACAAATCTGGAGAATAGGGAGGATGGTAAAGTACACATACTTGTTTTCGTGCCAGAAAGTGCTCTACACCGATTGCTCTGCATGTGGGTGCGTTATCGTGAAGAAGAAACCATTGCCCGTTTTTGTACTCATGCATGACACGAAGAATCCCCTTTCGCAATCGTTCCAAAACGGATGTGTAAGAATTGCCAGTGACAGTGGTATCTTCAGGACTGAACTCGTGGTGGTGCACAATTCCCTTGCTGTCGTAAAAGCACACAAACATTTTCTTGATTTTAGACTTCTGTAACCTGATCTTCCTTCCTTTAGCTGACTGTGGCGACTTCCACTCAACACTCGGACGCTTCATTTCAGGATTATAATGAAAACACCATGTCTCGTCACAGGCTACAATACTTCGGAAAAAATGTTGCATTGTTTCTACAGTCTCCCGGATGTCTTTTACGTACTCCACTCGTGCATGTTTCTGGTCATATGACACAGCACGCGGAACAAAACGAGCACAAACTTCTCCTCGCCCCCCCCCAAAAAGACATTTCGCGCTAATATTTAACAAATCGTCTTCTTATTATCATCGAGCTGACATTCCAGCATTCTCAAGGTCAAACAACAACCACTTTTCATATTTTGGTGCACTTTCTGATTGAGTTCAGACGTGTGCTCTGATATCGCGCGTCTGGACCTATCGTTATTTTCTAAATCTTCCCTCCCAAACTTGGAACGTGCATACCATCGGAATATTTGTGCATGAGATAGACAATTAGCCCATACATGTCACGCAACAATTAATTATCCTCGATGCAGTATTACCGATTTTCAAACAGAAGCGTATATTTTCTCTCTGCTTCATGGCAGAGCTGTGACAATATTCGTCCACCGAAGGATGTCATGTGCCGCGTAAATAATCAACTGCGCAATTCTCACGCAAACGCTGTTGCCACAGTACAGCTGATAATGACTCATCAGAAACCTCACGCCAACCACTGTGTTTTACCTGGTTTTTTAAAAAATCAATCTCCGTACTTAATTGCCGCCCTGTGTAACGTTAGAAAAAAAAAGGTTTGAGTATGACTAATTGTGGGTATTTATTCACTGCAACAGCCTCTGTGCATTGCTACACAAAGAATGTAAGAAAATATCTATGTCCCATGTGACTGGACAAGGTTCTTTGCGTATTTTTATGGGGGTGTATCTTATAATTCTTCATTCAGTGTAAATGGTATCGAAGGAAAGACAGAATTGTTTCGATCCAATATTTAGAAGCCGTTTTGCGGAATAACACAGTGGTCTGCAAACCTTAAGGACCCAGTTGAAAAAGCAAAGTTGAACGGAAGTCGCCTGAAGGTGGGCATAAGTGTTACAGACGTTCCATTGTGTTTGTTGTGTGCTAGAGACGACGAAAGGGCCCCTCTAGAATATCTTGATGATTTTACTCGTGATCCAATAACGGGAACGCTCGAGGAGGAGCGAGCTGTGAAGAGTGTACTCCAATAGTTCGGTATCACCCATAGCATCATATTGCGTGCGTGGTCCGCCTTCAGGATTAGAGGTGCAACTGTGCGAAACACCAGTGGTGGACGTCCAAGAAAAACTACTCCCAGTGAGGACCACTATCAGCTCCTACAGGCCAAGAGCGATCGACATTGGACAGCATTGCAAAGCAATTTAACATGGGCACAGGATGCACAATATCGAGATTTACAGTGACCAGGCGACTACACAAAGATGGACTGTTTTCCCGACTACCAGTACGCTCTAGGTTTTATTATAAAACCTGAACTACCAATTGGCTTCACAGGGACTAACAGAACCAATTAGATGCTGGAAAAAAGCCCCGCTAATCCAAATACACATATTAATACAATCTTTCAAAGAAGGATTTTAAACAAAACAAAAAAGTATTGAACAACACAAAACTAAACTCCACATAATCATAACAATAATTCAACATCAACATTTTCCAACTCCCGAATCAACTGACATCACACAGTTAAAAAGAAATAATTAATAACAAATACTATAAATTAAGTTAAAAGTCAAACCAAAAATATTGTATAATCAATGATCTTATAAAATCAATGATAAATTAAAATCAAGCTTATGTACACCATTGAATCTAAGATTATGTAGACCATTGAAACTAAGCTTATGTAGACTATTGAATCTAAGCGTATGTAGACCATTGGATTACATATTAAGTAATTAATTTCACTAAAAATTACAAAATAATTCACTAAAATTACAAAATAATTCACTAAAAATTACAATATAATTGACTAAGAATTACAACATAATTCACAAAGAATTACAACATAATTTACTAAAAATTACAACATAATTCACTAAAAATTACAACATAATCCACTAAAAATTACAACACAATTCACTAAAAATTACAATATAATTCACTGAGAATTACAACATAATTCACTAAAAATTACAACATAATTCACTAAAAATAACAATATAATTCACTAAGAATTACAACATAATTCACTAAAAATTACAACATAATTCACTAAAAATTACACAATTCACTAAGAATTGCACAATTCACTAAGAATTGCAACATAAATCACTAAAAATTACAACATAGTTCACTAAAAATCACAAAATAATTCACTAAGAATTACAACATAATTCACTAAAAATTACAACATAATTCACTAAAATTACAAAATAATTCACTAAAAATTACAAAATAATTCACTAAAAATTACAAAATTCACTAAAAATCACAAAACAATTCACTAAGAATTAAAACATAAATCACTAAAAATTACAACATAATTCACTAAAAATTACAATATAATTCACTAAGAATTACAACATAATTTCAAATAATACCAACAATCAACTCAAAATGAAGGTTCCCAGTCCTACTCCGATTCCTCTGCAGCATTAAGGCCAATGGACGAATCTCTGCGTAAAATATTCATCTTCAGTACGCTCTACTCCATTAACAACTGCTCACCTGAGGCAACGTTTACAGTGGTCTAGAGAACGTAAGGACTTGACAGCAGAACAACGGGGTACGGCACTCTTTACCGATGAGAATAGATTTAGTCCTAGGAATTCTGGACGTCAGATGATCTCGAGTGAGGTATGCACTCAGTATCTCCCCGAAAATTATCAATGAAAGGGATAGATATGGCAGCTGCGATGTTCTCGTGTGGGACGTCATTGTGATCGCTGGATGTATCTGGAACTCCAGATACTCGAAGGAGGTACTGTAACCAGAGCGCGCTACTGTAATGAGGTAATCCTTCCCCATACACGGGTTGTTCCGAGGTGTCATTGGCCCACAGTAAGTCTAATGGACGATAACACCACACCCTATCGTACCGTGGCTTTTGTTGAGTTATTGGAAAGTGATGACATTCAGCGGATGGAATTGCCGCCACGTTTCCCCAACCAAAATCTTATAGAACACGTGTGGGACGCTCTGGTGCGACGCGTTGCGACACATTAACACACACCGGAAAATGTCCAAAAGCTGAAGACGACGCTGACGGAAACCTATTGCGAAGTATGGACAGACGGTGCAAATCCTGCATCGACATTTGGGTGGTCATACCCCATACTGAGGATCTCCTCTTCGCTTCGTACCGTCTTTGGCAGTGATGCATCCGTATCATGGCACCCAGTGCTATGTAGCACATTCTAAATAAAGTTCCATTATATCCTTTAGTATCATATCCCCTACTGAGGACATCCTCTTCCCTTCGTACCGTCTTTGGCAGTCGTGAATCTGTATCATGGCACCCAGTGCTATGTAGCCAATTCTGAATAAAGTTCCACTATGTCCTTTAGAATCATATCCCCTACTGAGGACCTTCTCTTACCTTCGTACCGTCTTTGGCAGTGATGCATCCGTATCATGACACGAAGTGCTATGAAGCCAATTCTGAATGAAGGTCCCCTACTAAAGACCTCCTCTTCCCTTCGTACCGTCTTTGGCAGTAATGCATCCGTATCATGGCACCCAGTGCTATGTAGCCAATTCTGAATAAAGTTCCACTTTATCCTTTAGTATCATATCCCCTACTGAGGACCTCCTCTTACCTTCGTACCGTCTTTGGCAGTGATGCATCCGTATCATGGCACCAAGTGCTATGTGGCCAATTTTGAATGAAGCTTCCCTACTAAAGACCTCCTTTTCCCTTCGTACCGTCCTTGGCAGTGATACATCCGTATCATGGAACCCAGTGCTAGGTAGCCAATTCTGAATAAAGTTCTACTATTCAGTACTAACAGTTGTGCCGTATTCAATACCATCAGCATTTGATGATGATGGTATTGAATCCGGTATTTTATAGCTTAGAAAGCGACTAAAAGGAAAGGATCATTGTTCTCACGATTCAAATTTCCCAATTCAAAAAGAACTTTTCAAATTGGATTATCTCCAGAGATGTGATGTTCATATACGGACGGACGTAGTGATATCATAAACTCCTTTTTTTTTCAAAAGACGTGCTAAAAAGAAACCATAAATACCATCTTTTAACGTTCGTCCCATGCAGAACTTAGCGCAATAGAATAAAGCTTATCTTCAAAGAACAAGCTTTCTATCACTCAAAGTCAAGGACATACAGAATGTTAAAAAATCAAAAGGAATCGCCCGCAAATGGAACATTCGCTAAGCTTTATTTTATTTTATTTCCGGTGAAGATAAACCACCCGAAATTATTTTATTTACAAATTCACGGCACATGCCAACTTTTGCTGAAAGTATTACTAAAACTTGAAAACCGAATCAATAAACAAAAAGTTTTTTTTTTTACTGCGACTAATTTAATCGAAAAAACAAATGTTGGCGTGCGGGTGGAGAATTTCCATAGTTGACCCCACTGAATCCATTAATGAACAGATAAATCTCAGAAATAAGAATTTAAATTTACTCTCCCTGGCAGAGGTATTTAAATGAAAAATATCTGAAAGTCAATGAAATATTTTTCTCGTAAAAGGTCATTTTTTAGAAAATTCTTTTTGCGTTTCTGAATGCAAAAATATTTTTCCAAAAAAAGATGGTCCATTAAAGTGTACATATACTGAAACTGCAAGCATAGATTTTCGTAATCTCACAGAAATATACTTTTGCGTGGTAAAACTGTCAGTTTTGCTTCGCAAAAAGCTTTCTACGTAACTTGAAATGCAGAATACGAAAGAAAAGAGAAAAAAATAAGAAATTCCAATCCGGCTTTCAGAACTTTAAACATTGAGTCAAATAAGTAAAATGCACGTGAAATGCTTTTCAGAAAGAAACGCTACCGAATGTTATTTCTTTTGTTCTCAGTTGAGCTTTTAAAGGCGAAAGTATTACTACAAATTCGCAAGTGCCTAAATGATCCTCATTCTTAACGATGCGAGATGAAAAAAATTATTTAAATCCGACTTATAAACGCGGAAATATCGTTTCTACAAACGTGAATACGTAAGGTGGGGGAATTAATGTTATAAGCCTGCATATTTCCTTTTTTTAAAGATATTTTCATGACACATAACTGTAAAGTAAAAACCATGAATTAAAAAAATATATACAAAAGAAATATTGCGGTTAACGAAAAAGAGAAAATTGAATAAATGTTTAGTAAGAACAAAATTTAAAACTAATGTATCGGTGTAACCAGGAGAGATAAGAAGAGGAACTCGTGGATCCGAAAAATGACAAGAGTGGAAGACATCATGATCAGAGTTAAATCCCTGAAATGGCAATGGGCTGGACATACTGCCAGAAGGACAGACACAGCCGAAATTTTAGATTGGATTCCAAGGGATAGGAAAAGACCCATAAGACCACATGGAAGATGGGTGGATGAAATTCGAAAGTATGCGGGAGTGACATGAAGGAGACTGGCACAAGACAGACCGTTGTGGAGGAAACTTGGGGAGACCTTCGTCCAGCAGTGGATTGATAATGGTTGACAATGATGATATCTATCCTCATACAGTACATAGGTAACAAATGACGTTTTTGTAGAAAACAGTGTTCAGATATTACAACGGCCGCTCATAAAATCTGTGAGTAAAATCACACGAAATGAAGAAATATTGATACAGCAAAAAATATGTTATTCTTTCTCAAAGGTTCCATCGTTCAGTCCACATTTCAAAGCATGTAGCGAAGTTATTTTGTGGGCCGCCCCGGTGGCGCAGTGGTCTAAGTGATGGCCTCTGATCATTCGTCCGAACGGGGTCCGGGTTCGACCCGGTGAGGCATGGATGTTGTGTTTGTCTTACGGCACTGGCTCTCTCCCTTCCCTAGTAGAACCAGTGGCCCTAAATTAGGGACGGGCGACTGCTTATAGCCCATTGAGTTGCTCACGGTGGTCGTTAAACCTCCAATTAAAAAAAAAAAAAAAAAAAGGTATTTTGTGGAAATTGTTTTATGGGCCCCTATTCATCTTGAATAACGTCAGCATCTGAGCTGGATGTTGTGCCACGGAATATTATTTTCTCCTTTATTATTGAGGAAGGTACACAAGACGACCGTCGTTACACGATACTAAAAAGTCGTAAAATCACTGAAAGCTAAGACAGATTGAAAACCTTTAATTGCGGACTTAGCATAGTTAAAATATGATTTACACTAAAACACGTAAGATCTTTCGAGCTGACTAGGCTCATCCTCAGACGCGAACACAATGGAAAGAGCTCCCGGGTTACATTGTCATATACACTGAAGTGCCAGAAAAACTGGTACAGACGAGCTTATGCAAAATACATAGCAACGTCATCTATGCGCGTACTCGGTTGCGTCCGCCAGTGCGTATATAAAGCGATGGACATCAATGCCAGATGTCAGAGCTGTTTTCGGCATGAGAATGACAAGTAATAACGATTGAAGCGATTTTCAACGCGGTGTCATAGTTGGCGCTCGTGAGATGGGCCATAGTATTTCGGAGGTAGAAACGAAGTTCGGATTTTCACGGACGACCTATGCAAGGGTGTACCGTGACTACAAGAATTCCGGCAAAACCTCCGACCTACGATACCAGTGTGGCCGTAAAAAGACATTGGGTGAACGCGACCATCGTCGGCTGTCAAGAATCGTTTCACGCGATAGGCGTGCAACACTCTCGCAGGTATCATCGGAATTCAATGCTGGAGCCTCAACAAGCATCAGCGTCCGGACTGTGTAACGTACCCTCCACGATATGGGCTTTGGAAGCCGACGCCCAACTGGAGTCCCCTTGATGGGTGCACGACACAGACCTATGCGCCTCGCTTGGGCATGGCAACACGACCACTGGACAATTGATGACTGGAAACAAGTAGCCTAGTCTGACGAGTCACGTTTCTAGCTGCATCCGGAAGGTGGAAGAATTCGTGTGTGGCGCAAACCCTATGAAGCCATGGATCCCGCCTGTCAACAGGGAACTGTACCGGCTGGTGGGTGGTCCGTAATGGTATGGGGTGTGTTTAGCTGGACTCTGGTACGTCTACAAATGTCTGTGACCGACCAACGCTATGTGCGCATCCTTTCTGGCGAGGTACACCCGTTCATGTCCTGCATTCATGCTGATGGGTTGGGCCTGTTCCAACAGGACAATGCACCTCCACGCAAATGTCGGGACACCACATTATGGTTAGAGGAGCTTTCATCGGAGTTTGGGGTGTTGCCATTCCCGCCCAAGTCCCAGATCTGAACGTGATAGAACACATTTGGGATGCCATGCAACGCGCTATCGAACACAGGAATCCGAGACCTCGGAATACACCCGAATTGTGGAACGCTCTGCAGGAAGTATGGTGTGCATTGCCTACAGCACATTTCCAGAAGCTAGTGGAGTCCTAGCCCCGTCGCATTTCTGCAGTCCTGCGCTCCCGTGGGTGACCTACCAATTATTAGACTAGTGTACCAGTTTTTCTGGCACTTCAGTGTATATAGCGATAATGAGGGACATTATAATGGCGAACTACACGAGTTCGTGATATTACATAATCACTGGTACCAAGATATAGTACAGTGTTACGTTGCCAAGGGCATCAAGAAAAAGAGTGAATAGCTTTTTCACAGGGAGCTGAACGACACTAACCAAATCATCAATTACAATCAGTACTTGAATAGTCACGCATGTGCACCAGGTTCAGTTCTCTTTAGTACTTGTTTCCAAGGTTGCGGAATATTAATCTGTACTTCATCATTACAGCAGAAGTTCGCAAATCTGTAGATAAATAAACTTTCCATAAATGGTTTCTCAAATTTAGTACGAGGTGAAGCTAGGATGTAGGAATCAGTCCAGACAGGGTAGTAAGTTCCTAGGTCTGAAAGACGTGATGAAGCAGTAGTCTTGGGATGCAACATCACATTATGTTGGTGTTCATTTAATCTAGCATTCAATGTGCGTGTAGTACAGCTAATGTATATAAAATCAGTGTTAGATGCATCCACTGGTTTTAGGGGGATCGCTTACACCCCACATTTTTTCGCTCCTTACCTGACCAAGGCCATTCTTAACCATATATCATCATCATCATTGTCAACCATTATCAATCCACTGCTGGACGAAGGTCTCCCCAAGTTTCCTCCACAACGGTCTGTCTTGTGCCAGTCTCCTCCATGTCACTCCCGCATATTTTCGAATTTCATCCACCCATCTCCCATGTGGTCTTCTTCTGGGTCTTTTCCTGTCCCTTGGAATCCAATCTAAAATTTCGGCTGTCCATCGATGGTCTGTCCTTCTGGCAGTATGTCCAGCCCATTGCCATTTCAGGGATTTAACTCTGATCATGATGTCTTCCACTCTCGTCATTTTTCGGATCCCCGAGTTCCTCTTCTTATCTCTCCTGGTTACACCAAGCATGCACCTCTCCATGCTACTTTGAGTTGTCTGTAGCCTTTGTATGTCTCTTTTAGTTAAGGTCCACGTCTCTGCACCATACGTAAGCACTGGAAGGATGCATTGATCAAACACTTTTCTTTTAAGACATAATGGCATATTGCTCTTGAAAATTATGCTGTTTCTTCCAAAAGCTCTCCAGGCAAGTTTTGTACGCCGATTAATTTCTTCATCAATGTGACCCTCACTTGATATCTGCTGTCCAAGATAAACATACGTGTCTGTTATCTCCAGTTTTTCTCCATCAATCGATAAATCTTCATTTCTTGTAAAAGCATTGAACATCACTTTTGTCTTCTGAAAGTTCATTTTTAATCCCACTTCTTTACTCTTGTCAGCAAGTTCCTGGATCATACTCTGCAGCTCTGGTGGGGTAGTTGCAAAAATGACTACGTCATCAGCAAAACGAAGGTTGGTTAGATAATCTCCATTAACCTTTATCCCTTTGTTTTCCCAGTTCAATGATTGAAAGACGTTTCCCAATGTGGCAATAAAGAGCTTGGGAGATATGGTGTCACCTTGTCTCACTCCCTTTCCAATTTTTATGTGTGTTGTATTTTCAAACAGCCGAATCTTTGCACTTGCATTTTCATAGATGTTATTAATAATATTAATGTATGCATCTTCAATACCGCAGGATTTCAAGATGTAATACAACACAGTTTTTTAGTCTGTTGACAGCTGTAACCATATATAATATGTTAGAAGTTCGCACTCCGAAATCCAATTTATTTTGGTAATGGACTTTTTTTTTAGTTCTGGTACAAAATCCATTGATCTCACAAATTTGGTTGGCCGGCTTTCTCGTTACAAAGTTGAGAGTGCCAACCTTTTTTCGTGCCTTAACACTCTGTGAACTATGAAAGTAGGGTAGCCAAAAGCTCGAGCAATGTCGTGCATCACTGTGATCTCCTTGTGGCGCATGTTGAAAGAGGATGAATGCCCTCCGAATCATGAAACGAATGGAGGCTAGTTTGTATTGAAAAGGATGTGCTGAGGTTATAAGTATCATACTGGGGGTAGATGAAAGCTTCCTGTATACTGTAGTGGTAATAACTTGAGTAACTGGGTTTCTAAACAGTTGAATATCTAGAAACGGTGATGAGCATTCATGTTCAAGTTCTGTGGTAAATTTGAGGGTTGGAAATTTGGAAAACAAGGCTGTAGCAAATAAATCCAGATCTTCATGCGTCGAAGGCCAGAGTCAGAGAACATCTTCTCCATAGCGGACGTATAACTGTGGTTTAATAGGGAACTTTCTATGACTATGTCTTCTAAATGCTGCAGTATTATCTCCGCAAGCATTGGTGATAGGGGTGACCCCATATGGGCCCCTTCAAGTTGTTGAAAGAATTGGTCATTAAACCGAAAAAGGAGCTTTTTCATATTAACTTGTGGGCAGCCAGAATAGACTGAATTTTTGAAACAGATGCTTGTCCCTGGTGTAACGTACCAGGAGATGTGACGTACCTGCCAGAAGGACGCACACGACATAAAGGCAGATAGGAATCAGAATAAGACGTCCGCGTAGCTCAATCGGTAGAGTGACTTATTCCGGAATGAGGGGATCCGGGTTCGAATCCTGGCGTGGACAGAAATGACGGAGAAATTTACTTCGTTATACTGGTTAATTAATGTTTTTTTTTCAATTATCCGGTGAACGATGGTAACGGGAACATTGAGAAATAAGGCTTCTACTTCCAGGGAAGCCATGAAGAAATTTTTCCCTTCGGTAGTTAAAGTTATAATCCTATCGAGTACCTGAACTGAACTAGAACAGAATATTGGGAGCGTGTAATCAGTGGTTTTAAATAGTCAGTTAAGGCCTTTTCAAGTGAGCGAGTTGGTGGATTTCTTCATTTCTTCGAGTTGGTGGATTTCTTCATTTCTTCGAGTTGGTGGATTTCTTCAGCGAGTTGGTGGATTTCTTCTACTGCAGACCAAAGGGAGTACAGGCTGTCCCTCCTTGTGCACCTTGACTTTATCGAACATCTGAAGTGTACGAGGACCCGTATGGGGGTGCATACAGGATGTAATACAACATGGTTTTTTAGTCCGTTGACAGCTGTAACAGATGCTGCAGTGGGGTCATTCGAAATCTCCTTGTGTGTTATATTTTCAATAGCATTAAGCATCCTTGGATTGTACTCTTGTGTGTTCATTATAATAATTTGGGATGATTTGTCTGCTGTAGTAATCTTCAGATTAGTGTTACGCTGTAATATTCGAAGTTGATTTTGTTCTTCAGTAAAAATCCGGTGTTCTGGATCCCTCTGCTGTTTAACCTTGTAAGTGTTCGTATTCTTTATGATATTGAAACGGGTGATATCTTTTTCTGGAGATGGAAGGAATCGAATGATGTTTTCTGATTACGATGGAAGGAATCGAATGATGATTTCTGGTGATATTGAGGCGGGTGATGTCTTTTTCTGGACATGGAAGGAATCGAATGAGATTTTCTGATTACGATGGAAGGAATCGATTGATGTTTTCTGATGATATTGAAACGGGTGATGTCTTTTTCTGGAGATCGAAGGAATCAAATGATGCTTTCTGATTGGCCCATAAACTGGATCTTGTTGAGGTGGGTTATGGGGTACGCAAACTTTGAACCCCGATTGAGTGCAGACTGTTGTAGAGGATTTTGAGGTCCAGTACTTTGGTTAATATACACTGAAGAGCAATTGAATTAGAGATTAGGACAGCTGGCGTTATTCAAATGTGGCGCTGTGGGCGGCCCTGTAAACGGAAATGACATGACGTATGCAGCGATCCGACAATAGAAGGAGTGATACGACGGGAATCAGTAAGAGTCGGACGAAGTATGGATAAGACAAAAGATCTAAGCACATTTGATCGTGGGAAAATTGTCAGGCCCCGACGAATGGGTCACTTCATCTCGGAAGTCGTGCAGGCACTGGGATTTTCACGAGCCACTGTGTCACGAGTGCACCGTGAGTACATCAAATCCGGTAAAGCCATCCCTGCAAGGGCCAACTTCCGTGGAAAACAGCGTGTGGATGAGAGGGGTCATCGTCGGCTAGCTCGCATTGTTACAGCGGATAGACGGGCCACAATACAAGAAATCACTCGGCAATTTAATGCTGGTGCACAGAAACGTGTAAGCAGCCACATCATCCAGAACCATCTCCTCGTTATGCCATCGTCCCACGAGGGTACCGATGCTGACCACACATCACAGGGTGCAAAGATTAGCATGGGCGCGGGAACATCTCCACTGGACCCTAGACATGTGGAAAAATGTTGCCTGGTCTGAAGAGTCGAGATTCACGTTGGTACATGCGGATGGCAGGATACGAGTGCGGCGCAAACCACATGAAACAATGGATCCTTCTTGCCAGCAGGGTTCTCTTCAAGCTGGTGAGGGTGGCATTCTCGTCTGGGGACTGTTTACATAGACTGAAATGGGACCCCTGGTACGTGTGACATCGTCCCTCACAGGTCAACGTTACCGGATATCCTGGACGACCATTTGCTCCCGTTTGTGCGTCTTCAAGATCCCACTGGGGACCTCATCATGCAACAAGAAATGCACCGTGTCATCGCTCCCAAATTGTATCCGAATGGTTGGATGAACACTTCACCGACGTGACCTAGCTTCCTTGGCCAGTTAAGTCACCTGACCTCAATCACATCGAGCACATCTGGGATGCCATCGAGAGAGATGCTCGAGGCTCTGACCCCCTCCATCAAATCTTCGTGAACTGTGGGAGCTTGTTCAGGGGTCGTGGATCCGTATGGCTTCCCAACGCTTCCGGTGTCTTGTCGAGACGAATCGCCGCCGTCATCAGGGCGAAAGGTGGTGCTACACGTTACTAGACAGGTATCTCTAATTCAATTGCTCTTCAGTGTACGTTAGATTTGAATACTTGAGATTAAAGGTATGTCGTCCTTGAAGTGGACGATTAAAAACCTCATCAGCAACTAGGTTTCGTAATTTATTTAGGTGCTTTTTTTGGAGTTGTTCCACCTGATAATCACAAATTGCTGCGATGGTAATTAATAACCTATCAAATAAAATAGGTTCAGTTTTTTTTTTGTTTAGTTAAATGTAAATATGCTACGTATGTTTTACGTTGGAGATAGTCCAGGAAGCCTCTCTTTTTGTCGTATTTCGGAACGTAAACGTTTTTGTTCCGTAGTGGCTAGCACGTCGGTGTCACTTCTTGAAATCGGAGCACATTTTATTTTCAAATATTTAGGAATAATTTGTAGGTCTCTACAATTGATCAGGAAGCCTCCTTCATTGTTGGAAACAACCAGAATTCTCACGGGGCGAGGTCAGCACTGTGGGCCGGTTGTGGCATGATTTCAGCACTGTATTTCGTAACAAACTGTTGAACACAAGCAGCCACACGCGGGTGGGCGAGCATTATCATGGCGTAAGGTCCACCTTCCCACCAGTTCCGGTCGCTTAATTGATATGTGCCGTCGCAGACGCTTCAAGATTGAAATGTAATACTCAGAATTGACAGTAATTTGTGGAGGAACAGCATTCTGGTAGACTACGCCTTTATGATCAAAGAAAATTACAATCATCATCACCTTCACAGCCGATTTGGTTTGGCGGTCTTTTTTCGGAGAAGGCGAGCCTGTGTGTTTCCAGACACTCGTTGTGCGCTTCGTGAGGGGGTGACAAAAGCGAACCCATGTTTCATCGGCAGTTATTACTCTGTTTAGAAAGTTTGAAACCGTTTGCTACCATTTGTTTCCGCTCATGACATACCTGAACTCTGGCTAACAGTTGTTCTCTCCTCAAGTGATGAGGTGCCCATCTGGAACACACAAGATGCTGCAGTAATTTATTCGCGTAGAATGCTAAAGTGCCGACTTTTTTGGAGTATTAGTTTTCGCCGCTATGTCTTTACACGTCATTCGTCGATATTCTTGCAGGATTTCTGAAACAGTGTTAACAATACGCTCCGTAACAACGTTTTGATGTGGACCATACCTAGGAGCGAGTTCTGCTGAAAAACGCCGTTTTTCGAAATCATGGTGCCATCTGAAAAACGTTGACTCGCCCCAAACATTTATCTTTGTAAGCTTGTTTCATCAAATCAACTATTTCTGGAGCTTTTTTACCCAAACGATAGCAAAGTTTCATCGAACAACGCATTTCACTACTTAACTCTGAATCATTCACCTCCATAACTGTATGGCGAAATGCAGACGTACCTTAAACAACTGCGCAATAACAAAACAAGAATCGTCTGCCACGGCTAATAACTGTTGCCATAGATATTTCCTCAATTCAGTTAGTCGTCTGCGTGATTTTTTTTTTCTCTTCGCACTGCTGCCAACTCAAAAAAAAATTACTCTCTGTTTTTATGGAATGGCCTTTGTACATTACTCAAATTCACGGAAAAAAAGGATGAGGAAAAGTCATAGTCAGTGATTCAGATTTAGCGTTTACAGAATAATTTGTCGCGCGAGCGATTGAATGAGATTACACTTACACTTTCAAAATGTTGCAATTTATATTCTAAGGTATAATGTAGTCCAAATCATTCTGCCAAACGAAACAGAAGAGTCAGGTTGATAGAAGCTCTTAGAGTCATATAGTTTCGTCACTAAGGTTGTTTAAGTGGAAATTTGTGAGAGAAGTATTCAATATTCATACACTTTTGAAACTGGCAATGCAAACTGATGGAAGAAGGTCTAATTACTACATAATTGCCTCGTTGGAATGATTAACAGTCGTGTCATCATTTTCCCCGGAACACTGTGAAAAGGGGGTGGCAGTCAAATGTATTATAACGTGTTTGCATCTCGGAAATCTTGGAGTATTGTATTAATGCTTGGGCCTGAGTATCTATACATTTTCGGTGAGAATGAAATACCGAGATGACAATTGTAGCTTTTGCATCAGTATTTCGCATTGTGATTTAAGTGCACTAAATTCGTAGGGTTGAAAGGGAACTGGACGGGTGAATTAATGATTCAAATATGTTAGTTCGCATAATATATAAACTAGTATTCGGAATTTCAAATTTTGTAGCAACATAATCAATTGAAAGTTGACGTAATCACATAAATAAATCTATAACGATTTTCACTTCTGAGACCAGGGAGGCTTAAGTAGGCAATGAAGATAAGAAGGCCTTGGAGTGACTACTCTAAGGGGACGCCTTTGGCAACGCAATTTGTGTAAGAGTTTTAATGTTGAATAGCCTGTGTGAGATAAAAATATTCCCAGAGCTTCGATAGTTTTACTTCGTCTTATAACCAGGAACAAGGAGTGGGTTTTTACCGAAAAGCAGCATTGTCCAGTTTATTCTATTTGGGCCATAGGCTATCTTGCCTTGTCGCAACTAAGAGCATAAACGCATCATTTTTTCTTCATCTCGCACTCCTTTCTTCTTTTGTCGAGGATACGTCTTTAAAATCGGTTCCATACCGACACCCTCTAGGAAAACTTGACCGACATAATTTCTTACGATTGATCAAATGCTTATAATTTCTAAATTTTAACAAATAGCTAAAATCTAATAACTGACATAAAAAAAGTAATAACCAATGATTCTAAAATTATCAACTTCAAGGTCATGCGCATGCGTGGAGAGAGGGGAGGGCGTCCGCCATATTTGGATCGAACATGCTGAGTCAAGCGCTTTGAAATCAGTATAACTCAAGATCGCGTGGAGGTAGGATCGTGATATTTATCTCAAACGATTCGTCTGGATGAGAAGTATAACAAAACCAATAATCCATAAGCATTTAATAAGTATTTTATAAGTTATAAAGCGATAAACAAAAACATATTTGTGAGAAAATTAAAATGCCTAAATATTTGAAGCAAAAGTTCGACTCAAAATACTACAAACGTATATCAGAAGAAATAAGAGCTTAAAAGGAATTGAATAAGCCCAAAACGACTAATGCAGAACGATATAGGGCTTACAGACAGTAGAAGAAAGCCGAAGCGGTGCAAACGCGAGCAGCCACAACCAAGAAATTCTACAGTTAGTACATGTGAACCAATGAACTACTTGGCCGTGAATGAAACTTGGATGGATGATTCTATTCCAATATATTTGTCCGGTTTCGAATTGAAAGCAAAAAGACATAGGGCAATTCCCCAACACAAACCATACACTTCCGAAAGTACTACGTCGCCCACAAAACGAACTGTGCGGGGATTCGCCATTTGCAGAAACATTGATATTCTAACAATTGTCCACCCGTAAATGTCTCAGTCAACAACAGATTGAGAATTAAAGATGAGTATGTGGGAGACACGTGTCTAGTTGATTTGACAGTGTATGCTTAAACTCGCTTCATACACTGGTGTGCAAAAATTAAGGACGAAGAAGAGAAATTAGCATAACAGCGGAACGAGCAGGCAGAACGGACCGAAAGACCACTCAGAAGATAGACTAGGGTCCGGTGCGGTAGGGCATGCGTATATATGCAGCATGACGTAGATTTGGGGGGGAATGTCGGAAAGGTATAAAGCACACGGGAGGTGTACGCTCAGCAATTCGGTGAAATCTATTGCACGGTGTACATCGGTTTGAACGACGTCGAGTTGCTGCCACCGTGTGATATGGCCAACAGACAATCCAGTAGATGACATATGGATGACTTTACCCGAGGTCGCGTCATTGGGAAGTTGGAAGGAGGTCGAAGTGTGACTAGTGTGGCCGAGGAGTTCGGAATCGCTCACAGCATCGTTTAACGAGCTTGGAGAGCATTTAAAACGACAGAAACAGCTGTCCGAGAGTTTAGCAGTGGTGGTCCACGAGCAACCACGGCGGCGGACGACCGGTATATTGTCCTACAGGCGAGAAGAGACAGACGGCAGACAGCGGAAGAACTCGCAAGGCACATGCAACAGACAACTGGACGTTCGTTATCGCGTTTTACCGTGACCAGGAGACTGCATAAATTTGGACTATTTGCACGACGACCAATACGGTGTGTGCCATTATCGCCTGCTCATCGGAGACGGAGGTTTCTGTGGTGCCAGGAACACAAGAACTGGACACATCAGCAATGGATCGAGTTCTCTTTACGGATGACAGCCGATTTCGTCTAACGAGCGATTCTGGACGTATACACATCTGGAGAGAGCAGGGAGCACGCAATCACACCTCCAACATCATAGAAAGGGATCGGTTTGGAGTGGCGAGGTTCTCGTTTGGGGAGGTATCGTGCTTTGTAGCAGTTCTGACCTCCACATCTTCCAAGGAGGTTCAGTCACTGGTGTCCGCTATTGTACCGAGGTTCTCCTGTCTCACGTGCGTCTGTTTAGAGGTGCTGTGGGTCTTGAGTTCCTCTTCATGGACGACAACGCTACACCTCATCGTACAGTGGCTGTCGCAGAGCTGTTGGAGAGTGAAGATATTTAACGCATGGATAGGCCCGCAAGGTCCCCGGACCTAAATCCAATCGAACACGAGTGGGGACCTTCTCGGGATACGTTTGACAGCACGTCACAACCCGCCAGCAACGATTCCGTAGCTGCGATTGGCGCTATAAGAGGAATGGGCCGCGATGCCTCAAAAGCTCCTTGAAAACTTCGTCCTCAGCATGGACAGACGTTGTAAATCCTGCAACGCAGTCAGGGTGATCATATCCCCTACTAAAGACTGGATTGTGTAGCCAGTGAACATCTATTCATTTACGGGAGGCGATAGAATTGTGAGCTTTCATCAAGGTGATAGGCAGATCTAAGGTTGAGATCTGGGAAATTGGCATCAGAGAATTATGATTCGAGACGAGGTGACGATAAGAGTTATTTCGAGGTTATGGCATGCGGCAGCATTTGACGATCATTTAAGGAGATAACAAATGGAAAAAGAAGCTAAGCTGAAGGTCGATGTATAAGTCCAGTTCTATTAACCAAGTTCGGAAAGAGTCTGCGCATGGAGCATTGCAGGAGCGTAAGGTTGGCTCGATTTTCGGGTGTTTGTTGAAGCGGAAGGGAAATTTCTGGAAGGGATTTACATGTTAGATTGGGATGAAGGAATTGAGACACTTTCACCACTCTGCTAGCACCAGGAAGGGTAGTAAAAGTGGGTATGAGAACGGGGATGAACCACCGAGGAGAATACTCCGGAATGATGAGATCCGAATTCGATGTCCGGCGCGGACATATTTGTGATTTCACAATTGATTTAATTTAAATTTGGCTTTTCATTTACACGAGGTGAAAACTAATCACATCCACAACGTGTCAATTGCGGAGAAGTCCTTGCAAACAGCAGCTTGAAACCTTCACTCTTAAATAATAACGCAAGGAACTTTACACCAACTATACATAAGACAGTATGACTATACTAGTGCTCCGAGTTTATTTCCGTAGATAAAAATCGAAGTTTCCAAGCTTTCGCACATCAACTAGATGCCATTTTCAAGGCAGGTAGACAGCAAACTGCAAATTGAATAATAAAACGCTTCAACAATTTCAACGCCTTCAAATTGTTGAAGCGTTCTATTTGCTATATTTGCAGTTCGCTATCTACACTATCTACCAACAAGTAATTGGACACCTGTGACAGCAAAGGAAAACGAAATTTATTCACCTTCAATAGTCGGTGGAGTCTCCACGAGCGGCGATTACAGCTGCGACCCTCCGGGGCATACTCTCAACCAGACGTTGTACGACGGCTAGCGGTATTTTCTTCCACTCGGCTTGGAGAAGACAGGTCAGTTTCTTCACCGATTTCGAATGGTTGGGGCATCCCTTAAGTCGACGCTTCAACTCGTCCCAGAGGTGCTCCATAGGGTTAAGGTCCGGGCTCTGCGCAGGCCAGTCCATTCGATTAACCCCATTGTCAACATACCAAGCCATGGTGGACCTCGCAACATGACAGGTGGCATTGTCATCCTGAAAGTAACATGGGTCCACCCCGTAAAACTGCCACAACGTAGGAAGCGCATGGTCATCCAAAATGGCGCAGTAGGTCTCGACGTTGAGTCTACCAGGAATTGCGACCAAGGGTCCCGTGCCATACCAGGAGAAACACCCCCATAGTATTATTCCACCGCCGCCGAACTTTACAGTTGGCACAATACATTCCGGCAGGAGGCGTTTTCCAGGCAGACGCCAAACCCAGACCCTGCCATCCGAACGGTAGAGGTGAACCTTGATTCGTTGCTCCAGACAACCTGTTTCCACTGTTCAACGGTCCACTGTCGACGTTCTTTGCACCGAGCAGCGCTATTGGACTTGGTGATCAAAGGCTTGTGGGCGGCAGCACGTTCATGATAATCGAGCAGATGGGCTTCCTTACGGATGGTATTCATTGAAAGAACACTCCCGGATGCCTGTTGAAACTCCTCGCGGATGTGAGAAATTCGGTTCTTCCAAATTTCTCTGGCCAGCACCCGTCGGTCTCTAACTCCCAGTTTTGTGGGTCTGCCGGGTCGGGGCACATTCCGACAGTCACCTCTCATCTTCCACTTGCCAATCACGTAGGCCACTGTCGATTTTGGGTACTTCAACTTGCTGGATATGTCACTTATGGATCGGCCATTTCTGTGATACCCGATGATTACACCTTTCTTGAAATCAGAGAACTGCGTGTCATCTTGCATGCGACTGGTTGCGTTGTTGTTTCCCACACGATATTTAACGGCGGCGGCCGTGACGTGTATCAGGATCGCAGATATCGTCGGTTGCAGAGGTGTCCAATTACTTGTTGGTAGATAGCATACCTGCCTTGAGAAAGCCATCTGGTTGATGTGCAAAAGCTAGGAGACTTCGATTTTTATCTAAGCCAATAAATGCGGATCAGTAGTGCAGTTATACTACCTTCACTCTTCCCTCGTCATGTGAAAATTAAGCACCAAAGTCTTCCAAATAAACCGTTGAGGTTTTTCAAACGGAAATCCAAAGAACGCAAAGTATAATATTAATTCGCGTATTTCACTTCGTAATCAAGATAGTGAAAAGTGCTTCAAACATCCTGCTTTGTAAGCTACCAAATAGGAAATGTTGGGGAAGCCCAAACTTTTGCGGAAAATCTGATTTTACCATGTGCGAAAGCAATCGTCAAGTGCGTGTTTGGTGACGAGAAATTGGACATATATCCCTTTCTAACAGCACAGTGTCTCGCAGAATTCACGATATGTCTGAGGATATTGAACGGGTGCTGAAAAGTATAATGTACGTTCGGCAGTTAGATGAGATAACAGATGTTTCAAATCTAGCAATGTTATTGTAATTGTATGATACGCGAATAATGGTAAAGTCGAGGAAAATATGCTGTTTTGCCGCCTGCTAAACGAGCGTGCAATTGGTGAGGGCATTTTAATTTTATTCACTCGTATTTTGAAGAAAAGCAAATTGAATTGCAAAATTGATGACAGGAAATTTGCAGCTTAGTTACTCACATCAAAAATACAGTCTCGCCTCCATATATCGATGTCGATGGTTCCTTGAAGAAAATTCGATGTATAGAACCTTCGATATATAGAAACGATCCTTTTTTATTCATATGTATTGTGTAGTATATTGTATATAGAAACACCTTTCCTAATACAAATTTTGAAGATGAGAGTCCGATTTTGGCGTAAATGTGACAAGGAGGGTAAGTCAGATAATTTCCGAAAACTTTAAAATTTTTCATCGTCCTGGAGCGGGGCTCGAACCCGCGTCTCCCAGAAAACGCGCGGGTATGCTAACCGCTACATCACCCAGAACAACCAAGTTTCAAGTTTCCGATCAATTTAAATATAACCATCACAGGATTCGCTAGTCGAAGCAACCGGCATTCATGTTTAGCGAATCCGGATGTTAAGAATCTTATCCCGTGTTTGCCAGGAGAAGCAGATAAATCATGAAAGAAATACGGGATTACGCCATATAATACAAATTTTGAAGATGACAATCCTATTTTTGGCGTAAATGTGACAAGGAGGGTAAGTCAGATAATTTCCGAAAACTTTAAAATTTTTCATCGTCCTGGAGCGGGGCTCGAACCCGCGTCTCCCAGAAAACGCGCGGGTATGCTAACCGCTACATCACCCAGAACAACCAAGTTTCAAGTTTCCGATCAATTTAAATATAACCATCACAGGATTCGCTAGTCGAAGCAACCGGCATTCATGTTTAGCGAATCTGGATGTTAAGAATCTTATCCCGTGTTTGCCCGGAGAAGCAGATAAATCATGAAAGAAATACGGGATTACGCCATATAATACAAATTTTGAAGATGACAATCCGATTTTTGGCGTAAATGTGACAAGGAGGGTAAGTCAGATAATTTCCGAAAACTTTAAAATTTTTCATCGTCCTGGAGCGGGGCTCGAACCCGCGTCTCCCAGAAAACGCGCGGGTGTGCTAACCGCTACATCACCCAGAACAACCAAGTTTCAAGTTTCCGATCAATTTAAATATAACCATCACAGGATTCGCTAGTCGAAGCAACCGGCATTCATGTTTAGCGAATCTGGATGTTAAGAATCTTATCCCGTGTTTGCCCGGAGAAGCAGATAAATCATGAAAGAAATACGGGATTACGCCATATAATACAAATTTTGAAGATGACAATCCGATTTTTGGCGTAAATGTGACAAGGAGGGTAAGTCAGATAATTTCCGAAAACTTTAAAATTTTTCATCGTCCTGGAGCGGGGCTCGAACCCGCGTCTCCCAGAAAACGCGCGGGTATGCTAACCGCTACATCACCCAGAACAACCAAGTTTCAAGTTTCCGATCAATTTAAATATAACCATCACAGGATTCGCTAGTCGAAGCAACCGGCATTCATGTTTAGCGAATCTGGATGTTAAGAATCTTATCCCGTGTTTGCCCGGAGAAGCAGATAAATCATGAAAGAAATACGGGATTACGCCATATAATACAAATTTTGAAGATGACAATCCGATTTTTGGCGTAAATGTGACAAGGAGGGTAAGTCAGATAATTTCCGAAAACTTTAAAATTTTTCATCGTCCTGGAGCGGGGCTCGAACCCGCGTCTCCCAGAAAACGCGCGGGTATGCTAACCGCTACATCACCCAGAACAACCAAGTTTCAAGTTTCCGATCAATTTAAATATAACCATCACAGGATTCGCTAGTCGAAGCAACCGGCATTCATGTTTAGCGAATCTGGATGTTAAGAATCTTATCCCGTGTTTGCCCGGAGAAGCAGATAAATCATGAAAGAAATACGGGATTACGCCATATAATACAAATTTTGAAGATGACAATCCGATTTTTGGCGTAAATGTGACAAGGAGGGTAAGTCAGATAATTTCCGAAAACTTTAAAATTTTTCATCGTCCTGGAGCGGGGCTCGAACCCGCGTCTCCCAGAAAACGCGCGGGTATGCTAACCGCTACATCACCCAGAACAACCAAGTTTCAAGTTTCCGATCAATTTAAATATAACCATCACAGGATTCGCTAGTCGAAGCAACCGGCATTCATGTTTAGCGAATCTGGATGTTAAGAATCTTATCCCGTGTTTGCCCGGAGAAGCAGATAAATCATGAAAGAAATACGGGATTACGCCATATAATACAAATTTTGAAGATGACAATCCGATTTTTGGCGTAAATGTGACAAGGACGGTAAGTCAGATAATATCCGAAAACTTGAAAATTTTTCAACGTCCTGGAGCGGGGCTCGAACCCGCGTCTCCCAGAAAACGCCTGGGTATGCTAACCAGGACGATGAAAAATTTTCAAGTTTTCGGATATTATCTGACTTACCATCCTTGTCACATTTACGCCAAAAATCGGATTGTCATCTTCAAAATTTGTATTATATTTCGTAATCCGTATTTCTTTCATGACATTTCCTAATAATTGCACTCTTTCTTAAAAATAACTTAAGTGAATATGTATCACATTATGTACAAGTTACATTCATAATGTTATCCTCACTTTCAGTTTTTAATTCCATGACAATCACCGTCTTTAAAAGTAAGAGTCTTGTTTGGCAAACATTTATAGAAAAGTCCTGTTTTGTTGACATTAAAAATGTTATCAGGAGTTGTACTCTTCTAAGACATTCTTCAAAACCGTACTTCTTTAATTGTCGCAGTCAGCGTTGCGCACTCTTCAGCTTCTTCCCTAAACAATCTTTTCTTTTTTGGCCATGTCGCTTCTTAAATTTATCTAACCAACCGGAACTAGCTTGGAAATACACTTGCCCCGAACGATTGGCAAACTCTAATCTCTTTTCTTTTATAAGAGAACTTGAGATTCGCAAGTTATTGTCACAAACAATTTTAATACATTTTAAAACAGAATCGTCCACTTTTCCAAAATGACACGTTTTAGAACGTTTCATGTCAGCTTCGACATCTTCAAAGGCTTTTATAAGGAACTCCCAGTTTTCTTTATAATTGTCGACACTGCACTTGGGGATAATCAAATAAACCTCAGTATTCTTTTTGCGCATTCCACTAACCACCTTCTTCAACAACATCACCTTATCCACAACACAAGAGATTTTCTTTTTGACAACACGAACACACACCGTCGGTCAGAGAGGCTGAAACAAACTGAACCTGTTTTACAGAGGAGGATGATTACTTGAGAACAGGGGTGGCGGGAGTAAGAGGAAATACTCCTTGCCTCCGTTAGGCGACCTGTTGGCGCAATGACCCCTTAACCAGTGTGACGTATATTCTAAATTAACTTTCCAATTTAGTTTCTTTCCCTATGTAAATTTTGAGTTTGTTCTCAGTTATACTTCACACTTAACGTGATATCTTCTCTCTCAAACGAATACTGTTGGCAACACAATTGAGGTAGAATGTACGTGACGCATGCCTGTTATGAGATAAGAACCAGAGATATAAACTACGAATATAACAGTTGCTCGTGTGGAATGTGGAGTGTGGAGTGTTTAATGTGGGGTGTTGATTTCTAGGCAATCCTGAAGTGCTATGATGTATTAATGAAATCATCTGAAATAAAGCCAATTTCCGTAAGTTTGACATCTGTTTTAAATGTTTCGTCTGGCCGTTAAGGTTTAATTTAGGAACTCTTTCATCGTATGGTGATGGTTTTAAATAACGTAGCAGTACGAGAAGACATTTACGTTATACCACCCTTTCCTTTTCCTTCTCGCGACATCTCTGTTTTTGGGGGAGTTTTTTCTCACTTGTTTTTCTTATAACATTGTCATCATGGAGGGGGAAATCCCAATTCGTCCAGAAAAAAACACCTCGATATATGGGAACAGTGAGATTCACAAAACGTCGACATATAGAGAATTTCGATGTACAAAAGTTCGATATATGGAGGTCAAACTGCATATGTGCGAATATTTCTTGGACACATTATATTATTCATAGACACGCCTTGGCATCGAGACGGATGCCGCAACAATTAATATATATGTTCGATAAACCTATCAAAGTGGTTAACTTTATAAAATCAAGACCAACTGATTCTAGACTATTTACTTCCTTTTGCAGGATGTGGACAGCCAGCATGTTACTGTTTTAACGGACACAGTTTTTAGATGGCTCTCACCTGGCAAAGTGCTTACGCGTTTTTCTGATTAACTGTTTTCTTTGAAGGTCACCCTTTTCATCTTGGTCGCTGTACAACATATTACACATGGCTTTAAAGAGTAGCGTATTTGGTGGGTATCTTTTCGAAAATAAATGAACTTAATTTATTATTACGAGGTTCAAATGCGACCATTTTCATTGTTCAAGATCGCGTAGAAAGTAGGCTAAAAAGTTAAAATTCTGAAAAGAAATTAATGCGAACAGTTCACACTGTTCGCAATATATTCTTTTCAGAATTTTAACTTTTTAGCGAGTGTTTTAGCCACCTACACAACTTTTTGACAGAAAATGAACTGACTTCAGACCACAAAGTTAGAAACAATATTAAATGTCGCTTGAAGTCTCTAACCGTGACTTTTAAGGAGTATTTTCTACCATTTAGAAGGTAAGTAACCTGTCGATGCGCGATAATCAGCGAGCCATGAATATTCAATTGTAAAGTAAAAGTCGAACTTTATATACAATTAAAATCACTAACAACAGTAGGTTAAAATGACACGTGCAAGATCTTTCTGGCTTGCCTCAGGCCCATCATCAGGTAAAATACAGGTAGCATTGCGCCGACATACCATTAAGTACAAGGGGACGAACTCCCAAAGTGCATCAGTTGTGATGCACCCTGGGTGATCATACACTGCTGGACAATTGCTAAGGACGGATCATAAACGGCTATATAGCGCATAAAAATGTAAGTGTGGTTGGATGCCAAGTGAAACAAAATAATGTCAGAATGCCAGGACATTACAAGAAAGACAATTTATGGTGCTCTGAAATCCAGAAGGCTTTGGAACGTGTTCAAGGGACAAACAGGCCGTTTTGTGCAGAATACGTAAACGTGAAAAAAATGCAATTACCGTCCGCAGGCGTTCCGGCGTAAGATGTCAATACGGGATATGGCCACCATGGAGGGCGATGCAAGATTCCACACGTCGTGTCATGCTTTGCACAACATTATCAAGCAGCTGTTGGGGTAATTTATCCCATTCCTCTGTCATTGCACGGATGAGGGTGTCCTTGTTTATTGGAGGGCATTGGCTACCAGCAAGACTCCTCCCCAAAGCATCCCGTATATTTCCAATGGGATTCAGATCTGGAGAACGTGCTGGCCATACGAGGTGTTGAATATCCTCGCTCTCAAGACACTCCTAGACAGCGACTGTTCGATGACATGTTGCGTTGTCGTCCATGAAAATGAATCTATCACCGACAGCACCACGGAACATGCGAACATGAGGTAGCAGAACATCATTAATGTATCGTTGGCGAGTCATAGTCTCAGTTGGAAGCACATAGAGGGACGTACGGCCATTGATCATGATGCCAGCCCATACCATGACACTACATGTCGGATATCGGTCCCTTTCCTGTATGTTTGCTGGACAATATGCAGTACCACTATCACGCCAGATCAGTTGTCGTCGACAATCAGACGATAGACTGTATCTACTCTCATCTGAGAAGAGGACAGCAGACCAGTCGTTATCAGTCCAATTGCAAAGTTGATGGCACCATTGCAAACGGGCGGTACGTTGACGTCTGGACAATGGGATGCACACAACAGGACGGCGGGCGTATAGTCCTCCTTCATGCAAACGTCTGGCGACAGTTTTTCGGGAGATCCGCTTGCCAGTAGCAGCCATAAACTGATTTGCTACCTCACTAGCTGTGCTGCGCCGGTGTCTTTTTGTTGATAGCACTGTGTACCGATCTTCTGCAGGTGTCGTACTGCGAACACGACCTCCCCCGTGACGTTTGATACACTCTCCATTTGTTTGAAATGATTTCCAAAGCCTTGAAACAACACTGTGGCTGACGCCGAACTCCCTGGCAACATCTGTTATTTTTCGCCTTTCTTCAATCTTGCCAATAATACGGCCACGCGTAAAATCATTTAGGTGATGTCGGGAAGACATACTGAAAATTGCAAGTTCGTCAATTGATTCTTTCCCTTTCAACTTTGCGTTTGAACAACAGCGGTCAATACGCGTCAAATCCTTTATATCTCTTATCAGCGCTATGACGTCACGAACAAGTTCGGCAATCCAAAATTTGCATACGCACAACACGTCTTACTGTATCCTGCACTTATGCTAATTTCCACATTTTCCTGCCTTCCATTTTATGGTTGCTATCGTTGCTATTGTCATCCGTCCTTAGCAATTGTCCGGCAGTGTATGTCATCAGTTATGATGCACCCTGTGTGATCATCAATTACGAACTCCCAGGGTGCACCACTGATGGATACTTGGAGTTCGTCCCCTTGTATTTTATAGTATGTTGGCGCAAAGCCATCGGTATTTTGCCTGATGATGGGCTTGAGGCAAGCTAGAAAGATCTTACATGTGTCATTTTAACCTATTGAGTCTAGTGATTTTAATTGTATATAAAGTTCGTCTTTTACTTTACAATTGAATATTCATGGCTCGCTGATTATCGTGCATCACCAGCTTATTAACCTTCTAAATTGTTTCACCTGTACGACATTTTCTTCCTTCATTTTCAACCAGTTTCGAAGAAATTAGGTAGGATTCGTAATCTATTTGATGAATGTTTCATATCGCTGGCTATTGACCTCTCTATGACAGAACAAGAAAATCTTGTTGATATTTCTACTGATTTTAAACATCAAAAATCATTCAAGAGCCTTATACTTTTTTGGCTTGCGTCAAAATCAGAGTATTATTTGCTTTGTGACAAAGCTGTTAAAATACTTTTGCTATTTTCAACTACTTACATGTGCGAGAGAGCTTTCTCTACCTACACCTCGCTGAACTCAAAATATAAAAACAAACTTGACGCAGAACCAGATCTGAGAGCATCTGTGTTTTGTCGAATGGAATATTGATGAAATTTGTTTAACTAAACAAGCCCAGAAACACCATTAAATTTGTGACTTACTTTGATTCCTAAGTATTAATATCATTAGAGTTATTTTGCAATAATTATTTTGCTATATTTATTTTTTAGCATTATAACTCGTTCAACATTTGTTTCAGGAAAATCTCCTACTTATTTCCAGGAAATTTAACCATTAATTTACATTTTATAATGCAGTAGGTATACACCCTGATTCATGAAGAAGTATACAGTGTCCAGATGATGTAAAACAGTAACAGTTGAAGACACGGACCACAACTGCGAACCGTTAGGTAGATGTACTCATAACGTTTGTGTTACGCTACTGAGGGAAGTAACGTAGGCGATAGCGCCTGTGTCACGTAACTAGTCAGTCAAAATGGCAGCGTCTGCAGTGCGTTTTGTGTTCTTGAATTGAGCAAAACGGAATCTGTTACTGTTTTGCAACGGCATTTTCGATCACGATTCAGAAAAGAACCTCCAACCAGAAAATCTATCTACGATTGGCCTAAAAAATTAGAAACTACGGGCTGTATGTGCAAACTTAAGTCCTGGACGACCGCGTGTGTCGGAAGAAGTCGTCGATAGTGTTTGCACCGCCATTCAACGAACCACGGGATAATCAACGCGGAGTGTCGGTCGTGAAGTGCAGATTTCACAGCCCACACTCTGGAGAATTTTGAGAAAGAAACTGAAAATGATTCCATATAAAGTGCAGGTGTTGCAAAGTCTCACTGACCTTACCAAGACAAAGCGCTTTGAATTTTGTGCCGAAATGCAGCACCGTTTTGAAAATGACGATTTTGCCGATCACTTAGTTTTCACTGATGAATCTACCTTTCACGTGAGTGGTCAGGTAAACAAGCACATTGTTCGCTTTTGGGGAACGGCAAATCCCAGATTTACAGTTGAGCAGGTGCGAGATTCCCCTAAGGTAAATGTGTTCTGTGCTGTGTCCTAAAAGAAAGTGAACGGTCCCTTTTTTTTCACAAGAAAACTGTCACGGGAGGCTCTTTTCTGGATATGTTAAGTCTTTGGTTGATGGAACAGTTGCAGGACGACAGTGGCAACTTTATTCTCCAATCGGATGGTGCGCCACCGCACTGGTTAGGCGACGTGCGAGATTATCTCGATGAACATCTTCCTCAGTGATGGATTGGACGAGCCGTGGACTATAATATGCCACTGACCCAGAAGTCCTGACTTAACACCTTGTGACTTTTTCCTGTGGGGGTACGTAAAGGACAAGGTATTCACCTCTCCCATTCCTGTTAATCTATCGGAGCTGAAACAGCGTATCACAGCCACTATCACTGCACTTGATTCAGATATCTTACCTCGCGTTTAGGCGGAAATGGATTACCGGCTCGATGTGTGTCGTGTGACTAAGGGTGCACACATAGGACATCTATGACTGTCTAACTTGAAACATTCCCCTACAATTCTGTTACAGGTAACATAAAATATCTCACATTGTTCTTGTTTTATAGTGTGTTGAAACTATATGCTTCTTTGTGAATCACCTTGTACTTTTCGACGCTAAAATCCTTTTAGATATGCAAAATATATATTCCTGAAATATATTTTTGTAATGAAGTTACAAGAATTTCTATAAAAAATGTAACCTCCGTGGAAGAAACCTTAAGTACTGGAGGCATTTAAGAATATACGTACGAAACTGGTTTATTACTTATCATGTGAACAAAAATAGGTGCAGGGGTTCGCGATAACAATATAATGTTGAAAGAGGTTCGCGAATCGAAAAGGTTTAGGAACCGCTAGTCTCAAACATATATACAGTATATCACGGCAAAAGTGTATAACACGTGACTGATGAAGGTGTTTCTACATTTTGTACTGTATTAAACGCGATGCATATGACTGCTGAATATTTTCTTACATTTCGTATTTTAATGATTCTGATTCAGATGACAGCTAAAGACTCTTACATTTCCTATATTGTTGAACATATCACATGCGCTTGCTGAAAATCTTTCTACACTTCCCGTTTGAAAGATTGTCATGGTATAATTATATCAAATGTTGATGTAATCTGCGAACATTAGTTAAATTATTCTTTGTCTATTACGATGTGTTTCAAAAGAAAGGGTTAATGTATGATACTGTATACAGTCGACGGCTTCAGTTCTGACTCTTTCAGACAACGGAATCAGAACTCTGTAATGTTTGCCGACGATACATTTGTTTTTTCACCCCACCTGTCATGGAAGTTTTCTTGTGTGTGAAATGTATGGTTTCTAAATAACTTTACTCAGTACATTGATTTAGATTAAATACGTACGTATAAAATGTTGCCAGCGTAACCGAAAAAATGGAATGTTAGTTAGTAATAGTTAAAAGAAAATATCTTCAAATGCAAGTAAATGTGCGCACGGAATTTTAAAAAGTAAGGAATATGTGTAAAATGTGTCTATACGGGAAACTTTCAACGGAATCCATTGAATCTCAATGTTACCCGTAAAGTTATCTCAACTCCCTTTCTCTCTCTGCATTCGAAATGTTTGCCTAACACACGAAGAGAATGTTTCATTACGAGGCTTTTGCGACAGAAACGATGGTAATGTGATCCGGGAACTCCGAAATTCTCCGCTTTTGATACCTTCTCTAAACATCGATAAATTTAAAAGCAGATACGCAAAGTAGCGGATTATATTTCGAGACAGAATGAACACGGCAATTCGGAGCAGTTTGAAAATGACTGTTAAGCTTAGATTCTTTCCTCAATCTTTAGATACAATTATTCAATCATTCTCAATATGTTTTTCAGTATTTGGAGAAAAAGAAATAACTCGCACGTAGGTAATTCAGTTAACGTATTTCTGCCGACTTTTCGAAATAAAAGCCGGCAGAAATGCATTAACTATACAATTTCGTTTCCGTGGAGTTTCTATACAGAATGAGAACACGGTTGGCTTGTGACCATTCGTGCGAGTTGAGTCCGGGTTCGAATCCTGGTGAGGCATAGATGTTGTGATTGTCTTACGGCACTGGCACCCTACTTTCCCTGGAATCATCTAAATTAGGGTCGGGGGACTGCTTATAGCGCATCAAGTTGTTACCAGTTGTCGTAAATCCCCCTTCACTAAAACAAAGCACTGAAAAAAAATCAATTTAAAAATAGTGACTGAAGCCTCCGTTTATATAAAACATACCCCGGGTACAATGTGGCTTTTGGCATGGATCTCCGTTAATTTTATTGCTTCCGAAGAGAACAGCTAATGGACATTTGTAAAATGTTCTATATTCTTCATGTAAGGAATTATACAGGGTGATTCAGCTAAGCGTGTACAAACTTCTGGGATGGGTAGGTTGCACAAAGACAAATCGGAATCACATAGCAATGCAGGGTCGGAAACGTCATCTTCATGTGCTAGTGTACAGAGAGGACGAGAAATGAAAGAGCAGCACGTAAGAGAACAAAATGCTTTTTATTACTCACAAGACATTTACGAAATCCATTGAGGTTACAGAAGGTGTTCAAAGTTGCGACCATGAGCTGTAACACACGCTTGACATCGTCGGCGCATGCGTGCTACAAGGTCTTCTGTCACTTTCAACTGGAGTATCATACAGCAGTCCTATGATGTTACCCCAGAAGAAGTAATCAAGGCATGTTAAGTCCGGCGATCTTGTAGGCCAATGAACAGCACCACCACGCCCGATCCACTGATGTCCAAATGTCATGTTTAAGTGATGACGAACGTCATTGCTGAAATGGAAGGGGGCGCTATCGTACTAGAACTACATTGCACGGAAGAACTCAGCCATCCACATTGAACTCAGCCATCCACATTGAACTCACCCATCCACATTGAACTCAGCCATCCTACTACCTCTTACCGTCATTTTTAACGGCACCCTGAAAGAACGTATGAGCAGTCCCGCGGCCGAGCAACGCCATCTACCGCATAAAGATGGCATCTCCGACCCTGCATTGCTATGTGATTCCGATTTGTCTTTGTGCAACCTACCCCTTTAAGAAGTTTGTACGCGCTCAGCTGAATCACCCTGTATATATAATTTGGTCCAACAGGCTTACCTTATTTTCAAAATTCAATTTCAAAAATATTAAACGTATTGCAGCAACAAGATTTGCGACGTATGAAACATGAACATTTTTATAAAATCCATTAACACACTTTTGTAACTGATTCATTAGCTACACAGTGGATGCTAAACATGTACTCAATTTTACTCTCCCATTACCTTTTATTTTTGTTTTCTGTTTTTTTTAATTTGGGGATTTAACGGCCACCGTGAGCAAACGAATGGCTATAGGCAGTCGCCCGTCCCTTAATTTAGGGCCACTGGTTCCAGAGAAGAGAGAGAGAGACAGAGAGAGTGACGTAAGACAAACACAACATTCATTACTCAACAGGATTCGAACTCGAACTCATCTCGGAAGAATTATTCATGCCGTTGCAAAAGTGCAACATCAATAGCATCAATGGCCCTCTTTGTTCGTTTTTTTAAGTCACTTAAATTCCACACTTCTGTTTTGCATACTGCGTATTTTACAAATCCAAATAAGGTGAATGCTCTAATCCGCCGCTTTTCAAACACAATAACCAAGATGTTCTGGCAAATAGTCTTCCAATGTGGTGAACCATCATCTTGCTGGAAACTGGCATTTAGGTGAAGGTCGGTGAAGCACGATGATACAAGAAAGTGACATTTGTCAGAAAGTCGGAGGAGCATCATCCTGCTGGAACACAACGTTCTGCTGAAGATCAGTGAAGAACCTTCGTCCTGGAAAATGGCATTAGGCTGAATGTCGATGAAGCAACATTCTGATGGATAATGGCATTAGGCTTGAAGTTCGTTCAATCACCATCCTGCTGTTAAATGACATTTTGATAAAGATCGGTAAAGCACCATCCATTCTGATGGAAAGTGACATTTCGTTGAAGGTTGGTGAATCAACGTCCTGTTGAAAAATGGCATTAGACTGAAGATGGAAGAAACATCCTGCTGTTAAATGACATTACGCTGAAAATTTGTAGAAGCACCATCCTGATGTTAAAAAGCATTTGGCTGAAGGTCAGTGAAGCACCATTCTGCTGTTAAGTGACATTAGGCTGAAGATCTGTGAAGCACCATCCTGGTGGAAAATGGCATTTGGCTGAAAGTCGGTGTATCAACGTTCTGGTGGAAAATGGCATTAGACTGTAGGTTGAAGAAACGTCATCCTGCTGTTAAATGTCATCACGCTGAAACTTTGTAGAAGCATCATCCTGATGTTAAAAAGCATTAGGCTGAAGGTCAGTGAAGCACCGTCTTGCTGTTAAATGACATTGGGCTGAAGATATGTGTAACACCATCCTGATGGAAAATGACATTTAACTGAAAGTCGGTGTATCAACGTTATGGTGGAAAATGGAATTAGACTGTAGGTTGAAGAAACACCATCCTGCTGTTAAATGACATTTGTGTGAAAGTCGGAGTAGAGCCATATGGCATTAGGCTTAAGTGACGGTGAGGTGAAACTAACGATTTTTAAGTTTAATTCTTTTTTAAACAAAAGGAAATATGCATGATCGTTTTGTTTGCTGATATAGGAAGAAGTGACACATAGATAACTCCTGGTTTTTATGGCGAGTAGGATATAAAGTCGCGGAGAGTAAAGCTTGGGGAGGGATATATGAAAATCTTCTTAAAAAATAAAAACCGTGTATCTTAAAGCTAAACGCATATAAAACATATAATAAAATGAAATAAATAACAACAATAAAACAAAACAAAAACGCGCTTTACTGATGGTCGTTTTTTGTACTTGCAGTCAGTTCTTGTATCTCTCATGGAGGCAATAATATTGATCATTTCATCATGAAAGTTGTGGCAAGTTTTCAGCTGCTTGAAGAATGCTCTCTCTCTCTCTCTCTCTATGGATATTGAAACTAATCCATTGAGACGATCTTCAGCTGTTGAATTTCTACTGTAGATCTTGATACGTTTGATTGCATAAAAGCTCCTTTTTTTGCTAGAGCACAACAATAAATATAATAAATTAGCCTATAGCCCTTCTTTAGAAGGTTGTTTTTAAGCCTACCATAAATATATACATATAGGGGGTGTTTTCCGTCCTAAGACGGGGTGAAATTATTAATTGAAGCAGATTGAATACAAGTCTAATAGACGCCGGCTTTTTGTAAGGAAACATAGTAAAAATTTATATAGTAAGAACTCATCCATGTTAGAACTGAAAATTATATGCTATTTATTTCCGCTTCTTAAGAAATCTTGCGATAAATATACATTCTGTGTAAAATATTTGTTTTTGTTTAACAATTTTTCTTGTAGTCCAGTTGTTTTCGTATAAACTTACCTTAATAACTTTTGCTTTGATTTTTCCCGTTAAATTACTTTTTCTCAGGCACACTTTTTATTCCGTTCACGACTTTTTTAAACTGTCCTATTCGACGGTTAATTTGAAGCTTCATGCCTAAGCTTTTTCTACAAAATAATGCGACATCTGGCATTACAAATCGGAACAACCTAAATTATCTACCATGTGCTGTTGGGGCGACATCTGTTTTTAGATGCAAATTTGCTCACTTTGACATTTCAACATTTCATTTCATATAATCAGCACTAAACTCGGAAAGTTAGTTAAATTAATAAAGTAAAAAATAACCAAAGCGTACATATTAATATTCGAATTGTGATAAATTAAATTAATATACAAACTCAACTTGCTGTGACATTAAAATTCCAATTCGAATTTTATAGATCGAATAAATAGAACTAATTTAAAACCACGGTGTTTTTAAAATAGCATGCCATCACTTTGACATCTCAAAGCGATCGCGTGCTATTATATGGCAGGCAATCATTTTGTCATTAGATCGTGCTATTGTATAACACGCAATCACATCCCGTGAGCACACACGAATTGGTCGATACGTGATGGAGCAACAATGTAGACGTTGCTGTGACGTCAAGCGTTTCAGACAGATCTGGCTATTTATATTAATAACATAAAATTAAAACGCAAAACAGAACACTAGCTAAAACTTTAAAAACCTAGCCAGACATAAACACTTAATGTACCTTATAGAGCCCTCACTTGAGCTGCGCGTTGTTCAATAGGCGTCACGTGACACCAGCTAATGTGTATTTCAAGAGAGGGGCAATCGAACATAGAAACGAGAGTATGCCACGACGTGTGTAGCAGCTCGTAGAATGAATAAAGAAGTCCACAACATGCCGTTTAAGTCTGTGACCTTCTGCTCTGTGTACTCTCGACCAAGCCACATGTGCACTCAATCGGAAGAGAGCTAGTCAGCGAGGACGATTGATATAAATCCTCATTCTCTTTCACAGCTTCCACATAAGGCCATCATGCGCCGCTTTGTCGCACGTCGAGACTTCAAGGATGGTCCCCACTGCAGCTGTGTCTCATTTCCATTTTTTCTTCCATGTTTATAAAATGGGTCTGTTCAAATATTTCATGATGAGTGTAATTACCAGAAATTAAAGCATACGACGATTCTCATGTCCTGCATGGAGGAGTCGCCATTGAAGTGACTAAGCAATGGGAAACCATGCATTTTCAAAGAAAGTAAACCAAGTTCTAATGTCGTCGTCGACATAGAAAATAGGTTAAGGACCCTTGGAAAACTCCTTAAAAACTTGATAAACGGACTTTCAAAACTCAGTACTCCTTAAAAACTTGAATGTCAAACACTAATTTAAAACCGTAGTGTTGTTCTAAGTCGCAGAATTATTGAAAAGCAAAAAACATGGTGTTCGGTTTCTGATTAAATGAAATACTTCTCTTTCCTCTCTCTCTCTCTGATGATGTCTGATGATGGGTCTTCATTCTAAAAAAGATAAAGAATAACTTTAATGAAATAAAATAATTCTAAACTTCCTCACTGAAAATTCAAAATCTATTAAAGCTACTCAGACTGCGAAGCAGAAATAAGAAGATAAATTTTAATCATTTCATAAAAACAGTGCAGACAATGATGGGAGAAATTCGACAGCAGATTATGATTTATAGATAAACATTCCGAAATCTCTAACAAAAAAATAGCTACTTGTTTTGGTCATACTTCTAACAATGTTTTCGTAACAGCTTGAAAAATGCCTCTGAAGAAACGTGAAACATCAGATGACAGAGAGTTTTAGTCATGACAAAAAGGCTTTTAACGTAGGATTTGCGAGGAAATTTTTTTACCAGCATTGAGGATTAAAGAAAGAATTTCAGGACTACCGTCTCGAAGATCATTATGAAACGATCGATTATTTTCGGGGGAAAAGGGTGCAATTTATAAATGTAGAAAAAGTTGGATGAGTAAGAAAAAGAAAGAAGGAGTAAAAGAATGTCAGAAATGCGCCAAGTGTTTTGACAAGATAATCTGTGACTCTCATGTCATCCTTACCAAAAGTTTTCGCTTCACCCTTTATCTCTTTTTTTGTTCCTTTGTTTTTTAAATGGCTGATTCAGTGACGCAATTTGTCGTCCGCACTTTTCAACTGCTGAACAAGTAATCTGCATGTGCCCTAAGTAATATAAAAAAAAGTTACCCTGCAGTTTGTATATTTAGAAAATGGCTGTTTTCTTTATTTAGTTTTTTCACGTCAGTCATAGAAGTGTGTGATCTAGAGGGGTTGTCCAAAATAATAAAAGCACCTCGCTAAAAAGATTTACTTTGGTATGTGCTGCTTTTTGAGCAAAACGAGCATGTAGCTACAGTGTTTTTTGTAAAAACGTGTTCCCTATAATCTCAAGGGTCTGTGTGATTGCATTGTAAATCGGTGTTTGCATAATTTCGTTCCAGGCGAAGGCACAATGAGTGACCTATCAGAGTTCCAAAGAGGACAGATTGTAAGAGCCCGTCTGGTCGGTGCGTAGGTAACCACAGTGGCACAGGTATTAGGGGTATCGAGAGGTACCGTGTCGAAGGTCATGACAGCATACAAAGTTCACTTCACAACATCATCTGCGAGACACAACTGTGGAAGGAAAACCAAACTCACAGGAAGATATTAAAATGGATTGTGACTGCAAGGAGGAAGACCACGGCGACAAAAGTGACTGCTGAGCTTAACGCACATCTCCAAAACCTAGTGTCGACCCATACCGTGCGAAGGGAATTGCATAAGCACAATATTTACGGCAGAGCTGTGATTGCAAAATCCCTGGTGTCACAGGTGAATATAAAACGGAGACTACAGTGGCGCCAGGAACATAAAACGTGGACTGCAGGTCACTGGAAACATGTCTTGTTTTCCGATGAATCACGTTTCTCACTATTCCCTACCACAGGACATGTTTACGTGTGGATAACCCCCGCAGAAGCCTACAACCCAGACTGCCTCCTTCTTACAGTGAAGAATGGGGGCGGTTCCGTAATGGTTTGGGCCATGATCTTGTGGTTTGCAGCAGGTCCCATTATCACCTTACACGGACGGATCACTAGCGGTGACTATGTCACTCTTTTGGCCGACCATGTGCATTCAATGACGCAGACATTGTTTCTGTCAGGGGATTGCACCTTTCAAGATGATAATGCCCGATTCACAGAAGTCGAACTGTTCAATCATGGTTTGAGGAACATGAGGATGAAGTTGCACACCTTCCCTGGCCTGCACAATCACCGGACTTAAACATCATTGAGACCCTGTGGTCTGTGTTGGAAAACAGAGTGCGATCCCGTTATCCTTCTCCGGTGCCTCTCAAGGAATTGGAGCAGTTTCTGCAGGAAGAATGGTACAACATACCACTTACCACCATCCAGGACTTGTATGCGTCCCTTCCAAGGAGAATTCAAGCCGTTTTAAATGCCAAGGGTACTCCCACACCATATTATGTGCGTAACACCTATTGTTTCAAGGTGTTTCCATTATTTTCGACAACCCCTGTATATTTCCCGATTCCTGACTACAAAAAAGTGGAATAAGGACGTACATATCTAATTGAACCTTCCTTCCTTTTGAGTTTATATTCTTATACACTCTTTTAAAAAAAAATCGAAGCACCCAGAATAAGGGTATCATCCAATCGAGATGAAAATTGGAATGTGCAATGTAATGTATAGGAAAGGAAATGGAAAATGATTGCAATTCCACAGCAGTTGGACCATTCATTTGGATAAAACAGCTACGCGAGTGGAGCAAGTCAGTACGTTGTTACGCTACCCATTTGCTCGGCGTGGCATAGACGCATGCAGTCAACGGACACAGGCTTGAGGTATAATATGCCACATGGTGTCCAAATTGCGGGCCAGTTCGCCGATATTCCGGAATGGGCGTTGATAGAGTCCCATCATGTCCCAAACATGTTCAATCGGTGAGAAGTTGGGCGATCGGGTTGGCCATGAAAGGGTGTCAACATTACAGAAGCAGGCCTGAATGAGCCGTGTTTAGTAGGGCATTTATCCTGTTGAAAAATCGTTGGGTGATACTGTGATAGAAATCGCAACACAACATGGCGTAGAATGTAGTCGACGTACCGTTGAGCCGTGAGGATAGTACGGAAGACTACCAAAGGTGTCCAGCTATCGTAGAAAATCGCTCCCCAGACATTTACTCCCGGTGTAGACCGTTCTACGGTAAAGGAAGTATCCGTGCGCTGGACGGCTTGTGTACCTACAGACACGTATGCGCTGGTCATCAGCGCTAAGTGCAAACCGTGACTCATCACTAAAAACGAAACGACGACACTGAATACGATCCCACGTTAATCAAGTCCGACATCACTGCAACCACTGTCGGAGATTCTCGCTGAATGGTGGTAGGCGGCGGACTGGCTTCCTCGAATGTAGTCCCCGTGCCGCAATTTGTTATCCAGCAGTCTGGTTCGGCACTTCCGTACCTGTAGACGACGCAATATGGCCACGAATGGTTGAGAGCGACGAATTCGGTTCTGTTCATTCGGGTCTCACAATCGCTCGATTCTCGCGTTCCGTTGTTGCCCTCGGGCGTCCACTGCCCGCGTCCCATTGGGTTTTGCCTTATTCAACACGTTGGCGCCAAAATCGTCAAATTGCCAGCCGACCCAAATGCCTGGCGATACGGCGACTTGACCAACTGGCCTGTCTCAATCCGATTATTCATCCTCTCTCAAACTCGCTCAACTGCTCGTATTGTGCACGGATACGACGTCGTAGCATCCTCACAGCCCGTCGAGGTTAATACAAAAGCAATCCGCTGTTACAACTGTCACTGCGTGCGAGCTTTGCTCTTTATATTCCCTCCTCGACGCGCGGTTCCCATGCGCTGTGGCGGGCCACTGTTTAGTCATTGGTTGTTATTTTCGTAATTTTCAGATTCGTCCCTAAGGTACTTATATGTGGAGTGTCATCAGGATTGAACGACTTTCTCGGGGTGCCACGGCTTTTTGTTTTTTGGCAACGCTGAGAGTGAGACAAAAAGTAAATAAAACGTCATCCAGAGCGAAAGGTGGGTGAAGAATGTAGGGACTGTAAAACGTATTTTATTTATTTATTTAACTACAATTTCATGCCACACCACAACAAAACAGAATTTAGTCCATACACACCCGGGTCTACATCTACAATCATAATAAACAACAAAAGTCCAATAATGCAGTAATATCAATAGTAATGTGAATGTGCAAACAGAATTAATGAACTGAGGTTTTCTATATCATAGAAATCAACGGTTGCACGCAGCATGCAATGTAACCAAAGTAACTAAAAAATTGCAGCACTTCAAAAGTATAACTATTACAAAACTTCAAAAGTATAACTATTGCCATGCAATTCGATGTTTGCAAATAACATCATATTTTCATGAAGACATACACATGATGAAATGTATACTAACGAAAGGGACATTTTCAAAACGTTACATACTAAAATAAATAATTAAGTCATACAAACTGACAAGAAGGTGCGAACACTTCCTAGCCAATACAACAAAAGTATCACCACAGGGAGCATAGCCAAAGTAAATAATAATTACAAAGCACCAAAGTAACACTATAATCTTTTAGTTTGAAATAAATTGTAGCACTGCAATAGATTCTGTATAACAAATCGTTGCGATGTAATGTGGAAAGGGAACCAGGGGAAAAGGTTAACAAATAGTCTAACGAGCCCCTAGTCCCCCCCTAAAGAATCTAAATCGTTAAGTGAAAAAATAATGTTGATACTATAGTCAAAGCATATATCATCGTTAATTGGATTCTACGAAAGCAAAAAAGTGATTTTTGCTACATGATATTGATGTTATATCGAGATCCCCAATCGTGATAATTCTACCTTTCGACCGAATAAACCAACTGAGCTTTAACGTAAGTTGTTCTTATTCATGCAAACCTTGATCTGTGGATTGCTGCATGAAAGTTTCTGATTCGGTGGCCAGTGATGTGTAGATTGAGTAAAACTATACTTCTAGATCCGATGAGAATTCCTAAACTATACTTCTAGATCAGATGAGAATTCCTAAACTATACTTCTAGATCAGATGAGAATTCCTAAACTATACTTCTAGATCAGATGAGAATTCCTAAACTATACTTCTAGATCAGATGAGAATTCCTAAACTATACTTCTAGATCAGATGAGAATTCCTAAACTATACTTCTAGATCATAATTCTTCTCCTAGAAGAAGAATAGTTTTTGGTGATGTGGCCTCCAACCTTCGGAGTATGCTCAGGAAGGATCGTGAGCCCAAACCCATTCAAGGACAGTAGAGCGTGTACTGTGTGCCCTTGAACACTGACATTGCTGCCACTCCCAATTCATGGTATACATAAGCTCCACTCTTTGTAATTTAGGAGTTAGTGTGACTGTACATCAGTACACTGTGAAGACTGGATCTACTACTACCGCTCTTGCACGCTTGGTTAAGTCTGGAACTCCTCTGCCCTCTTGGTCCGAGACTTATTTGCTACTTAAGACCAGAGGTAGGTATATGACTCTCTTCGCCGAAAGTTTGTACATTGACGTTTTTAAGGACGTATGTTGTGATGATGACTTACCTGCACATTTGCATGCACCATGGATTCGCTTATTTAACTTCTTGTGTCGTGCGAAGTACCCTATTGCGGGGTTGATAACGGACCTTCTGCTTACTTATCACTTTGGTGAGCATGTATTGGTCACCTATTAAGTGTTATTTTCTTTCTCAGCTTTGTTTCTCGCTGTAACCGAGTTGTGATACGGATATCATGTCACTCACCGTGATCGCCGTTGTCTTCTGGACTACCTATATATTAAGTGTGTGTGTTCTCCTAGCGCCAGTTCCTTTAACCTGATGGCGCACAGGGCGCCTATTGCGAAACATCTTGTTTTTACCTAATATGTATTTTTAGTAGTAAAATTCTGATTGTACGTTTTGGGTTGGTTTTCTACATGCTTAGACTTTTTGTTCTTATTGATTCTTCTCCTAGAAGGTAGATCTAAACATTATTTTTGATCGATCTCCTTTCTCTGTAGTGGACATGACCCTCGTACCCTCGTATGCCAGATGTGTGATAAAAAGCCTGGGGTAAGGTATAATTAAAGGTATAAAAAACCTGAGAAGTATAAAGCCCGAATAGAAGGTATAAAGCCTAAATAAGGTATAAAGCCTGAATAGAAGGTATAAAAGCCTGAATAGAAAGTATAAAGCATAATAAGGTATAAAGCCTAAATAAGGTATAAAGCCTGAGTAGAAGGCTTAAAATGCCTGAGAGGTGAGAAGGCTGAAAGAAGGTATAATTAAAGGTATAAAAAGCCTGAATAGAAGATATAAAAAGCTAGAATAGAAGGTATAAAGCTTGAATAGGAAATATAAAAAGCCAAAATATAAGGTATAAAGCCTAAATATGGCATAAAGCCTGAATAGAAGGTATAAAAGCCTGAATAGAAGGTATAAAAGCCTGAATAGAAGGTATAAAAGCCTGAATAGAAAGTATAAAGCCTAATAAGGTATAAAGCCTGAATAGAAGGCTTAAAAAGCCTGAGAGGGGAGAAGGCTGAGAGAAGGTATAATTAAAGGTGTAAAAAGCCTGAATAAAAGGTATAAAGCCTGAATAGAAGGTATGACGCTTAATAAGGTATAAAGCTTGAATAGAAGATATAAAAAGCCAGAATAGAAGGTATAAAGCCTAAATAAGGCATAAAGCTTGAATAGAAGGTATAAAAGCCTGAATAGAAGGTATGAAGCTTAATAAGGTATAAAGCCGGAATAGAAGGAATAAAAAGCCTGAGAGAAGATTTGAAGGTATAAGCCTGAGAGAAGGTATAAAAGCCTGAGAGAAAGTTTAAGGTTATCACCTATAAAATAAGAGCTTCAAATTTCTTTGTAGAATTATAATAGCGTTTAGCGTTTAAATTCCCTGCAACTTAACTTAGTGCTTAACTTAAAGCTTAACTATAAGCTTTGTGACTTAAGTACCACTTTCCGGGATTACTTTAAATCGTTCTTTCATAGCTGAAAACTTAATGATACGTGGAATTTATTTTCAAGATAACAACCAGAGTTCAGTGAAAACAGACTGCTGCTTACAGGAATCCAATTTCACTTTATTCGTTATTCCAACACGTCGCTAATTGATAGCAATCACTTTGTTTATAACAGTACACTAAATAGAATTTTCTCAACAATTTCTTACAATATGCGTTGACACTAATCTCTCTGCATATAACATGCAGCTTTACTGATACAACTCACACTTAAAATCTTCCCATTAAATATCGCTCGTTATATCTGCCTGTCTTGACATTGCTCATGCGTGAATCATTTTCGTATACAACCTGCAAACTGTACGTCTCAACATTGCACCCTCAGCTATGATCTCAAAACAGTTTCTTTATGCTGTATTGACCCACTGTCATGTTGCTAACCTTTTTGAGCTCTTCGTGAGGAACTTCGTGGCGTTAATTCAATAAATATTTAACGAAGAGAAACCAAGTTTAATGAGAACATAGAAACTCAAAAGGGAGGATAAATTGGACGTGTGCCGATTAGAATAGTGGCCTCTGACTCCATCGCACAAGCAAATTTTCCATCTCACTGTTCAGATTAAAATAGTTGCCTCTGACTCCACCGCACAAGTAAATTTACTAAAGTCATCTTTTTTCGTGGAAGAAAATATAATTACTACTCTTCGTAAAACTTTTTAATTTGTTACTAAAGACAATGCTTGAATAATACAATGCCATTTTGGATACAATATCTTCGTCAAATTGCATAATGTTTGTGCTGTTTTTCTTTCCTTTTGAGCAATAGACATACAGTTCTTAATCTAAGGAAAAGCAAAAGATTCAAAGGAGAATCTGTGACAGAATACAAACTTTGTTTCCTTCCATTCCAATTTTAAGACCGACATAAGTTTTCCTGCCCGGTTTATACATCGCCGTTATTTGAGAAACGTTTTATCTGAAGGGTGATTCTTTGCGTCACATTTCTAGGTACTCAAAAGGAACGGCAGTGAATATCTAGCTCTGTTGTCGGATTATGTTCTTTTTTCATTTTTCGGTTTCTTTTTCTATATATTTTTTTCTCTTCTTCTTCTTCCTTTTTTTTTTTTACGACGCATATGTTTGTGACAGTTTGAAGATGGTCATGTCCCAGGAGGTTTTGTTCGGAAAACAGCAATAAAAGTTCGAATAAATATTCAAAGTTGCAAGTAATTGGTTTTTAATTTTTAAGAAACGTTAAACGTAGTTTTTAGGCGAGAAAGAGTTCCTGCTTTTGAACCAAGAAAAAAAAGAAAAGAAACAGCTTAGGGCTTCCTTTAGTTCTAGTAAAAAAAGTACTTTTCTACTTTTTGAACTTGCAAATTCAAAGCAGCATGCAACCCCATGAAAATTAAAGAAATAGCATACATTTAAAGATGCCTCCGTCTGTTTGTATTGTGGATGCTGTAGAAAAAACGTTACCCTTTGGAGGAAGATTATTCCTCTGTTACAGCGATCATTGGCACATTTAAGTTACGTGAAGACACAAATTTGCCTGTGGCAACGTTCGAATGCGCATCTTTCTGCTCCGAGCCGAATCCTTTCCCAGTGAAGCTACACCGAAGGAATTTATCGCTGCAACTTTCGCGCCTTGACATGTGCTTCGCCTCTGTACTACGTCACATACACTACGTGGACAAAAGCGATTAGACACTGTAAATAAATAGAAAAACAGTAGTGTATTTACATCAGTAGCGAGTATTCCTCCACTTGCAGAGATTACAGCAAACACCCGTCAAGGTAAACTGTCCACAAGTCCATGGACTACGGAGAGCGGGACTTTCCTCCATTCTGCATTCAGTACCTCGACCAACTCTATCAGTAAAGAAAGTCCTGTTGGGCTAAACCTCACCCGTCATTCAAATTCATCCCATATGTGTTCAGTGGGATTAAGGTCAGGGTCCGGGCTCTGAGCAGGCCATTCCATCCGCGAGACTTGTAGCTCTGAAAACGTGACGAATGCCTGCCAATCCTTGACGTCCTGGTAACTCGCTCAAATGGATCTCTCGCAACCACAATTTATCGTAAGCCTTTTGCTGTTTTCTCACCTCCACATGCCAAGTCCCATTACCCTTGGCAACAAAAATTCAGCGCCTTTCAGATTTGAGTATATCGCGCAATACATATATGTTCACATAAAGACAGTTTGGGAAAATAACTTTATTTCCTTAAACAGCGGGGATGCAACCCTTCCATTATAGATAAGGCTCTAACAAAATTCCGAAAACCGAAGCCTATCTCCACGTTAACTCCTGCGATACGCCCATTGCGACATAATTTTTCAATTATTCCATTTTCCTGTGACATTGCCTTCAAAATTTCAAAAATTCTCAAAACCTTTAGTTTTAAAGTGATTTTTAAACCCATGAACAAAATGAGCTGTTTAGGATCAAAGGAATTTCTCAAATTCCATATGAATCTGGCGCTTCGTATATAGGACAGACCCGTAGAGCCTAGTGCTTTGGATTAAAGCAGCACAAGACCTACATTCGGAACTGTGACTTAAAGAAGTCATCGATGGCTAAACACTGTTACGAAAAGGACCATAAATTTCACTTTGAAGAAGCAAAACTAATTGACAAGCCTGATTCAACCACCAAACCTGATATTTTGGAAGCTTTCCATGTGTATCAGAAGTCTTCGCAACTTGTCAATGACTTGGCATGCACTCCATTTCTATCAAGCGCGTGGAAGCATGTAACCAAAATACGTGACTGTAAACACCATTTATGATATCATATACAATTTTAATATTTACGTGCCATTCGTCCTGATGAAGCTAGGTCAATACCCAGCGAAACAATGGTCGCCTTGAAAAAAATAAATATTTGTGACAAACTACGTTGTATTATCTTAATATACACTACTGACCACCCAAAACACAACACCAAGAAGGACACGAGATAGCAAAGCCAGATTTACTGGACACATAGCAACTGATACAAAGATGAAACGATTGAGCTTACAGGCCCGTACGACTTGCGGAACACGCAGACATCAATAGTTCGTGTGGCCCACATGGCTGGCAATAACGGCCGCTACACGCCGCGGTATCGAACGAAAGAGGCTTTGGATGTGGTCTTGGGGTATGTAGGTCCATGCTGCTTCCACACGTTGCCACAGTTCATCAGGCGTAGCCGCGGGTGGTGCTTGCCGGGCCACTCGGTTGCCGATCAGCGACCAGACATGTTCGATGGGCAACATATCGGGAGAACAGGCGTGCCACGGCAGCAGTGACACCTGGTGGGCCGTGAATAATTGTTGCACGATGCGTGCCACGTGTGGGCGCACATTGTCTTGCTAAAATGTGGCCGCAGGCAGGTCCTGCAGGTAAGGGAGGACTACAGGCTCAAAAACGTCGGAGATGTAGCGGTGGCTGTTGAGTGTACTGGCGATGCGTACCAGAGGGGTGTGGGCGTCATATCCAATTGCGCGGCAAACCATAACGCCAGGCGACGGGCCGGTATGGCGATGCATAATGCAGGCCTCATACAGTCTCTCACCGCGGTGCCGCCACACGCGGATATGACCATCGTGGTGTTGCAGGCAGAAGCGGGATTCGTCGGAGAAGACAATGTCGTGCCATTCCGTAATCCAGGTGCGGCGTTCAACGGCCCACTGCCGCCGCACTCGCCGGTGGTGTAACGTCAATGGTAATATGAGAAATGGGCGCCGTGCGACAAGTCCCCGCTCCTGCAGACGACGTCGAACGGTACGTGCTGGCACAGGTTGTTGCGCAACACACCCTAATTCCTGCGCTAACGTTCGTGATGTGGCGGTGCGAGCAGTCAATGTCCGCCGCAGAACATGCCGGTCCTCTCGTTCAGCGGTGTGCCGCGGCTGCGGCAATCACTCACGTCGGTCCGCCCTGTCCCTCCTGCACCCACCGAATCCATACGCGCCTCACTGTACCTGGATGTCGTCCCACACGGGCGCCGATGTCTCGGTACGATAAACCTCTGTCGCGATAAGCCACTATTCGTCCTCTGTCGAACTCCGAAACGTGCTGGAATGACTTCCGTATTCTGCGACAAGGCATCAGGAAGTTTGCCACGCACAAGTCCGGCAGGACAACACACTTCCACTACTTACACCCACCCCGCCTTCTGTGCACCCGTCTTATAGTGTTTCTCGGTGGCGTGCCGGGTGCACATGATTTGCACATCCCTGCAATGCTAATCGTTTGCATGTCCTTTCGCGGGTGACGCGTGCTGCGAATTTCAGGGCAATCGGATGCTTCCTTCTTGGTGTTGCATTTTGGGTGGCCAGCAGTGTATATATATAATCGTCACAAGACTTTAGTTTTTCTAACAAAAATGACGAGTGTAATTGTCGTCCTGGAAGAAGCAATCGCCATGCCCATACAACTGCCACAACGTTGGAAGCATTACGTTACCCAGGATATCGGAATTCTTGAAACGCCGCGTATACCGCTGTTTTGATGATAAAGTTTCACAAGCAACGCCCATTCAGGTAAGGTAAGAGCCATAACATGTACCATTTGCTCGAGTATCATGCTGAGTTACCCTTGTCGTATTCATATCCACCCAATCGCTGGTCGACATCGTATGGTATGCAAATTCTACCTTTCTCTGGCGCTTGCAGCGCTACATGACCCCTGAAGTCACAAAATGCTACCACTTCGTTTTTAATGCTAAGCACTTTTCTCGACGGTAGTACAGTGAATTCCCAAGTAAAAAAATTGATGTAACGAAAATCGGTGACGGAAGTAGTCGGTGAGTCATCTAGGTTGATTTTCTCAGATAACAGAACCGAGAGTTCTGTTGGTTCGATTCCACAGTGGCGGCTGAAAAACAATTTTTCGGTTGCTGTGTGTTTCTGGAACGTGCAAAGAGCGATATATTTATTTATTAACTGTCGCCACGTATTTGGAATATTTTCACCTTGGATCTCGCCCTTTGGATTTAACTGCTATAATATATATAGCTAGTGCCGTTAATGCCCACCAGATGGAGACGTCTCAGTAGCTGAGCCCATCTTACGGATTTATGATGTCAGTAGCTGACTTTAAAAATACACATAGCACCGTGGATTGTTGGCCCCCGTGGCGTAAAGGTAACGCACTCGGCGCGATACCGAGAGTTCTGTTGGTTCGATTCCACAGTGGCAGCTGAAAAACAATTTTTCGGTTGCTGTGTGTTTCTGGAACGTGGAAAGAGCGATATATTTATTTATTAACTGTCGCCACGTATTTGGAATATTTTCACCTCAGATATCTCAAAAACGGTGCGTTGTAGAGAAATTTGGCTTCCTCTCGACCCTCCAAGCGGGGTCTTTCAGCTATTGATGAGAACTTTAAAATGATGTAACACAATAGGATGTAACCTGTAGACATCCTAGACCAAAAGTTACCAATCCCGTCACTAACACACTTTGGATTGAGCTTTTCTTTCTGTTTGGAAGTCAGATTTTAGATTGCGCATGCGCAGATTGACTTTCGTAGCTATATAACATTTCATAGGTGTCAGGGTCGTTTCTTACGTTCGTCTAAGCCTGAATAATATATAACACGCTGTGGTGACGTGGAGTAATTTAGAGAAAAATAGAAGAAACAAAATCGCCAGTAATAAAAAAAAATAGCGTAATGTTGAATTAAAAATAAAAAAAGGAAAAGAGCGAAGTGGGAAAACTCTGAAAATGGGTAATTGGACGCCATTTTTGTGACAAGGTCACAAGAATCGGGGAGAGGTTACGAATTTCTAAGAATTTGGAACGTGGAATTCACAGTGACCACAGCAACAGCGGAGTGAGTATCTGGGTTATGTATCATGGGAAGAGTGACTGCACGCGGAAGCATGGGATGCCCAGGACTAGGGGGCAGAATGCAAGTCTGTGATTGGTAGGGTCTGGGAGAAAGTTGAAGGAAGCAAAAAAATGTTGGATTTTGGCGAGGGACTTCGTTTGTAGATATCGTTAGGAAAGGAGGTCAGGTCATTCTGAGGATGAACATGGAGGCCTAACAACATGGGCGCTCAGCTGCGGTTTGGTCGCCAGCGTAGTTTTTCACTAGTTGAGGTTTGTGGTTAAACTTGATAATTATCAGCGCTAGGCCGAGGTCTAGGCATATAAAATATGTTAGATAGCGGGTAAGAAGTAGCCACTTCCGTTGTTTTCTGTAGCAGTATTTTCACTACACTGAGCGGTATTTAATAGGAACATTTCGATGTCTCTGCTGATGAAAAGCCTGTAGCATCACCATGACTGGTCAGTGTGTGTATCACGATGGAACTTTCACTGCTGTGTAAGAACTGAAATATTGAAAAGGAACTGTTCATGTTCAACGTCTGAACAAAGTAAGCCGCCATCCACCAGTTGAATATACACAATGTCGAGTCACATTGTTTTGACTACCAGCTAATACCCCGAGTAACCGCCGTGTGCAGCGCAGACAGCAGCTAGACGGGCTGGGAGTGACTCAATAAAATGCTGGAAGGTGTTCACAGGTATGTGGAGCCATGATGACTGAAGTGCATCTGGCAGCTGCTGGAGGGTGCGTGGTCGAAAATCCATACAGGGAACAACACGATCGAGGTGGTCCCACAGAAGCTGATACTTCCGAACTTTTCTCCGAGGCATACTTCACTTGCAAAGGTTGCAACCAACGCAACAGCACGAGACAGAATGGCAAGCACACGCAACGGGACGACCTTATATAGCTGTTCAGGCACAGCGCTACGACCCCTCCTTGCTTGCGTCACATGCGCGGCCGAGCGTGATACTTGAATCATTTGCATGTCTCACAATGCCGAACCCACAATATAATTTAATGATGTTTGCTATGTTTTATGTTTTCTCAATTTTCTCCGAATAACACTTTTTGCATAAAATACCTCGGCATCGCCGTAGTGTGTTGCTTGAAAAAGAAAAAGAAAATGCATATTTTAAGTGCAATTCAGCGTCTATTGCGTACGACGGTGGCAGAGTGTTCTCCTTTCCGCTTCCATCATTCTCTTCAGCAGCAGGTTGTGTGTTTTCAGCTCTTGTGATGTAATACTCCCAAGTCATAGGACCACCAGGAACAAAGTTAGTGTCTCTGACGACATGGGCACAAGACAAAATGCCCCCTTCACCAAATTTGTTCTTTTGCTAAACGGTGCGGGCTCATAACGTGTACGTGTCTGTTTGTCTGCAGTCTGTTTTATTGCGTTATGTTAGGTAGTTGTGCAATGATATTTATTATTAATTGAAAATATAGTAGGTCTGTTTCATAGTGTACCAGTGTACGTTTTAAATTATTGACCTTCAAGATGTTGTGAAAAATAAATACATTATGATAATAACATTTATTATTATAAAACAATATAATGCACCAGAAAGACACAATAATGTGGGAAAAGAAGCATATATTAAAACAATCTTAATGAACACTTACGATGAAAATGAAATTCTGATCAACACTTACCTAATTTCTCGCTTTTCCACCCAATGCATAACCGCACCATAATTATGGCATGACCAACGGTTTTTTACGGGCCTTTGCATGGGCAAAATTGTCAGTTACTGAGGAGTAGTTTACACCGAGAGTTATGTCCTTTTATACACACATTATCATGAGGGAGTTAAACTTTTTGTACTCCCACTAAAGTTTTTTTTTTCGTTTTTTATTCTTAAGACTGCTGAAAATGATCATTCAGCAGAACAATTCGTGACTGATAAGGTTAAAACCATTCTCAAAGCTATTTTTTAAGTTTGGAAATATACTGTGAAGATTATTATTAATGATGAAAGTGTGCATGTATTCAAGTTTTCGGCATTCATATATGACGGGAAATGTAGAAATTCGTTGCTGAGAAAGTTTTCTGTCACCTTGGTACCTATGAACAAGCTTATTTGATCTAGCCTCTGTGTGCCGCCCCGGTGGCGCAGTGGTCTAAGCGATGGCCTCTGATCATTCGTCCGAACGGGGTCCGGGTTCGAATCCCGGTGAGGCATGGATGTTGTGTTTGTCTTACGGCACTGGTTCTCTCCCTTCCCTGGAACCAGTGACCCTAACTTAGGGACGGGCGACTGCTTATAGCCCATTGAGTTGCGCACGGTGGTCGTTAAACCTCCAATCAAAAAAAAAAAAAAAAAAAAAAAAATAGCCTCTGTGTCACGAGCACTGGTCTCTTTCAAATCCTTGAAAAGCTCAAACCTTTCCAGAACAACTTCGTATGATTTCCTCCTATACAATGAAGCACACCATCTTTGCACGATGATTTTAATGCTAAAAAATGACAGATATTTACAAATTAAAATCCCTAAAGTACTTTCTGGGCGACAGTCGCACCCGTCTTCAGATGGAAGAGAGTAATAACTGCTTTGGTGTTCTAATATACTATACATCAGAATATAGTGACGTATGAAAGAGTGAAGCTTCTGCGCAGGAGTATCACAACACAGTTGAGTTACAAAACAATTAGACCTAAGATAGAACATATTTCGCCGGGTGTATAATATACAGAGTATATGTACACTGGCGGAAAGTAAAAAAAGAACACCAAGAAGGAGACGTCTGATACCAACGAAATTTATACAGCATAATAACGGAATACAGAGGATAACGTGATCAAAACATTATGGCAAAATACAGCTGTATTTGCTGGTAAACTGAAAAATAACATTTCCATGTAACATGGTTAGTACGCGGTTAAACCGCCATGAACTGCGTCACACTGTGCAATTCTGGCATGGAGTCTGTCGTACAGATGTTGGATGTAAGTTTGGGGTATTGAGTTCCAAGCATCCTCAACCTGGACGCGTAAATCGGGGATGGTCGTGGCTGGCCGTGGAGACCGGATAAGTCGTCGTCCCATAAAATCCCACACGTGCACAATGGGGGACAAATCCGGTGAACGGGCAGGCCATGGAAGTTTCCTCACACCCTGAAGTGCATGTTGCGTTGCACGTGCCGTGTGTGGGCGTGCGTTATCTTTCTGGAAAACACCACGATGGACCGACCTTACAAATGGCACAACAACGGGCTGAATGATGTTGTTGATGTAGGAGGTGCTGTTTAACGTACCCGGTACAAACACTAGTTGTGTACGGGAGTGATAGCTGATCGCTCCCCACACCAGGAGACCAGGTGTAGGCCCTGTGTGTCGCTGGCGGATGCAATAAGGGTGGAGACGCTCTCCTGTGCTTCTGCGAACACGCATACGGCCACCGGAGGCTCCCAAGCAGAATCTGCTTTCATCGCTGAACACGACAGATCGCCATTGCGTTCTCCAGTGCAGACGTTGGCGACACCACTGCAGCCGTTCCTGACTGTGGGCTGTAGTCAGAAGTACACATGCCAGAGGCACACGTGCACGTAGTCCATGCATCCAGTAGACGGTTGCGGATTATTCGCACAGTCACCTCAGGTGCAACGGCAGCTCGGATTTGCGTCGCAGTGGATGTTCTGCTTGACAACGCCGCTGTTTTTATGCGTCGATCGGTCCGCTCATCAATCCGTCTGTGACTCCCGGTTCCACGTCTCCTCATGTAGGAATGTTCCTCGGACCATCTACGCCACCATCGTACCACCACCGATACTTCCCGTCCAATTCGCTCCGTAATACGACCACCCGGCCTCGCGGAGTCCGGCTAAACGACCTCGCTCAAAGTCCGATAACTGCTGAAATCGTACACGTCTTCCATGTCCAAGCATTGCAGCTTCTTCAGGGTCTTTGCACGTGTCCGTACGCTGACGACTGATGACATTCACATGGCCGTACTCCTTAAATACCACCGACGATAATTTTCATATTATGCCGTGCTGTGGCGTAAGCGCTCACCGGTTGGTCCCGAAATTAACATCACACCTACGTAAACTCAAACCCATTAACATATGTAAATTTAAATGATCGTCCGCCAATTCCTTCTTGGTGTTCTTTTTTCGCTATCCGCCAGTGTATTTGTTAAAGTTCAAAAATTAATTATCGATGTTGTTCAAGTTCATAGTTGCAAAGTGGCGTTTCCATATTTTGGATAGCTCAGCTGGGCTATTGTCATTACAACAGCGGTCCCCGTAAGCTTCGATATATAGGCTCTCGGTAATATGTAAGGAGTATATTGACGCAGGGGTAGCAACAACTTGATGTTATTCCATTCCTGTTGTACATTACCACAAACTACGTTCCTGTCGAATGCTGTATTGCTGCGGTTGTTACGAATGTCATATTCATGCTCCTGCACTCGGGTGCCAATACTGCTCCTTACATATTACTGAGAGCTTATATATCGAAGCTTACGGGGACCTCTGTTGTAATGACAATAGCCCAGTTGAACTATCCGGAATATGGAAACGTCACATTGCAACTATGAACTTGAACAACATCCATAATTAATGTTTGAACTTTAACAAATGTATATACTGTGTATATTATACATCCGGCGTAATATGTTCTCTCTTAGGTCTAATTTGATGTGTAAGTCACCTGTATTGCAATGGCAAGAGTGCGATACTCCTGTGCAGAAGCTTCACTCTTTCATACGTCACTATATTCTGATGTATATATTAGAGCACCAAAGCAGATATTACTCTCTTCCATCTGAAAATGGGTGCGACTGTCGCTCCGAAAGTGCTAAGTGGTTTTAATTTGTAAATAACTGTAACTTTTTAGCATTGAAATCATCGTGCAAAGACGGTGTGCTTCATTGTATTGTATACAGCACGAAATATTTTCACCTGTACTTATGGTTTCCTCCTGTTTGTTAAATTTCTGACTAAAGGATCCATAATCTTAAAAACCGTGTTTGCTCTTGCTCAGTTAATGCTATCCGTCCACACAAATGGAGTGACGACTACAAATAATATAGGTTTTAAAAATTAATAAATTTAGTAAAATTATTTATGTAAAGATTTTCCTGTGTGGTGGTGCTAAAATATTCTTAAACAAAGAAAAAACTCTGCCAGCTTAGCGCCCCCCTAAATCTGGCGCCCTGGGCTCGGGCCCACTGTGCCCGTTGCCTAAATCGGCCCTGCATAGGACCTTGAAGTCAGTTTTCAAGAGAGGTTTTTGCACAACTTGCTTATTGAGCATGTGATTTGCTCATTTCGTTTTACTTTTCTATCAACACTCTTCCACCAGCACACCAAGTTTCCCATGAGCTGTTACAATGTTTTCCTATATGACACCACTTTAATTCCTCCGTTGCAGAACGGTGAGAAGCAGATACTCTCCGCCGCATTTGATATAGAATTTCATTAATTTCTTTACTTTGTTGGTTAAAAAAGATCATGATAGTTTCCTTCGTCAAATCCTGAGATTTCATTAAATTTTGTTCTTAAAACCAAACAATTTGCTTTGAAGTAATATTATATGCCAAAGATCCACGTTTTGCTCCTTAAATCTGGCTTGTTATAAGCGAATTAACGAAAATAATCATGTTTTTGTATAGGTTTTTACATTTGTGATCAATTCCCGATAAACAAATACTAATTCTGATATCTTCTCAGTGTTATGCCTCGGCAGTGAACAAATTTACTCATTTCTTACTGTTCTAATTGTTTAAACATTTAGAAGCCACATATTTAGTTTGGAATATATATTTAGGTTTAATCTTTGAATACTACTGAGAAGAATTTATTACTAATTAGAAAATATTTCGATACTCTTATCCTAAGGGCATCTAACTGAAGAATTAATTTATTTGTTTTGGAATATTAATCAAGGGGAATTCACAGACGGAGTTCCTACGCGAGCTTAACTATAGTATTAATTCGTTTAGAATAATTTTCCGATAAAACGCTATTTTGGAATTCCTCCCCAAGCTTATTTAACGAGGAACGTTAATTAAAACTAGAATTCATGGACTTCAAATAAATTTCACACCTACGGAATCAGCATATCCTTAAATTTCCAACAAGACAGCGACGAACCTGTTCCCTTTCATGACGATTTTGTGAAGGGAAATTTCCCCGTAATTGTTGTATTAAAATAGAGATAGGGAATTGATTATGTTAGCTACAGAATCAGACTTTAGGTTCCTATCCAACTTCTCTCTAACATCAGAGAAAGTTAAATTATTTATTCAACATAAATACGTACTCTTAAGTATTCTACAAAGCTACAGAGATGTGCTTGCTCCTGTAATAACTTGAATTTGGCTCAATTTCGGGAACACGTGCGGTGAATTGTTAACAAATTAGTAGGATAGATTATTAATGATATTTAGATTGTGCAGGACACGGGCTTAGAGAGAATGTAAATGCAAACGAAATAGCAATAATTCTTTTTAGAGATTCCGTGAATTATTTTGAAAGTTGAAGTCACCAAACTTCATAAGCAACGCCTTACCCGTAAATCGATTGTTTTCACAGATAGGGTCTGAAATCTGTAAGGCGTCAGCGAGCAGAAATAGATGCTTGTAGAATAATGCAGAGTTTAACTTAACTGCTTTCGTTTGCTGTGAATAAAGCCGATGCTTTCTTTGTAAACATCTTCATTATCGTAGTGTTTGCCACAGTTCAGAGTAGTTGTCCTCTATTTTACTAATCATATGTTCGTTGTGAGGGGAAGTACGGTTCACAAACATCAAACTTTCCTTTGAAATGCTATTGTGATCACGGAATTATATGCAATTTCTTCTTCGTACATACCGTGTAGGAAGCTTAAGTGATTCTATTTTTAGAATGGTTTGTGCTGCTCGTAATTATAGTGGTATTTATGTCTCACGAGTTTCTCGAATCTTTTTATTGGCAAACCTAATACGAAAGAAAGAAATTTAAAGAAGCCGATTTAAGCGGCGTTTTGCTGTCTTCATTTCGAGAAGTGAGATCGCAATAACTGCAAATGTTTCTAAAATAAATAAAATGGCCAAAATGAAATCTTAGTAAATGGTCATTATGATGCAGATGCACCAACGCACCTCGTAAATAGACTTTTAAATAATGATTTACTGTACACTCTCGATTGCCCCGGGTATGGATTATCTGAGCATCATTTTCCTGTAACGATTCATAAAATTATGCCGTATCAGTCCACTGAAGTAACAACAAATTATTAATAGCCCCAATAGCAATCAGACACTTTCCATCCTTCTCAAACCCAATTTTGCGGGTGGCGAGCCTCATACTGACATCCTTTTTCTCCGAAGTCAAATGCTTTCCCAATTAAGCTACAGCGACAAGGTATTTTCACAGCTACTTGTACTAGCATGAGCGTCACCTCTGTAGTACGTCACAGAAAGGGCTGCGGCGGAATCTTAGGTTTCCGGGTTAGCCGGATAACCAGGATTGAAGGAGCCCACTGTTGGAGAAGGAATTATGAATAATTCCAGACGACGTGGAAGAAACATCACAGATTTTTCGAAGCGAAGAAGGAATCCTCATTAATTCCAGGCGATGTGTGGAAAGAACATCAGACATTTTTCAAAAAACCTAACTTCCTATGGATCCACTTTTACGTTCGAGCTCTTTGCCGGAAGCGGAGCTAGAAATCGCATCCTTCTGCTCCGGAGTCGAATACTTTTCCAAATTAAGCTGCGCCGACAAATGAATTCGTGATTTAAGGGAATCTGAAATAGAGCAGGGAGATAGTCTGGTCCGTAAAAGCATCGCAAAAACGGTAAACCTTCTCGAACTTGCAAGAACGGCTTATTGAGGATGGGGGAGGGGAGGGGGGGGCTCAATGAGAGGTGAACAAAAAACAAAACATGCAGTCATTGCTTCTTTTGTGGGAGGAAATGATTGGTTGTTGATAGACAACAATGGAGACTGAAGTGGATTGAACGAGGAAACGGGTGAGTTCATTATGTTCTTTATCGTACAAAGAAAGTCAGCAATGTATGTGCACTCTATTCAGGTGACGGGTGGTAAATAATTTACTAGATAATTACGGGTAAGAGGGAGAAAAATTATTTTCCATCAATGTTATAGCGAAATTCCTTTTTTCTGCTGGTGGTGGAATTGGAAACCACGTCTCACTGCCAGAGATGGAAACGGGGCAAAAATGTCGGACCTGGACCCCAACCGATCCGGACCCGTAACGACCCGGACAAATCTGCTTTGAACTATAAATTCGAAACACATTTTATATATATATATATATATTTTTTATACATATAAATACGGGAGTGACATGGAGGTGACTGGCACAAGACAGACCGTTGTGGAGGAAACTTGGGGAGACCTTCGTCCAGCAGTGGATTGATAATGGTTGACAATGATGATGATGATGATGATACATATAAACGTAATATATATGTTCATCCCAATAACTGCTTGATATTTAATAACTGAAATCCTTTTTTAATAAAAAAATTTGGTTACTTGCTGAATTTTAGTGTCCGCAGTGGTCTAAGCGTTGGCTTCTGATCATTCGTGCGAAAGGGGTCCGGATTTGAATCCCGGTGAGTCATGGATGTTGTGTTTGTCTTACGGCACTGTCTCTCCCCTTCCCTGGAACCAGTCACTCTAAATAGGAGACGGGCGATTGCCTATAGCGCATTGAGTTGCGCACGGTGGTCGTTAAGCCTCCAATCAACAACAACAAAAAATGTAATGTAATTTTTAGTGCCACCTTTTTGAGTAATCCAGGAGTATTGGTTGACTGTGACCGTGACGTGACCATGGAGTATATTACAAATGGGAATCATTATTTAGGATTACACAAATGTATTTTTTTAAATGTATTTAGATTGTTCACTGTTTCCACGCTTTGATGGAGGTGCGCATACTTTCATATGGCCCGTTAGATTTTTGGTTCCATAATCTTATATTACACCGTCGACATCTTTCTTTGTAATTATACACTTTCCGCATTATAAACACACCGTCGACATTTTTCTTTGTAATTATACACTTTCCGCATTTTAAACACACCGTCGACATCTTTCTTTGTAATTATACACTTTCCGCATTATAAACACACCGTCGACATTTTTCTTTGTAATTATACACTTTCCGCATTTTAAACACACCGTCGACATCTTTCTTTGTAATTATACACTTTCCGCACTTTAAACAACAAGCAAGACCAAACAAAATAAAATTATTCGCCGGTTCCTTAATGAGACGAAACAATTTCCAGCATTCACTGTTCCCCTTGTGGTTTTCAACAAACACGTATTTGTTGGCTTCGACGCCTTTCTCAAATTCCTTAATATTAAATTCATCCATGTTAACAAATAAGGAGTTAATTTCGACATGACATATCATGGGAACGGGATGTTAGCACATCAATCGAAAACCTCTGAATGTTCAATGTAAAAAACGCGATGTGAAAAGTAACTCTTAGTCAGTGAACTTCACACGAAGAGAGTGAATCAACTGAGAAGCAGGCAAATGGCGTTTTCCTGTACCTTGCCCTGGACAATCGCACTGTAAAAGAACGCAAAGGAAGTATCTTTTTACGATATGGTGTCGGTGTGTCTGACGTCAGTCTGTGGAAATATTCGTTGCTTTGAGAAAGTGACGATAATATTTTTGCATGGCAAATCATTATTCACTCCCTGGGCACCAGTATCGAGTACAGAATTCCACAACGCGCATTTTCCTTTGGAATATATTTTTCTCTTTTCAAAAATAAAACGGGAATAAAACTGGGTCACAATCGGGTCAGGAACACCTTGACCCGACCCGTTGGACCCGCAAGAAATTGTCGACCTGTTGACCCGTTAACCCGTGACCCGTTTCCACCTCTGCTCCCTGGCACGTAGCCGAACATTCTCCCTTCTGAAATATGCCGGCAAGGTTTATTGCTGCAACTTGTCGTTTTGACTCATACGCCACCTCCGTGGTACATCATATATATCACCTGCCTTGAGAAAGGGCGGGGAGGGGGGATCCGGGTTCGAATCCAGTTGAGGCAATATGTTTGTCTTATGGCACTGCCTGTCTCTCTCTCCCGGAACCAGTCTTATAGCACATTGAGTTTCTCACGGTGGTCGTTTAAGCCTCCCCCCCCTCCGAAAAAAAAGACGGGACTATGATCGATATTGTAAGAAATCACATTATCTTTTCTTACGGCATAAAGAATTTAGGAGAGCACTGTTAGAAATTAAACAAGAAAGATGACACCGAAATTTCGTGTGTAATAAGCACGTCTTTTGAATCCGTTCTGACGCAAATTAAATTTATCAAAGCTATTCAAAGTCAATGGAACCGGTATGGAAAACATACCGGTATCTGACGGAAAAAAGAAGTTTTTCAATCGGGTTTTTAATCCCTCAGATATTGCTGTAAACGGAATCGTGAGCTTACGACCCTTTGGTTGCAGACTTGTGCGTTAATAAAAACCATGAATTTATATGAGAAACATTTCGCACCGGAAATGCTCTTCAACACAGAAATAATTTTTCAAATCCGACTCTTAGAAACAGGGATATCGACCAAAATACGGTGTGACTTTACGCCCCTGGTAGGAAAACCATGCATTATTCTAGGAAGAAAGTATTCCAAAAGGTTTTTCCATATAAGCGGTATCGGTCAAAGAAAAAAGAAATTTGTCGAGTTTTCAGGAGCTCATATCTTGCTACAAATACATCAGAAGCAGAAATTAACACTTATGCCCCCTGGTGGCCAAACCTATATTTACCAAAGATTAGAAATTATGTGAAAAATATTTTCCATCACGTCTTGTATGCGATATAGGAAGAATTTTTCAAAACGGAGTTTTAGAAGCAGAAATAACGCAGAAAACGCAATTTACCTTTGTACCTCCTAGCGGAAATTCTATGATTTACTTGAAAATTTTGAATTTATAGGAAAAACATTTCGCATTGGAAACACTATCCAACAAAGAAGGAATTTTTCAAATCGGACTCCTAGAAGCAGATATATTGACAAAAATAAGATATACATCTACGCCCTGTGGCGTTGAAACCATGCATTATTTCAAGAAGAAAATGTTCCTAAAAGGTTTGTCGATATGAGTAGTATCGGTCAACCAACGCCTTTTTTTCAATCGAGATTTTAGAAGCTCATATTTTGCTGCAAATACATCAGAAGCAGAAATTGAGAATTATGCCACCTGGTGGCCAAACCATTTTTTACAAAAATTTGAAATTATGTACAGAGGATTTCCCATCAGGAGCTGTATCTGGTGCAGAAAAAATTTTTCCAATCGGAAATTTAGAGGCGGAGTTATAGGGGGGAAAGCAATTTACCTTTACGCCCCCTAGCGGAAAGTCTACAAATTACTTGAAAATTTTGAAATCATATGAAAAACATGTCACACTGGAAACACTATCCAACAAAGAAGAAATTTTTCAAATCGAACTCCTAGAAGTAGAGATATTGACAAAAACGAGATATACATCGACGCCTCCTGTCGTAGAAACCATGCATTATTTTAAGAAGAAAATGTTCCTAAAAGGTTTGTCGACATGAGCAGTATCGGTCAAAAAAATACTTTTTTTGCAATCGAGAATTTAGAAGCTCATATTTAGCTGCAAAAACATCAGAAGCAGAAATTAAGATTTACGCCCCCTGGTGGCCAAACAATTTCTTTGCAAAAATTAAGAATTGTGTGCAAACGATTTCGCTGCAGGAGCTGTATCCGGTGCAGAAAGAATTTTTCAAATCAGAGATTTAGAAACAGCGATATATGGGGAAACGCAATTTACCTCTACGCCCCTTAGCGGAAAGTCTATGAATTGCTTAAAAATTTTGAAATTATATGAAAAACATGTCACACTGAAAACACTATCCGACAAAGAAGGAATTTTTCAAATCGGGCGCCTAGAAGTAGAGATGTTGACGAAAATAAGATATACATGTACGCCCTATGGTAGAGAAACTGGGGAATATTTTAAGAAGAAAATATTCCGAAAAGGTTAATCGATGTGATTGGCATCAGTCCACGAAAGAATTTGTTCAATCAATATTTTAGAAGCTCAGATTGTATGGCAAATACATCAGAAGCAAAAATTAACGCTTACGCTCCCTGGTGGCCAAAGTATTTTTTGCCAAAAATTAGGTATTTTATGCAAAAGATTTTCCACCACGAGGTGTATCCACTGAAGATTTTTTTTTTCAAATCGGAATTTTAGAAGAAGAGTTATCGGGAAAATGTAATTTACTTTTTCGCCCCCTAGCGAAAAATCTATGCGTAATTGGAAAAATTAACTATATCTAAAATAGTTTTCGACATAAATGGAATCGAAAGATAAAAGAATGTTTTCAATCTGATGTTTAGAAGCAAATATGTGGAATAAAATGTATTTTTCAATTCGACATCATGTGCATTTACGCCCTCTAGCAGCGATATTGTCATTTAAAAAAACAACGAAATAAAGGATCATCATTCGCATATTTCAAGCTTCCCAATGCAAAAAGAATTTTTCAAATCGGACTAATAGTTACAGAGATATCGTGGGTACAGGCGGACGGACAAACCGGTAACATAAGAACGATATGTTTTTACAAAAGAAGTGCTAAAAATACAAAACATCTCTTCTCCCCTCATTATTCCAAACCGTTATCGATAGATCAGTGTACCACACACGGGCTCATACATTCTTAGTCGAATTTTCTATATAGAGAGATCCCCGCGAATAAGATTTTCTGAAGTCCTCATACACCCTACGGGAGGCCCTGCCTGTGGGTGCAAGAGTTTTTCGAAGAGTTAAGCTTCCGAACAAAAGCTTACTAAATTAAAATCTGTACCAGACCCTTTTCCCCATCAATCGATAGATCTTCGCTTTCTTGTAAAAGCATTGTACATCATTTTTGTCTTCTGAAAGTTCTTTACTTTCAGAAGACAAAATGACTTCTTTACTCTTGTAAGCAAATTTCTAGATCTACTCTGCAGCTCTGACGGGGTAGTTGCAACGAAGGTGAGTTAGATAATGTCAATTAATCTTTATCCCTTTGTATTCCCACTTCAGTGATTGAAAGACATTTTGCAATATGGCATTAAAGAGTTTGGGTGATATAGTGTCACTTTGTCTCACTCCCTTTCCAATTTTTACAGGTGCTGTATTCTCAGACAGCCGAATCTTTGCACTTGCATTTTCATAAATGGTATTAATAATATTAAGGTACGTATCTTCAATACCGCAGGATTTCAAAGCCATTGTAACTGCTGATGGTTTCACGAAATCGAAGGCCTTTTCATAATCAATAAAAGTCATGCATATTGGGAGTTCATATTCTCTTGTTCGTTCAATTAGTTTTATCCGTACATGGATATGATCTACAGTGCTGTAGCCACTCCTGAATCCAGCTTGTTCTCTTGGTTGAGCCATATCTAGTGTTACCTTCAAGTGATGTGAAAGAACTTTAGTGAAGACTTTATAAACCACTGATAGGAGGCTAATGTAGTTCCTGAGACCCTCAACGTCACCTTTTTTATGTAGCAGGATCATTGTAGCATTGTTCTAATCCTTTGGAATCTTCCGTTTATTTAGACATCTGGTGAAAACTTGGGCAAGCGTAGTTTCAATTTCTCCACTTGCTTCTTGTAAAATGTCCATGGTAACTCCATCTCCTCCTGGAGCTTTCTCCTGTTAGGTGTTCCTAATTGCATGTTTAACTTCTGCAGGGAGAACTGGAGGGAATTCGATACTGGTACCTGTCATAATGTCTGGAAAAGATGCATCATCCCTCTCATACAGTTTAGAGTAGAAATCTTTCACTCTTATCAAAATTTCACTTCTATTTCTTATTACATATACATATATGCACACTGGGCAAATCTTCAGCGTGTCATTCATCTCTTCCATGCACCCACAAATGAACTGTGAGTCCGTTTATATTTTTTCATACTTTCAGTTTTTGTTTATCTTTTATTTTCATCATTAAACATTTTTATTATTTATAATTCTCCAACTTTATCACATAAATATCATTTTTTCACTTCATGTGATTTTAATTCACTATGTTGAACATATTTCTTACAGAAGAGATATTTATTTCAGTAGTTTCTTAATTTTCAATAAACTTTTTTATGTTCTTCAGTTTAATGTAATTTAATTGCAATGTTTATTTTCAGTTTGTTTCGTAATGTTTCAAGTTGCAATTTAAAAAAATTCTAAGATAAATTTTGGAATAAAATTGTATTGTCAATACTTTTCTTTATTTGCATTATTCTTTACATTTTTATTTTATATTTCAGTAAATTAATTACAAAATTTTGAAGCAAATATAAACGTAGGGTGGTCCCCAGAAATGGTTGAATCGCAATTAACCCGAAAACGATCGGTGAGATCTAGATTTGCTCGGGCACATTCCGAAATACGAGGATACATCGGGCTTTTCCGGAAACTGGTGGGCACATCACTATTTGCCCTGGCAGATCGCGATCTCTCCGGAATTCGGCATTTGCCCGTAACGTATAGATGGTTTATGATGAATATCTATAGTATGAGTATACTACAGGTGAGGTGCAGGGGAAAGGGAGTAGCTTAAAAAATAGTCTTTAAAGTTTACAGGCATAATCGTGATAGGATTACAATTTTAGCTCATCAGGTATAAAAAAATGTCTAGTTCCAAAATATTCTGTTGCTTCGGAAAGTCATGATGAAAATCTCTAAAAAGGTGCGATCTGTTATTATAAGTCCTCCTAGAGAAAAAATTAAATTATTATAAACGTATTTACAGAAATAATAAGCCTTTAAATGAAAATAAAATTATTAATTTACCCGCATCGATAGCGAAAAACCTTTCATCATTGTACGAGACGAATCTAGTTCATATCTACCTTAAACGTGATCAAGTGGTAAGTGTTCTAGATTCGGTATCGCGTTCCTCTGGCTTCCAAATTATACCAGGCTCGATCTCCACCAGGGGCAAAGGGGAAGGATTTTTTCATTTTGTACCTCAGGAAAAAGGACCGATTTTTTTTCCAGTAAAAGCATTCTTTCTAAAGACGGAGAAGCCAGAACTAACTTTTCTGAAATAAACGGAATTAGTGACTACGGAAGATCTATGAAAATACTGAAGTTTCCTTAATTAGCTTTTCAAAACGGAAATATATTAGGTGTACAACTAAGTTTTAAAGTGTTTATGTTGTGACGTAAATCACTAATTTATATATCCGACATCCCCTCCCCCCGTGTTGTTGTCATGTGACCGTAACTGGTCCAGAGTATAAAATGTGACACAGAAATTTGCCCAACAGTGCACTTGCACATCGGTAGGTGAAAGATGGCAAGCGATACTGCATTTATTCGTCACTGAATTCATTACGAATTTCATAAAGGAAAAAGTGCTGCAAAAGCATGTGCGTCGATCTGCTCTGTTTTGGGGGAGAATATTGTACCGAAAAGTGATTGTGCGTTTTGGTTTAGACGGTTTAAAGCAGGTGATTTTGATGCTGCCGATCGAGAACGTAGCGGTGCCCCGCAGAAGGTTGCACATGAGGAACTGCAAGCATTGCTGGATGAAAATTCGTCTCAAACGCAAAAAGAACTAGCTGAACAACTGGGGGTAACTCAACAAACCATTTCCAATCGTTTATGCACAATGGGAAAGATTCAGAAGGAAGGAAAATGGGGGCCACATGACCTGAGCCAGAGGAACAAGGATGAGTATGTCATGAAGTGTTTGAATCTGTTGAATAAACAACACAGAAAGTCTTTCCTGTGAAAAATCATTACGGGTGATGAAAAGTGGATATAGTATGACAATCCCAAACGCAAAAGACACTGGGTAGACCCTGGTGAAGCAACGACTTTGACACCGAAACGCAATATTCAATCCAAGAAAGTTCTGCTGTGCATCTGGTGGGATATGAAGGGTGTGCTCTATTATGAACTATTGGAACAGTGTCAAACTGTTACTGCTGATCGCTACAAGCAACAACTGCTGCGAATGAACTAGGAAATCTGTTGGAAGCGTCCATGCACAGGCAAAGGATTGCGCCTCGTGAAATTACTGCATAACAACGCTAGGCCGCATGTCACGAAATCGGTCAAGGAAACGTTATTGACGCTTGGCTGGGATATTTTTGAGCACCCGGCGTATAGTCCCGACATAGTCCCTTAAGACTATCATTTGTTCTGGCCGATGCAACATGGTTTGTCTGCCCTACGATTTCGGGCATATGACGAAGTGCAAAAATGGGTTGACGACTTCATCGCGTCACACGACGAAGTGTTCTTCATGGCTGGAATCAGTCATCTGCCCAAGCGATGGCGGAAGTTGATAGATAATGACGACGCATATTTTGATTCGTAAAGGTATTGTTGTTTTCTATTAAATTGCACGTTGAATTGTCTTAAAACGTTTTAAAACTCATTTGTGCACCTGATAGTTAGAAGTCGAAGACCTACCAGCTAATTTACTGCACGTTAGTTTCAGGAATTTTCTGTGAATTCGTAGCACTTATTTTTGCAGTGTGGGCGTTTTTTTGCACACTATTAGTGGTCTTATCATCCCTAATTTAGGTCCACTAGCCCCAAGAAAAAAGGATTGAATTGTCATCCGTGAATTACATCCTGGCCAATACTCGCGCTTCTGGTCACTCGGACACGGGAGCGGAAGTGTAAAATGTTTTTTGCATTGTGCAACTACATACTGATATAAACATTTGATTTTTCCTAAAAATATTTTTCCAGGGCAGTTCCTATCTCTTATTGGGTTGTCACGCCAGGCGATTCTGAAAATTTTGATAAAGTCAGAACCTTTTCTTTTGCACATGTGCGACTCAAAAATAGTTTCTAATTCTCTATATGAGAAGGTATAAAGGATTCATAAAAAATACTCTTTCTACCTTTTTTATACTACCTTTTCTTTCATTATTTTAAATTCTGAGTAAAAATAATAAAGAAAACGCTTTACTCTTTTGTGGAAAAATCTGCGGCGAATTTTAAACAGCCACATTTAATAGCTCATAAAACATGGCAGTAATAAAGACCAAATAAGCGAAAAAGCAATTTTCACGTTAGAACGCCCTAAAATTACTTCAACACGATAACGATCTTTTACAACAACGATGTGATTTACTCTCAACTAATCATAGTATTTAATCTTTTTGAGACGGTTTCAGTAAATTAGTCCAATGGAAAAAGATGAAGATGATGACAAAACAGGCAAGGCTTTCACCAAAACCAAACAAAACTCGCTAGCTGAATCTGGCAACAGAACCAAACAACTGCGGCAATCACTCTTGACGTAGGAAATCCCAAGTGGGAACTCTTCAGATAGCCAGCGGAACAGTCAGGATTAAAATTTATGTTGGTTCCATGCAATTTGTGTCGTCCCCGTCTCCCAGCCTTCCATTTAGGGAACTAAAACTCGGCGCATTGGGCCCTGCGATCCCATATTTGATAAAGAACTTCATTAAGGATGCACGGTTCGATCATTAACAACCCAGTACAACGCACCGCGAGTGCCGCACTGAATTAGATCCCGATAGAATAGAACAGACAGTATGCTCGAGTGAGTGTGTTTGCGATTTCTCCCACAACTTCGACCAATTAAGCCCTTGAGGTAAATATTTATGGTAGACTTTAGCTGACCGCATAAACTGAGAGAGAATTCTGTAGTTTCGTGGTAACAGCATTTTCTATTTCCCTGCCCATTCGTCCGTAGATTTAGGTCGATAAGCAGGGGAAGAAGAAGATACACCAACACAAATTGTTTGCTTGAAAAAGCAGTTTTTTTTTTTTTTTTTTTTTTTTTTTTTGATTGGAGGTTTAACGACCACCGTGAGCAACTCAATGGGCTATAAGCAGTCGCCCGTCCCTAATTTAGGGTCACTGGTTCCAGGGAAGGGAGAGAGCCAGTGCCGCAAGACAAACACAACATCCATGCCTCACCGGGATTCGAACCCGGACCCCTTACGGACGAATGATCAGAGGCCAACGCCTTAGACTACTGCGCCACCGGGGCGGCGAAAAAGCAGTTTCAAGGTAACATGTGAAAATTCTACTCTTACAGTTACTATTGCACTACGTTTTCAAAGCAATCAATTAAATATCCTATCCGACTTTCTGTGAGATAAGCTAAAACGTTTCAAGTATGGAGAATCTGCAATACTCAGATTAGAGGGAATGCGTCTTCTCTTCTGTGAGAGATTGGTCGTATAGTAAGCAATGTACGTTCCTGAGGCTCCATCTTTCATTTAACTGACAACACTTCCCTGTTATGTTTTAGTTTAAATTATAGCTGTAGTTTAAGGTTTAAACGCAAACGTGTGCTTAAATACAGAGGTTTTTCAAAATAGTGGACACACCGACTGCAATACATGTAATGTACTATATGCAAATTACAGGGGACGACGTTTTCCACCATGTGAGGTATATAATGGGGGTGCAGTGTGATGTCCGCTATCACGGGCCGCGGATGGTCTATGTAGTGGACAACATTCGTGACTACCACGGAGAAATCTCACGTTCGATCCCAGGCAGGCACGAATGCTCGAACCATTAAATATCCGCTGTGCGTCGGATGGGCATGTTAAGCCGTCGGACCCCGGGTACTCCCCCTCCCCCCGGTTATAAATAAGGGCGTCTTCCTCCTCCTTTCTATATCGCTTCCGTGGGACTTTCCTATCGGGTACGCTAGCCCAAATCTTTTAGCTTCCTATTTTTAAGTGTTGTTTATGACCAGGGGTCAGACACGCCCTTCCTAAAATCCTCTACATATGATCTGATCTGATCTTATCGTCAGCTATCACGTAACAGCTCAACAGTCTACTGCTGTTACGGTGTAATTGTAGGCAGTGTCAGATCTCAGTGACCTCAGAAAAAGTATGATAATTGTAGGCGAGATAAAAAAAGCTGTCTAAGCATGATTCAATCAATGCACAATTAGTCGAACAACATTTAAAAAATAAAGATTATTTACAGCTAAAAACACTGGTTAAAAGAATTTAAAGGCGAGATCTTTAAGGGTCACCGTGACCCCATCTTCAGGCCTAACACTGTAAGGAAAGAAATTACGGTATATAAACTGAGAGGCCACTTTATTATGTCCACCTGACCGTTTTAAGCAAATGAGCTATGGCTGCCCGCTGTTGCCGCCAGAAAGCGAGGCTAGTATAAAAAGGGAAAGCTTAGTGCTTGCGACAGTAGTAGAAGGGATTTTTAGGTGACGAGATGAGTAAAAAATGAGATTTGACGGACGTTCAACGTGAGATGATTTTAGGAGCTCGGAGCCATTTAGCGAGTATCACCGAAACCGCCGCTTTCGTGAAATGTTCCAGAGCAGCTGTTGTTAAAGTGTTTAAAGACTGGACTGTCAGCCAAAAACTGGGTCTCTACGTGCAACGTGTGGTCGTCATCGACTAGTGACTGCTCGGGCGGAACGGAGAGTGTCCAGACTGGTAACAGAGAACAGAAGGGCGACAGTGCAGCAAATTACAGACCATCTTCATCAAGGATCCCCTCAAACGATCTCTATTCTACGTACACTGCATCGGATGGGATATGGCAGCCGAAGGCCTGTTCGAACACCTTTGTTGTCTGCAGTTAACAAGAGAAAACGTCTCCAGTTCGCACAGGAGCACAAGGATTGGACAGTCGATAATTGGAAACAAATTATGTGGTCTGATGAATCACGTTTTCAGTTGTACCATGCCTACGGCAGAGTGAGGATTTGGCGGAAACAACACGAAAGCGTGGACCCCAAATGCATTACTACAACACTTCAAGCTGGTGGAGGCAACGTTATGGTTTGGGGAATGTTTTCCTGGCATGCTTTGGGCCCTTTAATTCGTGTTGATCAACGCCTGACCGGCACATCATATCTAAGCATCGTTGCAGACCAAGTGCATCCTGTCATGTGGATGGTTTATCCCAATGGCGATGGCTTCTTTCAACAAGATAATGCGCCCTGCCATAGTGCTCGTATTGTACAGGATTGGTTTCAGGAACATGCCGGTGAGTTTACTTTGCTTAGGTGGCCCCCCACAATCTCTAGATCTCAACACCATTGAGAATTTGTGGGATGAAGTTGAACGAGCCATCAGACAGCTGAATCCACAACCCTGCAATCTCACACTCCTGGAAAGTGCTAATCATCAAGCATGGTCTCAGATTCTACAAACCACCTATCACCATCTCGTGGAGTCCATGCCACGAAGAATCGACGCAGTATTAAAGGCAAAAGATGGCACAACGAAGTACTGAGGGGGTGGTCATAATAAAGTGGCCACTCAGTGTATATACATCGTGAAGACCCGAAATGCATTAACATCACAAAACACGTTCAAAAAATAGTAAAAGTTCAATATATAAGTTTACTATTTTTTGAACTTTTTTGATGGCAACGTGTTTTGTATATATATATATCGTCGAATGTGAATTCGCTTGCTTCAACTCAGACAACAGTCACAGTACACTACTTATATTACTTCTAACAACACTCTTGCATTCATTTCTGCACATGTTAATCGCCATAACTCTGCGCAACATTCGTTCACTAAATCAGCCTAACAGCTCTTTATTCTGCTACATTCTGAATAACATAACCATCGTATACATTCAATGTTTACCTTATGTCTTGCTCCGACATACTGTCGTAATGTTTATCGGTTAAATATGTCACTACTTAGACATTACCTTCGTACTATCAGCCAGTTGTTCTCATATCACTGGAATTAGGTACTGTTAAAACCTCGGATAGCTAGTACATAAAAAACCTTAATTGCACACTGAATTAAATTAGGCGACATAACAGACAGGTGAGAGAAGTCTTTGAAACCACTTACAAGAGAAATGGTCTTTACTGTAGAAACTTCACGGCATTTCAGATTCGTAATGTATCACAAATGATCATATCAGCATAATTCAGAATACTGATCCTCTATCAAATTAGGTTCGACGTGTTTACATGTAATTTACCAATTACAACAAATTGCAACAGTAACCTATCAACAGCCCGCCACAACATTATACCGCACGCTGTCTAACAGCTCCATGCATTATATCTAGTTCTTCGCTTGTCAAATTTTACACGTCATTTGTTCTTGACCTCAAGACTGTTGCCAAATAACATTGAGTCAGAAATATAACGTTAAGCTTGAAACGCTAAAACAGAACGAACGCAAAATTTACGTAGATAAAGACAATTAAAAATGAAAGTTAATTTAGAGTAGTATACGTCATATTGTAAATATTGCCAAATGATAAAACGTTTTCTGGGAAGAAATGTATAATTCAGTTAGAAAGCTATATTAAGTTTTTAATTTTGCTTAATGCTTCCGATAGTTGTAGCTTAGCTTGCTTAAATCAGATCTTAGCTAAATAGCAAATACGTTCAAATTCTTTAATAAGCAATTAAAAAAATGGGCAGAGATAATAAACAGATTTTCCGATTTTTTTAGCTTAGCTTGCTTAAATCAGATCTTAGCTTTAGCACATACGTTCAAATTCTTTAAATATTTAATTTAAAAAATGGCCAGAGATAATAATCAGCTTTCCCTCTCACGCATAGGATGAATCCATGTATAAAACATGACTCACTGGTATCCACATAGAATTCAATGCAATATCACTAATAGTCGATCACATGTGACGCAACAATTTCTATACATAACTTTTAAGTACAGCCATGACAATTAACACATCAATCAGACATCTCTGAATTGACTGTATTTTTACTGTTCTTCACCTAATATCAATCACATCAGAAAACTTGAAAATTTCATCGCCAGCATTTAACAATCTGCACGTAATCTCTGCAACACCACTTACATAAACCTCGACAAATCTATCAACTGTACAATCTATCCTTACTACACTCGCTGGCCATTGAAATAGAAACCTTTATACAGATATAGATAAACGTCACTTATACGTAAACTGTTTAAGACTCTAGCCAACTGTTTAAGATCGCTGTTCGCCCCTAATCATCAGTAGTGTTGATCACAATCGGAAAAACAAAAGATGTTTTGGAGCTCGATAAAGGCCTTATTTGTGTGCCCGTCTGTCTGGAGCGACGATTTTAAAAACAGCAGAGCTAATTGGTTTCTTAAAAGGTGAAATATCCCGAGTCTTTAAACAATGGAAAAATAACTCACATTGCTTGCCTAAGAGGCACAACTATGGCACGACGAAAACCTGTCACGAACGGGATCGCCGATGACTGAGAAAGCTTGTACGGAGAAATAGGACTTTCTGTGTGCAGCAATTAGCCAAAGCCTTCAATGAAAGCTGTGCCCGATACACATTTCAGCGAACTATGAGCACGGAATTAAAGAGGATCGGTGTTGTCAGCCGCATGTGCATACGGAAACCACTGATTCCTGCGAAGAACCAAAATGTCCGTCTACAATGGTATGAAGAACACCATGACTGGACACTGGGGAAAAGTGATGTGGTCCGACGAGTCGTGGTACTCTTTGTTCTGTACCAACGGTTAGGCAGAGAGTTTGGCGGGATCCCCATGTAGCAATGGAACCAGCTTGCCTTGTAAACACAAATCAAGGTTCTGGAAGTGGCGTCATGGTGTCGGACACGGTTTGATGGCACGGAAAAGGTTCCGTGATATTGCTGGAAAGTAGGGTGTCCTACAAGGATTATCTGAGCATTGATGACGATCAAGTACATTTCTAATGTTGACTTTTTATCCAGCTGGTAACGGATTATTCATGGGCGACAATGCTACTGTCCATGGCGAAAAGGTGTTTCAGCAGTGGGTCAGCGGGCATGACAGCTACTTCCACCATCTTTCCTGACCACCAAAATCCCGGATCTAAACCCCATTGAGAATGTATGAGGCATGTTAGGAAAACAAATCCGTTAGGAAAGTCCTTGTCAGTCAGATTTGAGCCAGTTAAAGGACTGTCTGCTGAATGCCTGGTATGTTGTAGAAGTAGGTGCACTCCAACACCTTGTGGAATCTATGACAAATTCATACATTCTGTAATTAACTGGAAGAACAGATCCGGAAGCAAAGTCCTCTTCCATCAAGTCTGAGCCAGTTAAAGGACTGTATGGTGAATGCCTGGTATGTTGTAGAAGTAGGCGCACTCCAACACCGTGTGGAATCTATGCCAAATTCATACATTCTGTAATTAACTAGAAAAAACAGATCCAGAAGCAAAGTCCTCTTCCATCAAGTCTGAGCCAGTTAAAGGACTGTTTGGTGAATTCCTGGTATGTTGTAGAAGTAGGTGCACTCCAACACTTTGTGGAATCTATGCCAAATCCATACATTCTGTAATTAACTGGAAGAACAGATCCGGGAGCAAAGTCCTCTTCCATCAAGTCTGAGCCAGTTAAAAGACTGTATGGTGAATGCCTGGTATGTTGTAGAAGTAGGTGCACTCCAACACCTTGTGGAATCCATGCCAAATTCATACATTCTGTAATTAACTGGAAGAACAAATCGGGGAGCAAAGTCCTCTTCCATCAAGTCTGAGCCAGTTAAATGACTGTCTGGTTAATGCCTGGTATGTTGTAGAAGTAGGTGCACTCCAACACCTTGTGGAATCTATGCCAAATTCATACATTCTGTAATTAACTAGAAAAGATCCGGGAGCAAATTCCTCTTCCATCAAGTATGAGCCAGTTAAAGGACTGTCTGGTGAATGCCTGGTATGCTGTAGAAGTAGGTGCACTCCAACACCTTGTGGAATCTATGCCAAATTCATACATTCTGTAATTAACTAGAACAGATCCGGGAGCAAAATCCACTCCCATCAAGTCTGAGCCAGTTAACGGACTGTATGGTGAATGACTGGTATGTTGCAGAAGTAGGTGCATTCCAACACCTTGTGGAATCTATGCCAAATTCATACATTCTGTAATTAACTAGAAGAACAGATCCAGAAGCAAAGTCCTCTTCCATCAAGTCTGAGCCAGTTAAAGGACTGTTTGGTGAATTCCTGGTATGTTGTAGAAGTAGGTGCACTCCAACACTTTGTGGAATCTATGCCAAATTAGTCATACATTCTGTAATTAACTGGAAGAACAGATCCGGGAGCAAAGTCCTCTTCCATCAAGTCTGAGCCAGTTAAAAGACTGTATGGTGAATGCCTGGAATGTTGTAGAAGTAGGTGCACTCCAACACCTTGTGGAATCCATGCCAAATTCATACATTCTGTAATTAACTGGAAGAACAAATCGGGGAGCAAAGTCCTCTTCCATCAAGTCTGAGCCAGTTAAATGACTGTCTGGTGAATGCCTGGTATGTTGTAGAAGTAGGTGCACTCCAACACCTTGTGGAATCTATGCCAAATTCATACATTCTGTAATTAACTAGAAGAACAGATCCGGGAGCAAAGTCCTCTTCCATCAAGTCTGAGCCAGTTAAAGGACTGTCTGGTGAATGCCTGGTATGTTGTAGAAGTAGGTGCACTCCAACACCTTGTGGAATCTATGCCAAATTCATACATTCTGTAATTAACTAGAAGAACAGATCCGGGAGCAAAGTCCTCTTCGATCAGGTCGGAGCCAGTTAAAGGACTGTCTGGTGAATGCCTGATATGTTGTAGAAGTAGGTGCACTCCAACACCTTGTGGAATCTGTGCCAAACCGCATACGTGCTGTAATTCTAGCTAAAGGAAGTCGCCGTCCAGGTGGCACAGTAGTCTAGCGATAGCTTTTGGTCATTCGTCCGAGATGGGTCCGGGCTCGAATACCGGTGAGGCATGGATGTTGTGTTTGTCTTACGGCGCTGGCTCTCTTTCTTCCCTGGCACCAGTGACCCTAAATTAGGGACTGGTGACTGCTTTTAGTCCAGATAGTTGCTCACGGTAGTCGTTAAACCTTCAATCAAAAAAAAAAAAAAGAAGAAAATCATGGAGGTCCATAGTGTTGAATAAAAGTTTTTAATTCAGTGATCGGTATGTGCACATTCCTTGTTGCCATTTTATCGAGCTGTAACGCACCGTCAGCTTCGCCAAACAGCATAAGCTCTTCGAGAAAGTAATTTATCGTTCACCAAAAAAAATCCTTAACGAGAAATAGCTAAATTTATATAAGAACAAATAAGCTCAAAACAAGAAAGGTTTTGAGAGGTGTAACATCAAAGTCGAAATTCCGATTTAGTTTTAAGGGCCAAATTTGCCAATGGAAGGGCTATATATTTGCAACAGGACAGCTGTAGCATTCGAACCCTTTTGATAAATGTACGATATTTCAGTTAATTGGTTAAAAAGCTGAAGGTTTGGTTTTTTCAATAGGATCTTCCACCTCTCAAAGTATCTGAGAGCCAGTACAGCAAGTGCTGATTCATTTTAAAGGATTTCTTTCGAGAAACATATGTATACAAACAATAATAATAATGAGCCACCGTAGCACGTGCTGAAACAATAATAATAATGAGACACCTCAGCAGGCGCTGATTTGTTTTAAAGGACTTCTTTCGAGAAACATATGTATTCAAACAATAATAATAATGAGCCACCCCAGCACGTGCTGATTTATTTTAAAGGATTTCTTCCCGGAAACATATGTATACAAACAAAAAATAATAATGAGCCACCACAGCACGTGCTGATTTATTTTAAAGGATTTTTTCGAGAAACATATGTATTCAAACAATAATAATAATGAGCCACTGCAGCACTTGCTGATTTATTTTAAAGGATTTCTTTCCAGAAACATATGTATACAAACAAAAAATAATAATGAGCCACCACAGCACGTGCTGATTTATTTTAAAGGATTTCTTTCCAGAAACATATGTATACAAACAAAAATAATAATGAGCCACCACAGCACGTGCTGATTTATTTTAAAGGATTTTTTCGAGAAACATATGTATTCAAACAATAATAATAATGAGCCACTGCAGCACTTGCTGATTTATTTTAAAGGATTTCTTTCCAGAAACATATGTATACAAACAAAAAATAATAATGAGCCACCACAGCACGTGCTGATTTATTTTAAAGGATTTCTTCGAGAAACTTTTGTATTCAAACAATAATAATAATGAGCCACTGCAGCACTTGCTGATTTATTTTAAAGGATTTCTTTCCAGAAACATATGTATACAAACAAAAAATAATAATGAGCCACCACAGCACGTGCTGATTTATTCTAAAGGATTTTTTCGAGAAACATATGTATTCAAACAATAATAATAATGAGCCACTGCAGCACTTGCTGATTTATGTTAAAGGATTTCTTCCCGGAAACATATGTATACAACCAAAAAATAATAATGAGCCACCACAACACGTGCTGATTTATTTTAAAGGATTTCTTTCGAAAAGCATATGTAAACAAACAGTAATAATAATGAGCCACCGCAGCACGTGCTGATTTCTTTTAAAGGATTTCTTTCCAGAAACATATGTATACAAACAAAAAATAATGAGCCACCACAGCACGTGCTGATTTATTTTAAAGGATTTCTTCCCGGAAACATATGTATACAAACAAAAAATAATAATGAGCCACCACAACACGTGCTGATTTATTTTAAAGGATTTCTTTCGAGAAGCATATGTAAACAAACAGTAATAATAATGACCCACCGCAGCACGTGCTGAAACAATAATAATAATGAGACACCTCAGCAGGCGCTGATTTGTTTTAAAGGACTTCTTTCGAGAAACATATGTATGCAAACCATAATAATAATGAGCCACCACAGCACGTGCTGATTTATTTTAAAGGACTTTTTTCGAGAAACATATGTATTCAAACAATAATAATAATGAGCCACCGCAGCACGTGCTGATTTATTTTAAAGGATTTCTTTCCAGAAACATATGTATACAAACAAAGAATAATAATCAGCCACCACAGCACGTGCTGATTTATTTTAAAGGATTTCTTCCCGGAAACATATGTATACAAACAAAAAACAATAATGAGCCACCACAACACGTGCTGATTTATTTTAAAGGATTTCTTTCGAGAAGCATATGTAAACAAACAGTAATAATAATGAGCCAACGCAGCACGTGCTGATTTATTTTAAAGGATTTCTTTCCAGAAACATATGTATACAAACAATAATAATAATGAGATTCTGCACTGATTTTACATATCCATGTGTCCGTCTGTCCGCATACATGATATCCCCTCTTTAAAACACCGTATTGGAAAAGTTATTTCTTTCTGGAAGCTTATTTTATAGGAGGAATCTCATAAAACCTTAAAAGGTTGAAGTTTAAACATCACAGAAAAAAAGAACAAATATTTAGAAAAAACAATCTCATAAAATAAAAACGAAATTGAAATCTTGATCGGATTTCTTATCTCAAGAAGAATAGTCTACTCATTGGCATTTTATTTCAGGTCATAATTTGTTTACGGAAAAGGAATTACCTTATTTACGTTTTTAGGGAAACTATTGTTCGTTTCATCGCTTATAGAAGCATAAGGTTCCTTTGATCCTTTTTCGGAATTAAAGTTATTTTCCTAATGTTAGGTTGGTACAGAAAAATGTCAGATAATACATAAAAATGAGCAAATTCAACGCTATAAGTGATCCACCTACGCGCTTGCTAAAGATGTCCACAACTAATAAAATTTCAATTTTTGCGTTCCCTGTTTCACATTTCCATTAAACAAAATACGTAGTTAAAGAATAAAGCAGAAGAGAAAAAAGATATATATGTATAACCTAACAGCTCGAATTTATCTTATTTCCTTTCGAAAGCGTTGTTCTCGCGTTAAATTAGATGGTAATAACATTAAGCAAAAATTCATTTCTTATGTTGGATTACTGCAATGCTCCAAACATTAGAGGATTCCGAAGACAATGTTGTGGGCCTTCTTCTTTTTTTTTCACTCAAGTTCTTTGTGTTCGCCCTTTTTTTCCATCTCTGAAGGCTGAAGTTTAAAATAATGGCGCATTCATTGTTGTTTTTTTCTCCATGGATAATAAATCTCAGGTTATCCGCTTTTTTAAAGAACTGAAAGCGCTCAGTGAACACTGAAGTACCGCGTCTTGCGAACACAAATAATCCCCATCGTTGTTTGCTAAAAATCACGTTAATCCTTTAATTAAATACTTATTATTCACTTAGTAATGGTCCCATTTTTCTGTTTGTCCTTGTGACTTTACCTGTAAAGACATTCATTTAATGTAAATGAATATTTATGTATGCATTAGTTAACTGAGCTCAGGCTCTTGTTTTATTGTTAGAAAGCTGAAAAACTGAATAATTTAATTATATAGTTGGCTATTATTACTATAAAACTTTGTGATAGTTCAGTAAAGTATCCCGCTTTTTCTTTTTATTAAAATCCGTCATAAAGTATCATTAGATCAGTATGTTACCTCGCATGTAATGTAAGCATCGGGCATTTTGAATTTTTTTATCTTTGTTGAATTCAGAGGTGGATCTTGCTGGATGATAAGGTGGTGATTTATATTTCAGATGAAATATAGTGGTAATTTGTAGCTTTTGCAAACTTGTTTGTTGATTTTTAATGATTTGGGGAAAAGAGGTTTAAATTTTTTTAACACAATCTCTCCGTTGCTCTAGGATCAAAATCTGTAATGGTTCAATTATGTAGTACTTGTAATTCACCACGTAATTAATTAGTGTCGTTGTCTATTATTCGTTGAACAGATGAATGTGACTGTTAACGGCCAAAGTGAAAAGCATCGGTGCATACGTAAACTGGAACTGACTTTATTCCAAATGTGAAGTAGTCACGAACAAGAAATTGCAGTCATCAATACACTATCTTTGCGTATGTTGCTGACAATCATATACCGTACAGGATAAGATTATCGTAACAGCAGTCTCATATACAGGGTCATCCGTTTGGGTAGGAATAATTTAAAGATGCTGTGGTATGGCTTGTAACAGATATAACAAGTCAATATTTGGCAGAAATTACCTTTATGATGAGAGTTGGTCTAGGTCTCTACATGACCCCCTTTAAGGACTCGGCAGAGTTAATACCGGCTGCTCACTTCTTGCCACGTGTTTTTTAACAGTTAACTAGTTCTCATGGAATGTGTTGTTGGATGAGAGTTTGTCTAGGTCTCTACATTACCCCTTTTGCGGACTCGGCAGAGTTCATACTGGCTGCTCACTTCTTTCTACATGTTTTCTAACAGTTAACTAGGTGTCATGGAATGTGTTGTTGGATGAGAGTTTGTCTAGGTCTCTACATTACCCCCTTGCGGACTCGGCAGAGTTCATACCGGCTGCTCACTTCTTTTCACATGTTTTCTAACAGTTAACTAGGTGTCATGGAATGTGTTGTTGGATAAGAGTTTGTTGAGGTCTCTACATTACCTTCTTTGCAGACTCGGCAGAGTTCATACTGGCTGCTCACTTCTTTTCACATGTTTTCTAACAGTTAACTAGGTGTCATGGAATGTGTTGCTGGATGAGATTCTGCCTAGGTTTCTACATGACCCCCTTTGTGGACTCTGCAGAGTTCATACCGGCTGCTCACTTCTTGCCACGTGTTTTCTAACAGTCAACTAGTTTTCATGGAATGTGTTGTTGGATGAGAGTTTGTCTAGGTCTCTACATTACCCCCTTTGCGGACTCGGCAGAGTTCATACTGGCTGCTCACTTCTTTCTACATCTTTTCTAACAGTTAACTAGGTGTCATGGAATGTGTTGTTGGATGAGAGTTTGTCTAGGTCTCTACATTACCTTCTTTGCGGACTCGGCAGAGTTCATACCGGCTGCTCACTTCTCTTCACATGTTTTCTAACAGTTAACTAGGTGTCATGGAATGTGTTGTTGGATGAGAATCTGCCTAGGTCTCTACATGACCCCCTTTGTGGACTCGGCAGAGTTCATACCGGCTGCTCACTTCTTGCCACGTGTTTTCTAACAGTTAACTACGTAGTTGTCATGAAATGTGTTGTTGGATGAGAGTTTGTCTAGGTCTCCACATGACACCCTTTGTGGACTCGGCAGAGTTCATACCTGCTGCTCACTTCTAGCCACGTTTATTCTAACAGTTAACTAGTTGTCATGGAATGTGTTGTTGGATAAGAGTTTGTCTAGGTCTCTACATGACACCCTTTGTGGACTCGGCAGAGTTCATACCTGCTGCTCACTTCTAGTCACGTTTATTCTAACAGTTAACTAGGTGTCATGGAATGTGTTGTTGGATGAGAGTTTGTCTAGGTCTCTACATGACACCCTTTGTGGACTCGGCAGAGTTCATACCTGCTGCTCACTTCTAGTCACGTTTATTCTAACAGTTAACTAGGTGTCATGGAATGTGTTGTTGGATGAGAGTTTGTCTAGGTCTCTACATGACACCCTTTGTGGACTCGGCAGAGTTCATACCTGCTGCTCACTTCTAGCCACGTGTATTCTGACAGTCAACTAGTTGTCATGGAATGTGTTGTTGGATGAGAGTTTGTCTAGGTCTCTACATGACCCCCTTTGCGGACGGGGCAGAGTTCATACCTGCTTCTCACTTCTTGCCACGTATTTTCTAACAGTTAACTAGATGTCATAGCCTTCGTACACCCCTAGCATCAATTAGCCGTGGCCGGTCCACTACTTGCCGGCGCTTCGTAGTTTTTACCTCCTCGGACATCTTTTTGAAGGTACCAAACACAGCTGACCGTGAGCACTCCAGGAGTTTTGCCGTCTGTGAAATACTCTGACCTAGTTTTCTGGTCCGAGTATGTCAATGATGTATTTTTTGCCATTTAAAGTACCATTAATCACACAAATTCTGCCCACACCTTTTTGCTGTCTTACAACCCCATATCATAACACTAACTGTATGCTTTATGGTAACTGTAATGCATTTAAGCAACAAATCAAATCTTTTTGCCATTTCTTCTTACGTACTTTATTCTATCACTACAAAATATGGCTATTCTGGTCTCATCCCTTCAGATGACTCTGTTCCATTGATTCTCAGACCAATAAACATGGTTTTTAGCCTATTCTAATATCTTTCTTTTTGTTTGGGAGGTAGAAATGGCTTTTTCCTTGGAATTTTAGAATTTAAACCAATCTTACTTAGCGTCTAACAGTCCCAACACTCATCCTCAAACCACATTGAGGCAATTCACTTTTATTGATCTAGTTGATTTTTTTCTGTCACATAAACGTACCACTTTCATGATTTAGAAATTCCTTCTTTGGTTATATTTCTACTTTCATGATTTAGAAATATGTTCTTTGGTTAGATTTCCACTTTCATGATTTAAAAATACCTTCTTTGGTTACATTTCCACTTTCATGATTTAGAAATACCTTCTTTGGTTAGATACCACTTTCATGATTTAGAAATACCTTCTTTGGTTAGATTTCCACTTTCATGATTTAGAAATACTTTCTTTGGTTAGATAGCACTTTCATGATTTAGAAATACCTTCTTTGGTTAGATTTCCACTTTCATGATTTAGAAATACCTTCTTTGGTTAGATTTCCACTTTCATGATTTAGAAATACATTTTTTGGTTAGATACCACTTTCATGATTTAGAAATACCTTCTTTGGTTAGATTTCCACTTTCATGATTTAGAAATACCTTCTTTGGTTAGATTTCCACTTTCATGATTTAGAAATACTTTCTTTGGTTAGATACCACTTCCATGATTTAGAAATACCTTCTTTGGTTAGATTTCCACTTTCATGATTTAGAAATACTTTCTTTGGTTAGATACCACTTCCATGATTTAGAAATACCTTCTTTGGTTAGATTTCCACTTTCATGAATTAGAAATACTTTCTTTGGTTAGATTTCCACTTTCATGATTTAGAAATACTTTCTTTGGTTAGATACCACTTCCATGATTTAGAAATACCTTCTTTGGTTAGATACCACTTTCATGATTTAGAAATGCTTTCTTTGGTTAGATACCACTTCCATGATTTAGAAATACTTTCTTTGGTTAGATACCACTTCCATGATTTAGAAATACCTTTTTTGGTTAGATTTCCACTTTCATGATTTAGAAATACTTTCTTTGGTTAGATACCACTTTCATGATTTCGAAATACCTTCTTTGGTTAGATTTCCACTTTCATGATTTAGAAATACCTTCTTTGGTTAGATTTCCACTTTCATGATTTAGAAATACCTTCTTTGGTTAGATACCACTTTCATGATTTAGAAATACCTTCTTTGGTTAGATTTCGACTTTCATGATTTAGAAATACCTTCTTTGGTTAGATTTCCACTTTCATGATTTAGAAATATCTTCTCTCGTCAGATTTCCATCTACTTTTCTTATGATCTCCTCATAAGTGTAGCCTTCTTCACGAAAAGTGTTTTATATCGCTTTCTAGGAGACCAGTCAACTCTTTTCACTTTGTTTGTCATCTTACTAAGTTACAGAGCTTACTAATTTATCAAGGAATAGAAAAGTCCGTGAAAAATTCAGTGGCGAACTTCATGACACTCACACCACTGGCTAGGAATTATGTTATTGCCTCTGACACCAAGAAATGAGAGCTGTTACCTTATTGGTTCCATGCTGTGTCATAATAACACCTGATTGGTTCTCACAACAATCAGTCTCATTGGCCAGTTTTGAGTTAAAGAAATCCATTCTTACAAAATGCTGAAATCCGTTTTTATTGGTGTAATATTACAAAAACTGGAACAAAACGCTAAGTTTCGCCACCACGGGTGGCTTCTTCAGGAAGAAGTATTATACAAAAGCAAAAACAAGTTAGTAAAATCATGCAATGCATTGATTATGATACGCTTTCCAACATACCAGAAATCATTACTCAAGCTATTACCCAAGTTATGAGAATACTGGATGTGGAATAAATCTCGCTCCTGTGATCTGACCTTTGACGCCATTTCGATTATATTAAACAGACTTGGTTCAGTATACCTCCGGAATAACATACTAACGTTTTGTCGCAATAGAATCATTTGTATTCAAGTTATGAGGATAATGGCTGTGGAATAAATCTCGCTCCTGTGCCCTGACCTTTGACCACATTTCGATGCTATTAAACAGACTTGGTTCAGTATACCTCCGGAACAACATACTAAAGTTTTGTAGAATTCGAAGCATTTTGACATAACTTATGACGCATAAGTACAATGGAATGGATCCGGCTCCTATGTCCTGACTGACCCCATTTCGTCCATTTTCAATAGGGTTCGTCCCCAGGTGATTCTCCACCACATACTAAAATTTCATCGAAATCGAACCATTTTTTCCCGACTTATCATGCCGACGGACAGAGAGATTAACAGACGGACAGACGGACAAAGCTGGAGCATATACGCTTTTTCAACCTACGGTTGGAAGGCGTAAAAAAACAGAGTTCCAGTTATGTATTCAGAAATAGACGTTTGCTATAGATGTTAGAGAACGTGCGCGTCATGTTCAAGATGTGTGATCAAGAGCGCGCATATTCAGGAGCGTGCGCCATTCCCGTGGGAGGTCCATTGATGTTTCCTTGTTGCATATCCCGTGGCCGAATAGGATTTATATAGTCTCCCTGACGACGGTGGGTCTGGCGGTCGTGTATCGTGCGATTATCTTTATATGCCCCCACAAAGGTGATGCAGAGTTGTTGGCTACTTCAGGCGCTAATGCCGTAGTGAGAAGTCCCCTTTTGACAACTCTCTGGTGCTCCTGGAGTTTTAGTCTTAAGGACCTCTTGGCCATGCGCACGTAGTTTTTTGGTCGTTCCGTCTGGGCACAAAAGAGGTATAGTGTATACTCCCGCATCTTCCAGGTCCACGGCGGCGTTTCTTGTGGATGACAGACAAGACGCGTTGTCCTAGGTGATGCATTCCCTATACCGAAACCAAGTTTTTTTAGGGAAATGTAAAGAAAACCGCATGATACACGACTGCCAGAGCCACCCTTCTTAGAGAGACTGTAGAAATCCTATCCGGCCACGGGATACGCAACCAGGAAACATCAATGGACCTTCCACATGTATGGCGCACGCTCCCTTGATCACACATCTTGAATATGACGCGCACGTTCTCTAACATCTATAGCAAACGTATATTTTTTAATTCATAACTGGAACTGTGTTTTTATTTCTGCTTCTTCCTGAAGAAGCCACCCGTGGTGACGAAAGCTAGCGTTTTGTTCTAGTTTTTGTAATATAACACCAATAAGAACGGATTTCAGCATTTTGTCAGTATTTACTGCTGTATACCTACACAATTTTTCCGTTAAATCCATTCTTGTAAGATAAAGCAGTAGTGTTTTCTTTTCTAGTTATTTGATTATAACTTTTCTTAGAATAAAGATAATTCGACACAGCTTATTTCATTACATTATGCATTAAATTATCCTTCAAATGGCATATTACGTTATAGTTTAATTCTAAGAAAGACTGATGTTATGAGACATGAAACCTTAGAAATACAAATTTTCCTAATGGTTTCCACAATTTTGGCCACTAGTGTACGTTCAAATATTAAAATATCAATTCCATATCATTGGGCAGGAAGAATGTGATCGCATAAAATTTACACCAAGTAAATTTCGGGAAATTTGGGCTGTCGTAATTCTTATCTACTTCCGCGTTGCTATTTCTTCTCGGCATTCCATAAAAGTGCTGCTTCAAAAATTTCTCCAATACCGTTAAAAGCATCATATTCTAGACATACCAACATTAGTCGCAAGTCAAACTTTTCGTCCTTGTTTTTTATGGCCCTGCAGAAAGACAACTACGTGATATCCATACTGAGTTCACTTCAACAGATGTATATATATATATATATATATATAACTTTGATAGTTTTTCTTGCTTATTCCATTCTAAGCATCCAAGTTTCAGAATCCCCAAGTGAGACATTTTCTGAATAATATATCGCAGCTCATACTTCTGAAAAAAGCGCAAAAAACTGCTTCTCAGTTATTCTACATTGCAAACACAGGTTATATATTGCCTGTAATAAATATAAGTTACATACACTTGAAGAGTAAATATTGGTTAAACTAACGTAGGGCAAAGGCGTCTGTCTGTTTAATGTTCCGCATCACAGGGCATGCTATTCAATAAAAGCCAAAACAAAGCTGGTTTAGTCGCATGACATTCTAAAATATTAAGTCCTTGCTACAAAAGACGAAGCACTTCTCTGTCTGTTGCGAAAGTCATATTTACGGTAAAAAGAAAATCACCGTGATACTATCACAACGCAAAACGCTTTTACCACAAGATGCAGTAATTTACTGTCGCATAAAACATATTTATTTCTCCAAAGTTATGGGAGCTCCGAAAAGAAAAAAACGACATGTATGGAGTGCGAAATCTACAATATGTATTACATAATCCAAATCTTTAGGACTTAACATACAAACATAAAACTCAGAATACCACATTTGCGTCATGCGAATAATGACTTAGCCCTTTTTTCTGCAGACTTACTGTAGTCAGAGTTGTACTTATGCACAAAGCGCGTTTCATTTCTGGTGAAGAAACAGGATATTTTGGCATTTTCCAAAAGCATACGGAGATTCATGAAAACATGTTAATGTTAGTCAGCGCACCCTTCTCGATATTTTTAACCCGTCGTTGGTACGCTATGAGCATTTCTCTCACGCTTCGCATATAAATATCCCCATTTATTTAGAAGTGACCCTGGGGGCACCACCCCCACTCTAGCTGACCTTTAGAGTCTTCTCAACAATTTGCTATCATGTAGATAAAAGCACAATTCGTACAATATGTCATAAAAAACAAATACCACCGTCTATGTACGATATCTAATAAAAGATGAAATCTATTTACAAATCAAAACCTCCACTAGCACTTTCGGGGTAACATTTACCCCATCATCAGGTGGAACAGAGAGGTAATGCAGTACTCGCGTAGACTTTTATAGGAGTGCAGCAATGCACTGTGGTATAGTTCTCAAACGTCACAAGGTTAAGGTGTTGCCTTCGCAGCCGAGAAATGCATACAATTTCCGACTTTAGTTTCACGTAATACAAATTGTGTTGAACGATTAAAATTATTGTCAAATTCACATGTTATTGTTTTATTAAATTTATTTTATAATTATAATTTAAAGTTCAAATCGACGACGTGGTTTTCCAAACTTTTGGTATGTCCACTGGCGTGTTATCATTACAACACCAGTCCCCCCAGGGCTTCATCATTGTACAGGTTTTCAGCAAGGTGCAGTGAGTGTACAGACGCAGGGGTGTTCAGCAGTCTAATGTTCGCCCAGTTTGGTTGCAGTGTTCCATTTACGACATTTCTAGATAATGCCATATCATTGCCGAAAGTTCGAATATCAAATATTATTCGAACTTTCCGGTAGAATACGGCATTATCTAGAAATGTACACTGGCGGAAAGTGAAAAATGAACACCAAGAAGAATTTGGCGGACGATCATGAAATTTACATATGTTAATGAGGCCGAATTGACGTAAGTGTGATGTTAATTTCGGGACCAACCGGTGAGCGTTTACGCCACAGCACGGCATAATATGTAAATTATCGTCGGTGGTATTTAAAGAGTGCGGCTGCAATGCCTGGACATCGAAGACGTGTACGATTGCAGCAGTTATCGGACTTTGAGCGAGGTCGTCTAGTCGGACTCCGCGAGGCCGGGTGGTCGTATCGTCGTATTGCGGAGCGAATTGGACGGGAAGTATCGGTGGTGGTACGATGGTGGCGTAGATGGTCCGAGGAACATTCCTACACGAGGAGACGTGGAACCGGGAGTCACAGACGGACTGATGAGCGGACCGATCGACGCATAAAAACAGCGGCGTTGTCAAGCAGAACATCCACTGCGACGCAAATCCGAGCTGCCGTTGCACCTGAGGTGACTGTGCGAATAATCCGCAACCGTCTACTGGATGCATGGACTACGTGCACGTGTGCCTCTGGCATGTGTACTTCTGACTACAGCCCACCGTCAGGAACGGCTGCAGTGGTGTCGCCAACGTCTGCACTGGAGAACGCAATGGCGATCTGTCGTGTTCAGCGATGAAAGCAGATTCTGCTTGGGAGCCTCCGGTGGCCGTATGCGTGTTCGCAGAAGCACAGGAGAGCGTCTCCACCCTTATTGCATCCGCCAGCGACACACAGGGCCTACACCTGGTCTCCTGGTGTGGGGAGCGATCAGCTATCACTCCCGTACACAACTAGTGTTTGTACCGGGTACGTTAAACAGCACCTCCTACATCAACAACATCATTCAGCCCGTTGTTGTGCCATTTATAAGGTCGGTCCATCGTGGTGTTTTCCAGCAAGATAACGCAGTCCCACACACGGCACGTGCAACGCAACATGCACTTCAGGGTGTGAGACAACTTCTATGGCATGCACGTTCAACGGATTTGTCCCGCATTGAGCACGTGTGGGATTTTATGGGACAACGACTTATCCGGTCTCCACGGCCAGCCACGACCATCCCCGATTTACGCGTCCAGGTTGAGGATGCTTGGAACTCAATGCCCCAAACTTACATCCAACATCTGTACGACAGACTCCATGCCAGAATTGCACAGTGTAACGCAGTTCATGGCGGTTCAACCTCGTACTAACCATGTTACGTGGAAATGTTATTTTTTAGTTTACCAGCAAATACAGCTGTATTTTGCCATAATGTTTTGATCACGTTATCCTCTGTATTCCGTTATTATGCTGTATAAATTTCTTTGGTATCAGACGTCTCCTTCTTGGTGTTCTTTTTTCACTTTCCGCCAGTGTATATTAAGATATTCGAACTTTGTACTTTAAGAGTTTGTACTCTAATTAAAATAGTCTTTAAACACGTAGTCAAAAAACGCACTTGATTTTGAGTGCTGAAGAAGTGAGAAGTAAATCGAAATTATAAACGCACAAAAGATTTACCTTTTTACGTGACCTATCAGATAGAAAGCATTTTTTTCAAAATGGAATAACCTCTACGCAGTGTTACTTCAAGCTGGTCGAAATTCCGACCGTAGCTAGATAATTTTAAAAAACAAAGCGCGATATGTGTTGAATTTCTGACAGCGTGAAATTATTATAATTATTACTATATTTTATTTAATTTTCTCTTCTACAGCAATGACATCTGTAGCGTGGTCCACTTGTCAGTAAGGACATGAAGTCAAGTAAAGACATAGTCACTCATGGTTTGAAAATCGTCGTACATTGTGACACGTATCGAGAATTACTGCTTCTTGGATTTGGGGCCTTAGTTGTTGTAGACCTGAACCATCAAGCTGAGTTATAAGAGTCTGAGGAATTATACCAGTTGCAGAGATAATCAGTGGACGTATGTTAACTGTTTTCAGCTTTTACATTTGTTTAATCTCTGCAGGTAGTTCCACATCCTTTTTGGTTTTTGTTGCATAGGTATTCTAAATATTATTGTCCAACGGTACCGATATGTGTACAATGACTGTTTCCTTCTGCTTTTGTCATACAATTGGCAGAGATGGTTACGTCTGTTTAATCTCACGGTCCCAAAATAATTTCTATTGTTTATTATCTAGTACCTCAGTGGGTTGATATCTATAATATGGTACTCTATTATTATTATTATTACGAAGATGATTCCACCTCTTCCTGAGGTTTTTCTGTTCTTTCCGGGACGGGTACGGTGTACCAAGTCTGGTAAGCGGTATTTCTTTCTCTCAGCTGTCTAGGAACTTCCTTACTGCAGGTGTTAAATAGCTGCCTTTTGTAGTTCAATGTAAGTGTTAGGTTGAAGATCTAGTTTCTGTATACAGCTGTGAATGGTCTTAAGTATAACTCCTGTGGCTGATATGGAACTTTGGTGACGTTCTCCATATGCCACATTTCCTGACTTTGTATCGTAAGTCGTTATACTTTGACACCTTCTCTCCTTGCGTCTTCTAGATGTTGCACGTGTTGGGCACGGCTATGTCAATGAGGTGCGTTGACTTCTTTTTCTTGTCGACCACGAAGATGTCGTGCTGATTGTGTGGGATGGTCTTATCTGCTCTGATCGAGCTGTCCCAGTACATCTTGTGGGTGTTCTTCTCTAGAAGCGTTTTTGGCTGATACTTGTAGTAGAGGACAAGCTCAGTTGTAATGAGGTGGTGCTTTCTTGCCAATTTTTGATGGAGGATCTTGGCGACTTGATTGTGTCTGTTCGTGTACTCTGTTTGTGTGAGGATTATGCACCCTGCTGTCATATGTTGGATGGTCTCTGGCGCTTGATAGCACTGCCGACATGTGTCGTTTTCCACTGACGTGTCCTTCAGGATATGCTTCCGGTAGTTTCTGGTGTTTACAACGTGATCTTGTATAGCCATCAGGAACCCTTCGGTCTCGGGGAGAAGTGATCCGTCTATTAGCCCTCCATTAGAGGCAGTCTTATCCACATGGTCGGATTGCAGATCGTTGTGGTGCCTTCCGTGTAAAACTTTCTTGCCCGAATCTTCTTCTTTTGGCTCCCTCGTTCCAATCTGTTATCATCATCGCCCATTATTATTATTATTTATTTGTCGTATCAGCCCAAAAAAGAAGTTTTGAAAATCTCGAAACGAAAAAATGCGTACTGTGTACATCCAGGCCAAATAACGGACCGACGAAGTTAGCACGTCGGCGCTCTTTTAAAAGAAGGCAGTAACACCTATTATTATCAATCAAACGGCGTACGAGATACCTTAGCAATAGAAATTCATCAACGAAGACTGCGTAAATAAAAAAAAAACATCATATACAAAACAAGCTTAGGATATCTTTGAATTCACTTTAGATCAAAGATCTTTTCAAACATGATTTTCCTGGCGTCAATGCTGAAACAAGCTATTGGTTTCATTATTTTATGAAAGAGAGATTTCTGCACAAGGATTCGGAGCCCACATAGTAGTTAGAAGTATGGGCTTCTGCGTAAATGCCCGAGCTGGTTCCGGATGGCGCATAGGTGGAATGTTTGTCCTCTGGCGTAGGTTCTACCTTATTCTTGCAACAAGAGACACAAAATTAAGGACGGTCCACTCCTCACAGCTTTAAATGCTCACAGCGGCCAATAAACCTTCAAACAAAAGCAGTAATAGTAATAAAATGAATGATATTTTACTAACAGCACCTGATTAGAATAACAAGACCGTATAATAATATTAAAACGATTTGGCTAAGAGCACAATCGGACATTTATTTTGGAGTTTTCTAATTCCATTGAGGAATCAGTCAACAAGTAAGCTAGAAAATTTCACTTCATTTAAGCAATTTTTTGAACGTTAAGTGTATTTGTTATTTTATTAAGACTCTTCTAAATTGCAATCCACAAAAAAAAATTTATTCCTTTTTTTCCTTAGCTTTTTGGAAATCGTTAAAAGTTTGCAATTTCAAATAATTAAAGAAATGTAAAATTAAATAATAAACAGTCTTCAAAAGTAGATGTATTTTAATTTCATAAATAATTATTCATAAATAATTATTTATGAAATTAAAAATACATCTACTTTTTATACCCTCTTTTTATTTCACCTAAAGTATTGTTTAGTGTTTTTATGAAATCAGAGAGAGACCAGCAATAAGGTAAATGTGGTACCTTGTCCCAGAATAAGTCATAACACAGTACATACATACATACACACATATCACTCAGCTGTTCTCTGAGATTCAGAGGTTAGCTCTACAAAGAAATAAATACCACCGGACAAATTTTTTAACTGATTATTTACTTACTGTTGTTGTATCAAACTTCTCCATTTACAGCGATCTTGACACATAACTCGGGCTTAACTGACATCCATCACACGACGTACACAAGATTTCTATACTTCGTACTCATAATCCGTTTTTTATGCAGACACTCCTGAATATGATCCTCCCATAACTTTCTCGGCCTTCCTCTGCCTTTATTTCCAGCCAGTTGGGCTGGAAAAAATTCTTAGTAAGCATCTCATCACTCATTCTTTCAACAGGGCCAAACAACCTAAGAATATTAGTCTCCACATTACTAACAACATTTTCTCTCACATTACACAATTGCAGCACATCTTCATTCCTCACACGATCAGAGAGTGTCTTACCACACACTCCGTGTAAGTAACGCATCTCTCCAGCGCACAAACGACTCTAATGTCTCTTCTGCAAAACCCTGGTTTCACTGCCGTACATCAGGGTAGGAAAAATTACACGTTCATACACAGCCATTCGGGACTCTTTTGAGAACTCATCATTCCTGTGAAAACAACCTAAAGTAGCTGTGACTTTCAAAGAAGAATTCACTCGCCTACTAATTTCGGTATCTGATTTGTTCTCTGTCAAGCATATTGGGTGTGTGCAAAAGTTCTACCTTATATTGTAATAGATGCAAATTGCGATCGGAATAGTTACGTCACAGATGACGCCGCGATTCCCAATTTTCGGCCTATAAAGCGTGGAGCAGTGGAGCATATAACGGCACTAAGTTTGTCCGAGTAACTCATTCGTAACGGAAGTCATGGACGGTGTAACATGGCATGTGATAAGGAACACATTAGACATTGTTTACTGTACGAGTTCGATAAAGGCAGTACTGCAGCCGCGGCTTGCCTCTACATCTGTCAATTGTATGGGGTGGATGCAGTTGGTGATAGCCCATGTCGCCGTTGGTTTCGGAAATTCCGGGACGGAGACAGTAGCTGTAAAGATCAACCACGTCCTGGACGTCCATCCGGTGTTTCTGATGAGGATGTGGACCAAGCCATAACAAATTACCCAGATCCAACCGTTCCGGAATTAGCGGAAACTTTGTCGGTACACAGAACAACAGTCGAAAGGCGGATGCATGCGCTTGGGCTCATCACTAAGATCGATAACTGGGTTCCGCACCTGCTTTCTGCAAAGCAATGAAAGGAGAGAATCCGTAACTTCGTTTCTTTGCTTTATCGTTACAGAAATGAACCGTTTTTTGGGACGAATTGTAACGGGTGATAAGAAATTGGTACTGTACCGTAATGTAAAGTGTCCACGGACGGTGGTGCTAAGGTGCGGCATCGACCTCAAAAGAAGGACTGCATCCCAAAATGTTTTGTTGAGTGTTTGGTGGGATGTCCAAGGAATAATTCACTGGGAGGTGTTGGCACCTAACCGAATAATACATGCCGCCCTCTGCATCCAACAGTTGGACAGATTGCGAGAACAACTCACAACAATGCGGCCAGCACTCGTCAATCACAAAGGCGTGATCCTTCATCATGATAACGCCAGACCCAATGCTGCTTTAATCACTCGGCAAAAATGACTGGACTTTGGTTGGGAAGTGTTACCTCCCCCGGCGTATTCCCCTGATCTGGCACCTAAGGACTACCATCTTTTTTGATCGTTACAGAATGCCTTCGCTCTCCAAACCTTCGATGATGTGGACGATGTGAAAACGGCATTACATGACTTTTTTGACTCTAAAACACAGGAGATTTTCCAGCGTGGGATTCACCTACTCATAGACAGATGGCAAGAGGTCATACAGAATGATGGCAATTATGTGATGCCCTTGGTACGTTATTTGTTCTGTTCTCCTCCTTTCTTTGTAGCCTACAAAAATTGGTAGAGCTTATGCACACACCAATACTTCCTAAATACACAAACTCATTCACTTGGTCAATATCTGTGCCATTAAGACTAATCTTGATTTCAATTCTAACAGTTCCTCGCTCAAAAGCCATAACTTTCGTTTTTCCCTTATTTACATTAAGTTTGAATTTCATACAAACTTCGTACATCCGGGATAACATGTGGTCCAAACAACTTGCTCACAAGAGAAAAGAAGTGTTCTTAAAATGAACGTAGAAAAGAAAATCGATGAACAATGTTTTTTGAATTTTAGTCGAACTGAAGATTGGCAATTGATAGAGCAATTGTAGAAGTGACCGATGCCTACCTATACCTTGGACAACAGATACCAAATTAGGGCAACATCGAAAAAGAAATTAATCGGCGTATAACACTTGTTTGGAGAGCATTTAAAAAAGAGAAAGAGTAAAATTTTCAAGAGCAATTCACCAATATGTCTTAAACGAAAGGTGTTAATCGCCGCCCCGGTGGCGCAGTGGTCTACGCGATGGCTTCTGATCATTCGTGCAAAAGGGGTGCGGGTTCGAATTCCGCTGACGCACGGATGTTGTGTTTGTCTTACAGCACTGGCTCTCTCCCTTCCCTGGAACCAGTGACCTAAATTAGGAACGGGCTATTGCTTATAGGCCATTGAGTTGCTCGCGGTGGTCGTTAAACCTCAAATTAAAAAAGAAAGGTGTTTAATCAATGCATACTTTTCTGTTCTTGCTTATACACTAAAGAGCAATTGAATTAGAAACAGCTGGCATTATGCAAATGCGGCACTGTGGGAGGCCCTGTAAACGGAAACGACATGACGTATGCAGCGATCCGACAATATAAGGAGTAATGCGACGGGAATCAGTAAGAGTTGGACGCAGTATGGGTAAGACGAAGGATCTAAGCGCATTTGGTACTGGAGAAAATTGTCGGGGCCCGACGAATGGGTCACTCCATCTCGGAAGTCGTGCAGGCACTGGGATTTTCACGAGCCACTGTATCACGGCTGCACCGTGAGTACATCGAATACCTTAAAACCATCCCAGCAAGGACCAACTGCCGTGGAGAACAGCGTGTGGATGAGCGGGGTCATCATCGGCTAGCTAGCATTGTAACAGTGGTTAGATAGGCCACAGTGCAAGAAATCACTCGGCAATTTAACGCTGGTGCACAAAAACGTGTAAGCAGCCACACCATCCAGAACCATCTCTTCACTAGGGGTACAGAAGCCATCGTCCCACGAGGGTACCGCTGCTGACCGCACATCACAGGGTGCAAAGATTAGCATGAGCACTGGAACATCCCCACTGGACCCTAGAGATGTGGAAAAATGTTGCTTGGACTGATGAGTCGAGATTCACGTTGGCACATACGGATGGCAGGATACGAGTACGGCGCAAACCACATGAAGCGATGGATCCTTCTTGCCAGTAAAGTACTCTTGAAGCTGGTGGGGGTGGCATTCTCGTCTGGGGACTGCTTACGTTTACTGAAATGGGACCGCTGGTACGTGTGACATCGTCCCTTACAGGGCAACGTTACTGGAATATCCTGGACGGCCATTTGCACCCGTTTGTGCGTCTTCAACATCCCACTGGAGACCTCATCGTGCAACAAGACAATGCACCGTGCCATCGCTCCCGAATTGTATCCGAATGCTTGAATGAACACTCCACCGACGTGACCTCGGTTATTTGGCCAGCTAGGTCACCTGACCTCAATCCCATCGAGCACATCTGGGATGTCATCGAGAGAGATGTTCGAGGCTCTGACCCCCTCCATCAAATCTTCGTGAACTGTGGGAGCTTGTTAAGGGGTCGTGGATCCGTATTGCTTCCCAACGCTTCCAGTGTCTTGTCGAGTCCATGCCGAGACGAATCGCCGCCGTCATCAGGGCGAAAGGTGGTGCTACACGTTACTAGACAGGTATCTCTAATTCAATTGCTCTTCAGTGTAGGTCAGGAACGTGAACCTTAACCGGAAAAGACGTTCAGCGGTGGTTAACAACTCAGAAAAACTCAGACAGATGAGGGAGGAACATATGAATTAGAGAAATGACGAGGTTTAATGACATCGTGGTCAAACTAAAATACCTGAAATGTCAACGGGCTAGACATATTGCTAGAAAAACTGACCACTTTTGGACAACTGAAATGTAGAATGTATTCCAAGGGACAGGAGAGATCCAGAAGAAGACCATGTGGGAGATGGGTGGATGAATTTTCAACGTATGTGGGAGTGACATGGAGGAGACTGGCTCAAGAGCGAAAGTTGTGGAAAAAAACTTATGGAGACTTTCATCCAGCAGTGGGTTGATAATGATTGATGCCGAATATATACATATAGTCTCTTCTTAATATAATATATGTATACATATGTATACATTCGGCATCAATCATTATCATTAATAACATATATGTAAATGCAAGAGCAAAGATTCGGCTGTTTGAAAATACAACACCCATAAAAATTGGAAAGGGAGTGAGACAAGGTGACATCATATCTCCGAAGCTTTTTAACGCCACACTGGAAAATGTCTTTTAATCACTGAACTGGGAAAACAAAGGAATAAAGATTAATGGAGATTGTTTAACCCACCTTCGTTTTGCTGATGACATAGTCATTTTGCAACTACCCCATCAGAGCTGCAGAGTATGATCCAGGAACTTGCTGACAAGAGTAAAGAAGTGGGATTAAAAATTAACTTTCAGAAGACAAAAGTGATGACGAAAGTGATGTACCTACATTTATCTTGGACAGCAGATATCAAGTGAAGGCCACATTGATGAAGAAAATAATAGGTGTATAAAACTTGCCTGGAGAGCTTTTGGAAGAAACAGCATAATTTTCAAGAGCAATATGCCATTATGTCTTAAAAGAAAAGTGTTTGATCAATGCATCCTTCCAGTGCTTACGTATGGTGCAGAGACGTGGACCTTAACTAAAAGAGACATACAAAGGCTGCAGACAACTCAAAGCAGCATGGAGAGGTGCATGCTTGGTGTAACCAGGAGAGATAAGAAGAGGAACTCGTGGATCCGAAAAATGACAAGAGTGGAAGACATCATGATCAGAGTTAAATCCCTGAAATGGCAATGGGCTGGGCATACTGCCAGAAGGACAGACCATCGATGGACAGCCGAAATTTTAGGTTGGATTCCAAGAGACAGGAAAAGACCCAGAAGAAGACCACATGGGAGATGGGTGGATGAAATTCGAAAGTATGCGGGAGTGACATGGAGGAGACTGGCACAAGACAGATCGTTGTGGAGGAAACTTGGGGAGACCTTCGTTCAGCAGTGAATTGATAATGGTTGACAATGATGATGATACATATGACATAATTTTAATATCCCCTCAACAGCCACCCTTCCCACTCCCTGTGTATACCCGAGTCAGGAGATGAGCCACACTAAGAAAAGAGGGCAGGAGATATCAGATACCAAAGAAATTTGGTGACCTAAAATTGTATCAATATTCCTTGTGAATCACATAGGGATGTATCGGCTTTTATAATTGTGGCTTTCACATATTTATAGTGCGTAATTTTATGAATTAATAAAGAAACAAACACATGGAGAGATAATCCAAAATCAGCACTGTAAATTAGTTATGCTACACTTCTATGCTTACGTTAACTCAATCGCAGAGAAACCTCTTAAGTCCAGCTCTCGCTTTAACGGATCATCCTGTGATTGATCGGATATATTCTGATTATCGGGATTCGATTCGGATATGGCGCCCATCTGACTCACTCCATTCTTTAGAATTCTGCAGCGTTCGACTTTTGTTGTATTCGCTACGCAAAAAGCAGCAAAATGAGAGAGAGAGGGGAGAGCCCAGAGAACCTGCAAGCTTGTAAAAAGCAGGAAATTCTTGGAAATTTCCTAAAAATAGGAAAAGCAATTAGTGCCTCTGTTGCTGATTTCCAGGCGTCTTCCTAACTGCTATGAAGGAATTAAAAAAATCACTAGCGTGAAACATGAGAGAAACAAAAAATGTTTTCTTTGAAATTAGATGTTGAAATCCATAAGGATGGAAAACCTTGAAATGCGCAGAGGGAGTTATTTGTGAGAAATCAGCATTCTGGTGATGCTCCTGTTTCTGGCGTAGAAACACTGGAAGCTGTTACCACTCTTTCTATTTATGTTTTTATTATATATTCCATGTATAATTATTGCGATAACCCAGTTTTGATCCTTTATTTATTCGATTCACCCTTCTCAAAATATAAGTACAATAATCGAGGTTATTCCTTTCGACGAAGACAATGCAATTTCATTGTTTTAATTTAGCCCGCGCATACGACCCCTCGGTCATCGGGGAAGCAACATTCTTTTTCGCTAGGAAGAAATGTTCTTCACAAATACATGGAACAACTAGATAATTATCAGATACTTGGAATATTAAGTTGAAACACAAGGAATAATTAATACAGACTATAACGTACAAGTTTGTCTGCGCCGAGCATCGAACCCAGGTCCTCACTCCGAAGTAAATCGATCTCCCAACTGAGCTACGCGGACGAGTGCTCTCACTGCTATATGCCTTTGCAGGCACGTCCCCCCACCACCCGAAAGAGCGCGGGAGCATGGCCCACGGGTCAGTCGAGACTTTGTGTCGCTGTAGGCAGTCATCCCATGAAGAACGTGCATTTGAGAAATCCCACAGAATTTGGTGTGTGGAACGTAACATCACACTGATTTATTTTTTCGAAGCACTGAAGAAGGGATTCTCATATTTCATGTCTCTTCGGGTGGAAAGAACATCACATCATTGCGAGAAACTTAACAGCCGAGTCATCTTGGAAGTTTGGGCGCCAATATAACGTACAAGTTTGTTAGCGCCGGGTATCGAATCCGGGTCCCCTCCCTCCGGAGTAAGTCGCTGTCCCAACTGAGCTACGCGGACGTATGCTCTCGCTGCTATCTGCCTTTATCTCATGTGCGTCCTGCGGGGCAGGCACGTCACAAGACATAAATCAAGCTGTTCTTTCCATGTAACTTAACATAACCACAGAAATTAGAAAATGTTATCGTCCTGGAAAGGGAATCGAACCCGCCTCTCCCGATTTGCCCTCGAGTATGCTAAATCGGGAGATTCGATTTCCGTTCCAGTACGATAAATTTTTCAAATTTCTGTGGTTATGTTACAAGGAAAGAATAGTTTGATCTATGGCTGTATAATTGGAATATTGTTGTCCTGGGTGGTGTAACCGATAGCATGTCGAACGGAAATCGGGAGATGACGGTTCGATTCTCGCTCCAGGATGATGTCTTTTTCAAGTTTTCTGATACGATGCCTCATGCTGAAAAAGAAACTATTGCGGTGTTAATAATACTGATATTTTTCTCGAATATGCTGTTTTGAAGTTCACGCAAATATGAGTATTTCTTGTTATGCGTATAACTGTGGTTCCGATGAGTATCAGAGAATATACAATAAAGACTGGGTGACAACTTCATTCGGCATTATCTTGCAACCATTTCTATGAAAACTAACACTACAACAGTGTGATATTTCGAAGAACAGGTTTGCGAGAGAGTATGCTCTGAAGATAAACAATTTTACATAACTCGAACACTCAGTCAGCTCAGATAACACTAGAGTCTTATCTGTATAAGGTTCCCTATAGAGTGAACTTTTTATTCGGTAAGATACGCATTAAAACGATATACATGATAATGACAAAAGTCACCGGACACCGAGAAGAGAAACACAACATAGCATTTATTGACATACATTAGTACGGTGTCAGTCCACCTTTGGCCTTAATGCATGCACTGACCCTTCGAGACATGCTTTCGACAAGGTTTTGGAACACAGCGATAGGTATGTGCTTCCATTCAGTACATAATGCTGCCGCTAATAGTTGCTTGGTAGTATTCGAGAGATTACTCATCGTCGGGCTCCTAGAAGCGGGATGGTCTTATCACCGTATTGCAAGCCATATCTGTAATGCGGATATCACCATAGTATGCTGTTGGGGGCAGTAGATAGAACAAGGCACGTGGCAGCAACAGGAAGGGTCTGGGAAACCTAGACGAACCACGGAGAGAGAGAGAGAGAAAGGACCAACGAGTTGTCCGACATGCGCGCAGTGACCCAACAGCCACGATTGCGCATAATCAGCGAGAGGTGGTGCTCCTCTTCATGCATCGTCCGATTAGTGCCAGCACAATTGGCAGACGGCTGCACGATGTAGGACTACACGCACGCAGACTGTTACGACGACTTCCCTTAAAAACATTGCATCGTCGCCAAAGACTGCAATGGTGTCATGCCAGACTCTCACGGAACCACACAAAATGGCAGTCGGTTATCTTCAGTGACGAGTCCCGCTTTTGTCTTGGAGGAGACGACCAACGAATCCGTGTGTGGAGGCACCGTGGTCAGCGCCAAGATGAATGGTTCGTTGTCGAGCATCACACGTCTACAAGACCTGGTGTCATGGTGTGGGGTGCAATTGCCTACAATGACAGATCACCTTTGGTGTTCATTACAGGCACTTTGACAGCCGAACTTTACGTTTATGAGGTCCTTCAACCAGTGGCCCTACCTTTTCCGAACGCTCACTCCGGTTCGATTTTGCAGCAGGACAACGCTTGTACGCATACTGCTGCTGCCTCGAGAGCTTGCCTGTAAGACACTGACACTCTGCCATGGCCAGCCGCATCTCCAGATCTATCGCCAAATGAAAATGTGTGGGATGCTATCCACACTCCACCCCTACCGCACAATCTGCAGGAACTGCGTGAGAAGATTCAAGCTGCATGGGATGGCTTATCGCAGGACACCATTAGGAACCTGTACAACTCCATAGCGAGGCGTCTGTCATGCTGTGTGAGCAAACATGGCGGCTCTACGCCATACTGACAGACAGTAGCTATTGGCGTGTAACTCAGTAGATATTGCCCATATTAGTCTCAATGTTTAATCATTTATTGTTTCTGGTAACATTTACCTTCTTCCAGAATAGCATTGCAATCCGACCTGTCCTTCTGGGTGCAACTATTTTTTTGACGATGAGTGTATGTATGTGTGAATGTATGTATGTATGTATGTATTGAGTGCATGTATGTGTGAATGTATGTATGTATGTATGTATGTGTGTATGTATGTAATGTAATGTAATGTAGATAATAAAACAGAAGAAAGAACCCGGCATAGCAGTTGAAAAATATTCGAATCCAATTTTCATTATGTGAGCAGGAAGTGAAGGATATTATGTGATTTATATTTAGCATAATTTTACATTCAACAACATGAGTGCGCGAAATAATTTAATTTCAGATCAAGAATTACAACCATTATCTTATATTCGTCTTGTCTTAAACTTTAAAATGCTTTTTTCGATATATATATATACATATATAACTTCTGCTTGTAAATTCCTGAGCTCTGAAATATGCTTCGCCAGTTTTTATTGCTTTGTTTCAGCATGTTTACGAAAATTGCATTTCGAATGATCTATTCCTTTATCTGTGCTTTTAAAAGGGTGTTCGATAAAAGTGTTTTTTCTCATTACGTTAGGGGATTTTCAACTATCGATTTTCGTTGTTTAAGGGAGAACTATTCCGCGCATTTTAAATCATTTTACTGTTTTATTGGTATGTGAATTTAGTCAGATTTTCTCGTGGTTCTCCAACTTTATGTTCGATTTTTTCCCTTCATTTCCATCAAGTAATAAAATTTTAGAATTAGAAGATTTTCTACGAGAAAAATGAAAAATACTTTTCCGATGTCTGAAGGTCTAACCGAAAGCATTTCTGGAGGAATGGATGACTTTGCGAGTGTGCTACAAAAGGAAGAAAAATTGGCTACTTAACTGATTTTTGTTCTGGATTCATTCCAAAACTGAATCCTGAATTCACTAATTCTGCGCATCTTTGTAACATTAACGCTAAGCCATTTTTCTTCTTCGCTTTGTACCTCAAATGGATTGCAGAATTTAACATTGCTGTTTCAAACTAATCTTCTTTTGTTATTGTCAGAAATATATGTATAGTAATGTCTTTTTCAAACGTTTTCATACTCGTTGTTATTTAGTCTACTGCTGAATAGACGCTTGGAGTTAAGTGGGATAGGTATATAGCTAAAATAAAGTAAGAATACGACAGTAATGACCTGGGTACCTTTTTACATACCCGAGATTTTGTGCGCGTGGATAATCAGTAATTATCCGCCGTCAAGTATGGTACAACAACAGGTAAGAACATGCAAAAACGTCACTTTTTAATAAAGTCCACTTATAACAGAATTAAACCTAAGAAGATAGGTCCGAAGTAATTACAATGCGTCTCAATATTAGCAAGTTAATAAAATCATGCAATGCATTGATTATGATACGCTTTCCAACATACCAGAAATCATTACTCTAGTTATCAAGATAATGGCGGTAGAATAAGTCTCGCTCCTTTGATCCCATCACTGCGATGTTATCAAACAGAACCGGTTAAGTATACTTCCAGAAAAACATGATAAAGTTGTGTCACAATCGAAGCATTTTTTCGTAAGTTATAACGCATAAGGGCGATATAATGGATCCCGCTCTTATGTCCTGACCTTTGACCACATTTCGCCCATCTTCAATAGGGTTTGTCCCCAGGTGGTCCCCTACCACATACTAAACTGACACTGAAGTCGAACCATATTTACGCAAGTTATGACGCATAAGGGCAATAGAATGCATCCCGCTTCAATGTCCTGACATTTAACCCCATTTCTCCCGTTTTCAATAGGGTCCCCAGGTGGTCCCCTACCACATACTAAACGTTCATTGAAATCGAACCATATTTATGCAAATTAAGTCTCATAAGGGCAGTGGAATGCATCCCGCACCTATGTCCTGACCTTTGACCCCATTTCACCCATTTTCAATAGGGTTCATGCACGGATGCTCCCCTACCATGTACTGATCTTTCATAGAAATCTAACCATTTCTACTCAAGTTATGACGCATAGGGCAATGGAATGGAACCCCCTCCTATGTCCAGACCTTTGACCCCATTTCGCCTATTCTCAATAGGGTTAGTCCCCAGGTTATCACCTTTCTTATACTAAAATTTCATTGAAATCGAACCATTTTAAGAGAGTTATCGTGAGGACGGATAGACAGACGGACAAAGCTGGAGCATATACACTTCTTCAACCTACGGTTGCAAAGCGTAGAAAAGACAAAGATGTCTCACGTATCCGTAGATGGTGCAGGCTTTATCAAACCATCTTAAAATAGACAAGAACAAGAATTACTTGGAGTCCAAAATAAATTTTAAAAATAATTAAAGACAAGTTAGTAAAATCATGCAGTGCATTGATTATAATACGCTTTCCAACACACCAGAAATCATTACTCAAGTTATTACTCAAATTATGAGGATGATGCCTGTAGAATAAGTCTCGCTCCTATGACCTGACCTTTGACCCCATTTCGATGATATTCAACAGAACCGGTAAAGTATACATCCGGAACAACATGATAAGGTTTTGTCTCAATCGAAGCATTTTTACGTAAGTTATGACGCATAAGGGCGATGAAATGGATCCCAATCCTATGTCCTGACATTTGATCCCACTTCACCCATTTTCAATAGGGTTTGTCCCCAGACGGTCCTCTACGACATGAAAATATTTCATCGAAATCGAACCATGTTTACCGAAGTTATGACGCATAAGGGCAATTTAATGAATCCCGCACCTATGTCGTGATCTTCGACCCTATTTGTCCCATTTTCAAAAGTGTTCGTCCCCCGATGGACTCCTACCACATACTAAAATTTCATCGAAATCGAACCATTTTTACGTGAGTTATCGTGCGGACAGACAGACGGACAAAGCTGGAGCATATACGCTTCTTGAACCTACGGTTGGGAAGCGTAAAACAAGTTAGTATAATCATGCAATGCATTGATTATGATACGCTTTTCCAACATGCCGGAAACCATTACTCAAGTTATGAGGATAATGGCTGTGAAATAAATATCGCTCCTGTGTCCTGACTTTTGAATCCATTTCGATGATATTATACAGAACCGATCCAGTATACTTCCGGAACAACATGATAACGTTTTGTCGCAATCGAACCATTTTTAGTCAAGTATGAGGATAATGCCTGTGGAATGAATCTCTCTCCTGTGTCTTGACCTTCGACCCCATTTCAATGATATTCAACACAACTTGTTTAGTGTACCTCTGGAACAACATGATACGGTTTTGTCGCAATCGAAGCATTGTTACGTAAGTTATGACGCATAAGGGCAATGGAATAGATCCCGCTCCCATGTCCTGATCTTTGACTCCATTTCGTCCATTTTCAATAAAATTTGATCCCAGGTGGTCCCCTACCACATACTAAAATTTCATCGAAATCGAAACATGTTTACGCAAGTTATAACGCATAAGGGCAATGGAATGAATCCCAGTCCCATGTCCTGACATTTCACCTCATTTCGTCCATTTTTAATGGAATTCATTCCACGGTGGTCTCCTACCACATACGAAAATTTCATCGAAATCGAAACATTGTTACGCAAGTTATGAACTATAAGGGTAATGGAATGAATCCCGCTCCTATGACGTGACCTTTGACCCCATTTCGTCCATTTTCAATAGGGTTCGTCCCCAGGGGGTCCTCTACCACATATTAAGATTTCATCGAAATCGAACAATTTTTACGCGTGTTGTCGTGCGGACGGACAGACTGACAGAACTGGAGCATATACGCTTTTTCAACCTATGGTTGGAAAGCGTAAAAAAGAAATTGGGTTGGAAACCACAGAAACATGTATAATATTTTAATTGAATAATTGAAAATTCTGTCACTGTTGTTGTATTAACGTTAAACTTCAACTACAATTACAATTGTAATACAGACTTGACTTGTAATTTTATATGACGGCCGTTGTCCCCGACGAGCCTCAGTCGGAGTAGAGGAAAACATTATAAGACAGAATCACAACAGTTCTGTAATGCATTGCAAGCGTTCGGAAAAGAATCAGAATGACATGCAAATTTAACTTTTTGGCAGTCTTTCAACACGTCACGAATGCAAGTAGGCATCAGCACAAATTGTAGTCACTCAATCATCTAATTATAAATATCCTCTCAGTTCGCCACAATCTTGAGCATGCAACTTTTTCTTGCTCGTGAACTAGTTTACAGCCATTAATGAAGAATCAACTAAGAATCGTATAATGCAGATGGTCGTATATATCACCAAAGAATACATAATTGCTCGTAACAGTGCTCCCAAATCGCTCCATTAGCATTATTTAAATCAGTGCTGTCGAAACATTGCTCCCACAGCTCTTATCTCTCGATTCTGTACTACGTCAACGGACTTTGACCTCTTGTCAGCTGTTGCCGAAGTTAAATTCGTCGAAACGGAAAATGTGGCGTTGAGACAGAAAAATGTTTAACGAGATGAAACTGAATTTGAATAAGAATACAGGAACTCAAAAGGAAGGTCAAATTAGAGCATACATCACACGTGGATTTATTTAACAATCACGTGGTGGGACATATTGGAAATATTAGGTTATGGTCTCGGTATAGTGTCGAGGTCTTACTGCAGAATGACAAGAGCCACCTTGGTGGCATAGTGGTCTAAGCACTTGCTTTTGACTGCGAGATAAGGTCCGAGTTCGAATCCCGGTTTGGCATGGATGTTGTGTTTGTCCTACGGCACCAGTTTTCTCACTTCCCTGGAACCAGTGGCCCTAAATTGATGGGTGTCTGCTTATATCCCATAGATCTGCTCACTGTGGTCGTTAACCTGGATCTCCCCCCCACCCCACCCCACCTACACACACACACACGCGCGCACGTAAAGGACATACTTCTAAGGTGAAAGTTGCTCGACTAGTACACCATGGTTGAAGATATCTGTTCTTTTAAGTATTTCTATTCTCTCCCTAACTGCGGTGACCAGTTTTCTTTCGCCACTTAGTGGAATCGCGGTATTATACACAGAGGGTGAAAGGAATTACGACCACCCCTATACACAGTGAGTTACACCCAGTTTTGGAGTAACGATGAGTAGGGCGTGGTCTGTAGGCAAAGAGGTGTATATAATTGGTTGGTGGTTCAGTTGAGAGAGAAGTTTCGGATGTGATGGGTAAAAACCAAGGATTTAACGGGTTTTTTTTAGAAAGGTCAAATAGTGAGGGTACGAAGGGTTGGGGCGTCCATTTTGGAAACGGCGACATAACTTTAAATGGCGGTAAGAGTTGGATTTCGGAGGTGAACGATGAGTGCATCGCCTTGTACGGGGCAGTCGGCTGCACCACAGTTTTGCAGTTGGTGGCCCAATATAATATGGATTATTCAAATACAATATTCTGGGCGACTGTGAGACACACGCTCTCACGGTTGGGCTACAAAGGCAGACGTCCTACATATCACTTTCTCCTGGCATGTAGGACGTCTACAAAAGCAGACGTCCTACATGCCACTTTCTCGAACTGGAAGAAAGAAAATTGGCAGCATGTGCTTGGTCTGATGAATCGTGATATGTACTCTATTTTGCCCCTACTTGAGTCTATATTTGGCGTGAGGAACATGAGGCCATGGATCTCTTATGCATGGCATCGACAATCCAGGCCAGTGGGGGCGATGGTATGATTTCAACATGTTTAGCAGACGTGAACTGATGCGCCTGACGCATGTGGTCTAACGCATTCACACCTACTACTCATAGGGACTGCTTAAGGACCATGAATACCTAACAATGTGGAACCTCCAGCCTCAATGAGATGTGCTCTTCCAGGATGATTATGCCCCATAGCATCGTACACGGCTCTTGTTCGACGAACACCCTGATACAAGACGTCTTGAATGGTCCACACGCTCACCTGATCTCAACCCAGTTGAACATCTGTGGGTTGTAACAGGGACTGCTTGAAGACCATGTACACCCAACAATGTGGAACCTCCACCCAGAATGAGATGAGCTGTTTCAGGATGTTAATGCCACATGGTATCGGACACGCCTCTTGTAGGAATGGTTCCACGTGATACATCTTGAATGGTCCACACACTCACCTGATCTCAACCAAATGGAACAACTGCGGGTTGTTGTTTTTTAACTTCAGGTGAGGCAGTTGGACGCACCATACAAGAGCTGTGGACGGCAGTAGAGACACTTTGGTTGTATGTCCCCACGCAAATGTACAGACACCTCGTTTCGTCGATGCCACGTTCTCCGGGTAACAGGTGGGCCTACGAACTATTAGGTACGTAGTCGCAATTTAGTGTGTGAAATCAGTGTATAACACCTCGTGACTGGCCTTCTCTGATTGGTTACACGACAAAAGATCGCACGACAAAAGGGCGATTCATGTTACGGATAAGTAACTAACACTAAGTCAAAATGGTATTCTAACAAAGCAAAAAGACTAATAGTCGGGGCCTGGTGTAATAATTATTATTTTTATTTTATTTTTTTCCTCGAGAAACGTAAGTGGTTCAACCCGTGTCATGGGAAGTGTTGAACTACTAAGAATTTCTTGCTCTGAAGAAAATCTTTATCTTAAAAACAAGAAATAAAATCACATAAAGTTTCCTGGGCTCTTTTGGAAACGTCTCTTCGGCCATTTCTGCAGGTTGCAGTTGAAGCACAAAAATGTTCATGCATGCGTAAAATTTCGATTTGAATGTTCAAAGAAGGCAATTTCAGAAAAGTGCTCCATAGCCTTTTTGGAAAAAACATCTTTTAGAAAGCATTCTATATAAATTTCACTTCTACATAGATTTTAGAGTACAAAAGATGGCACGTCTCATTTCAGTTGGGATTATTTGAATTTACTTCAAAGGGCCCCGGGGACTTTTTCAGAAAAAATATATTTTAGAAAGCCTTCTGTATATATTTCACTTAGAGTACAAAAGATGATACGTCTCATTTCAGTTGGGATTATTTGAATTAACTGAAAGGGCCCCGGGGACTTTTTCGGAAATAACATCGTTTAGAAAGCCTTCTGTATATATTTCACTTAGAGTACGAAAGATGACACGTCTCATTTCAGTTGGGATTATTTGAATTGGCAGAAAGGGCCCCGGGGACTTTTTCGGAAAAAACATAGTTTAGAAAGCCTTCTGTATATATTTCACTTAGCTAAATGAAATATAACTGAAATCAGACGTGTCATCTTTTGTATACAAAAGATGAAACGTCTGATTTCAGTTGGGATTATTTGAATTTACTGAAAGGGCACCGGGGACTTTTTCGAAAAAAACATCGTTTAGAAAGCCTTCTGTATATATTTCACTTAGAGTACAAAAGATGACACGTCTGATTTCAGTTGGGATTATTTGAATTCACAAAGAAATACTGAATTTACTGAAAGGGCCCGGGGCCGTTTTTGGAAATAACATCGTTCAGAAACCTTTCTATATAAGATGAGACGTCTGATTTCAGTTGGGATTTGAATACACAAAGAAATTTTGTAATTTGCTCAAGGGGACCTCCGGTGCCGTTTTCGGAAATAATATCTTTTAGAAATCTTGCAGTTGAAGTAGAAAAATATCAAGGCCGTGGTTTCGCCCTTTTGTCGTGGCGCTTTTTTTTCGCTACGGCCTTTTGTCGTGCAATCTTTTGTCGTCTCGCACTTTTGTTGTAACCCTTATTTGTCGCGCGATTTTTTGTCGTCTCGCCCTTTTGTTGTAACCCTTTTTTGTCGTGCGCCCTTTAGGCGCACTGCTTTTTTGTCATTCGCTCTTTTGTCGTGCGCTCTCTTGTCGTGATTCGTCTCTGATTTAGGAAGACTTGTTTCAGGAAGTGAGGAGAGCTAGCGCAGTGGCGCATATAAGCGCGGCCCATGTCTCATGTAATTAGCCAATACTCCGCGCGTACGACCGGTAAGGCACCGGTTGCTGCACTTTCTTGAAAAAAAAAACAGAAAAAAACGAACGTGCTTGTGAGAACGTTTTGCTTACAAAACGCATTTCTTTTTGTACAGATTAAGCAAAAACAAGATCACCCATAAGAACAACTTCCGTGTTTTATTCTCTCGAACATTGTTTCGTCGGTTACTTTTATATTTACATATCTGAAATAATTTCTGTTTTGTCAAACACATTTAAAAATTCTTAGATCTGATTTTTCGTGCATGCAACTTCTTGCTCATGATAGGCAACTTAAAAAAAGAAGCCTTCATGACTGGAATTTTACGTTCACTTCCCAGCTTTTCTGAGAGCGCAAATTTCTCTCGAAGTAAAGTACTCGTTGATCTCGTTATTTTATCGTTTAAGAGACAAACGTGGAGATTCGTTTTGTCCTTGTATGAGTCAACACGCTAAGATTTGAAAATATTTTTCCAACTCTTTCTGGTACAGTCTTTTTTGTCCGCAGAGTAAATGCATTTTATTCTTTGTCACGATGTTTCTAGAAGCAAGATAGAAATTATAGTCCGATAGAGCCAGCATGATTAAAATTTCAACACGAAATATAAAATTATATTATCTTTTTTCCCGGTACACAGCAGCAAATAGTGTAAATTCCCAAAACATTTTCCTACTGACGCAAAATCTTTTTTCTCAAAGGTGATATAGATGATTATGAACAACACTGCATAACATTCTGAATTGGAGCATTTTTTTTATTAGTGCATTCTAGCCCAAAAATAAGCCTTCTCTTCATTTCAGTTAATGACGGCCGATTTGTTTGAATCAAAGCTGGATTTTATAATTTCACTTGTATTGAGTTTATAAAGCGTCAAATATATCTTCGTGGGAGAAAAAGGTCACTTCTATGGTTGTAAATTATAGTCTGTTGTTTTGCGAACAATTTCATCGACGACAAAGCATGGACATTTGAAGGGCAATGTTTTACATTCAGAAAGTAAAGAACGTTTGGTTCTAAAAGCTATATACATTTAAATTTTTGAAATATTTTATTTACAGGTTTTAAGCTATACCGTAGCCTATTTTTTTATATAGGAAAAATAAACCTTAGCCTATTTTTCTAATAAAGGACCACTTTGCTATTAGGTAGGAATCTCTAATCTTTTGTCACAGTCATCAGAACCCCTTCAGTGATAACACGATGCACCACGAGAAAGGGGTGTTGACCTTTGTCAAGAAGAGGCTATGGTATGTTCTCATCACCTGACTTTGCATTACGTTTTCAGCAGAGTCATGGACCTTGACTAAAGAAGACATTCAAAGGCTGCAGACGACTGAAAGAATCGTGGAGAAATGCATGCTTGGTGTAGCCAGGAAAGACAGGTAGAAAAATTCGTGATCGTAAAAATGACAGCAATGTAAGATATCTTGATCAGAGTAAAATCCCTGAAATGGCAATGAGCTGGACATATTTCAAGAAGAACGGACAACCGATGGACAACAGAAATTTTAGACTGGATAATACTAAGAAGAAGACCTCGTGCGAGAACGGGTGGATGATTTTTTTTTTTTTTTTTTTTTTTTTTTTTGATTGGTGGTCTAACGACCGCCGTGAGCAACTCAATGGGCTATAAGCAGTCGCCCGTCCCTAATTTAGGGTCACTGGTTCCAGGTAAGGGAGAGAGCCAGTGCCGTAAGACAAACACAACATCCATGCCTGACCGGGATTCTAACCCGGACCCCTTACGGGCGAATGATCAGAGGCCAACGCCTTAGACCACTGCGCCACCGGGGCGGCCGGGTGGATGAAATTCGATAGCCTGTCGGAGTGACATATAGGAGACTGGATCAAAACAGACCATTGAGCAGAAACGTAGGAAGACCTTCATTGATTGATAATAGTTGACCAAATTGATGATGATGATATGGATATACTGTACGTTGTAATGTAAACTACACTATATCCTCAAAAGTATTATGACGCCACAATGTTTCGAGACAAATTGTTTTATTATCGCAATTAGTAGTTAGTCCGTCCAGCTTTTGCTTGTATAATAGCTGCAACACGTCGAGGCATACTATCAACCAATTTCCGGTATGTCTCACCTGGAATGGCTCACCATTCGCCCTGCAAAGCTGCTGCCAAAGTGGAGACCGAAGACGGTGGTTGTATTCGGTTTCGTGTCCGTCGCTTCTGTTCATCCCAGAGGAGTTCTATGGGATTCAAGTCAGGATTCTGATCAGTCCAACAGTTCGACCTCAGTTTCAAGAAACCAGTCCTGCGCATGTCATGCAGTGCGAGACGGACCACGATCGTGCTGGAAGCAACAACGGTCATTTCCATAATACTGACACATTGTTGGTAGAACAGAATTACCCAGAACGTCAAGGTGCAGTTCAGTGTTCATGGTTTGTGTTATACTAACCAACGGATCGAGTCCCATCGACGAAAAAAAAACTCCATAGCATGATGGAGCCTCCACCGAACTTAACAGTTGGAAGAACAAAGTCCGACGAAAATCGATTGCTAGATCTCCCCAAATCCAAACACGCCTATCAAATTGGAACAGTGAAAAGCGTGACTCATAACTCCAAAGAATAGCTTTCCAGTATCCCACATTCCAGGAACAACTGGAGACACACCACGCCAAAAGTCGCTTCGCATTCACGGTACCAATGTGTGACTTGTGTGCCCTTGCTCTACCATAATAACCTACACTGCGCAACACTCTGCGCATAGCTAAGGTACTAACCGAGCCATTACAGGTATTTCCTTCTTCAGCAGTGATGGCGACGTGGAAGAAGAACGTGATTTCTTACCATGGCTCTTTGTCACGTTTCGTCAGCTTGTGAGGCCTTCTTGACCATTTGTTTGTTGTAGTTGCGCCGTCCTGCTTCCATCTCTCCACGGCATCACTTACAGTCGATTTCGGTATGTTTAGTTCAGATGCAGTGCTCCGTATGGAAACTCTACTCGAATGACATCCTATGACCACCAGCCCAGGCTGGAACTCCTAACGTTCATGTCCACGTTGCACATCCGCTTCAGTGTCACTGATAATGCAACACCAAACATCTCAGCTTTTTATACGCACCTTCGTGCGCAACCATTTGCACTTATGCAAATATTTGGTAGCGTCGGAACACTTTTGATAGTATAGTGTATGCGCATATTGTCACCTGTTCATATTTTTACATACCGCGATATTTCGCCCAAAACGGATATAACGAGCTCCCGGGTTTAACGAGGATTTCCCTCTGTCCGCAACTCCTCATTATAAGCGGGTGTTCAAGTCTAGTTACAAACCAGAAATTTTCTGTGAATACACAAGAACATCCAGAGCACAAATTGGCAATATGGTCTTTCAGGAAATTCTTTACAATCTATCTTATAGGCAAAAAGGTTTTGAAACCCCCATGGTTCAACTACACGATAAATGACCATATAAGAGGATACTTCTACACGTTAACTTTGTCCAAAGTCCTATTTCAGTTTGAAACTTTGGATATGCCTTTACTTCAACTAATTTAGATATTATAAGATAAGCAGAAAACAAAAGGCTGTTTCCATTGCCTTACAGCGAATTCGATATGAAGGAGAAATAAAACATGATACACGCTCTGCTTTTTAGCACGTCTTTTGTAAAAAAGATCGTGCTTACGCTACCGGTTTGTCCGTCTGTCTGTGGACACCGTAGATCTGGAACTATTACTCCGATTTGAAAAATTCTCTTAGCTTGAAATGTGCAAATGATGATCCTTTATTTTGCTTTTTTTACGACGCACAATTTTGTCGCTAGAAGGCGTAAATTCAGATGATATCGAATTCAAAATACAATTTATTTCATATATTTGCCTCTAAACATCCGACTGAGAAACATTTTACCTATCAATTCTATTTACGTCGAAGATTATTTTAGGTATAGTTACTTTTTCAAGTTACGCATAGACGTTCTGGTAGGGGCGGTAAGGTAAGTTGCGCTTCCCACATATCTCTGCTCCTAAAACTCCGATTTGAAAAATTCTTTCTGCAACGCATACAGCCCCTAGTGGGAAATTTTTTGCGCATAATTTCTAGTTTTTTGCAAAAATGCTTTTTGCAACCAGGAGGACTGAGTGTTAATTACTGCTCCTGATGTATTTGCCACAAAATCTGTTTTTCTAAAATCTCGATTGAAAAAAAAATCGTTTGTGGACCGATACTGCTAACATCGATACGCCTTTTCGAAACAGTTTTTTTCTTATCATAATGCGTGGTTTTTCCGCCAGAGGCGTAGATGTATATCTTATTTTTGCAAATAACTCTACTTCTAGGAATCCGATTTGAAAAAATCCTTCTTTGTTGGATAGCGTTTCCGGTGCAAAATGTTTTTCATATAATTTCAAAATTTTCAAGTAATTCATGGACTATCCGCTAGGAGGCGTTAAGATAAATTGCACTTTCCCCGATATTTCTGCTTCCAAAACTCCGATTTGAAAAAAAAAGCTATTTCTGTATCGCATCAACTCCTCATGGGAAATGTTTTACATATAATATCTAATATTTGGTACAGGGGATGTAAGGTCAGGTGATGCGTAACATCACAGCCTCTCCTTGACAAATGTCAACCCCGCCTTCTCGTGGTGCATCCTGTTCCCACTAAAGGGGCTCTGACGACCGCAAATAGCGGTATAACTATACCATCGGGATCAGAGGAAATGCTATCCCACACTCACCAACCCGCTTGGCCAGCGTGGTGAGTTATGGCCAAACACCTCCAAAATGACTCTACAACTTAAATCTTGGCCCTCAGTCTCCGGCAGCTGGAATGTACCTGGTCAAGGCAGCGGCCAGTGCGACATGAAGGCAGAGGGTGCTAAGAATCCCCGGAGGACCGGACTAGGCTGCCATTTGATGCTGACCTTGGCTACCTACAACGGACGCTCCCTATCTTCTGATTCAAGGCTTCTTGAATTGGAAGAGGAACTACAAAGGATCAAGTGGGACATCGTCGGGCTGAGTGAGGTAAGGAGAAAAGGAGAAAATCTCATTGAACTGAAAAGTGGACATCTCTTCTATTATCGTGGGACAGATACTGGCAGAACTAGTGGTGTCGGATTTATAATAAACAAGAAACTGAAGGATAAAGTGGTAGAAGTTGAAAGTTCCTCTGACAGAGCTGCACGACTCGTTATCCAACTATCGAGAAGATACCAGGCTCAGATTATTCAAACTTATGCACCCACCACAAGTCATCCTGAAGAAGAAATTGAAGAATTTTATGAGGAAATTCGTCATCTAAATAATAAAGGTAAGCAGCACTTGAAGATAATTATGGGAGATTTCAATGCAAAAATAGGGCACCGGCAACAGAATGAAACTTCAGTAGGTAAATTCGGTCACGGCAACAGAAACCAGCGTGGAAATACTCTCGTTGAGTTTGCAGAGGCAGAAGGATTTTTCATCTTGAATTCCTTTTTCAAGAAAAAGCCACACAGGAAATGGACATGGAGACATCCAATTGGGACGACAAGTGAAATTGATTTTATTATGTGTAACAAAAAATTCGTCATCGAAGACTGCAGTGTGCTAAACAAGTTCAACACAGGTAGTGACCATAGATTGGTGAGATGTAAGATGCACCTCAACACTAAACTGGAACGTGGCAAGCTCATAAGACAAACAAAATGTATTGACATAACCAACCTTAAAAAACACCATAATACTTTCAAGTTGGAACTGAAGAACAGATTCTCTGCTTTAGAAGGCCTAACATCGGAAGAAGTGGATATTTCGGAAGTTAACAAAAAAGTAACCAAAGCTCTTATGGAAACAGCAACAAAATTAGCTGGGTCTAAGAACAAGTTGCATGTAAACAAATTATCAGGAAAAACCAAAATGTTGATGCAAAAAAGAAGACAGATGAGGACAACTAAAGAAGATGTGACTTCCAAAGTGGAATATATAGAGCTATGCAAGACAGCACGAAAAAGTATGACTGAAGACGTAAGGAAATTCAACTGTGAGCTAGTGAGGAAAGCAATTGAAAACAACCAAAGCCTAAAGATAGCAAAGGGACATCTCAGTAAGGGAAGAAAACAGATTATGGCTCTGAGAAAAGAAGATGGTTCTATAACAAGAAATAGAGGCGAAATTTTGACAAGAGTGAAAGATTTCTACTCCAAATTATATGAAAGGGATGATACATGTACTCCAGACATCATGAAAGGTACCAGAGTTCTTCCAGTCCTCCCAGCAGAAGTTGCTCATGCAATCAAGAACATGAAGCGGGGGAAAGCTCCAGGAGAAGATGGAATTACTATAGACATCATACAAGAAGCAAGTGGAGAAATCGAAACAGTACTCGCCCAAATTTTCACTGATGCCTTAATGAAGGGAAGATTCCTGAGGATTGGAACAATGCTACAATGATCCTGCAACATAAAAAAGGTGACATTGAGGATCTCAGGAACTACAGACCTATCAGCCTCCTATCAGTGGTTTATAAAATCTTCACTAAAGTTCTTTCACACCGCTTGAAGGTAACACTGGACATGGCTCAACCGAGAGAACAAGCTGGATTCAGGAGTGGCTACAGCACAATAGATCATATCCATGTACTGAGAGAACTAATTGAAAGAGCGAGGGAATATGAACTTCCATTGTGCATGGCTTTTATCGATTATGAAAAAGCCTTTGATTCGGTGAAACCATCAGCAGTTACCACGGCTCTGAAATCCTGCGGTATTGAAGATGCATACATTAATATTATTAATAACATCTATGAAAATGCAAGTGCAAAGATTCGGCTGTTTGAAAATACAACACACATAAAAATTGGAAAGGGGAGGAGACAAGGTGACACCATATCTCCGAAGCTCTTTTAATGCCACATTGGAAAATGTCTTTCAATCACTGAACTGGGAAAACAAAGGGATAAAGATTAATAGAGATTATCTAACCCACCTTCGTTTTGCTGATGACGTAGTCATTTTTGCAACTACCCCATCAGAGCTGCAGAGTATGATCCAGGAACTTGCTGACAAGAGTAAAGAAGTGGGATTAAAAATGAACTTTCAGAAGACAAAAGTGATGTTCAATGCTTTTACAAGAAATGAAGATTTATCGATTGATGGAGAAAAACTGGAGATAACAGATACGTATGTTTATCTTGGACAGCAGATATCAAGTGAGGGTCACATTGATGAAGAAATTAATCGGCGTACAAAACTTGCCTGGAGAGCTTTTGGAAGAAACAGCATAATTTTCAAGAGCAATATGCCATTATGTCTTAAAAGAAAAGTGTTTGATCAATGCATCCTTCCAGTGCTTACGTATGGTGCAGAGACGTGGACCTTAACTAAAAGAGACATACAAAGGCTGCAGACAACTCAAAGCAGCATGGAGAGGTGCATGCTTGGTATAACCAGGAGAGATAAGAAGAGGAACTCGTGGATCCGAAAAATGACGAGAGTGGAAGACATCATGATCAGAGTTAAATCCTGAAATGGCAATGGGCTGGACATACTGCCAGAAGGACAGACCATAGATGGACAGCCGAAATTTTAGATTGGATTCCAAGGACAGGAAAAGACCCAGAAAAAGACCACATGGGAGATGGGTGGATGAAATTCGTAAATATGCGGGAGTGACATGGAGGAGACTGGCACAAGACAGACCGTTGTGGAGGAAACTTGGGGAGACCTTCGTCCAGCAGTGGATTGATAATAGTTGACAATGATGATGATGATGATTTGGTACAGAATGGTTTGGCCACCAGGGGGCGTAAGAGATAATTTCTGTTTCTGACGTATTTGCAGCAAAATTTCAGCTCCTGAAAACCTGATTGAATAAATTCTTTCGCTGATTGATACCGCTCATGGAAAACTTTTTGGGAATACTTTCTTCTTGAAATAATGCATGGTTTTATCGCCAAAGGGCGTAGGTGCATATCTTATATTTGTCGATATCTCTGCTTTTTTTTTTTTTTTTTTTTTTGATTGAAGGTTTAACGACCACCGTGAGCAACTGAATGGGCTATAAGCAGTAGCCCGTCCCTAATTTAGGGTCACTGGTTCCAGGGAAGGGAGAGAGCCAGTGCCGTAAGACAAACACAACATCCATGCCTCACCGGGATTAGAACCCGGACCCCTTTCGGACGAATGATCAGAGGCCATCGCTTAGACCACTGCGCCACCGGGGCGGCATCTCTGCTTCTGAGAATTCGATCTGAAAATTTCTTTCTTTGTTGGAGAGCGTTTCTTCTGCGAAATGTTTCTCATATGATTTTAAATTTTTCTTAACGCACAAGCTTGCCACCAGAGGGCGTGAGTTCAAATTTCCGTTTACAGCAGTATCTGCGAGATTAAAATCCCGATTGAAATACTTCTTTCTTCGGTCAGATACTAACTACTGTTTGTCATATGGGTTTCATTGACTTTGAATAGCTTTGATAAATTTAATTCGCGTCAGAACGGATTCAAAAGATGTGCTCATTACAACCGAAAATTCGGTGTCGTCTTTCTTGTTTTAGCACATCTGAAAAATTACCTGCTTATGGTATCACTTTGTCAGTCCATCTGTGGACATCGTATCTCTGCAACTATTAATCCGATTTGAAAAATTCTTTTGGTATCGGGAATTTTCTAATGCCAGAACATTGATCTTTCCTTTCCTCCTTGTTTTACGATTCACAACTTCACCGCTAGAGTGCGTAACTCCAGATGCTATCGAATTCAGAATATATTTAATCCATATAATTACTTTTATATACCCGATTGGAAAACAATATTACTACAATTCCGTACCATTTATAACGAAGACTATTTTAGGTAAAGTTTCTTTTTCAAGTAATGCATTCTTTTTCAGCTTGGGGGCGTAAAGTTAAGTTGCAATTTCCCCGATATCTCTGTTTGTAAAAGTCCTATCTGGAAAATTATTTTTACATCGAATAGAACCCCTAGTGGAAACTTTTCGTCATGTAATTACCATTTTTTTGCAAAGCATGGGTTGGTCACTAGGGGACGAACGATCATATTTCAGTTTCTGACATATTTGTAGCAATATCTGTGCTTCTGAAAATAAGATTTAAAAAATTATTTGGTGTTGAAATACCGCTTACCACTGCAAACCGTTTTGGTAATACAGTCGGGGTAAAGTAGTGCTTAGTTTTTCCGCCAGTTGGCGTGGATGTATATCTTATTTTTATATATATATATCTGCTTCTAACAGTGCGATTGGAAAAATTCGTCCTTTGTCGCAGATGTTTTGTATATAATTTCAAATTTCCCTTAACGCGCAAGTCTTCCACTAAAGGGCACAAGTTCGCATTTCCATTTTCGGCATATTAGCCGCAATATCTGTACGATTCAAAGTGCGACTGAAAAAATAATTTTTCGCTCAGATGATATGAACTATCAAAGCAAATTGTGTGCGCAACCTTCTAGAAGTAATCCCACTTTACGGAAAATATGCACAGTTCCCGATTAGCGGAAAATACAAAGGAGAGTCAAATGAAAACTTTAAATAATTTTTTTCTCACCATTTATTGAACAGAAATGGTACACATCTGTATCATTTTCAATGTAATCTCCATTTTGTGTAATACAACTCGTCCATCGCCTACAAAGGGCATAGACACCTGTAGAAAAAAATTATTTCTTCCACTCATACACCACCTGCTGCACTTCTGCATCGGACCTGAACGTTTTTCGTTCCAACGCATCTTTGAGAGGTCCAAAGGTATGATAATCACTTGGGGCAAGCTCTGGTGAATACGGTGGATGTGGAAGACACTCGAAGTGCAGGTCATGTATGGTTGCAACCATCGCACGGGCAGTATGGGGCCCAGCGATGTCAAGTTTCAACAAGGCACCAGTACTCAGAAGTGCACGTTGTTTGGATTTGATGGTAGGTCGAAGATGATTCCTGATGAGATCTGCATACCTGCCACTGGTTACAGTGTTACCACTGGGCATGTAGTACCCCAAACTTACGCCTCGTTCATCCCATAAGAAAGTCAACCTTACCTGCAGTTGGCTGCATGCGGAGTTTCTTCGGTTTTGGTGAGGAAGGATGCCGTCATTCCTTGCTCGCTCTCTTGGTTTCTGGCTGATGATAGTGGGCCCAGGTTTCATCTCTAGTGACAATTCTCTGTAGGAAGCCATCATCATCTGTTTCAAAGAGCCGCAAATGTTCTTGACAGGCATCAGCACGTCATTGTTTCAATTCTGGAATCAGCTGGCGCTGCACCGACCTTACAGACACTTTGTTCAACGGGAGTACATCATGGACGATATGGTGCTCTGAACCATAATTGGTGTTTAAAAGCTCGGCTATTTCATCCACCGACACTCGTAGACTTCCCATCACAATGCCTTCAACTTCTGTAATGGACTCTGGTGTTGATGCCTGTCAAGAACTCCGTGTGCCTGACATGGTCGAGAAGAATCTGTCACAGAGCTCATGCCGTTTCAGAACTTCCTAGTTCATTCGTACATGTGCTGGAGTGACAAACATGCATCACCATTCTGCAATTTCATTCGACGATGCATTTCAATAGGTTTCACGCCTTCACTGCTCAAAAAGCGGATGGCAGAGCGTTGCTCCCCTTTTTGGTGCATGTCTCAAGTGGGGCGGCCATTTTTACGCTGTTACTGTGACGCCACTCAGCTTATCAGCACCGTGTGGCCACCTGTAAGAAAATCTTTTTGTCGTCGGTAACAATATTGCCAAGTTACAGGACAATGACACTGTATTTTGAATTTTGCATCGAACTTTCAATGTTTTCATTTGACTTGTGTGATATTTAATTCCAATTAGCGGGAAATATGCACAATTTCCTCGCTAGGTGGTGCAAATGTTTAATATGCTTTTGTCGATATCTTTGCTTCTAAAAGTTGGATTTAAATAACTCTTTTAACACCGAATACGATTTATCTTGTAGGACACTTTGCTTGCCCTCGTAGGATTTTTATGATTCGCAGTTGTAGCACAAGGCGTGTGTCTAATTCTTTGTGCTATTCCACAGTATTTTGTAGGACCTCCGTCCACAGTGAGTAGAGTTTAGGTCCCAGCCGCCTACAGAGAGATCGTCTTTTGGGCAGGACACAGAAACGAAAGGAATGAGAGCAAGTCTAGCGACTTTGACAGAACAGATTGTATTGAGATTAGAGTACAGTAGATGGCGCCACCGTACAAGTACGATGTTGCACACAGAAGGGTTAGAGAATTTCAGGGGGCATAGGAAAGGATACGCATTTAACCAGTGGGTCCAGCCTGGGGGCCGTCATTTAACGTGCTCGTCCGATATTCACCGATTTTTAGTAAAGCACACCATCTCTGAAAGATCAGCCCAGGTTCGAAACTGAGGTACTTGCATCGATAGTCTGACTCGCTAATCACTATGCCATCCGCGGCAACAAGGCGTGTGTTAGTCTGTATTTTTTTTTTTTTTATAGCTGTATCTCCGCTTCTAAATATCCTTCTGAAAATTTTCGGTTTTTTACTCTTTACCAATGGCTACGGTACATGTAGGGATTATTATCCTTTTTGTACAGCTTTCCCGCTAGGGGCGCAAATGTCAAAACAGTTTTTCACTCCTTCATCTATAAGAAACTTTTGTTCATTTTTTAAATTTTCGTAAGATATTTTTAGCTGCTAGTGGTAAAAAGTAATTATTTCTATTTCTAGATATTTTATCGATTGTAAAAACGCGGTCGAAGCTTTTATTTTTATTTTTCTAATGGACTTCATTTACTAGGGATAACTTTAAAATATTTAATTCCTGTGGGAAGGGATTTAAAAGGTGTGCTCTCACTGCAACTAAAAATTCGTTGTCATCTTTCTTGCTCATGTAATTTTTTCGACGCTTTTCCGACAGTGACTGCTAAAGAGAATTTCTTTCGATTCAATTCGCATTTTCCTGTTTCAGAAAACATAAGATAACAAAAAAACTGTTTTGTTACTAGAAAAAAATTATAGAAACACTTCAAATCTAATTTAATTTATCAATAAACAAATATTTTGTTTCTCCACATATATAATGCACACACTCCGTTTCCTCTTTGCTTTTAAAGTATAACTGAAAAGACTAAACTTCTTTCCTTAACATTTTTCTTGAAATGGGTGCTGGTGAATTTGAATAAATTTGAATGAGAATGGAAGCAACCCCACTGAAATCTTCTATTTTTGATTTTGTCCAAAGAATGTGTTGTTTTACGTTACGTCACCGTTTCTTTTGCAACAGAACCAACCAAATGCTTTGATAGTTCTTTCGTCTTCTGTTTACAGTAGCTGAACAAATACGGACCCATTTTGAAATTGATTTTTTTTTCTGTTTTACCACCGCACAGCCGTTTATCGCGCCGGATAAAATAGCGCTGAAGTTTACATACGTTTTCTCACACTCCCGGGTTTATTTTACATATGCACACAACAGAGTTAACAGCTGCGAAAGTATCATATCACGTGTATAAAACATAACAGTATATCTACCGCATAAGTGGGACTCTAATGTAGCGCCTTTTTCTTCTCTTTTTTCTCCGTTGAGTAAGCAATGGAACAACGGAATGAATTCTTCACTGAATGCAAAGCATTGCTCTCGACATTACATTCACATTGTAAAAAAAAGCCATGAGTTTGTTGTTTTTTCCTTTGATTTCAGCCGCTGTGTTTTGCAATGTTTAATAACTGTTTTCCTTTCATATGAAATTATTCATTAGAATCACATGGCTCACTTGCAGACGTGGATCTTTCAAGATAAACAAAACTCGATCCCCATGAATCGGATTTCTCAAAGTATCATAAAACTGATTTATAATTGGTATGAATGCACAAGAGTTATTTATAATTGGTAGCATAAAATTTCATATAGGCCTAAGATTCTTTGAAAATAGAAATGCTATCATGTAGTAAAAATTTCAGTCGAGTTGTGAGCTAGAAATCTCTGAAAAAATAGATTTTCCAATTCAATATCAGAGTCCTTTTCTAATTTGGAATCACTCTTTTAATCAGGTGTACAGTTATAGAACAAAATATTCCATCGGTCTGAAATACAGAGCAGAATTTCCTTGATGAAAGAAATTTCCGAGTTAAGTGACCTGCAATATTGTGCACAGCCTTCTTTAGGGTTATCATTCTAGTTGGGAAACGGAGCTACATATATCGAATTCAAAACACCACATTTTATTGCATATCATCATCGTCAACCATTATCAATCCACTACTGGACGAACGTCTCGCCAAGTTTCTTCCACAACGGTCTGCCTTGTGCCAGTCTCCTCCCTGTTACTCCCGCATACTTTCGAATTTCATCCACCCATTTCCCATGTGGTTTTCTTCTGGGTCTTTTCCTGTCCCTCGGAATCCAGTCTGAAATTAATTCGGCTGTTCATCGATGGTCTGTCTTTTTGGAAATATGTCCAGCTCATTGCCATTTCAGGGATTGTACTCTGATCATGATGTCTTCCACTCTTGTCATTTTTTTGATCCACGAGTTCCTCTTCTTATCTCTCCTGGTTACACCAAGCATGCACCTCTCCATGCTGCTTTGAGTGGTCTGCAGCCTTTGTATGTCTCTTTTAGTTAAGGTCCACGTCTCTGCACCATACGTAAGCACTGGAAGGATGCATTGATCAAACACTTTTCTTTTAAGACATAATGGCATATTGCTCTTAAAAATTATACTGTTTCTTCCAAAAGCTCTGCAGGCAAGTTCTATACGCCGATTAATTTCTTCATCAATGTGACTCTCATTGGATATCTGCTGTTCAAGATAAACGTACGTATCTGTTATCTCCAGCTTTTCTCCATCAATCGATAAATATTCATTTTTTGTAAAAGCATTGTACATCACTTTTGTCTTCTGAAAGTTCATCTTTAATCCCACTTCTTTGCTTCTATCAGAAAGTTTCTGGATCATATTCCGCAGCTCTGATGGGGTAGTTGCAAAAGTGACTACGTCATCAGCAAAACGAAGGTTAGTTAGATAATCTCCATTAATCTTTATCCCTTTGTTTTCCTAGTTCAGTGATTGAAAGACGTTTTCCAAAGTGGCATTAGAGAGCTTTGGAGATATAGTGTCTCATTGCCTATATCTCCAAAGTGCTGTATTCTCAAACAGCCGAATCTTTGCACTTGCATTTTCATAGATGTTATTATTAATACTAATGTATGCATCTTCAATACCGCAGGATTTCAAAGCCATTGTAACTGCTGATGGTTTCTCCAAATCAAAGGCTTTTTCATAAATGATAAAAGCCATTCATAACGGAAGTTCTTATTCCCTCGCTCTTTCAGTTAGTTATCTCAGTACGTGGAAATGATCTATAGTGCTGTAGCCACTCCTGAATCCAGCTTGTTCTCTCGGTTGAGCCATGTCCAGTGTCACCTTCAAGCGGCGTGAAAAAACTTTAGTGAAGATTTTACACTGATAGGAAGCTGATAAATCTATAGTTCTTGAGATTCTCAATGTCACCTTTTTTATGTAGCAGTTCCAATCCTCAGGAATCTTCCCTTCATTAAGGCACCGAGTAAAAACTTGGGTGAGTACTGCTTCAATTTCTCCACTTGCTTCTTGTATGATGCCTACGGTAATTCCTCTACTCCTGAAGCTTTTCGCCGTTTCATGTCTTTGATTGCATGTGCAACTTCTGCTAGGAGGACTGGAAGACCTCTGGTACTGGTACCTTTCGTAAAGTCTGGAGTACATGTATCATCCCTTTCATATAATTTTGAGTAGAAATCTTTCACTGCTGTCCAAATTTCGCCTCTACTTCTTGTTACAGAACCATCCTCTTTTCTCAGAGCCATAATCTGTTTTCTTCCCTTACCTTTGCTCTCTTCAAGCTTTGGTTATTTTCAATTGCTTTTCTCACTAGTTCACAGTTGAATTTCCTTACGTCTTCAGTGATACTTTTTCGTAGTGTCTTGCAAAGCTCTATATATTCCACTTTGAAAGTCACGTCTCCTTTAGTTGTCCTCATCTCTTTTCCTTTTTGCATCAGAATTTTGGTTTTTCCTTATAATTTGTTCATATGCAACTTGTTCTTAGTACCAGCTATTTTTTTTGCTGTTTCCATAAGAGCCTTCGTTAGTTTTCTGTTAACTTCAGAGATGTCAACTTCTTCCGAAGTTAGATCTTCTAGAGCAGAGAATCTGTTCCTCAGTTCCAATTTGGAGGCTTTATGATGTTTTTTAAGGTTGGTCATGTCAATACAGTTTGTTTGTTTTATGAGCTTGCAACGTTCGAGTTTAGAATTGCGGTGCATTTTACATCTTACCATTCTATGCTCATTACCTGTGTTGAACTTGTGCAGCACACTGCAGTCTTCCATGACAAATATTTTGTTACACCACATAATAAAATCAATTTCACTTGGCAATCAATTGGGATGCCTCCATGTCCATTTCCTTTGCGGCTTTTTTTAAAATAGGAATTCATGATGAAAAACCCTTCTGCCTCCTCAAACTCTAAGAGAGTACTTCCACGCTGGTTTCTGTTACCGTGACCGAATTTACCTACTGAAGTTTCATTCTGTTGCCGTTGCCCTATTTCCGCATTGAAATCTCCCATAATAATCTTCAAGTTCTGCTTGCCTTTGTTATTTAGATGACGAATTTCCTCAAACAATTATACAATCTCTTCTTCAGGATGACTTTTGGTGGGTGCATAAGCTTGAATAATCTGAGACTGGTATCTTCTCGAGAGTTGGATAACAAGTCGTGCAGCTCTGTCAGAGGAACTTTCAACTTCTACAACTTTATCCTTCAGTTTCTTGTTTATTATAAATCCAACACCACTGGTTCTGCCAGCATCTGTCCCACGATAGTAGTAGAGATGCCTACTTTTCAGTTCAATATAATCTTCCCCTATTCTCCTTACCTCACTTAGCCCGATGATGTCCCACTTGATCCTTTGTAGTTCCTCTTCCAATTCCAGGAGCCTTGAATCAGCAGACAGATAGCGCTCATTGTAAGTAGCCAAGGTCAGCATCAGATGGCAGCCTAGTCCGGTTCTCCGGTGATTCTTAGCACCCTCTGCCTTCATGTAGCACTCACTGGCCGCTGCCTTGGCCAGGTACATTCCAGCTGCCGGAGACTGAGGGCCAAGATTTAAGTTATGGAGTCATTTTGGAGGGGTTTGCCCATAACTCACCACGCTGGCCAAGCGGGTTGGTGAGTGTGTGATAGAATTTCCCCTAATCCCGATGGTATAGTTATACCACTATTGGCGGTTTTTAGAGCCCCTTTAGCAGGAACAGGGTGCACCACAAGAAGGCGGGGTTTACATTTGTCAAGGAGATGCGTTGTTATTTAGATGACGAATTTTCTCAGTATGTTGCGCATCACCTGACCCCCATTGCATATATTAAATACCTTATTGCATATATTTGTTTCCAAATATCAGATTGAAAAAAATCCTTTTTTCCTTTCGATGCCATTTATTACGGAGACTAATTTAGACACAGTTTCTTTTTATGTTTGGTTATAAGGGCGAGATTTGGTAGCTAAGATTATTGATATCTGTATTGGGTTTACCCAAAATGAAGGTGAAATATATATCCAGGAAAAAAATATGTTTTCAATCTGATATTTAGAAACAAGTATATGCAATAAAATGTAGTATTTCGAATTCCATATCATGTGCATTTATGCCCTCTACCGTCGAAGATGCTAATAAAAAAAATGGTTTACATACACTTGCAGCATAACAAGTAATTGATGGTCCTTTTTCAATACTTTGTCATACGTTTACGTCAGGTACAACTCGTCATCAGGGCTTTCATTTGGGTAAAGTTATTATTTCAGGCATTACACTAGCTTCAAAAATTTCTTTCCATATACTATTTAACACAGAAATGGGAGTAATTAAATTGGCTGACAGTGCAAGTATGACGACGTTAGAGTCAGGCGCATGACCGAATGAAGGTAACGTATGTCAACGCGCGGTATGCAAATTTCAAGTCAAATGTTTTCCTTCCATGCGAAATTTAAGTGACCTGACTTTCTAAATATGAGATTGAAGTAAAGTGACTTCGTGAACTCGAGATACCAGTGAAACAGGGTTCTGGATGCGAAGCTTAGTGAAGTGATTCTGTGGAAACTGTATTCAAATGAAATGGTGTCCTTGATGCGAGGCTCACTGAAATGATGTTCTGGATACGAGATTCAAGTGAAATGATGTTCTGGAAGCTGTATTGAAATGAAGTTATGTCCCTGTACGAGATACAAGTAAAGTGATGTTTCGGCTAATAGATTCGAGTGAAGTTCTGCTTCGGATATTATGTTCCAGGGAAATGGTGAGACATGGGTGCGAGATTTAAGTGAAGCCTTAGTACGAGATTTAAGGAAAGCGATAGATTCAAGTGAATTGGTTTTCTGGACAAATGCTTCTAGTGGAATGATCTTTTGTATGGATTATTTCATTAAAACAGTCTTGGTTCGAAACTCAAGTGAATTAAATGCCCTTGACATACGATTTAAGCAAAATAAGACATACTAGATGCGGGAGTCGTTGTACATGATTCAACTGAAGTTAGTTCGGGGCTGGTTCATTTGCCCGACGTTTACTTCACCGAAGGGTCACTTGACCGAAAAACACTTCACCGAAAAGATTGTTTCACCGAAAGATCACTTGATCGAAACGTTCATTTCACCGAAGGGTCACTTGATCGAAAGGTACATTTCACCGAAGAGTCACTTGATCGAAAAGTTTATTTCACCGAAAGGTCTCTTCACCTAAAAGTTCGTTTCATCGAAAGATCAATTCACCGAAGTGTCAGTTTATCGAAAACTTTGGATTTCATTACAGGATCTGTTGAGGCATGGTGCACGTTTGGCAGACAGACCACCGTAACGTTAGGGGAACAAACTCAAATTGCACTTTTGATTTTTTCCGTGTCACAGAGAACGTAAAGATTTACTTTCATGACAAAAATAATTAATTTTAAGTCCCCAGGCCTCGGCTTAGGCCTTTTTAGCAAATTTTTATCATGCTCATAAGGTTTACATAAAAGTCATGTTCAGTGCTCTTGTTCATAAGGTTTACATAAAAAGTAAAATTAATAATGTTGCATATTTTTTCAGGCAAAAAGAATCAATTTTAGGTCTCTAGACATCGGCTTAGGCCTTTTTAGCAAATTTTAAACGTGCGTGCTGATATTCATAAGGTTTACATAAAAAGTCAAGTTCATAATGTCGCACATTTATTCAGGCAAAAAGAATCAATTTTAGAGCCCTAGGTCTCTGCTTAGGCCTTTTTAGCAAATCTTAATCGTGTGTGCTCAAAAGGAGCCCTAAAATTGATTTTTCAATCTAGCGCCCTCAAATTATTTCTTCTTGCCTGAAAAAATATGCAATATTATTAACTTGACTTTTATGTAAACCTTATGAACATGAGCAGGCACGATTAAAATTCGCCAAAAAGGCCTAAGCCGAGGCCTAGAGCCCTAAAATTGATTCTTTTTCCATGAAAAAATGTGCAACGTTATTCACTTGACTTTTTACGTAACGCTTATGAACTTGAGCACGCACGATTAAAATTTTCTAAAAAGGCCTAAGCCGAGGCCTAGGGCTTTAAAACTTTTTTTTTTTTTGCCTGAAAAAATGCACAACAATATTAACTTGAATTTTTATGTAAATCTTATGAATATGAATAAGAAGAATTAAAATTTGCTAAAAATTCCCACAGCTAGGCCTATAAGGTCTTGAAATTAATGTTTTAGGCTTGAGCAAAAAAGTGCAACATATTTTACTTTACATTTTATGTAATACTTATGAATACGAGTAGGGTTAAAATCTGTTAAAATAGCCTGTACTTAGGCCTACGGCCAAAAAATCAATGTTTTGTGGTTAAGTAAAACTGGAACATTATTTACTTGATTTGCTATGTAACCCTTTTGAATATAAGCTCGGAGGATTAAAATTTGACAAAAAGGCACAGATTTAGGCCTTGAAATTAATGTTAAATTTCGAAGAACCTTCTCATGAGGAGGTGTTTCATAGAAATTAAAAGTGTATTTTTTATACAATTCGATAATGTTTAGGTGGCCTGTTTTTCAAAAACCCGCACCACACTCCAACAGATCTCTAACAACAAAATTCTAAGTTTTCGATAAACTGACCATTCGGTAAAATGATCTTTCGATATAATGAACGTTTAGGTAAAGTAATCCTTCGGTGAAATCAACTTTTCGATCAAATGTCCTTTCGGTGAAATTAACTTTTAGGTGAAATGACCTTTCGGTGAAATTAACTTTTAGGTGAAATGACCTTTCGGTGAAATGTACCTTTCGATCAAGTGATTTTCGGCGAAGTGATTTTCGGTCAAGTGACCTTTCGATCAAGTGATCTCGGTACGAGATTCAAATGAACGTATGTTCTGAATATTATATCGGAGCGGAAGTAATGTTTTAGATGAGATTTTCAAGTAAAATGATGTCTTCTTCAAAAGATTCAGGTAAACAGATGTCCAAAATTCCTCGGCAAAGTGCTGTTTTCTTCGCATTTTATCATGTTGCAAAATTTAAGAACACTGCTGGTCACCCAAAATGCAACATCAAGAAGGAAGCATCCGATTGGCCTGAAATTCGCAGCATGCGTCGCCAGCGAGAGGGCGTGCAGACGATTAGCATTGCAGGGCATAAGCAAATCATGTGCCCTCGGCACGCCACCGAGAAGCACTATAAGAAGGATGCACAGAAGCCGGGTGTTTAAGTAGTGGATGTGTGTTGCGCTGCCCGTCCTTTGTGTGGGAAACTTCCTGATGCCTCGTCGCAGAATGCGGCAGTCATGCCAGTACGGTACAGAGTTCGACAGAGGACGAATAGTGGCTTATCGTGACAGCAGTTTATCATACCGAGACATCGGCGCCCATGTGGGACGACATGCAGCCACAGTGAGGCGAGTATGGATTCGGTGGGTGCAGCAGGGACGGACGGACTGACGTGCGCGATTGCCGCAATCACGGTACACCACCGAACGAGAGGACCGGCATGTTGTGCGGCGCGCATTGACGGCTCGCACCGCCACATCACGAACGTTAGCGCAGGAATTAGGGTGTGTTGCGCAACAACCTGTGTCAGCACGTACCGTTCGACGTCGTCTGCAGAAGCGGGGACTTGACGCACAGCGCCTATTGCTCCGATTACCATTGACGTTACACCACCGGCGAGTGCGGCAGCAGTGGACCGTTGAACGCCGCACCTGGGCTACGGAATGGCACGACATTGTATTCTCCGACGAATCCCGCTTCTGCCTGCAACACCACGATGACCGTATCCGCGTGTGGCGGTACCGAGGCGAGAGACTGTATGACACTTGCACTGTGCATCGCCATACCGGTCCGTCGCATGGCGTTATGTTTTGGGGCGCAATTGGATATGACACACGCACCCCTCTGGTACGCATCGCCCGTACACTCAACAGCCACCGCTACATCTCCAACGTTTTGGAGCCTGTAGTCCTCCCTTACCTGCAGGACCTGCCAGCGGCCACGTTTCAACAGGACAATGCGCGCCCGCACGTGGCACGCATCGTGCAACAATTCTTCATGGCTCACCAGGTGTCACTGCTGCCGTGGCCCGCCTGTTTTCCCGATATGTCGCCCATCGACCACGTCTGGTCGATGATCGGCAACCTAGTGGCCCGGCAAGCACCACCCGTGGCTACGCCTGATGAACTGTGGCAACGTGTGGAAGCAGCCTAGACTGACATACCCGAAGCCCACATCCAGAGCCTCTTTCGTTTGATGCCCCCGCGTGTAGCGGCCGTTATTGCCAGCCATGGGGGCCACACGAACTATTGATGTCTGCGTGTTCCATAAGTCGCACGGGCCTGTAAGCTCAATCGTTTCATCTTTGTATCTGTTGTTATGTGTCCAGTAAATCCTGCTTTGCTATCTTGTGTCCTTCTTGGTTTTACATTTTGGGTGGCCAGCAGTGTATTTCATGTGGACAGTTGTAAGCATTACAAAACGGTATAGATGAAGATAGCACTGCTCTTAGTGCAAACTTTATATTACACAAGATATCACAGTCCAAAAATATTTATGAAACTGTAATTAGTAATTTCGCATTTTGGTAAACAATACAAGTTTTGAACTTGTGAATCCGCTAGCCGGGAGATGCGGATTCCCGCTTCAGGACGACGAGATTTTCGGATATTGTCTGACTGACAATTTATGTCATATTTACAACAATAAACTGATTGACAACTTCAAAATTTGTAATGTACAATGGTGTGCTCCAGTAATTCATTCATTGATTCGCATTTTGTTGCATTTAATACTACATTAACCCTCCAGGTAGCAAGCACGCATATATGCGTTCGTAGATTTCTTTGCCCAAATCGGCGACGACGCAATAATACATGAATCGAAAACCTGTACAAAAGCCACGAGAACGCAATGTAGCGTCAGAAAAAATTTAAGCCTCATACTGGCGAGAACGCATATGTGCGCACCTTAACGACGACGAATGCTACAGAAAGACAGGACGCTTTAAGGGGAGTCTCCTGTTATACATATTACATGCCTTTCAAACCTCCTGCCACCTGAAGGGTGTAAACGGAAGTGATATTCTAGTTGAGAAGTTCAAGTAAAATGATGTCTTCTTCAAAAGATTCAAGAAAACTTATGTCTTGAATTCCTCGGTATAAAACGGAAAAAAATGCAAATTCTGTTTTTACACAAAAATTATGGCAAACTTTATATTTACCACCGGTATCTCATTCTGAAGATAATTATGAAGCAGTGATTAGTAATTTCGCATTTTGTTGCGTTTTACAGTACAAGTAACTTATGTTTAAAAGCAGGTTACGTTCACTATTTGTCGGAAATGTAATTCTCACTATGGAAGTTCGAAATAATTTTTGATAATGCGGAAAGAGTGATGCAACTGAGTAAAAATATCGAATCATATTTCAGAAAGGATCATAATTTTTCCTGAGCGCATTTTACGGAAAGAGGTTTGCAGTACGATGTAGGATTTAAGCAAGTATTACAACATGATATACGTGCACGTGATATTGCTCTTAACGCAAACTTCAGATTTGTGTCAAACAAAGATCTTCACTCTTTCCACGTTTATAAGTGAATCACGGAAAAGTTCTCATTGGCCGCCACAGGGAGTCGAACCCAGGGTCTTCCAGTTACACGACGGATATTCTTCCGCTACACCATAGCGGCCTCGAATTCCTCCAGACTCACACACGCTAACTGCCAAGCCAAGTTGGCAGGTGGCTTCTTGGAGCCCCGCACAATGCTGGGGATTCACCAAAGATGGTAAGCAGCAACAGAAGAAATAATTAGAAGGCGAATGAATAATTAATACAGATATTTAACGTGGACCAGGAATATCAAACAAAGATCTTCACTCTTTCCACGTTTATAAGTGAGTCACGGAAAAATTCTCATTGGCCGTCACCGGGAGTCGAACCCAGGGTCTTCCAGTTACGCGCCGGATATGCTTCCGCTACACCACAGCGGCCTCGAATTCCTCCAGACTCACACACGCTAACTGCCAAGCCAAGTTGGCAGGTTGCTTCTTGGAGCCCCGCACAAAGCTGGGGATTCACCAAAGATGGTAAGCAACAACTGAAGAAATAATTAGAAGGCGAATGAAAAATTAATACAGATATTTAACGTGGACCAGGAATATCAGACAAAGATCTTCACTCTTTCCACGTTTATAAGTGAGTCACAGAAGTGGAAGCATATCCGGCGCGTAACTGGAAGACCCTGGGTTCGGCTCCCGGTGGCGGCCAATGAGAATGTTTCCGTGACTCACTTATAAACGTGGAAAGAGTGAAGATCTTTGTTTGATATTCCTGGTCCACGTTAAATGTCTGTATTCAGATTTGTATTTAAACGAGGCTTCACTCGCAGGAAATAAGTATGGTACCTTAATTAATAGCTGCGTCATTTTTCATTGTTTTAACCAAAGTAAGTAGCACTTTAAAATGGTTTCGAAAAATATAATTCGTATTCCCAACTTAATAACAGCTTTTAATAACGCTTCAAGAATAAAGAGGGATGCAGCAGGAGGAAAAAAATTTCGAATCATTATGTTTCCGAAAGACGGATTATTTTTTTTCTCTTGGCATAATATCGTTCACGGATACAATTTTAATTGCGTTTTAATCCTCCTCTTCCCTGAACAGAGGAGACAGAAAATTCGCAAGATGGAGTCAGCCAACTGTTTATTGGGAAATCAATAAGAAGCTTCTTCAGCTTGGATAAATAACTCTAATATTTTTAAACAGCAGCTGGTGAGCAATTAAAAACATCGAAGTGGAAATCTGGAGTATCAAGGAGAGACTCCAAGAGAAACGAATTGCCGCACAAAATGACCGTTTGGGGAATTATAGCTGTGTCGAGCTTCACTCCACTTCCATTTGATCAAAAGCCAGCCTGGTCATAATTACTTTCAGAGTTTTGTCTCAGCATTTCTTTTCAGACTCGTGATTTTAGCTGACGTACAGATCCATGTGCATAAAAAAACAAAACGATATTCACGTTAATAGCTTCTTAACGCTGAAGCTGCATTTTAATAGACTGCCAAAAAAGTGGGGAACGAATGCTTCATTACAAGAATGAAATCCAAAAAAATATTATTTTTCGACGTATAAGTGCCTTATTAAGTGATACCATATAGCACTGGTTCTTAATTACTTTTCACCAGGGACCACATTTTCCTTTCCGTGGAACAAGGCCAGAGGGTGTAAGCACTTAATTTGATAAATGTAAGTCACATATCATACCGATACTCATATAAACATCATTTTTATTTTAATATGTATTAAAGGCAATCTGAAAAATAAAAAGGAGCCCTTTTTCTCTGTCCAGTCACTGTTAAACTCACGATTTTCACAGTCAGCTTTTTTTAGCATTGAGAATGACATTTTGAATTATCACAATAATTGGAGCTGTTGTACTCGGCGCTGCACAAAATACAATACGGAATAAACCTCGGGAAGAATTAGTTCCAAACGCTGCCAGCCAGAATTCATAGCTGTCGAGTCGAGTGGAGAACCAATCACACGGACAAGCGAGTCCTCTTTCATCTCTCCCGTGAAGCCTAGTAGATGGTTGCATAGGAGCGTCAGAGAATTCCGCAGAAAACTACTTAAGTACGTTTATCATTTGTCAAGTGTGAATGCACATTCTGAAACTTTTAAATAGTCACAGAACTAAATCAGACAAAAATATTTATACTGTATTTTACGCTTTCCAACCGTAGGTTGAAGAAGTGTATATTGCTCCAGCTTTGTCCGTCCGTCTGTCGGCTCAATAACTCGCGTAAAAATGGTTCGATTTCGATGAAATTTTAGTATGTGGTAGGGGTCCACCTGGGGACGAATCTTATTGAAAATGGACTAAATGGGGTCAAAGGGCACGGCATAGGTGTGAGATTCATTCCATTGCCTTTGTGCGTCATAACGTGCGTAAATATGGTTCGATGTCGATGAAAGTTTAGAGTATTGTAGGGGACCATCTCAGAATGAACTCCATTGAAAATGGGTGAAGTGGGTTCAAAGGTTAGGACAATGGAGCGGGATCCATTCCACTGTTCTTGTGCGTCATAACTACCGTAAAAAAGTTCTGATTTCGATTAAAGTTTAGTATATGGTAGGGGACCACCTGGGGACAAACCCTGTTAAAACAAAAAAGGCAAAATGGGGTCAAAGGTCAGGTCATAGAAGCGGAATCACTTTCATCGCCATTATGCGTCATAACTTACGTAAAAATTCTTCGATTTGGATGAAATGTTAGTATGTTGAAGGGGCCTGCTTATAAAATGGGCGAAATGGGGTCCAAGGTTAGAACACAGGAGCGCAATCTATTCCATAGCCTTTATGCATCATAACTTACATAAAAATGCTTCCATTTCGACAAAACTTTATCATGTTATTTCGGAGGTATAGTGAACCGATTCTGTAGAGTATCATCGAAATGGGATCAAAAGTCAGGTCACAGGAGCGAGATTTATTCCACAGCCATTATCCTCATAACTTGAGTAATCATTTCTGGTATGTTGGAAAGCGTATTAGAATCAATGCATTGCATGATTTTACTAACCTGTATATTCTAAATATTGATAAACATTCTTTTTTTTTTTTTTTTTTTTGGCCTGTGGATTTTATACAGAATTTTTGGAAGCCTTCCTGATGACATTCTCCTTACATGGCCAAATCATTGCATTCTCCGCATCTCAATAGTTTGAATAATATTTACTTTAACACTTATAATATCTCGAATTTCAGTATTACGCTCCGGGAAAGAGGGGAAGAGGATGACCAAGGAGAAAGTAGATGGAGGAGATAAAATCAAGTTAAAAAAATAATTGACTCGATGAAATGATGGCTTTGGATAGAGCGAAGTGGAGGACATGTGTGTGTGTGTGTGCGTGTGCGTGCGTGTGTGTTTGCAAGTGCCAATCCGAGATTTGACGTTTAAGGGCAACAGAAAATGGAAAAGGAGAGACAAGAGAGAGAGAAAGAGAGCACGTAAAAACTAGGTAAACCTAAGGAATAAGATTTGCATTTTAGCAACTAGGCTGAATAAATTATTACAATAAATCCACGGATACAAACGTATAACAGGAATGATGAAGTACAGTGGATGTTTACACATTTTAGAACGATTTTCCAGCAATTTAAGTAACGTTTAAATTATTTCTTTCTTAAATATTCTATCTGATATCGCTTTCTCTGGACTATGAACCTACATCTAGATTTCCAAGATAATAAGGCATTTCTTAAAATTGTTAGTGGTATTTTATTCCACTCCTCTTCCACTGCTTTCCATAGACCAATCATTGTTTTAGGTGTGCGTTTAGAAAGCGCTCTTTTTATTAGTCCGAAGGCACAACAGTCCATTGGTGACACATCAGGGGCCTTTGAAGGAATATGAACAAAATGTATAGACTTGATACCCGTCTCTTTTTTCATTTTTTCAAAAAATAGAGTGGTAGATTTGGATGTATGACTGGTAGCCTTATCCTGATGGAGTTCTACTCTTTGAAGGCTATGTGGATAAAGGAATGGTATTTCCTCTTTAAATATAGGAGTTAAAGCATTATAATTTTAGTGATATAGATTTTAACATTCTCTTCAACTTTTCTTAACTCTAATTCCTCATTGTACGAGAAACAAGCAATAATCATGAATCCTTTACTGAAACTTTCTCTGGATTCTTGAAACCAAGTTTGTTAAGTCTTGTTCTGCTCTTTTACGATAGTAAAGCGGCCTTTTTTGTTACAGTCTTTTAGGTAGATCCATGCTTCATAATAGTCACCATTAATTTCCACCTATAAAGAAGTCTACATCGTGTTCTGTCGTAGACTTCTTTACGAAAATTACATAATAGTAACCATTAATTTCCACCTGCCTTCGGTAAGTAATTTTCATAAAGAGTCTACGTTGTGTTCTGTCGTAGACTTCTTAACGAAAATTACATAATAGTCACCATTAATTTCCACCTGCCTCCGGTAAGTAAGTTTCATAAAGAAGTCTATGTCGTGTTCTGTCGTAGACTTTTTTACGAAAATTACATAATAGTAAATATTAATTTCCACCAGCCTCCGATAAGTAATTTTCATAAAGAAGTCTAGGTCGTGTTCTGTCGTTGACTTCTTTACGAAAATTACATAATAGTCACCATTAATTTCCACCTGCCTCCGATAAGTAAGTTTCATAAAGAAGTCTATGTCGTGTTCTGTCGTAGACTTCTTTACGAAAATTACATAAAAGTCACCATTAATTTCCACCTGCCTCCGGTAAGTAAGTTTCATAAAGAAGTCTATGTCGTGTTCTGTCATAGACTTCTTTACGAAAATTACATAATAGTCACCATTAGTTTCCACTTGCCTCCGATACGTAATTTTCATAAAGAAGTGTACGTCTCTCAGCCACGTGCTTAGGCAAATGGCGGTGAACATTATTTTGGGGGTTTTTTCAGGTTCAAATATTTGTTTACTACCTTGTTTACAGTTAATATAGAGAGTTTCAACGACTTAACGATTGCTCTTTGGTTCGGTTGATTTTTTTAAGACCAGAAACCTTACTTTTGAAATATACCTTTTTGAATATTCGCTTGGTGTTCTTTTTTCTCTTAAAAACCATGCTTGACGATTTTCTCCTCTATTATTAATAATATTTCTTAATTTTCGTTTATAAAAGTCAATTCCACGATTTTCACAGCGTTTCTTAATTACAGGACACGAATGTCCACAACTTGTTTACGTGCGCCATTTTCTTAGCAGACGATATTTAATTGCAGCATATGTTTCTTTCGTGTTCATCTAACTCGCTGTTGCCAGTTTCAATTCTTTGAACTTCTTTTATGTTCTGCAATTTCTTATCAAAACCGTTCTACAAATGTGTGAACATCATCTGTAGTTCTGAATATTTTGTTGGTGTGCAATGCACACACAAAGTACTGTTTCTGATGGTGACAGAAACACACAACAGCATCATAAGGAGAGAGCGACGCTATGTGGTCTGACCACTTAGCAACAGGAACATGTCTGGTGCGCTACCAACAAAAGCAACGCATGCGACTTCCAGCCGAAGGTGATATCTGTCGTCAGGAGAAGTGGCGTACCCAGAAATTAATTTTCGGTGGTGCATATCGTCGCCGCAATGTCAAAACCTCCAATGCAAAATTTTGTAGTTTGAATTATCGCTATTTAAATATCAAATTTGATCAAAGAATCACTTTTGGAATTACAACACACTGTTCAGCCCTATACATAACATTTACCACAAGTTGCATCTCCATTATCCATCAGTGAATAAAATTTTATATGATCAACAATCGAAAAATTCTCACAATTTTGGTTTTATCACTACAGCTACGATATAATTTTTTCCTGAAGTGATGAAAGAAATGTGCATGAGAACAGGCATTTCTATTTTTCTCAAATGCTATTCATTACAAAGTAATGTTCATTCTACGTTTTTGTTTTTCTGCTATGGTATGTACTCAAGATAAAAGGCTTACCCTCTCCTTCCCCCAGGCCCCACCATTCATTAGGCTGACGCCCTGACCACTACAACACCAGTTTGCTCTCTTCTTTCTTTGGTGGCATACAAGTGGGAAATGCCCACAGGAAGGGAAGGAAAGGGGGTGTAGGCATTAACAATAGGCATATATAATCTCGTCTGACCATTCCAAATAAAGAAATAACTAATGGCAATTTAAGGAAGACCAGAATGGCGATACTAACAAAATAACGTCACCGACAATTTTTATCAATTTTTAATACTGGACAAAATTATTTTGTGGGTGCATATCGCCCTTTGCACCCCCTCTGGGTACCTCATTAGTCAGGAGGATACATAATTTATTTTTTGTCTGCACAGAAGGTTTCTACCTAAACACAACGACATTCATAATTATTTAACCATCACGTTTCTAGCAACTGTAATGCAGTTTTTCTTTCCATACAGCTTTGAACACCTGTCACCTGACACTGAAAGTTACGTTTTGCGAATCATCAGGCAGGAGAGGGCAATATAAGCAGCAGTGCAGAAAGAGGCAAGATTTTTGCGACTCTAAAAGCGATGTGCCGAGCTATGAAATAAACCATTATTTTTGCATATACTTACTATGTTGCACAGTAAATACGAGAAGGGCTGGGAGGGCAGTGACGGCGTTTACCCTCCCAGGATGGTCCTACCACGGGCGTAATTTCGTATTCTGAGGAACGTAAAATAATAGAAATGAACAGCGTCTGAATGAATTTGCCAAAAAATTTAACTCAAATACAAAGTTATACACTTTAATATTTTCTTTTGTATATACTTTAGTTAACCGCATACACCATTACGCGCAGCTAATTAGCATACAGAATTTACACTATGAGTTGTGGACCACTTTATATGGATGCATAAACAATATACCGATATGCCTAAGCAACGTGTCTTTTCCGAATACGTCGTAGGGAGAAAGAGCTATTTAGCGATTTGCGCTCTGTCAGCCAAAGTTTCTCTGAACGTTTAACCTTCAACGGAATTTTTCCAAGCCCTACTCCGAAAACATCTTCCTATTGTTACGTTTACTATCCAATACTCATTCCTTCTGTACTGGTTTGTTTTCATTCTGCGTTTCTGCTCATATGATGTCGATGTTCATAAAACGTACGTTTCACCTGATATTTAAAAACTTTGGCTCTTGGGTATTCACCTAATTTTTAAATTTTAAATAAAATTATGTCGAAAACTGGAAGTGAAATTTTTTAACAATCATAATGCTTTCCCATAACGAAGGTATGAGAAAATAAGAACCGCTTATTCTGTATTTGAATGGAAGTAAGGATCTTTTGAACTCAATGGGGCGTAATTTCAAAGCTCGCCCCTCCCAGATAAGAGAAGCTTGCTACTTTCTTGAATACGAGGTACGCTCAAAAACTTTTCTGAATGGCCTCAGTGTAGCTTTAAGCGGGCGTGCATCGCATTTTTGACCTTGACTGTTCTCTAGAGTTTAATGAATTGAGATACGTATGTGATGCTTTACGGGGTTCTCTGTCTTGCTTCAGTATCCATTTTTACGAAGGGAAGCAAAGTGAACACGTATTGAGGCCCATCGATAGAGATTGGTGATCGTTACAATAGGAAGACCGTTCTTTCCACCTTTTTGTGTACTGACTTCTGGGTCATTCAGCGAATCGGCTTTTCTGTAGGAAATTAACTGCAGGAACATTCCAGTTGCGAAGTGTACTGCGAATTTTTTTTTTTTTTTTTTTTGAATTTCACGATCTGCTTGTTATACAAAGAAACATACGGTTCTACCAGTTTTGAACAAATATTTGATGGTGGCATATTTCGTTTTTTGTTTTGTTTTTTTATATCCGAAATATGTTGCATTTCGCGTGCAACTACGCTGTGCTCTGGGCTTGCACTCACGTGTTTATTTCTTTAATTCAACCATTAAAGAAAAAAAATAGTTTTGTTACTCTTCTAAGCAAAATAAATAGATAAAAGAAGGAAGAAGGAAAGGAAGAAAGCGAGGAAGAGGTAAATGCGTTGGATTATGATTTCACTGAACGTGTAGTTATACTCTTACATTTTTCTGCTTCAAAGTTATAACTATTCTAATTTGCAAAGCTATCACGTAAGCATGCGTCACTCATACTAAGAAACACATTAATCATTCACTCACACATAGTAAGATAAGCTCAAAACTTTTGCTTTGTTGGTAAAGCGTAACCAAGTTGGAACTGGTGTCTGGAGCAAACTGAAAAATATATTTCAGTTTCATTCTTAGAAATTTATTATGAACAGCCATATGTTTTGTGCTTTGAAGTATACCATAGCTTAGATCAAATCGACAACTTTTATTCACTATTGATTTTTTTTTTGAGGTTTATAGTTTGGCTGAGCGTTTGGCTCGGTTTCGTCAGAACAAATGGGTCGTAAATGTTTAAATCATCAATGAATAAAACACGGGATTACACCACTGTACAATACAAATGTGTAAGTTGTGTATCCGTTTATTGGTGTAAATATGACATGAATGGTAAGTCAGATAATATCCGAAAACTTGAAAATTTCGGCGTCCTGGAGCGGGGACCGAAACCGCGTATTCCGCCCGAGTGTGCTAACCACTACACCACCCAGAACGATCAAGTTTACGCTTAATTTGAATATAACCATCACAGGATTTGCTAGTCGAAGCATCCGGCACTGAAATATATAGCGAATCTGGAGGATTCGAATTCATTCCCGTGATTGTCCGGAGACGCAGGATTCACAACTTCCAAATTTATATTGTACAATGGTTATAACGAAGTAAATTTCTCCGGCATTTTTTTCCAAGCCGGAGTTCGAACCCGGGTCCCCTCATTCCGGAATAAGTCACTCTACCAATTGAGCTACGCGGACGTTCGTTCTGACTGCTGTCTGCCTTTATGTCGTGTGCGTCCTGCTGGCAGGTACGTCACATGGTGTAATCCCGTTCTTCATTTATTTAAACCTCCGGGCAATCAGGGTAATGAACTCTAATCCTCCAGATTCGCTATATATAAATGCCCGTTGCTTCGACTAGCCAATCATGTGATGGTTATATTCAAATTAATCGGGAACTTGAAAATTGGTCGTTCTGGGTGGTGAAGTGGTTAGCATAATCGGGCGTTATCCGGGAGACGCGGATTCGGTTCCTGCTCCAAAACGACGAAATTTTCAAGTTTTCGGATACTATCTGACTTACCATTCATGTCATATTTACAGCAATAAACGGATTCGCAACTTCCAAATTTGAATTTAAATCATTGATATCATCAGTGTTACGACAGTCAAGAACAATTTTTTTCGACGGTCAATTTTGGCGAATTGTTTTCACGCTCTATAAATGGGGTCCATGCCATGTTGTTGACAAGTCGTGAAGAACTGCGATATATGTGGAAAGCTTCCAAATTATTAAGTTTGATAATTGAATCAGGCTTATCAATAAGTTTAGCGTTGTCAAACCAAAATTTATGGCTATTTTCTTGACAACGACTTCTTCAGTTTGCAGTTCCTTACTTAAGTCTTGTGTTCCTTTATACGAAAACTTAATGCCCTGCTGGTCTGTTCAATATATAAATGTCCACATTCACGAGAGATCTGATAAATTCCACAGGAATTTATACCTTCGACGTAGTCTTTTGATCCTTCAAAATTAATTTTGCTTATGTGTTTTGAAAATTACTTTCAACTTAAAACTTTCTTAGAAATTTTGAAGCAAATCTGTAGAGCAAATGGGATGACAGCCCAATTGCTAAACTAGTTATGTAATAGTTTGCTGTCACTGTTATAATAAGTGTGTATTATCTTTAACACAGATGAAAGACAAGGTAACCGAAACGAAAACAAAATTAGAAACAGCATGAGGTAGATTTTATATTCCAGATCACGATTTCAGTTTCCGTTGATCGCGAACTAATTGCCAGCTTTTCGTGACTGGAATGCGAGTGTGCGCATGCTCCGTGGATGTTGGATTTAATACCCGAACAACGGAAAATGCGTGTGCAGCGAATCTCGAACGCGACTGGCAGCAAAAGCGGCCGCAGGAAATTCAATTGCAGGGTTCCTGAAACATTTTCTCAGGGCAGCAGAACAACAGAGGTGATTTCTTGCGGATGTCTTAACACCATTATCCAAAGAAAACCAGTTGCTCCCTTTCGGGAATATCGAATACACCTGACTTCCAGACGTTCGCTAGCTTCGTTTGCAGTAATTCGATGAATGGGGAAAAATCTTTTTCGTGTTCCCTGTTTATCACAAAAGCGCATTTAAGTGATAATCTTCTGCATTCTATTCCGCAGATACGAACGGAAGATTAAGCGGTACGTGTAATCTGTAATTATATGGCTTCGTTAACCGTCTCGATTGTCGGCTTGGCGTCGTTGGAATTGTAATCTCTAGGGTATTTATTATTTACAGGAAAGGAGCTTTCATAGCGAAGGTAAAGTAGGCGTACAGATGTTATTCCTACGCTTAGATATAAAATTAGCCTTACTACATAATATTTGGTAACTGGAATAGAATCATAAATAGGCCTAATTTGTTACCCTTTCTTAGCCGAGTTAGAAAACGTTACTTAAAATTCGACTCATAAGTTCATACAACGTCTTGATTTGTAAAGGGGGGATTCTCATTTTGGCGCTAAATTTACCGCTTTTTTAAATTTTTGGAGTGTTTATTGACAAAAATTTGCAGTCAGTGGATTTCAAAGTACGAACATCTATTTATTATCGTTTCAGGTATTTACAAAACAATTTTTAATAAGTTTTATAAAGAATCACGCCCGCAAATCACCATCGACCCGGACACTGCGCGAAGATCCGCTGTCCCGGGTTGGCATGATTTCTCCATTCCAAGTGATCTGAAACAAAAAAACTCGAACGGCGTTTTACTCTATGCACAAGTAGTTATCGTTTGATGAACCAGAAAAAATATATATACATATTTGAGGAAATGGTGACTTGTCAAACTCAAATTGTCATTTAGCTCAAAAAATTGACAACTTTTTTTTGCTATTAAAAAAATACATAACGTATCGTGTTTCTGGTTCATCAAACAATAAAAAGATGTTTGCTGAACATGCAGTTCTACATTTGAAGTCCATCGGTACAAAAAGGTTTTGAAATTCATGCCAACCATTCGTGAAAAAGCTGTTTCGAGAAAAACGCATTTAAAGTTTCAAGTACAGTTTACGGAGGCATATCCAGTACTTACAGTATATTTTTGCTAATCTGCTATACCAGGGCCATACAGTGTTCCTTCCTCTGCTTCGTAGAGCTCGTTTAGAAACATTTGATCGCTTCTACGTCTTGTACGAGCCTATTTTGTAGCCTGGAAGCTGCGTCTCGATAATCTCTGCAGATCATGTTCATCCCGCGCGTTGGGAAATGTCTTCGTTTGCTCGACAATAACGATTCCTATCGTTGTCATCATTTTCGGGACGGCAGAAAAACCTTCATCAAAAATGCCTGCTGGTACAAAAGCTGCCTTTTCGAGGGTTTTTGAGTCACAGTGAAGATGTTTGTGAGCGAACCGCCAAACAGTAGAATTGAAACTTTGGTTGTTTTGATTGTCACACCTTTCTAGCAACTCTCTTGATGACAAATCATTGTAAACTAGCTTCATGATATTTTCGACATCTTTATGAAGGGGGTGTTTGTGATTGAATTCTTCCAGAGTTTTCTCTCTGTGACCCCGCTGGACATTAATAGATTATAACTGGCCAATTTTGAGAACTTCCACTTGAAATTTGGTACACATATTCTTAAGATCTGAAATAACAAAATAACGTAAAAAAATCGATTTTTTTTTCATAAAAAAAAAAAAAAGAGAATCTTCCCTTATAGTTCACTCCGTAGAGCTACTCTGTCTGACTTTAGTAAGAATACCCTCATATACTTTGTAGCGTTTGTGGGTGGTTGACGTACTGAACACTACATAAGTCAATTCTCAAAACTTCACGTATATAGTTAATCAGGAGCCACTCAAATAACTTCAAAAAGGTTGCTTACTAATCAGTCTTTTATTTCAGCCAACACTTCTTATACCATGGTTTAATATCCGGACAACGTTAGTCGTAAATTGTACATATGAATAACGCAACACGCAGCCTTTAAATACCTCAAACGGTAATTAAACAATATCGTATCCACAATTAGCATGAATGGCTTTGCAGATTTTTTCCGTTCTGTCTTCGTTACATAGAATTTTTTCCCCACCAACCTAATATTTCCCCTGTAACTGCCGAAGGTCAGTTCGAACAGCTTGACATTCTTAACATTGACCGATTCACTGAGAATGAGATCCTACACGCTATCAAGAAACAGAAAGGAAGTAGAGCTGTTGGCCCTGATGTGATTCCTTCGTACATAGTCAAAGGGTATGGGGAGATGCTTACTAAGCAGCTGCTTCATATTTATAATCTAATTGTCATTACTGGAATTTTCTTTTGCAAATCTGAAAAAAGCGAAAATTTTCCCTGTTTTCAAAAAAGGCAGCCAAGACTCTATAGAGAATTATCGAACTATCACAATTATTTCTGTCTTAGCGAAAATAGTTGAGTCTCTTATTTTTTCTAAGCTATGCGATCACTTCAGACGTGTCCTCAGTTCTGCACAGCATGGTTTTGTGAAGAAACGCTCAACGCTTACGAACCTATTCCACATCACAGAGGATATTTCGTTATCTATTGACAGAGGATATTTCGTCATCTATTGACAGAGGATCACAAGTTGCTGTTTTTTACACTGACTATGCTAAAGCTTTTGATGAAGTTCATCATGTCATTTTACTCAAGAAATTGAACTGCCTTGGCCTCAGTGATAACCTGATGTCCTTGTTTAAGTCCTATCTTTTTAACCGATCCCAGTCTGTTATTTATAACAATAATGTTTCTGATTCCTATGTTGCCACATCTGGAATAACCCAAGGCTCTAATTTAGGACCACTCCTGTTTTCCATATACATTAATGACCTTCCTTTTTGCATTGATGGCCCTTCTCCCTTGTTTGCCGATGATCTCAAGCTCTATAGCAATGTACAGACTCCTGTAGACTGTCTTGCTCTTCAAACTGACGTCAATAACCTGCTTCAGTGGTGCACATTAAACCACCTCCACCTGAACACCTCCAAGTGTCATGTCGTTTTCTTCCCTCGGAAAAGAAACCCAATTCCTTTTACTACAAAATTAGCGACTATATTCTTAGCCGGACAAACGAAGTCCAGGACTTGGATGTCACGTTTGGTTCGAACTTGGACTTTAAAAGTCATGTCAAAACAATTGTACGTAAGTACAGCGTACAGAAGTCTTGGATTTATCATGCGACATTCCAAGTATTTTTCTAATACTCAGACACGTATTCGCATTTTTAAGACTACGGTAAGATCCTCACTGGAATATGCGGCGACCATTTGGAGCCCTAGCCTTGTAACTCTAGTGAATGAAATCGAGAAAGTTAAAAAAAAATTCTTAGACACCTTTTTTACAAATCGACTGGTGTTTATATAGCGGACATCCCGACGGCTGACCTTCTGACATTATTTAAGATGACCTCTTTGCAATCGAGAAGGAAGGCTCTCCAACTCAAGTTCCTGTACGGCATCATCAATGGAGAGATAGATACTCAAATTGTAAACCAATTAAGTTTCCGTGTCCCACGTTCACCGAGGACAGAAACTGAACTATTTGCTGTGCCATTTTGCAGAACTGATGCTAGATAAAATTATCCGTTATGTAAAATGAATAGATTTCACAACTCACTTGAAGAATGTCCGGATGTTTTTAATATAAGTAATATTTTTTTCCATAAAGCATGTTTTGCAAGACTGTAAATATCACTTGGTAAATATAATTATAGTAATCCCTGTAACTAGATATACCATCTGTAGGGATGTGCTTAGAAATAAATAAATAAACGTTCACCATCAAATCCCACACACTCTGTCTCTCCATCCCTTTGTATTCTCCGTCGCACTATTCAAGTCATAGTATGTCCTGGTTGTAGTGTCTTGGAGTAGCTGTGACACAAAACAATTCCTTAGCCGTCCTCTTCCTCTCTTGTCTTGAATTTTTCCTTCCAAAACTTTCAGAATCGGGCTTCCATGGCGCAATTTGTGTCCCATCCATAACATTCTTGAAGTCACAGTATGTTCTAGTATTAGTGTCTTGGAGTAGCTGTGCCACAAAACAATTCCTTAGCCGTCCTCTTCCTCTCTTGTCTTGAATTTTTCCTTCCAAAACTTTCAGAATCGGGCTTCCATGGCGCAATTTGTGTCCCATCCATAACATTCTTGAAGTCACAGTATGTTCTAGTATTAGTGTCTTGGAGTAGCTGTGCCACAAAACAATTCCTTAGCCGTCCTCTTCCTCTCTTGTCTTGAATTTTTCCTTCCAAAACTTTCAGAATCGGGCTTCCATGGCGTAATTTGTGTCCCATCCATAACATTCTTGAAGTCACAGTATGTTCTAGTATTAGTGTCTTGGAGTAGTTGTGCCACAAAACAATTCCTTAGCCGTCCTCTTCCTCTCTTGTCTTGAATTTTTCCTTCCAAAACTTTCAGAATCGGGCTTCCGTGGCGCAATTTGTGTCCCATCCATAACATTCTTGAAGTCACAGTATGTTCTAGTATTAGTGTCTTGGAGTAGCTGTGCCACAAAACCATTCCTTGGTCGTCCTCTTCCTCTCTTGCCTTGAATATTTCCTTCCAAAACTTTCAGAATTGGGCTTCCATGGCGCAATTTGTGCCCCATCCATAACATTCTTGAAGTCACAGTATGTTCTAGTATTAGTGTCTTGGAGTAGCTGTGCCACAAAACATTCAAGGCAAGAGAGGAAGGTCGTCCTCTTCCTCTCTTGCCTTGAATATTTCCTTCCAAAACTTTCAGAATCGGGCTTCCATCGCGCAATGTGTGTCCCATCCATAACATTCTTCTTCTGTTTTACATGTTGTCAGATTCTTGGGTTCTCCCACTCTCTCCATGACGTCCTGATTAGTCTTTATATCAAGCCAGCTTATTCTCTCCATTCTTCTATAAATCCACATCTCAAATGCCTCCCGCCCTTTCACTTCCTTCTTGATCAATGTCCATGTCTCAGAGCTGTAGAGAGCTACTAGCTAAATATATACCTTTAAAATTATCTTCCTCAATTTCAGATTTTTATTTCTGGCAGACTTTGATTCTCTCTGAAGGACATTTTTGCCATCCCCAGTCTCATTCTAATTTCCTCTTCACATCTCGCATTTTCAATAATAATTTGACCCAAATAGCGAAATGATTTAACTTGTTCGATGTCCTTCTATTTTAAAGAATGCCTGTTCTGGATCCTTCCCTATTACCACTAGTTTTGTCTTATTTTTATTTATCTTAATTCTATAGATAATCGCATTTTTGTCTATTTTTGACATCATGCGCTGTAATGATTTGGCTGATCCTAATACTATTGCCTGGTCTTCCGCAAACTTGATTACCTTAATACAAATTTATATTAATTGTTAATCATTTTCTTAACTTTTTTAGCGTCAGCAATTACAGTAATAGCCTTTTTAGTGTAAGTACTTCGATTAATAACCATATATTCAATAAGATATTCAACCTAATATTCTGCAGAACATACAGATTTATTAATCTACGACGACATCAACTGCCAAGAAGAAATTCAGATGGGGATCATCTAAAATATTCATTTATTCACGTTTTTGAAAACATACGTTTTACTTTATTTCCGTATTTTTAATGGGAAATATTTTTGTGGTGTCTTTGTTCAATGCACAATCAATCAACCTTGTAATTTTATTATTTACAATTTTCAATGCTCTTTTGAAGAGCTTAAATATGAGTTAATTATATATGAATTAACTAAATTACTCTATGTATTATACTATGAATAGTTTATGGAATGCAAAAAAAGTATAAATAATTACACATGGATTAAGATTCATTTTTAGGCACTCCCCAGAAATCATGAATCCTAAGGATTTTGCTAAGGATTTATGTTTACTTTTATTATGATCCTAAGGATTTTGCTAAGGATTTATGTTTACTTTTATTATGATCCTAAGGATTTTACTTTAATTTTTTCCTCTAAAGTTCTTTAACAGAATAGTGGTTTCAGCAAAAAATTTACTGAATTAATTGCAGTCGCCATTTAAGAAATTAAGAAGTCTTCGAAAATTTCCCTACAAAGAAGAAAAAATAGAAGCGCACAAAATTTACCTGATCGCTCAAATTTCTTGAGAGCACGATAACAATCAGATTAACTTACCCTCTGTTTCGGACAAATATCGCATTCGAAGAGGGAGGGTTATCTCCCTGTAGTTTTCTCCTGGATGGGTACTAAGAGAAGTTCAGCACACCAAAACTTCATTTTGGTGTGCTTGAGAAGATCCAAGGGGGTGTGGCGTAGGGTGCAGTAGCAACCACGCTGTGTAACGTTTTGATGCGAAAATTGGGTCTAAATTAATTACTATTAAAAGGGGGGACGGACTTAATAGGCGTGGCTAAATTATGTCGATAATTAAATTAAATATTTGACCTATTGAAATTTAATTGGAAAACTAACTTATTTTAATTAGGGAAGTCTTGTAATTCTTTTTGTCTCGGTGGAAACAAAGGAATTAGTGCATCATCTCTGGAGGTCTGTGAGCAGCGAGGGACCACACCAGACGGCAATTGAGAAGCACTCAGACTCCCATAAAGACGGTTTCAAGTGTGCCATTAGTGCCAAATATCTGTAGGGAACGCGGGAAAATAATGATTACGAGGGGCGAGGGTCAAAAAACGGCATCTTGCAGGAGCAACGACGCTCCATGCGAAAGGCATGAGAGAAATCTCAAGTGTCTGGTGAAGAGGAGCATATGAGGCCCACGTGACCGAGAATAGCTGAAAAGTAGCGAAAGAAGTCAGTATTCTATCTCCGTACGCAGAAGTAAGCCGCACGTGAGACCCGTCCACAAAAAAAGGAAGATACGCAATAATGCTCAGCGCTGCTGTAAGACGCTGGCATATAGAGTCCACGGTATCTGACGCGCTTCCGTAGGTCGTATAGCTACGAAGAAGAACCAGGCTAAATTTATACTTATTGGCTGGAGATAAGCCCGCCAGGTGTGGCAAAATCTGGAACTTAAGAGGACGGTTCTACAACCGCCGAAAATAGTTGCTTTATTCGCTCTCAAGGTCCATGTACTGATGACAGAACGTTATGAACGTCGGGAGAGTTTCTCTTGATAGGGATACAATTCCAGCGGATCTCTGCCCGACCAGGAAACTAGCATTGGTAAAACACGACTGGCAAACCAGCCTTACTAAAAATCGCCGTCCCTAGCCCCAGAGAAGAGGACGTTGACCTCTCAACAAAAACGTCGCTTCCTCGTCGTAGACAGAATTTCTTAACCGAGTGCGAAAGAGCGTCCCATCTTCCTTGACGGAGTGCGAAAGAAATACCACTGTTCATCCGACAGTCCCCCTGCCTGCAGGGCAAAGAGTAGTCAGCGCTGATTGCCATTTTTCACCCTCCCACGAGCGGTCGGGGAGAAACACGAAAGAAGGCTCTCTCTCTGCTGCACCGCCGAACGAAGGAGTGTACAAAAAGAAAACCAACAAATCAGTGGACCCTCTGTGACACTCAGGTGAGAAAAAAACGATCATCCACTACTGTTACAGAGGTGCAGGTGTGTGTGTAAGTGTTACGGAAAATAGCTATTTCTACAATTTGGGTTATAGCTCACCAGTCAACAAGACGTCAGTACTTTTTTTTTATTTTTGTTGTCGATCGTTATCCTATCACCGAGAGGAGGTAATAAGAACTTGAACTAATATCAGACTTTAGATTAGAACTTTGATACGCCCTTTTTTTGTGATGCGGAAGACTTATTCCTAAATCCAGAAGAAGATATTAGCTCCGATAGGGAGCATAACAGTTGTTTATATCACTGCGGGCCATGCCCCGGGATAGTGTTTCCTCCTACGAATAAAGAGGTTTAATTGATTAATCTTGCTCTATTCATTCCATAAGCTCTGGTGTGGTAAATAATTCTTCCTATAAAAATCTCTGTGTTTTCAGCAAACCTCACGTTCTCGCTAATTTATACCAGCTCCCAAATTAAAAGAATCTACGGATTCGTTCTTATCAAATGGTGCCAGCAGTGATATCTATAAGTGAAGAATGTCTAAATTATACCGCTCGGCACGTTCGCATCAGTATATTCTATTTTAACTTTTCTTTTTAGTTTCTTTTTCTATGTAGGTTTGAGTTCGTTCTCTTAGACATTTTCAAATCTTAATGTTATGTCTTTTCCCTCAAACGAGAATGATGTTGGCAACACACTGAGGTCGGAACAAGTGACGTATGTGAGGCCGAATAAGAACGATAGATAAAAAGGCAATGCAGCGGTTGTTTAAGGGGATTGATGTTAGTGATGATAGACGTGCTGTTATACTGCGATTGAATGTTAAATCACTGATAATGTGTTGAGAACGCCAATAAACCGGATATGAGCGTGGAGTACAAACCATGCAAGCAAAACAAACGTATTTGTAAGTACCACAATTGACCTCTTTCTTTTAATGTGTATAGATACCTTCTAATATTACATTGACTTTAGCACATATAACGTAATTACTGACGTAAGGACTAAGTTACAGCGGAAAAACAAATTACGTTATACCTGCTGCGGCCGAGCTGCCTCACATGCAGCACAAAAGACCGACAAGAGAAAAAGAGCTTTCTTTGGCTACGAGAGCGAAAAGAGCTTTCTTTGGCTACGACAACGAAAAGAGCTTTCTTTGGCTACGAGAACAGCTTACTTCGGTTACGAGAGCAAAATGAGATTTATTCGGCTATGAGAGCGAAACGAGCTTTCTTTGGCTTCAAGAGCGAAAAAGGATTTCTTTGACTACGAGATCAAAAAGAGCTTCCTTTGACTACGAGAGCAAAAAAGGTTTTTTTGGCTTCAAGAGCGAAAAGAGATTTCTTTGACTACGAGAGCAAAACGAGCTTTCTTTGGCTACGACAACGAAAGAGCTTTCTTTGGCTACGAGATCAGCTTTCTTCGGCTACGAGAGCGAAGAGAGAATTCTTTGACTACGAAATCAAAAAGAGCTTCCTTTACTACGAGAGCAAAAAGAGCTTTCTTTGACTACGAGAGCAAAAAGAGCTTTCTTTGGCTAAAAAGGCAGCTTTCTTTGGCTAAAAAGGCAGCTTTCTTTTGCTAAAAGAACAGCTTTCTTTGGCTAAAATAGCAGCTTTCTTCGGCTACGATAGCGAAACGAGCACTCTTTGGCTACAAGTGCGAAAAGAGCTTTCTTGTGGCTACGAGACCAGCTTTCTTGGGCTACGAAACTAGTTTTCTTGGGCTACGAGAGCCAAAAGAGTTTTCTTTGGCTACAAGAGCGAAAATAGATTTCTTTGGCTACGAGACCGAAAAGAGCTTTCTTTAGCTACGAGAGCAAAAAGAGCCTCTTTGGCTACGAGAGCAAAAAGAGCTTTCTTTGGCTACGAAAACGAAAAGAGCTTTCCTTGCCTACGAGAACGAAAACAACATTTTTTTACTTCGAGAGAGAAAGGAGCTTTCTTTGACTACGAGAACAAAAAAGAGCTTTCTTTGGCTACGAGAGCGAAAAGAGCTTTCTTTGCTACGAGAGCGAAAACAGCTTTCTTTGTCAAAGAAAGCGGAAGAACTTCTTCGGGTACGAGAGCAAAAAGAGCATTATTTGGTTTAAAAATAAAGATTTTGTGCTGTCAGCTGATCATTCATATGCACGTACTTTCCGCTTAATAAATTTTGAATTGCTTCGTATTGCTTTAATACGAATCACAATTCTAAATTTTTAGCGTGCTACAGCATTGTAGAACGTAGTCACTAGCTGCCACTGGGTATACCGACTGTGGCACTCGACAATCAATTCGCTGGAGAAGCATTTATTATTTACGTACGTTATGTGGAAGAACCATTATACAGGGTTTTTTTTTCAGTGCAGAAGTTCAGGAAATGCTTTCCCGTTCTGGTGCCAATATTTTTCTTTTGCCGACAGTGGGTTTCGAATTCACATCTTCCTACACAGGGACGACTGTTAACCCAGTTGAACCATACTGGTAGGCTTTTCACTGTTTCGTTTTCTATTTTACTCCTACTACGTAATGTAAATATTGCAATCACCCTGGTAGATGACCTTTTGCTTCTTGTTATATAAAAAGCGTACAGATTCTTCAGCTGCAGTAACTCATTCACACAGGCTTAAAACCCTAGATCCTCGTAATTCGAAAAATCTCTAATTGGAGGCGTACGTTTAGCAGGAGTCACGAATAACAAAAGAAAAGGATTACTGGTTCCTTGAAAAGCAGTCATTTGAAAAGGTAGTTAGCTGTTGAAGGGCGAGTCCGTATTCGAAAGGCATTAACGTTGCCGGTAAACTTTACAAAGAGCGTAACCGTCGTCCTGTGAGGTGGACTGTATGGAAGAACATGCCTTCCACTGCTCAGCAACTGACTGATGTATTCAACCAGAGTCAGGAGCAGCCCACTTGGACCAGAATTTTGCGTAGGGAGGTAAAACAAATAGGATCTTGGACGCTAGTTGCCCACGTCAAAAATTGGAAAACTCAGTGCCAACAACACTGTCAATAGACATAAGTGTCGAATTAGGGCTCAATTTTAAAAGCTCGAGCTTTTAAAATTGAGCCCTTCTGAATTTCCACTCTATGTTATTCCTGCAATTAAACGAAGTCTTTATGAACTAGAGAGTGGGAAAGGAACCTCCACCATGTGTTTATTGCATAGCAGCACAACTTTCTTTGACCATTCGTTTCTTCCTGAAATGCTATGGACGGAAAGCTCGTGGTCGCCCCTGTGGCGCAGTGGTCGAACCGCTGGCTTATGACCATTCCTCCGAGAAGGGTCCGGGTTCGAATCCCAATGAGGCATAGATATTGTGGTTGTGTTACAGCACTCGATTTATCCCATCCTTGGAACCAATGGCCTTAAATTAGGGATGGGTGACTGCTTATAGCCCATCCAGTTGCTCACGGTGGTCGTTAAAACCCAACAACAACAACAAAAAAGCTAGGGTGACGTTGCAATCTACGTAGTTTGCTAAATATAATTACCTCGGAGCCGCCGCGTGAATGTAGGTAAAAACATTTGCCGCCGTGATATCTTCTGCTATGCGGTATCTATAGTTCTTGAAGAAACTTTCTTTCTCCGCAGAAATCCACTAACTCGTGGCTTATGGTATTTGCTACCGAAGCCAGGAATAAAGAGCTCTCCCGAATCCCCATTCCGATCCAGTTGCCGAAGAATTATCTTTGCTAACTAGAAAGTGTAAGAAAATTATCTTATGCTAAATCATTGAAAATCACATATTAAAAGAAAAAGAAGAAAATTCCCGAACCAGAACCACAGTAAGCATTAAGCAGCCCGAGCCCGATTCGGGTCCGGGCTCGACATTCGGAATCCGCCTCGGCTAGTCTCAACACTGTAAGTATTAAGCAGCCCGAGCCCAATTCGGGCCCGGGCTCGGGGTTTCGGAATCCGCCTCGGCTAGTCTCAACACTGTAAGCATTAAGCAGCCCGAGCCCAATTCGGGCCCGGGCTCGGGGTTTCGGAATCCGCCTCGGCTAGTCTCAGCACTGATGAATGTAAAGCAATGGAAGAAAGTGATGTGGTCAGAGGAATCATGCTATACAGTGCTATGCAGTGATGGTCCCCGAGACTGTGATGATAATCTCATAAAGCGAAGAACCTAACGTGTCATGTGCACACAATTCAATTATTTGGAGGTGACATTGTGCAATAAGTGATCTTCTGTGGGCACAATATTATTGGAAAGTAATTCAGGAAAAACCTGAGTGTTTTAGAGGACCAAGTGCACCAAGTAGTGTTACACTTTTTTTATGCAATGCCATCTTTCCAGATGACAATGAAGTCGTGCCAGAGTTGCGCTAGTGCAGTTCGATGAGCACATAGAGAACTTTCGTCATATTTGTCTGTCCTCCATAGTCTTCTTGTCTCAATCCTTTGTGTAGAACGTACTGGAAAGAGTGGTTCGGTATCACTGTTCTTTGCATTTACTCAATATTTTTCCGCAGGAATCGCTATCTCTAGGCCAAAATGGGCTCTAGCTTGTCATAGAATCCATGCTGCATTGCATACACCAAAAAAGGTAGCCCTACTAGATATTAAATAAAGGTTCGCATTTTTCTGGCCAGTGTGGGTAGTATTACTTCGCTTTCTGTTGCCATCATGTCAGTGAATCTTTTAGTTTGGTTTGGGAAATCCTTCTTGTATGTTCTAAAGTTCTAACTGTGATATCGAAGGTCGGTAGCTCTTTGTATTCTCCTGATCTTGTTTTTTTTTTTTTTTTTTTTTTTTTGATTGGAGGTTTAACGACCACCGTGAGCAACTCAATGGGCTATAAGCAGTCGCCCGTCCCTAATTTAGGGTCACTGGTTCCAGGGAAGGGAGAGAGCAGAGAGCCAGTGCCGTAAGACAAACACAACACCCATGCCTCACCGGGATTCGAACCCGGATCCCAGACGGACGAATGATCAGAGACCAGCGCCTTAGACCACTGCGCCACCGGGGCGGCCCTGATCTTGTTGCTCCGGGCTTTAATTCAGATGACAATGTGTGACCTGGATATCTGTTTTATTCAATATCATTCCTTCTGAATATCTGACTGAAAAAAAAATTTTTTTGGTCGGATGCCTATCACCACGAAGATCATTTTACAGTCTGACCAAACAGTATTCAAACTAGGAGCAGTCTAAATGGTCGTTAGATCCTTTTTAATGTCCCAGTACTCTTTTAAATGTTCCTTTAATGTCCCAGTTCTCTTCAAAATAGGTGCTTTCTGACGCTACACACATATTCCAGCGGTCTGTTCACCGATTATAACATTTTTAAATTCCCTTTTGGGAAGCTCCAGTAGATGCTGCGTAGCGTTCTTCCTGATATCCTTTGTGTTTCTCTTGATATCCTCTCGAGGAACGGTTTACCAAACATACTGTGTGTTTGACGGGTCTCCAACAACAGTTTGTTCAACAGTTGCTTTCGTGCGAAAGTAATGAAACCTTGTTTTATGAGCAGACAGTTTTTCTCGTAGCAGCTATATCTCGTACGTGATTCCAAAAAGCCCTTTTATTCTCCCATATTTCTATTAGTCCCACCTGGGAAAATACTGTGGAGCAGGCACTGATTACATTTATCATGCATGTCGTTATTTTAATATTTTGCCGCTGCTAACAAACTTAATCATGGTTGCAAAAGGGACTATTTTATTCTTAAATTTAGTCAATGAATTGTTTTCTGGCATCAAGTATCAAGCCTAAATTCATGTGTAAATGCAATGAAAGGGAAATTTATGATACTCATACCATATGAGCTATGCTTTAATTAAACCTTCCTTTTTAGTTTCTATTTTATTATGTAAATTTGGTTTATTCTGCATCTAAATTGAAATTTCAATGAGCTTGTGCGATCTGGTATTTCTTATTACATAAGAAATGTCACATTATTACACTACAAAATGTTTACTGCTTTTTTTATATTATTCATCAACAATAAGTACAAAATTATTATTCTATAATAATAATTGTACTTATTATTTTACACGTACAATAAGTACAACACCCAACCATTTTCATCAACAAATTGTTAACATCTAAATTACACTTTTTAGCGCACATAAATTTTAATATGTACGTTTCACGGAAAACATTAAAGAAATTGAAATGAAGGGTTACGAACATGAGAGTGAATTTTCATGCACATACTCTTGCAAATGCTTGACTGATCGCTTTGAAAAGCAACAACAACCTTGTGAGTTCCAGTGGCTTTGGCATTAAAATATCACCGCATTTTCATAGACAAATTATAAAGTACACTCAAATTCACTATACAATCCAAGCCATAAAACACCAAAGATCCAAACATTTTCTCAGTAGTATATCGTAAAAAAGTAAATTCCTTTTTAATATTGCTTTTACATCTTATGAAAGTTATTAACATGATTAATCTCTCACATTGATGTACATTTGATTGTTTCCTGGTAAATGAAAAGCATGTGTCAATGAAACATTTTTTTCGTAGCCTTTCGCAAAGCTCAAATCTTTACATCATGAATTACCAGTCTAGCAGGATTCCACTTAATAGCTAATTTAAGATGTTCAGAATTTAAACGTTCCAAATCAAAACATTTTCTATTTTTCCATAAATTAAATTTTGCTACCGATTGTTTGTATTACATTATTTTTATTAGCTGTCATCTGAAGGGATAGAAGATATAGATTCTGTCCCTTTGTAAATGTTGTTTCAATTTTTAAAAAGTTTCAACCACTGCCGAAGATACTTTGCAATTGAACATTAAAAAAAATGTTTTCAATTTAACAGAAGTCATCGCTCTTTCCACGTTTATATGTGAGTCACGGAAAAATTCTCATCGGCCGCCACCGGAAATCGAGCTCAGGGTCTTCCAGTTACGCGCCGGACATGCTGCCACTGCCCCACAGCGGCCTCGAATTCGCCAGACTCACATACGACTAACTGCCGAACCATATGGCAGATTGCTTCTGGGAGCCCCGCACAATTCAAGGGATTCACCAAAGATGGTGAGCAGCAACTGAGCAAATAACTGGGAAGCGAATTAATAATTAATACACACAATTGACGTGGATTAGGATCATCAAATAGAAGTCATCGCTCTTTCCACGTTTATAAGTGAGTCACGGACACAAGTTATCGCTCTTTCCACGTTTATAAAGGAAGTCACGGATTAGTTGCTGCTTACCATCTTTGGTGAATCCCAGGCATTGTGTGGGGCTCCAAGAAGCAGCGTACCATGTGGTTTTGCAGTTAGTCGTATGTGAGTCTAGAGAATTCAAAGCCGCTGTGGTGCAATGGTAGCATGTCCGGCGCGTATTTGGAAGACTCTGAGTTCGATCCCCGGTGGCGGCCAAAGAGAATTTTTCCGTGACTCACTTATAAACGTGGAAACAGCGATTACTTCTGTCTGATGTTCCTAATCTATATCAATTGTGTGTATTAATGTGTTCAATTGTTCGCTCTTGCCGGCATTCTAAACAATTCGTATTTGCAACTAACTTAATCTTAAAGAGCCATTTTCTGGTTGGTAGAGTTACATGAAATATTTTTAAAATTAATCGCGAGATCTCGGACTTACCCCAATTTAATTGAATTTTGTCCATATTTTTTTTTATGATCAGGTTTGGTAATTTTATTACCTAGTTTTGTTACATTTACTGGAATCACAGCTTTTATGGCATTTTTTTCGATTTATCATCAATTGTAATGTGTTTTGTAAAGTCCCTAATTTAGGCCCACTGGATCAAGGGAAGGAGGAGAGCCAGTGCCGTAAGAAAAGAAGGAAAACATTTATGCCTCGCTGGATTCGAACCCGGAGCCATCTCAGATGAAGGTCAGAAGCTAGCGCTTAGACACTGCTTCACCGGGGTGTGGTGTGGGGGGTTCGTGGGTGGTTTAAAGGGGAGTGCGCAGGCACAGGCAGTGTTCGCAACACGGGAAAAAATAAATAAATCAAAACCTGACGCTTTTCAAGAAGATTACTTTGTATATGTGAAACGGCAAGTTTATTTTTTAGCAGTCCCTTTCGGCATAACAAAAGGAACACAATTTCTGCTTTTTACTACCAAGAAAATTTTCTGTTTCTACTGAAAAATTGTACGTGTTCTCTTTTATCCAAAAAACAAGATCTTAACTGAACTTTCTGGATATTTTATTTCTGCTTGATATAGAACATTCCTTTTCTTCATTTCATTTCTGCTCGAAATATCCGAATAATGTCTTCAGACGTCACTGTCACCTCATTTATCTTTTTCTTTGTCCCCTGCGCATGCCGTGCTGAAGCCTGACATTCATTTTGCCGTGATCGCTTTATAATAGGCCATTTAGACAGGACAGGTGTTTGTTCCCATGATGCCTCAGTGTTCTCGGCTCACCTATCCCTCTTAAAACCTCTTTGTTTGTGTCTTGAAATAGGAAACCTGGAACGATCAAAACCCGGTCTACGGGGATTTTGTGCCAGCAGCTCATAAAACAGCAAGGTTGCCCATTTTAATAAATGAGATGCTTCCTAAATCCTAGCAACGACGTATCAAGCTTAAACTTCGTGACAAAGATGTGGCACTCTTCATGTAATCAACAAAATTTTCTTTTGTAATCTCTCTAGGTTCACGTTTCGTTATCACTGTGAAGGATTAGAATTTTTTTTTTTCGCCTTTTTTCCGCTTTGAGAAAGATTGCATTTTAGCATGAGGGAAATGCACATTAAGTTGGAAAGTAAGATCAGTTCTAATCTCGAATATGATCCATGCACGTCGAAAGCGCTTGTCGGTACTGCATCTCTTTTATATTTTTTTTTCTTTTGGGATTTAAATACCAACATGAGCAGTAACTTAATTTTGTAACACTGGTTCCAGGAAATGAAGAGAGCTAGCTAGCACCGTACGGCAACCGCTCTACCCATGCTTCATCTCGGATTCAGATTCGAGTGCCGGAACGTCGATTAGCCGGAAGTCTACTCCTCTCACCATCCGGTCACTAGGGCTGCCCATAGTATTGTGTCATACACAGTCGCGACACATTATTGTGACCTCCTCCTACTTTTGACGTCAACAGCGCGTAGCCAATGAAAGAAGACACGTGTTGTGAGCTTGCTTGGAGGGTATATAAGGTGTGCTGTAGGCATTCTGAAAACGTATCATTCGTTGCTGTCATGGATAAAAGGAGCGATTTATCAGATTTGCAAAAAGGGACGATTATCAGCTTTTGGGCTTAGGGTGGCAGTATTTCTGAAGCAGCGAAATTTGTGAACTGTTCTCGTGCTGCTGCAGTTAAAGTGCATCGTGATTGGAGAAATAGCACCATTGCGAATAAACGATGTGGAAACTGCGGAACACCACGTGCCATTGATGTGAGAAGTGGACGCCGGTTTCGAAGGTGCGTGAGAGCCGATCGACACGCTAGAGTGGAGCAACTCACTGGCCGAATGAATCAGGGAGCTACCGGAAGTCTGTCTAAAACGACAGTTCAACGAACCCTGCTGCGTATGGGGCTCCGATGGAGACGGATGGTCACTGCACCTATGCAAACGAAGGTGCACCGGCAGAAAAGGCTTACATTTGCACGGCAGTATTGGAATTGGATCTCCGCCGATTGGCAAAGGATTGCCTTCTCCGATGAGTGAGGTTTTGTGCTTCATCGAACGGACGGACTTTGGTGTAAAAGGCGGGAAACATCGGAGAACAAACACTCTGCAACCATTGCTTGAAGAACACAAGCTGATGGGGCAGCGTTATGGTCTGGTGAATGTTTTCGTAGCATTCTCTGGGTCCACTCATACCTGTAGAAGGCACTATAAACCGAATTCGTTATGAATCCATCCTTGCAGACCACGTGCACCTGTACATGCTGATTGCCTTCTCTGGGGCCGATGGGATCTTCCAGCACGAAAAGACGTCTCACACAGCTAGAAATATCCGAGAATGGTTGGAAGAGCACGATTAAGACTTCAAAGTATTTCTCTGTTCCCCTAATGCTCCAGACGTAAACCCAATTGATCTGTGGTGCCGCATGGATCGTGTTTTTCGCTCTATGGATCCTCTACCACGCACGCTCCAGCAGCTGTCAGATGCATTGCAGTCAGCATGGCTGTACATAACTGTAAACACCTTCTAGCACTTTACTGAGTCACTCCCAGCCCGTCTAGCTTCTGTCGACCGTACACACGGTGTTTACTCTGGATATTAGCTGGTGGTCACAATAATGCAGCTGGACCGTGTATTTCGCGGTGCAAAAACTCACCATTTGTTGTTCAGCACGTTGACATCAGAGACGGTGAAGAAAATTATACAGCAAATAGACATTCATTAGATCATTTTATGGGCAGGAATATTACTGGAAAAACACCTACGGACAGACAATGAAAGCGGAGGATAAACAGCAGAAGCTCCACCATTAGTTTCAGCTTTATGAAGTTCTCGGCGAATATTTTTGCTAGATGTTTGATCTTTGTGACTCATAATAACTTTTGCAGGATATAGGATATTTTTGTTTTCAGACAATAATCCTTTTCACTGCCCCGCTGTCAACTTAGATCTCTTGCCACAATTCATCCTGGCGGAAACCGTTCTTCCAGACTTGAATGCAGTCATAACTTTATGAAGAGTTACTCGTAATATATTCAACAAATTCGCAGTTCCCGTGACCGATGCCGCTGTTGAAACGGCCCCATGAATCCATGCAGGTCAATCATTTCGTCAGATAAACAAGTATTTTATCACCTCTAAAGAAGCTACTGTTTGTAACAACGTGAGTCAAAAGTTTGTGCCGTTTTGAGCTACAAAATATTTGGGCCTCCATTTCTGGGCGAAACGCCCGTAAGCGTCAACCGAGTACGGAGATGACATGAAAACCACGTGATCGATGACGTACATTTGGCACAAAGCCACACTGTGGACAATAAACGTTCTGTTCGGGTTCTCCTACGCCATTTTTTGGAAAAATAGTTTCCCCGCGACATTAGGAGCAAAGGAAGATTATCCACTTTATGGCGAAGAAACGGTGGACAGCAGAGTTGCGCGAAAATGGTTCGAGCATTTCACTGATTGGGACACTAGTTTAGAAGACGACCTGCGGTTAGGACGTCCAATGACCACCAACACTGACACCCAGGTCGAAGCTGTGACCGGTACCAGTACACGATAGTTGACAGCTGAGGATTCTCGCTAATCTACCAACATTTGTCACTTGCGCCAGCTTGATTTTTGCTCCAGACGCCGTCGCATAGTTTCCCCATGAATTGACACCCCAGCTGGAGGACAACGTGTCGCTCTGTGTCGAGGCTGCTGTCAAATACACAGGGCTATGGGTTTTGGTGTCATATCGTCACAGGTGATGAAAAGCGGATACTCCTACGTTACCCTACCACTGGGAACCAATGGCTGAAGCCATTCCAGGTTGCTTAGCCAGGGTGCAAACAAAGCGGTTCGAGAGGAAAGTCCTGCTGCTGTGCGCTTGGTAAAATTTTTTTTTTTTTTTTTAGTACGATGGTATTTGTATTTTGTCTGTGACGTAAAGTATGCTGCTACTTTAAAAGTTGTTTTAAGTACTGTTATTTTCTATAAAGCTGAACAGCAGAATAAACTGTCACACTAAAATTCAGTAGACTGTTAAAATTTCATAAAATTGCTGATGCATTAAACATAGATTTATTAAGAAATTATTGTTAAGTCTTATATTTGACGATAATAAATTGAGTAATGATTTCTGGTATGTTGGAAAGCGTATCATAATAAATGCATTACATTATTTTACTAACTTCTTCTAAATACGTTTTAAGGTTTATATGCCTGTGAACAGTGGCGGATTAGTGAAACATAAACAGCCCTGGATGTGGATTTTTCTCGTTCCGCTACTTGGGAAAATTTATGAATGTATCCCAACTTGTACCTAATAATATCTCAGTATCACAATTTACGGTTTAAACGGTTTTAAATTCAAGTCTATGAATTTCTGCACAGGCGATCCATAAACAGTCCTAGAAGGGAATTTTTCTCCTCCCACTATTTGGGAAAACGTATGAATGTATCCCAACTTGTAACCAACAATATCTGAGTATCACAATTTACGGTTTAAACGGTTTTCAACTCAAGTCTATGAATTTCTGCACAGGCGATCCATAAACAGTCCTAGAAGGGAATTTTTCTCGTCCCACAATTTGGTAAAACGTATGAATGTATCCCAACTTGTAACCAACTGTACCTCAGAATCACAATTTACGGTTTAAACGGTTTTCAACTCAAGTCTATGAATTTCTGCACAGGCGATCCATAAACAGTCCTAGAAGGGAATTTTCTCGTCCCACTATTTGAGAAAACGTATGAATGTATCCCAACTTGTAACCAACAGTATCTGAGAATCACAATTTACGGTTTAAACGGTTTTCAACTCAAGTCTATGAATTTCTGCACAGGCGATCCATAAACAGTCCTAGAAGGGAATTTTTCTCGTCCCACTATTTGGGAAAACGTATGAATGTATCTCAACTTGTAACCAACAATATCTCAGTATCACAATTTACGGTTTAAACGGTTTTCAACTCAAGTCTATGAATTTCTGCACAGGCGATCCATAAACAGTCCTAGAAGGGAATTTTTCTCGTCCCACTATTTGGGAAAACGTATGAATGTATCCCAACTTGTAACCAACTGTACCTCAGAATCACAATTTACGGTTTAAACGGTTTTCAACTCAAGTCTATGAATTTCTGCACAGGCGATCCATAAACAGTCCTAGAAGGGAATTTTTCTCGTCCCACTATTTGGGAAAACGTATGAATGTATCCCAACTTGTAACCAACAGTATCTGAGAATCACAATTTACGGTTTAAACGGTTTTCAACTCAAGTCTATGAATTTCTGCACAGGCGATCCATAAACAGTCCTAGAAGGGAATTTTTCTCGTCCCACTATTTGGGAAAACGTATGAATGTATCTCAACTTGTAACCAACAATATCTCAGTATCACAATTTACGGTTTAAACGGTTTTCAACTCAAGTCTATGAATTTCTGCACAGGAGATCCATAAACAGTCCTAGAAGGGAATTTTTCTCGTCCCACTATTTGGGAAAACGTATGAATGTATCCCAACTTGCAACCAACAGTATCTCAGAATCACAATTTACGGTTTAAACGGTTTTCAATTCAAGTCTATAAGAATTACTGCAGCGTTCGAGTTGAGACGATGACTAATTAGCAAAATTTTCTATTTTCCTCATTCTTGTGGACTACAGCATTTGATAGCCCTGATCCTAGTAAAAATTAATGTAAGGTGAAAAGCAAAAGCATTACCTTTTATTACTGCAGCAATAGACAGGGTACGTTTACTAACAGAGAGAAAGTGTCGTAAATTTTATTCTACTCTTACAAATTTTATTGCAATAGTTGAATTGAAAATTGCAAAAATATTTTCGCCTTCAGTGAGAAGGGAACTCAAAATGGGCTAACATTTAATTTATTTCAAGGCAAAAACAAATTAATGACGAAAAATTATCTTGAATAAATTGAAAACGTCAAGAACTGCTATAGAATTTAGTGCAAATTCTTGAAGTGGGGAAAATTAAAGAGTAGGAAAAGTGTTTATTTAATTACTTTCAAATGCAAAAAAGTATTTTGTTTTTCTGAAACAGACTTCCAAAAAAGCATTTCTTTCTGAAACAGACTTTTTAGAGCTGCAGGTCAAGAAATCGTGTTCTGTAACTGTAAGACCCAAAGAAATTGGTAAATCACATGCAGATAACGTAAAAAAAGAAAAAGGAAACAGAAATCTTACTTACATGTATACATTAAGCAACCTCAAAAATTTACCATGCACGCCGAATTCCGAGTTTTTTATCCCAAATTTAAATAACACATTCATTAGAAATTTGGTAAACGGAAATTACATTACAATAAAGCCTGACTACAAAGGAAATTGAAATAATTCGTATATGCGATTGACGAAAGGAAAATTTAATTATTTTGTTAATATCATGTTGTTACACTGATGTTATCGAAAGGGATAAAACCTTAGTTCTGAAAGTGTCCCGGCGGCCCAGTGCGCACCTTCCTGTTAATTCTTCTTGGATGTAGCCCTCGCTTGATGTCTGTTTCCCAAGATGGATGATGACGTCACTCACTTCTATATTTTTTTTTGATTGGAGGTTTAACGACCACCGTGAGCAACTCAATGGGCTATAAGCAGACGCCCGTCCCTAATTTAGGGTCACTGGTTCCAGGGAAGGGAAAGAGCCAGTGCCGTAAGACAAACACAACATCCATGCCTGACCGGGATTCGAACCCGGACCCCTTACGGACGAATGATCAGAGGCCAACGCCTTATACCACTGCGCCACCTACACCACCTAAAATTTAGAGCCGCCCCGCCACACGGGGCGGCTCTAAAGTTTTTGGAAACAACTCTAAATCTTCAATCCTTGTAAAAGCATTATACATCAATTTTATGTTCTGTAAGTTCGTCTTTAATCCCTCTTCTGCACACTTGTCAGAAAGTATCTGTATCATATTCTGCATGTCTGAAGGTGTACTAATATGCGCACTCCTTAACGCTCAGACACTTTTGCACTTTCATTTTAACACATCTTAAAGTTTTGTATCTTCTCTGACACAAAAATAAATCAATCCTTGATGTACCCCCACTGTTCGCTACATTACATTGTAGCGTTACATCAAGGATGGCGTTATATCAAATTTGACAATTATTTTTAAGTAAACCAAATTTTGTTATTTATAAAAAATGCAGTTTTACGCCGTGTACTTAGTGCGCAGTGTTGTTCGAAGTGTCCGTTTGCTTTTCGGAAGCTTCTGGTATGCGTTAAATGCGGAAATTTACTTTGCGTTGGAGAAAGACAAAGTTAACATTTTAATTAAAAGAATATTAATAAAAAGTAATGTTACGCCATCAAAACCATTGCAAGTAAAAATTAATAGAATTACACAAAATCGTTTCACATACAATACTTTCTTTTAAAAATCTCGTCCATTTTCATTTGTGTTTTAGATTTCTTTTTTTGGGGGGGGGGGAATTTAACGACCACCGTGAGCAATTCAATGGGTTATAAGCAGTCGCCCGTCCTTAAATTAGGGTCACTTGCTCCAGGGGAGGAAGAGAGCCACATGTATTAGTTGCACACATTAGTTTCTTTTTAAAATATCGTCTGTTTTCATTTGTACTTTATATTTCTTTTTTGATTGGGGGTTGACGACTACCGTACGCAACTCAATGGGTTATAAACAGTCACCCATCCATAATTTAGGGTCACTTGCTCCAAGAAAGGGAGAGAGCCACATGCGTACATTTTTTTTTTTAATTGGAGGTTTAACGACCACCGTGAGCAACTCAATGGGCTATAAGCAGTCGCCCGTCCCTAATTTAGGGTTACTGGTTCCAGGGAAGGGAGAGAGCCAGTGCCGTAAGACAAACACAAGATCCATGCCTCACCGGGATTCGAACCCGGACCCCTTTCGGACGAATGATCAGAGGCCATCGCTTAGACCACTGCGCCACCGGGGTGGCCATGCGTGCATTAGTTACATACATTAGTTTCTTTTTAAAATATCGTCTATTTTCATTTGTATTTTAGATTTCTTGTTTGATTGGAGGTTTAACGACCACCGTGAGCAACTCAATGGGCTATAAGCAGTCGCCCGTCCCTAATTTAGGGTTACTGGTTCCAGGGAAGGGAGAGAGCCAGTGCCGTAAGACAAACACAAGATCCATGCCTCACCGGGATTCGAACCCGGACCCCTTTCGGACGAATGATCAGAGGCCATCGCTTAGACCACTGCGCCACCGGCCATGCGTGCATTAGTTACATACATTAGTTTCTTTTTAAAATATCGTCTATTTTTTTTTTTTTTTTGGTTGGAGGTTTAACGACCGCCGTGAGCAACTCAGCAGTCGCCCGTCCCTAATTTAGGGTTACTGGTTCCAGGGAAGGGAGAGAGCCAGTGCCGTAAGACAAACACAAGATCCATGCCTCACCGGGATTCGAACCCGGACCCCTTTCGGACGAATGATCAGAGGCCATCGCTTAGACCACTGCGCCACCGGGGCGGCCATGCGTGCATTAGTTACATACATTAGTTTCTTTTTAAAATATCGTCTATTTTTTTTTTTTGATTGGAGGTTTAACGACCACCGTGAGCAACTCAATGGGCTATAAGCAGTCGCCCGTCCCTAATTTAGGGTTACTGGTTCCAGGGAAGGGAGAGAGCCAGTGCCGTAAGACAAACACAAGATCCATGCCTTACCGGGATTCGAACCCGGACCCCTTTCGGACGAATGATCAGAGGCCATCGCTTAGACCACTGCGCCACCGGGGCGGCCATGCGTGCATTAGTTACATACATTAGTTTCTTTTTAAAATATCGTCTATTTTTTTTTTTTTTTTTTGATTGGAGGTTTAACGACCACCGTGAGCAACTCAATAGGCTATAAGCAGTCGCCCGTCCCTAATTTAGGGTTACTGGTTCCAGGGAAGGGAGAGAGCCAGTGCCGTAAGACAAACACAAGATCCATGCCTCACCGGGATTCGAACCCGGACCCCTTTCGGACGAATGATCAGAGGCCATCGCTTAGACCACTGCGCCACCGGGGCGGCCATGCGTGCATTAGTTACATACATTAGTTTCTTTTTAAAATATCGTCTATTTTTTTTTTTTTTTTTTTTGATTGGAGGTTTAACGACCACCGTGAGCAACTCAATGGGCTATAAGCAGTCGCCCGTCCCTAATTTAGGATTACTGGTTCCAGGGAAGGGAGAGAGCCAGTGCCGTAAGACAAACACAAGATCCATGCCTCACCGGGATTCGAACCCGGACCCCTTTCGGACGAATGATCAGAGGCCATCGCTTAGACCACTGCGCCACCGGGGTGGCCATGCGTGCATTAGTTACATACATTAGTTTCTTTTTAAAATATCGTCTATTTTTTTTTTTTTTTGATTGGAGGTTTAACGACTACCGTACGCAACTCAATGGGTTATAAACAGTCACCCATCCATAATTTAGGGTCACTTGCTCCAAGAAAGGGAGAGAGCCACATGCGTACATTTTTTTTTTTAATTGGAGGTTTAACGACCACCGTGAGCAACTCAATGGGCTATAAGCAGTCGCCCGTCCCTAATTTAGGGTTACTGGTTCCAGGGAAGGGAGAGAGCCAGTGCCGTAAGACAAACACAAGATCCATGCCTCACCGGGATTCGAACCCGGACCCCTTTCGGACGAATGATCAGAGGCCATCGCTTAGACCACTGCGCCACCGGGGTGGCCATGCGTGCATTAGTTACATACATTAGTTTCTTTTTAAAATATCGTCTATTTTTTTTTTTTTTTTGATTGGAGGTTTAACGACCACCGTGAGCAACTCAATGGGCTATAAGCAGTCGCCCGTCCCTAATTTAGGGTTACTGGTTCCAGGGAAGGGAGAGAGCCAGTGCCGTAAGACAAACACAAGATCCATGCCTCACCGGGATTCGAACCCGGACCCCTTTCGGACGAATGATCAGAGGCCATCGCTTAGACCACTGCGCCACCGGGGCGGCCATGCGTGCATTAGTTACATACATTAGTTTCTTTTTAAAATATCGTCTATTTTTTTTTTTTTTTTGATTGGAGGTTTAACGACCACCGTGAGCAACTCAATGGGCTATAAGCAGTCGCCCGTCCCTAATTTAGGGTTACTGGTTCCAGGGAAGGGAGAGAGCCAGTGCCGTAAGACAAACACAAGATCCATGCCTCACCGGGATTCGAACCCGGACCCCTTTCGGACGAATGATCAGAGGCCATCGCTTAGACCACTGCGCCACCGGCCATGCGTGCATTAGTTACATACATTAGTTTCTTTTTAAAATATCGTCTATTTTTTTTTTTTTTTTTTTTTGGTTGGAGGTTTAACGACCGCCGTGAGCAACTCAGCAGTCGCCCGTCCCTAATTTAGGGTTACTGGTTCCAGGGAAGGGAGAGAGCCAGTGCCGTAAGACAAACACAAGATCCATGCCTCACCGGGATTCGAACCCGGACCCCTTTCGGACGAATGATCAGAGGCCATCGCTTAGACCACTGCGCCACCGGGGCGGCCATGCGTGCATTAGTTACATACATTAGTTTCTTTTTAAAATATCGTCTATTTTTTTTTTTTTTTTGATTGGAGGTTTAACGACCACCGTGAGCAACTCAATGGGCTATAAGCAGTCGCCCGTCCCTAATTTAGGGTTACTGGTTCCAGGGAAGGGAGAGAGCCAGTGCCGTAAGACAAACACAAGATCCATGCCTTACCGGGATTCGAACCCGGACCCCTTTCGGACGAATGATCAGAGGCCATCGCTTAGACCACTGCGCCACCGGGGCGGCCATGCGTGCATTAGTTACATACATTAGTTTCTTTTTAAAATATCGTCTATTTTTTTTTTTTTTTTTTTTTTGATTGGAGGTTTAACGACCACCGTGAGCAACTCAATAGGCTATAAGCAGTCGCCCGTCCCTAATTTAGGGTTACTGGTTCCAGGGAAGGGAGAGAGCCAGTGCCGTAAGACAAACACAAGATCCATGCCTCACCGGGATTCGAACCCGGACCCCTTTCGGACGAATGATCAGAGGCCATCGCTTAGACCACTGCGCCACCGGGGCGGCCATGCGTGCATTAGTTACATACATTAGTTTCTTTTTAAAATATCGTCTATTTTTTTTTTTTTTTTTGATTGGAGGTTTAACGACCACCGTGAGCAACTCAATGGGCTATAAGCAGTCGCCCGTCCCTAATTTAGGATTACTGGTTCCAGGGAAGGGAGAGAGCCAGTGCCGTAAGACAAACACAAGATCCATGCCTCACCGGGATTCGAACCCGGACCCCTTTCGGACGAATGATCAGAGGCCATCGCTTAGACCACTGCGCCACCGGGGTGGCCATGCGTGCATTAGTTACATACATTAGTTTCTTTTTAAAATATCGTCTATTTTTTTTTTTTTTTTTTGATTGGAGGTTTAACGACTACCGTACGCAACTCAATGGGTTATAAACAGTCACCCATCCATAATTTAGGGTCACTTGCTCCAAGAAAGGGAGAGAGCCACATGCGTACATTTTTTTTTAATTGGAGGTTTAACGACCACCGTGAGCAACTCAATGGGCTATAAGCAGTCGCCCGTCCCTAATTTAGGGTTACTGGTTCCAGGGAAGGGAGAGAGCCAGTGCCGTAAGACAAACACAAGATCCATGCCTCACCGGGATTCGAACCCGGACCCCTTTCGGACGAATGATCAGAGGCCATCGCTTAGACCACTGCGCCACCGGGGTGGCCATGCGTGCATTAGTTACATACATTAGTTTCTTTTTTAAAATATCGTCTATTTTTTTTTTTTTTTTTGATTGGAGGTTTAACGACCACCGTGAGCAACTCAATGGGCTATAAGCAGTCGCCCGTCCCTAATTTAGGGTTACTGGTTCCAGGGAAGGGAGAGAGCCAGTGCCGTAAGACAAACACAAGATCCATGCCTCACCGGGATTCGAACCCGGACCCCTTTCGGACGAATGATCAGAGGCCATCGCTTAGACCACTGCGCCACCGGGGCGGCCATGCGTGCATTAGTTACATACATTAGTTTCTTTTTAAAATATCGTCTATTTTTTTTTTTGATTGGAGGTTTAACGACCACCGTGAGCAACTCAATGGGCTATAAGCAGTCGCCCGTCCCTAATTTAGGGTTACTGGTTCCAGGGAAGGGAGAGAGCCAGTGCCGTAAGACAAACACAAGATCCATGCCTCACCGGGATTCGAACCCGGACCCCTTTCGGACGAATGATCAGAGGCCATCGCTTAGACCACTGCGCCACCGGCCATGCGTGCATTAGTTACATACATTAGTTTCTTTTTAAAATATCGTCTATTTTTTTTTTTTTTTTTTTTTGGTTGGAGGTTTAACGACCGCCGTGAGCAACTCAGCAGTCGCCCGTCCCTAATTTAGGGTTACTGGTTCCAGGGAAGGGAGAGAGCCAGTGCCGTAAGACAAACACAAGATCCATGCCTCACCGGGATTCGAACCCGGACCCCTTTCGGACGAATGATCAGAGGCCATCGCTTAGACCACTGCGCCACCGGGGCGGCCATGCGTGCATTAGTTACATACATTAGTTTCTTTTAAAATATCGTCAATTTTTTTTTTTTGATTGGAGGTTTAACGACCACCGTGAGCAACTCAATGGGCTATAAGCAGTCGCCCGTCCCTAATTTAGGGTTACTGGTTCCAGGGAAGGGAGAGAGCCAGTGCCGTAAGACAAACACAAGATCCATGCCTTACCGGGATTCGAACCCGGACCCCTTTCGGACGAATGATCAGAGGCCATCGCTTAGACCACTGCGCCACCGGGGCGGCCATGCGTGCATTAGTTACATACATTAGTTTCTTTTTAAAATATCGTCTATTTTTTTTTTTTTTTTTTTTTTTTTGATTGGAGGTTTAACGACCACCGTGAGCAACTCAATAGGCTATAAGCAGTCGCCCGTCCCTAATTTAGGGTTACTGGTTCCAGGGAAGGGAGAGAGCCAGTGCCGTAAGACAAACACAAGATCCATGCCTCACCGGGATTCGAACCCGGACCCCTTTCGGACGAATGATCAGAGGCCATCGCTTAGACCACTGCGCCACCGGGGCGGCCATGCGTGCATTAGTTACATACATTAGTTTCTTTTTAAAATATCGTCTATTTTTTTTTTTTTTTTTTTTTGATTGGAGGTTTAACGACCACCGTGAGCAACTCAATGGGCTATAAGCAGTCGCCCGTCCCTAATTTAGGATTACTGGTTCCAGGGAAGGGAGAGAGCCAGTGCCGTAAGACAAACACAAGATCCATGCCTCACCGGGATTCGAACCCGGACCCCTTTCGGACGAATGATCAGAGGCCATCGCTTAGACCACTGCGCCACCGGGGCGGCCATGCGTGCATTAGTTACATACATTAGTTTCTTTTTAAAATATCGTCTATTTTTTTTTTTTTTTTTTTTTTGATTGGAGGTTTAACGACCACCGTGAGCAACTCAATGGGCTATAAGCAGTCGCCCGTCCCTAATTTAGGGTTACTGGTTCCAGGGAAGGGAGAGAGCCAGTGCCGTAAGACAAACACAAGATCCATGCCTCACCGGGATTCGAACCCGGACCCCTTTCGGACGAATGATCAGAGGCCATCGCTTAGACCACTGCGCCACCGGGGTGGCCATGCGTGCATTAGTTACATACATTAGTTTCTTTTTAAAATATCGTCTATTTTTTTTTTTTTTTTTTTTTTTTTGATTGGAGGTTTAACGACCACCGTGAGCAACTCAATGGGCTATAAGCAGTCGCCCGTCCCTAATTTAGGATTACTGGTTCCAGGGAAGGGAGAGAGCCAGTGCCGTAAGACAAACACAAGATCCATGCCTCACCGGGATTCGAACCCGGACCCCTTTCGGACGAATGATCAGAGGCCATCGCTTAGACCACTGCGCCACCGGGGCGGCCATGCGTGCATTAGTTACATACATTAGTTTCTTTTTAAAATATCGTCTATTTTTTTTTTTTTTTTTTTTTTTTTTTTTTTTTTTTTTGATTGGAGGTTTAACGACCACCGTGAGCAACTCAATGGGCTATAAGCAGTCGCCCGTCCCTAATTTAGGGTCACTGGTTCCAGGGAAGGGAGAGAGCCAGTGCCGTAAGACAAACACAACATCCATGCCTGACCGGGATTCGAACCCGGACCCCTTACGGACGAATGATCAGAGGCCAGCGCCTTAGACCACTGCGCCACCGGGGCGGCCGTCTATTTTCATTTGTATTTTAGATTTCTTGTTTGATTGGGGGTTTAATGACCACCGTGAGCAACTGAATGGGTTATAAGCAGTCGCCCGTCTATAATTTAAGGTCACTAGCTCCGGGGAAGGGAGAGAGCAAGTGCCGTAAGTCAAACACAAAATCCATGCCTGATTCGAACCCTAATCCACCTCGGACGAGTGCTCAAAATCCATCGCCCAGACCACTGCGCCACCGGGAGTGACTTTAGATTTCACTCCAGTTGTTTACAGAGCACAATCTAATTTAACAAGTGCGTTCCAAATATGGCGATCCTACGAATTTCCTTCAAAATATTTTGGTAATGTTAGATGACATTCCAATCTTTGATTGGATCAGTGTCTTTAACATTAAGGTTCGCCCCCAATTGAATCACGGTCTGAAAGAGTGGGTAGGGTATTGTCACACGGCTTGCAAATGTTGGTACGTCAACAACATTTTGTGTTGGGAATGGCAGGTTGGCGCAGTAATTTACATTGGCGTTTGGCAGATGCCAAAGGTGCGGCGGTATATCAAGGGATAACGGGATGTTTTATATAGAGCACATCTGTTCAGACTTCAGACCCAAGGGGTGGCGGTGAAGCGGCGAGTGGTACATCGAGGATTGACTGTATTTCTGGGGTGAGAGACTCTGAAACCAAATAACATAGACAGCCAGTCTCAGCTGCCCCGGTGGCATAGTGGTCTAAGCGCTGAGTAATGATCATTCGTCCGTGATGGGTCCGGGTTCGAATTCCTGTGAGGCATGGATGTTGTGTTTGTCTTACGGCATTGGCTATCTCTCTTCCCTGGAACTAGTAACCCTAAATTAGGAACAGACGACTGCTTATAGCCTATTGAGATGCTCACGGTGGTCGTTAAACATCTGTGACGTGCCTGCCCCGCAGGACGCACATGAGATAAAGGCAGATAGCAATGAGAGCACGTGTCCGCGTAGCTCCGTTCGGAGAGCGACTTACTCCGGAGTGAGGGGGAACCCGGATTCGATGCCCGGCGCGGACAAACTTGTACGTTGTACATCCAAATAATAAAATTTTAAAAAATAGCCAGTTTCGTGCGACACTGGCTGAGATGTACAGAGAGAAGGAAAGAGAATGAAGAAGGAATGATGAGAGAGAGAGAGATTAAACGAAATAAAACAAGAAAAGGACAGAAAGACAGAGAAAACGAAGGAGAATAAGTAAGAAATTAGAATGAAAGAAAGAGAGAGCCAGAAAAGAAAAATAATTCTTGAGGATTCCTCTGGAAAAATTATTAATCTAAAAATTGCGCTCTTGCTACGTCTCCAATGAGCAACAAAATGTCAAAGATATATGTGTGTGTGTGTGTGCGTGTGTGTGTGTGTGTGTGTGATGGGCTCCATCTACACATTACCTGCCTCCACGGACAAGGTTACTAATGTTTTATGGCGCCTTATATCATGAAATTGGAATATCTCCTCACATGGCTGATACTTAATATTTATGTCACATGTTATCTTATTTTTCTTGAAAATTTATTCATTTGCTTTCCCCATAAAATTGCATCTTGTCGTAAATACTGTTCGCTCGCAACAGAAAAGCATAAGAGGGAATTTGCAAAAATGCAATTTCTTTCCTTTTCTAAAGAAAAGACTCAACCCTGAAATTTGCTATACAATGTAATAATAGCATGCAGCTATTTTTTTGTTTTATTATGCGAACCAATTCTTCGGAGCAAACTTTACGTGAACGGGTTCCAAAACTTATTAAATCTCCAAAAAGCTAATTTAATACATTTATTACTTTACTTACTTAATTTATCTTTTCCAATGATTGGCAATTTGTGAGCTGCAGCCTTTGACCTTTTGGTAAAATCGTAAAAGTTCAAAAACCATATTGCTTTCAACGAAGCTCATTTCGAAATATAAATATTGACGCGTTCTTAAATTACGAACTTTTTTTCAGTGCAGTGGAATTGAAAAATCAGTTTAAACTGCAGTGTGTGTCTAGGATGATGGAAACAAATTAGTAATATCGTTTTGTTTGCATTTATTATGCATATAATAATTACAAATTAAATGAAAAAAAAAACGAAAATTAAAATCTTTTTTCCAGAGATGCGAATTTCCAAAGCACTGAATTCAAAAGGACTGCGTTTTAAGAATTCTTGAAGCAAACGTGGTTTTCTCTCTGAAGGATGACTATAATTTCGAATTACTTTTTTCTCAGAATGACTGTGTTTTTTAATAGCTACTTATATCACTTTGACAACGATGGTGGCTATATGAAGAAGTAAATAAATATTTCTTGGAGTGAGGGGATCATGCCCTTCTTATCTGTTTACATTACTCTCTGTCACACATTGATATTTTAAGTTAATATCACAAAGCCGCCCCCGGAGACCGAGTGGTCTGAGAATTTGGCTTTTGACTGTTCGACTGACTTGGGCATTGGGACGAGCCCTGAATGAGACATGGACGCTACGTTTCCACCTCCCTGAGCCAGTGGCCCTAAATAAGGGCCGAGCGACTTATATACAGCCTTATGAGTTCCACATGATCGTCATTAACCTTTCAAGCGGCCTCTGTACCTGAAATAAATAATGCCAAACATTTTCTGCTCTCCTTAAACTGAAATATTTACATAGCTTCCGAGTTTTATGAAAGCTACATTAAAATAATTCCATGTTTACCTCTCATCTCAGCACTAAGCGACCATAAAGCTGTCATAGCTAATTAGCGCTCGCTTCTTGTCCTTTACGCTCTGCTCCATGACCAAAGGTATGATGAGAAAGGCTAGTCTCTGTCATAGACATCATCTCTCTCGGTAAAACCCAATGTCTCAGACATCTCTTTCCTTTCTTCGCACTGTCACCTAGAAAGGAGAAAGATACGGCTTCTCAGCAGTACCGATCATAAATCTGTAACAAGTGATAAACGTTCCCTTTAAGTCCTCTGTTTTCTGTTCCCTGACTAAAGGCGTAAAGGGAAAAGTTGGTCCCCTGACACGGGCATTATGTCTCTGAATAGAAACAAGTCACTCAGACATCTCTTTCCATTCTTCGGATGAACACCAAAAAGGAGAAACATGAGACATCCCAGAGTCCCGACCATAAACCTTTAACAAGTGATCAACGTTACCTTTTAGACCTTTGTTTTTTGCTCCCTGACTCAAGGCATGATGGGAAAGGCTAGTCCCTCTGACACGGACGTCATAATTCTGTGCAGAAACAAGTGATTCGGGCATCTCTTTCCTTTCTTTGGATGATCGCCAAGAATGGAGAGAGATGATACATCTCAGCAGTACAGACCATAAATCTGTCAGAACTGATAAGCATTCCCTTCTTGTCCTTAATGCTCTACTTTTATCCAAGGCATGATGGAAAAGGACATCATGTCTCTGGGTAGAAACAAGTGACTGAGACATCTCTTTGCTTTCTTTGGGTGGTCACCAAGAAAGGAGAGAGATGATATATCTCAGCATTACCGACCACAAATCTGTCAGAGGTTATAAGCACTCCCTTCTTGTCCTTTATGTTTTGCTCCATGAATTAAGGCATAATGGGAAACGCTAATCCCTTTGACACGGACGTCATATCTCTCTCTGTAGAACTCAAAGTCTTAGACATCTCTTTCCTTTCTTAGAACTGTCACGAAGAAAGAAGAGATATGTAACATCTCTGAAGTACCGACCATAACCCTGTAACAAGTGATAGGTGCTCCCTTTCAGTCCTTTGCTCTCTGCATCCTGACTCAAAGCATGGTGGGAAATACAAGTCTCTCTGATACGGGCATCACTGGCGGAAAGTGAAAAAAGAACACCAAGAAGGAGACGTCTGATACCAACGAAATTTATACAGCATAATAACGGATTACAGAGGATAACGTGATCAAAACATTATGGAAATTACAGCTGTGTTTGCTGGTAAACTGAAAAATAACATTTCCATGTAACATGGTTAGTACGAGGTTGAACCGCCATGAACTGCGTCACACTGTGCAATTCTGGCATGGAGTCTATCGTACAGATGTTGGATGTAAGTTTGGGGTATTGAGTTCCAAGCATCCTCAACCTGGACGCGTAAATCGGGGATGGTCGTGGCTGGCCGTGGAGACCGGATAAGTCGTTGTCCCATAAAATCCCACACGTACTCAATGGAGGACAAGTCCGGTCAACGTGCAGGTCATGGAAGTTGTCTCACACCCTGAAGTGCATGTTGCATTGCACGTGCCGTGTGTGGGCGTGCGTTATCTTGCTGGAAAACACCACGATGGAGCGACCTTACAAATGGCACAACAGCGGGCTGAATGATGTTGTTGATGTAGGAGGTGCTGTTTAACGTAACCATTACAAACACTAGTTGTGTACGAGAATGATAGCTGATCGCTCCCCACACCAGGAGACCAGGTGTAGGCCCTGTGTGTCACTGGCGTATGCAAGAAGGGTGGAGACGCTCCCCTGTGCGTCTGCGAACACGCATACGGCCATCGGAGGCTCCCAAGCAGAATCTGCTTTCATCGCTGAACACGACAGATCGCCATTGCGTTCTCCAGTGCAGACGTTGGCGACACCGCTGCAGCCGTTCCTGACGGTGGGCTGGAGTCAGAGGTACTTATGCCACACTGTAAAAAATTTACTGCAGATTTTACGGTTTTAAACCGTTTTCCAGGGTGCCAACACAAAACCGTAAAATCTACCGTTTTACGCTGTGTTGGAGCAAAGCTATAACTTTGCTCCAATACTGCATTTAATGAAGAAAACAGCACAGAATTTTACTGGAGCGAGTCACAGTCCAAATAATCACGAAAACACAAAAAAAGGGGCTGGAACGAATGTGTTGATTGTGTTGGATCCAAGCTATAGCTTTGCTCTAACACTGCATAAAACTGCAGATATTACGGTTTTGTGTTGGCACCCTGGAAAACGGTTTAAAACCGTAAATTCTACAGTAATTTTTTTACAGTGCAGAAGCACACGTGCACGTAGTCCTGCATCCAGTAGACGCTTGCGGATTGTTCGCACAGTCACCTCAGGTGCTTCGGCAGCTCGGATTTGCGTCGCAGTGGATGTTCTGCTTGACAATGCCGCTGTTTTTATGCGTCGATCGGTCCGCTGATCAGTCCTTCTGTGACTCCCGGTTCCACGTCTCCTCATGTAGGAATGTTCCTCGGACAATCTACGCCACCATCGTACCACCACCGATACTTCCCGTCCAATTCGCTCCGCAATACGACGATACGACCACCCGGCCTCGCGGAGTCCGACTAGATGACCTCGCTCAAAGTCCGATAACTGCTGAAATCGTACACGTCTTCCATGTCCAGGCATTGCAGCTTCTTCGGGGTCTTCGCACGTGTCCGTACGCCGACGACTGATTACATTCACTTCGCCGTACTCCTTAAATATTACCGACGATAATTTGCATATTATGCCGTGCTGTGGCGTAAGCGCTCACCGGTTGGCCTCGAAATTAAAAAAACTACGTAAACTTAAACCCATTAACATATGTGCATTTCATGATCATTCGCCAATTCCTTCTTGGTGTTCTTTTTTCACTTTCCGGCAGTGTATTTGGGTAGATACCAGACACTCAGACATCACTTTGCTTTCTTCGGAAGATCACGAAGAAAGGAGAGAGATGATACATCTCAGAAGTACCGACTACAGATCTGTCAGAGGTGAAAAACACTCCCTTCTTAACCTTTATGCTTTTCTCCATGACCCAAGACAAGATGAGAAAGGCTAGTCTCTCTGAAACAGACATCATCTCTCTCGGTAGAACCCGATGTGCCAGACATCTCTTTCCTTTTTTCGAATTGTCTCCAAGAAAGGAGAGAGATAAGACTCCTCAGCAGTACCGACCATAAACCTGTAACAAGTGATAAACGTTCCCTTTCAGTCCTTTGTTTTCTGCTCCCTGAATCAATGCATGATGCGAAAGGCTACTCTACTCCCTCCGACACGGACGTCATATCTCTGGGTAGAAACAAGTGACTCAGACATCTCTTTCCTTTCTTTGGATGGTCATCAAAAAGGAGAAACATCAGACATCTCAGCAGCCCGACCATAAACCTGTAACAAGTGAAAAGCGTTCCCTTTTAGTCCATTGTTTTCTGCTCACGGAGTAACGGCATGATGGGCAAGGCTACTCCTTCTGACACGGACATCATGTTTCAATGTCGAAATAAGTGACTCAGACATCTTTTTCCTTTCTTCGCATTTTCACCAAGAAAGGAGGGAGATGATACATCTGAGGGGTACCGACCATAAATATGTCAGAGGTTATAAGTTTTTTGTTCTCTGCTCTATGACTCATGGCATGATGGGAAAGGCTATCCCTTCTGACACGGACATGATGTCCCTCGGTAGAAACCATAGACTCAGACATATCTTTCCTTTCTTAGGATTGTCACCAAGAAAGCAGAGATATGAGATATCTCATCACAATAAACCTATAACAAGTGATAGGCGCTCCTTTTCAGTCCTTTGCTCTCTGGTTCCTGACTTCAGGTATGATGGGAAATTCATCAATCATATCAAGGCATGATGGAATGACCCCGACATCGATCACATGTTTAGGTAGAAACCAGTCACTCAGACATCTCTTCGCTTTCTTCGGCATGGTCACCAAGAAAGGAGAGAGGCGGTACACCTAGCAGAACAGACCATAAATCTGTCCTTTACGTTCTGCTCCATGACCCAAAGCATGATGGGAAACGCTACTCTCTCTGACACGAACATCATCTCTCTCTGTAGAACCCAACGTCACAGACATCTCTTTCCTTTCTTCGCATTGTCACCTGAAAAGGAGAGAGATAAGACATCTCAGCAGTACCGACCATAAACCTGTAAAAAGTTATAAGCGTTCCCTTTTAGTCCTCTATTTGCTGCTCACTGTGTCAGGGCAAAATGGGAATGGCTAGTCTCTTTGACACGGGCATCATGTCTCTGGGTAGAAATAAGTGACTCAGATATCTCTTTCCTTTCTTTGGATGGTCACCAAGTAAGGAGATTGATGAGACATCTCAGCAGTACGGACCAAACATCTGTCAGAGGTGATAAGTACTGACATCTTGTCCTTTACGCTCTGTTTCATGACCCAAGGGACGATGGGAAAGGCTAGTCTCTCTAACACGGACATCGTGTCTGTGGGTAGAAATCAGTGTCTCAGGCATCTCTTTCCCTTCTTCGGATGGTCAGTAAGAAAGGAGAGAATGATACATCTCAGCAGTACCAACCATATGCCTGTAACAAGTGATTTTAATCCTAGGTACTATGAGAAGGGATGGTACCTCTGTCACGGATATCATGTATTTAGGTAGGAACAAGTGACTCAGATATATTTTCCTTTCTTTGGATGATCACCAAGAAAGGAGAGTGATAAGACATCTCAGCTGTACCGACCACAAACCTGTATCAAGTGACAGCGCCCCATTTTAGTCCTTCGTTCTCTGCTCCATTACCCAGGACATGATGAGAAGGACTAGTCTCTTTGACACGGACATCGTGTCTCTGGGTAGAAACAAGTGACTCAGATATATTTTTTCCTTTCTTTGGATGATCACCAAGAAAGGAGAGTGATGAATCTTCTCAGCTGTACCGACCACAAACGTGTATCAAGTGACAGCGCTCCCTTTTAGTCCTTCGTTCTCTGCTCCATGACCAAGGACATGATGAGAGAGACTATTCTCTTTGACACGGACATCATGTCTCTGGGTAGAAACAAGTGACTCAGATATCTTTTTCCTTTCTTTGGATGATCACCAAGAAAGCAGAGTGATGAGACATCTCTGCAGGAACTGCTTGTTTGCACTCCAAAAAAATTCCTTTCACCTTCTCATCTCAGCAGTACCGACCATAAACCTGTTATAGTGATAAGCGTTTCTTTCAAGTATTTTTTTATCTGCTCCATGACTCAACGTATGAATGGGAAATTGCTATCCCCCTAACACGGACATTATGTCATACAAATATCTTCTCTCTTCTTTCTTAATTTCTTTGATCCGCGAATGGCTTAGTAGTTAGCGTTCGTGACTACCAAAGTAAGGGAACCAGGCTAGGTGGCGACGAATGTTAAACTTCACTAAATATCCACCGTGCCTCAGACGAGCACGTTAAGCCGTCAGGCCCCGGGTACTGGTCCCCCGGTTATTAATAAGGGCGTCTTCCTCCCCCTTTCTAGCTCGCTTCCTTGTGACTTTCCTATCGGGCGCTCTAGCTCAAATCTCCTAGCTTCCTGCTTCTAAGGGTTGTTTAAGGGCGGCCTCAGACACACACGTTTGAACGACACGTTGGATCGTCACGCAAGCAAATGGAGGAGCTGTGTGCCTTAGGCGGCATGTAGCGTGGAGTGAAGCAGGAGTGAAGCTCTTCAACACCTGCCTGAAATCCTCTTCACTCCCCACTACATGCCGCCTTAGGCACAAAACACCCCCATTTGCTGGCGTGACACTCAAACGTGCCATTCAAACGTGGATGTCTGTGGTCAAACACAACCTTCCTAAATTCCTCTACATATGATCTGATCTGATTTTAAGTTATTCGCCATTGTTATATCCTTCAGCAGGTAATCAGTCAGATTGGATTAGTGTCATTTTTCCAGTAAATGGCGAGTTGAATAACAAAAGCAGAAGAGAACAGCGCTTTTTAATGCTCTAGTCTTGCATGTGTCTTGTTCGCCATTTACTTCTTCCAAAGTGCACACGAAAGATTTTGGGGCAGGACTTGATCCAATCTAAGTAGAAGGTTACTCATCCTTTTCTTTGAAATAAAAATATCGTGAGAGACGCAAATATTCATTTGCATCTCTAACCGAAAATTTATATTTGTTCAAAGAGAAATAAACATGCACAGTCTTTCTGTTGATTTCACCCCGATGAAAAAGATCATATTGCTCAAGAAGAATTTTACTCATAAAAGGTATAACGAAAACGCAAGTGTTGATTATCTGATGTAATGGGGAAACGCTGCGCTGCGTAAAACAAAAAGAAAAGAAAAATGCGCAATCATCGTACTGTTATTACCCCGATGAAAAATGCATTGCTTAAAGATACCGTGCTCAAGAAAAATTTCCCTGATCCTTTCCTTAGGAATAAAAATTTCGACGCATACAAATGCTAGTTTGTCTCGTCGAATGCATAAATTCAGTGTACATAAATAAGAAAAAATTTGCATAACAATCGTACTGCTATTTCCCGGAATAGAAAGATCATTGGTACAGATATTTTGTGACCGAGAAGAATTCCGTTAATGCTTTTCTTAGAAGCATCGATGCCATGAAAAAAGAAATGTTTGTTGATCTGATCAAGAGGATAAATGCTACGTAATGCACATAAGACAAATATGTTGAACCATTCTGTTTTATTTCCCCTATGAGAAAAATAATTTTTCCAACGGTAGAAAGGAATTTCTCCGTCCATTACTTGTACACTAAGGGACGGAGAAGTTCCTTATTTTAGGAATCCTACGTAATACGAATAAAACAAATACGCGCAATTATACGAGTATGCGCAGTTATACTTCCAGACGAGAAAGATAATTTTTCTAGGGGAAGAACAAGATAATTTTAGTTATTCGTCCAAGTGGTAGGAAGAAGGTAATTTTAATTATTGTTTCAAGAGGTAGAAACTAAAAGTTTTTAAATATTTTTTTACAGTTGTAGGAACTAATAGAAACCCATAGGGTTACAGAAAAAAGAAAACAGTCGCTTTAGAAATGCTATGCAATGCGCAGTAAACAAATATGTACGTTCATCCAACTTTTGTTTCTTTGATGAGAAAAACTTCTGTCAAATAGTAGGAAATAGATAATTTCTAATTATTTCCTGTCGGAGGAACTAGATAATATTAAAAAAAAATTCCAGTGGTAGGAACCAAAAGAAATCTATCCGATAAGGACAGAGAAAATTCCTATTTTAGAAATGCTACGTAATGCGAAGTAAAAAAATATGCGAAATCATTCAACTTATATTTCTTTGATGAGAAAAATTATTTTGTCTAGTGGTAGGTACTACATAATGTGTAATATTTTTTCCCACTGATACGAACTGCATAATTTTTTTCCAGTAGAACGAACTAAATAATTTTTTCCAGTAGAAGGAACTAAATAATTTTTTTCCAGTAGAAGGAACTAAATAATTTTTTCCGGTAGAAGGAACTAAATAATTTTTTTCCAGTAGAAGGAACTAAATAATTTTTTCCAGTAGAAGGAACTAAATAATTTTTTTCCAGTAGAAGGAACTAAATAAGTTTTTCCAGTAGAAGGAACTAAATAATTGTTTTCCAGTAGAAGGAACTAAATAATTTTTTTTTCCAGTAGAAGGAACTAAATATTTTTTTTTCCAGTAGAAGGAACTAAATATTTTTTTCCAGTAGAAGGAACTAAAAATATTTTTCCAGTAGAAGGAACTAAATAATGTTTTCCAGTAGAAGGAACTAAATAATTTTTTTCCAGTAGAAGGAACTAAATTATGTTTTCCAGTAGAAGGAACTAAATAATTTTTTCCAGTAGAAGGAAATAAATAATTTTTTTCCAGTAGAAGGAACTAAATATTTTTTTCCAGTTGAAGGAACTAAATAATTTTTTTCCAGTAGAAGGAACTAAATAATTTTTTTCCATTAGAAGGAACTAAATAATTTTTTCCATTAGAAGGAACTAAATAATTTTTTCCAGTAGAAGGAACTAAATATTTTTTTCCAGTAGAAGGAACTAAATAATTTTTTTCCAGTAGAAGGAATTAAATATTTTTTTTTCCAGTTGAAGGAACTAAATAATTTTTTTCCAGTAGAAGGAACTAAATAATTTTTTTCTAGTTGTAGGAATCATAGAAACCCATAGGCTGACGGGACAGAAGAAGTCCCTATTTTAAAAATTCTACTTAATGCGAAGTAAAAATAAAATGCGCAATCATCCAGCTTATATTTCTTTAACGAGAAACAATTTTGTTCAGTGGTAGGAACTAGATAATTCTAGATAATTTCGTTCAAAAGCACAAATGCGATTCAGTGGTACTGAATTAGGTGACATTTTTACTTCTGTTAATATTTTTTCGTTTTCTTTTAATAAAATGAAACGTTGTTTCGTTTTAAAATCAATCCTCGCTTTTAGCCATCCAAGATGGAGGTGCAGGCTACAGAGGATGAAATTCGAAAGCATGCCGGAGTGACATGGAAAAGACTGGCTCAAGACAGGCCGTTGTCAAAGAAACTTGCGGAGATCTTCATCCAGCAGTGGACTGATATTTGTTGAACTAGATAAATATATATATATATATATATATATATAGGATGTAAGGTCAGGTGATGCGTAACATCACGGCCTCTCCTTGACAAATGTCAACCCCGCCTTCTCGTGGTACATCCTGTTCCCACTAAAGGGGCTCTGACGACCGCCAATAGCGGTATAACTATACCATCGGGATTAGAGGAAATGCTATCCCACACTCACCAACCCGCTTGGCCAGCGTGGTGAGTTATGGCCACCCCCCCCCCCCCCCAAATGACTCCACCTCCACAACTTAAATCTTGGCCCTCAGTCTCCGGCAGCTGGAATGTACCTGGCCAAGGCAGCGGCCAGTGCGACATGAAGGCAGAGGGTGCTAAGAATCCCCGGAGGACCGGACTAGGCTGCCATCTGATGCTGACCTTGGCTACGTACAACGGACGCTCCCTATCTTCTGATTCAAGGCTTCTTGAATTGGAAGAGGAACTACAAAGGATCAAGTGGGACATCGTGGGGCTAAGTGAGGTAAGGAGAAAAGGAGAAGATCTATCATCGAACTGAAAAGTGGACATCTCTTCTACTATCGTGGGACAGATACTGGCAGAACTAGTGGTGTTGGATTTATAATAAATAGGAAACTGAAGGATAAAGTTGTAGAAGTTGAAAGTTCCTCTGACAGAGCTGCACGACTCGTTATCCAACTCTCGAGAAGATACCAGGCTCAGATTATTCAAACTTATGCACCCACCACAAGTCATGCTGAAGAAGAAATTGAAGAATTTTATGAGGAAATTCGTGATCTAAATAATAAAGGTAAGCAGCACTTGAAGATAATTATGGGAGATTTCAATGCAAAAATAGGGCAACGGCAACAGAATGAAACTTCAGTAGGTAAATTCGGTCACGGCACCAGAAACCAGCGTGGAAATACTCTCGTAGAGTTTGCAGAGGCAGAAGGGTTTTTCATCTTGAACTCCTTTTTCAAGAAAAAGCCACACAGGAAATGGACATGGAGACATCCAAATGGGACGACAAGTGAAATTGATTTTATTATGTGTAACAAAAAATTCGTCATAGAAGACTGCAGTGTGCTAAACAAGTTCAACACAGGCAGTGATCATAGATTGGTGAGATGTAAGATGCACCTCAACACTAAACTCGAACGTAGCAAGCTCATAAGACAAACAAAATGTATTGACATAACAAACCTTAAAAAACACCATAATAAATTAATACCTTCAAATTGGAACTGAAGAACAGATTCTCTGCTTTAGAAGGCCTAACATCGGAAGAAGTGGATATTTCTGAAGTTAACAGAAAAGTAACCAAAGCTCTTATGGAAACAGCAACAATATTAGCTGGGTCTAAGAACAAATTGCATGTGAACAAATTATCAGGAAAAACCAAAATGTTGATGCAAAAAAGAAGAGTGATGAGGACAACTAAAGAAGATGTGACTTCCAAAGTGGAATATATAGAGCTATGCAAGACAGTACGAAAAAGTATCACTGAAGACGTAAGGAAATTCAACTGTGAACTAGTAAGGAAAGCAATTGAAAACAACCAAAGCCTAAAGATAGCAAAGGGACATCTCAGTAAGGGGAAAAAACAGATTATGGCACTGAGAAAAGAAGATGGTTCTGTAACAAGAAATAGAGGCGAAATTTTGACAAGAGTGAAAGATTTGTACTCGAAATTATATGAAAGGGATGATACATGTACTCCAGACATCATGAAAGGTACCAGTACCAGAGTTCTTCCAGTCCTTCCAGCAGAAGTTGCACATGCAATCAAGAACATGAAGCGGGGAAAAGCTCCAGGAGAAGATGGAATTACTGTAGACATCATACAAGAAGCAAGTGGAGAAATCGAAACAGTACTCGCCCAAATTTTCACTCGATGCCTTAATGAAGGGAAAATTCCTGAGGATTGGAACAACGCTACAATGATCTTGCTACATAAAAAAGGTGACATTGAGGATCTCAGGAACTACAGACCTATCAGCCTCCTATCAGTGGTTTATAAAATCTTCACTAAAGTTCTTTCACACCGCTTGAAGGTGACACTGGACATGGCTCAACCGAGAGAACAAGCTGGATTCAGGAGTGGCTACAGCACAATAGATCATATCCACGTACTGAGAGAACTAATTGAAAGAGCGAGGGAATATGAGCTTCCATTGTGCATGGCTTTTATCGATTATGAAAAAGCCTTTGATTCGGGAAACCATCAGCAGTTGCAATGGCTCTGAAATCCTGCGGTATTGAAGATGCATACATTAATATTATTAATAACATCTATGAAAATGCAAGTGCAAAGATTCGGCTGTTTGAAAATACAACACACATAAAAATTGGAAAAGCAGTGAGACAAGGTGACACCATATCTCCGAAGCTCTTCAATGCCACATTGGAAAATGTCTTTCAATCACTGAACTGGGAAAACAAAGGGATAAAGATTAATGGAGATTATCTAACCCACCTTCGTTTTGCTGATGACATAGTCATTTTTGCAACTACCCCATCAGAGCTACAGAGTATGATCCAGGAACTTGCTGACAAGAGTAAAGAAGTGGGATTAAAATTGAACTTTCAGAAGACAAAAGTGATGTACAATGCTTTTACAAGAAATGAAGATTTATCGATTGATGGAGTAAAGCTGGAGATAACAGACACGTACGTTTATCTTGGACAGCAGATATCAAGTGAGGGTCACATTGGTGAAGAAATTAATCGGCGTACAAAACTTGCCTGGAGAGCTTTTGGAAGAAACAGCATAATTTTCAAGAGTAATATGCCATTATGTCTTAAAAGAAAAGTGTTTGATCAATGCATCCTTCCAGTGCTTACGTATGGTGCAGAGACGTGGACCTTAGCTAAAAGAGACATACAAAGGCTGCAGACAACTCAAAGAAGCATGGAGAGGTGCATGCTTGGTATAAGCAGGAGAGATAAGAAGAGGAACTCGTGGATCCGAAAAATGACGAGAGTGGAAGACATCATGATCAGAGTTAAATCCCTGAAATGGCAATGGGCTGGACATACTGCCAGAAGAACAGACCATCGATGGACAGCCGAAATTTTAGGTTGGATTCCAAGGGACAGGAAAAGACCCAGAAGAAGACCACATGGAAGATGGGTGGATGAAATTCGTAAATATGCGGGAATGACATGGAGGAGACTGGCACAAGACAGACCGTTGTGGAGGAAACTTGGGGAGACCTTCGTCCAGCAGTGGATTGATAATGGTTGACAATGGTGATGATGATGATGATATATATATATAAGTAAGTAAAAGAATATTAACATACAAGCAATCTACCCTCATAAACAAACAAATAGGGCCCAAAACCTTTAGAAAAAAAAACTGAAGTGAATAACAAAATGACGAAACAATGTTAAGAAAATATATATAAAAACGTTTACTCAGAACCCCTGGATCACTCTTCAGGGAAAGACATCCAGATGCCCTGAGCACACAAGTTCACTTCAGTTTCCATGAGAATGCAAATATCTCAAAAAAGCAATAATGGATATCCAATTTGAAATTTTGTGTTGTAAATTTTGATGCATTCTGTCTTCCCTACCTGAACTATAGAAAATACAAAAGAGTCACTAGGATTAAAATTGAACTAAAAAATGAACTATAAAGCACCTCACCAAAACAATAATGTTACATGTACTGTTGTACGTATAAACAAAAAGGGGTTCTGAGTAAACGTTTTATATATATTTTCTTAACATTGTTTCGTCATTTTGTTATTCACTTCAGTTTTTTTTTTCTAAAGGTTTTTGGCCCTATTTGTTTATTTATGAGGGTAGATTGCTTGTATGTTAATATTCTTTTACTTACACTAACTACATCTAATACTTGCACCATTGCGCAGTTTTGTTGTGGTTTATATTATATTACATGAGTTAAAATTTAACTTTCCTATGCTATATATATATATATATATATATAGTCAAATTTTTTATGTTTGAAGTCAACCCATACAGCGTAACGGTAAAGTTAGGAATGCATATTATACATCATTTTAAAGAACATTTTATGCTGAAGTCAAATATTTTTACAGAATGTTATTTACAGTAATAGAAGTGAAGTTACAAGCAAAGGTACAGCATCTAGTCATAAAAAGCAACAAACAATGGAATTTGTGAAATTAGTGTACAATGCATTTAACGTAAAATTACTGTACAGTACATTATTGACTCTTGCGGGACATTTGAAATAACTTACCAACAAGCAAAATACGCTTTAGTATTTCATTGAATAACCACGGTTACTTAGTAACAAAGCGCACCTTCTTGGCATGGAACTAAGAACTTCTCTAGTTGTCCATTGGTGATAAAACAGTGCCATACGGCCCTTACAGACTCAATTAAAGTCTTTAATTAAGTATGTAATGGCCCCGTGTTATCGCCATTGGACAACTAGATAAGCTCATTAGTTCCATTACGAGAAGGTGCACTTTGTTACTAAGTAACCGTGGTTATCCAATTAAATACTAAAGTGTATTTTGCTTGTTGGTAAGTTATTTCAAATGTCCTGCAAGAGTCAATAACGTACTGTATAGTAATTTTACGTTAAATGCATTGTACACTAATTTCACAAATTTCACTATTTGTTGCTTTTTATGACTAAACTCTGTACTTTTGTTTGTAACTTCACTTCTGTTACCGGTAAGAACATTCTGTAAAAATATTTGAATTCAGCATGAAATTTTCTTTAAAATGATGTATAACATGTATTCCTGATTTTACCATTACGCTGTATAAGTTGACTTCAAATATCAAAAAATGTGACTTTCAGTCTACCAGAGCAGGACGTTTGGCCACGATTGTGTATATCATCATCATCATCATTGTCAACCATTATCAATCCACTGCTGGACGAAGGTCTCCCCAAGTTTCCTCCACAACGGTCTGTCTTGTGCCAGTCTCCTCCATGTCACTCCCGCATATTTACGAATTTCATCCACCCATCTCCCATGTGGTCTTTTTCTGGGTCTTTTCCTGTCCCTTGGAATCCAACTAAAATTTCGGCTGTCCATCTATGGTCTGTCCTTCTGGCAGTATGTCCAGCCCATTGCCATTTCAGGGATTTAACTCTGATCATGATGTCTTCCACTCTCGTCATTTTTCGGATCCACGAGTTCCTCTTCTTATCTCTCCTGGTTATACCAAGCATGCACCTCTCCATGCTGCTTTGAGTTGTCTGCAGCCTTTGTATGTCTCTTTTAGTTAAGGTCCACGTCTCTGCACCATACGTAAGCACTGGAAGCATGCATTGATCAAACACTTTTCTTTTAAGACATAATGGCATATTGCTCTTGAAAATTATGCTGTTTCTTCCAAAAGCTCTCCAGGCAAGTTTTGTACGCAGATTAATTTCTTCATCAATGTGACCCTCACTTGATATCTGCTGTCCAAGATAAACATACGTATCTGTTATCTCCAGTTTTTCTCCATCAATCGATAAATCTTCATTTCTTGTAAAAGCATTGAACATCACTTTTGTCTTCTGAAAGTTCATTTTCAATCCCACTTCTTTACTCTTGTCAGCAAGTTCCTGGATCATACTCTGCAGCTCTGATGGGGTAGTTGCAAAAATGACTACGTCATCAGCAAAACGAAGGTGAGTTAGATAATCTCCATTAATCTTTATCCCTGTGTTTTCCCAGTTCAGTTATTGAAAGGCATTTTCCAATGTGGCATTAAAGAGCTTCGGAGATATGGTGTCACCTTGTCTCACTCCCTTTCCAATTTTTATGTGTGTTGTATTTTCAAACAGCCGAATCTTTGCACTTGCATTTTCATAGATGTTATTAATAATATTAATGTATGCATCTTCAATACCGCAGGATTTCAGAGCCGTGGTAACTGCTGATGGTTTCACCGAATCAAAGGCTTTTTCATAATCGATAAAAGCCATGCACAATGGAAGTTCATATTCCCTCGCTCTTTCAATTAGTTCTCTCAGTACGTGGATATGATCTATTGTGCTGTAGCCACTCCTGAATCCAGCTTGTGTGTATATATATATATATATATATATATATATATATATGGACAGAGAAAATAGCAATTTTTTTATACAAAATATATCTGAAATCATCTACTCTTGCTCGCGCAAAATGTTTGCGAAACTGAAAGTTTATTTTATTTCGTGTAGGAAAGAACTGAACTCTAATAACCATAATGCTCTGATTCTTTCGTTTGGGTATTTTTCCAAGTACCAACTAAGTGAGGGTGGTACTTTGGCGTCGTAAGGATGGGCCATGATTCACTGCTGCTAATTTGAAACAAACATTTTTCAAGAATTTGTGATTGAACGCGAGTTGCTCCAGAGTTTTCTTTAACGCACGAAACAGCTGGTCTTTAGAAGAGGAAAATTATGATTTAGTGAGACTACCTCCACTGTTTCGCTTCACCTATGAGTAATGCCCTGTCACTGGACAGTCCAAAAAGATTCTCCTGCAGTTCAATGGAATACTGGGTCTGAAACGGGAAATTTTCGCGGTCATCAAAATGCATGATGCTGGCTGCCGGCGTTCTGGGAGCGAGGCCTTGGCGATTTGCCAAGTGACGACATTCAGGCTGGCTCTCTCTCTCTCTCTCTCTTTTTCTCTCTTCTCATGCCTTCCAGTCGTCTTACCTCTCATCCATCGTGCGAATCCTCGAGGCAATAGACAGAAGAGAAGCATGATCTCAGTGTTCACATGCGTAGCATCGCATCTCTCACCGCGGGGAATCACCTGAACTTCCATGTGACTACAAAATGGGGAAGAGACGGTTTGAGTGATGGAGATTTGACGGAGAGAAATATCCACAAGATAGTGAAGGCCGAAAATTGAACTTCTGCAGCAGAAGCAAACGCTTCTCACACTTTTAAGAACCAAGCTATGGAGAAATTGGATCCGTGAGCTGTCCAGCATAACTGAATTTCGACTTCCAGTAATTCTTTTAGCTTCGAAGACGAAAATTGGGTTTTTGCATTACAGATCTTGCGAGGAAACATCTTCAGTTCTGTCTAGAGTGATGTTCCAAAAATAAGAAAGACTTTCTAATGCGTGTTTTGGGCCTTCTTTCGGTGTACGTACCTGTTTGTGTCATTCACTCGCATGAACATCCATGAACATAACTTTAAATCTAACAAAAAGTATGACTGCGAATTCTCAGCGTGATCTTTGTAATTTTCTGCGCCACAAAGGCTCAGAAAAAAATGTGAGAGTAGTCATTGATATAGAATGAACAAAAATCGGAATTCGGAGTTTCAGAAGTGCGAATGCCACCAAAGGATAATTAATGGCGCCCATACAAACACATACACATAGCTATCTAATAACGTATGGACCCACTTTTCGTCCTCCCAACACCATCAACACGTCGTTCCATAGATTTCACTCTGAACATTATTATACACAGCCACCTAATAATATGTGAGCCCACCTTTCGCCTTAACAAGAGAAGCGACATGCTGTGGCATGGACTCTTCCAGGTGAAATGTGAAATGGGTTTGACCTTTCACCTTACCAAAGCAGCAACACGTCATGGCATGGACCCTACTAGATGTTGAAAACATTGCTAAACACAGCTTATATGCACATCCACCTAAAAATTATTATGTGGGCCCACTTTCCCCCTCACAAAAGAAGCGACATGCCGTAGCATGGACTTTATATATCATACATACATATCACTAAGCTATTCTCTGAGATTCAGAGGTTAGCTCTGCAAGAGAAATACAAACTACCAGATAATTTTGACTTACTGTTGCCGTATCAAACTTCTCCATTTACAGCGATCTTGACATAACAACGTGGGCTTCACTGGCATCCATCACACGCCGTACACAAGATCTTCTATACTTCATGCTCATAATCTTTTTCTCGTGCAAACACTCCTGAATCTGAACCTCCCATGAGCTACTTGGCCTTCCTCTGCCTTTCCTTCCTGCCACTTGGGATAATATTCTTAGTAAGCATCTCATCAGTCATTCTTTCAACAACGCCAAGCCACCGAAGCACATTGGTCTCCAACTTGCTAACAACATTTTGCTTCACATTACACAATCGCAACACATCTTCATTCCTCACACAATTAGAACGTGTCTTGCAACAATCTCCCGGTAAGTAACGCAGGTTCTACGTCAATTCGTCGCGTGCGTCAATTCGTCGACTGCGTCAATTCGTCGACTGCGACGATTCGTCGCGCGTCAATTCGTCGCCTACGTCAATTCGTCGCGCGTCAATTCGTCGACTGCGTCAATTCGTCGCGCGTTAATTCGTCGCGCGTCAATTCGTCGACTGCGTCAATTCGTCGCGGACAAATTCGTCGACTACGTCAATTCGTCGACTGCGTCAATTCGTCGCGGACAAATTCGTCGACTACGTCAATTCGTCGACTGCGTCAATTCGTCGCGTTTACAGATTTTGGTTACATACAAAACGAATGCAGGAAAACGTACGATTTCGAACGTATTGCTCCCTGATCAAATTTATAAAGTTTGGACACGCAGACAGGATAGGAATATTACGTTTTTCTTTGTTTTAAAAATATTAGACGGTAAACGGTTTTTGGAACGGGGCAGGGCCCGGTTGGTCAGAGCCCCTCATATACAAAATTTTCGTAAAATCTACATTTCAAAATTGCCTTTATTCTTCAGTAAAATAACATTTCTATGTACATGACAATGGAATTCTGCCAATAAATACAGCGGTATATACATCAGCTGGAAAGTTCCAGTGAAACGTAAAACAAAATATTGTTAAAATCATAAAAAAAAAATTATTTCGCCACGTAGGGCGAAGAAGAGGCAGACAATAAAGCACGAGCGATACAAACGAAAATGTTTACCTACAGTATTGTAGACAGGGCAAGACATGATTCTATACTATGCACAAATTCCAATTAAGCATTACTACCATACTAAAGATTAAACATTAGGTACTAATTCACAGAAATGCAACAGTGATGCTACATTCAAAATTTACAACATATGTACAGAAGTATTCAGTGACAAGGGGAAATAACGCTAAATGTACTCAGAAGGGCATCTTGTTACATTATATTATACACACAGTGACTAATATTTTAAAAAAATATTCAACATAATGAAGGGGACATTGCGTGGGCAGTAAACTGTGCAGAAGGAAGAATTATATACAACAACATAAAACCCAACATCATCGAAGAGAACATGGGAAACATGGTGAGCTATCTTCAATGGCACATTAAAACAGAAAAATCACAAATAGCGAAGCACCAAAATTAATACGTAAAAACATGATTTGTTACAGTGAACGTGGGCGACAACAAAAATCCCACTTATAGGTTGAGATGTAACTGCAAATTGTGGATATGGAACCACCCAGCCGATTGGGCCCAAGTGGATTGAAAAACGCTATCGGTGTTTGTTGAGGCAGCACGAGAGTGCTCCATTTGGAGGCGAGTGGTTAACCGTGCTAGGAAGCGTCTCCGAATGATAGCACTTGCCTCCTGAGGAGTTGGAATAAGAGCGGGGAAGCGTTGTTGAAGATGGAAAGCATAGACAGTGAACTTCACAAGAAGAAAAGTGTAACGGCACACAGGAGGCAAGTGAGTAGGTGGATGCTTAGTTTGGAGTAGCCAAGCATATGCAAGAAACGGTAACGATCGAGCACAAATTCGATCAGCAAGACGAAATGCTGTGTTTAGGACTGGCAGGAGAACGGGGCAGAATAGGTATTGATGTTGGACGTCGCTGACTTCAGGGCAAAAGGAGCACTGCGGAGAGGTGAGAAGGGTCATGCGAAACAGTACTGATGGGGCGGGGAGACGAAGGTGAAGAAATTGCCAATGGACATTGAGTTCAAGAGGGGAGGAAAGGGCAGAGGTAGATGCTGTCCAGATGGCTGGGAGAAGAGAAGGAGGAGCAGAATGAACAGAAAGTGGAAGTGCGGGAGGGGAAAGAAGAAGCCAATAAAGAGAAGAGGAGGAGAGAGAAGTAACTAGAACCGGGGAGCTACGAATGAGGAGAAAGAACGGTAGGGAAAGAGGAGCAGAGGGGACCGAGAAGAGACCATCAGGTGAAGCGAGGAGTGGAAAGAGGCTCCAAAGCGCTGTGCGAAGAAGAAGATATTCGTTAGCAAGAGTAATGGTTGGAGATAGAAACAATGAAGAAAGAGGTCTCCAGGTTAGATCAGAAGTTACGAGAGAACGGACAGTTATCACACCAGAGCGGATCCAATGAGGAAAGTAAAAGTAAGGGAGGTTAGGAGGGTGAATAAATCTACAGTTTTCAATTCAGAACCACCAAATCTGGTATACTATCTCGTGGTATTCTAACTTAGACTGTAGACGGTTTTGGGAAGCGGTTGCAGAGAGGAGGGGTGGGGGTTACAGCCCCCCTACAGAATTGCCGTAAGATATAGTTTTCAATTTAGAACTACCAAATTTGGTATATTATCTCATGGTACTCTAACTTAGACGGTTTTTGGAACGGGTCAGGGGCCCGGTTGGTCAGAGCCCCCCACACACAGTTTTCAATTCAGAACCACCAAATCTGGTATCCTATCTCATAGTACTCTAACTTAGACGGTTGTCGGTTTTTGGAACGGGTCAAGACCCGGGGGTCAGAGCTCCCCCCCCTACATACAAAATTTTCGTAAAATCTAGTTTTCGTTTCAGAACCATCAAATTTGGTAACATGAAACTCTAACTTAGACGCTAGACGGTTTTTGGAAGGGGTTGGAGGCCCCCACCCTTCCCTCATAAAAAAATTTCGTAAAATCGACAGTTATCATCTTAGAACCACCAAATTTGGTATACTATCTTATGGTACTCTAACTTAGACGGCAGACCGTTTTTGGAACGGGTCAAGGCCCGGGGGCTGAAGCCCCCCACATACAAAATTTTCTTAAAAACTACAGTTTTCAATTCAGAACCACCTAATCTGGTATACTATCTCATGGTACTCTAACTTAGACGCTAGACGGTTTTTGGAAGGGGTTGGAGCCCGGGGGTCAGACCCCCCCAAATAAAAACTTTTCGTAAATACTACAGTTTTCAATTTAGAACCACCAAATTTGGTATACTATCTCATGGTACTCTATCTTAGACGCTAGAAGGTTTTTTGAAGGGGTTGCAGCCCGGGGGTCGCCCCCCCTCATAAAATTTTGTAAAATCTACAGTTTTCATATTAGAACCACCAAATTTGGTATACTATCTTATGGTACTCTAACTTAGACGGCAGACCGTTTTTGGAACGGGTCAAGCCCCGGGGGTCAAGCCCCGGGGGTCACAGCCCCCCACATACAAAAAGAACAAAAACATAACAAAAACACCCATACAAAGTAAAATGCCCAAAACATAAAAAGAAGTAACCACACAAAATGAAATGCCCAAAACATTAAAAAAACTGCAACCACACGAAACAAAATACCCAAAACATGGTAAGAAATTCTGTTTCAAGCACAATCAAGGTATACGATAGCAGAAATATATGTTTTTAAAACTTAATACAAGTGTCAAAACTGAAATAAAAAGAAAGAAAAAAGAAATATCCCAAATTTCATTGTTACTTTAGATATTTTGACCTGTTGACATTTCGTAAACTGTACTTGCACTCGGTCAAAAAATATTACTTACAAGGACTCTTTAGTAACTTTTAATCGCTGTATTGGTATTTATAAGGTTTGCATAACAAATCAAGTTAATAATGTTGCGCTTTCACTTACCGTCTCCCGCTAAGTTAGAGTTTGATGACACAAAATTTGGCGGTTCTGAATTGAAAAATAAAGATTTTAAGAAAATTTTGTATGTGGGGGTCTTACCCCCGTGCCTTGATCCGTTCCAAAAACCTTCTACCGTCTAAGTTAGAGTACCATGAGATAATATACAAAATTTGGTGGTTCTAAATTGAAAACTATAGATTTTACGAAAAAGTTTTTATTCGGGGGGTCGGACCCCCGGGCTCCAACCCCTTCCAAAAACCGTCTAGCATCTAAGTTAGAGTACCATGAGATAGTATACCAGATTAGGTGGTTCTGAATTGAAAACTGTAGTTTTTAAGAAAATTTTGTATGTGGGGGCTCTGACCCCCGGGCCTTCATCCGTCCAAAAAACGGTCTTCTGTCTAAGTTAGATTACCATGAGATAGTATACCAAATTTGGTGGTTCTAAATTGAAAACTGTAGATTTTACAAAAAAAAAATTATTCGGAGGGGGTCTGACCCCCGGGCTCCAACCCCTTCCAAAAACCGTTTAGCGTCTAAGTTAGAGTACCATGAGATAGTATACCAGATTAGGTGGTTCTGAATTGAAAACTGTAGTTTTTAAGAAAATTTTGTATGTGGGGGCTCTGACCCCCGGGCCTTGACCCGTTCCAAAAACGGTCTGCCGACTAAGTTAGAGTACCATAATATAGTATACCAAATTTGGTGGTTCTAAGATAAAAACTGTAGATTTTACGAAATTTTTATGAGGGGGGGGCCGACCCCGCGGGCTGCAACCCCTTCCAAAAACCGTCTAGCGTCAAAGTTAGAGTACCATGAGATAGTATACCAGGTTAGGTGGTTCTGAATTGAAAACTGTAGTTTTTAAGAAAATTTTGTATGTGGGGGGCTCTGACCCTCCGGGCCTTGACCCGTTCCAAAAACGGTCTGCCGACTAAGTTAGAGTACCATAAGATAGTATACCAAATTTGGTGGTTCTAAGATGAAAACTGTAGATTTTACGAAATTTTTTATGAGGGGGGGCTCCGAACCCGCGGGCACCAAACCCTACCAAAAACCGTTAAGCTTCTAAGTTAGAGTTTCATGATAGCAAATTTGATGGTTCTGAAATGAAAACGAGATTTTACGAAAATTTTGTATGTAGGGGGGGGGGCTGACTCCCCGGGCCTTGACCTGTTCCAAAAACTGACAACCGTGTAAGTTAGAGTACCATGAGATAGGATACCTGATTTGGTGGTTCTGAATTGAAAACTCTAGATCTTACGAATATTTTGTGTATGGGGGCTCTGACCAACCGGGCCCCTGACCCGTTCCAAAAACCGTCTACCGTCTAAGTTAGAGTACCATGAGATAATACACCAAATTTGGTAGTTCTAAATTGAAAACTATATTTTACGGCATTTCTGTACCCCCCCCCCCTCCCCCTCCAACCGCTTCCCAAAACCATCTACAGTCTAATATTTTTAGTGCCAAAGAAAAACGTAATATTCCTATCGTGTCTGCGTGTCCAAACTTTATAAATTTGATCAGGGAGCAATACGTTCGAAATCGTACGTTTTCCTGCATTCGTTTTGTATGTAACCAAAATCTGTAAACGCGACAAATTGACGCAGTCGACGAATTGAGGTAGTCGACGAATTTGTCCGCGACGAATTGACGCGCGACGAATCGTCGTGGTCGACGAATTGACGCGCGACGAATTGACGCAGTCGACGAATTGACGCGAGACGAATTGTCGTAGTCGACGAATTGACGCGCGACGAATTGACGCAGGCGACGAATTGACGTAGTCGACGAATTGACGCACGCGACGAATTGACGTGACACCAGTAACGCATTTCTCAAGCACACAAAAGACTCCTATGTTTCTTCTGTAGTACCCAGGTTTCGCTGCCATACATTAGAGTAGGAACAATTACTGTTTCATACACAGCCATGCGGGACTAAATTGAGAACCCATGATTCCTGTGAAAACCTCCCAAAGCAGCCATGCCTTTCAACGAAGAATTCACTCGCCTACTAATTTCACCATCCAATTTGTTCTCACTGTCAAATATGCTTCCTAAATGCACAAACTCATTCACGTGGTCAATCACTGTGGCATTTAGACTTATGTTACATTCAGTACTACCAGTGCCCTGCTCAAAAACCATAACTTTGGTTTTTCCCTTTTTTATACTCAGTTTGAATTTCATGCAAACTTCGTACATCTGGGACAACATACTCTGCAACTCACTTTTGCTCTCTGCCAACAGGACAGTGTCATCAGCATACAGCAATCTGCACACACGGATATCACCAAGACATATACCAGTACTATCTCTCTTGACATCACGCATGCATGCATCCATAATAATATTAAACAGTTATGGTGACATTACACAAATTTGTCTGACTTTTGCACCAATAGAAAACCATTTTTATAAAACAGCATTCACTCGTACACAAGCTCTACCACCAGAGTACATGGCTTTTACACTATTAAGTAGACTTCCAGTAACACCATATTTATTCAATACCTTCCACAGAAGTGTCCTATTTACTCGGTCGTAAGCTTTCTCTAAATCTATGAAGGAAACAAAAACTTTCTTACCAACAGCCAGATACTTTTCAATCATCATGCGTAATGCAAAAATTTGGTTAGTGCACTCTTCACCAGATATAAAACCACTCTGAATATCCCACACTTTTTGTGATGCAAGACTCCGTACTTTTTCAATAACAACCTTACCAACACTTTCCCCGGCACACCCAGCAGGCTAATACCACGATAGTTCTTGCAGCCAGTCTGATCACATTTTTCCTTATACAAGGGAACAAGGATAGCATCCTTCCAATCCCGAGGGACCATTCCTAACTCCCAGCACAACTGACAAATTTCAGTTAACCAGTCAATTACAGAGTCACCACCATATTTCAACATATCAGCAGTTATGCTATCAACTCCTGGAGCCTTACCATTCTGAAGAAATTTTAGAGCTTCTCACACCTCTTCTCTTGAGCTCCTTCCTGCGCTCCGGTCCTTTCACTGTGACATCATCTGCTTCTGCATGAGAATCACCTTTGCTTTCCTGATCAAATAAATCACAGAAGTATTCACCCTATCTTTCACTTAACTCTTCTGGCTCTCATGTCATTTCCATGATTCTATTCTTCGCACAACTTACAACTTTGTTTCCCCTATTTTTCTTGTCTCATGTACTTCCAGAAAGTCTTCCTTATCTTTCCTAAAAGCCAATTCCTGCCTTTCCACCTTCTATTTCGCTGCTTCGCGCTTCTTACAGCGATATTCATCCACAGAAACTCTACCTTGCGACATCCCCAAATAGGCTTCCTTCTTTCTCTTTACTACCTCTACAATCTCACTATTCCACCAAGCATCACCTCTATTGTTACCCACTATTGTGGTGCCACAGACCTTTTCAGCAGCAGTGACACTACCGCGGGCATCAAAGTGCATGGACTCTACATGTAGGGTCTATGCATATGGGGTCCACCTGTAGAGTCCATGCATACATGGATTCTACGAGGTATTGGAAACATTATTATACACAACCACCAAAGTAACACGGGTCTCCTCCACCTTTCACCTTACCAAAGGCAGGAACACATTGTGGCAAGGACTCCACTAGGTGTTGGAAACATTGTTAAATACAACCACCTAATAATGTGTGTGGTCCACCTTTCGCCCTTACAACAGAAGTGGTACGTCGTGGCATGGACAAGTGCTGGAAACATTAATGTACACAGCTATCTAATAACGTGTGAACCCACCTTTCGCCCACCCAACAGCAGCATCACGTCGTGCCATGGACTGTACTAGGCATTGCAAACATTACACACAGCCATATAATAATGTGTGGGCCCACATTTCGCCCTCCCAACTACAGCAACATGTGCCATAGACTGTACGAGGCATTGTAAATATTACACACAGCGATCTAATAATGTGTGGGCCCACCTGTTGCCCTCCCAACTACAGCAACATGTGTCGTGGACTGTACTAGACATTGTAAACATTACACACAGTCATCTAATAATGTGTGGGCCCACCTTTCGCCCTCTTAACTACAGCAACATGTGCCATGGACTGTATGAGGCATTGTAAACATTACACACAGCCATCTAATAACATTTGGACCCACCTTTCGCCCTCTTAACTACAGCAACATGTCGTGCCATGGACTGTACTAGGCATTGTAAACATTACACACAGTCATCTAATAATGTGTGGGCCCACCTTTCGGACTCTTAACTACAGCAACATGTGCCATGGACTGTATGAGGCATTGTAAACATTACACACAGCATGTAATAATGCATTTGGACCCACCTTTCGCCCTCTTAACTACAGCAACATGTGTGCCATGGACTGTACTAGACATTGTGAACATTGCACACAGTCATCTAATAATGTGTGGGCCCACCTTTAGCCCTCTTAACAGCAGCAACATGTGCCATGGACTGTATGAGGCATTGTAAACATTACACACAGTCATCTAATAACATTTGGACCCACCTTTCGGACTCTTAACTACAGCAACATGTGCCATGGACTGTATGAGGCATTGTAAACATTACACACAGTCATCTAATAACATTTGGACCCACCTTTCGCCCTCTTAACTACAGCAACATGTCGTGCCATGGACTGTACTAGGCATTGTAAAAATTACACACAGTCATCTAATAATGTGTGGGACCCACCTTTCGGACTCTTAACTACAGCAACATGTCGTGCCATGGACTGTACTAGGCATTGTAAAAATTACACACAGTCATGTAATAATGTGTGGGCCCACCTGTTCGCCCTCCCAACTACAGCAACATGTGCCATGGACTGTACTAGACATTGTAAACATTACACACAGTCATCTAATAACATTTGGACCCACCTTTAGCCCTCTTAACTACAGCAACATGTGCCATGGACTGTACTAGGCATTGTAAACATTACACACAGTCATCTAATAATGTGTGGGCCCACCTTTCGGACTCTTAACTACAGCAACATGTGCCATGGACTGTATGAGGCATTGTAAACATTACACACAGCATGTAATAACATTTGGGCCCACCTGTTGCCCTCCCAACTACAGCAACATGTCGTGCCATGGACTGTACTAGGCATTGTAAAACATTACACACAGTCATCTAATAATGTGTGGGCCCACCTTTCGGACTCTTAACTACAGCAACATGTGCCATGGACTGTACTAGGCATTGTAAACATTACACACAGCATGTAATAACATTTGGACCCACCTGTCGCCCTCTTAACTACAGCAACATGTGTCGTGCCATGGACTGTACTAGACATTGTGAACATTACACACAGTCATCTAATAATGTGTGGGCCCACCTTTCGCCCTCTTAACAGCAGCAACATGTGCCATGGACTGTACTAGGCATTGTAAACATTACACACAGCCATCTAATAACATGTTGGACCCACCTTTCGCCCTCTTAACTACAGCAACATGTCGTGCCATGGACTGTACTAGGCATTGTAAAAACGTTACACACAGTCATCTAATAATGTGTGGGCCCACCTTTCGGACTCTTAACTACAGCAACATGTGCCATGGACTGTATGAGGCATTGTAAACATTACACACAGCCATCTAATAACATTTGGACCCACCTTTCGCCCTCTTAACTACAGCAACATGTCGTGCCATGGACTGTACTAGGCATTGTAAAAATTACACACAGTCATCTAATAATGTGTGGGCCCACCTTTCGCCCTCTTAACTACAGCAACATGTGCCATGGACTGTATGAGGCATTGTAAACATTACACACAGCCATCTAATAACATTTGGACCCACCTTTCGCCCTCTTAACTACAGCAACATGTCGTGCCATGGACTGTACTAGGCATTGTAAAAATTACACACAGTCATCTAATAATGTGTGGGCCCACCTTTCGGACTCTTAACTACAGCAACATGTGCCATGGACTGTACTAGGCATTGTAAGCAATACACACAGCATGTAATAATGCGTGGGCCCACCTGTTGCCCTCCCAACTACAGCAACATGTGTCGTGGACTCTACTAGACATTGTGAACATTACACACAGTCATCTAATAATGTGTGGGCCCACCTTTAGCCCTCTTAACAGCAGCAACATGTGCCATGGACTGTACTAGGCATTGTAAACATTACGCACAGCCATCTAATAATGTGTGGGTCCACCTTTCACCCTCCCAACTACAGCATTATGTCGTGCCGTGGACTGTACTAGGCATTGTAAACATTACACACAGCCATCTAATAATGTGTGGGCCCACATATCCCACTCCCAACTACAGCAACACGTCGTGGCATGAACTCTACGAGATGTTAGAAATATTAACAACAGTGGCGTACATTCGAGGCTAGCTAGGCTAGCAGTAAAGCCCAGATAATTCACAAATAAAAGTCAATTATCAACGGTATTAAGGTACTGTATGTCGACGCCTTTGCTGAAACAAACATGCGTACGAATTCGCTTCTTTTGTCTAAGAGAATCAGTCTAGCGAGCGAAGACCGACGGTGCTCCTAGTAATGGTGTCATCGTAACGCAACCAGCTCTACCAGCCTTCGCTGTTCTGATTCTAAGACCTTCGATACGATCGCCAGCTAGCGTTTCCATGACAACATGAATCAGCGAGTGAATGGAGCATTGCTTTAGACAACGGTTCGCTCAGAAAAGATAAGACTTAGAAATACATTAGTCATTCGCATGCTCGAGCCTGTAACAGCACGTATTTTGCGAGAGTTGTTTCAGTTTGCGTGAAGTGTCAATGAATTAAAATCAGTGACGTTATATCTTAAATTCTTGGTTTTGTTAAATTCGAACTGTTTTAATAAATTTTGTGAAAGCTTTCCTGAACATCTACTGTCAGAACTTAAAGAACTCTATGCTTAAAATTTTGATACAGCTCGACTAAAAATGAACTGAAGGGGTTTTATTCCCTTGGTGAATTCAAAAAGAAATCAGTAAGAGACATTACTTTGGTACATAAAGTTGAATAAATTGGACACTGTGGGGTTTTTTTTTGGTTCTTTTATTGGACGTTTAATGACCACCGTGAGCAACTCAATGGGCTATAAGCAGTCGTCCGAACCCTAATTTAAGGTCACTGGGTACCATGAAAGGGAGAGAGCCAGTGCCGTAAGACAAAACACAACATCCATGCCTCACAGGGATTCGAAACCGGACCCCTTTCCGAACGAATTATCGGAAGCCATCACTTAGACCACTGCGCCACCAGGGCGGCACATTGTGTTTAGTGAGGTGTACCAATTAGCAGACCCAATATTAAAGTTTCCATCAACAACTGCAATTGTAGAAAGAAGTTGTTCTACATTAAAAGGAATCAAGATATATCTTAGGACATGTACATTTGAGCAACTTGGCTGTTTTGTCAATAGAGAAAAACTTTCTTTGTAAATATGAAAAAGTACTCGGAAGAAACTTTTTATGAAAACGTAACACTCAAGTTCACATAAAAGCGAAGGAGAATGTAGTCCATGCACCATGCACAAAGAAGTGTTAAACCCCTAATCTTCATAATTATTTGGTATCATGTTAGCAATAGCATCTACCTAAACTTTAGAGAAAAAGTTACTTCTATTACTTAACAACTGAAAAATAAACTTAGCAATTTAAAAAAAAAACAGTACTGGTGGCGGAATGGGAAGGGGGGGGAGAGATGACCCAGGTCTTGGACCAAGATACGCCACTGATTAATATATACAGCCACCTAATAACACAACACGTGGGTCCACCTTTTGCCCTCGCAAAAGAAGCAACTGTCGTGCATGGAATCTACCAGGTATTGGAAAATTACTATACACGACTAATAACATTGGTAACACCTTTTGGCCTCACAACAGCAGCAACATGCGTAGCATGTACTCTACCAATATGCGTAGCAATGTTGGTAGAGTACATACTACGCACCTCTACAACGTTTTGGAAATATACGGATGGTATTTCAGCCCTTTATTCCAGGACAGCAGTCTGTTAAACGCCGCGAGTTGCAAATGGTGTGTTTTGGGCTCGACTGCGCTGCTCCACTTTCTCCCACAGATGCTCAATTGGGTTCAAATCCGAAGAGTGAAAGGCCTTTCTAAGGTTGCAAACTCCTTAGAATGTCCCTCCACTCACTCGTTCCCCGAAAGGGAGCAATTACACTGTCTTGTTGAAAGCAGGCGTCCTACTGTTGGAAATGGATAGCAATGAACGTCTACAAGAGGGCGAAGAATACGTTAACAGACCCTCTTAATAGATTGTTGTCTCTACCAGGAGTCCTAAGGTCGCTAACGTAAACACTCCACAGAACATAACACCACCTCCACCGGCCTTTATGGTTGTGTTTCATGACGGCCTTGCGTTGTGTGAGCGACATACGTACCATCCTGTTTGTGTGTGTTAGTTGAAACTCGATTAGTGAGAAAAATATAACCGCTACCAGTCTTCCACGGTCCCATGGCGATGCTTTTTTTCCACTGCAGTCTCAGCTGCTGACGTGCAGAATACAAAAGGGAGAGGTCAGCTGCCACATCTCGTTTTGCCATGGTGTGCCGAATGGTCTCTGCGCAAAACATCGTAGGTGCCCTGCCGTTGATATACTCTTCACTGTGGCAATCCATTCCGATGTTACCTCACGGTAGAGGTGGCGCTCACCTTGAACGTAGATATCGTGCCGCTAAAGTGAGCTCTGAATACCCTCCGCGTCTTGGAGAGTGCCTTAAATCGAAGGACAACTCCACTGTAAAAAATCATCACCTTGTTCTCACTCTACTCTCTGTTTGTTGCACGCCACTTGTCTCGTAACTTTCCAACCAGAGTATGATATCACCTACCTCTCCTTAACTTTCGCTCTCATACCTGATGATAAACTCTTTTCAGACTAAATATATACCCCGGTAGCACATTACATCGATGCGTTGGTCGATATGAAACGTTGAATATACTTAGATATTCATGGCCACTTTTGTTACGTCTTTTCGACGTCGAATTTTAAACCTATTGAGTTGATATCAAGTCAACAGTAGATGAAGATTCGACCTTTAGAGAAACATATACATCGTTACTACGTAGTGTAGACGTCCGTTCTACGTTGATATTACGCTGTTTAGTCATCGATTCCAGTACTGTTGTAATGTCGAATCTACGTTTACTCTACAATCTAGTGTTAAAACATGAAATTCTAAACTTTTATTCGTGGCATAAAACGTAGAATGTATTCGTATTATTAGTACGATTGATTCTACGACGCTGTCTTCCATTAAAAGATCGCAAATTTTTTTTTTATTGTTTCAACATCTAAGTCTTTTCGGACGCATTCGAAAAGACACATAATTCTCAAAAAATTCACGGAATGTTTGGTGATCTGTCAGCATCGCGCTAACCCTATCCCTAATTGGGATATGCGTACGTACAAATTATAGATCTTAAAAAGTAATTCTACTTAAAGGAACGAGACTCAACGTCTTATAAACATACTTAAGCAAAAATAAAACACTTTTAACTTACCGACGAAAAGGAGACTGGTAAGAATCTCGTCTTAAAACAGAAATGATACAACCGACCAACAACCCAGCATCCAGAAAGTTTGTTTGGCGTAATGGGTGCAAAGGCGCATGCGCGCGATGCTTACAGATTGCATAAAAACATTGATTGTTCGACCTAATGGAACTAAAGAGATAAACTGCGTAAAACCGTCTACATGTATACTAAAATTCAATGTAATGATTATTCTTGACCGTCTCATTGATTTCAGTTCGAAAACTATTCCTCGACGTAATATAGACCTGGTAACCAAAAATCGACGTTGATTCGACATTACTGTGTACCGGGGTAAGTCATGTCTAAACCTAACTTTGAAAAGAATCTTTACAAGAAAATTAGGCGTACCGTGAGGTGTTCTTAACCCTTTGATCTTTCCGGGAGTGGAACAATAGATGAAGAGGTTATGGTTATACGTAAGTCCTTTTTCTGATCCTCCCTTCCTGGCGGTAGAGTGTATTTATTTATTCAAGAAGTATAAATATATGTTCAAATAAGTTCTCTACGCCGCCCCGGTGGCGCAGTGGTCTAAGGCGTTGGCCTCTGATCATTCGTCCGTAAGGGGTCCGGGTTCGAATCCCGCTCAAGCATGGATTTTGTGTTTGTCTTACGGCACTGGCTCTCTCCCTTCCCTGGAACCAGTGACCCTAAATTAGGGACGGGCGACTGCTTATAGCCCATTGAGTTGCTCACGGTGGTCGTTAAACCTCCAATCAAAAAAAAAAAAAAAAGTTATCTACGAACATTAGCCATTACTCTCTACGAATATTAGCCACTACTTCGTTAATCTGTTGAACTACTTCTTTTACACGGTGGTCGTTAAACCTCCAATCAAAAAAAAAAAAAAAACTACTTCTTTGGAAGAGTTAAAATATGACAGTTCTCTGAGTCAAGTCCCCATGGAAAGGACAAAAAAAAAGTAGATACCGTTTTCAAACATAAAACTGCGCTTTTAGATATATTTCTCCAGCTACTGAAAAGAAGAATTTTGAACACGGAAATCTGTGCATCACCTGAATTTGAATGTACAGGAATCATCATTGCCCCGATTATTACTATCTAATGTAAAAAAGTATTTTCCGAATGGGAACCGTTGATGAGGAGATATCGTATTTTCAAGCAGACGGAAGGATAAACAACCACTCTGCCAAACAGACAAGTTGATAAATTTTAGCAAGTACTGAAATGAAAAAGGCATTTTGAATATAAGCTTCAAAGGTGAAGATATCTTGAAAAACAGAAGAAAGAAATAAAATAAAAAACTTCCTCGCGACCTAGCCGGAAAACTATTCATCACATCAGAAGCGCGCATGGCAAGCGATGCCAGCACAGAAAGAATTTAAATCTGCCTTGCAGATGCTGATCGCCTTTTGTGCAGACGGGCGTACTCACGAAGAGATATACTAAAAGCACGTGTCTGTTTTCAGAAGGCGGACTAAAAATACATACCTATTTGTTATTCCTAGCGAAGAATTCTGAACACGGAAAAACTGCAAAGTACGTCTATGAAAATCTTGATATGATGTCCTACCCGAAAATAATTTTTTGGAACGGTATCTCTGATGCTGGAGATCTTATGACAAATACGAATATATACAATAGTCCCCATAAGTTAAGGAGAAAACAAAATAAATCACCATAATTAAAAAAAATACATGACGAAGCGTGATGAAATTCCTTGAAAACATGTATCATACCGTAAGCTAGAGAAATATCCTAAAAACTTTGCAAGAAACACTCCATTCTGACAAAAATGACTACATATTCTGGTAAAAAATAAGGTGTCAAACTAAAATAGCCAAAATACCTCAATATGGAGAGTTGCCACCTCTCATGGCAATGCAGGCCTCACAGCGATGTTTCATTCTGTTGATGAGGGTGCTGAGGAGCCCGGTAGACAGCAATATACCATTGTTAATGCAAAGCTAGTCTAACCCAAAGCCGTCTCGATTGCTAACAGGACTTAGTCTCCGATTCGTGACGTCACCATCCGGGTCATAACAAACGCTGCCGTGACTGCCAACACCGCTAGCAGCAGGTTAAAGCGAGGCGATATCAGTATTCAAATTTTTCGTAACTTCACAGCATCGATGGAAATAAGACATAAAATTCGGTAAATGCAAAGCATTTGGTGGAAAACAAAACGCAAACACTTTATGAGCCATGGGAACGATGAATTCAGTGATTATTTCATAACTACAAACTAATTTAGATATAAAAGAGCTTTAACATTTTCTTTGTGCATCAATGGGTTGTTGTTTTGCACAAATTCACCGGCAGGCATAACGCATTTTTTTTAACAAATTATATTCTATTTCATTTAAACAAGTTAAGGGGAAAAAAAGGGCAAAACTTAAAAACTTTAGATAAGTTAATGAGGAACGTTCCATGTATCGCATTAAAATTGCCGTTATTGTTATGGTAATTCCATATTCTTTCAGCAACACAATGTGCGACTGATACATATTTCTTTTATTTCAGCATGACGTCAGAAAAGCACATTTCTAAATATTTCGTACAACGTAAGAAAACCGTACTGCACAAAAAAACAAAAAAAAAAAAAAAAACGTATAATGATTGATGATAAGTTACTAAGCTTGATGATTCATGACACGGTGCTTGAGCCTAATAATATTAGGTGTACAAATAAGTTTTAAAGCGTTTTAAGACAACGCAACATGTAATTTGAGAGAAAACAACAATACCTTTACGAATCAAAATATGCGCTGTCATTATCTATCACCTTCCGCCATCGGTCGGACAGCTGACGGATTCCAGCCATGAAGAATACTTCGTCGTGTGACGCGATGAAGTCCTCAACCCATTTTTGCACTTCGTCACATGTCCGGAACCGTACAGCAGACAAACCATGTTGTATCAATCGGAACAAATGATAGTCTGAAAGGTCTATGTCGGAACTATACGCCGGGTGCTCCAAAACTTCCTTAGGCCACCCTGGTGGAGCAGTATCCAAAGCGATGGCATCTGATCATTCGTCCCAAAGCGGTCCGGGTTCGAATTCCGGTGAGGTATAGGTGTTGTGTTTGTCTTACGGCACTGGCTCTCTCCCTTCCCTGGAACCAGTGACCATAAATTGTGGACGGGCGGCTGCTTATAGCCCATTGAGTCTCTCACGTTAGTCGTTAAACTTCCAAAAAAAAAAAAAAAAAAAAATAAAAACTTCCCAGCCAAGCGTGAATAACGTTTCCTTGACCAATTTCGCCACATGCAGCCTCGCGTTGTCATGCAGTAATTTCACGGGACACATTCCTTTGCCTGTGAATGGACGCTTCCGACAGATTTCCTTGGTTGAGTTGCAGCAATTGTTGCTTGTAGCGATCAGCAGTAACCGTTTAACCCTGTCCTAATAGTTCATATAATAATAGAGCATACCATTCATATCCCACCAGATGCACAGCAGAACTTTCTTGCAGTGAATATTGCGTTTCGGTGTCGAAGTCGTTCCTTCACCGGGGTTTACCCAGTGTTTTTTGCGTTTGAGGTTGTCGTACAATATATCCACTTTTCATCACCCGTAACGATTTTCCACAGGAAAGACTTTCTGTGTTGTTTCTTCAACAGACTCAAACACTTCATGACACGCTCATCCTTGTTCCTCTGGCTCAGGTGTGTGGCACCCATTTTCCTTCCTTCTGAATCTTTCCCATTGCGCGTAAACGATTGGAAATGGTTTGTTGAGTTACCCCCAGTTGTCTAGCCAGTTGTTTTTGCATTTGAGACGAATCTTCATCCAACAATGTTGCAGTTACTCATGTGCAACCTTCTGCGGTGCGCGGCTACGTTCTCGATCGCTAACATCAAAATCACCTGCTTTAAACTGTTTAAACCAAAACTCATACATGCTTTTCGATACAATTATTCTCCCACAGATCAGAACAAATCGAAGCACATGATTTTGCAGCACTTTTTTGTTGATGAAATTCATAATGAATGCAGTGTTCAATAAATGCAGTATCGCTTGCCATCTTTCACCTACCGATGTGCAAGTGCGTTTGACTGTTGGGCAAACTCCTGACATATTTTATGATCTGGACCAGGTACGGTCACATGACAACAACGCGTGGGAATGTCGGATATGTAAATAAGCGGTATACATCACACAAAAAACGCTTTAAAACTTATTTGTATACCTAATGCATGAAACGTTTCTTAAACCTGCTTAGTTTCGCGGAGACTTTTACGCTTGCAAAAAAAAAAAAAAAAAAAAAAAGCCTAGTTCATCAATTCATAAGAAACATAACAATCTACATTAATAAAAAAACTAACTTCTCTTCGAATCCTCATATCGCGCATTAAGTCTTCAGCACTCAGAGTATATAACACGGCGAGCAAACACACAGTTTCTCATTCCAATCGTAGCGGGTTTGGTTTGTTATGGCCCAGTTGCTGACGTCACAAACGGAAAATTAGCGTAGGCTTAGGCCTTTAATACTCGAGACGGCTAGGTAGGCCATCTGAAATGAATCATGGGGAGGAAGTTGTTGCCAGCAACACGTCTCCATAAAGCGTCCAGATATGCATGATTGGATTAAGGTCAGTTGGCCTAGCTAGCCAACCCATACGGTCAATGGACCTTATTCACGTGACGTCAGAAGTGGATTTCGGCCGACCAATATGGCTACTGATTCAATGTTGTCGCTATAAGACTATTCCTTACCATAGGGAAAGTTTTTTTAAATTTTAGCGTCTTGGAGTACGTTAACGAATTAATACAGCTACAGGGTGAAGAAGAACTTAATTTCTTAGAACAAACCAAGTTGCAAAAAATAAAACAAATCAATTTTGTATTAGATGTTTATTTCAAATGATACAGGGCAACATAGCGATCAGTCGTGGTGAAATTTTTAATGAAGCATTTCTCATGCACTGTATGTTAAATTTTCCCGTTCTTATTGTAAGACATTGGCAGAAACATCTGAAATATAAACCTGAGAATCTTTTTTGGAAAACAAAGCCTTTACAGGCCCTGAAAATTCGTAATATGGAAGCAAACTATGGTTTAAAAAACAGTAACATTTAAAAAATTCACAGTGTCGCACTCTAGGCAATCTACTTAAAAATAAAATGAATGCGTAACGTTAAATAAACGAAAAATTATAGATATGTTTCCTTCTTTGGGGAAAGAACGTATAACTTAATTCGCAACTTACTGATACAAATATGCAATCAGTTTTCTTCTTCCCCCTCCCCCGTTTTTTTAAATTTAAATTCAAAGGAACACTACTAGGTTTTAACTGACTTCGATTCGTAGTGTCATAGTATTCAAATCCTTTTTCGTTAAAGTGGGCACGATATTATTCGGTTACTGCACATCGGAATTGATATCACCGCGATTCATTTTACTCAGCGATTCCTTTAGCAGTTCCTGCCTCCTCAGAAGAAACGTATGAAAAGGTTTCTTTTCCTCTGTAAATTTTAGATGACATGACTTGTTAGTACAACCATACGAGATAAAGCAAACGTTTTTGGCATGTCGTTAACAAACATGAAAAATCGCGATTTTTCTGAACCCTTGCAACGTATTCCAGGTTAAGCATTGGAAAAACTGATGTAAACAAACGATTGCTGTTCCGCAGCCACCGAATATATTTCCCATGATGCAATGCGATGTGAATAAGGTCCATTATCTTCTTTTGAAAATATTGTTTAGCCATCCGCGATCAGTGGGGATCAACGGTCTTGTAGAAGAAATATCTCCTATGGCACCTGCACAGCGGCAAGCATAGAGGCCCGTCCATAACATCATCTCTGGCCGCCCCAGTGGTTTAGTGGTCTAAGCGCTGGTTTATGACCGTTCCTCCAAGTGGGTGTGGGTTCGAACCCCGGTGAGGTATGGATGTTGTGTTTGTCTTATGGCACTGGCTCTATCCCTTTCCTGGAGCCAGTGACCGTAAATTACGGACGGGACGGGCGGCTTCCTAGCGCCCATTGAGTTGCTCACAGTAATCGTTAAACCCTCAACAACCAAAAAAAAAAAAAAAAAAAATATGGCTCTTCTTGAAAGCACTTAGAGATCTTCCACCGAATGGGTCGCCACCCCAAACGAGCCTCCACCCTAAAAATTGTAGGTGCTCCCAAGCCCAGTTGTAGCAATTGTCGTTATTGCCAAGACAGCTTGTGTACATTCTCATGTCTGCCCCAGTGGCATATTGGCCTAAGCGCTGGCTTCTGACCATTCTTCTGAGATCGGTCCGGGTTCGAGTCCCCGTGAGGCATGAATGTTGTGCTTGTCTTATGGCAGCGGATATCTCATCTCCCTGAAAGCAGTGGTCTTAAAGTATGGGCGGGCGACTGCTTTTAAGCCATCAAGTTGCTCACGGTGGTCGTTAAACCCCAAACGAAACAACAGCAAAAAAAAAAAACAATTTGGGATCCTTCCACCCCAAAAATTGTAGGTACTTCCAAGAGCCCAGTTGTAGCAATTGTCGTTATAGCCAGGACAGCTTCTGTACATTCTCATGGCCGCTCCAGTGGCATATTGGTTTAAGCGCTGGCTTCTGACCATTCTTCTGAGATCGTTCAGGGTTCGAGTCCCGGTGAGGCATGAATGTTGTGCTTGTCTTATGGCAGTGAATATCTCCCTTCACTGAAAGCAGTGGCCCTAAAGTAAAGACGGGCGACTGTGTATAGCCCATTGAGTTTCTCACGGTGGTTGTTAAACCTCAAACAAAACAACAACAAAAAAAGCAATCTTATTATGAACATGAAACGTCACTTTGAGGCATGTATTGAAATGAGGGGTGACCACACTCCATAATGACTCACTTTGACTGCCTCGTTTTAAACATGCTTTTGAGCCAGGTTTGCTTATTTGCGATCTATTATTTTATTAATATTTTTGTTGAACATAAAGGACGAAATTTCGTATGAACATTCGTTATAGTTTTCGAGAGCCTTCAAAATTTCATTTGTTTCCTAATTTATGGAAACAAGTGTAGATTCCGCGACGGTTGGTGACGTTATCACTAATACTGTGAGGCGCGTCTTTTCGTGGAGACAATGCTGGCGTAATGATCCGGCCAACGTGTTCAGAATCCGTATATCCCTTATTTACTCAGCGGATATAACAACTTTGCAGTACGTGAGTTCTAACCTGTGGTGTCGCTTAAAAGAGAAAATCAGCTTTTCATGCTCATTTACATGCCATTAACAGACTGTAAGCAACGGGAGAGAGACCAGAAATGATAACATGGAACAACTTCTGATCAAAGGTCAATGCCATCGGTACCAAATCTGCACACCCTTTTCCGAGCAGCAGGTGCTCATTGATGATTTATGTACACTTGGAACACTGATATTGACTGCTGCACCTACGTCAGGTACCCTTACACTCCCGCTTTCCAAAATAACCTGTTGCGCACACGATTGCCGTTCACTTCGATCACAGCAGTAGCCAACACCGCTCATTTGGTACTCCTTCTGGTTCCTCAGCAAAAGTGTTGCACCAATCGTAGACACTTGCTTTTGACAGCTTTTAAAATCGCGTTGTGCTTGCATCTTCGCAAAATATCAGCGGGTTTCACCATGGCCGTCTGGAAAGTACAAGGCCATGACATTGGCCTTGTACTTCCGTGATCAGATCTCCCCGCTTGTGAGGTCACTCTCATATTTGACGGCCTGATTCGTCGGTGTCGTATTTGACGTCACACACGACGGCATCGAAAACCAATCAGCAGCCTTGGTTTCCGCGTGACGTCACTAAAAGAGGGAGCTCATCTCTCTAATGTCATGACGTTGTATTTTCTAGACGCCTTGGTTTCACCATAGTAATTAGAAGGAGGAGATAAGGTAGGTTCATCATGAACACGTCCTTTCGCTTCTGTAGGCTGCGCTGTTACGCCACGGGGTGCATAAGCGCATAGAGCCGGAACTCCTTGTAGGTTTTGGACATTTGCAATCAAATTAACAACGCCAGTTTGAGTGAATACATAACTTCAAAAGAAAAATTGTGCAAACACTCAAATATTTGTCACTGGGCATGAAAGGAAATATGGCGTGAATATTCTACCGTGCTTACTATATGAAAAGTTTCCGGTAACTGATTGAAAGAACATACTTCTTGCATGAAGAAGCAAATTTACGTTTTACATCGTATAACGAAGTAAATTTCTCCGTCATTTTTGGTCTACGCCGGGATTCGAACCCGAGTCCGCTTATTCCGGAACAAGTCGCTCTACCAACTGAGCTACGCAGACGTTCACTCTGATTGCTATCTGCCTTTATGTCGTGTGCGTCCTGCGGGCAGGTACGTCACATCCCCCCGAAAGAGGGCCGGGGGCATGACCCACGGGTCAGCCGTGACCATGAATCGTTGCCGGCAGCCATCCACTGTAGAACGTGCACTTGAGAACTCCCAGTCAATCTGGTGTGTGGAATGTAACGTCACACACATTTATTTTTCGAAGCGCTGGAGAAGGGATTCTCTTATTTTTCCTATCTCGCGGTGTGGAAAGAACATCACACCATTGCGAGATTTTGAACGGCCGGGTCATCCGGGTAGTTCGGGCGCTATTATAACAAAGTAAATTTCTCCGTCATTTTTTATCTACGCCGGAATTCGAACCCGAGTCCGCTTATTCCGGAACAAGTCGCTCTACCAACTGAGCTACGCAGACGTTCATTCTGATTGCTATCTGCCTTTATGTCGTGTGCGTCCTGCTGGAAGGTACGTCACAATCATTACAACGGCAGCAGTTTTGAAATTTTCTTTGTATAAAGCATGAAGGCCGCCCCGGTGGCGCAGTGGTCTAAGGCGCTGGCCTCTGATCATTCGTCCGTAAGGGGTCCGGGTTCGAATCCCGGTCAGGCATGGATGTTGTGTTTGTCTTACGGCACTGGCTCTCTCCCTTCCCTGGAACCAGTGACCCTAAATTAGGGACGGGCGACTGCTTATAGCCCATTGAAATGCTCACGGTGGTCGTTAAACCTCCAACCAAAAAAAAAAAAATAAAGCATGAAGTAATTAACACATTCGAGCTTTCTTTCCATCGAATAAAAGCTATCGACAACCTTTCGCTCTCCATTGCTTCAATAAATCTTTTTCCGATGAGAAAATATGGTATATAGTACCTTACTTGCTTTTCTTTGAACTGTGATTTCTACAATGCGCGAAGGGACATTCAGACATTTTCAATATATTAGTATTTGTAGGTTACACAGAATATCAATACGTAAAACAAACCAGTTAGTAAAATCATGCAATGCATTGATTATGATACGCTTTCCAACATATCAGAAATTATTATTCAAGTTATGAGGATAATGGCTGTGGAATAAATCTCGCTCCTGTGTCCTGACCTTTGACCCCATTTCGATGATATTCAACAGAACCGGTTCAGTACACCTCAAGAATAACATACTAAAGTTTTGTCGCAATAGAAGCAGTTTTACGCAAGTTATGAGAAAAATGGCTGGGGAATAAATATTGCTTTTGTGCAATGACCTTTGACCCCATTTCATTGATATTCAACAGAACCGGTTCACTATACCTCCGGAACAACATGATAACGTTTTGTCGCAATCGAAACATTTTTTGGTAAGTTATGAAGCACAAGGGCAATGGGATGGATCCCACTCCAGTGTCCTGACCTTTGACCATATTTCGCCCATTTTCAATAGGGTTCGTCCCCAGTGGCTCCCTACCACATACTAAAATTTCATTGAAATCGAACCATTTTTACGCAAGTTAGGACGCATAAGGGTAATGGAACAAATCCCGCTCTTATGTCCTGCCTGACCTTTGACCCCATTTCGCCCATTTTCAATAGGTTTCGTGCCCAGGTGGTTCCCTACCACATATTAAAATTTCATCGAAATCGAACCATATTTACGCATGTTATGACGCATAAAGGCAATGAAATGGATCCCGCTCTTATGGCGTGACCTTTGATTCCACTTCACCCAGTTTCAAAAGGGTTTGTCCCCTGGTGGTACCCTAACACATACTAAAATTTCATCGAAATCGAACCATTTTTACGTGAGGTATCGTGCCGACAGACAGACGGACAGAAAAATCTGGAGCATATACGCTTCTTCTACCTGCGGTTGGAAAGCGTAAATAAAAAACGAAAATGGTGAAGTACGTGAAGAAACGCAGTGAGTGATCGACACTACAGCATACAATATTGAAGAGCCTTGACTTTGCTCCAGCGATCGTTTATGACTGGTCTGACGTCGCACTCAGAGCACAGCATGAGATCAGAAACTACACTTACGTTATTTCTTCGAAGTATCTTGAGTTTCACCTTCTCCTTTAGGAGACGTTTAATAATACAGCGCTATTTTACACTCATTCAATGGAAGAGTTGGGTGAGATTGATTTGACAGTGAAGTCGACTGGGCGTCAATGATATTGGATGTGCCGTCCCTGTGGTGCAGTGGTCTAAGCGATGGCTTCTGATCATTCGTCCGAGATGGGTCCGGATTCGAATCCCGGTGAGGTATGGATGTTGTGTGTTTGTCTTACGGCCCTGGCTCTCTCCCTTCCCTGGAGTCAGTTGCCCTAAATTAGGGACGGGCGACTGCTTATAGCCCACTGAGTTGCTCAAGGTAGTCGATAAACCTCCAATAAAAAAAATATTGGGTGTATGAGTATGCAGATTTAGATAGAAAAGTTTTGGAGTCTAACATGGTACCAAGAGGGGAAGAGGATCCATTTCTATATGAATATCGCTATCTGATATCTCTAGATACTCTATGCTTAACACAGTGTACCTCGCACACGCTGTGTGATAGACACCACTACTGAAGTGAATTCAAGAATCACTCGATCTGGCGTACGGATTCTGCCGTGATGGATGTAGGACATGGAGAGTTTCTGACGTACTACAGAGGTGAAGCTCGTGTCAAGACGACAAATCTGCAGCGATATATTCTGTCGGTGTAGTTGAGTCGGTTAGAACTACTGGCTCCGGAGAGTGGAGGCCGTGGTTTCGATCTCGTGTCACTGACGAATTTAGAATTTCCCCTTGGCGCCCGATTGTGGAAAATGGATCGTTAGGTCTTCGAAAAATGTGTGATGATTGTTCCGCACATCATCTGGAATTCATGAATAATTCCTTCTTCGCTTCAAAAACAAATTAAAAGGGAGATGGTGTGACGTACTACAGAAGTGAAACACTTGTCAAGACGACAATTCTGCAGCGATATATTCTGTCGGTGTAGAGTAGTCGTTAAGAACTACTGGCTCCGGAGCGAGGAGAGCGCAAATTCGATAAACCGTCACCGACGAATTTGGAATTTCACATTGGCGCCCGATTGTGGAAAAGGCATCTTTGGGTCTTCCAAAAATGTGTGATGATTGTACCACACATCGTCTGGAATTAATGAATAATTACTTCTTCGCTTTTTAAAAAAATAAGATGGAAATAATGTGACGTACTACAGAGGTGAGCACGTGTCAAGACGACAAATCTGCAGCGACACAATCCGTCGATGTAGTTTAGTTGGTTAGAACAACTGGCTGCGGAGCGATAAGGCGCGAGTTCGACAAATTTGGAATTTGTCAGTGACGGTGATCGAACCCGATTATGGAAAATGGATCGTTGGGTCTTCGAAAACTGTGTGAAGATTGTTCCACACATTATCTGGAAGTAATGAATAATTTCTTTCTCTTCAAACAAAGATGAAATGACAGATAATTTGACGTACTACAGAGGTGGAGCACGTGTCAAGACGACAAATATGCAGCGATACATTCCTTCAGTGTAGTACAGGCGGTTAGAACAACTGGCTCCGGAGCGAGGAGGCGCGGTTTCCGTCACGACAAATTTGTGAATTTCACAGGTTACAATAAGAAGTCCAGATCAATCTTTAATCAGACCACCTCGGTAACTCAGTGGTCAAAGCGCTGGCTTCTGAACGTTCGTGCCAGATAGGCCTGGGTTCAAGTGTCGCATGAAGTGTGGGGTGGTGTGTTAGTCTTATGCCCCTGAATCTCAACCTTCCATGGGACCAGTAGCCCAAAATTAAGGACGAGAGACTTCTTATAGCCCTTAGAGTTGCTCGCGGTGATAAATAAACCCCGAAAATAAAAACAGCAACATTGAACCATCCACGTGTTTTCGAAACTTTTCGTTCTTCAACATTTCTACAGAAATATACACTGGGATCCCATTTACACGTATCTTCGGACACCAAGTAAGGTTAGCGTATAACTGAAAAAACGTGTTTACGAAACATGGCATACGCCCGTCACTAGATGATAGCACATTACTTTGTTGCAACGTATGGAGTAGCCAGTATTGTTATTATACGAGGTATTACGTAGTACGTAATATTTTTTGTGCTCAGTTAACTTTCTTACACAGCTCTTTTTCTTTTTAATTAAATAAATATCAACCTCGATGCATAGAGTTTCACTACTTGTAAATAAAGTACTTAATACATATACACTATTTACCAACAAGTAATTAGACACCTGTGATAGCAAAGGAAAACGAAGTTTATTCACCTTCAATAGTTGGTGGAGCCTCCACGAGCAGCGATTACAGCTGTGACCCTCCGGGGCATACTCTCAACTAGGCGTTGTACGACGGCTAGCGGCATTTTCTTCCACTCGGCTTGGAGAACACAGGTCAGTTCCTTCACCGATTTTGGCCGGTGGTGGCACCCCTTAATTCGACGCTCTAACTCGTCCCAGAGGTGCTCGATAGGGTTAAGGTCCGGGCTCTGCGCAGGCCAGTCCATTTAATTAACCCCATTGTCACCATACCAAGCCATGGGGGACCTCGCAACATGACAGGTGGCATTTTCATCCTGAAAGTTACATGGGTCCACCCCGTAAAACTGCCACAACGTAGGAAGCGCATGGTCATCTAAAATGGTGCAGTAGGTCTCGGCGTTGAGTCTACCAGGAATTGCGACCAAGGGTCCAGTCCCATACCAGAAGAAACACCCCCATAGCATAATTCCACCGCCGCCGAACTTCACAGTTGGCACAATACATTCCGGCAGGAGGCGTTCTCCAGACAGACGCCAAACCCAGACCCTGCCATCCGAACGGTAGAGAGTGAACCTTGATTCGTAGCTCCAGAGAACCTGTTTCCACTGTTCAACGGTCCACTGTCGACGTTCTTTGCACCACGTTAGCCGAGCAGCGCTATTGGACTTGGTGATCAAAGGCTTGTGGGCGGCAGCACGTCCATCATAACCGAGCAGATGGGCTTCCTTACGGATGGTATTCATCGAATGAACACTACCGGATGTCTGTTGAAACTCTTCGGGAATGTGGCTCATCGATTTGGTGCGGTTCTTCCGAATTTCTCTGGCCAGCACCCGTCGGTCTCTAACTCCAAGTTTTGTGGGTCTGCCGGGTCGGGACACATTCCGACAGTCACCTCTCATCTTCCACTTGCCAATCACGTAGGCCACTGTCGATTTTGGGTACTTCAACGCGCTGGATATGTCACGTATGGATCGGCCATTTCTGTGATACCCGACGATTACACCTTTCTCGAAATCAGAGAGCTCCGAATTGCGTGGCATCTTGCATGCGACTGGTTGCGTTGTTGTTTCCCACACGATATTTAACGGCGGCGGCCGTGACATGTATCAGGACCGCAGATATCATGGATTGCAGGGGTATCCAATTACTTGTTGGTAGATAGTGTAGCACAAACGCATCACTACTAATTCATTTTCGTTTGATACTTTGTACACATGGAGATATATGATGGATTAGGGGTTTCGCTGATGATCGCATTCTTCGCAATTTGCGGAAAAAATTGTTTTGATGATGGATAAAAAGTTTTGGCGAAAATATTGGCAATACTTCAGATACTTCAAATTACGTTTGGCGAAAAAAACTTAAATTTGGCTAATGGGTTGGCGAAAACTTTAAAAAGCCAGAGAAACTGCTGTGATGTAGTATATTATAGAAATACGTATATCTTAACAAGGTTTAAACAACATTAACTTTTTATTGTTGTTTACGTTTAAGTTGAAACTGCCGCCCTGGTGGCGCAGTGGTCTAAGCGATGGCCTCTGATCATTCGTCCGTAAGAGGTCCGGATTCGAATCCCGCTGAGGCATGGACGTTGTGTTTGTCTTACGGCACTGACTCTCTCCCTTCCCTGGAACCAGTGACCCTTAATTAGGGATGGGCGACTGCTTATAGCCGATTGAGTTGCTCACGGTGGTCGTTAAACCTCCAATCAAAAAAAAAAATAAGTTGAAACTTTGCATTTTCAAAGCTATTTATATCCTGTATTGTTTTCTCATCAGTATTATGGATGTAAAGGAAGTGCGTAATGTCGCCGAATCATTTCAGTGGATTGTTAAATTTGAATGTTTTAGTTTATTTATTTGTTTATTTTGATTGGGGTTGAACAACCACCCTGAGTAACTCGATGAGTTATAGCAGTCGCCAGTCCCTAATTTAGGGCCACTAGTTCCAGGAAAGAGAGAGAGCCAGCGCCATAAGACAGACACAACATTCATGCCTCACGGCATTCGAACCCGGACTCATCTCGGACGAAAGGTCAAGAGCCAGCACTGCGCCACCTGGTTGACAAATTTGGATGCTGATGCCCTTATCTCGTAATCATCGTCACTATCATCACTGGATACGTTCTCGTTTCATATTTATGCTCTCAGTCATTTCATCCAGAGTCATAAGTGATGACCTTGTCAAAGTGACTTCGCAACTGACGTATCCTGGAATCTAAACTCATCTTCCTCTTGAATTGAAACATTACAGCAAAATCCCGAAACGATGATTTATTGTGGTGAAAATTCATCTAGAAAGCGAATGCAAACGAACGTTTCTAGAAAGAAATGTGATATGACAACGTCAAGCTAGAGCAGGTGTTCACTCGAGGTGCCATCTGAAATCAGGAGGAGGGCGCGCATTCCGTAGAGTGAATCTGGTGGATGACAAGAGAGTCGGAGGGGGAGAGAAAGATTGGAAAATGGAAAACGGAAGTTTGGTAAACGGAATTCACGTGGTTCGAATTCTAATTCATGACACAACACCACCATAATTTAAGGTATAAATGTGAATAGAACTAATTTGACTAATGTATAATTGATAAAATTTAACATTAAGGGCAGTTCAAATTTTAAACCTGCGACGTTTTACGGAGAAAAGATAAAATGTATCAGAAACATACAAACGAAGGTCTATTTCATTATCTTTACTGACTTTCTGTCTTACAGACAAACAAACCAAACAGTGCGGATTGCTTCAATATATGCATCCTTTTTTCGCGGAAAACACTTATTTGGGTTTATTAGTATTTCCTGATAGTTTCCTTTTCATTAGTGTTGTCATCTGTTTTAAAACGCTTAGACATTTCTGCAAAAATATATGATTTTTTAATGACTTCCTTTTCTGGTAACATGCAGTTCCGCGGTTCTTCTTATCAGAGCTGTTCTATTTTATCTCCTCTTCATCTTGCGGTTGCATTAGATTTGTTCCAGCCATTTTCGCCTGAGCGCGCAGCCAGTCGTTTATTTCCTGCTCCTCTCCTGGGACTATTTATCTCATAGGTGGCAACATCTGATTACTCGAATCGATCCGGTGATCACAGATTGCACCACGTCCTGACAATCTTTTTATTCCCGTGGCTTATAGTCGACGGAGCATTTGTATTCCCTGGCATGTTATGAACTTGTAGTTTACCCATGGGGAAAGAGATTATTGCATAACTCTTCGAGAACATATGTCCCCCCCCCCCAACACTCCCTTCCCAAAAGTCATTGCCGTCTTGATAACGCGTGTCGTTTTATTGGATATTTATTTTCTCTTTTACGAGAATGAATTTCCTTTAAACAGCGTAGCGCAAAACAAAGGAGAAATTCGAAAATGACAAGTTTTCTCAAAATCTTCGGATAATTGTTGAAATCATACGGTGTGAGGCTTGAGCTTTCTGAACTTCTTACAGAACACATATGGCTCAGTGATGTAGGAACAGTAAAACTTCCTCGTTTGAGTCCACAGGAGTAGCAGCGGGGCACGTGCCCCCCCCCCCAACTTTAAGAAAATTAAATTCTAGGGAAAGCCTACGATGAGACGGCAAATATGTATGAGGACTTAATAGAATCGCTACGAAGTTTATAGCGTAACATAAATTTGCCAGTGGATTGAATTCGCATCATTCTGCACCGGAGCCGAAAACTTTCTCAGTTCAGCTACACCGACGAAGCTTATTGCTGTAACTTTGCCGTCTTGACATGTGCGTCACCTCTGAGGCAGGTGCGTCACAAGTTCAGAGAGGAAAGCCGAGAGCTTCATAAACATTCACACACTGTTACACAGAGCTTTTAGATCTAGCTGCTATTCACTTGTGAGGATACAAAACCACGGCAAAATGCTATAAGTGTAGAGAACTCATTGTACTGTATAACATTTTTCATTTATTAGGTAAAAGATTTGCGCGATATTTAAATGGATTTGTAATAAAAGAGAGAACTTTTTTTTTCAGAAAAATTAGCATGTAGCAAAAAATACCCTCAACTGTTCGTCGCTGTTCATTATCAGCAGTTGTTGAAGAGTAATGCATAACAAAAAGATTTGTTATGTAACTAAAAGATCCAAATTTTGGGACATGTACAGAGAAACTGTTTCCAACAGTTGCTCCCCCCCCAAGCAAAAACATCAGTTTTCATTTTTTGTGCTCCTTCACCCAAGGAAAACATTAGTTTACATGTTTTATGTCCTCTTGTCCAAGAAAAACATCAGTTTTCATTTTTTGTGCTCCTTCACCCAAGGAAAACATTAGTTTACATGTTTTATGTCCTCTTGTCCAAGAAAAACATCAGTTTGCATTTTTTTTCCCCTCGTCCAAGGAAAACATCAGTTTACATTTTTTGTGCCGCCTCGCCGAAGAAAAACATCAGTTTATATTTGTTGTGCCCCTCCCCGAAGGAAAACATCAGTTTATATTTGTTTTGCCCTCTCGCCCAAGAAAAACATCAGTTTATATTTGTTGTGCCCCTCGCCCAAGGAAAACATCAGTTTATATTTGTTGTGCCCTCTCACCCAAGGAAAATATCAGTTTACATTTTTTTGTGCGCCCTCGCCGAAGAAAAACATTAGTTTACTTGTGCCCCCTCGCCGAAGGAAAACATCAGTTTTCATTTTTTGTGCGCCCTCGCCCAAGGAAAACATCAGTTTATATTTGTTGTGCCCTCTCGCCCAAAGAAAACATCAGTTTATATTTGTTGTGCCCCCTCGCCCAAGGAAAACATCAGTTTATATTTGTTGTGCCCCCTCGCCGAAGAAAAACATTAGTTTCCTTGTGCCCATTCGCCCAAGGAAAACATCAGTTTTCATTTTTTGTGCGCCCTCGCCCAAGGAAAACATCAGTTTTCATTTTTTGTGTGCCCTCGCCCAAGGAAAACATCAGTTTATATTTGTTGCGCCCCCTCGCCCAAAGAAAACATCAGTTTACGTTTTTGTAACCCCTCGCCCAAGGAAAGCATCAGTTTGCACTAATACGTGCCTCCTCCCCAATTTTTTTATCATGTTATGCCTATGGCTGAAAATAATCTTCGTTAGGAAAACAATAAGCGAACATTTTAGGCTACGAATTATTACACGTAGTAAGAATATTACCTTATACTTAGTGTTTGATCAAACAAAATCCACCAGATTCAGTCGATCAGTTGTAATTAAACATATCTTCCATCTTTTTTCCTTGTGAAGCGACGGAACTATTACTTTAGTGCAAACAAAGCTTAATTGTGGATGATGAAAAGGCGTTATAACATTAACCTTAAAGGTAATAGACTTCTGGTGATTGGACAGTGGGCGTGAGAGACGATTTCTGCCGTTAGATGGCACTGCGTCCCAAAGTACAAACAACACAATTTTCAAGTTGCGTTGTTTGAATTCCTGGATTGCGTTTGTTAAAAAATTCCCACAACTCTTAAAAAAATAAAAAAAACTTCTTTTTACCAAAAAAAAATACAACAAAATATAATGTATTTTTAATGCAGTTTACTATTGTCTGCCGATGTGCACATCTTCTGAAAAGAAATATGAGGAAATGCCACTTCCCATCACATGCTTCAGGTTCCGATCTGAGATTCCTTCAGATTAGAACCAGAAGCAACTGCGGTCGAGAAGCAATACCTCGGAAGTATTTTCAACCAAATGAGAAGTCACCATCAAGTGCTGTTTGTGGTAAGGATTTTCATTCCGATAATCGCGTACCTAATGTCAGCTACAAACGGAAGGGAGATGATGTACCATCATACAATGAGTTAGTTTTGCATTAGGAACATCTACCAAACAACGCGTTGGTCCACCTTTCTGTGCCATCACGGCTCGCAGACGCCTAGGAAAAGATTCTACAAGGTGTGAAACATCCTCCATTTTACACTGAGTTAGCTTTGCATCAGGAACATCTACCTAATAAGGCGTCGGTCCACCTTTCTGTGCCATCACGGCTCTCAGACGCCTAGGAACAGATTCTCCAAGGTGTCGAACACACTCCATGAGTAACTTCACCCTTGCCAGCTGCAGCAGATCCGTCTGTTCCCGCTCATTCCGTGGAAGAGGAGATCAGTAATTCTCACATCTCGTTCTGGCATATTCCACAAATGTTCAAATGGGCTACAGTTAGGAAAGTTTGGTGGCCAAGGCAATGTTGCGAACTCGTCGTTGTGTTTATTTTTTTTTTGTAAGCACATCCCTACAGATGGTATATCTAGTTACAGAAACTGCTATAGTTATATTTACAGTGACAACTACCTAGTGATATTTACAGTCTTCCAAAACATGCTTTATGAAAAAAATTATTACTTACATTAAAAATATCCGGACATTCTTCAAGTGAGTTGTGAAGCCCATACGTTTTACATAACGGAGAATTTTTTCCAGCATCAGTTCGGCAAAATGGCAGTACAAATAGTTCAGTTTTTGTTCTCGATAAACGTAGGACACGGAAACTTAATTGCTTTACAATTTGAGTATCATCAATATCTCCATTGATGATGCAGGAACTTGAATTTTAGAGCATTCCTTCTCGATTGCAGAAAGGACATCTTGAAGAATGTCACAAGGTCAGCCGTCGGTATGTCCGCTATATAAACACCAGTCGATTTGTGAAAAAGGTGTCTAAAAATATTTTTGAACCTCCTCGATTTCATTTACCAGAGTTACGAGGCTAAGGCTCCAAATGAGCGCCGCATATTCCAGTGAGGATCTTACTGTAGGCTCAAAAATGTGAATAAGTGTCTGAGTATTCGAGAAATATTTGGAATGTCGCATGATAAATCCAAGATTTCTGTACGCTGTACGTACAATTCTTTTGATAAGTTCCTCCAACCACTCAATAATTACACGATCCGGATGATTCAGTGTGCGGTGTCTTGTTGAAAGATGGTATTGTGGACGGAGCAAACCTCCTGCAGATGTTAATGGAGATTATCGGATAACAGGTCCCTGTTGGGTACACCATTCGATGTTTGTGGAATGATAGCCAGCGGACGTAGGGTTGCCATAAGAAGCTTCCCAGACAAGAACATCACCTCCACCATACTGTTGAACTTCCACTGTGCAACTAGGAGATAGGGCTTCATACTGTTTACGCCATATGTGAAATCAACCATCAGCATGGTACAGCAGGAAACGGGACTCATCAATCCAAACGACCTTCTTCTATCTGTCGAGGGTCCATTGCCGACGTTCCTTGGCCCATGAGAGGCGTTGTTTGCGATGACTGGGCGTCATCATTTGTGCCCTCGTTAGTCTCTGGCTGTTGAACTCCAGGGGAAGCAAGATACGGTGCATGACACATGTGGAAATAGGTCTAAATGCACCGCTGTTGTACTGGTGGATACGCTGGATGACAGTTGCACGTCCTTGCTGAGATACCAGCCGTGGCATTTGACGCTCACCTCTAGGATCCTCCGCTCACGCCTGACCAATGTGAGCTCTTCTTCTGGCGGTCTGTGCATGGTTAATCCAGTCCTGGTAAACCCTTGATACAGTAGTACGGGAGCAGCCAACAAGTGTGGCTGACCAATGTGAGTCGTTCTGCTGAATGCCTGTGCATGATTAATCCAGTCCTGGTACACCCTTGATACAGTAGTACAGGAGCAGCTAATAAGTGTGGCTGACCAATGTGAGCCCTTCTGCTGGATGTTTGTGCATGGTTAATCCAGTCTTAGTACCCCCTTGATGCAGTAGTACGGGAGCAGCCAACAAATGTGGCTGACCAATGTGAGCCCTTCTGCTGCATGTTTGTGCGTGGTTATTTCAGTTTTGGTATACCCTTGTACAGTAGTACGGGAGCAGCCAACGAGTGTGGCTGACCAATGTGAGCCCTTCTGCCGGATGTTTGTGCATGGTTAATTCAGTCCTGGTACACCCTTGATACAGAAGAACGGGAGTGGCCAGAAAGAGCAGCTGACCAATGTGAGTCGTTCTGCTGAATGCCTGTGCATGGTTAATCCAGTCCTGGTACACCCTTGATATAGTAGTACAGGAGCAGCTAATAAGTGTGGCTGACCAATGTGAGCCTTTCTGCTGGATGTCTGTGCATGGTTATTTCAGTCTTGGTATACCCTTGTACAGTAGTACGGGAGCAGCCAACAAGTGTGGCTGACAAATGTGAACCCTTCTGCTGGATGTCTGTGCGTGGTTAATCCAGTCCTGGTACACCCTTGATACAATAGCACGGAAGCAGCCAACAAGTGCGGCTGACCAATGTGAGCACTTCTTCTGGATGTCTGTGCATGGTTAATCCCGTCCTGGTACACCCTTGATACAGTAGTACGAGAGCAGCCAACAAGTGTGGCTGACCAATGTGGGCACTTCTTCTGGATGTCTGTGCATGATTAATCCAGTCCTGGGACACCTTGATACAGTAGTACGGGAGCAGCCAACAAGTGGGGCTGTTTCCGAAATACTGGCACCTGCCACCGGGCCCCAACTATCTGGTCGCGGTCAAGTTAGCTTACGTCGCCATGTTTCTCCATTGCTGTCAAATGCTTACTGATTACACGCCGAGGATTAATTGTACACAATTCACAGTAGTCGCACATGACATTGATACTGCGTTATTGCCACGAATATGTAAAACGGGGGATCAAAATCATAATACAGTCCCAGGTAGCATAGCCTTGCAATTTAACCCAACACTGTGTCACCGTCTTTTAGGAATAGGAGACAGTGGCTCAGTGTTGGGTCAACGTTAAATTGTAAAGCTGTTCTAACTGGGGTAGTTTCACTATCTATATCTGTATAACTCATTACGTTCATCAACTTTATTCTTATATGCATGATGTGTTCAGATAAAACTCTGAACTAACACTGGTGTTTAAAACTAATAGAAACAACAGCCATCAAAATTCAATATAAAGTCTGAATTACGAGTAAAAGAAATGCGGTGTCGTGAGACCCACTGGATTGAACTCCCCTACTGCAATCATGCGTTACACAATAATCTACCACTTTATTTTCAAAGAAATTACTTTAAGTACCAATATCTTAAATATTTAGAATTTAAATACCTACGCTCACGCACATCAACGCACTTGCTACTCGCAACAATGGTGGCTTTCAATGAATGCTGAAAGTAGCATGCCCTTTTTCAATCTATTCTGTTCTAGTATATTTGGGATTAATTGCACGTATTACTGAATATAATATTATTTTGCTTCGGTGTTTACTGAGTATTACATTATTTTGCTACGGAGTTTAACTATTGAATACTATATTACTTTGCTTCGGAGTTCAATTACTGTAAATTATATTATTTTGCTCCTGAGTGTAATTACTGAATATTATATTATTGTGCTTCGGTGTGTAATTACTGAATATTATATTATTTTGCTCCGGAGTTCAGTCACTGAATATTATATTATTTTGCTCCGGAGTTCAGTTACTGAATATTATATTATTTTGCTCCGGAGTTCAATTACTGAATATTATATTATTTTGCTCCGGAGTTCAATTACTGGAAATTGTATATTATTTTTCTCCGGAGTTCAGTTACTGAATTATATTATTTTGCACCGGAGTTTAATTACTGAATATTATATAATTTTGCTCCGGATTTAAATTACTCAGTAATGTATTATTTTGCTCCGGAGTTTAATTACTGAATATTATATTATTTTGTTCCGGAATTTAATTACTGAATATTATATTGTTTTGCTACGGAGTTTGATTACTGAATATTATATTATTTTGCTCCGGAGTTCAATTACTGAATAGTATATTATTTTGCTCCGGAGTTCAATTACTGAATATTATATTATTTTTCTCCGGAGTTCAGTTACTGAATTATATTATTTTGCACCGGAGTTTAATTACTGAATATTATATTATTTTGCTCCGGATTTTAATTACTGAATATTATATTATTTTGCTCCGGATTTAAATTACTCAGTATTGTATTATTTTGCTCCGGAGTTTAATTACTGAATATTATATTATTTTGTTCCGGAATTTAATTACTGAATATTATATTGTTTTGCTACTGAGTTTGATTACTGAATATTATATTATTTTGCTCCGGAATTTAATTACTGAATATTATATTGTTTTGCTACGGAGTTTGATTACTGAATATTATATTATTTTGCTCCGGAGTTCAATTACTGAATAGTATATTATTTTGCTCCGCAGTTCAATTACTGAATATTATATTATTTTGCTCCGGAGTTCAATTACTGAATATTATGTTATTTTTCTCCGGAGTTCAGTTACTGAATTATATTATTTTGCACCAGAGTTTAATTACTGAATATTATATTATTTTGCTCCGGATTTTAATTACTCAGTATTGTATTATTTTGCTCCGGAGTTTAATTACTGAATATTATATTATTTTGCTCCGGATTAATGCATATTATATTATTTTGCTCCGGAGTTCAATTACTGAATATTATATTATTTTGCTGTGTAGTTTAGTTTCTGAATATTACATTATTTTGCTTCGGGGTTTCATTACTGAATATTATATTATTTTGCCGCGTAGTTTAATTACTGAATATTATATTATTTTGTATCAGAGTTTAACGACTTCCGTAATCGTCAAAGACCAAAAGGAGTTTTCCGTTCTTAGTTTATGGACAATATTAGTATTCATAGTTTATGGAGAGTTAGTGGTTCCAGAACACGGATGACTAATTAGGATTGATTAGGCGGAAGCTTTTTACTCCTTCCACTCTGGCGCTGGGACGATTTCTAGAATATTTGTTTTTATAAATAAAAGATTAATATTTAGTGCATTTTGGTATCGTACTTCCTGGAAGTGACTCCGTGTATGCACTCCTGATCATCGCCTCTCTCCTTTCGTTGCATGAGGGAAGACAATGCATACAATTTTTGTGGCTTTTACTTCATTAGTCTTCAATGGGAGAAACAAGTGGAGTTTTCGAGGCAAAGATTTCTCGTTGCCACTCCTACATTTTTTACCTTGGAAGACAAAACACTCGAAACTCGCAAAGCGCTTCTCTGTTCCGGTGAAGGGAAACAGGGGGAATTCTCTTTGAAAATACCTCGAAGCCAGTTTTTCGCTGTGTGAATAAAGTATTATTAATGTGGAAATATCTTTCATTAGGATGGTTAAAAACCTGATAACACAATGCCGCAAATGAAAAATGTTGGCAAAGCTCTGTGTTTTCCTATGGTACATTTTCTTATATTACTAAAAATATTACAAGGGGGCAATACTGTGGCAAATAAACGTCATGAGCAGCAGCTGTCCATGCGCAGAAACTCATAGAAGAAGTTTCTAAACAAATTAGCCGTCCTTGACTTGAGATCGAAGCCTCACCTCCTGATTTCTGTCTGTGTATCATAATCGTCTACCATAAGGGACAATGCGTTCTTAAACTAACATAGTAGGAAATTTAATATTGATCGATTTCCCATTTGCGCTTTTCCTCTTTCATGTGAATTAATTATTACTCACTTTCGAGGTACGGTAAGTAGTAGAAAACCATGAAGAGATTTCCTCCAATTCACATAAAATGCCCGGAGCTCGAAGATGGCTACACGAATAACGAAGATATTGCTAATCCATAAAATAACGAGTATCGATATTGAATTCACGTTTCCAATAATCGAATCAAAACTTAATCTATATCCCCTCAGGAATGCATCAAATCTTCGATTAGCGTATGAATTATGTTAGTTGAACGTCCAGGCTTATTTACGGATCATTCTACTGCTTTTGTCTTCAGGGAACGAGTTTTCAAACTCAGGTTTTCGTCAATCGCTGATTTTATGCAAGGTTTTCAGAAACGAAAGCTTCAAAACTTCGAGTGACTCTTTGAAGGATTTGAACTTCTGGAAAATGTTTTCTGACATCTGATATTGGGTTTATTCTTCCGAGATGTAATCACCAGAACTTTGAGATGTGTGTTTTTTCTCTCCCCCACCCCACCCCCTTTCCTATTTCAGGCTTTCGACGAAACCCAAATATCACGCAGTGACTCTACTAAAGAAACCCTTGTAACTCCAAGGATTTTAGCGCAACATTTATCTAGGATCATTAATGTATCAGAGCTCAATCCTCAGGCTGTTTTTCACTACGTTTCCCTAAATGATGCTCGGGTTTGATGCCTATAGTGTCAACAATAACACAAAAAAAGGGGAAAGGAAAAAGAAAGAAACAAAGAAATGACTCGCAAAGAATTAACGAAGTATCCCTCAAAAAATAAGCCAAAGTTAAAAGTGTCTGCGAATATTTTTTTCAAGGAATCGCTCGCTGGGATTGTTTGAGCTCCTCTCTCTCCCACTACCCAACAATTTGTTTTGAATGCAGAACAGCTTTACAAGCAATATATTCTGCGATCATTAGGGAAATCATGGGCTAAAATTCGTAGCTTCCTTGCTAGCAAAATGGTCAGGGGCGAAAGTTTTTGGCCATTTCCCCGAGATGCGCTCGCGTCCCCAATGTGGCGCTAGTGGTGTGATTGTTCTGCAGCTCCAGATTCTTTCTTTCCAGGGACCAATGACCCTGCATTAGAGAAAGGCGACTCCTGATAGTTTTTTGTTTCACTAAACACTGAAACAAAACGAATAAAAAACTTGATAGTTGATGAAAGTATTCCAATATCAAACTGTAGACGTGCACTTTTCCCCTTTTGTGAATCAGTTGTTTGAAAAGAGAGTAGCTGCTCACGGTGGTCGTTAAACCTCCAATAAAAAAAAAGATTAAATATTCGGAGAAGCAACGTATTTTTTGGATGGCTGTTAGTAAATAGGAAAATAAATCAGTTTTATTCATAAGATTTCCGTGTATAATATTACAAGAATATTAGTTATATTTGTTAGAAACGACGACTTTTTATTTTACACTCAAACGGCATCAGTCAGCTAAGAACCTTCCTAAACAAAAATGCACCTTACATGTTTCGAAATAACTACAGTTATGTCTTCATCAGGAGCAAGCCTAATTAATAATACTTTATCCACCCTGATGGCGTAATGGTCTAAGCGCTGGCTTCTGACCATTCGTCCGCGTTGGACCCGGATTCGAATCGCGGTGAGGCATGGATGTTCTATTTATCTTATGGCACTGGCTCTTTCCCTTCCCTAGAACCAATGATCCTAAATTAAGGTCGGCAGACTGCTTGTAGCCCATTGAGTTTCTCATGGTGGTTATTAAACTCCTAACCAAAAACAAAAAACCTAAAAAACAATACTTTCAGTTCTTCGATCATATACAGTATAGTGATAAGCCGCACGCTGATAAATAATAAAATAATAACTATCATTGAATCGTTAGAATAAGATATCTGGAGATGCCCTTGTTAATGAACCAGTACCTATAACCACGAGCGCTGGCCATCATGGTCAAAGTGTGGGAAAGCTGGTGGTTTTTCAAGGATTTTTTGCAATGCATTTTGTGTTGGCTGAATCGCATTCTTTTGTGGCAAAAGTTTCCAATTTCGCATCGTAACGTGTTCCCGATGTGTGAGAAAATGGTGAATTTATAAAATTCTTGATTATTTTAAGGCTCCTTCCCATTTTTGTTTTAAATTGAAATACACGAACATTAGTGCGAATTCTAAAAGAAACATAACTTTAAAATTGTAAACTTCAGTCATGTAAGAATTATAATTCATTCTGGCTTGATATTAACACTGTTTCTGCAACCCAAAACTGCGCAATTCCAAAATACAAACAGTTGAAATTACATAGATATCATGTAAACAACGGCAAGTTCCCACACCTTACGGCTTCACAGTTAAGAGACCAGGGCATTTTCAGAAATATTATTCTAACCTCCTTGGTCCCGACATGATGGATGTCAGATCATGTGACATTAGACAGAATTGGCTACGTGCAGTCCACTTGCGATGCTTTCATGACAAGCTACCTTTAAATATTAGTATTTAGTAAATCATGTATGTTGGAAGTTTGGTTTTTAGGAATAGAAAACCTAAGGATATATTCATTAACAAATTGCCATTTATCAAAATTTAATTGCTACTGTTTAGAAGTTTCACAATGAGTCGTTAGGTCAAAGGTGATCATTAGCTCCGCGTGTGTTCTTGTGTGACTCAGCTGCGTTTGATTGTGCTTGACACTTCATGTAAACTTTTGTTCTTATCAATAACTTAGGTTACAGAACTACAGTACTTTTATCATATTATAATGTAAAAATTCCCGATAGCTCAGTTAAACAAAAATATACGCCGATGACTTTGCCATACTCAGAGTACGTTCACTAAAGATATGTATGTGCGTAGATCGTGTTGTTTACATGCCATGATTTATAATATTGCGATGAATATTTGCGAAAAATTGAAGGTGGCGCAGAGGTCTAAGCGATAGCTTCTGATCATTCGTCAGGAAGGGGTCCCAGTTCAAATCCCGTGAGGCATGGATGTTGTGTTTGTCTTACAGCACTGGCTCTCTTCCTTCCCTGGAACAAGTTACCCTAAATTAGGGACGGGAGACTGCTTATAGCCTATTGAGTTACTCATGGTGGCCGTCAAACCTCCAATAAAAACAAAAACAAAAACACTGAAAACATGTACATTCAGCAATTTTATCGCGAATAACTACACTGGCGTGCAAAAATTAAGGACGACACGGTTTTTTTTAATGTAACGTCGTGCAGAAGTGCTCCACATCGACTCAAATCATACCATAAGATCCCCAAGATGTAAAAATATGAGACAAGTGAGAAAACCGGTCCAAACAAGAAATCCAAAGGATACGAAGGCACTTTACTGAAAAGGTAGCTTCAATCACAACTGGACAGAAGACAGTGAAAGGCGGCTGCCAAGAAACATCCAGTCTATAGTAGAGGATATGATCACCCTTGACTGCGTTGCAGGATTTACAACGTCTGTCCATGCTGAGGACGAGGTTGTCAAGTAGCTGCTGAGGCATCGCGGCCCATTCCTCTTGTAACGCCAATCGCAGCTGCAGAATCGTAGTTGGCGGCTGGTGACGTGCTGCCAAGCTTCTCCCGAGAAGGTCCCACACGTGTTCGATTGGATTTAGGTCCGGAGACCTTGCAGGCCAATCCATGCGTTGAATATCTTCACTCTCCAACAGCTCTGCGACAGCCACTGTACGATGAGGTGTAGCGTTGCCGTCCATGAAGAGGAACTCAGGACCCACAGCACCTCTAAACAGATGCACGTGTGGCAGGAGAACCTCGGTACAGTAGCGGACACCAGTGACTGAACCTCCTTGGAAGATGTGGAGGTCAGTACGGCTACCAAGCATGATACCACCCCAAACGAGAACTCCGCCAACTCCAAACTGGTCCCTTTCGTTGATTTGGAGGTGTGATTGCGTGTTCCCTGCTCTCTCGAGATGTGTATACGTCTAGAATCGCTCGTCAGACTAAATCGGCTCTCATCCGTAAAGAGAACTCGACCCCATTGCTGATGTGTCCAGTTCCAGTTCTTGTGTTCCTGGCACCACAGAAACCGCCATCTCCGGTGAGCAGGCGTTAATGGCACACACCGTACTGGTCGTCGTGCAAATAGACCACCTTTGTGCAGCCTCCTGGCTACTGTAAAACGCGATAACGGACGTCCAGTTGTCTGTTGCATGTGTCTTGCGATTTCTCCCGCTGTCTGCCGTCTGTCTCTCCTCGCCTGTAGGACAATATACCGGTCGTCTGCAGCCGTGGTTGCTCGAGGACGACCACTACTAAACTCTCGGACAGCTGTTCCTGTCGTTTGAAATGCTCTAAAAGCTCGTGAAACGATGCTGTGAGCGATCCCGAACTCCTCGGCCACACTAATCACACTTCGACCTTCTTCCAACTTCCCAATGACGCGACCTCGGGTAAAGTCATCCAGATGTCGTCTACTGGATTGCCTCTTGGCCATATCACACGGTGGTAGCAACTCGACGTCGTTCAAACCGATGTACACCGTGCAGTAGCTTTCACCGAATTGTTGAGCGTACGCCGCCCGTGTGCTTTATACCCTTCCGACACTCCCCCCCCCTACGTCACGCTGCATATATGCGCATGCCCTACCGTACAGGACTCTAGTCTATCTTCTAAGGGGGCTTTCGGTCCGTTCTGCCTGCTCGTTCCGCTGTTATGCTAATTTCTACTCTTCGTCCTTAATTTTTGCACACCAGTGTATAATATTTTGTTGATTGGCCAAAGGGAAAGAAAGTTTTGTCTTTCCCTGCTCCAGTGACCATCATAAAAGGGCTCTTGGCCTTAACTTTGAAGATGATGACATCGAAATGCTGTGCTGAAGTTATTACAGTACATGCATAATTATATTTAATCATTTAAATCGTTTCTCACTGGTGAAAACTTATAGCCATGAGCATAACATGAGAAAAAAAAATTGCCTAATGTCACATGATTTCACGCCTTCCTATGTTAAGCTAGAAATTTTGACGTCATGCGTATTCTACCTGTATATATATAGTCGAAGGTTTTTTTTTTTTTTTTAATTGGAGGTTTAACGACCACCTTGAGCAACTCAATGGGCTATAAGCAGTCGCCCGTCCCTAATTTAGGGTCACTGGTTCCCGGGAAGGGAGAGAGCCAGTGCCGTAAGACAAACACAACATCCATGCCTCACCGGGATTCGAACCCGGACCCCGTTCGGACGAATGATCAGAGGCCATCGCTTAGAACACTGCGCCACCGGGGCGGCAGTCGAAGGTTCAGTTAACGAAAAGAAGTTTGAAAAAGGAAACGGTAAAAATAGACTCGTAGTGACGTAATTTAAAACAAGTGCGTTCTTCATCTCGCACTTGTTTTATATTACGTCACTACAAAACGAAGAAAAGTTGGTGCAAGTAGTATTCCAATAATAAAATATACACGTGCAAGTTTTCTTTCCCGTTTGTGCATCAGTTGTTTGAAAAGAGAGTAATATCCGCAGAAGCAACGTGTATCTTGGATGCCTGTGAAAGACAGGTACACAGAAATTCAAACTGTTTGTAGCAGGACCTAAATATCTGTTTACATCTGATTTTTATTCAAAATAATATAACTCTACTAGTAACCCGAAATTTCTTGGGGTAGAATAGAAATCAAAATTTCGAAGCTTTCGCACATCAACCAAGTGGCTTTTTCAAGGAAGGTAGACAGCTAACTGCTTTTTCCTTGAAAAAGCCTTCTGGTTGATGTGCAAAAGCTTGGAACTTTTATTGCGATTTTACGCCAAGAAATTTCAGATTATTAGTGTAGTTATACTATTGTGAGTATAATTGGTGTACAGTTCCTACTTATTGAACTGATTTTTATTCTTGAAGATCTCGAACGTCTTTTTTATGTTGAGATGAAGAAGGAGATATGACTTAAAAATTAAATTCCCTTATTTTCATTTAACGTGATTTGGATCAGTTGCTTATAGCATATTGAGTGATGACTGCTTATAGCTCATTGAGTTGCTCACGGTGGTCGTTAAACCCCCAATAATAACAAACAAGCAAACGAAAAAGCAAGAGTGACACCGAATTTTCGGGTGTAATAAAAGCGCGTCGTTTGACAAACGATTCCAATCCAGTGAGGTATATCTAGAAAATTTTTATTCTAAATTGCTTAAACGGCACTTTCCTAACAATTACAAGAAATCGAGTTTCGTCTATTCATATAAACTGAATGTGGACAACTACACTATCTACCAACAAGTAATTGGACACCTGTGATAGCAAAGGAAAACGAAGTTTATTCACCTTCAATAATTGGTGGAGCCACCACGAGAGGCGATTACAGCTGCGACCCTCCGGGGCATACTCTCAACCAGGCGTTGTACGACGGCCAGCGGTATTTTCTTCCACTTGGCTTGGAGAAGACAGGTCAGTTCCTTCACCAATTTCGGACGGTGGGGGGTACCCCTTAAGTAGACTCTCCAACTCGTCCCAGAGGTGCTCGATAGGGTTAAGGTCCGGGCTATGAGCAGACCAGTCCATTCGATTAACCCCATTGTCACCATGCCAAGCCATGGTGGGCATCGCAGCATGACAGGTGGCATTGTCATCCTGAAAGTAACATGGATCCACCCTGTAAAACTGCCACAACGTAGGAAGCACATGGTCATCCAAAATGGTGCAGTAGGTCTCGGGGTTGAGTCTACCAGGAATTGCGACCAAGGGTCCCGTGCCATAACAGGAGAAACACTCCCATAGCATAATTCCACCGCCGACGAACTTCACAGTTGGCACAATACATTCCGGCAGGAGGCGTTCTCCAGGCAGGAAGCGTTCCCCTGCCATCCGATCAGTAGAGGGTGAACCTTGATTCGTCGCTCCAGAGAACTTGTTTCCACTGTTCAACGGTTCGCTGTCGACGTTCTTTGCACCACCTTAGCCGAGCAGCGCTATTGGACTTGGTGATCAAAGGCTTGTGGGCGGCAGCACGTCCATGATAACCGAGCAGATGGGCTTCCTTACGGATGGTATTCATCGAAAGAACACTACCGGATGCCTGTTGAAACTCCTCGCGGATGTGGCCCATCGATTTGGTGCGGTTCTTTTGAATTTCTTTGGCCAGCACCAGTCGGTTTCTAACTCCCAGTTTTGTGGGTCTGCCGGGTCGGGACACATTCCGACATTCACCTCTCATCTTCCACTTGCCAATCACGTAGGCCACTGTCGATTTTGGGTACTTCAGTTTGCTGGATATGTCACTATGGATCGGCCATTTCTGTGATACCCGACGATTACACCTTTCTCAAAATCGGAGAACTCCGAACTGCGTGGCATCTTGCATGCGACTGGTAGTGTTGTTGTTTCCTACACAATATTTAACGGCGGCGGCGGCGGCGGCGGCCGTGACGTGTATCAGGACCGAAGATATCGTCGATTGCAGGGGTGTCCAATTACTTGTTGGTAGATAGTGTACTTTTCTGTTTTTGTCATAACGAAATGTATCCAAAAGATAAAGTAGTTGTTTAGGGTTTCAGAAGCAGTGAAACGGAATAAAATCAACTATCGATACAGATAGCCATGTGTAGTTTCTCACCCTAACAACAAGATCATGGATAGAGCAAGAACTCTAGGTATGGAACTTTTCGAACTTAATGGTTACAGAATGTTTAAATATTTTTATATGAAAAAAAAGAGGCACTAGAAATGGATATTTACTGCATTAATTCTCTTCTCTTCTGCCCCTTTCTACGGCAGTCTTTCTGAAGCAATGGGTTATCCTATTGGATACTTCATCCGACAGTCTGAATTCGAGTTCAGGGGGTGACATTATTACTGGTTTTCTCCTTTATCTGCAGCATTAAATTAAGGATATGCGTGTTCTCTTCTTACACTCCACCAAAGAAAATTGCTTCCGTGAAAAATCTTGCTACAGGTCACACAGCTCAAAGACCATTAAGAATCCTCACAATTTCACATCACACTGGTAAAGTACTACAAATTTCATCACATGAAGACACCTCACCTGAAAAAAGAACAAAATTAATTTGGTGGAAATTAATCTAAACGAAGAACCGAACGTTACTTCTCTCTTTGTAAGTCAAAATATATTCAAGTTCAGCAAGCAAATTAAATCGTGCGGGCGGAAGATAATTAAAACCTAATCGGATCAACCTCAATCGTCCGTAAAGTTTGCATTTAGCTATAAAATGCAGGACAAAAAGCCGTGCGGGTGTCTTTGACATGAAAGATACATAAGCGAATGACTATAACTCATAAGCTACATTGTCCTAAAGATCGATAAAGTGGAAGTGTTTAAATATTTCTTGCACAACAAAATATTTGGCCGGGCTATGGGAAAGATAACGGGATGCTCAAAGAAAACTGTTCACCGTTAGCTCCACTGTTTTCTCCAGTATGAAAATATGTTTATTAATAAAAATATTTTTCTAGACAAGAAGAATATAAAAGAGATACTCAACAGACATGTGTTATAATAGTCATCAACCATTACAAATCCACCACTGCTGGATGAAAGTCTCCCCAAGTCTATTCCACTACTTTCTGTCTTGAGACCGTCTCCTCTTTAACAATCGGACATGCTTTCGAATTTCATGCACTCATGATTTTGTACATCAAGATTTTGCCTTGATCATGACGTCTACAACTCTTATCATTTTACTGATCACGAGTAGGTGATTTGTAACGTAATATCAGTTTGTGGTTTCAAGCTTTTGACTTGAACATATAATAACCAATCAAGAGCGGAAGTTAATTCAAATAATTAAATCATACATAAAGGGGCTTTGAAGTTCGAAAGGGGTACTTTATTTCGTTTGAAATTGGTTTGTATACACCTGATTAACAGATTTCAGTCTGTATATCGGACAAGCATCTTACTAACGTTTTTCAAGTTTCGCAGAAAGATAGGTTTTAGTATGAATTGAATTTTATAGTTTATATGTGGTATCAGAAAAGAAAATAAGAATCAATTTAATTTCCCGATTCTGTCTTATCAGACTTTGTTGCGAGTGAATGATGATTTCTCGTTAACATTTAACCACAATTTCCGGAATTATTTTAGAAAAAAAGACATGTGGTGCCTCGTTAATACGCCCTAAATATTTTTAGAAAGTTCTACGATCATGAAGGCTGACTGATACACGGTCGAGTTACATTATTGTGACCACTAGCAAATATTCAGAGTAACCGCCGTGTGCAGCGCGGACAGCAGCTAGACGGGCTGGGAGTGACTCAATAAGGTGCTGGAAGGTGTTCACAGGTATGTGGAACCATAATGATTGCAGTGCATTTGACAGCTGCTGGAGGGTACGTGGTGGAAGATCCATAAAGAGAACAACACGATCAAGGTGGTCCTACAGATGCTCAAATGGATTTCAGTCTGGGGAATTAGGGGACCAGCGAAGTACTTTGAAGTCTTCATCGTGCTCTTCCAACCACTCTCGGACATTTCTAGCTGTGTGACACGTCGCATTGTCGTGCAGGAAGATTCCTTTCGCCCCAGGGAAGACAATCAGCCTGTATGGATGTACGTGGTCTGCAAGGATGGATTCATAACGAATTCAGTCCATAGTGCCTTCCACAGGTATGAGTGGGCCCAGGGAATGCCACGAAAACATTCCCCAGACCATAACGCTGCCCCCACCACTTCTGTTATTCCAGCAACAATTGAAGACTGTTTGTTTTCCGATGTTTCTTGCCTTATACGCCAACGTCCATCCGTTCGATAAAGCAGAAAACCTGACTCATTACAGGAGGCAATCCTTTGTCAATCAGCGGAATTGCAGTTCCGATACTGCCGTGCAAATGTAAGCTTTTCCTGCCGATGCATCTTCGTTAGCATAGGTGCAAGGACCATCTGTCTGAATCGGAGCTTCATACGCAGCACGCTTCGCTGAACTGTCCTTTTAGACACTCTTCCGGTAGCCCCCTGGTTCATTGGGCCAGTGTGTTGCTCCACTGCAGCACGTCGATCGGTCCTCACGCACCTTCGAAGTCGACATTCACCTCTCACATCACTGGCACGTAGTGCTCCGCAGTTTTCACATCGCTTATTCGCAATGGTGCCATTTCTCCAATCGCGATGCACTTTAACCACAGCAGCACTCGAGCAGTTCACAAACTGCGCTGTTTCAGAAATACTACCACCTTTGGCCTGAAAGCCGATAATCATCCCTTTTTGCAAATCTGATAAATCGCCCCCTTTTATGCATGACAGCAAGGAGTGATATGTTTTCAGAATGCCTACTATAATGAAATAAATTTCTCCGTCATTTCTGGTTCACGCCGGGAATCGAACCCGAGTCCACTTATTCCGGAATAAGTTGCTCTACCAATTAAGCTACGCGGACGTTCGTTATCGATGCTATCTGCCTTTATGTCGTGTGCGTCCTGCTGGGCAGGCACGTCGCATCTCCCCCCCCCGAAAGAGGGCCGGGGGCAGAGCCCACGGGTCAGCCGTGACCATGAATCGTTGCAGGCAGCCATCCTCTGTAGAACGTGCACTTGAGAACTCCCAGTGAATCTGGTGTGTGGAATGTAACGTCACACACATTTATTTTTCGAAGGGCTGTAAAAGGGATTCTTTTATTTTTTCTATCTCGCGGTGTGGAAAGAACATCACACCATTGCGAGATCTTGAACAGCCGGGTCATCCGGAAAGTTCGGGCGCCATTATAACGAAGTAAATTTCTCCGCCATTTCTGGTCCACGCCGGGGATCTAACCCGAGTCCACTTATTCAGGAATAAGTTGCTCTACCAATTGAGCTACGCGGACTTTCGTTATCGCTGCTATCTGCTTTTATGTCGTGTGCGTCCTGCTGGGCAGGCACGTCACACTACAACACACCTTATATACCCTCAAAGCTAGCTCACGACACGTTCCTTCTTTCATTGGCTACGCGCTGTTGTCGTCAAAAGTAGGAAGTTGTCACAATAATGTGACGACTCGACTGTGCATATACGGAAGAACAGAATAAATGCTTTATTTCAGCGTCGTGTTCATAAACGGAAATCTGTTAACATAGTAATCACTTTCTAATAAAGTAAAAAAAATTTCACTCACAGTAATTATTAGAGAAATATCTTTTCAGCAGCTATAATTTCGATGTGCCATCTAATGTGCTTGTTAAAAAGTTTGGTTACAATACAACAATGTTCTCGTTGCGAACAAGAAAACACTCAGACACTACGTTCCGTGATAAAGTTTCCATTAATAACATAATTACACTCCACGAAACATCCACACTTGTTTGTGAATTACAATATTGTTTTTAAAGGTACAAGAATATTTCAGAAAAAGATTTAGATAATTCTCGAAATAATCTAATAATTTTGATAATTTTATGATGTGTTTCTTTCTAAACAGCTGTGTTGCGCATTTTTGAGCGGGAGATTTTTCTGCCATGGTGTCTTTTTTTAACACATTTTATTGCATAATTTAAAAACGATTTTTACAATATAAATAACGAGCCTTGTTCAGCGAAATACAAAACTCTTCTTATTCATCTGCATGCAAGCTGGCTGATTCTTCTTCAACAAAATAAAACTTCCGACATCTGTGTAGACTTTCACTAATATCCTTTTTCACCGCCAACCATTCATCCTATCTCATGGTACTCCCGTACACAGTTTTTGGAAGGGGTCGGGGCCCGGGGTCAAGGAGGGCCCATTCAACATTTTCGTAAAATCTACAGTTTTCATTTAGAACCACCTAATTTGGCATACATTCTCATGGTACTCTAACTTAGACCGCAGATAGGGTATTGGGGTGCAGAATTGTGTTGCAGTTCTTAAGTAAAAAATGGAAAATTTTGAGAACATTTTGTATGGAGCCCCCTTGACCCCGGGCCCCGACCCCTTCCGTCTATGGTCTAAGTTGGTGTAAGAGTACAATGAAATAGTGTACTAAATTGGGTGGTTCTAAATTCAAAACTGTAGATTTTACGAAAATGCTGTATGGGGCCCCCTTGACCCCGGGTCCCGACCCCTTCCGTCTATGGTCTAAGTTGATGTAAGGGTACAATGAGATAGTATACCACATTTGGTGGTTCTAAATTGAAAACTGTAGATTTTACGAAAATTTTGTATGGGGGTGCCCTTGACCCTGGGCCCTGACCCCTTTCAAAAAATGTTTAAGGTCTAAGTTAGAGTACCATGAGATAGCATACCAAATTTGGTGGTTCTGAACCACCAAATTTGGATTCACGAGGTGTTTCTTGCAAACTACGATACGATGCTTGACTTGTTCAGTAGCAATTTCATATAAAGCACTTCGACAATTCGTGGCTATGTATCTCAATTGCCGAACTTCTGTTACCTGTAAGCAAGCAGTCTCGGGTACGCAATACTTTCAGTACTTCTCAATGAGTGAGCTTCAGCAGCGTAACACAGAAAAATGAGATTTACCGGCATTGAACGTCCCGATATCTGCTTAAGTTTGACTAGCACGATCAAGCTTGACTAGCATCTCTAACTTCGCTATCACCCGGGTCACTTCGCTTGTTTTTAAAACTTCTTATTTTGCAGTAATGATGCAGAACAGCGCTAATTTCACTACTTAGCTCTCTCGACTGTAGAACAATTCGAACACTGGACATGTTGCAATCAGCGTATCTTTAGAAAATATAAGGATGTTCCTGTAGTATCACTTTGTCCGTCCACCTGTGGATTCCATAACGTTTCAACTATTAGTATTGTTTCAAAAATAATTTCTGCATCGGGTAAACTGAAATGTTAGAACTACAATAAATTTATTTTCATCTTTTTCCGATGCAGAACTGAATAAGTAAATTCAGAAGTTCTTCATTTCAAAACATATTTTTTTCTTCCATGTCATTGCTTCTGAAATTCTTGCTGAATAAATCCCTATTTCCTTCGATACCCTGTACCACGAAGACCATTTTGCGTACAGTTTCAACTTAAAAAAATTAAGTTTTCCTCCAGCAGGCTTAAATATATAATCCCTGATTTCACTGCTGATACAAATCAGTAGATAAAACATTAGAAAAAGGACAGTTGAAAATAGCATCCACCGCGCAGAGTGGAACAGAATAAAACCGAACGCAGGCTATAAATAGGCAGGGAGCAGGGCTTCCCAACAATAAAAAATATATCGCAATCGAAGAACGTGGTGATCTGAACGACTTTAATAGTGGATGCATTGTCGTCACAAGACAGATGGATAATTTTATAGCTCAAGCAGTGAGAAACTTAGGGTACCCGCGGGTACCGTATCTGGGTTTGTTTGTTTTTTTATTATTGGAGGTTTAACAACCACCGTGATCAACATCAATGGGCTTTAAGCAGTCGCCCGTCCCTAATTTAGGGTCACTAGTTACAGGGAAGGGAGAGAGCCAGTGCCGTAAGACAAACACAACATCCATGCCTCACCGGGATTCGAACCCGAACCCTTTTCGGACGAATGATCAGAAGCCATCGCTTAGAGCACTGCGCCCCCGGGGCGGCGTATTTAGGGACGTACCACCATCGATGGACGTACCAGCGCCCACAGAGCAAACGGTGGCCGACCACACGTCATTGATATCCGGGATCGATATAGACTATCTAGGTTCGTACAGACAGACCTCTTTGCAATAGCGGCGTAAATTACATCCGGGTAAATTTCGGAGGTCCAAGCAGCGTCAGTGAGCGAACGGTATGGGCCAAGCTTCATACCACGGGCTACGGGAGCCGACGCCATGTTCGTGTCCTACTGTTCACTGCTCGTCATCGGAAATTATTCCTCGGCTTGTGCTGGAAACATCAAAACTGGACCTTCGCAGAAAGGCGCCGCGTCCTATGGTCAGATGAATCTCATTTTCAGCTGTACCGAGCTGACGCGAGGGTGAGGGTATGGCGTCGACATCCTGCGGCCATGGCCTCGTGGTGCCAGGTTGGCTCTGTTCAAGGCGAAGTGATAGTTTTATGAGCCTTCTCATGGGAAACATTAGCCCCTTAGTGTGTCTGAAGAGGTCCTTAACATCTGCGCGCTACCAGCATATTCTGGCTAATTACCTACACGCTTTCATGGAGTGCATGCATCTTGCGGCGGATGGTCTGTTTTACAGGACTCTGACCCAACCCACCGGGCCGCTGTCACCCCAGGCATGGGTCAAGGAACACTCATCTGAGTTTGTAATCATCAAATGACTGTCAAGGTCTCCTGATTTAAACCTCGGGGCAGCTCTCTGGGATGCCATGAAGCGGTACATCAGATCCAAGGATCTTGGATCGAAGCCTTACAATGACGCAATAGGCATGGCTGGTATTACCTCCGGATACTCTCCGGCATTTGGCGGAGTCGATGCCTTGGCGAGTACAGGCTGTCATTCGCGCTAGAGGAAGACCCGCACGCTACTATGTATGTATCTCTAATGTGAAGTTCATTGAGTGTAAAAGTCTTCAAAATTTCTGCGCCTCAGCATTTATGATGCAGAATATTTTGTATGTAATTCTAATTAATCGTAGCGGAGAGAATTTTTACTAGGGAGAGTGGGTAAGTTTTTATATCTGTTCACAAAACATTTGCCACCATATCTGAGCGTGTAAAAACCAGACTGAAAAAAAACCTTTTTGGTCGGATACCACACAAGAATTCTGTGGATATTTTCTATTTGGGGAAGGTTGTTTAGTCTTGCGCCTACAGTCATACGACTATACTCTACTTTCCTTAATTTCCATTCTTCTAAAGGTCCGACTTGAAAAATTATTTTTGCATTCGATATCATTTAATGCTAGAATGATTTTGCATATATTTCTGAACTTTTTATATTGCCCACTTTTATATTTTCCTGTTTCTCTTAACTGATAATTTCGAAATACGACGTTTTGGTGTAGTGGTCGTCGGGAAAATGAAATGAGCCCTTTCTCAGCATATCAATAAAATCAGTCAACAAAATGAACAATTCGTTAAGATGATCATTCGGTAAAATATTTTTCGTGAAACAACCTTTCCGTAAAATTGCCATTTCCATAAAACGATTGTAGTCTAAGTGATCCATCGGTGAAATGACAGACGACGAAATGAACTACACCCTTCCTCAAAATATTGATGACATGAATCCTTTTACATAACGACCTCTCAGTGAAATGGACAATTCCGTAAAGTGTAACCTTTTGGTTAAACAAACTTTCGGTGAACTGATCATAGCTTAACATTACGTTTTGGTGAAGTGATCATCAGGAAAATGTATGGCACACATCCTCAGCATATAAATAAGTGAACCCTTTTATAGCATAGCCTGTCAATGAAATGATCAATTCTGTGATAAGAAATTTTTCGTGAAACAACTTTTTGGTAAAACGGTCATTTCGATAAAATAATGTTTAGGGGAAGCCACCAGTAGGTGAAGTGTTTGTCGGGAAAATGAACTTCCTCAATATATCGGTGACATGATTCCTTTTACGTAATGATCTCTAAGTGAAATGACCAATTCGGTAAAATTATCTTTCCGTAAAGTGATCAATTCGGTAAAACCATTTTTTGGCGAAGTAACCGACACGATCAAGCTTGACTAGCATCGTCGGAGAAATGAACTCCACGATTCGACTACATCAGCACTTTTATATACTTTCCTAGTAGTTAAATGAAGAATTTAGTAAAGTAAACCTCCTGGTGAAACTAAACTGTTCATTTCTTAACACGACTTTTTGATGAAATGGTTATAGAGAAAATGAACTGCACCCTTCCTCAGCATATCTAAAACATGAACCTTTTTATAAGATAGTACAACTATACTAGTTATCCGAATTTATTGGCGTATATAAAATCAAGGTTTCCAAGCTTTCGCACATCTACCAGATGGCTTTCTCAAGGAAGGTAGACAGCAAACTACAAACTGGATAATAGAACGTTTCAACAATTTGAACGCGGTAAGTTGATTTGACAATAAACGAAGAGATGCGAACGTAATTATTCAATAAAATAATTACGTTAAAAAAAACCCTAAGATCAACTTCACTATGGAGTTAGAACACAATAATGCATTGCCTTATCTGGATGTTTTACTGAGTAAATCGCCTGAAAATCGCTTCCGTGCACAAGTCTATTACAAACCCACTTCCGTTCCCAACCTGATGCTACGTAGCTCATTCTGCCCGGCTGATTACAAGACAGCTTTCTTCCGTTCTCGAATCAGAAGAGCATTCGACATCTCCTCCGATGTTCCTTCTAGACTAAGCGAATTAAAAAGCGTTATCGATTTGGTGACCGAGGCAGGATACGATCCGAACATTGAACATAGATATATCGAAAGAAACAAAAAGAGGCATACCGATCTTTCTATGCCGCGGCTACGCTATCTGGGCTCTATTCCTTACGTACCAAATGTTTCCTATAAACTCAAGAACGCGTTCAGAAAGATGAACCTCGGTGTCGGCATAAGATCTCCGACACCTTTATATGCTATGCTTAAGCGAAATACTGACGAGCTCCCACTTTTCAACGAAGCAGGTGTTTATGCCATCCCTCTACAATATCCGCATGGCTCCAAACGATACTACATTGGGATGACTAAACGTTCATTTAGAATTAGAATCAACGAGCATAAGAGGGACATAAAGAACGGCAAATTAACCACGGCCCTAACCAGAGAAGTCCAGTTCAAGTCCGCCGATCCTATGTGGGATAACATAAAGAAATTAGCTGCCTACTCTACTCCTAAATCCACTGCCATTCGGGAAACATTGGAGGTCATTACCAACGATGAGGCCTGCGATGATAGCGTTTCGCTAGAATTATCACGAATTTGGAACCAATTCTTCAAATAATGAATGCCTTTTGCTTTTCTCCAAGGATTCCGCGTGCAATAGGAACATGATGTCTCATGTTTTTATTGAATAATTACGTTCGCATCTCTTCGTTTATTGTCAAGTCAACTCACCGCGTTCAAATTGTTGTAACGTTCTATTATCCAGTTTGTAGTTTGCTGTCTACCTTCCTTGAGAAAGCCATCTGGTTGATGTGCGAAAGCTTGGAAACCTTGATTTTATATACGCCAATAAATTCGGATGACTAGTATAGTTGTCATCATCATCATCATCATTGTCAACCATTATCAATCCACTGCTGGACGAACGTCTCCCCAAGTTTCCTCCACAACGGTCTGTCTTGTGCCAGCCTCCTCCATGTCACTCCCGCATATTTTCGAATTTCATCCACCCATCTCCCATGTGGTCTTCTTCTGGGTCTTTTCGTGTCCCTTGGAATCCAATAAAAAATTTCGGCTTTCCATCGATGGTCTGTCCTTCTTTCTGTATGTCCAGCCAATTGCCATTTCAGAGATTTAACTCTGATCATGATGTCTTCCACTCTCGTCATTTTTCGGATCCACGAGTTCCTCTTTTTATCTCTCCTGGTTATACCAAGCATGCAGCTCTCCATGCTGCTTTCAGTTGTCTGCAGCCTTTGTATGTCTCTTTTAGTTAAGGTCCACGTCTCTGCACCATACGTAAGGATGCATTGATCAAACACTTTTCTTTTAAGACATAATGGCATATTGCTCTTGAAAATTATGCTGTTTCTTCCAAAAGCTCTCCAGGCAAGTTTTGTACGCCGATTAATTTCTTCATCAATGTGACCCTCACTTGATATCTGCTGTCCAAGATAAACGTACGTGTCTGTTATCTCCAGTTTTTCTCCATGAATCGATAAATCTTCATTTCTTGTAAAAGCATTGAACATCACTTTTGTCTTCTGATAGTTCATTTTTAATCCCACTTCTTTACTGTTCTCAGCAAGTTCCTGGATCATACTCTGCAGCTCTGGTGGGGTAGTTGCAAAAATGACTACGTCATCAGCAAAACGAAGGTGGGTTAGATAATCTCCATTAATCTTTATCCTTTTGTTTTCCCAGTTCAGTGATTGAAAGACATTTTCCAATGTGGCGTTAAAGAGTTTCGGAGATATGGTGTCACCTTGTCTCACTCACTTTCCGATTTGTATGTGTGTTGTATTTTCAAACAGCCGAATCTTTGCACTTGCATTTTCATAGATGTTATTAATAATATTAATGTATGCATCTTCAATACCGCAGGATTTCAGAGCCATTGTAACTGCTGATGGTTTCACCGAATCAAAGGCTTTTTCATAATCGATAAAAGCCATGCACAATGGAAGTTCATATTCCCTCGCTCCCCCTTCCTAAGACAGTTAATACGCAGTCCGAAATGTTGCAATTTTGCGCAAAATTTCTTCCGCAATATCTTATTTCTTAATTTCCACAATCGTTTTTACTTAGATTTCTTTGTAATCAATAATCGGTCGTTTACTTCAAACAAACGAAATGATTTCCAAACACGCATGAGTGTGCATTGTAAAGAAATCCAAGAGCGGTTTAAATCATAGTTGATGAAATACTTGGTTTTTATTTCTTTGAGACCATAAAGGCGAATAACAAATGTTCTGCCTGTAACATCGTTCCATATCTAAAATTTTCATTACCGTCGAACGCATTTTTATCTGCACTTCTACGTTCTACACCCTCGTAACATCACATCCTAATAATGTTTATGTATGGAGAGCACTCATTGCTGCAAGCTTTCAGCTTAATGAAAGCGGTCAAAGACTTGCTTGACTTTAATTAAACCCATAAATCCATGCATCTGGGACGGCTGGCTTTTAAATGGCAATTTCCCATTCTAATTATTCGGCTTTTGTTTCAAAATAGAATTAAAATAAAAACGGGGAGTAATTACTTCCCCGTGAGGCATTTCTTATTAGTTCATTATTTCTTCGGTTACCGTGTCATTTGTTCAACTTTTGTTAGAAAACAGCGTACGTTATTTAATCCGTTAAAATCAAAGGGTTCGTTTTCACATCTGTTTGCATCTGATTAAAACCTGAAGCAAGAGACGAAGTGAAAAAAAAAAAAAAAAAAAAAAAAAAAAAGGAAAGAGCGAAAGAGGCGAAGAAGGAGAATTCTTCCTAATCAAGCTAATGAACAGAAGGTAAGAGATTTTTCTCTGCTTTTAAAACGGAATTCAATTAATAAAGTGCATTGTGCTCCAGTAATCACATTGCTCGACGCCCAATTCCTGGAATTTCATCGCAATCAATACAGTTACAAAGCGTAAGTGACAAATATTTCTTGTGTTTGCACTTGGGGCAAAATTAGGAAAAACACAAAATGTACACAACCACTAAATAGAACAAATAGATGAATAAATACTCGACCTCGAGAGTAGATGTCTACTTAAACATATAAGAAATTCTGCATGCAATTTTTTTTTTGATTGGAGGTTTAACGACCCCCGTGAGCAACTCAATGGGCTATAAGCAGTCGCCCGTCCCTAATTTAGGGTCATTGGTTCCAGGGAAGAGAGAGAACCAGTGCCGTAAGACAAACACAACATCCATGCCTCACCGGGATTTGAACCCGAACCCCTTTCGGACGAATGATCAAAGGCCATCGCTTAGACCACTGTGCCACGCAATTAATTTGCCATGCAATTTAAGTGCCTAATATCAATCTCTCAGCATGTCCTCTTGGAGCACCAGTCGTCAAAAATATTCTGATTGAAAAAGATAATCCATTAAATTTCTACCGATATATATCAGTGCTACCGATTATATCAATCTGTCAACATGTCCTCTTGGAGCACCAGTCGTCAAAAATATTCTGATTGAAAAAGATAATCGATTAAATTTCTCGTGGGGTCGCTTAGCTACGTTTTATATATCTTGACGTAGGACTACGTCTAACTCTGCAGATAATATGGGGCGACTTACAGCTGACCGCCCGTGGCAAAAATAGGTCCCGATTGAAATAATTATAGCGTTAAAAATACGTACCGCACACCAATCATGTTAGCATATTCGTAAGCATCATAGAGTCCAATTCACGTAATGTGAAATGCATTGAGCGCGCAACGCTCCCCTCGCTCCCTGCGAGCGAGGGAGATCATCCAATATTTTTGGGTGTACCGCCGCGTTTGACTCAGTCTATCTCGGCAATCGTGAGCACAACACGACTGTGCAAGGTAAGGCACTCGACGAGATCTATTCAAATATACTAAGAACATTTCTGAGAGGTTTGAACTGAACATTTTAAACACTGTTTTCTTCAGAACCGGTGAACACTTCCGATAATATTGCAATTTATCTATACAACCGTGAGTGCAAAACAACTGTGCGTGGTATCGTTTTAAAGCTCTCGTCATGAGCTTATGAAATATACACTGAGTTGCCACTTTATTATGACCACCCACTCAATACTTCGTTGAGCCACCTTTTCCCTTTAATACTGCGTCGATTCTTCGCGGCATGGACTCCACGAGATGTTGATAGGTGGTTTGTGGAATCTAAGACCATGCTTGATGAATAGCACTTTCCAGGAGTGTGAGATTGCAGGGTTGTGGATCCAGCTGTCTGATGGCTCGTTCAACTTCATCCCACAAATTCTCAATGGGGTTGAGATCTGGAGATTGTGGGGGCCACCTAAGCAAAGTGAACTCACCGTTATGTTCCTAAAACCAATCCTGTACAATACGAGCATTATGGCAGGACGCATTATCTTGTTGAAAGTAGCCATCGCCATTGCGATAAACCATTCACATGACAGGGTGCACTTGGTCCGCAACGATGCTTAGATATATATGCCAGTCAGACACGAATTAAAGGGCCCAAAGCATGCCAGGAAAACCTTCCTCAAACCATAACGTTGTCTCCACCAACTTGAAGGGTTGTAGCAATGCATTTGGAGTCCATGCTTTCGTGCTGTTTCCGCCAAATCCTCATTCGGTCATCGGCATGGTGCAACTGAAAATGTGATTCATCGGACCACATAATTTGTTTCCAATTATCGACTGTCCAATCCTTGTGCTCCTGTGCGAACTGGAGACGTTTTCTCTTGTTAACTGCAGACAGCAAAGGTGTTCGAACAGGACTTCGACTGCCATATCCCATTCGATGCAGTGTACGGCGAACAGTGCGTGCAGAGATCATTTGAGAAAATCCTTGATTAAGATGGTTTGTAATTTGCTACACTGTTGCCCTTCCGTTGTCTGTTACCATTCTTGACACTCTCCGTTCCGCCCGAGAAGTCACTAGTCGATGACGACCACACGTTGCACGTAGAGAGCCAGTTTTTTGGCTGACAGTCCAGTCTTTAAACACTTTAACACCAGCTGCCCTGGAACATTTCACGAATGCGGCGGTTTTGGTGATGCTCGCTTCATGACTCCGAGCTCCTACAATCATCCCACGTTGAAAGTCCGTCAAATCGCATCTTTTACCCCTCTCGTCACCCAAAAATCGCTTCTACTACTGTCGCAAGCACTAAGCTTTCCCTTTTTATACTAGCCTCGCCCTCTGGCGGCAACAGCGTGAAGCCATAGCTCAATTGCTTAAAATTGTCAGGTGGTCATAATAAAGTGGCCACTCAGTGTATAAAGAAGATATTGCAGTGGTTTAAACTAAAATAAAAAATAATGTTTTTTTTTGTAAACGGTTTCACATTTTCAACAATGCCGTGGAATTAATAGAATGAACGCAAGCAAAAGTGGAGAAAATCAAAGTAAGGAGCAATAGCAAGTGATGACGAATGTAAGAAGCCCAAGAAGACAGAGCACCACATTGGGCAGTTCGTATATCGATCTGCTTTGCGATCGCAATCTGTGTTTCTTTCAGACATACATCCGGGAGGGGGGCGTCACCCTCCTGGAAACGACCCCCTCTCCCCGGAGACATTTTATGTTACCGAGCCAAATGTGAATAAATTAAGACTATAATGAAAAAGGAAGTTTCGTTTCTTTTGATGCTACAAATTTTTCACCAATTATAATTTTTTTTAAATATTTGCTCAAGTATTATAGCTTATTTTCCAAAAATGTTTATTACGACGCATGCCATTCTACAAAATATAATAAGTATACTAATCATACCTCATAGTCAGGGAATCGCGATTCAGGATCAGGAGTGTGTTAATTGCGTTGTAATAGATAAAATTTTCCAACCTGCCGAAACAAACACCCTCATCGTAAACTGCCCCCCTCCCGCCCGCCCCCGGTGTTTAGCTGAAAAAAGTTTGCTCTTGAAATTCTTGAAGAACAAACATTACTATACTATACTATATATCTATTACCATATCTAGAGCGTATATAGAATTTTCTTCGGATGTGTGTGTGTGGTGGGGGGAGGGGGGATGTCGAAAATTGGAAGTTTTTCAAATCTACCAGAACATAATTAAAGTTAACGAAAAATAGAAGAAAAATTGCAACATTTTTCTAATGTAAGTTGTTGCATTTTTATCTAATAAGTCGCATTTTAACCAAAAACTGAAAACTGAAACACATTCTGAGGGCAAGGCCCCCTCTAAATACTCCCCTGTACTATGTATACACTATCTACCAACAAGTAATTGGACACCTGTGATAGCAAAGGAATACGAAGTTTATTCACCTTCAATAGTTGGTGGATCCTCCACGGGTGGCGATTACAGCTGCGACCCTCCGGGGCATACTCTCAACCAGACGTTGTACGACAGCTAGCGGTATTTCCTTCCACTCGGCCTGGAGAAGCTAGGTCAGTTCCTTCACCGATTTCGGACGGTAGGGGGCACCCCTTAAGTCGACGCTCCAACTCGTCCCAGAGGTGCTCGATAGGGTTAAGGTCCGGGCTCTGCGCAGGCCAGTCCATTCGATTAACCCCATTGTCACCATACCAAGCAACATGGTGGACCTCGCAACATGACAGGTGGCATTGTCATCCTGAAAGTAACATGGGTCCACCCCGTAAAACTGCCACAATGTAGGAAGCGCATGGTCATCCAAAATGGTTCAGTAGGTCTCGGCGTTGAGTCTGCCAGGAATTGCGACCAAGGGTCTCGTGCCATAACAGGAGAAACACCCCATAGCATAATTCCACCGCCGCCGAACTTCACAGTTGGCAAATACATTCCGGCAGGAGGCGTTCTCCAGGCAGACGCCAAACCAAGACCCTGCCATGCGAACGGTAGAGGGTGAACCTTGATTCGTCGCTCCAAAGAACCTGTTTCTTCTGTTCAACGGTTCACTGTCGACGTTCTTTGCACCACGTTAGCCGAGCAGCGCTATTGGACTTGGTGATCAAAGGCTTGTGGGCGGCAGCACGTCCATGATAACCGAGCAGATGGGCTTCCTTACGGATGGTATTCATCGAAAGAATACTCCCGGATGCCTATTGAAACTCCTCGCGGATGTGGCCCATCGATTTGGTGCGGTTCTTCCGAATTTCTTTGGGCAGCACCCGTCGGTCTCAAACTCCCAGTTTTGTGGGTCTGCCGAGTCGGGGCACATTCCGACAGTCACCTTTCATCTTCCACTTGCCAATCACGTAGGCCACTGTCAATTTTGGGTACTTCAACTCGCTGGATATGTCACGTATGGATCGGCCATTTCTGTGATACCCGACGATTACACCTTTCTCGAAATCAGAGAGCTCCGAACTGCGTGGCATCTTGCATGCGGCTGGTTGCGTTTTTGTTTCTCACACGATATTTAACGGCTGCGGCCGTGACGTGTATCAGGACCGCAGATATCGTCGATTTCAGTAGTGTCCAATTACTTGTTGGTAGATAGTGTATATAGTAATTACTTCTAGATATGTAGTATAGTAGTTAAAAATTATATAGCAAATAGAAAACTTGCCCCCTCTAACGTTCCATTCGCCCCCCCAGGCCAAAAAGTACTGAAAGAAAGACTTATGTTAGCCAAATTTTTAAATCATAGACCTGTGTTGTCTATAACAAATTAAATATACGCTTTGAAACCATACTTGACTAGCTCATTTCAACTCTCCGATCTGCAAGTCGTAGTTCTACGTTTCAAACTGACGGCTCTATCAGAACTGAGCCCACCTGTATTTATTTTTTTCGGTTGTGGGGATGGCTTGCTACAACCGTGAGTAGAACCACTGCTGAAGGAGACCAAGGATTTATCTGCTACAAAGTCATGAATATTGTGACGTACTAAAGAGGTGAAAAGATGTGTCAATCTTCAGCGAGACATTCTGTCCCCGTAGCTCAATTGGGAGAGCGACTTACTCCGGAGTGAGGGAACACAGCTTCTATGCCCGGCGGGGACAAACTTGTGTTTTCACATTAGCGCCCGATTGTGGAAAATGGATCCACTGGCCGTTGGGTTCATCGAAAAATGTGTGATGTTTGTTCCACACTTCGTCTGAAATTAATGAAAATTCCTTCTTCGCTTATCTACTGGCCGTTGGGTTCTTCAAAAAATGTGGGATGTTTGTTCCACACATCGTCTGGAATTAATGAAAATTCCTTCTTCGCTTATCTACTGGCCGCTGGGTTCTTCGAAAAATGTGTGATGTTTGTTCCACACTTCGTCTGGAATTAATGAAAATTCCTTCTTCGCTTATCTACTGGCCGCTGGGTTCTTCGAAAAATGTGTGATGTTTGTTCCACACATTGTTGAGAATTAATGAAAAATTCCTACTTCGCTTATCTACTGGCCGTTGGGCTCTTCAAAAAATGTGTGATGCTTGTTCCACACATCGTCTGGAATTAATGAAAATTCCTTCTTCGTTTATCTACTGGCCGCTGGGTTCTTCGAAAAATGTGTGATGTTTGTTCCACACATTGTTGGGAATTAATGAAAAATTCCTAGTTCGCTTATCTACTGACCGCTGGGTTCTTCGAAAAATGTGTGATGTTTGTTCCACACATTTTTGGGAATTAATGAAAAATTCCTACTTCGCTTATCTACTGGCCGTTGGGTTCTTCAAAAAATGTGCGATGTTTGTTCCACACATCGTCTGGAATTAATGAAAATTCCTTCTTCGCTTATCTACTGGCCGCTGGGTTCTTCGAAAAATGTGTGATGTTTGTTCCACACATTGTTGGGAATTAATGAAAAATCCTAGTTCGCTTATCTACTGGCCGCTGGGTTCTTCGAAAAATGTGTGATGTTTGTTCCACTCATTGTTGGGAATTAATGAAAAATTCCTAGTTCGCTTCAAAGACAAAAAAAATTACGAGGGAAATGATATGACGTACTACAGAGGCGAAAACATATGTCAAGACGACAAATCTGCAGCAAGATATTCTGTCCGCGTAGCTCAGTTGGGAGAGCTACTTATTCCAAAGTGAGGGGCACGGACAAACTTGTGTTTTGATAATATGTCATCTGTGATAGTATGATGTAGAGAAGCGGTACATCTGCCACGGCCTGACGTAGAGGAAGAATTTCTGCAGTAAATTGAAGTAGATGAAGAGTTGTTTTTCGTGGTTTAACGACTACCTTGAACAGTTTAATGAGTTATAAGCAGTATCCCGTCTGTAATATAATGCCACTAGTTCCAGGGGAGCGGCTCCGGTGGTTCAGTTGCCTAAGCACTGGCTTCTGACCGTTTGTCGGAGTAGGGTCCGGGTTTAAATCCCGGTGAGACATGGCTGTGGTGTTTGTCTTACGTCTCTGGCTCTGTCCCTTCCCTGGAACCACTGGCTCTAAATTAGGAACGGGCGACTTTATGGTGTGAATTCATAAATTTGCCGGTGACGAAAATCGAAACCGCTTTTTTCTGCTCCGAGCCGATTGCTTTCCCAATAAAGCTACACCGACAGAATTTATCACTTCATCTCTGCGGTCATGACATGTGCTTCACCTCTGTAGTACTTTACATATATCACCCTCCCCCATTGAGAAATTGCTGGGAAGGAATCGTAGATTTCCGGGTCAGCTAGCAAAGCATGCTTGAAATACACTGACGGAAAAAAAATCCCAACACCCCGAAAAAATGATTGTAGAGGAATGAAATGGCGGCAATACATTTGTATAGGTAACATATTTAATTGATTAAGGTTTCAAGATCACAGCTTATTGTAAGCGCGAGAAGAGCCATTTTAAATGTGAAATGCTGGTACATTAATAACCGGTGTAACCGCCAGAATGTTGAATGCAAGCACGCAAACGTTCATGTATTGTGTCGTACAGGTGCTGGATGTCAGTTTGTGGAATGGAGTTCCATGCCTGTTGCACGTGGTCGGTCAATACAGGGACGGTTAATGCTGGTTGGGGGTGACGCTGGAGTTGTCGTCCAATGATGTCCCATACGTGCTCGATTGGTGAAAGATCTGGTGATCTAGCAGGCCACAGCAACATGTCGACACTCTGTAGAGCATGTTGGGTTACAACAGCGGTATGCGGGCGAGCGTTATCCTGTTGGAAAACACCCCTGGAATGCTGTTCATGAATGGCAGCACAACAATTTGAATCACCAGACCGACGTACAACTGTGCCGTCAGAGTGCACCTGGAGTTATGGTTTGGGGAGCCATTTCCTGCTATCACAGGAAATGGCTCCCCAAACCATAACTCCAGGTGTAGGTCCAGTGTGTCTCGGCCGCAGACAGGTTGGTTGCAGGCGCTCACCTGGCCTCCTTCTAACCAACACACGGCCATCACTGGCACCCAGGCAGAACCGGCTTTCATCAGAAAACACAACAGATCTCCACTCCGTCCTCCAATGAGCTCTAGCTTGACACCACTGACGTCGCAAACGGCAGTAGTTTGGAGTAAGTGGAATGCACGCTACAGGGCATCTGGCTCGGAGCTGTCCTTCAAGTAACCGATTTGTAACAGTTCGTTGTGTCACTGTGGTGGCAACTGCAGTTCGAATTGCTGCCGCAGACGCGGTACGATGCGCCACGGCCATACGCCGTACACGGCGGTCTTCCATCTCAGTAGTGCCACGTGGCCGGCCGGAACCCGGTCTTCTTGAGGCAGTATCTTCCCTTGACCACAGCTACCAACAATCATGCACAGTGGCTACATTCCTGCCAAGTCGTTCTGCAATATTGCGGAAAGAAAATCCACCTTCTCGTAGCCCTATTACAAGACCTCGTTCAAACTCCGTGAGCTGTTGATAATGGCTTCTTCGTCTTCTTAAAGGCATTCTTGACTACCATCAACACCCTACGTCGAATCTCAACGTTAACTAACGCTCACGAACGTTACAGCGCGTATTTACAGCAAACCTGCTTTGCATGTTCCGAGGGGCGCTACTAGTGCCACACGTATGCGCCGAGCGCGAAATTTGCATAGACGTCATCTTACAGATGTACTCTCACCGCCTACCAACTGTCGTTTATCTAACACAACCCCTTCTTGGTGTTGGGATTTTTATTCCGTCAGTGTAGCTCACTGAGGGAATAGGAATTCTGATTATTTTCAGGCAATATGTAAAGAAACATCACACATTTTTTGAAGCGTTGAAAGAGGAATTTTCATTAATTCCAGAGATTGTGTGGAAAAAACATCACACATTTTTCGAAGAACACGAAAGCGAGGCGATTTACTTTCACAATCGGGCGCCAGTATAGTGAAACACTTTCTCCCCAGTGTCGGAGCTCGAACTACCAGCATCCTTCAGCTCCGGAGTCGATTGCTTTTCCAATTAAACTACACCCACGGAATTTATCGCTACAACTTTGACGTTCCTTGCTCCTACCTCCGTTTTATGGCACATTGGAACCATACTCTAAAAGCTGCCAGTTTGTACTCTTTTTGGTAGCGCCAATCAGGAGCAACGAGGTTGGGTACCGCGGTTGGTTAATGATACATTTTGAAATCGCCGCCCCGGTGGCCCAGTGGTCTAAGTGATGGCCTCTGATCATTCGTCCGAAAGGGGTTCGGGTTCGCATCCCGGTAAGGCATGGATGTTGTGTTTGTCTTACGGCAGTGACTCTCTCCCTTCCCTGGAACCAGTGACCCTAAATTAGGGACGGGCGACTGCTTATAGCCCATTGAGTTGCTCACGGTGATCGTTAAACCTGCAATCAGAAAACAAAACAAAAAAAACATTTTGAAATCTAAACTGCACGCTGCATATCTTTTGAGTGCTACGTGAAAATTATTAAATGTTCCATTTACTTGAAGCTCTGTGGCGATATTTTCACATTGTGTAGGTTGTTAACCGTGTTCAAAAAAATTTAAGTCCCTCCACTGTGAAAACACAAGTTTTGTCCGATACGGCATGGAATCCGTGTCCCTCACTCCGGAGTAAGTCGCTCTCCCAGCTGAACTACACGGACAGAATGTCATTCTGCAGATCTGTCGTCTTGAGTACGTCACACCACTTCTTGTTCCCGTAAGAAGTACATATCTTCTGTGTAACTTATCCATACTTTTCTCAATACCGTTTAGCAGGATGTTTTCTTCGAGTGGTCTGTCTTCGCAAGAATTGAAGATTAAAGCAAACCTATTAGTGCTGTTTTTGTTCGCTTGTACGTATTTCCTTTCAGTTTGAAATACTTGTGGTTAGTCATCAAATTTAAGACGCTAATGATTTTTCTAGCTTCCTCCGGTGTAAACTCATTGAAAACAACATTATTTTTTCAAGATTGCTCATCGTCTCTGGCATTGATATGGAAGATAAAAATGATGCTGTGTTAAGACTTCCCATTATGCCCCTCTCATATATAGTCAATTTTTTTGCGAACTCTTTTGTTGACTTGATTATGTTCTTGGCGTCCTTTAAGTGTCGAAAGAAGATTTTTTTTCTTTTTTGATTGGAGGTTTAACGATCACCGTGAGCAACTCAATGAGCTATAAGCAATCGCCTGTCCATAATTTAGGGTCACTGGTCTCAGGGAAGGGAGATAGCTACTGCCGTAAGATAAATACAGCATCCATGCCTCACCAGGATTCGAACCCGGACCCCTTTCAGACGAAAGATCAGAAGCCATCGCTCGACACTTTTTTTTTACAGATATCGCACTTGGGATTTCACCCTTTCACCATGTTTTCCGTTACTCTGTGCACGGTGATACAGCGGGAGTTTCAGTCTGCCACTTCCGCATGTCGTGCAAGCTCCTTCTATGCTACGTGGTCACCGGTGAACCCGTGGTTCGCTGTTACACCAAGTCCGTTACATTTCACGGTGAGTTAAGACTCTGCATTAACTTTTTGATGTTCTTTCGCACTGCGGTGCCCCGCCTGTGATCATTTTGTTCTTCCTCAAGCATTGCTCTGTTTGCATCACGTTGTAAATTTGTAATTACTCATTCAATGTACATATCATCGTTTTTATCAGCTTGTATCATTCCTGTTCTTTTTTATTTTTCTTCTCTGAGACGATTCCGTGTTGCTCGTCTCCTCGGTTTTGTTACATAAGTGATTCTGAAACCACATTTGGCCTTAATGCATGCACTGACTTTTCGAGACATGCTTTCGACAAGGTTTTGGAACACAGCGATAGGTATGCGCTTCCAATGCTGCTGCTTAGTAAAAGGCCTTGGTTCCAAACTTCTTATGCGGCGCTCGAATTTATCCCATAGGTGCGCTATGGGATTACGACCAGGCCTCTGGGCTTGCCAGTCTACACACGAAACTAAATTATCGTCAAACCACGTTATAACAGTCCTTGCTTTATGTCTCGGGGCATTATCCTCCTGGTACCAACAAGGCGCGGTTCTATAATATTATTTATCCACAGAGTTGGTAGAGCATAATTGTCCAGAATATCGAGGAAGACGTGGTGGCTAACAGTTTTGTCCACGATAACCAATGGGCCTGGACAATAACACGAAAAACACCCCCACAAAAGTACACTGCCACTTCCAAAGTTGACCGTAGGAACAATACACTGTGGTAAATAGCGTTCCTCTGGCTGCCACCATACCCACACACGGCCATTAGACTGATGGATCGTGTATCTTGATTCATTAGTCCATAGAACCCGTCTCTCTTGATCTACGGTCCACGATAAATATTCTTTACACCATTCTAAACGACGAGTAGCATTCTGAGTAGAGATGAAAGACTTATGAGCAGCCGCACTACCACGGTAAACCATGGAATGAAGTTCTCTGCGAATGGTACATGTACATACCGAGGTTCCAGCATTTTTACTCACCTGTACACTGAGGTCTTGTGCAGTACTCCGTCGATTAGCTGTAACGACTCTCCTAAGTGTTCGACGTCCTCTATCACTGATTTTCTTTGGTCTGCCGGTACCTATTGCTGTTTCAGGCACGCCATGTGTCTTTCACTTATTCAGTGCATCCAAAACAGTTGCTTGGGTATGTTTAAGCGCCTCTCGGTTTCTCTTATGGTCAACCCACTAATATAACACCCAACAATATTTCCTTTCTGAAAGTCAGTTCCCTCGCGCCGCGATATTTTCACTTAATCTCGCAGTGCGACATGATCGCGGTCAGTTGCAGGATTGCTGTTATACCGTTTGCAGCTGCACCACGCATCTTAACAACGCAGAGGATCCGTTAATTTACTTTCCAAGGGGTCTCCGGTGACTTTTGTCAATATAGTGTAGATGCATTTCAAGTGCAAACCATAATTTCGGAGGTACTTGTAAAAGATCACGATGCGGCTAGATGTTTACCAGAAGACAGAATGAGTACTAGCCGAAAAAACGCTGAGAGAATATATAATACTTCAAGAAAGATGACAGTCAAATTAAGAAAAGCTTACTACCTGACGACCCTAGAATATCCATCGCTATCACCAACAAGATGAATCAAATTACAGTTATGTATAAGTAAGATTCTATTAGGAAATTTAAGGAGTTTGCGCAGCAGTCGGAATATGTGCTGCTGTCGACAGATTTTCTAAATATTATGATAAGAGAAGTTCAACTCCAAGTAAGATTTATCGGAATCTATTAGAATATCAGGAAAAGTCCTTGCTGGGCCTACAATTCTACTTCTCTCTGTGCGGTTGAAAAATCTCATGCATACCTGGATCTACCCTTTGACTGTTGCAGCGGCGGATATTCCCTGCAAACCTGTTAGGGCGCCTGTTTCTGAGTTTTCGTACAGTTAGGTTTGGGTTCAATTCGTGGATGGAAATGGACGTTGAGATTGTTACTCCTTCAGTAGCTCTCTTCCTACCCGGAAGAATGTACTTTAAGCTAAGGATGCACGGCTGTTTATAGTCTTTGATGCTCATGGTGATCATAAAATCCCGAAACACATACACTGAAGAGCAATTCAATTATAGATACCTGTCTAGTAACGTGTAGCACCACCTTTCATCCTGGTGACGGCGGTGATTCGTCTCGGCATGGACTCGACAAGGCACCGGAAGCGTTGGGAAGCCATACGGATCCACGATCTGTGAACAAGCTCCTACAGTTCACGAAGATTTGATGGAGGGGGTGAGAGCCTCGAACATCTCTCTCGATGGCATCCCAGATGTGCTCGATGGGATTGAGGTCAGGTGACCTAGCTGGCCAAGGAAGCGAGTTCACGTCGGTGGAGTGTTCATCCAACCATTCGGATACAATTCGGGAGCTGCATTGTCTTGTTGCAGGATGGGGTCCCCAGTGGGATGTTGAAGGCGCACAAACGGGAGCAAATGGTCGTCCAGGATATCCTGGTAACGTTGACCTGTGAGGGACGATGTCACACGTACCAGGGGTCCCATTTCAGTCCACGTAAACAGTTCCCAGACGAGAATACCACCCCCACCAGCTTGAAGAGTACCCTGCTGGCAAGAAGGATCCATCGCTTCATGTGGTTTGCGCCGTACTCGTATCCTGCCATCCGCATGTACCAACCTGAATCTCGACTCATCAGTCCAGGCAAACATTTTTCCACATGTCCAGGGTCCAGTGGCGATCTTCCTGCGCCCATGCTAATCTTTGCACCCTGTGATGTGCGGTCAGCAGCGGTACCCTCGTGGGACGATGGCTTCTGTACCCCATAGCGAGGAGATGGTTCTGGATGGTGTGGCTGCTTACACGTTTTTGTGCACCAGCGTTAAATTGCCGAGTAATTTCTTGCACTGTGGCCCGTCCATCCGCTGTTACAATGTGAGCTAGCCGACGATGACCCCGCTCATTCAAACGCTGTTGTCCACGGCAGTTGGCCCTTGCATTGAAGGTTTTATACGGATTCGATGTACTCACGGTGCACTTGTGACACAGTTGCTCGTTAAAATCCCATTGCCTGCACGACTTCCTAGATGGAGTGACCCATTCGTCGGGCCCTGACAATTTGCCCACGATCCAATGCGCTTAGATCATTCGTCTTACCCATACTTTGTCCGACTCTTACTGGTTCCTTCGCATCACTCCTTATATTGTCGGATCACTGCATACGTCATGTCGTTTCCGTTTACAGGGCCGCCCACAGCGCCACATTTGCATAACGCCAGCTGTCTCTAATTCAATTGCTCTTCAGTGTACACCCGCGCGAAAATGTCCCCTTCCCAAGGAGCTTAGCTGTTGAAAACAAAACGGGATACTGGTGATTTGTCATCCATAAGATACGTTCGTCATCTAAGATCTCTTCTTTTTTTCAAACAGTTCTTTTACGGCACAGGAATTATAAGGGTTGTTTAATAAGTAGTGAGACTCTTTGGATAGAGTGCGTTTGCACTTCCTAATTTTGTCAATGGGTGGCTCTAGTGTTCAAGCCATTTAAAAGCTATACAACTGCATTCCAGCTTGTTGTTAGGGAAGCCATGTAACGCACTGGACTAATTTTATTGTTTTCTGGTATGACATGGATACATCCAAAGTTGCTCAACGTGCTGTAATTCGGATTTTGAAAGCGCGGAAAATGCCACCAAACAAAATTCACAGACGAATGAAGGTGGTGTATGGGTTTGCTTGTCTTCCACGCAGTACTGTAATGCAGTGGTGCCAGCTCTTTAGTGGTGGACGAAAAAGCATTGCAGACCAGCCAAGATCAGAAGCACCACGTTGTGCTATTTCAGTGACGACAGTTGCACTTGTGGATGCTACAGTAAAGGCAGGCCAACCGAAGAATCAAGATTCGAGAACTGGCGAACATTGCGGGTGTAAGCATTGGAACTGTCAATACGATCATGCATTCGTACCTTGAGTATCGTAAGATCTGCGTCACGTGGGTACTGAAACATCTGTCAAATGTACAGATGACTCAACGAATGGGACAGTCGTTACAGCATCTGTTACGCTACCATGAAGAAGGTGAAGATTTCCTGCTACGCATTATTTCTGGAGACGAAAGCTAATGCCATCATTTCGAGCCAGAGTGGAAACGCACTGGAAATATGCATAATCGCCATCGCTAAAATGATCACGGTCCACCATTTCCGCAGGCAAGCTGATTTTAACCCTGTTCTTTGATTTGACCGTATAACGAAGTAAATTTCTCCGTCATTTTTGGTCTACGCCGGGATTCGAACCCGAGGCCGCTTATTCCGGAACAAGTCGCTCTATCAACTGAGCTACGCAGACGATTATTCTGATTCCTATCTGCCTTTATGTCGTGTGCGTCCTGCTGGCAGGTACGTCACATCTCCCCCCCCCGAAAGAGGGCCGGGGGCATGGCCCACGGGTCAGCCGTGACCATGAATCGTTGCAGGCAGTCATCCACTGTAGAACGTGCACTTGAGAACTCCAAGTCAATCTGCTGTGTGGAATGCAACATCACACATTTTTATTTTTCGAAGCGCTGGAGAAGGAATTCTCTGATTTTTCCTATCTCGCGGTAAGGAAATAACATCACACCAATGCGAGATTTTGAACGGCCGGGTCATCCGGATAATTCGGGCGCCATTATAACGAAGTAAATTTCTCCGTCATTTTTGGTCTACGCCGGGATTCGAACCCGAGGCCACTTGTTCCGGAATAAGCGGCCTCGGGTTCGAATCCCGGCGTAGACCAAAAATGACGGAGAAATTTACTTCGTTATAACCGCCGAGGACCATTGCTTCTTGAGTAACTACCAAAACGATCAACCATCAATGCCGAACGATGTTGTCAAACGTTATTGAAGCTTCGACTGGCCATCAAAAACAAGAGACCTGGCAATCTCACTCAGGGTATTGTGCTTCTGCATGATAACGTCCTGCCTTATACAACCGTTACCTCGCAAAGAACATTGCAGCGCTTTCGCTGGGAAATCCTTCAATATTCGGCGTATAGTCCTGACTGCCCGACCTGCGATTTTCACATTTTTAGACCTATGGAAAAATTTCTCAAACGCAAACGTTTCACTTCGGATGATCAGGGGCGTTAAACTGTACTAAACTGATTTACAGTAGCCGCCCGCCTCCTTCTATAAGCCGCAGGAATACAAGGACTTGCGCAACAATGGGACCCCTGTCTAAATGCTGGTGGCGATTATTTTTAGGTATTTCGTGTTTTGACTCTTTCAGGCCGAAAGTCTCACTAGTTATTGGAAAACCCTTATACGTTTGTCTTTCCTAGATTGTTCTGAGAGTTCCTTTTAGTGGTCATCTTCCTTTTTTCTATTTAAGAGTTTAATGACCACCATACCCAGTAGCACATCCTTGCAATTTAACGTAGGCTCAACACTGAGCCACTGTCTTCTATTCCTAAAACACGGTGGCTCAATATTGGGCCTACGTTACATTGTAAGGCTGCGCTACCTGGGTGAGCAAATTATTCGGACAACAAGCCCTACTAGTTGCTCGGCCTCTGATCATTCGTTCGAAAGGGGTCCGGGTTCGAATCCCGGTTTGTGATGGATGTTGTGTTTGTCTTACGGCACTGGCTCTTTTCTTTCCCTGTAACCAGTGACCCTAAATTATGGACGGGCGACTGATTATAGCCAATTGAGTAACTCACGGTGGTTGTTGAACCTCCAATAAAAAAAAAAAAAAAATAGGGTTGCTCACCCAGGGAGCAATTAGGTGCTGGTTACGACTATCAGAGCTTTAAGCCTTAATAGTCGTAGCCTGTCCCCAATTTCTGCCGCTAGTTATAAGGAAGGAACAGAGGCAGCGCCATCAGACGAGCCACCTATGCCGGACTCCAACCTGGGACGAATTTTCAGAAGCAAGCGCCTCAGACCACTCAGCGGCCGAGAGGTGGCATTCTTTTCGTTTTCGGCTTTTTTAGTCACAGGTTGTGGAATGGTCAGCCGCTCGAAAAAATGTTTCTGCCATTTTACTTTGACTTCCTTCGTATCGTCTATTATTCTTCCCCTCTACCTTTTTCTTTGTCTTCGTACTTCCCATTTTTTTTTTTAAACCTCCATTTTTATTGCCTCTCGAAGTGTATTTCCTTCGTATCTTCTGTAGGCATGACCAGCTTACATTAAATGACTCTCTCATTTGATTTCTTACAAATTTTTTTCTAAGCATTTTTATTTTATCCTCATTTTTTTTACATTTTTTGCTAGGCATTCCTCTCATCCATTGAAACAACTTTATTTCTGTTCCTCTCTGTCTTTAGTATTTTTTTGTATTTTTCTTGAATGGCGAAGTTTCTGATCCACATAAAAGAGCACGTTTTACAGCTGTCTTTTAAATTTTTGATTTCACTTTTACTGGTGTTTTCGTATAGCAGATTATTCCCGACATCTCCATTTATTTCAGCCTGCTCCTATTCATTTTCTCGCTGCTTTTGTAACGTTAAGCTCGAGTAATATGAATTGTTCCACTTCAATCAGCCATTTGCTTTGTCTGTCATGAAATAAAAAAGAGATCTTATTTACCGCTTGAACTAACCTTCATCTCTGTTTTTGTTGCATTTATCTTTAAAACCAGCTACATCAAGCGCCATTTTCAAATAAAAAAGTTTGACCCCTTCAGTTGATTCTGATGTAATGAATAAATGAGCGCAGGCAAGTTGTTCCACTGGGCTTCTTTGACCATACGTATAAGTGCTCAAAACTGATGCTGTATTCCTACGCTTAATTCTACCAGTTCTGCGTTTGAATATCGCTTGTTCAATTCTTACCATTTGCAGATACTTCATTCTTTTAAGTCCGCACTACATGTTTTCATGTGGCCTTCTAGGATGTTAAAAATATTTCCTGAAAAACATTTTGTTAAATGAGACAAACACTGGTAAGTCAGATAATATCCGAAAACTTGAAAATTGCATCGTCCTGGAGCGGCCAGATAGCGCCCGGGTATGCTAACTATACCCGACGTAAATCTTTCAGTATTGCTGTAAACGGAATCGTGAGCTGACGATCTCTGATTACAGACTTGTGCGCTAAGAAAAACATGAATTTATATGAGAAACATTTCGCACCGGAAACACTCTCCAACACCGAAAGAATTTTTCAAATCGGACTCTTAGAAACAGAGATATCGACAAAAATAAGATGTGACTTTACGTCTCCTAGTGGGAAAACCATGCATTATTTTAGGAAGAAAGTATTCTCAAAAGGTTTTTCCATATGAGCACTATCGGTCCAAGAAGAAAAATATTTAATCGAGTTTTCGGGAGGCCAGACTTTGTTACAAATACAACAGAAACAGAAGTTGACACTTATGCCCCCTGGTGGCCAAACCATTCTTTACCAAACATTAGAAATTTAATGAAAAATATTTTCCATCTGGTGTTGCATGCGATACAGGAAGAATTTTTCAAATCGAAGTTTTAGAAGCAGAAATAAGGCAGAAAACGCAATTTAGCTTTGTGCCCCCTAGCGGAAAATCTATGATTTACTTGAAAATTTTGAATTTATAGGAAAAACATTTTGCATTGGAAACACTATCGAACAAAGAAGAAATTTTTCAAATCGGTCTCCTAGAAGTAGACATATTGACAAAAATAAGATATACATCTACGCCCCCTGGCGTAGAAACCCTGCATAATTTCAAGAAGAAAATGTTCCTTAAAGGTTTGTTGACATGAGTAGTATCGGTCAACAAACGACTTTTTTCAATCGAGATTTTAGAACATCATATTGTGCTGCAAATACATCAGAAACGGAAATTAAGACTTACGTCACCTGGTGGCCAAACCATTCTTTACAAAAATTAGAAATTATGTGCAAAGGAGTTCCCATCAGGAGCTGTATTCGGTGCAGAAAGAATTTTTCAAATCGCAGATTTAGAAGCTGAGATATAGGGAGGAAAGCAATTTACCTTTACGCCCCTAGCGGAAAGTCTATGAATTACGTGAAAATTTTGAAATTATGTAAAAAACATGTCACACTGAAAACACTATCCAACAAAGAAGGAATTCTTCAAATCGGACTCCCAGAAGTAGAGATATTGACAAAAATAAGATATACATCTACGCCCCTGGCGGAGAAACTATGGAATGATTTAAGAAGAAAATATTCCGAAAACGTTTATCGATGTGAGTGGCATCAGTACACGAAAGAATTTTTTCCATCGATATTTTAGAAGCTCAGATTTTATGGCAAATACATCAGAAGCAAAAATTAACACTTACGCCCCCTGGTTGACAAAGTATTCCTTACCAAAAATTTGAAATTATACGCAAAAGATTTTCCATCAGGAGGTATATCCGCTGAAGAAAATATTTTTCAAATCGGAGTTTTAGAAGAAGAGTTATCGGGAAAAATGTAATTTAATAGCTACATAGCGGAAAATCTATGCGTAATTTAAAAAAAGTAATTATATCTAAAATACTCTTCGACATAAATGGAATCGAAAGATAAAATAATTTTTTCAATCGGATGTTTAGAAGCAAATATGTGGAATAAAACGCATTTTTGAATTGAACATCATTTGCACTTACGCCCTCTAGCGGCGAAATTGTACATCGTAAAAAAAACAACAACAAAGGGTCATCCTTCGCATATTTCAAGCTTCCCAATGCAAAAAGAATTTTTCAAATCGGACTAATTGTTGTAGAGATATCGTGTCTACAGACGGACGGACAAACTGATAACATAAGCACGATCTTTTATTTACAAAAGGCGTGCTAACTAGAGGGAATCTTCCCAATCCGTAATCTCTCGTCACCTGTATCAGTTTGATTTCTCCCGCAGGCGCCATCAAATGGTTCCCCAAGAATATTTTTTTGATTGGAGGTTTAACGACCATCATGAGCAACTCAGTGGGCTAAAAGCAGTCGCCCGTCCCTAATTTAGGGCCACTGGTTCCAGGGAAGGGAGAGAGCCAGCGCTGTAAGACAAACATAGCCTCCATGCCTCACCGGGATTCGAACCCGGACCCATCTCGGAAGAATGATCAGAAGCCATCGGTTAAACCACTGAGCCACCGGGGCAGCTCCCCAAGAATTGGTACCCCGGCAGGTGAAACAACGTACTGTGAATTCAGTGAAAATATGAGGGTCACATACACTGGGAACTTATGCCTGATGGTCCGGCCGTGGACGGGAACCTCTGAGTTGGAACCATGACAACTGCAAAGGAACCATGATGTTCTGCGACAAAGCTACCCAGCACTCATCCATAGGAAGCTATCGTCTCTGCAAGTGAATAATGGCTCCAAGGGGCAACTCCACAATGGTCCGCCGAAAACTACATGAATTGAAAGGGGTTTGAGATCTTATATCATCCTCTGTACAGTCGGGATTTTGTTCCATCCGACTACCGCGTATATGGCTGCCTGGCCTTTTCCGTAGAAGAACGTCACTTTGACTCAGTAGTGGAATCTGGCATCAAAGAATTTTTGTCCTCAAAACCTGCCAAGTGATACCGCCGTAGCATCGTGGATCTGGTGGAACGTTGGCAATGTTTTTTTAATTTATGGGTTTAACAACCACCGTGAGCAACTCGATGGACTATAAACAGTCACTAGTCGCTAATTTAGATAACTGGTTCCAGAGAAGGCAGAGAGCCAGCGCCGTACACATCATGACTGACCGAGATTCGAATCCGGACTCATCTCGGACGAATGGTCAGAAGACAGCGGACTGGCAAAGGACTATAGAAAACAACCGCCTGTGCTTTGCAGAATGAGATGAGTCTTACATCATCAAACGCTTTAGGGGCAAACGGAACGAGGTTTAGATTTACCCTGATTCATCTAGTCGTGCTGAAATTTCCGGGTGTTGGGTCAGGTGCACTCAGAGTACGGGTGAAGGGTCAGGTGCAAGCGGAATAACTTGCATTAACGAATTTAACAGATAATACAGTAGGCTGCAATTGCATATACTGGTAAGAAGTCCAACTGGAGCCATATTGTGGAAAGTGAAGTTTTATATTTGATTTATGAATTTGAAATGAGATATTTGAGTATTAGACCTATTGATGATTACAGCTGAGCTCTATTATGTACAACAGAACTGCAAATGATTGACTAATTGCAATGTGATATGTCCTAAGACGAAGGATCTAAGTAATCAAAATCTCTGTCATCGATTATTTGCGATGAAGAGCCTTTATGTCTCAAAATGTTTGAAAAATCTAAATATGATTTTCGGATTGAGTTTTTTGTTCCAAAACCCTCCCTAAGACTCACGAAGAGATTGTCTAGGGATTCAAAAATCGGGTTTTAAACAAATTCCTCTAAATTCATGTAAATATCTCTCTGGTTCCTGAGGTTCTAAAGATGCATGGTACAATTTAAAATCAACACAGTCAGGTGCTCTGTAACATCGTATTAATGTAAAAGACATAGTTCTTTAAATTCGCGCTTACCTAGCCATAAGCAATGAAATACAGTTGCAAACAGAAATGCGCACTTACACCACCTAGTGGCAGAAGTGGTCTCTAAGAAAATCAGAAATATATGCAAACGAATCCTAGTAAGAAATGATATCGGATGCAAAATTAATTTTTCTAATTGGATATCTGTAAGAAAAAGTATACTGCAACACAATTAATAATCTTCGCCCTCTAGTGGCAAAGCTGAACATTATGTTGAAAAGAGAATATCTACAGATTTTTTTTTCCGTTGCGAGCGGTATCTGATTTTTTTCCAGTGAGGCCTTTGTACGCGTATGTAGGGATGCAAAAGTGATGTGAACAGAAATATACCCTTGCGTCCCCTAGTGGAAATACTGTTCATTGTGAAGAATTAGAAAGTAAATGCGTAATAGTGTTCATAACAAATGCTATCGGACGCCACAGTTTTCATATTAGGCGTGTTAGCGGGGAGAAAAACATTATACATCCATGCTAATTATTGCGTGACACTTTCTTATCATGCGAAAAGGACAAAAAACATCCTATGCCTCCAATCTCTATTATGCAATGAACTAGAAATCTTTCCAAGTTTCCTTGTTATTAACAAGCTCATTGTATCGAATGATGTTATGGTACAACATCGCAACCCCTTCTTCTACTTCTTTTCACTACAACTACTCTGTCATACTAATACGCCAGCTCGGTTTTTAGCACAGTGCGTCATGCAAAATTCTTGAACAGTCTCTCTTCACTCAGGGTTACATGATGTTTATAAACAATAACGATGGGAGTTTTATGATTCAGTATGGAAAAAGAACATGAAAGCGCGTAAGAATTAAATAGTAATGTTGATTGGCAGGCTTGACCTTTTCCAAACTGTTACCAGAATTTTACCGTGGGAAATGCATGAAGTAACGCATAACAACAACTTGCCATAATTAATAACAAACGCATGATAATAAAACTGTACACTTTTATTGTGAAAATTTTTGTCTCCAGAACATTATAGAATACAACTACGTATTTTTAACACCAGAATTGCGGTGACTGTTTTCCACTCAAAGAATCTGAAAATGGATTAAAAAATTAAATTAAAGGGAGCCTGATACAATTCTGTATTATTATTTCGGATATCAATACGACGGTACACTTCTGGAGCAAATGTTCCCGTAAGAGGATCGGATCGCAGAAAGAAGAATGTTTACTATTTATTTCAGTATTTTTTCAATATAAATGGGGACAGTGCGGAAAGCCTGTGTTGAAACTGCGTGTTAGTAGAAAAGTAGTAACATTTGATTTTAGAATCTTTGGTTTCACAGTGGTCTTTGAATAGAAAATCTTGCTTGCCTAGACAGAAGACTATGTCGACTTAGGTGCCAACAAAAATACCGGTAATTTTTCTAGGCTTCGTTTGTGTTTTTCAACGTTTTTCTTAAACGCTAAACTCAAACAAAGACTGTTTTTTTTCGTTTTTTTTTCCCCAAACTGAATCAAATCGGTTATGGAATCAACATGCCCGATCGGTATTCCATGGACTAATTTGAGATTCTGAAACTGTATAAATGGTGCACACCATTTTTTGTACAAGCATTTATTTCTACAATAATAGAAGTTACGACCAAGGGTAAAGTTTGTTCGCTCTTTGCAGCTAAATAGCCACAAAATACTAAAGATCGTAAAAACTACAATTTCAGATGCTCTTAATGTTTTTAGCGAAGGAGTGGGTTGCCTTTTTTTCAATTATTTCCTTTTCTTCATCATGATTTCTGAATGAAAACTGAAAATCTATCAAATCCATAACCATATAGGGCATACTCAATCTCGACACTAAATGGGAAGAGTACCACCACCTAGATCTATTGTTCATTCTGATTGTTTGAAACACAGCTTGAAGATACAAATAAAACATAAATAATCCTGAGAGGAATAATAGAACACTTGTCAACATGTCAACATGTGGTAGATAGCTCGCAAAACAAACTCCAGGTGAGTACTGAAATATAAGAAAGAAAAGTGATTCACAACTTAAAAAAATGCTGTGTCCCCAAACTCGTGACTGGTGACATTCAGAGAATGTAGCGTGTGTGTAATGTAGACAGATCATACGTAAAGGATTTTTGGGAAGGGTGTGTCTGACCCTAGTTCTTTAAACAACCCTTAGAAGTAGGAAGCTAGAAGATTTAGGCTAGAGTTCCCGACAGGAAAGCCACACGAAAGCGAAGAAGAAAGGGGGAGGAAAACGCTCTTATTTATAACCGGGGGCCCAGTACCCGGGATCCGATGGCTTAACGTGCCCATCCGACGCAACGCGGATATTTAGTGGTTCGAGCGTTTGTACCTGCCTGGGTCCGATCATTAGACTTGTCCTTATCAGTATGTGGTGCAGCTGCTCGCATTTCCGGGTTCCTTTCTGATTTGCGCATAGACGCAGCCTATACTCAGCTGGCAGTGATTTGTTACCAGCGACACATGGGCTTTTTTACGGGGCTGACTGCTGCGCAGTATCGTTCTAGAGCCAATATAGAATGAGTCACTCCATGCGCCATTTATAGAGCATTACTGTTTCTTTTTTGAATAAATTGTAATTATTTAAAACTGTTTCCAGTGATTACATCGGGTACTAGCACGCTTCGTCCCTGCTGGTATTAACTGGTTATTTTATTTCGGAATTGAGTACATTTTGTTCTACATTCTGCGATGAGACGTAAACCATTGTAAAGGTAGCCGAAGAAAAAATAAAAGGAAACGCTGTTATTCCACAAAACAGTGAACTTGACTGGCATATACTATATATCGACCCGTACAGCGACGAGAGAGAAAAAGACAGTTGTTAATTTTCGAACTGATTATGTTCTAGCAAGGTTGTCAAAGAATGCTCTGAAAAAATGATATAAAACATAAAAAAGGAGAAAATGTAACTTAAAATGTCAGTAAGCATGAGCATGGTTCTTGAAGCATGAAGCTCATGAAGGCTTGATAGTCCTCTTAACTTTCGCAACAACGAGGACAATCACTCAGTTCGTAGGATGAGGGGCTTAAAGCGAGAGACTTGCCTTAGCTGTCAACCGGGTCGTGTCATTAAGAGCATTTGTTGGCGACACCCGTCTAATGGTGATGGAGGGGTGTAATTGTGGGGGAGCGTCCGAGATGTACCTTACAGTAATTAAGTCAATTACGTCAGAAATGGGTGACGCGCATCCGGCGCTGGAGAAAATCCTTTAATGCCGAACTATGGAAGGATTTCTCGTTAGGCTAACTGTGACATTTAAGGGCACAGAGGCAACGAACTACCACAAGTGGAAAACAGTTTTGATCATAGACTCAGCACAGTACGAATAATTTTTGCCTAAATCATTCCAATTTGCCTCTGAAATTCGTCAGTTTTCTTGCTCCAAATTCCAATCAGAAGAACACAGATTCAATGACAGGTCAGTGGATAATCAATTTTCTGTACGTTTAAGAAATATGCTCGAAGCAGAAAAACACGTAAATTAAAGTTCTTATGGTTTAGTTCTTATCGTCAAATTTCAGCATACTCTACTCTTAAGCGATGCCATGAAGAAAAGGCATTTAAAACTTACTGATATTGGCCAAATACAGTAGTTTTTCGGTAATACAGTATCATGTGGTGTTTCCTTACTAGGAAGAAAACACAGAAATTAATATGCCGCTCCTGCATATCAAATTTCGGCCATTTTTTTGTTCAGGGTAATGTTACGATTTTTGGGTGTAAACATGGGATAATTTTTTATTCCGATAGCCAAAAACAGACTTTAAATTACCAATATTATTTTCTTAACTAGAAAAAAATAGAGTAACAAGTTCGTTGGTCAGTTTCGCTCGCGACACTTTGTCGAATGATTAAGTTCATTACCATTTTTGCACGGTGTTTTTCATATACTGTATATGCAGATGTAGGTATCCTGAAGTTTCTTCAACAACGACCTGTCTTGATCCAGTCTCCTCCACGCCACTCCGGCATGCTTTCGCATTTTATTCACCCATCTCCCACGTGGTCTTCTTATGGGGCTTTTCCTGTTCCTTTGTATCCAGTCTAGTATTCCAGTTGTGCAACGATGGTCCGTTCTTTTGGCAATATGTCCAGCCCATTGCCATTTCGGAGATTTTACTCTGAATCATGATGTATTTATATATATCATCATTATCATTGTCAACCATTATCAATCCACTGCTGGACGAAGGTCTCCCTACGTTTCTTCCACAACGGTCTGTCCTGTGCTAGTCTACTCCATGTTACTCCCGCATACTTTCAAATTTCATACACCTATCTCCCATGTGGTCTTCTTCTGGGTCTTTTCCTGTCCCTTGGAATCCAGTCTAAAATTTCAATTGTCCATCTATGGTCTGCCCTTCTCGCAATATGTCCAGCCCGTTGCCATTTCTGGGATTTTACTCTGATCATGATTTCTTCCACTCTTGTCATTTTTCTGATCCACGAGTTACTCTTCTTATCTCTCCTGGTTACACCAAGCATGCATATCTTTATGGCTCTTTGAGTTGTCTACAGTCTTTGTATGTCTCTTTTAGTTAAGGTCCACATCTATTCACCATATATGGGCACTGGAAGGATCCACTGATCAAACACTTTTCTTTTAAGACATAATAGCATACTGCTTTTAAAAATTTTACAGTTTCTTCCAAAAGCTCTCCAGCCAAGTTTTATGTGCCAATTAATTTCCTCATCAATGTGACCCTCGCCTGATGTCTGCTGTCCAAGGTAAATGTAGGTATCGGTTATCTCCAGCTTTTCCCCATCAATTGATAAATCTTTCTTTGTTGTAAAAGCATTGTACATCACTTTTGTCTTCTGAAAGTTCATTTTTAACCCCACTTCTTTCCTCTTGTCAGCACGTTCTTGGATCATACTCCGCAGCTCTGATGGGGTAGTTGCAAAAATGGCTACGTCATCAGCAAAACGAAGGAGAGTTAGGTAATCTCCATTAATCTTTATCCCTTTGTTTTCCCAGTTCAGGGATTGAAAGACATTTTCCAATGTGGCATTAAAGAGTTTGGGAGATTTAGTGTCACCTTGTCTCACTGCCTTTCCAATTTTTATGGGTGCTGTATTCTCAAATAGCCGAATCTTTGCACTTGCATTTTCATAGTTGTTATTAATAATATAACATTTATGAAAACGCAAGTGCAACGATTCGGCTATTTTAGAATAAATATATTAATAAAATATATATATGTATATGTATATATACAAGATATGTCCCAAAACAACTGAGAATGTTTTATTAACAAAATATGCATACCTCAATTATCAGATTATCCAGAAAGTGCTTATGTGGTTATCTTTTTCGAAATGCTGTCCATTACATCGAATACAGGTGTCCCAACTTTCCTCCCACTTTTTGAATGTCTTCTGGAATACTTCTTCTGAAATGTTATTGAAGCACCCTCCTGCGCAGCTGTAATAAGTTATTGATCAGTCTGCATTTTAAAATGGGGAACACCCAGAAGTCACATGGTGACAAATTTGGACTATATGCGTGTTGGGCAATCAACTTAATATTCATTTCCTCCAAATAACAAACGACAGAAGTGTCCATGTGCGGTCTTGCTCTGGGCCGCACATGAAAAAGGAATATGGCATCCAAGTTGAACAAACTCGTTTCATAAAAAATAATCGGTTAAAATTCTGTGAATTGATGATTTTGAAATGTGAACCATATGTTCGATATTTCTAATTGATCGGTACCTGTCTTTCTGTGTAATAACACCTATTGTATCATGAAAGAAATACGGGATTACGCCATATAATACAAATTTTGAAGATGACAATCCGATTTTTGGCGTAAATGTGACAAGGATGGTAAGTCAGATAATATCCGAAAACTTGAAAATTTTCATCGTCCTGGAGCGGGACCCGAACCCGCGTCTCCCAGAAAACGCCTAGGTATGCTAACCACTACACCACCCAGAACGACCAAGTTTCAAGTTTCCGATCAATTTGAATTTAACCATCACAGGATTCGCTAGTCGAAGCAACCGGCATTCATGTTTAGCGAATCTGGAGGTTAATAATCCTATCCCGTGATTGCCCGGAGAAGCAGATAAATCATGAAAGAAATACGGGATTACGCCATATAATACAAATTTTGAAGATGACAATCCGATTTTTGGCGTAAATGTGACAAGGATGGTAAGTCAGATAATATCCGAAAACTTGAAAATTTTCATCGTCCTGGAGCGGGACCCGAACCCGCGTCTCCCAGAAAACGCCTAGGTATGCTAACCACTACACCACCCAGAACGACCAAGTTTCAAGTTTCCGATCAATTTGAATTTAACCATCACAGGATTCGCTAGTCGAGGCAACCGGCATTCATGTTTAGCGAATCTGGAGGTTAATAATCCTATCCCGTGATTGCCCGGAGAAGCAGATAAATCATGAAAGAAATACGGGATTACGCCATATAATACAAATTTTGAAGATGACAATCCGATTTTTGGCGTAAATGTGACAAGGATGGTAAGTCAGATAATATCCGAAAACTTGAAAATTTTCATCGTCCTGGAGCGGGACACGAACCCGCGTCTCCCAGAAAACGCCTAGGTATGCTAACCACTACACCACCCAGAACGACCAAGTTTCAAGTTTCCGATCAATTTGAATACCTAGGCGTTTTCTGGGAGACGCGGGTTCGGGTCCCGCTCCAGGACGATGAAAATTTTCAAGTTTTCGGATATTATCTGACTTACCATCCTTGTCACATTTACGCCAAAAATCGGATTGTCATCTTCAAAACACCTATTGTATTTATGTTTACCTTGGCAACATTCGTTGAAGGATTTCCTCCATGCGCGATTAAAGTCGTAGACTCACAACCATCCGTAAATTCTTTATGCCATCTGTAAATTGTTGATTTTTCCTAGATGTTCATCTTTATAAGACTTTTGCATAAGACGAAAAGTCTCTCCCACAGACTTCTTAAGTCGATAGCGAAATTTAATGGCGCATCTTTGTTCGTCTTTCACATCCAGATTTTTTGAAAAATGACAGTGCGAAAATATTTGTTTGGGGTCCACAAAATAATGCTTATTGAACTAAGTACTACGGACGACGCATGCGTGATAAACAGGTGTGGCCAGTTGCTATGGTTACTGCAACGACTACCGCTTTTTCGAGACCCGTACCAAGGTCGAACATAGTATTGCACATATTTTATAAAAACATTCTCAGTTGTTTTGGGACAAGCCATGTATGTATGTATGTATGTATGTAATCATTATCAAATATTGCAACTTTATTGCTGGATGAAGGTCTGTCTGAGTCTCTTCCACAACTTCTTTTATTGGGCAGTCTCCTTTATGTTACTCCATCGTCCTTTCAAATTTCATTGAGACATTTTGCACGTCATCTTGTGGATCTTTTCTTGTCCGTTGGAATCCAGTCCGCTATTTCTGTTGTCCAACCAACGTGGTCACTTCTCCTAGCAATATATCCAGCCCATTGTCAGTTGAGGGTCCATACTTTGATCAGAATGTCATCACTTCTTGTCATTTTCCTGATCTATGAATTATCTTCCTTTCTTTCCTGGTTGTTCGAAGCACGCACCTCTTCAGGTGTCTGCAGCCTCTGAATGTCGTTTTTAGTTAAAGTCCATGTCACTGATCCATAAGGGAGAATTGGAAAGATCTCACTACCTACTTCTATCACATTATCTATTAATGGTATTAATATTGAAGTGGTTAACTCCTTACTTTATTTGGGGATTACTTTACATAGGGACCTGAAATGGAGCCATCATGTTGACACTCTTCTTCCCAAACTGTCTAAAAACATTGGAGTTATTAGCCTGATATTTAAAAACCTTACCTACAAAACACTAATTCATTTATATTATACCATGTTCTAGACTCATATTAATTATGCTATTTTATCATGGGGACAGACAACTAAATATAATTTCAAAAAACTTCAAATTCTTCAAAACAAATATATAAGATTAATTGACTTAAAATTCGATAGAAATTCACAACTAAAACTATACAATACTACAAGATTTTCCCCAAATAAATATAATATTCTAACGATTAACCAATTATAATACTACAATATTGGGAAAATTATGTGCAAGCGCATTAAGAATAATTTACATTTCGAAATTATACATATTACACCACAGCTACAGACGCATTAAACACCCACTAAATCACATATTAGGCCTATTCTTCCGAAAACGGAAGCCATGAAACAAGGTTTAAACTACATTGGCCCATATTATTGGAACTCATTACCCACGGAGCTTACTTCCTTAAATAACTTTAACCTTTTTTTAAAAAAATTAAAGAACTTTATAATGAATTGCGGCACCTACACTTGGTGATCACAGTGGATGGGAACTGTATATTTAACATAATGACTTGTATATCGAGATGTAATCTGTTTTTTTTTTTTTTTTGTTTTTTTTTTTTTTTTGGTTGGTTGATTTTTTGGTTGTTCGATTCTCCTAATGATACCTTTATTGTTCGTAATTCAAAACTACTGCCCTCATTGTAAAATTGATCTAGGGAGCCTGGGACCTTGTCAGGCCTGGCTGTCTTTTCCCCCTGCTATCTGGCTGGGCATCGTTTCAACTGATTTATCTGTAATACTGTTCTTTAGTTTTTTGCTCAGCAAAATATATGAATTGAATTGAATTGAATTCAACACTTTCTGTTTCTTTATTTTATGTCTCATGCCTGACTTTAATGAAAGCTAACCATGAGGGATTCATATGGAATTGTTAAGGATTTATTTTTGTTTCTCCTGAATTACATTTAAACAGATGTTTTACTCACTTTCATACCATTTACTTAATCTAAAGATTTACCAAAAAATTGAAAATTTATTTAAGCTACTATTTTGCGGAATAGATAGGTAAGGAACACTATAAACTAATCCCGGGTTAAGAAACCGAAAAAATCCAAGTTAAAATATTTTTCTCAGATGTACTATTCAAACTAAATTTCATGTGGATCCAAGAGATAAATCTCACAATAAGTACTAATAAATTATAGCAATACTAGCTGTAAAGCCCATTGAAATAAGAATACAACGTGATCTAGAAATCACTTATTGCTATTCAAGCGTTTATTAACGACGTTGGAAAATATATTTGTATACGATATTTTTTTGTAAATATCTTTTCGGAATCTGGAGGTAGTTTTCCTCTTTCTGGCCCATGGACTACTTTAACTGTAACATCATAAAACCGTCGAACTCTTGACAATGCAACATAAAGTTGTCCACGGCTAAACACTGGTTCAGGAAGGCAGATACCTATTTTCTCCAGAGTTTGACCTTGAGACTTAATAATGGTCACAACAAAGGCGAGTTTTACAGGAAATCGTCTTCTAAATATGAATGGGAGGTGTATATCATTAGGTGCGAGGTCGATTCGCGGAATAAAAACTGTTTTACCGCATTCTGAGCCTGTGAGTACTTCTGCAATGATCAAATTGGGTTTTAATTCTTCAATTATCAGTCTTGTTCCATTGCATAAACCTCGTTGTGTTTTGAGGTTTCTTAGGAACGTGATAATACCTCCAATCTTCAACTTCAGTCTGTGAAGTGGCATTCCTGATGGAGTTTCCTCATTTAAAAACTCTATAGGATGTTCAGTATTTTCCTCGCCATCGGCATCAATTGGATCAGAGCTTAAGTATGTACTTGCTGTCCCTTCTAAGAGATCCTGAACATTCTCATTTCATTTGCCAACATCAGAGTTTTTGGGACAGAGAATGGCTTTTTTTTTTTAATGTTTTAAAATCAGAAATTTTCAAGTTCTCACCAGAAATGTTTTTGGCTATATCACCATCATATAAAATATGTGAAGGTATCTCTATCATTTTCTCTGGCAGCACATCAGCTGTTTCATGAGCACCATCACCCAGTCGTAAAAGCCATTCACTGGATGATGAATTAACAGATCGAACATTACTTTTGAGTCTTAAAATCTCAAACTTCTCCCATAATAATTGGTTGAATTAAATGCTGGCTTCTAGTATTTTGGTTCTGTGACCATGTTTGACAACAGGGAGAGTTTTCCCAAAGTCTTCTGCAAGTAAAAGGACTTTGCCACCAAAAGGTTTAAGACTTCACATAATATCTTTCAGTATTCGGTCAACTGCAAGTAAAACAGTACCGGGAGCCATTGTAGCTTCGTCCCAAATCATTCGCAGATCGAATGATTTCGGCGTCGGTGGAATTAATCTTTGTATTCGACGTAGACATTTCACTTAAAGGTGGCATTTACTTAAATTGGTTAAAGTATGTTTTGCCACCTTCTAACAGATTAGCAGCGATTCCTGTGGATGCAAAAGGAAAAGATGTTTCCTTCTCCACGGATAATGCTGAGGAGGGTTTTATACAAATAAGTTTTTCCTGAGCCCCCTGACCATCAAGGAAGAAACATCTATGAAGAAGATAATCATTAGTGGTTGCTGACATAATACGGTCGTACGCTGATATTTGCTCTGCATTTAAATTACTTACGATTTCTGTAGCTTTGTGTCATTCTGCAGCACTGTCGAAATAAAGAACCGGATTTTGAGGAATGTTACTTGATGGAATTGGAAGATTATATTTATAGCTTTGAGAGTTGTGACGTATATTCTAGATTAACTTTCCTTTTTTTAGTTTCTTTCCCTATGTAAATCTTGAGTTTATTCTCAGTATTCTTCACGCTTAACGAAATCTCTTTTCTCTCAAACGAATACTTTTGGCAACACAATTGAGGTGGAATGCACGTGACGTATGCCTGATATAAGATAAGAGCAAGAGATAAAAATGACGACTGAACGATTGCTTGAGGGCGTTGAAGAGAGCAATTATTAAGAGCGTTGTAAGGGAGCGTTGTAAGAGAGCGATTATTATGAGCGTTGGATTGTAAACTGATTATTGATAGGAGTGTTGTGACAATGTGTGATGTGTGGAGCGTTTACTGCAGTATGCCATATTACGATGTGTTTTCTACAGCCTGAATAAAGCTTTTCCGTAAGTTGACTTCTGTTGTTTCGTCTGGCCTTTAAGGTTTTCTTTCATTTAGGAACCATTTTCTTAGTATATTGATGTTTTAAAACAGCATAGAAGTCGAAAAGACTTTTTCGCTACAGAGTGTCGTTAATCTCTTGAAGGATCAAATTCAAGCAATGTTCACAATCCTCAGTATGTCCAATGATATGTCTAAGTGCAAAATCTTCCCAAAGATGGGACTTATATTTTTCAAATAATTGTTGTGCATTGGGTTGTGAAACAAAGATAAGAATGTACGCAAATAAATCTCGTAGTTGTCGAGGCATGATGCAAACTGTTGATTCATCTGAAGTTTTCTTCCATATTTCATCATTCTTATTCTGAGATCACGATTATTGCATTGCGGTAGTACGCCACTTGATGAACCAGATGACAGGTCTAACGGCTCGTCTTAAAAAATTCTAAACAGCGGGAACAAGCGAAGTTAACCTTTTAACCAACTGGAACGAATTTACTCGATGTTAGCGAAATGGGATGAAATCAGCTTGAACGAATATATTCGCTGTCTGAAAAATGGGACGAACGCGGCTGCCGAGAGTGAACGTGCTCATTATAAAGCGCTGCTTCCCCTTAGTTTTTTTTTGTTTTTGTTTATATAGAGCAGATCCTCAACTGTAAGCCTTCCTGACCGATTACCTTCTAAAAGGAGTATAACAATGGTGACACGCCTAAAATATGAATCAGGTGTTTGATTCACTTGTTGCTACGCAGTGATATAATGTTCGTGTCAAGAGGACAAGCCCTTCCTAAAAAAGAGCTGTTATCACCAATGTCAAGTTTATGGTCGGTACGGCTGAAATGAGGATGTAAACGAATTGTTTTGCTGTATCTTTGACAAAATCCGGCCGACATGTGAAGATTTCCGTTTGAGGAACGCGGACATTTTGAAGCACCGTTTGTTTTAGGTACACGGTTAAAGCGTAACATTCTACAAATTTCAAACGTGCTAACAAACAACACAACAGTTTAGCACAAGTAGCGTAAAACTTTCCGTAACAGATATCCACAACGGACACTCCCCAAATATGGACCCTGACCAATTACGGTCGTTCTCTACAATCCCTGCGGAACAGCATGTGTTATAATAGACACCCTTGAATGTTCTCCCAGACATGGGCAAGAATAATGCTTAGACTCCATATTTACAACCTTCCAGAGATAGCCACATAACGGTATGATTTGACTTACAAATATCAGCAATTTTTCGTAACAGACAACTCCAGTAGCAGCTGCGTCCTGGCCCAACTGAGAGATTGTTACATCCCTGTTAGGAATTAACTGCTCTAAACCTTTTAGCTGGACTCTTGGTAAAAGTTACATATTTTCTTATACACTCATCGTTAAAAAATATTTTCTCCCAGAAGGAAGCAACCGACAGGAATGAAACTTGATTGGTAAGTTTGACATCGTGAGGCATGCAAATGATTAAAGTATCACGCTCGGGCGCGCATGTGACGCAAGCAATGAGGGGTCGTAGCGATGAGCCTGACCGGCTATATAAGGTCGTCCCGTTGCGCTTGCTTGCCATTCTCCCGGGTGCTGGCCCCTCGGTAATAAATAAGGGTGTCTTCCTCCCCCTTTCTATTTCGCTTCCATGACACTTTCCTATCGGGCACTCTTGCCCAGATCTCCTAGCTTCCTATTTCTGAGGGTTTTTTAAGACCTGGGGTCAGACACTCCCTTCCTAAAATCCTCTACATATGATCATGATCATTTGCTTGCCATTCTGACTCGTGCTGTTGCGTTGGTTGCATACTTTTCAAGTGAAGCATGCCTCGGAGAAAAGTTCGAAAGCAATTCGAGCAGGTTGCAGAACATTGGTTGCAGGACCTCATTAACGTAAATTGAAGCAATTTTCGTTCTTGAGGTCCTGCAACCAGTGGCCGTACCTTTTCTGAAAGCTCACTCCGGTGCGATTTTCCAACAGGACATCGCTCGTTCGCATACTGCTGCTGTCTCGAGAGGTTGCCATCAAGGCACTGACACTCTGCCATGGCCAGTCGTATCGCCAAACCTATCGCCGATTGAAAATGTGTGGGGTTGGTATTGGACGCACTATCCACACTCCAACCCTACAGCGCAATCTGCAGGAACTGCGTGAGGATTCAAGCTGTATGGGATGGCTTATCGCAGGACACCATTAGGAACCTTTACAACTCCATGCCGAGACGTCTGACATGCTGTGTGAGCAAACATGGCGGCCTGACGCTATACTGAGAGATATTACGTATTGGCGTGTAGCTCAATAGTTATTCCCCATAACAGTCTCAGTGTTTAATCATTTATTGTTCCTGGTAACTTTTAGCTCCCTCCCGAATAGCATTGCAATCAGACACGTCCTTCTAGGTGCAACTATTCTTTTGACCATGAGTGCATATATCGGGGTTTAACGACCACTGCCACGAGCAATTCTCAGAGTTAGTAACAATCGCTCATCCCCAATTTAAGCCCATTGTTTCCAGTAAAGCGAGCGAAAAGGTGCTGTAAAACAAGCGCAACACACATGCAGCATCCTGGACTGAAACTCTAGCTCTGCTTGAAGGATTATGAAGAAACCAGCATTTCTGACCATTCAACCGCCATGAACGTAACTAATTTTATCTATCGCGAGTAAATGGAAGGCATTAACAGTGAGATAAATGCTAAAAAGAATTTTGACTTATTTCTACGCAATGTAACCTGAAAATAACGTAAAACTCTTTTAACGACACCTCTTTTAGACCGATAAAAATTAATGTCCAGATTGTGTCCTTAAAGGAAAAGACTATCCCTTTAGCAACGTTGACAACTCCCTGGAGTCCGACAGTTAGCATCTAACATCACACACGTTTGGTCCTATATTTACATCTGAGTTTCCTTTACGTGACTGCGTGTTAGTTATACCACAGAGAAATAAACTCTTAGGAGTTCCGACGTGACGTTAAGTTCAGAAAGTACAAAGGAGAACAAACAAGACTTACATAGGGGACAGTAAACAACACCCACCGGAAAATTACTGAGGGTGAGTCGAAGGTTTTGCAATATTTGCATAAACGCATGGGTTTGTCACGTGTTTAAACTAGTTCAAGTCGCACACTGCAGTCAGTCGAAAGGGATATAAAGTGGTAGTCGTTGCTGTGAACAGCAATGCAATTCTATACTTGCGACGCCTAAAAAATGAACAGCCACAACCGGCTTAGGGAACTTTTGCTTTACGAGTTTGAACTCGGCCATAACGCTGCTCAAGTAACACGAAACACTTGTCATGCGAAAGGGGAAAGCTCCGTGGACAACAGCGCCGCAACCCGATGGTTCAAGAAATTTCGCTCAGGTGATAGAAACCTCGACGATCAGCCAAGGTCTGGTAAGCCGCGAACCGTGGATTCGGAGGCCGTGCGCCAGGCCGTAGGGACAAATGGACAACCAGCACTGGGAAATTATCAGGCGAGCTAGGCACATCACAGACCACCAATGTTCGTCACCTTCAGGTCCTCTGCAAGGTCTACAGGAGCTGCCGCATTGTCCCTTACGAACTGACGCCGGCTGAAGCAAACCGCAGAGTGGAAGTGTGCACGAAACTCCAAGAAAACACACGCTATTTGCTTTTCATCAAGAGAATTGTTACGTGCGATGAAAAGTGGGTTTATTTCCGTAATCCTAACACAGAACTGCAGCGGCTGAGCTCGGGCCAGCTTCCTGAAGCTGTTGTCAAACGTGGGCGCTTCGAGCACAAGGTGATGCTCTGCGTCTGGTGGAATTTCGAGGGGATAATCCATTGCGAATTTGTTCCAGAGGGTCGGACCATCAACGCCAACCTCTAGTCTGAGCAGGTGGAGTGGGTGTATGCCGTTTTGGAGGAGAAGTACCCAGCACTGGTGAACAGAAAGCGCGCTCTCCTACAGCAGGGCATTGCTCGGCCTCATACCGCGAGAACGACCCGGGAAAATCTCCAGGAACTTGAGGGCATAGAACTGATACCCCGCGCAGCATATAGTCCGGACCTTGCCCCGCCGGATTATTACTTGTACTGGTCCATGGTCCACTTCTTTCGCGGGCGGCACTTCAACAACCAGGAGGAGGTGGCAGCTGGGGTTAAAGAGTTCTTCGAGTCGAATGACAAGAACTGGTACCGCTGCGGAATCGAAGAACTGGCAGACAGATGGCTAAAGACGGTGCAACACGATGGCCTGTACTTTGAATGCTAGTTAGCTTTCGTCGTAAAGGTACGTATGAAGACATAAAGTGATCCAAATATTGCCAGAACTTTCGACTCAGCCTCTGTAAACCGGTAAAATATTGATACGTCGCACAAAATACAGTAGTGGCCAAAATTGTAGAAACCTTTTAGAAAAAATGTATTTTTGAGGTTTGATTACTCATAACACCACTTGTTTTTGGAGTAATACCATGAAATTATATATCAATGGCAACAAAACTTCATCAAGAATGCAATGCAACAAAGTGTGTTCAATTATCAGTTTTCTATGAAATGTCATAGACAAATAACCAGAAAAAGGAAACACAACTTGCTTAGGTTGATATGAATTAGCTATCCTGCATTTGAAGGTAGCCAACGAGCATGAGTGTTTAAAGAGCCAATCAGGTGTCATCTTGTTTTAGCAATGATCCAATCAGGTCAGAGTAGGATTCAACTATTGATGTCATGTATTGGAGAAGAGAGGAGGACATTTGTCAGTGTGTTATGTGATTGCTATCAAGTTGGTTGGGGTTTTTTTGTGTGTTCTTTCATTTAGTGAGCTTGTAAAACGTACTAAAATTAAAGAAATTGTACAAAGAGTTGACTGGTCACCCAGAAAGCGATGTGCAATAATACTATTAAGTGAGCAAGGCTTCATTTATGAAGAAATTAGAAGAAAAATTGGCGTAGACTTAACCAAAGGTGGCATTTCTAAATTTTTGAAGAGATATAAGGAAACTCAGTCACTAGAAAACCAGACTGGTAAAGGCAGGAAAAGGTGCACAACAACAAGGGATGATAGAAGAATTAAGACACTGCCTGAGTGACAGAAGAAAATCATCTGGGTGTATACAAGATAAAATGGCGCAATGAAATGCGAAGTTAAGTGGAAAGACTGTTCGGCGCAGAGTGCAGGAATTTGGTCTAAAAGCTGGAATTCCACGAAGAAAACCATTTTCTCTCTCAAGAAAGGTTGAAAACATTAAACTGGGCTAAAACCCATGTTAACTGGACAGCGGAACAATGGGACAGTGTTAATTGGAGTGATGAGACCAAAATCTCCCTGTTTGGTAATGATTGCCTAAAATACGTAAGGAGAAGAATCGGAGAAGATTTGCATCCTGATTGCATTACATGTTCCATGAAACACCTACTTAGCGTTATGATCTGGGGTTGTATGACATGAATAGGTGTGGACAGAATTTGCGTGATTAATGGGAATATAAAGGGCCAAAAATACATTAATGAAATACTTGAGCCCAAACTGAAGCCTTCCGCACGAGATCTTTTCCAAGATAATGAAGCATTAATATTTCAACAGGATTCAGCTCCATGTCATGTTGCTGCTGTGTGCAAAAAGTCGTTACAAGATAATCAAATTCCACTGCTGGAATAGCCAGGGAATAGCCCAGACCTTAACCCATCGAAAATCTTAGGAGCCGACTAAAGAAACGTGTTAGTCAAAAGCAACCCAGCAATAAAATCCAATTAACAGAAGCAATAACTCGGTCTTGGTTTCACATTATAACAGCTGCAGAACTAAAAAACTTGGCTCACTCCTTGGGAAGGCGTTGTAAGGCCGTAATTAACGCTAAAGGTTACCCAACTAAGTATTAACTGACATGGTGAGAGTTTTTGTGTATCTCATTTTTCTATCTGTTTAACTTTTTCTTCTTTATAACTGCTGTTCTAATACAAAATCCTTCATAAAGCATTTCATTCTTGATGAAAGTATCTTTCCATTGATATATAATTTTATGGTATTACACCAAAACAAGTGGTGTTATGAGCCATCAAACCTCAAAACTACACTATTTCCAAAAAGGTTTCCACAATTTTGACCACTACTGTATGTACAATGTTCTGTTTTAAACGAAACTCTACTGTCTAAAATGAAACGATCTTTGCTATAAATAGCATGATGAAGCTTTGGAGAAATATAACCTTTCAAAAAGTTCATTACTTATAAACTAACGGTTAAGCTATTTGCAGAGGCTGAGATCTTAAACCTGAACAAACAAAAATGCAAAGGCAAAAATCCGGAGCAATTGATGATAGCAAATTCTCACAAATCGGAATAAATAAAACCTCAGCGAAACTTATTAAGGGGAGTGTAAAGCTGAAACACGTGTACTTCACAAAATGATGGAAAAGAATGTAAATAAATTAGTGATTGACTTGAATGCTCAGCTTTCACTTTAGGAAAAGCTAAGGATCCGAGCTCAAATTACAGTTCTGCAAGTCATTATATAATGAATTAGATTTTACTGGTTTGTTGTGTGGTAATTATTATATCATGAATAAAGTTTTACTGGTGGTACTTAATGGAGACACTTAATGAATAAGACCTAACAGCCAGACAGAGGTCTGACAGTACTATGAACTGAGAAAAACGTACTTACTTAAAAACCTTTTTATTTGAAAACTCCTGGTATTATCCAACACACACTTCACAGATCACACTAATCGTATCACAATAATGAAGAAGAACCTAATCACATAGAACGAAGCTTGCGGAACAAAATATCGTAGCTCTTTTCACATCGAACAAAACCTCTCCACATATAAACAAAAGCTCTCTCTACGCACATCAACAAAAGCTCTCCTAGGTATCGTTGAACGCGCCTATTTATACTGCCTACCACCACGTCATGACTTACACTCATTGCCACATATCATTCAGCGGGAGAAATAACATCTCGTTAAGTAAGAAGATAATTTACATAGGAAAATAAAATAACGAGAGATAGTAAAATCAAAAGGAAACTGAATCTAGAGTATACGTTACAATTATTCTAACAAAGCCTCAAATAATTTCTGTAGAAGTCAGAGAAACTGGAAGGAGAAATAACTAAAGAACGAGACGCTGTTGGATAATGTGTGGGGGGAGGGGGAGTGCTGTCCTTGGAAAAAAATTCTAAGCATGAGCGTTGTTATTTAATAATGCAAAGAATTCAGGCGAATTCAAGTCATGTCTTGCGCATCATGCTAAAGAATTTGGCAATGTACGGAACTACAAGCTGTTCGAGGATGCGGGATTCCCGGTGCCTACAATTAAATACACCAGAAATCGGTATCATATGATCACAACGTCAATGAGCGGAGTTGCGGTTGATTAAATGTTGAGAAGGGAGTCCGTATAAATTTAATTTATCGTCCGACCCTTGCACATGTTTAACATCTCACGAGGAATCTTTTACACTAAAATAGGTGAAAAAGGAAAATATATATATATATATATATATAATAAACCTGACCGTTAAAGGAACTTCGTTCAAAAAATAAGATTATTTTTAATTTTGGTAAAACCCAAATTGCTGGACTTATAAGAGACAGAGATTCGAATAAAATCGATAAAAACGGACAACGATCTGATGAATGTGAAATACAGTTTCGCTCTTTGTTATTTAGAATCTGATATAAATAAATGGCCATATCTCATATTAATAAAGATATAATTCATTTCATAAATATCATGCAAGGATCGTAGAGTGCTTACCTCACCCCGGTGGCCGAAACGCTAGACTCGCACCATTCAAAGAGGTAGACCCGGGTTCGAGACCAGAATGAGATACAGGTGGTGGGTGGCTCTGTCTTTTCCCTAAATTAGGGACTGGTGATATATCGAGCCTTCTGAGTTGGACATAGTGATCGTAAAACCCCGATGCATAATAATAATAAAATATCTCCTGAGTCACACAAAAAAATATTTTTAACTAAATTATTATTGATTTTATTTAGTTAAAAAGATTTTGATTTATTGATTTAATTAGTTAAAAAGACTTAATTTATTCGCCGTGACAAAAAAAACCCTTCTTAACTGAGGTATTACTTTCGCAAAAATAAATCAAAATTTTGCAAAATTATCACTTGAAAAGGGAAAGCTAAAGAAATAAAATGGCATAGCTTTTGTAATGCCAGTGAAAATGCAAGGTGTGAGTGAATAAATGGAAGGCGTTAGCGGTATTATGATCGTTATTTCCGAATCGCCTGAAGCTATTTGCGAAACCAAGTTTTTTTTTCGTAAACTATAGTGTTTTTTCATGATGTAATCAACACAGCAATCAGACATCGCCGAATTTCGTGTAATTACTCTCAGCAAAATCCGTCTTGCTGGGCAAGCACTGGCCTACTGCTGGCTGCCAGATTGCCATCAGTGGCCCAACACTATGTTGCAGTTACATGAACCGTCAATAAAATGTCCCGGCGGCCACCAGATGGGCCAGCTTTTCAGGCCAGCAGCTAGCAAACAGTTGGCGTATCATATGCCAGAACAGAGCCATCAGACTGTGGCAGCCATAAGCGGCCCTTAAAAAGCCTTGCAAGTACGTGCCATAAATGATGGCTAGCTTAATGTGGTCCCGTCAGTGAAAGCCGGCAATCACGTGACGTAATTGATGGCTTGCCGAACCTTCTCCGTCAATTTTCCAGTAGTACTGAAAAAAAATACATACTCGTAAGTTCATCAAAGGCACACACACGCAACTACTAATCTCTTTGTTGTTGTACTGAGTACCAGACATCTTCCTTTCCAAATAACCAAAACAGTTGAAATCACAGGGGTTCACATCCGATGAATACGGTGAGTGAGGAAGCTCCACCCAACCGTTCTTTTCAATGAACAGCCAAACAAGTCATTCTTTGTGTGACCATACTTTGTCGTGTACGACGACGGTTTGCGGTACATGATGCCTCAGTGCCCGTGCCGGAATCGGCTCCTCTAGAAACGACTAGCATAACTGCGATGTAAATGTGATGTTCTCATCATACGTCTTCAGAAGAGCTACGCCACGAACTTCTGTGCTATGGACTAGTGAGATTTTACTCTCATGCAAATCTGCACGGGGGAAAGATGTCGCGGAAGTACTGGGTTCAGCCGAGGACTGTGACTGTCGTGGTTGCCTGGGACCGTCAAATTCCATCCAGCTTTCGTCTGATCAGAGGAAGCATGTGAACACCCTATTATTGCGACGATACCACGCCAGGTTACTCCGTGAATTTCCTAGCGGAATTCGTTTTGTATCATGGTTAGTATGCGTGCAGTACCAACGTCACTAATTTGCTAATTTGACCTAAATCTTCCATCAGCACTGTATAATCTGTACTGGGATGGAATCTCAGCTGTGTAGAAAAGTCATTGACACACTCACCCTGCAAGGCTGTTCTGTGATGGAAACTCAGCTGTGTAGAAATGTCATTGACACACTCACCCTGCATGGCTGTTCTGTGATGGAAACTCAGTTGTGTAGAAAGATCATTGACACACTCACCCTGCATGGCTGTTCTGTGATGGAAACTCAGTTGTGTAGAAAGGTCATTGACAGACTCACCCTGCATGGCTGTTCTGTGATGGAAACTCAGTTGTGCAAAGGTCATTGACACACTCACCCTGAAAGGCTGTGCTGTGATGAAAACTCAGTTGTGTAGAAAGGTCATTGACACACTCACCCTGCATGGCTGTTCTGTGATGGAAACTCAGTTGTGCAAAGGTCATTGACACACTCACCCTGAAAGGCTGTGCTGTGATGAAAACTCAGCTGTGTAGAAAGGTCATTGACAGACTCACCCTGCATGGCTGTTCTGTGATGGAAACTCAGTTGTGCAAAGGTCATTGACACACTCACCCTGAAAGGCTGTGCTGTGATGAAAACTCAGCTGTGTAGAAAGGCCATTGACAGACTCACCCTGCATGGCTGTTCTGTGATGGAAACTCAGTTGTGCAAAGGTCATTGACACACTCACCCTGAAAGGTTGTGCTGTGATGAAAACTCAGCTGTGTAGAAAGATCATTGTCATATGTGGATATTTCATTTCTTGATACATTGATAATTAGCCTCCAAGAGATATTCGCTTTATTTTAGTTAACACCGAAAGGAAATACAGGATGATTCATAAAGAAGTATACAGTTTCCAGATGCTGTAAAACAGTAACAGTTGAAGACACGGACCACAACTGCGAGCCGTTAGGTAGATGTACTCATAAAGTTTGTGTCCCGCTACTGAGGGAAGAGACGTACATCACGTGACAAGTCAGTCGATGAACATCTTCCTCACCGATGGATTGGACGAGCCGCGGACTGCAACATGCCACTGACCCAATGGCCACCCAGAAGCCCTGACTTAACACCTTGTGACTTTTTCCTGTGGGGGTACTTAAAGGACAAGGTATTCGCCCCTTCCTTTCCTGTTGATCTAGTGGAGCTGAAACAGCGTATCACAGCCACTATCACTGTACTTGATTCAGATATCTTACCTCGCGTTTGGGCGGAAATGGATTATCGGATTGATGAGTGCCGTGTGACTAAGAGTGCACGCATAGAACATCTATGACTGTCTCTAAAAAATCTTGAAACATTCCCCTACAATTATGTTGCAGGTAACATAAAATATCTCACATTGTTCTTTTTTATAGTGCGTTGAAATTGTATACTTCTTTATGAATCACCCTGTATTTTCAAATTGGGTTCTGTGCTAGTTAACTCTAAAGGGAGATCACTCACAACTTTCTGGTCCAAGCGTTATTTATATTTTAAAGCTTTTGATGGTGAAAAAATTTCACAACATCTATTGATGCACAGTCGAAGAGAGAACTAAAACATTTTCTTTGCAAACATACATTTAGCCCAATTTCAGCTATATTTAATTGTAATTGTGAGTTTCGTATCACGTTTCAAACCAGCATTACAAGTCAAATCAATGAGCGATATGTTTCCACCATGAGGAGATTATCTTCGTTGAAGTGAAAGTAAATGTGAGTTTCTATTCCTTTTAAATTTTTCATGACCTTCTCTGAAATAGTCGTCTAAGTTTTGGATCTTCCGTTATTCGTGAAGGCATTGGCTCCTATCCGTGATATATTCTCAAATTAGTGTGATTTCCTTAGCTTATACTCCCTTTTCGAATAAATTCGCGCGTGGCCTCACTTTATATCTCCCTCAAAATGTTTTAATTGTTAACACACTCTACTCAGGATCGTCAGAAACTTTGCACACCATCGTTTAGAGAACTGCAATAGAGACCCGGAGGATGTTTATCGCATATTTAATGACTATCGCACTTCTGCAAGTGCGAACTACAGTGCTGCTAATGATGCAAAGGTAGTAACTGTTGAGAAATATTCCACAGAAATACCTGCGTTCGTCAAACAACTCATATCTCTTAAATGTGTAAAGACTTGGACATGAACTCATGAACACCATATAGTACTGTACTAGTGCGGTCTGTATCGTGGGATTAAATCCATTAGTGCTGGCGATATAAAGAAGGAGCTTCACCGAACAATAATCATTTGAACTTTTCATCGTCTTAGCCATGTTATATAGTCCGTTCCGTGTTTCGGTTGAACGGTACGTATAATTTGTTAAAAACGGTTTCATTGAATACAATGTGTGTTAATAAAGTTTCGTGAATGCTGTCATAACGCGTAAAAGGAAAGGTTGTGAAAGGTGCGGTAACTTCCACGACGCAGTCAAGTACGAGGGTCATTCAGAAAGAAAATAATGTTTTGTTATGAAAGATATGTACTTCTAAATTTTTTAAATATTTTAGTTAAATTTTTAACTCATATCTTAGCCTTTCTACACGGTCGCCCTGGGCAGTGAGGCAAATGCTGTATCTTGGGATAAGTTTAAGTATTCCTTCCTTATAGAACACTGCCGCCTGTCCTTTCAGCCAGTCCATAGTACCCTCCTTTAGCGCATCATCATCATCATCATCATCATCAGAACTTTGTCCACCTGCTTTAAATTGGGGAGCAAGTGGTAGTCCGATGGTGCGAAGTCCGGGCTGTAAGGTGGATGCTCAAAATCCTCCCAATGAAACTCCTTCAATGATGTATTTAACTTTTTTGTTTGAGTTCGTCCGCGAGGAGAGAGGGGCGCTCTGACAGCTACTGGTCACGAGCATTTGGTTTTCCATTTATAAACATCGTGCTCCACCTTCTGACACTGGATTCATTCATAACATCTTCATACGCTTGAACAAGTCTCCGATGAATGTCCATAGGCCTCGCGTTTTCAGCAGTCAGAAAACGAATAACCGATCGAACTTCGCATTCGGCTGGATTTTCAATGCGCGTGTTCATTTTGAAAGATCGTAACTAACCGCAAACGGATAATATACGCCCGAAAATGGTGCCAGGAGATAGCCAACAGCACACTGAGTCCGGATGACCTGGATTAAGCGCCTGCCAGGAACCTGAGCAGACGCTATGCGCAAACGTTCTTTAGTTTCCGAATGATCTACGTATATGAGCGAACATGTCCGTAACAGACGCGAAGCTTAAAAGGAAAGATTGTGAAAGGTGTGGTAACTTACACGAGGTAGCCAAGTACATGAATGAACATATCCGTAACCGGCACGGACCTCTTGAAATGTGTGGCGTAGAGAGAGAGAAAGCGTGTCGCGGCAGTAGTAAGTTGTCAGTATGTTCAAGTTGTTAGCGGGAAAGATGGAGAAAAGAATAATATCGAATTATGCTTCAACTTTTGTCTTTGATGAGCTGAATCACCCACAGTACTCGTCTAATTTTGTACCGTCTGACTGCTGTTTGTTTCGCCGACTGTAATTGTCGCTGAAACGGAAGAGATCTGCAGTCATTTTGGACATTCAACCGAATGTGACGACCCAACTGCAGACGATAACAAAGAAATACTTTTCTCATTGCTTCCAGCAGTTATACGACAGATACCAAAAATGTATTGTATCCGGCGGCGGAGATGGAGGGTATTGTAAAGGCCAGTAAACAAGTTTTCTTAAATATTACCTGTTCATTTTTACTGAGCATTAGCCGAACTTCATTAGCTTACCTTGTATAGCAGCTGATCTCACAACGTATGTTCTGTGCCAGAAGTTAAATATGCAACACAATCAACAGCGAATTTTTGCGAGCAACTGCAAAATATTTAGATTATTTTAATCACATTTTTCCGGAAAAAATGACAGCTATGGTTATCTGATGTTAGAGACTTTATTTTTACGTTTACAGGTATGTTTGAAATACTTACTGAATTCAGCACCATTCATAAGAAATACAGGACATTTCCAGTATTTCTTATGAATGGTGCTACATTCCCATGAACTAAGGTACGCTGTAAACCACGTGTCATGTTTCTAAGTCGAGTGCCTTGCATAATGTGAGTGGTTTTTTGAGGGGACTACCTAGTGAAACACCCTGTACAATACGATAGCCGAAAAATGCTTACCATACATGAACCGGCTCCTTACACATACACAACGAGTTCGTACACGATCGGCATCATCAACATGTTCCATTGAAGCTATACAATTTAGCAGCACAATGTAAAAACTTAATGTTTTTTGTGGACAATCCAATAGCGTAACGCTATTCAAAGGCAATAAAAATGTCTACAAATACTTTTACCGTATTAGATTTAACCTTTTAGTCAAGATCATTAAATCTTATAATTTGATATCACTCTTCTTATGATGTTGAACTATTTGCTTTTCAAAGCCAAATAAAAGCGCAAAGTTATACGCAGGTAATATACATCATTTTGTCCAAAGTTCTCGATGAAAATAATACTTTGTAGCAATTTCTTTTTCAACACATTTAATAATTTCCTTTTCGATATATTTTGTAATAATTTCATTTTCGACATCTTTTGTAATAATTTCCTTTTCGACACCTTTTGTAATAATTCCCTTCTCAAACCTTTTGTAATATTTCCCTTTTCGACACCTTTTGTAATAATTTCCTTTTCAATACCTTTTGTAATAATTTCCTTTTCAGCATCTTTTGTAAAAATTTCCTTTTCAACACCTTTTGTCATAATTCCTTCTCACACCTTTTGTAATAATTCCCTTTTCAATACCTTTTGTAAAAATTTATTTTTCAACACTGGCAATATTTTTTACCTAAAAAACATTAAAGTAATTTTCTTTTAAAGTACTTGCTTGTTTTTAAAATCTAAAGGATTTCATTTTAAGCCTTTCCAAATAAAGAATTTGTATCTGAAAATATGATACGATATTAATATCTTTTATTAATGGTTAGTGTGTTTTCAATTAATCCATTATTAACTATCCCAGTTTGACGGGGTTTTTTTACTTAATTAATGGTATCCACGAATTAAATGAATCTATAAATTGGGAAAAAAAGAAGAAAAAAAAAGGAGTAGCATATTTGGCATGATAAACAAAAGAATATAATTACTATCCCGTATTTTCAATTATGATAATCCCATGCCGGTTATGAGTTATTTCTTTATTATACTATTTTCTCTTGGTCGTTGACCATTTATTTTAGATTTTTTTGGTGGAGAGGGGGATTATCTTGTATGCATCATGAATTCTTCTACCGACCTAAACTCTTCTGTAAAAAAAAAAAAAAAAACTACAACCTTTTCCTTTAAAGCTGTTTTCTTTGTTTCTTATTTAGTCCCAGCATGGAACATTACTTTATCTGGTAGTAACACATCAGGCACGTCGCTGCGTGTGGGCTTTTGCCCACCCAACTTTCCTGTGGTCCCCTTCTCCCCTTTGAGCTCCCCTCCCCAGTATTTAAGCAGTTATAACATATGGCGAGTGCAACCATCTAAGTTTTTAACGAATTGGACAAATGTATGTGAATTTCTGGAATACACAGAAATTTTGTGATATGAAATGAACTTGTTGTTAAATTTGGTGTTTTACTATTCTGTGGAATGGAGGGAGTCCTCTGAGGAAATATCTGAGAGAGTATAGTATAGTAGAAAGGCATACCATTTTTCTAACTGCAGTTTAAAAAGATGAAAGAGAGAAAAGGAGGACAAGAGATATTCCTCGTCAAGAGTTACAAACTAAAACTTAAATCTATTTGTAGTCCGTGGAAAAGCACTCTCTGCAAACACAAGGAACAACAACAGGATCACCAAGGTGGAAAACAGAATACCCATCGCCTTGCTTACTGTTCAACATATAACTTTAACGACAGAAAACTTGAAAACTACATCGCGCTGGAGATGTAATTTTAGATGCGGGCTCAATTCCCACTCCAGGGTGGCGTGATTTTCAAGTTTTCTGATGTCAATGTTGAACAGTAAGCATGGCGTGGCTGTTCTGCTTGCCGCCTTGCAGGTCCTTTAATCTATCAATCACCCTTACGACAACAGATGTTAAAAAAATTGAAAATGACTTATGTAAACTGGAATCGTGAAGAAATTGTCATTTTTAAAAGCTATGGAGGTCCATTTCCATGGTTTCCAGTATTACTACATACAGGAGTTGGAAGAATAATGTGAACACCACGCTTAGACACGTGACTTTTAATGCAGCTCTATACGTCGCAATACACAAAGGTATCCACCACATTTTGGTTGCAATAGCTTTGTTTAGAACCTCGAGGTCCTGTTTTAGTGCATTTAAAGAGTCTTGTTGCAAAATTGCTTTCAAGGTGATGACGAAATTAGAGACCTAACGGGCTTCGAAAGAAGGCTTATTGTTGGTGGCCGTATAGTTGTTGTCACCATGACAACAGTCGCCATGGTTGTAGGGATGTCGAGAGCTACTCTATCTAGCGTCAAGACAGCATACCGTGTTCGTGGCAAAACTTCGTCTCTGAAACGCAAGAGCGGTCGGAAGACGACCCTGACTGATAGATACAGAAGAGCATTAAAGGGGATTGTTACCCGTAATAAGAAGACCACGGCGCTTAAAATTAGTACGGAGCTCAATCTGCATCTCTAGACCACTAGTATCAACAAAACAGTGCGCAGAGAACTGCATATACAAGATATTCGTGGCAGAGCTGCGATTGCAAAACCTCTGGTGAGACGAGTGAATGCGCACCGGCGACGGCAGTAGTGCTAGGAGCATACAACGTGAACTGCCTATGCATGGAAACGTGTAATGGGGTGGGATGAACCCACATTCACACAATTCTCCACCGAAGGACATGCATATATGTAGAGAACACCCAGCAAAAACAGTCTTGCTGGCCCAGCACTATGTTGCCGCTGCCTAACCGTCAATAAAATGTCCGGGCGGCCAACAGAAGGGCCAGCAGTTCAGGCCAACAGCTGGCCAACAGTTGGCACCCCATCAGTTGTCATATGCCACAACAGGGCCATCAGTGGTCCATCACAGGCAGTGGCTGCCTCAAGTGGCCCTTTAGTGGCCCTGCAAGTACGTGCCAGAAATGATGGCTAGCCTAATGTGGTCCGCTAGTGGGCCGTTAGTGGCAGCCAGCAACCTCGTGACGTAACTGGTGGCTTGCCGAATCTTGTCCGCCAATTTCCCAGTATTAGCCATAATAATAATAAAGCAAGGATAACCGCAGTTTCCTAAAGCTACAATTTTTTTTTCTACACCCTTACGAAGCTTGTGAATGAACGCACTGCGGTGGGGAAATTTTCTCGATAGACCAGAAAAACGCCCCGTTTGCATCTGACTAGATTCGATCGTGGGCCGTTTACGTGGAAGCCGCGCTCGCTACCGACCGGACTAATTCACGACGCTTGGGTTCATGCTGGAAGCTATCTGTTTGGTATGCAATTTGTAATCCAATGCTTCCCTCTTTCATTTTATAATATTGCGAGGTATTTTTCATAAAAGTCAGTTTCATATAACTGATAAATTAATTTTTTCAAAGTAACGATAGTTTTTTCTTTACCTTAAGGGAACTTCACTCATTTTCAAGGCGTGTACATACTTAGAGTCGCTCTCCAAAGTTTTGTACTATCCTTGCCGTCTTGAAAAGAGATTGTTGAATAAATATATATTTACTCGGGTTCATGTCACATTCTGTTACATTTTTAACGTTGTGTCTTTCCTTTCCGTTGTCCGAAGCTACATTTGTTTTAAAGAGTAAAAGATATTTTATTTTTTATTTTTTTGATTGGAGGTTTAACGACCACCGTGAGCAACTCAATGGGCTATAAGCAGTCGCCCGACCCTAATTTAGGGTCACTGGTTCCAGGGAAGGGAGAGAGCCAGTGCCGTAAGACAAACACGACATCCATGCCTGACCGGGATTCGAACCCGGACCCCTTACGGACGAATGATCAAAGGCCAACGCCTTAGACCACTGCGCCACCGGGGCGGCATATATATATATATATATATATATATATATATATATATATATATATATATATATATATATATATATATATATATATATATATATATATATATATATATATATATATATATATATATATATATATATATATATATATGATATATATATATAATACTAAAGGACAACTAAAGATGTGACTTCCAAAGTGGAATATATAGAGCTATGCAAGACAGTAAGAAAAAGTATCACTGAAGACGTAAGGAAATTCAACTGTGAACTAGTGAGGAAAGCAATTGAAAACAACCAAAGCCTAAAGATAGCAAAGGGACATCTCAGTAAGGGAAGAAAACAGATTATGGCACTGAGAAAAGAAGATGGTTCTGTAACAAGAAATAGAGGAGAAATTTTGACAAGAGTGAAAGATTTCTACTCCAAATTATATGAAAGGGATGATATATGCACTCCAGACATCATGAAAGATACCAGTACCAGAGTTCCTCCAGTCCTTCCAGCAGAAGTTGCACATGCAATCAAGAACATGAAGAGAGGAAAAGCTCCAGGAGAAGATGGAATTACTGTAGACATCATACAAGAAGCAAGTGGAGAAATCGAAACAGTACTCGCCCAAATTTTCACTCGATGCCTTAATGAAGGAAAGATTCCTGAGGATTGGAACACCGCTACAATGATCCTGCTACATAAGAAAGGTGACATTGAGGATCTCGGAAACTACAGACCTATCAGCCTCCTATCAGTAGTTTATAAAATCTTCACTAAAGTTCTTTCACACCGCTTGAAGGTAACACTGGACATGGCTCAACCGAGAGAACAAGCTGGATTCAGGAGTGGCTACAGCACAATAGATCATATCCACGTGCTGAGAGAACTAATTGAAAGAGCGAGGAATATGAACTTCCATTGTGCATGGCTTTTATCGATTATGAAAAAGCCTTTGATTCGGTGAAACCATCAGCAGTTACAATGGCTCTGAAAACCTGCGGTATTGAAGATGCATACATTAATATTATTAATAACATCTATGAAAATGCAAGTGCAAAGATTAGGCTGTTTGAAAATACAACACACGTAAAAATTGGAAAGGGAGTGAGACAAGGTGACACCATATCTCCGAAGCTCTTCAATGCCACATTGGAGGGTGTTTTTCAGTCGCTGAGCTGGGAAAACAAGGGGATAAAGATTAATGGAGATTATCTAACCCACCTTCGTTTTGCAGATGACGTAGTCATTTTTGCAACTACCCCATCAGAGCTGCAGAGTATGATCCAGGAACTTGCGGACAAGAGTAAAGAAGTGGGATTAAAAATGAACTTTCAGAAGACAAAAGTGATGTTCAATGCTTTTACAAGAAATGAAGATTTATCGATTGATGGAAAAAAGCTGGAGATAACAGACACGTTCGTTTATCTTGGACAGCAGATATCAAGTGAGGGTCACATTGATGAAGAAATTAATCGGCGTACAAAACTTGCCTGGAGAGCTTTTGGAAGAAACAGCATAATTTTCAAGAGCAATATGCCATTATGTCTTAAAAGAAAAGTGTTTGATCAATGCATCCTTCCAGTGCTTACGTATGGTGCAGAGACGTGGACCTTAACTAAAAGAGACATACAAAGGCTCCAGACAACTCAAAGAAGCATGGAGAGGTGCATGCTTGGGGTAACCAGGAGAGATAAGAAGAGGAACTCGTGGATCCGAAAAATGACAAGAGTGGAAGACATCATGATCAGAGTTAAATCCCTGAAATGGCAATGGGCTGGACATACTGCCAGAAGGACAGATCATCGATGGACAGCCGAAATTTTAGATTGGATTCCAAGGGACAAGAAAAGACCCAGAAGAAGACCACATGGGAGATGGGTGGATGAAATTCGAAAGTATGCAGGGGTGACATGGAGGAGACTGGCACAAGACAGACCGTTGTGGAGGAAACTTGGGGAGACCTTCGTCCAGCAGTGGATTGATAATGGTTGACAATGATGATGATGATGATATATATATATATATATATATATATATATATATATATATATATATATATATATATGGGATGCAAGGTCAGGTGATGCGTAACATCACAGCCTCTCCTTGACAAATGTCAACCCCGCCTTCTCGTGGTGCATCCTGTTCCCACTAAAGGGCTCTGACGACCGCCCATAGCGGTATACCTATACCATCGGGATCAGAGGAAATTCTATCCCACACTCACCAACCCGCTTGGCCAGCGTGGTGAGTTATGGCCAAACCCTCCAAAATGATTCCACAACTTAAATCTTGGCCCTCAGTCTCCGGCAGCTGGAATGTACCTGGCCAAGGCAGCGGCCAGTGCGACATGAAGGCAGAGGGTGCTAAGAATCCCCGGAGGACCGGACTAGGCTGCCATCTGATGCTGACCTTGGCTACTTACAATGGACGCTCCTATCTTCTGATTCAAGGCTTCTTGAATTGGAAGAGGAACTACAAAGGATCAAGTGGGACATCGTGGGGCTAAGTGAGGTAAGGAGAAAAGGAGAAGATCTCATCGAACTGAAAAGTGGACACCTCTTCTACTATCGTGGGACAGATACTGGCAGAACTAGTGGTGTTGGATTTATAATAAACAAGAAACTGAAGGATAAAGTTGTAGAAGTTGAAAGTTCCTCTGACAGAGCTGCACGACTTGTTATCCAACTCTCGAAAAGATACCAGGCTCAGATTATTCAAACTTATGCACCCACCACAAGTCATCCTGAAGAAGAAATTGAAGAATTTTATGAGGAAATTTGTCATCTAAATAATAAAGGTAAGCAGCACTTGAAAATAATTATGGGAGATTTCAATGCAAAAATAGGGCAACGGCAACAGAATGAAACTTCAGTAGGTAAATTCGGTCATGGCAACAGAAACCAGCGTGGAAATACTCTCGTTGAGTTTGCAGAGGCAGAAGGGTTTTTCATCTTGAACTCCTTCTTCAAGAAAAAGCCACACAGGAAATGGACATGGAGACATCCAAATGGGACCACAAGTGAAATTGATTTTATTATGTGTAACAAAAAATTCGTCATAGAAGACTGCAGTGTGCTAAACAAGTTCAACACAGGTAGTGACCATAGATTGGTGAGATGTAAGATGCACCTCGACACTAAACTTGAACGTGGCAAGCTCATAAGACAAACAAAATCTATTGACATAACCAACCTTAAAAAACACCATAATACCTTCAAGTTAGAACTGAAGAACAGGTTCTCTGCTTTAGAAGGCCTAACATCGGAAGAAGTGGACATCTCTGAAGTTAACAGAAAAGTAACCAAAGCTCTTATGGAAACAGCAACAAAATTAGCTGGGTCTAAGAACAAGTTGCATGTGAACAAATTATCAGGAAAAACCAAAATGTTGATGCAAAAAAGAAGAGAGATGAGGACAACTAAAGAAGATGTGACTTCCAAAGTGGAATATATAGAGCTATGCAAGACAGTAAGAAAAAGTATCACTGAAGACGTAAGGAAATTCAACTGTGAACTAGTGAGGAAAGCAATTGAAAACAACCAAAGCCTAAAGATAGCAAAGGGGCATCTCAGTAAGGGAAGAAAACAGATTATGGCACTGAGAAAAGAAGATGGTTCTGTAACAAGAAATAGAGGCGAAATTTTGACAAGAGTGAAAGATTTCTACTCTAAATTATATGAAAGGGATGATATATGCACTCCAGACATCATGAAAGATACCAGTACCAGAGTTCCTCCAGTCCTTCCAGCAGAAGTTGCACATGCAATCAAGAACATGAAGCGAGGAAAAGCTCCAGGAGAAGATGGAATTACTGTAGACATCATACAAGAAGCAAGTGGAGAAATCGAAACAGTACTCAGCCCAAATTTTCACTCGATGCCTTAATGAAGGAAAGATTCCTGAGGATTGGAACACCGCTACAATGATCCTGCTACATAAGAAAGGTGACATTGAGGATCTCGGAAACTACAGACCTATCAGCCTCCTATCAGTAGTTTATAAAATCTTCACTAAAGTTCTTTCACACCGCTTGAAGGTAGCACTAGACATGGCTCAACCGAGAGAACAAGCTGGATTCATTAGTGGCTACAGCACAATAGATCATATCCACGTGCTGAGAGAACTAATTGAAAGAGCGAGGAATATGAACTTCCATTGTGCATGGCTTTTATCGATTATGAAAAAAGCCTTTGATTCGGTGAAACCATCAGCAGTTACAATGGCCCTGAAAACCTGCGGTATTGAAGATGCATACATTAATATTATTAATAACATCTATGAAAATGCAAGTGCAAAGATTAGGCTGTTTGAAAATACAACACACGTAAAAATTGGAAAGGGAGTGAGACAAGGTGACACCATATCTCCGAAGCTCTTTAATGCCACATTGGAGGGTGTTTTTCAGTCGCTGAGCTGGGAAAACAAGGGGATAAAGATTAATGGAGATTATCTAACCCACCTTCGTTTTGCTGATGACGTAGTCATTTTTGCAACTACCCCATCAGAGCTGCAGAGTATGATCCAGGAACTTGCTGACAAGAGTAAAGAAGTGGGATTAAAAATGAACTTTCAGAAGACAAAAGTGATGTTCAATGCTTTTACAAGAAATGAAGATTTATCGATTGATGGAGAAAAGCTGGAGATAACAGACACGTACGTTTATCTTGGACAGCAGATATCAAGTGAGGGTCACATTGATGAAGAAATTAATCGGCGTACAAAACTTGCCTGGAGAGCTTTTGGAAGAAACAGCATAATTTTCAAGAGCAATATGCCATTATGTCTTAAAAGAAAAGTGTTTGATCAATGCATCCTTCCAGTGCTTACGTATGGTGCAGAGACGTGGGCCTTAACTAAAAGAGACATACAAAGGCTGCAGACAACTCAAAGCAGCATGGAGAGGTGCATGCTTGGTGTAACCAGGAGAGATAAGAAGAGGAACTCGTGGATCCGAAAAATGACAAGAGTGGAAGACATCATGATCAGAGTTAAATCCCTGAAATGGCAATGGGCTGGACATACTGCCAGAAGGACAGATCATCGATGGACAGCCGAAATTTTAGATTGGATTCCAAGGGACAGGAAAAGACCCAGAAGAAGACCACATAGGAGATGGGTGGATGAAATTCGAAAGTATGCAGGGGTGACATGGAGGAGACTGGCACAAGACAGACCGTTGTGGAGGAAACTTGGGGAGACCTTCGTCCAGCAGTGGATTGATAATGGTTGACAATGATGATGATGATGATGATATATATATATTTTATTTTACTTCTCGTTATTTTTAGAAGCGAATTCCTCCAAGTCTTGTGTATTCAACCCATGGATGAGTACACCACATAGCGTTGCGGTTTTTTTCTTTCAAATAATTAATAAATTTTGTACGCGTATAATTTTTTTTCCCAACAAACGCTATTTTAATGGTTTTCCAGGATATGTGTTTCAAGCGGTTTCAAATGTTTTCTTGTTATTCATCCACTCCCATGAATTGTTATTCATGGGAATGGAGTGGGTGTATTTCATGGCTGTAATCTAGTATTTCACGGCTTAATCTGATATCTTCGTCGACGTAAAATTTCATTAGGAAATTAATTCGCCTCTCCACATATGGATTTTTTTCTTAACATCCACTAAAATAACACGATGGCGATAGCGTCGTCTTCAACTAACAGGTACCATGAGAGACACAGCAAGTGTTGCTTCTGCGCATGCGCAGCCCCGTTGCTTCCACCTGCTGTTGGGGGTTGCATTGGTTGCCAGCAACGGGCCACTAGTGGCAGTTGCTTGGAGGCCCACAATTCACGGCGATGTTGCAGGGCCATCAATGGCTCGCCAACTGATAGCGCTGCCACAAACGGACCACTACCGGGCCGTGAGCGGCAGATTTCAGCCAGCAGTGACCCATCACTGCCAGCTGGTGGCCAGCAGTTTCCCAGCACTTGTGTTTTTGCTGGGCAGCATAAGAAACACACAACCCAGACTGTCTGCTCCAATAGCGCACGGTGGTGGTTTTGCCATGCTCTGGGCAGTCATATAGTGGTTTTCAGCTGGTCCTTCGATCACCTTGAAAGGACAGGCAGGGCGTGTGAAACTATTTAGGTTGACCAAGTCTATCCATCGGCTCAGGCTCTGTTTCCTGCAGGGGATGCCATCGATTAAGATTCACAGAGCTTGGAATGTCCAATCATGGTTTGAGGAACATGAGGACGAATTTTCACACTTTCCTTTGCCTCTCCAATCACCAGGCTTAAACATTATCGAGCAACTGTGGTCTGAGTTGAAAAACAGAGTAAGATCCCGTTATCCTCCCTCCTCCTGCATCTGTCAAGGACACGGAGCAGTTTCTGCATAAAGAACGGTGTAACGTCCCACCAACTGCCATCCAGGTTTTGTAGGCGTTTACTCCAAGGAGGATTCAGGCGTATTTGAATGCCAAAGGTGGTTCCACACCCTATTAAGTACGTGAAACCTTCGTTTTCTTGGTGTTCACATTATTTCGTCTAACTCCTGTATATTGAATAAATACTACCCACAGTATGCACCTGATTTTTTTTCACTGGCGATAACATTGTCATATTTCAGCCTCGGGTGAAATATGCACAAACAGAATTTTTTGGCAAACTTACTGCGAAGAGCTTCAAAATTTGTGACACCCCTCCCCCAGTAGACTTAATAGCCAACCCAGTGTGTGAGCTGCTGGCGTTCCCACTGCAACACACTCCAACGTATTTTTCCCCTATAACCTTGAGTGGAACAATTATGTCAAATCAACTGGCCATACTGATTTCTGACAAGCAAAATTTTTACTGTGTTCAGTTTCAGCGTTTAAGGCGATTCTATGAACTCCATTTCTATTTGTATAGGCTCTGCATGCATTCCATGGTTTAATCAGGCCATAAAATACGGTTCATGCCATTCGTTACCATATGTTGACAAGTACAGTTAGCCTCACCTCACTTCTTCTCATTCAGATAACTGAACCGTATTCCAAATTTAGTACAATATTTAAATGCATCTAAATCCTACATAATCTGTTTTGTATACTAAAGTATCGTCTCTGTGAGTTTCAGTTACCACTGATTTCCCCTAGTTTTACGTCTTAAGCGAAATAAATGACAGCAAATTGTAATCTTTCTAAGTTTTCTTTAGTTACTCGTAATCCCAACTGAGTTCTCGCACATTTAAACCTCAATGTTTAAACCCGCTAGGTAAACACTTCTTTTTCCCTGACAGACTTTTAGCGAAGGATTATCTTGTCAAAACATCGGCAGTGCCTGCCACACCGCAAACTAATTTTTTCTTTTTACTGTTTTCACAATCGATTTGACTTAGCCACGAAAATAAATGACCACCTAATGGTCTTTTTAAAGAAAACCTGGAAAACATTGTGGCATGTGGTTGCTCGAAGATATTTTGTGCGACGTTACGGAAGCAAATCTCCGTGAGGCTGCTTATGTTTGCGAATTTTTGTCCAAACGATCTACGTCACAATTTTTAATGATGAAAATAATAAAAATTGTTGGAAATTTTTAAAGTCGCTAAAGAAGTTTTCGGTAAACAATTTTCAAAACAGAAATACAATTCTTTGAAATTATATCTCCAAAATTTACAGAAGAAGAATCTCTCTCTCTCTCTCTCTCTTTCGTTCTGAGTTATTGTCGTATATTCTCTTTCTCTCTCTCTCTCTCTCTCTTTCGTTCCGACTTATGTGTCGCATTTTCTCCCTCTCTCGTTCCGAGTTCTCTGTCATACTCTCTCTCTCCTTCATTTCGAGTTATTTGTCGTATATTCTCTCTCTCTCTCTCTCTCTCTCTCTCTCTCGTTCCGAGTCATTCTCTATCTTATACTCTCTGTTAGGTACATATCATGTTTTCTTGGGCTTTGATATCAGGAACGAATCTATAGCTTGTGATTAAAAAAAACTATTTTGTTAAGCTCTGAGTATATTTAACAGACAGTGTGTCGTTTATTTGATAGCGCAGTTTTAAAAATCTCTAAATTCAAGTAGTACAACGTAAAACAACTCATTAAAGTTCCGCTTTCTTTTTAAATAAAATCTCATCTTTTTCCGATTTTTTTTTTTCAAAAAATTGATTTTTCTCCATTCACGTTTGTTCTGAAATACTCTGTGTTTTCTCAAATAGAAATGATCATAGCCACACTGGCAATAAGTTTAATAAACTAGCCTGCAGGTTTTTTTATCTTAAACTGAATTCTTTAAATCAGAAGCCTTTACCTTATTGATGTGGGAAAAAGAAAAAAAACCTTATCTTGTTCATAGGTTTAGAACTCTGTCGGTCTTGAGCATTTGCCAATAAGAAACGGAAGAAGAGGAAAATTGAAGACCATTGAAATTGCAGAAGGCAGCAGAGGTACACAAGTGTATATTGGATTTGCTTTTCTAAATATTTTAGCAGTAATGTCTGTAGGTAAACGTTTGAAGCCTGTGTCTCTAGCAAATTTTCCAAATCAATTCCGTGTTTTAAACTTCTTTAAGTAGCAAATACATTTAATTTACGGAAGACAGAATGTAACACTATACTAGTGATGCGATTTATTGGCGTAGGAAATAGACACATAAGCGTTTTCAAGCTTTCGCACGTCAAACAGATTGCTTTTTCAAGGAAGTTAGACAGAAACTGAAGATTCTGGCTTTTTCAAGGAAGTTAGACAGAAACTGCAGATTATGGCTTTTTCAAGGAAATTAGACAGAAACGGCAGATTATGGCTTTTTCAAGGAAGTTAGACAGAAACTGCAGTTTCTGTTTTTTTCAAGGAAGTTAGACATTAACTTCAGATTCTAGCTTTTTCGAGGAAGTTAGACAGAAACTGCATGTTCTGGCTTTCTCAAGGAAGTTAGACAGAAACTGCAGTTTCTAACTTCCTTGAAAAATTAGATCTGGTTGATGTGCGAAAGCTTGGAAACGCTTATGTGTCTATTTCCTACACCAATAAATCGGATCACTAGTATAGGGTTACCATTTACTTCTTAATTGGTGTACCGTTCCTTGTTATCAATTTAAAATTATTTCTTTATTAAATGTTCTATCTGATAACCCTTTCTCTGGACTATAAACCTAGATCTAGATTTCCAAGATAACACGGCATTTCTTGGTATTTTATTCCACTCCACTTCCACTGCTTTCCATAGTCCAATCATTGTTTTTTAAATCTACGCTTAGAAAGGACTCTTTTTGGCAGTGCGAAGGCAAAATACTACATTGATGACACATTTGGGGTCTTTCAAGGAATATGAGCAAATACCCCGTCTCTTTTTTTCATTTTTCTCAAGAAAGAGAGTGGTACATTTAGATGAATGACTGGTAGCGTTCTCATGAGGGAGTTCCACTCTTTGAAGATTCTGTGGATAAAGAAATGGTATTTTCTTTTTAAATATACGAGTTTAAACATCATTTCGGTAATATGTAGAAATGATTTTAACATTTTTTCAACTTTTCCTAACTTTAATTTCCCATTGTACAAGAAACCAACAATAATCATAAATCCTTTACTGAAACTTTCTTTGGATTCTCTGAACCAAGTTTGCAAGTCTTTTTCTGATCTTTTGCTATAGTAAATCGAACGTTTTTTGTTACAGTCGTTCAGGTAGATCCATGCTTCATCAATAGCCACAATAAATTTTCCTCTGTCTTTGGCTAAGTGATTTTCATAAAGAAGTCTACAACGTGCTCTGCGCTCAGCCACGTGACTAGGCAAAAGGCGGTGAACATTTTGTGTTTTGGCTTTTTTCAGATTCAAATCTTTGTTTATTACCTTGTTTGCAGCTAATGGAAATATTTTTGTAAATTTAACGATTGCTCGCTGGGTCGGTGGATTTTCTTTTAAGATCAAGGAACTTTCTTTTGAAATAGTCGTAAAACTACGTACCTTCTTTGGATATTCGTACAGTATTCTTTTTTCTGTTAAACGCAATGCTTGACGATTTTTCCTTCTGTTATAAATAATATCGCTGTTTTTCCATTTAGAAAGGCAAATTCCATGATTTTCACTGTGTTTTTTTAATTACAGATTACGAATATTTCTCTTCATAAAGAGCAAAAACATCATTAAGAGCTTGTTTACGTGTGCCATTTTCTTAGTAGACGATACTTAACTGCAGCAGATGTTTGTTGCGTGTTCACTTAACACGCTGTTGCGAATTTCAATTCTTTAAAATTATTTTATTTTCTGTAATTTCTCATCTAAAACTTTCTAAAAATATGTAAACATCCTCTGTATTTAAGTTCAAAGAGCTTAAGTTCCTTGAGTTTCTGGCTCCCAGTGGTGTATGAAGACATCGCGAAGACTGGTAAAATAAATTGCTGTTGTTATTTTTTTCGTAAAGAGAGTGCGCACAAAGCATTTCTCTATGAACATAAATGACGGGAAGATTCCAAACGCACAGATTATGTGCCTCTGTTGGAAAAATGTTTCTTGATGAAGAGAAAATTCTGTCAAATTGGAATAATTGACTTAGAAATCTGACCGATTCCACAGAATGTTCTGGAAGTAACTATGCACTTATCACTCCAAAGAACAGCTTTCCTTTCGCTCACAATTCAGGAAGGACGGGCGACTCAAAAAAGTTCCGAATGGCTGTGTATGAAAGTGTAATTTTTCCTGCTCTAATGCACATCAGTGAAACCTAGAAACTGCAGATGAAACATAGAAGCCGTTTGTGAGGTGCAGAGATCCGTTATTTACGGGGAAGGGAAGTGAGGATGGCTGTAGCAAAACACTTTCTGTTCGTGAAGAAAAAGATGGGTTGGAAATGTGTAACGACAAGTAAAAGGTTGTGGTGTCAGTAAGGAAGAGACAGATATTCTTAAGTGGTTTGGCCATGTTAAAAAATGAATGGTGACATGTTCACCATTCATTTCTGAAATGTCTGCATGAGGAAAATCTGGTGTGAGACGTGAGATGGATGGATATTAGTGAAGCTCGACATGTATGCCGAGATTTCTGTAAATGGAGACATTTGACACATCAATAGTAAGTACGTTTTCGCACCATCAGTTTGGAACTTCAATCTGGGAGATGGAATTTCTTTGAGGAGCTTTCCTATGAATTTCAGAGAATGCTTAGGGATGTCTGTCTATGTATGTTTGTAAATAGAGACTATTGACACATCAACAGTAAGTACGTTCTCGCACCATCAGTTTTGAACTTCAGTGTGGGAGATGTGTGACTTGCCTGTCCCGCAGGAAGCACATGAGATAAAGGCAGATAGCTGTGAGAGCATATGGCAGTGTAGTATAGTGGGTAGCACTCGGAGCTCCGGAGCCGAGAGTTGGGGGTACGAATCCTTTCCCTGGCATAAAAATGATGGAGAAATGTTTTTCGTTATAGATGGAATTTCTTTGAGGAGCTTTCCTCTGAATTTCAGAGAATTGCTTAGTGATGTGTGCCTATGAATGTATGAGTTCGATGAAGATGCCAGCCCTTGGGACATGAGGCGCCATCCATGCCTTACTTTGATCTCGGGCACAGCCTCAGCTAGAATGATTGGTAAAGAAGCCCACACCACCGACCTTGAAGTAGTCAGAAAGTGTAGAAGCTCTTAATCCACCGTGAAAAAATCTGGTAGATTTTTGATGAACAGTTGGTGAGAAATGGTATGATCGAATATGAATTACTTGATGCTTCTTGTGGTTTTTTTAACGACAGATACGGAAACCCCACCTACCAAAAAAAAAGGAGGGGGGATTCGAGAGCGTTTCTGTAACGATGTAACGGCGAGGACAGAAAGAACTGCGTTTTTGTCGATAAATTACCTGATCGGAATTTGCATCGAAATGAACCATTCAAAAGGTTAATCAGTCAGGAAATATTTATTTTAACCCTATAACCGGCTGGAACGAATTAACTCGGGGTTAGCAAAATGGGCTGAAATCAGTTCGAACGAATATATTTGCTGTCTAAGAAGTGGGCCGAACGCGGGCTGAATGAGTGATAAGAAAGCCTTGCTTTCCTACTTAGTTTTGTTTCTCAAAGTGATAATTTAAGGGGGATGATTGACACTAAACCTTTCTGACTGATTTCTTGCTAAAAGAATTATAACACTGTCGACGAACCTAAGAAAGGAGAGAGAAGATGTTTCAGTCGCTTGTTTCTACCTAGTGGCATGATGTTCGTGTCAGGAGACTTGCCCTCCCGCAATATACTGTGAGCTATGAAGCAGAAAATCAAATAGTACATCATGGTGCAGAGAATAAAGGTCTATGGAATGGAGCAGAGAATAGAGAATTACAGACTGGAGCAAAGAATGTAGGACTATAGAGTCAATCTGAAGAACGCAGATTTTGGTTTAGTTATATCGGCTGCTTAAAGGGTTAAGCATCATTCAAATGCTTCGGATTTACGCCATTCCAATCGTACCTATGATGGTGCAAATTCAAAAGTTAATCTAAAATTACAGTTTTTTTAATAAACCAGTACACCAATCACAAGGGACAAAACTGGCTGTCATTACAGCAGTATTTGAATTTGGAGACAGACAACATGCACTCTTAAAAAGAGTTCAAAAAGTCAATAAATACACAATTTATAACCACATATTCAAAAATCAACTAACGTTTTAAGATATAATGCAATTTGCGGCGATGCATATGCCAACCAGTAATAAAATCTCATTAGTGTTTTTTGTTGTGTTCCCCAATGTTTAAAATGTGCTTGTAGCTTAAGGAACACTACGTAAAGTTTGTTCTTCTATACGCTCACTTTTAGTGAAACATAAGTGACTCATATAGAGTTCAAGAAAAGCCTACTTACATCATGAAATAAATACGGGTTTACACCATACAATACAAATTTTGAAGATGAAAATCCGATTTTTGGTTTAGATGTGACAAGGATGGTAAGTCAGATAATATCCGAAAACTTGAAAAAAATGTTTCAAGTTTTCGGATATTATCTGACTTACCATCCTTGTCACATTTACACCAAAAATCGGATTTTCATCTTCAAAATTTGTAGACTACTTACAGTTCGTCTTTTATTTCATCAAACAGAAGTCATCGCTCTTTCCAAGTTTATAAGTGAGTCACGGAAAAATTCTCATCGGTCGCCACCGGAAATCGAACCCAGGTTTTCCCGATACGTGCCGGACATGCTGCCACTGCACCAAAGCGGCATCGAATTCCTCTAGACTCAAATACGACTAACTATGGAAAGAGAGATTACTTTTGTTTGATGTTCTTAGTCCACGTCAATTGTATTTATTAATTAGTCTTTTATTTCAGCCGCACTTCACTAATGAATACTTGATAAATAATTACTCCAATAACAACAATAGGCACTTAGTCGAATCAGTAAACACAGTAGAAAGTTGACGTGACTCTAATACAAAATACATATATACATCACAGATCGACAGATGCTATCTGCATGAAAAAAAAAACCATTTACATCTTCTACGAATTCTACTACTAACGCATCGCACACAGCTGCTAGCTTAACATATGCAGCGATCTTGCTTGTCAACCATGCATACGTCATTCACCCTTAGCCTCAAGACTGTTGCCAAATAACATTCAGTGAGCGAAAGAATATAACTTTAAGTCTGAAACGCAAATAGAGAACAAACTCAAAATTTACATAGAGAAAGACAACTAAAAAGGAAAGTTAAATTAGAGGATACGTTATACTTTAAAATGCAAATGAAGTCATTAGAAAGAAAACTTTCCGTGACAGAGATCCGTAAATCGTTTACATTTTGCTTTCAGGTTTGGCACACTATTTTCATTTCCAACTCGAATTGGAAACTCGATATTTTATGTCTTGTCTTTCGAACAGGTCTTCAAGGTGAATTGGAAAATGGATATTTTGGGAAATGGGCTCACTACATTACATGTACAGATCCCAGATAAAATTGTTGATCTTCGGTGAATTCTACATAACACTGATTACCTTCGTAGGTGGCTGGGAGAACAAAGCTACTAGAGAACCGATTTCTAGCTTTAATAGCTGACATAATAAAATGCCAATACCTTGCTGACTGATGGTTTTTTTTTTTTTTTTGCTTTTTTGGTTTTTATTATGAACGATTCTAAAATGTGCAGTTAGACAGGGTGGCTGCCTGTCTTACACAAGGGTCCACTTGAAGTAATGCATGACAAAAGCAGAAAATTTTTAAATTTACGTATGATTCAATTTACCTATATACTGATTCGTCCATTTTTTCTCGCAGTGAGCTTCAGTTTGACTTTAACGCACAAAAATGCACACACGATCAGTCAATGAGAAACAACAGCCAACAATACGCGACTCAGTTGGCTGTGTGGTCAGAGAGCTGTTTTCTGGCTAGTCGTCCGTGATAAGCCAGGGTTGAATTCTCGGATAATATATAGGGATGTGTTACCCTTACAGCACTGGCTATCTCCCTTTCTTGGAACAAGTTACCCTGAATCAGGAACGAACGATCGTTTGTAGTCCTGAATGTTGCTCCTCAGCAAAAACAGTCTTGCTGGGCCAGCACTGGGCCACTGCTGGTTGCCAGAGGTGGCCCAGCACTATGTTGACGCCGCCCAATCATCAATAACATGTCCGAGCGGCCACCACACGGGCTAGCATTTCGGACCAACAGTGGCACCCCATTAGTTGTCATATGCCGGAACAGGGCCATTAGTTAGCCATCACAGGCAGTAGCTGCCACAAGTGGCCCTTCAGCGGCCCTGTAAGCACGTGCCATAAATGATGGCTAGCCTAATGTGGTCAGCTAGTTTCACGGCAGTGGCAGCCGGCAATCACGTGACGTAACTGATGGCTTGCCGAATCTTATCCGCTAATTTCCAAGTAGTAGGTTTAAAAAAATAGTAAATAAAGGATTACTGCAGTTTCCCAAAACTACAACTACTTTTGTTTTCACCTTACGAAATTTCTGCATCTCAGCACTGCGCTGAGGAAATTTTCTCAACAGGTCCTGAAAAATGTCGGTTTGGATCTGAATGGAACCGAACCAAGGACTGTCTGCGTGGAAAGCGGGCGGTCTACCAACAAGAATAATTTGATACGCACGAGCGTTTGCTGGAAGCTGAACCTCTTTCTTGCGGGATGTGTAACGAATGGTTCCCTTTTTAACTTTTACAATATTGGGAGGTATTTTTCATAAATGTCAGTTTCATATAATTCATAAATTTAGTTTTTCAACGCAACGATTGTTTTTTGTTGTTGTTGTTGTTGTTGTTTTACCTAAAGGGAACTTTACTCATTTTCAACGAGTGTACCAACTTAAAGGCGCTTTCCAAAGTTTCGTGCTGGTCTTGTCGTTTTCAAACCCGTTCATGTCCCATTCTGTGGCATTTTTAACGTTGTATCTTTTCTTTCTGCTGTCCGAAGCGCTGCATTTGTTTCAAAAGAAAAGATAATTTATTTTATTCCTCGTTATTTTCCTGTATTGTGTATTCAACCCATGGATGAGTACATTATATCTACATAGCGTTTTTTTTTTTTTTGTTTTTTTTTTCAAATAATTGATACATTTTGTGCGCGTATAATTCTTCTTTTTATTTTCCAACATAAAGTGTTTTTAATGTTTTACCAGGACTTTTTTCAAGCGGTTTAGTGTGTGTTAAAATAACACAACGGCGATAGCGTCGTATTCAACTAACTGGTACCGCGAGAGATACATGACGTATTGCGCCTGCGTATGCGCAGTTCCGTTGCTTCCACCTGGTGTTAGAGTTGCATTGGTTGCCAGCAACGGGCCACTACTGGCACTTGCTTGGAGGATTCACGGTGATGCTGCAGGGCCATCAATGGCTGCCAACTATTGGCTCTGCCACCACCGGATCACTACCGGGCCGTGAGCGGCAGATTTCAGCCAACAGTGTACCATCAATGCCAGCTGGTGGCCAGCAGATTCCCAAAACTTGTGTTTTTGCTGGATCATTGTGGTCATTAATCCCCGAAACAAAAAGCAATAGTATACGCCCTGTTATTATCACGTATTTAAAAAACAAGAAAGACTCCATTGAAGTGTTTCTGTAATGACCGTATGCATGTTCTACTGTTATGGTATTCTGAATTTTTTCGCGTTAGATATTTTGTTTGTTTGATTTTGCTAGTAGAGCACCGTGCCCATCGAACACACATCCACACAGCGCTTATAAATAGTGTTTTGTGCTTCTCAAATCTACACTCACGACACTTAATACTAATACTGTCATCCTTTGAAGCTGCCCTGGAACCAGTAGCCTTAAATTTGGTGCGGGCGACTGTTCGCCATCAAGTTTCTCAAGGTAGTCTTTAAACCTTCGAACAAAAACAACAGTAAATCTGCTTTGTGACTAACGCTAGCGGCTACGAAAATAATTTTTTAAATAGAACTTCAAGAACTGAATAATTGCGGCCCAGTGTCCGAGTGGTGCGAAGCGCTACCAACTGTTTGACTGAGATGGACCCGGGTAAGAGTCCGCGATGAGGAATGATGATGCGCTTGTTTTACGAGACTAGCTTAAGGTGACCAGACGTCCTCATTCTCAGGGGACAGTCTTCAATTCCAATGCTTCGCCCTCAATTCCGTAAAAATTGACTGAGGACTAGGAGAACCGTCTAGACTAAGGTGATCAGACGTCCTCATTTTCCGGGGACAGTCCACAATTTCAATGCTTCGTCGTCAATTCCGTAAAAATTAACTGAGGACTAGAAGAACCGTCTAGACTAAGGTGACCAGACGTCCTCATTTTCCGGGGATAGTCCTTAATTCCGTAAACATTGACTGAGGACTAGAAGAACCGCCTAGACTAAGGTGACCAGACATTCTCATTTTCCGGGGACAGTCCACAATTTCAATGCTTCGTCCTCAATTCAGTAAAAACTGACTGAGGGCGTCAAATGTTCTCAATTTCTTATTTTTTATCCTACGTTCTTGAAATTTCCCCCAAAATTTGAAAGAACGGCAATTTAAAAAATTAAACTTTGTTGATGCTCCTAGAAGTCGAAACATCGTAATCACCAGCGTCAGATTCGAGCAAAGTTAACTCGATTATCGAGATGTTGTTTCATTTCTGTGTTAACTGGATTTTACTAAAAGATAAGTAGCATCGATGGGGAACAAATCTCATCTTTTTTCAGCATCCATTTTCTTGCAATTAAATAGGTAATTGATGTTAAATTTGGTTACATTTTTGTTGATTCTATTAAGAGTTCTACAACTTTTGTACAATACATATTTCATTAAACTGTTTCTTCGAGTGAAGTTATTAAACTTGGAATATTGTTTCTCACAGAGATAACAGATAGGTAGGTGTCCCATGATATAATGATTTTCTTGCTTCAGATATATTTTCTTGTACAGAAGGCAATGCAATTTCAGTACGAAATCAAAACGTAGCTTTGTGTGCATGTACTGCCCTCTATAAGTTACATATAAAATTTACCAGAAGTAATAGTCTGCGTAAGAATATTTTATCGCTATTTTCTACTTATTTCACATGAAATTCGTACTTCAGATTCATAGTACGTTTTTTCCATGAAACTAGACAATTATTGGTACATATCATAGCATTCGTTGCCAATCTGCAGCCTTGCCATAATGTATCAGATCTTGTTCTCAACCATGTCCTCATTTTGAAACGAAATTGCCTTCAACTTTGCATTGAAATTAAGGACAACGTGTCATTTTGTCCTCAATTTCGTTCTGAAAAAACTGGTCACCTTACACTAGCTACCCTCCCCCTCCCTTCACTGTATCTAGTGACCACAAATCAGGTACGGGAGATTGCTTATTTCTCATGGAGCTGCTTACGGTAGTCCTTAAATACCCAAACAAGAAAAAAAGGAAGTGCAAAAGTAGTGTCAAATGGAGATGTGCAACTACACGTTACCAAATTTAGAAAAACAGAAGCATGTGAAAAATGCTGCGTGCGACAACTACTCATTTCTAATGAAGTATTTCTAAGCCGTCCTGCTGGTCTTAACCCATCATCGAACAAAAATTCTAAATTTGCACCACCTAACTGAAAAATGGTGTGTCAAATGAATTGGAAAATCGTAAGAAATCCTGAACGTCAGTATGAATCATATGGAAACCGAATTTAAATTAATCGGACAAATCTCAGATATAGTTTGAAATGCTAATACGCAAACACAGACGTGTCACGGAAAAGCAAGTTAGAGTATCTCCGAAATTAAGCAGTACGTGAATTATATTGGTGATCACCAAAGACTAGCTGACTCAGAAGAAATATTACCTTTGGAGAGTTAGAAAGTGCAGATTACACCATCTCCATGTAATATTTTACCTAAAAAATTTTTTAAGGTGGATCCACCTAAAATCTTTACTTTGTATTTCCAATGAGCAAATTTCTGTATCCATTTTCTTTATAATTAATGCGTTTCCAAGAATGAGAATTTGAGAAACGATAAAAATAACTTTATACTATAGCCTAGTATACTTAATATTTTCTAAACCTTAACCATAATTATATTACAAATCAGTAACTTTCACTTTGGTAGTGCTGAGAGCAGAAAGTAGATGGCGCGACCTGTACATTGATGACTCAGCAGATAAACGAATGTTAGATTGCTTAATTATGGCTAAATTTTAGAAAATGTTAAGTATACTAGTCTGTGATATGAAGTTGTTTTTATCGATGTTCAAATTTTCATCCTTGGAACCGCATTAATTGTGAAGAAAATGGCTACAGTAGTTTGCCTGTTGGAAATACAAGGCAAATACTTTAGGCGAATCCCCCTTAAATGTGAGAAATAAATTCTTACAACTACAGTTATAACTTCGAAAAAATCACCCAAAAATCGCCTGTAAGAGGTAAGATATATTGCAGAATGCAAATGCGTATTATCGTTATCATCAATCATTTTCAATCCATTTGTTGATGAAGGTTTTCCAAGCCACTTCCACAGCTTCCTGTCTTGAGCCACTCTTCTCCGTGCCACTCCGGCATACTTTGGAATTTCATCCAGCCATCACCCCCGTAATCTTCTTCTGATACTTTTCATGTGCCCTTGATATCCAGTATGGTATTTTTGTTATCAAACGGTGGTGAATTCCTCTAGCTCTGTATGTACTCTGTCATATCAGGGATTCCACTCTTGTCATTTTCCTGGTCCATGAGTTCCTATTCCCATCTTTCCTGGTAATGCAAAGCATACACAATTCAGTTGTGTGCATCCTCTGAATGTAATTTTTAAGTTATGACCAAGATATTCATATTATCCCAGAGAAACGCATTTCTGCTACCAAGCGGTAAAACTGCAAAATTCGCATTATCAAGAAAGAAAAGAAAAAAGAGAAGAAACTCGGTAGTGGATGGAAAGTTTCTCACATACCTTCAGCTTTGGAATTTTCCGATTGAAACTCTTAAAAGTATGAATAATTTACAAAACAGAAGTGTTCTTCACGCCACCTAGTGGCCAAAGTCCATTTCAGAAATTCACTGCCCGAAATATCCAATGCAAAAATAATTTTTCAAATAATATGAGGAGTCACATTTCCTACAGAAAGAAGGACAAACTGTAACCGCAAACGCGCAAGTTTCTGTTTCTAGACGTGCTGAAGGTACGATTCCTACCAAGGACTTTAATGTCTAAAAATTCTATCAAGTGACCCATATGGAATTCTTTCAAGAATCCAACGTTTCATTTCAGTGAGAGGGCAGTTCTTCAGTTGTGGCTTGTAGAACAAGATTTACAATAAAGTCTAATGGTTTTTATAACAAAAGGGTCGCTACGAACGGTAATTACTTGGGTTTGTTGATGGTCTTCCCAGCTAATGTTCTGATGGCTTGAGCTCCCTTTCCCTTTCCTTTAACGAATCGCATTTTTCTGTCAAGAGAGCCATTAAGGCAACAACACGAAGGGATTGCGAATGACGTCCCTTGGCTGGCTAACTTCCTCCGCAGTCTGTGGTCGTACCCCGGGAAACGAGGTCATTTCCAACAGAAACGATTTTCGGAGCAGTAAAATTCCCAAAGTTACCAGCAAAAACTTTCGCGTTTTGTCAGTTAGAATGCTTTTCTTTTTCCTCAATCATTATGTAGGAAATGAAAGATATCTTGCTCAATTAAAAATTCGCATTCAAATTTTAAATCTGATATAACTTTTAGAATAAAAGAGCAATATTTAAAAAAAAGAATTGATATATTTTATTTATTTCTTAAAACAGAATTGATGTAAAACTGCGTTGATGTACAAATTTTGAAGATGTGAATCCGTTTTTTCTGGTGTAAATATGACATGGATGGTAAGTCAGAGAGTTTCCGAAAACTTGAAATTTTGTCGTCTTGGAGCGAGAATCGAACCCGCATCTCCCAGATAGCGCCCGGGAATGCTAATCACTACACCACGACCAAGTCTCAAGTTTCGGATTAATTTGAATAAAACCATCACAGGATTCGCTAGTGAAAGCAACCAGCATTCATGTTTAGCGAATCTGGAGGTTAAGAATCCTATTCCGTGATTGCCCGGAGAAGCAGATAAATCATGAATGGAATACGGGATTACACCATACAATACAAATCCTGACGATGACAATCCGTTTTTTGGTATAAATATGAAAAGGATAGTAAGTCAAATAATATCTGCAAACTTGAAAATTTCGTCCTCCTGGAGCGGAAATCGAATCCGCGTCCCTAGCACCTGTCGTCCTGGAGCGGGAATCAAACCCGCGTCTCTGCTTCGACTAGCGAATCCTGTGATGGTTATATTCAAATTAATCGGAAACTTGAGACTTGGGGTTCTAGGTGGTGTAGTGGTTAGCATACTCGATCGCTATCCGGGAGACCCGGTTTCGATTCCCGCTCCAGAACGCCGACGTTTTCGGATATTATCTGACTTACCATCCATGTTATATTTACACCAAAAAAATACGGATTCGCATCTTCAAAAATTGTATTGTACACAGTAGTCCCATGTTCCATTCATGATGTGTTAACATATGTCTCCAGAACACAAGCATGAAGAAATTAATTTTTTCTAAAAAACTTACGCAGCTGCGTAGAGCCGGAATTATTCTTTGACCAATATCCTAAATACTGAAGATGCTCTTATTCTTTTGATCAGGGGGAGAGGAACCTGCGGCCTTCTAGGCCATTAAGTGCGGCCTTTTGAGTGAATCCAAATTTTGCAGAACGAATGCTTTTAATTTCATTGATATGTTTTTGTTCGTCTTTTATTATTTTAAATTTAAACTTAAAATACTAAAGGGTAAAGGAGGGTTAAACGAAATGATGCTCCCCGACAGGCGGTCACAATTAAAACATTAATAAGTCATGAGGGCTGTTTTGACACCTGCTACACTCATGATTTTGTCCTACGGCTCCTAAAGAACTACAGATGGAATTGATTGAGCTCTCAGACGATGACATTTTAAAGTCCTAATTTGACGCAAAGAAAGATCCAGTTGAAATATATAAAAATGCAATTGAATACCCACGGGTTCGGCAAGGTGCACGAAAAATGCTTTCTTGCTTTTCAAATTTTGCTTGAATCTACATTATCCTACCTAACCCAAATCAAGACGTCCTTTAAGGTCCCAAATGACGGATGCTTATCTGGAGGATCAGCTAAAACTTCGGATTTTCATGTTGCAAACCAAAAATTCAGATGCTTTCCAGCAGAAAACAATCACAACAAAATCATCAAAAGGCTAGTTTAGAATTTTTCATTTTTTGAAGGTTTTTAGTACATAGTAGGATTTTTACAAAGTACATCTAATTAAAGTTTCTTGAATGCAGCCTTGTAAGATTACAGCTAACTTAAGGTGGTTCCACCTAAAGTCTCTGCCTTATGTTTCTAATGGTAAAACTTCTTTACATATTTTTTTCGCAATTATTGTATTCCCAAGGATAAAAATTTGCACATCGATAAAACCAGCTTTAAGTTATAGCATGGGATACTTAAATTAACACTTGCTGAAACGTAACTATAATTAAGCAATCTAACATTTGTTTGTCTACCGACGTCATCAATGCACAGGTAGCGAGCGCCATCTACTAACAGTTCTGAACATTACTCAAATAAAAATGATTGATTTTTAATATAATTATGGTTATGTTGTTGCAAGTATTAAGTATTCCATGCTATAACTTAAAGTTAGTTTTATCGATGTGCAAATTTTCATCCTTGGGAATACATTAATTGCGCAGAAAATATGTACCATTGGAAACATAAGGCAGAGGTTTTAGGTTAAACCACCTAAATGCGGCTTTCCAATATGAAAAGCCGCACCGGTGGCGCAGTGGTCTAAGGCGATGGCCTCTGATTATTCGTCCAAAAGGGGTCCGGGTTCGAATCTGGTGAGGCATGGATGTTGTGTTTGTCTTACGGCACTGGCTCTCTCCCTTCCCCAGAACCAGTTACCCTAAATTAGGGGCGGGCGACTGCTTATAGCCCATTGAGTTGCTCACGGTGGTCGTTAAACATCGAATAAAAAAAAATAAAAATAAAAAAACATGAAAAGGTTCCCCACCTCTGCTTGAAACGAAATACGGTGTTTTAATGTTTTGAAGTTGAATGCTGTCAGCACATTATTTCTTGAACAAACAGCACAGCCATTTCAGTCTAAGATTTAAAGAGATCGGTCAGGATTAATTTGAATGGGAAAAACTCAAGCTGAAATCCAAGTGCTTTAATAAATCCAAATCTGGAAGTCACACGTTTTTCGAAACTTTCCTCTAAGATCAGTAATATGCAGTAGTAATCACATACAAGATTTACAACAATTCGTTGTATCAAGTTCACACGCCCATATAAATCAATCAGTAAGCTCTCACGATCGGACCACACACTATCATCAGCCTCACAAACGAGTTTTTTATTTACCTTTGACCCGCTGTCAGTCTTGCCAGAACATATAAGGGAATTCCTGGAAGTGATAAGAGATTCAGAAGGAAAAATTAACTAAAATTTGCATTAGAATAGAAACTCAAAAGGAAGAGTAAATGACATATGTGCACCGTCCAGTCAAAAAATTGCGACTACCGCTCATGGAAGAAGGAACCGTAACCAGCATCCAGATGGCGCGCTTAGCAACATATGGAAGTGATGTAAGGCATTTAAAAAGACCCGAACTCGTGGACGGTATGCAGTTTCGCGCGAAAATAAGAAAAGGAACTGACCTAATACGGTTTGAAAAAGCCATGATTGCTGGCTACAGACTGAAGGACACAGAAATGGCCGATATTGTGGGCTGTTCACGTGATGCAGTTGTTAAAGTGTTCCAAGAATGGAAAGAAACCGGCAAGACCTGCAGTAATAGGGGCAATAGTTCACGCTCACGGAGCATTGACGACCATGGGCAGCGACAGCTATTCCGTCTAGTATGACCCAACAGACGAGCCACAGTGGAATAACTGGCCAGAGCATTTAATGCAGGCACATCGGGGAGAGTATCGCAGACCACAGTCCAACGAACTCTGCTCTCTATGGGTCTTCGAAGCCGCCGTCCACTCAATGTACCCCAATACGACGGCCAGACATCGACGGTTACAACGTTAATTTGTATCTGAGAGGAGGCATTGGACCATCGAACAGTGGAAGAAAGTCGCCTTTTCAGACGAATCACGTTTTCTGCTTTATGGTGTCGGTGGTTGATGGAGAGTACGGCGAAGCACTGCTGATTAAAATCATTCCGACACGATGCTCAACGAGAAACATGCAGTAAGTGGAATTGTGCTCGTATGGGGTATATTTACCTGGGAATCATTGGGAGCAACCATTTACCCATTTTCTTTGCGTAAGATATCTAACAGAGTGTGTATCGACGGGACACATGCAAGAAACCAGGAGGTGAGTACATATCTGTAGGTATACTACAGCAATCTTGCCCTTTTTTACGCTTTCCAACCGTAGGTTGAAGAAGCGTATATGTTCCAGCTTTGTCCGTCCTCACGATAACGATTCAATGAAATTTTAGTATGTGGTAGGGGACCACCTGGAGACGAACCTTATTGAAAATGGGCAAAATAGGGTCAAAGATCAGGACATAGGAGCGGGATTCATTTCATTGCCCTCATGCGTCATAACTTGCGTATAAATGGTTTAATTTCGATGAAATTTCAGTACGTGAAAATTATCTAAATACGTGGCGTCAGTTGAGTAAATAATCCATCTCTTTTTCCACGTAAAGCAACGCACAGCAACCGAAAAATTGTTATTCGGCCGCCGTCGGGGAATCGAATTCCGAATCTCTCGATATCTAGCCGAGCGCGTTAGCTTTACACCACAGCGGCCAACAATTCACGGTGCTATGTGTTAGATATCGAGATATTCTGGGTTCGATTCCCCGATGGCGGCTGAATAACAATTTTTCGGTTGATTTGCATTGCTTTACGTGGAAAGAGCGATGGATTTATTTACTCAACTGACGCTACGTATTTAGATGATTTTCACCTTAGATCTCGCCCTTTGGATTATTGCTATATTTATATATAGCCAGCAGTGCCGTTTATGCCCACCAGATGGAGACGTCTCAGTAGCTGAGCTTATCTTACGAATTTATGATGTCAGATGCTGACTGAAAAAGAAAAACACACATACCGCCGTGAATTGTTGGCCGCTGTGGTGTAAGGCTAACACGCTCGGCTAGATATCGAGAGATTCGGGATTCGATTCCCCGACGACGGCCGAATAACATTTTTTCAGTTGCTGTGCGTTGCTTTACGTGGAAAGAGCGATGGATTTTATTATATTAGTATGTGGTAGGGGACCCCTGGAAAAGAACCTTATTGAAAATGGGCGAAATTGGGTCAAAGGTCAGGACATAAGAGTGGTATCTATTCCGTTGCCTTTATGCGTCATAACTTACGTGAAAATGCTTCGATTGCTACAAAAAGTTTTCATGTTGTTCCGGAGGTATACTGAAGCGGTCCTGTTGAATATCATCGAAATGGGGTCAAAGGTTAGGACACAGGAGCGAGATTTATTCCACAGCAATTATCCTCATAACTTGGCTAAAAATGCTTCTATTGCGACAAAATTTCAGTATGTTGTTCCGGAGGTACGCTAAACCGGTTCTATTGAATATCATCAAAATGGGGTCAAAGGTCAGGACACAGGAGCGAGATTTATTCCACAGCCATTATCCTCATAACTTTAGTAATAACTAAAATAATCATTTCTGTTATGTTGGAAAGCGTATCATAATCAATGTATTGCATGATTTTACTAACTTGTTACTTTAAGTGCACAAAACTATGGTGAAGCCGAATAAACCAAAACTGTGTCGCAGCCGCAGCTCATGTTTCATTTGAACGACTGTTATATATAGCCATTATATACTAACAGAATGCTCTTGTCATTCTGTGAGTCGAGAGTTGCATTGCGGAACTTATATTTGAATACATGGAAGGCGTAATAGAGTTGGAACCGGGTCAAAGATTTTGAACCCAGACCCGATTCGCTCCGACCCGACCCGAACCGGACCCGTAAATGACCCGGCAAATCTGCTTTGAACTATGAATTCGAAACTCAATTTATATATATGTACATATAAACGTAATATACAGTGTCGGAAAGTGAAAAAAAACACCAAGAAGGAGACGTCTGATACCAACGAAATTTATACAGCAGGATAACGGAATACAGAAGATAACATGAGCAAAACATTATGGCAAAATACAGCTGTATTTGCTGGTAAACTGAAAAATAACATTTCCACGTAACATGGTTAGTACGAGGTTGAACCGCCATGAACTGCGTCACACTGTGCAATTCTGGCATGGAGTTGGTCGTACAGATGTTGGATGTAAGTTTGGGGTATTGAGTTCCAAGCATCCTCAACCTGGACGCGTAAATCGGGGATGGTCGTGGCTGGCCGTGGAGACCGGATAAGTCGTTGTCCCGTAAAATCCCACACGTTCTCAATGGGGGACAAATCCGGTGAACTTGCAAGCCATGGAAGTTGTCTCACACCCTGAAGTGCATGTTGAGTTGCACGTGCCGTGTGTTGGCGTGCGTTATCTTGCTGGAAAACACCATGATGGACCGACCTTACAAATGGCACAACAACGGGCTGAATGATGTTGTTGATGTAGGAGGTGCTGTTTAACGTACCCGGTACAAACCCTAGTTGTGTACGGGATTGATAGCTGATCGCACCCCACACCAGGAGACCAGGTGTAGGCCCTGTGTGTCGCTGGCGGATGCAAGAAGGGTGGAGATGCTCCCCTGTGCGTCTGCGAACGCGCATACGGCCCATCAGAGGCTCCCAAGCAGAATCTGCTTTCATCGCTGAATACGACAGATCGCCATTGCGTTTTCCAGTGCAGACGTTGGCGACACCACTGCAGCCGTTCCTGACGGCGGGCTGGAGTCACAGGTACACATGCCAGAGGCACACGTGCACGTAGTCCTGCATCCAGTAGATGGTTGCGAATTGTTCGCACAGTCACCTCAGGTGCCACGGCAGCTCGGATTTGCGTCGCAGTGGATGTTTTGCTTGACAACGCCGCTCTTCTTATGCGTCGATCCGTCAACTTATCAGTCAGTCTGTGACTCCCGGTTCCACGTCTTCTCGTGTGGGAATGTTCCTCTGACCATCTACGCCACCATCGTACCACCGCCGATACTACCGTCCAATTCGCTACGCAAAACGACGATACGACCACCCGGCCTCGCGGAGTCCGTCTAGACGACCTCGCTCAAAGTCCCATAACTGCTGAAATCGTTCACGTCTTCCATGTCCAGGCATTGCAGCTTCTTCAGGGTCTTCGCACGTGTCCGTATGCCGACGACTGATTACATTCCCTTCGCATCACTCCTTAAATATCACCGACGATAATTTGCATATTATGCCGTGCTGTGGCGTAAGCGCTCACCGATTGGTCCCGAAATTAACATCACACCTTCGTAAACTCGACCCCATTAACATATGTAAATTTCATGATCGTCAGCCAATTCCTTCTTGGTGTTCTTTTTCACTTTCCGCCAGTGTATATATATATTCATCCCAATAACTGCTTAATATTTAATAACTGACATCCTTTTTAATAAGAACATGTGGTTACTTGCTAAATTTTAGTGCCATTTTAGTGCCACTATTTTGTGCAATCCAGAAGTAATGACTGACTATGACCGTGACCATGGAGTATATTACAAATGGAAGTCATTATTTATGATTACACAAAAGTATTTTTAATGTATTTAGAGTGTTCATTCTGTCCACGCTTTGATGGAGGTGCGCATACTTTCATATGGTTCGTTAGATTTTTGGTTCCATAATCTTTTATTGCACCATCAAGCATCTTTCTTTGCAATTATACATTTTCCACATTTTAGACAACAAGCAAGACCAAACAACACAGAATTATTCACCGGTTCCTCAATGAGACGAAACAATTTCCAGCATTCGCTCTTCCCCTTGTGGTTTTCAAGAAGCACGTATTTGTTGGCCTCGACGTCTTTCTCAACCTCCTTAATATTGAATTCACCCATATTAACAAATAAGGACTTAATTTCGACATGACATGTCATGGGACCGGCATGTTAGCACATCAATCGAAAACCTCTGAATGCTCCATGTAAATAATGCGATGTGAAAAGTAACACTTAGTCATACAGTGAACTTCGCACCAAGAGAGTCAATCAGCTGAGAAGCAGGCGAATGGCGTTTTCCTGTATCTTGCCCTAGGCAATCGCACTGTAAAAGAACGCAAAGGAAGTATCTTTTTACGATATGGTGTCGGTGTGTCTGACGTCAGTCTGTGGAAATCTTCGTTGCTTTAAGAAAGAGACGATAATATTTTTGCATGTCAAATCTTTATTCACTCCGTGGGCACCAGTATCGACTACAGAATTCCACAACCCGCATTTTTCTTTGGAAAACATTTTTCTCTCTTCAAAAATAAAACGGGAATAATCAGGTCGGGAACACCATGACCCGATCCGTTGGACCCCGCTAGAAATTGTCGACCCATTTCCATCTCTGAGGCATAGCTGAGTCTCAAAGAGCAGCATTTCTTTTTCCAAAATTTTGTGTGACTCAGCCTGTTCACCTGACTTCACAATTAGAAATTTTCACTTAAATTGCATATTTAAAAAAACTCGCTGAGAAACAGGGCGATAAAAGTTTAAGGGAGGATTCTCATTTTTATGCTAAAATTACGGCTTTTTTTTTTTGGAGAGTTTATTGTTGAAACTATGCAATCCATTGATTCCAAAGTAGGTACATCTATTTATTATCGCTTCAGGTATTTACAAAACATTTTTTAATAAATTTCGGGAAGAATCACGCCCGCAAATCCCCCTCGACCATGACACTGCGCGAAGATCCACTGTCGCTGGTTGGCATGGTTTCTCCACTCCAGGTGATCTGAAACAAAAAACTCGAACCGCCTTTTACTCTATTCACAAGTAGTTATCGTTTGGTAAATCAGAAAGAAAATACATATATATTTCAGGAAATGGTGACTTGTCAAACTCAAATTATCAATTTAGCTCAGAAAAATTGACAATGTTTTTTGCTATTAAAAAAAACCCTTAACGTATCGCGTTTCTGGTTCATCAAACGATAAAAGGGTGTTTGCTGAACATGCAGTTTTACATTTGAAATCGATTGATCCAATAGGTTTTGAAATATCATGTCAACCATTCGTGAAAAAGCTGTTTTCGAGAAAAACGCATTTAAAGTTTCAAGTACAGTTTACGGAGGCATATCCAATACTTACACTATTTTTATGCTAATCTGCTATACCAGGGCTATACAGTGTTCCTTCCTCTGCTTCTTAGAACTCGTTTAGAGACACTTGCTCGCTTCCACGCCTTGTAGGATCCTCTTTTGTGGCTTCGAGGCTACGTCTCGACGATCTCTGCAGACGCTTTTCGTCCCGCGCGTTGGCAAATATCGTCTTTTGCTCGCCAATAACGATTCCTATCGTTGTCATCATTTTCAGTACGGCAGAAAACATTTCATTAAAAATTCCTGCTGCTACAAAAGCTGCCTTTTTTTATGGTTGTTGAGCCACAATGATGATGTTTGGGCCAGAACTGCCAAACAGTAGAATTGAAACTTTCGTTGTTGTTTTGAGTGCCATCACCCAAGCACCTTTCTAGCAACTCTCTTGGTGACAAATCGTTGTAAATCGGCTTTATAGCATTTTCGAATCTTTATGAAGTGGCGGTTCGTGATTGAATTCGTCCAGAGTTTTCTCAGCTTCGACTTTGCGTCAGTTGCACCAACTCTGTGACTCCACTGGATAATAACATATTATAACTTGGCCAATTTTGCGGATTTCGACTTGAAATTTGGTACACACGTTCTTAAGACCTGAAATAATAAAATAACGTAAAAAAAATCAATTTTTTTGACCAAAAAAATGAGAGCCCCCCTTAAACTAACTTAAAGAATATGTCATCCCTAATGGAGATTCATCGCGGTCTTTCTGCTGCACTCCTTTACCGAGACTGCCTTCTTTCCTCAGTTTATCCTATTCTGATGTACTCCCTACCAATATCTGTCAAACTTATCTTCCACTGTACGGTTCAATTAACTATCCAGAAGAATGTGATGTTCAGTGGCTTTTTCTTGACAGCAGTCTTCCCACTCAAGTTCACCTCGAAGTTTAAACATCACCTCATCTGCATTTTATCGTCTACCTAATTATGCCGGTGATGCCACTCATATGTATGTTTATCAAGTGCCAATTTCTTCAACCGCTGTTCACTCTGGTCTTCCGTATTATATCCTTGGTCTGCACAGTGTAGCATGATCTCTTGGGTTATTCCTTTCTTTCAAATACCAGTTTTTCTTCAGTTCTATGTACCACATCTGCCGTTACCTTTTTGTTCTTGCAAACTATGTAGTCTAAGTTCATCATATGTCGTTTGCCAATACATCTTCTAAAAGCCAACTCAACAAGCTCAACAGCAACTTCTCCGTGTTCCGTTGACGTCTTCTCTCACGTATTCCGCATGACTATAATATGGCAGTCCAGTCTCACATAACTTATATTCTTCACAAAACGGGATCCAAATTATTGCTGGCGTTCGGTCGCTGCTAATGAGAAAGTTCAGGAATCCTTTTAACCATGTGGTTTAAATACTTGTATAAATTCGTTTTTGACTACTTTAAGCCGCTCTGTTATCCTGTTTTTACTTCTGCCTTCATTGCTTATCACACTCTTGTGACTCTTAACCTGATTGTAAGGCCCCTGGATTTTTCTCAATCTAGCTTTGTTATCCTGCTTTTACTTGTGCCTTCACTGCTCAGCTGGGTCTTGTGAGTCTTAACACTGACTGTATGCGTCAGGCCCTAGGGTTTTTCTCACTCTAGCTCTGTTATCGTGTTTTCACTTGTGTCTTCACTGCTCATCAGACTCTTGTGACTCTTAATACTGACTGTATACGTCAGGGCCAAGGATTTTTCTCACTCTACCTCTGTTTTCCTGTTTTCACTTGTGTCTTCACTGCTCATCAGACTCTTGTGCCTCTTAACACTGACTGTATGCGTCACGGCCTAGGGTTTTTCTCACTCTACCTCTGTTTTCCTATTTTCACTTGTGTCTTCACTGCTCATCAGACTCTTGTGACTCTTAACACTGACTGTATGCGTCAGGTCCTAGGGTTTTTCTCACTTTAACTCTGTTATCCAGTTTTTACTTGTGCCTCAACTCCTCATCAGACTCTTAACAGTGACTGTATGCGTTATGCCCGAAGGTTTTTTTCACTCTAGCTGTGTTATCCTGTTTTCACTTGTGTGTTCACTGCTCATGAGACTCTTGTGACTCTTAACACTGACTGTATGCGTCACGGCCTAGGGTTTTTCTCACTCTAGCTCTGTTATCCTGTTTTTACTTGTGTCTTGACTGCTCATCAGACTCTTGTGACTCTTAACACTGACTGTATGCGTCAGGCACTAGGGTTTTTCTCACTCTAGCTCTGTTATCCTGTTTTTACTTGTGTCTTGACTGCTCATCAGACTCTTGTGACTCTTAACACTGACTGTATGCGTCAGGCACTAGGGTTTTTCTCACTCTAGCTCTGTCATCCTGTTTTTACTTGTGCCTCAACTGCTCATCAGACTCTTAACAGTGACTGTATGCGTTATGCCCGATGGTTTTCACACTCTAGCTGTGTTATCCTGTTTTCACTTGTGTGTTCACTGCTCATCAGACTCTTGTGACTCTCAACACTGACTGTATGCGTCAGGCCCTAGGGGTTTTCTCACTCTAGCTCTGTTATCATGTTTTTACTTGTGCCTCCACTGCTGAGCAGACTCTTAACAGTGACTGTACGCGTTAGGCCCTAGGGGTTTTCTCACTCTAGCTCTGTTATCCTGTTTTTACTTGTGCCTTCACTGCTCATCAGAATCTTGTGAATCTTAACACTGACTGTATGCGTCAGGCCCTAGGGGTTTTCTCACTCTAGCTCTGTTATCATGTTTTTACTTGTGCCTCCACTGCTGAGCAGACTCTTAACAGTGACTGTACGCGTTAGGCCCTAGGGGTTTTCTCACTCTAGCTCTGTTATCCTGTTTTTACTTGTGCCTTCACTGCTCATCAGAATCTTGTGAATCTTAACACTGACTGTATGCGTCAGGCCCTAGGGGTTTTCTCACTCTAGCTCTGTTATCATGTTTTTACTTGTGCCTCCACTGCTGAGCAGACTCTTAACAGTGACTGTACGCGTTAGGCCCGAGGGTTTTTCTCACTCTAGCTCTGTTATCCTGTTTTTACTTGTGCCTTCACTGCTCATCAGACTCTTGTGACTCTTAACACTGATTGTATGCGTCAGGGCCTAGGGTTTTTCTCACTCTAGCTCTGTTATCCTGTTTTCACGTGTGGCTTCACTGCTCATCAGACTCTTGTGACTTTTAACACTGACTGTATGCGTCAGACACTAGGGTTTTTCTCACTCTAGCTCTGTCATCCTGTTTTTACTTGTGCCTCCACTGCTCATCAGACTCTTAACAGTGACTGTACGCGTTAGGCCCTAGGGTTTTTCTCACTCTAGCTCTGTTATCCTGTTTTTACTTGTGTCTTGACTGCTCATCAGACTCTTGTGACTCTGAACACTGACTGTATGCGTCAGGATCTAGGGATTTTCTCATTCTAGCTCTGTTATCTTGCTTTTACTTGTGCCTCCAATGCTGAGCAGACTCTTAACAATGACTGTACGCGTTATGCCCTAGGGTTTTCTCACTCTAGCTCTGTTATCCTGATTTTACTTGTGCCTTCACTGCTCAGCAGACTCTTGTAACTCTTATGCGTTAGACCCTGGGTTCTCATCCTATCTCACTTTTCCTGATTTTACTTGCGACTTCACTGCTCATCACACTCTTGTGACTTAACACTGACTGCATGGGTTTTTTTCTTATCTTAGCTCTGTCATCCTACTTTTACATGTGTCTTCATTGCTCATGACACTCTTGTGACTCTTAGCACTAATTACATGCATTAAAGATTATACTCTAAAAAAATCTCATATGTATCAAAGACAAAGAAACAAAGCTGCTTAAAACTAGCGGAAATAATTAGCAGCACTCTGAAAGCAGTGCTCGTTAGGTTTTACAATCCTCCAGCTACTTTGATTCTTTTTCCGGGGAATGAAACATCAGGAATATTTTGCTTCCATTTGTTAAAGCACTTTGTATTGAAAAACACAATATGTAAATAAAGTTTCATAATGTTCTCCTCTATTTGAAACAATTTTACATCACCATCAATACAAAGGAAACATTTCATCCATTGCGACTGACGATTTCCAAACTCTGAAGGAGTTTATTAGTTTGATACAGTTGATGTTCAAACAGTCATAAAAAAATAATGTTCACTGTGCTGTAGATACCGAGTTTAAGATAGGATAATATGAGGAAGATCGCCAGTAATACTTTTCCTGGGAATAATCTCACTTCCTTGAAATGTAATTAGACAGAAAAGGAGTATTTTGGCTTTTCGTGCATCGTCAGTTCAGGTAAATATTCCACAGGCCTTTGTTTGCATAAGGGAAACTTCCGTCGAAACTTCGTTAAAACAGGATATGTATCACGTGGTAGGAAACAAAATGTCTTCCGGCCATGGCATATTTCCGTCATTAAAAGTAATTAAAGGACCGTCCTTCAAATCACAGAACGCTACATCCCGTCGGCAATGGGTTAAATCAAAACCAAATGGGAAATCCATTAATACAGCATCAAAACTGCCTTAGTTTGATGATAAAAATAATTAACATCCTTCTCTACCCCACAAGTTAAATTATCACCAAATCTGCTTTGCAAGTTTATTAAGCAAACTCGGAAATCAGATAAGAATCAGCTTATACCATTTGATACACGCGAACTCTATTCAAGGAGACATACACATTCATAGATGTTTATGTATTTCGATATCCTTTCAAAAACAAATCGCAATAAAGGGAACAGATTTGTGCGAAATGTTAAGTTTCCACTGCTGAAATCTTTTGAATTATGCCGTTATGTTATTTAAATAAAAGAGAAATAGCACCTGAATAAAATGAAATTCCATGCGCCAGATACTGCTCTTTTCACTGTTAAAGTCTCGTCACTTCGTCAATGATTTGATCTTACATACTTAGAAGAGAAACATAACAACTGTAGTATAGTCAATGATATTATCTTGTATTCTTTGAAAACGTACATAATACCCGTACCTCTTCACTGATATTATCTTATATACTTAGAAAAGAAACATAGCATCAGTAGTCTCGTCACTTATATTATCTCACATTCCTAGAAAAGAAGCATACTATCCGTAGTCTGGGCACTGATGCTACCTTATATTCTTAGAAAAGAAACATAACGTCCTTAGCCTTATCACTGATATTACGTTGTGCTCTTAAAAAAGAAACATAACGTCCGCAGTTTCGTCACTGATATTGTCTTATATTCTTGGAAAGAAACATAACTTCCGTAGTATCGTCATTGATATTTTATATTTTTAGAAAGGAAACGTACCATCCGCAGTCTCGACACTGACATTAGCTTATATTATTGGAAAAAAGGCATAACATCCCTAGTATCGTCCTTGGTATTATAGTCTTGGAAAGAAACATAACATTCATAGTATCGCTACTGATATTTCCTTGTATTATAAGAAAAGAAACAACATCCGTAGTATCGGTACTGATATTTCTTTGTATTATTAGAAAAAACATAACATTCGTAGTATCGCTACTGATATTTCTTTGTATTATAAAGAAAGAAACATAATATCCGTAGTCTTTCATTCACATTACCGTATGCTCTAAGGAAAGCCCGTAGTCTGGTCACTCATGTTACATTATATTCTTTGAAAAGAAACATAACATTCGTAGTCTCATCATTGATATTACGTTATACTCTTAGAAAAGAAACATAACGTCTGCCGTCTCGTCATTGATATTGTCTCACATCCTCGGAAAAGAAACAAAATTCCCGTAGTATCGTCACTGATATTACTGTATTTTATATACTTAGAAAAGAAACATAAGATCCGCAGTCTCGTCACTGATATTAACTTATATTATTGGAAAATAATCATAACATTCCTAGCTTCATCCTTGGCATTGTTATTTTGGAAAAGAAACATAACATCTGTACTCTCTTCATTGTTATTATATTCATGGAAGAGAAACATAACATCCACAGTATCGCTATTGATGACATTTCCTTGTATTATAAGAAAAGAAACAGCAACCGTAGTATCGCTACTGATATTTTTTGTATTATAAGAAAAGAAAGGTAACATCCATACTCTCTTCATTGGTACTGTACAATGTGTTCTTGGAAAATAAACATAAAATCCGTAGTATCGCTACTGATATTTCTTCTAATATTAGAAAAGAAATATAACCTTCGCACTATCGCTACTGATATTTCATTGTACTATAACAAAAGAAACATAACATCTGTAGTATCGCTACAGATATTTCCTTGTAATATAAGAAAACAAACATAACATCCGTAGTCGGTCACTCATATTACCGTATGCTCTTAGGAAAAAAACATAACATCCGTAGTCTCGTCGCCGATATTATCTAATATTCGTTAAAAAGACAGGAAGTAGCTTCCACAAGTGGCCCTTCAGCGGCCCTGCAAGCACGTGCCAAAAATGATGGCTAGCCTAATGTGGTCCACTAGTTTCTCGGTAGTGGCAGCCGGCAACCACGTGACGTAACTGATGGCTTGCCGAATCTTTTCCGCCAATTTCCCAGTAGTAGTCATAAAAATTAATCAAGGATAAAAGCAGGTTCCCAAAGCTACAACTTTTTTTTCACCCTTACGAAACTTCTGAATTACAGCACTGCGCTGGGGAAATTTTTTAACGGATCGGAAAAACACCCATTTAGATCACGGTGCATACGAACCAGGGCTGTCGGCATGGGAGGCGAGCTCTCTACCGACGGGACTAATTCAACACCCGCGAGCGGATGCTTGAAGCTATCTCTTTCCTTCAGAATTGGTAATCGAATGGTTCTCTCTTTCATTTTACAATATTGCGAGGTATTTTTCATAAACGTCAGTTTCATATAATTCATAAATTTATTTTTTCAACGTAACGATAGTTTTTTTTTTTACCTTAAAGAAACCACTGATTTTCAAGAAGTGTACCTCCAAGAAGTGTACTGTCTTTGTCGTCTTGAAAGGCGATTGTTGAATTAATATATATTTACCCGGGTTCGTGTCACATTCTGTTACATTTTTAACGTTGTATCTTTTCTTTCCATTGTCCGAAGCTACATTTGTTTTACAGAGGAAAGATATTTGATTTTACTTCTCGTTATTTTTAGAAGCGAATTCCTCCCAGTCTTGTGTATTCAACCCACGGATGAGTATATTATATGCACAACGCGTTGCTTTTTTTCTTTCAAATAGTTAATAAATTTTGTACGCGTATAATTTTTTTTCAACAAACGTTTTTTTAATGTTTTTCCAGGACATTTGTTTGAAGCGGTTTCAAATTATTTCTTGATATTCACCCACTCCATTCCCTGAATTGTTATTCATGAGAATAGAATGGCTGTAATCTAGGATTTCATGGCTTAATCTGATATCTTCGTGGACGTTGAATTTCATTAGGAAATTAATTCGCCTCTCTACATATAGATTTTTTTCTTAACATCCACTAAAATAACACGAAGGCGATAGCGTCGTCTTCAACTAACTGGTACCATGAGAGGCACATCAAGTGTTGCTTCTGCGCATGCGCAGTCCCGTTGCTTCCATCTGCTGTTGGGTTACATTGGTTGCCAGCTACGGGCCAATAGTGGCACTTGCTTGGAGGCCCACAATTTACGGTGATGCTGCAGGGCCATCAATGGCTCGCCAACTGATAGCGCTGCCACCAACGGACCGCTACCGGGCCGCGAGCGGGAGATTTCAACCAGAAGTGACCCATGACAGCCAGCTGGTGGCCAGCATTTTCCCAGCACTTGTGTTTTTGCTGGCTTAGGAAATTAATTCGCCTCTCGACATATGTTTTTCTTTCTTAACATCCATTAAAATAACACGATGATGATAGCGTCGTCTTCAACTAGCTGGTACCATGAGAAGCACAGCAAGTGTTGCTTTTGCGCATGCGCAGTCCCGTTGCTTCCACCTGCTGTTGGGGTTGCATCGGTTGCCAGCAATGGGACACTAGTGGCACTTGCTTGGAGGGCCACAATTTACGGCGATGCTGCAAGGCCATTAATGGCTCGCTAATTGATAGCGCTGCCACCAACGGACCGCTACCGGGCCGTGAGCTGCAGATTTCATCCAGCAGTGACCCATTACTGCCAGCTGGTGGCCAGCAGTTTCCCAGCACTTGTGTTTTTGCTGGGGAACGATAGACTGCTTATAGCCCTTAGAAAGCTGAACCCAATGGCCGAGTGATCTGCAGGGCTGACATTTACCCATTCGTCCGAAATGGGCCCAGGTTTGAGTACGGGATGAGGCATGGGTGATGTGTTTCTCTAGATCTCTCCTCTCACTAGAACAATAAGCCATAAATTAGGGACGAACGAGTAGGTATAAGATATTTATTTGCTCGTGGTGGACGTTAAACTTCACCGACGTAAAAATTATCCTTAAAAAGCTCCTACGCATTAGTTTGTTGATCATTTCTTTGCTCTTCAAGGCAGATGATTTTTTTCTTTTGATTGGAGGTTTGACGATCACGGTGAGCACCTCAATGGGCTATAAGTAGTCGCCCGTCCCTAATTTAGGTCCAACGGTTCCAGAGAAGGGAGAGAGGCAATGCCGTAAGACAAGCACAACACCCATGCCTAACCGAGATTCGAACCCAGACCCCATTCGGACGAATGATCAGAAGCCATCGCTTAGACAACTGCGCCACCGGGAAGACACATTGAATATTCATAAGCACCACAAAACGTCAATACCACAGACCGATTCTGTAAAATATCTTGTAGTTACCGACTTACAATATGTATTTTCATAAGCTCCGCTTCATTTCGTGGCACTCGGAGCTTATAAAATGTGCACTGTAAGTCGCTGGTACCTTGCAGGATCGGTCGGTGTTATTGAAGTTCCACGGTGATCTTTATTAATTGTTCTAACCTGGCGATGCCTAAATTGATTATTCAGATATAATATTATGTTTTCTGATGGGCTATGTCATGCAGGATATTATTACCTGAACGAGAAGGGGTACTTGAGATGATGCAATTTTTCACGGGATCGAAATATGATCCAACGATCACACAAAGCCACGATATCCATCATCTCTTTCCCTCTCTCTCTCTCTCTCTCCGCATAAAACGAATTCTTCGCTCCTATTATCCCCCTGCTTCGATGGCGGTTTGGAATAATCTCAAAGATTTATGGAGTTCATTTAAATGTCCATATTGGCGGCATAATTCACCATTACTTTTGAAATCTGTTGTGTGTTCCTCCGCCATTCCCGGACGTCTCCGTATCCCAGCTCTCATTCTGCAAGGTCCCGACTCATCATCATCATTACCGTTATCATCTCCATTTTTATCTCACTCTTATTCGTTTGCTTATTTTAAGGATAGGACAACCATTCATTTCTCTCTTTAAAGATAATGTAGACGTTTTCTTTTCTGTTCATATGCTGCAAAGCAACAATAGGATATAGATATTAATTGAGAGTTTCCCTGAAAATTCCCATTATCTTTTTATTTTTCTGTGACATTAATCATTTGAAAAGTAAAGCCGTTTACCTCTACGCTAAATGAAAAAAAAAAGATATGTATGAGGAGGGATTAAGAAAATCCTCCGTTTAAAAGCATTTTAAGAAGTCCAATTTATTTTTCATTTCCCATTCTTGCCGCTTGACGTGCATGGGAGCCTTTAAAAGGAAATCGGCTTGGAATAAATTAATCCTCCCCACCCACCAGAATCCTCCGGGATGGGTAATTTTAAACCTTCGCAAGAGCCACGTTGAAGGAAGAAAATGAAAATGAACAAATTAATACTTTGTTTTCCTTTCGCACGTTTTATATAATAAGCTGGATTCTGAAAGAAATAATACGCTGGCCGCTGCTTGCAGATTTCCGGTAATTTATTTCCTTTCTTTTTACTTTCACTGAATTCGGTATCTAAAGATATGGGAGACAATAAAAAAATTCGAGCGTAACGTACACTTAATGGACAAAACATTAGAGATACCTAGCGTGTTGGTCCACCTCTAGAGTGAATAATAGCCTGTACACGACGAAGCACGGACTCTACCGAATGCCGGAGGCTTTATGGAGGTAATGCCTGCCATGCCTGTTGCAGATTTGTCCACAAACCATCCCTGACAGCTTCTACAGGGTTTATTTCCGGGAATCTTGGGGCCCATTGACTGGTTCCAAACTGAGATGAGTGTTGTTCGAGCCATGCCTGTGTGGTTGCGCGCTGGTGAGGCTGCGCATTGTGCTGCTGGAACAGACCATCTGCCGCGGGATGAGCGGAGGACATGAAAGCATGTAGGTGATCAGCCAGCTCATGCTGGTAGCGCGCAGCGGTTAAAGACATCTCCAGACATACTAAAGGATCTAATGTGTTCCGTGAGAAGGCTCCCCAAACTATCGCAGAGAATAGAGTCGACGGGGCCATGGCCTCGTGCTCTCGACGCCACACCCACACTGTTCCGTCAGCTTGGTAGGTCTGGAATCGGAATTCATCTGACCACAGGACGAGGCGCCACCCGGTAGAGGTCCAGGTTTGATATTCCCGACACCAGGCGAGGCGTAATGTCTGATAATGGGCAGTCAACTGGCACAGGAGTAGGGCGTCTGCTCCTGCAGTCGAGGGTATAGAGCATGCGCCGTACTGAAGTTTAACCTGGATGTGATTTTCGCCACCGTTCCCAAGCGGTCAGTCTGTACCAGTCTGTATAGTCTACGTCGATCCCGGTCATCAAGAGCGAGTGGTCGGCCAACGCTTGCTCACTGGGCACTGGTTCGTCCGTCGATGGTATACTAGCGATACACCCTTGATACGGTTGCCCTCCGGAAACCTAGGGTTCTTGCCACTCGGGCAACAGAATGACTCATCTGTCTTGCGCCCACAATGCGTCCACGCTCAGTTTACCACATTTACCCATGTTCACCGATTGCGACACACTATTGGGAAGATCAGATCAGATCGTATGTGGAGGATTTTGGGAAGGGAGTGTGTCTTAAACAACCCTTAGAAATAGGAAGCTAGGAGATTTGGGCTAGAGTGCCCGATTGGAAAGTCACACGCGGAAGCGAGGTAGTAAGGGGGAGGAAGACGCCCTTATTTATGACCAGGGGAAGGGGCGATACCCGTAGTCCGAAGACTTCACGTGCCCATCCGACGCACGGCGGATATTTAGTGGTTCGAGCGTTCGTACCTTCCCGGGATCGAACCTGAGGTTCCTCCGTGGCAGTCAGTCACGAACGTTGATCACTAGGCCATCCGTGGCCCACTGTTCCAACAAAGCCCTTCTCTCCGCCTATTTATCGCATGCGTTCGGTTTTGGTTTGCTCCACTCTGCGCGGAGAAATGTCCATGTCAACTGCTCATCACCACTCTCTCTATTGTGCTTTTTACTGAGTGTACTTCTGCTTTATGTTCTGCATCTTTGTTTTAGATACCGCCACCGCAATCACATTACTCTTTGATTAACAAAAAAATTCCTATCCTGCAAACGGGACATGAAGTTTTGGTTTCCTATAACTTTTCTTAGTATCGATAAGTTGTAAGGTGAACTGTTTTTTTATTTTTATTTTTTTTATGGCAATTACTACCCTCAAAACTAACAAAGCAAAGCGCCTCGGTGGCGCATTGGTCTAAGAGATGGTTTATGTGGTCTAAGCGATGGCTCATGACCATTCGCCCGAGAAGGATCCGGGTTCGAATCCCGGTGAGGCATGGATGTTGTGTTTGTCTTACAGCACTGGCTCTCTCCCTTCCCTGGAACAAGTGACCCTCAATTAGTGACGGGCGACTGCTTATAGCCCATTCAGTTGCTCATGGTGGTTCTTAAAATTTCAATTACAAAAAAAAAAAAAAAAAAAACTATTCGGCAACATGTATTAGTTTTAAAATTGTTTTTTTGGATATTGTTATAGAATTGAATTTCTAGTGCGGTTTTTTTTCTGAAAAAGAAATCAAGAAAGTCCGCTGAATATTTAATATACCTTAAATGTTCATCTGCATTTACCAAAAAATTAAAACTCAATACAGACATTCTCCGTAGCCGAGCAACAAAAGTGAAAAAAAATTTAGAAAATTCTCATAAATCCTTGTGTTTATGTATAGATAAAATTAATTTTTACTATTTTTTGCCGTAATGAACGAATGAAGATTATTAATACTTTAATACTTATTACAGTGGAACCTCGGTTATACGTTTCTCAGTTATACGTTTATCACCATTATACGTAATTCTGCGCTAGTCGCGATATTTTGCTATAGTTTCTATCGCTTTTTCAGTTCGGTTATAAGTAATTCCTTTACACCGTTTTTTTATTAACGCTTTCCAACCGTAGGTTGAAGAAGCGTATATGCTCCAGCTTTGTCCGTCCTTCTGTCCGTCGGCACGATAACTCGCGTACAAATGGTTCGATTTCGATGGCATTTTAGTATGTCGTAGGGGACCACCTGGGGACAAACCCTATTGAAAATGGACGAAATGGGGTCAAAGGTCACAACATAGGAGCGGGATCCATTCCATTGCCCTTTTGCGTCATAACTTGCATAAATATGGTTCGATCTCGATGAAATTTTTATATGTGGTAAGGGACCACCTGGGAAGGAACCCTGTTCAAAAGAGGTGAAGTGGGGTCAAAGGTCAAGACATAGGAGCGGGACCCATTCCATGCTCTTATGTGTCATAACGATTTCGATGAAATTTTAGTATGTCGTAGGGGACCACTGGGGACGAACCCTATTGAAAATGGATGAAATTGGGTCAAAGGTCAGGACATAGGATCGGGATCCATTCTATCGCCCTTATCCCATACTGTTAAAGGAACACTTCTTGTATGTATGTAAATTTTATTTTGAAAACGGCTCTAAGGATTTTGATGAAAATCGTTAACCTACCGTTTTCTGGTACTAGAAATCTATTTAGCTTGATCTGGACTTTCGGATAATTCGTGTAGTGGGTTAAATAATCAACAACGAATTACCACGTTTTAGTGTCATGGCGTCGTCCCATTAATGTAACCCATGCTTAGAAATCTTATGACGTCACAGTCTCGCGATTGAGATGTTGGCGCGCGGCCACGCAATCTCTCTCATTGCGTCACGCGTTTTGTGTGGATCCTATTAAAGTTTTATGACATCACACTCTTTCGAGCAGATGGTCGCAATTCCCATCTGCCTCATTACGTCACGCGTTTTGTGCGTATGTCCGTCCACACGATAACTCGCTTAAAAATCGTTCGATTTCGATGAAATTTTAGCATGTGGTAGGGGAACATCAGAATCCTCCTCCATTATAACGTGAGACTACACTTGTCATAAACAACGAACAGAAACTACACAAACTGAGGTTTGAAACCATTCAGTCTACTCGCCTGATTTGGCACCTACCGATTTACACCTGTTCATGTCTTTTAGCAGTTACTTCAAGAACTGTGAAATCATACGTTTGTCCGTGTCACCTCACTCCGGAGTAAGTCGCTCTCCCAACTGAGCTACGCGGACATGTGCTCTCACTGCTGACTGTCTTTATCTCATGTGCGTCCTGCGGTGCAGGCACGTCACATCTCCCCCTCGGAGAGAGGGTCAGGGGCATGTCCCACGGGTCAGCCGGGACCACGTGTCGTTGTAGGCAGTCATCCAGTGAAGAAAGTGCGTTTGAGAAATCCCAGACAAGTTGGTGCGTGGAACGTAACATCACACTGATTTATTTTTTCGAAGCAGTGAAGAAGGGATTCTCATTTTCCCTGTGTTGAGGGGTGATGAGAACATCACATCATTGCGAGAAACGTAACAGCCATGGGGATGTTCAGGCGCCAGTATTACGTGCAAGTTCGTCCGCGTCGGGAATCGAAGCCTGGTCCCCTCATTCCGAAGTAATTTGCTCTCCCAACTGAGCTGAGCGGACACGTACTCTCTGCAGATTTGTCGTCTTGACACATGTTTTCACCTCTGTAGTGCGTCACATGATCTCCCTTTTCATTTTTTTAGCACGTCTTCTGTAAAAAAAAAGATCGTGCTTATATTATCGGTTTGTCTGTCCGTCCGTCTGTACCCACGATATCTCCGCAACTATTAGTCCAATTTGAAACATTCTTTTTGCATTAAGAAGCTTAAAATATGCGAATGATGATCCTTTATCTCGTTTTTTTTACGATGTACAATTTCGCCGCTAGAGGGCGTAAATGCAGATGATGTCGAATTCAGAAATACGTTTTATTCCACATATTTGCTTCTAAACATCCGATTGAAAAAAATTATTTTATCTTTCAATTCCATTTATGGTGAAGAGTATTTTAGATATAGTTATTTTTTCAAATAACGCACAGATTTTCTGTTAGGGGGCGTAAAAGTAAATTACATTTTCCCCGATAACTCTGCTTCTAAAACTCCAATTTGAAAATTTTGTTCTTCAGCGGATACACCTCCTACTGAAAAATCTTTTGCATATAATTTCAAATTGTTGGTAAAGAACACTTTGGCCACCAGGAGGCGTAAGTGTTAATTTTTACTTCTGATGTATTTGCAATAAAATCTGAGCTTCTAAATTATCGATTGAAAAAATTCTTTCGTGGACTGATGCCACTCCCTTCGATAAACCTTTTCGAAATATCTTCTTCTTCAAATATTTCCCAGTTTCTCCGCCAGGGGGCGTAGATGCATATCTTGTTTGTGTCAATATCACTACTTTTAGGTATCCGATTTGAAAAATTCCTTCTTTCTTGGATAGTGTTTTCAGTGTGACATGTTTTTCACTTAATTTCAAAATTTTCTAGTAATACATAGATTTTCCGCTAGGAGGCGTGGAGGTAAATTGCGTTTTCCCCTATATATCTGCTTCTAAATTTCCGATTTGAAAAATTCTTTCTGCACCGGATACAGCTCCTCGTGGTAAATCGTTTGCACATACATTCTAATTTTTGTAAAAAATGGTTTGGCCACCAGGGGGCGTAAGTCTTAATTTCCGCTTCTAATTTATTTGCAGCAAAATATGAGCTTCCAAATTCTCGATTGAAAAAAAACGTCTTTTGTTGACCGATACTTCTCATGTCAGCAAACCTTTTAGAAACATTTTCTTCTTAAAATAATGCATGGTTTCTACGCCAGGGGGCGTAGATGTATATCATATGTTTGTCAATATCTCTACTTCTAGAAGTCTGATTTGAAAAATTCCTTCTTTGTTGGATAGTGTTCCCGATCCGAAATGTTTTTGCAATAAATTCAAAATTTTCAAGTAAATCGTAGACTTTCCACTAGGGAGCCCAAAGGTAAATTTTGTTTTCTGCGTTATTTCTGCTACTAAAACTCCGGTTTGAAAAATTCTTCCTGTATCGCATGCAAGACCTGATGGAAAATATTTTTGACATAATTTCTAATGTTTGGTAAAGAATATTTTGGCCACCGGGGGTCATAAGTGTTAATTTCTGCTTCTGATGTATTTGTAGCAAATTCTAGGATCCTGAAACTCGACAATTTTATTTTTTCTTGGGCCGATACAGCTGATATGGATAAACCTTTTGAGAATACTTTCTCCCTAAAATAATGCAGGGTTTTCACACCAGGGGACGTAAAGTCACATCTTATTTTTGTCGATATCTCTGTTTCTAAGAGTCCGATTTGAAAAATTATTTCTGTGTTGGAGAGCGTTTTCGGTGCGAAATGTTTCTGATATAAGTTCATGTTTTTCTTAACGCAGAAGTCTGCAACCAGAGGGCGTAAGCTCACGATTTCGTTCACAGCAATATCTGAGGGATTAAAACCTGATCGAAAAACTTCTTTCTTCCGTCAGATACTATTGTTTTCCTTCCCATTCCATTGAGTTTGAATAGCTTTGATAAATTTAATTTGCGTCAGAACGGATTCAAAAGACGTGCTTTTTACACCCGAAAATTCGGTGTCATCTTTCTTGTTTGTTTGTTTTTGTTTTTTATTTTGAAACGAATTAGGAATTTTTCATTAATTCCAAACAATGTGTGGAACAAACATCACACATTTTTTTGAAAAACCCAATGGCTAGAGGATCCATTTTTGACAATCGGGCGCCAATGTGAAATCACAAGTTTGTCCGCGCCGGCATCAAAGCCGTGTCCCCTCACTCTGGAGTAAGTCGCTCTCCCAACTGAGCTACGCGGACATGTGCTCTCACTGCTATCTGCCTTTATCTCATGTGCGTCCTGCGGTACAAGCACGTCACAGAACATGACCTTCGGAGACTGAGAGGAGGCCGAAATTACATACCGTGACTTTCCTGCATCCTGGGAGCCAGATTTCTTCCACACTTGGCATTGAAGCACATGTCACTCGCTGGCAGATGTGCGCAGCTGCTGAAGACGCCTATTTCGAATAAAACAAAGTTGTGTGCTATGATGTATATCTCTTTCATTTTTATCCAGAAAATCGGTTAATATTTTCCGAACGACGTGGTACCATAAATTTTCTTCATAAGGATTCCGAAAAAGTGAGAACAGAGTTTTTTCGTTAACGTAAAAAAATAATTGAGTAAAGGTTTCTGAAAATTCAGGATTTCTCTGGCATAAGAAAAAATCCGTGACACGTTATTTTTTCTGCTATTTCCCTGAAAATGTTGCATTCAAAATATGCTTCGTTAACTTACGAAACGCATGGCAGAAAATAGCTAGCGAATTTCGAGAATTTTTTAATTTAGGACTACTTATAATGTAGAATAAGTAAACTAGGACAAGCCGCCAATGGCAACCGATAACTCGGGTACAGTTGAAAAATTTTGAGCGAAGCTATTGCAATATTCGAAGGCGTCAAAACCTGACTATGGGCGTTGGCAAATCGCTTGCTAAAAATCACGGTGATCGGATGTGTCATGTCGTAGCTATGCCCGAACAACTGATTGCCCCGAGTCTCTTATAGAGATCGGATTTTTTCAATTATTATTAAAATTGTTCAGTGTTTTAATGATCATTATTTTTATACGACACGACCAATCACCGTGATACCAACCCCTATGCCCTTCCTTTTCTCTGTGGCAAGTGTCACCGCGATCCGCTGAAGATATTTGGAGGACATAGGTAACAAACGACCCCTTCTCAAAACCTGGAAAAGCTAGTTTTTGAGCGATTATTCATCAATGACGCGGAATTTCGGGAATCGGAAGGCGTCAAAACCTGACCATGGACGATGTCCAATCGCATGCCAAACATCACGGTGTTCGGATGTGTCATCTCGTACCTATGCTCGAACAACTAATTGTCTCGAGTCTCCTAAAGAGAGCTCAGCCAGGCCTTCGGCCTCGCTTCGCTCAATAACAATGAACTGAACATTAGAGAAGAAATGAAAAATATGTGAAGAAGAAAAACAACACTCAAGAATAGTTACGAATGCTGGAACTAAACATACAGAGAAATCCATATAAAAGAGATTTCCTGAAAGATAAAAAGCGAGCATACGACTTAGCATTATTTTTATTTAACTTTTACTTTATTAAGAGCATTTTTAAACAGAATAAATCATCTATGCCTTTTTTTTACATTTTACTAAAATTTCATTTACCTTTCAAAAATGAAAACTTGAACGAGTTTTGTTAACCGACGGAAAAAAAAATACATTTTAGTGTTTTCCAGGTGAAGCTGCAGAAATACAAAATGCTCATAATAAAAAATATATTTCGATGTTTTCTAAATGATGTACAGTAGATATTCAAGATCTTCGTTGACTTTGCAATTTCAAAGATTACTTTCTAAACGATCCCCCCGTACATTTGAGTAAGTTAAGTATTCCCTATGACACTGAACAAATCTCCTTAAAAAATGAGGAAATGTGTTGTTGACGCAAATTTAAGTATTCTTTCCAAATAGAAAATTTCCACACAATTATTATTTTCAATTACTGCATTAGAATGCTTTGGGAATGCACGGATGGCCTATAATTTCTACGTGCGGTCACATTCAATTATACGTAACTAGACAGAAATGGGATTTTAAAGTTGATTATGTGGCTTTTTTTCGTTTATAAAATTTAATAACCTAAAACAAGTCAGATCATTCTGTACATTTGTTCTTTAGGTAGCTGTGTTTCTCTACCTTTTACGCTACGTTTGCTCTGTGTTTACTAATTTTATTTGGAAGATGCTGTCTGGAATATTTGCGATGCGTCTGTCTTCTTTTTTTTTTTTTTATTGAGTTACGTTTTATTAAGTTAAGACGTCTTATGATTGAGTTAGTACATCTCTGTCGAAACTTTAAAAATAAGCATTTCGTATTGCGTGTGATTTTCACGTTTGTTTCTGTTCTTAGCTTGACTGAAAACATTGAAGTAACGTATGCATACATTTAATGGAGTTTTATCCTTACCCATATGAACTGTAATCACATTGAGGTTTATTGTACCAGTACTTTCGTGGATGGTGACTTGTTGAGATATATGTTTTTTTTTTTTTTTTGTTGTTTTTTTTTTGTAAAACGTTTTCTCCTTCAAGAAATTTTGATATTAATTTTGAAACCACTTTTAATAAGCTCACATAATGCGAAGCATACCGAAGTCTCTACATATCCCTTCAACTTTGCTGTATTCTTCCATGTTATGAATAATTTAATCGCATATTACGAACAATAATTTTCAGAAAAACCGCATACAATGTAGTTGTGCGCGGCTATCAGCAAGCACAATGTGTGACATTCGCCCAGATTTTAAACCGTCCTCTGTCACTGGAAAGCAAGGAATTACCTGCTGTTAACAACATTTCGTGGTTCTCCTAACAGATAGGTCAGTTCTCATGAAGACAACAAAGTTTCAGTTGTATTTTACTACCTAGCGCTGCAAACCCACCCTCAACCCCCACGTTTGCCAAACATACAGCTCCTGGGCAGAGTCTTTTATTAATAGCTCCTTCCCCTCGAAACCTTTCAATCACTCAATCTCTGTTTGCATCTAGAAATCTTCTACCTAACTACAGCATCGGAGAAAATTGAAATACATTAAAAAAGGGATCAAAATTCATTAATTGTCAAAACAATTGACGATTGTCATGAATGTCAGCATTCATGACAATGAGTATGATGATTATTCATGACAATTATTATGACAATGATTTTTATCAATCATATAATAAATAACGATTTTTATTAATCATTCATGACAATGATTAATAAAAATTATTCATTCATGATTGATCTTTATTTGTTAAAGGATTTTTATTAATCATTCATTCATTAATATTATAATGATTTTATTAATCATTCACGAAAATGATTACAATGATTATTCATCCATGACAATGATTAATAATCATTCATTCGTGATTGATCTTTATTTGTTAAATGATTTTTATTAATCACTCATTCATTAATATTATAATGATGTTTGTTAATCATTCATGACAATCATTCATACAAATGAGTGCGATCACTTGTCATGAATTGTCAGTGATCAAACCAAGCATGAATTATCTCATACACAGTCGTCTCAGAATTGTGTCATTATCATTCTAACTACAGCATCAGAGAAAATTGAAATACATTTGAAACAGCGATCATGATGAGCACAAAACAAGCATGAATTGTCTCATGCACAGTCGTATCCGAATAATATGACCACCCCCGGAACCACAGTGTACCCTCCCAGGCACGTCACAGAGTGCACGTGACAAGGTCTACAACAAGGAGATATAAACTTCCGGCCAGGACAGATGAACCATGGTGCGTCCCGTGAGAACACTGAGCAGAGGTAGTGATTTGACTGACGTCCATAAAGGAATAATCATCGGCTACCTCACCAAGAGTAGAAGCATCTCAGAAACAGTAGACTTTCAGTTTTGTAGTAAGGGTGTACCATGAATGGACCGCTGGCACACCGAGTACCTCATGACGTCATAATTGTGGAGTCGCAAAGGCCATCGACCCCAAAGGAGAACGTCGCTTCCGTCGACTGGTATATGGCAATTGACGCACAGCAGTGTAGCAATTGACAACAAAAATGAAAGCTGGGACACCCAGGTACATGTCCCAGATAACTGTAGAGCAAACCCTGCTACTCATGGGTCTCCGAAGTAGACGCTCCGTCACGGTGCCCATATTAATCCAGGTCCATTGACAACGACGCCTGCAGTTCGCATGAGACTACCGTCATTGGACAGTGGAAGAGTGGAAAAAAGATGTTTTCTCCGACGAATCTAGGTTTCTACACCACAGAGATGATAGGCGGTGGCGGATACGACGTCAGACACACGAGAACTAACACCCGGACACGCTTGTCGGTCAAGTACAGGATGGTGGTGGCAGCGTGCATGTTTGGGGAATGTTTTCGTGGTATGACCTGGTACCACTGGATGGGTCCTTGAACGCTAATGGCTACCTGTCCACATGCATATCTTCATGTTGGACGTTTACCCTGGTGGTGATGATGTCTACCAACAGAACAACGCGCCCTGCCATATCGCTAAGGAGATGCGTGACTGACTCCAGGAACACGACAGTGATGTCTCCGTTCTCCCTTGGCCAGCGAAATCGCCCGACTTCAATCCCATAGAGCACTTGTGGGACTATTTGGATCGACAGGTTCGACGTGCAGACCCGCAACCATGTCATCTCCGAGATCTCCGTACTCTGCTGCAGTTTGAATAGGCACGTATGCCTCGGGCAACCTTCCAGGGCCTCATTGCGTCCATGTCGCACCGTCTCGCCGCTGTCATCCGGGCCAAGGGTGGTTATTCCCATTATTAGGTAGATGGCCATATTATTCTGATACGACCGTTTATATCCGACGTAACAGGGGAAATTTCAAATTTTTTGGCAGTTACTTTAGTGTTTACAGTCGTTAAATATTTTGCTTATTGTAGATCTCACTCATATTATTTTGCTAGCTATAGTTTTCAAATAACAAGTATTATATACCTCCGATTAAGTTTTAAATAGTTTAAGATTGACTAGTTTTAACCAGACATAATGAAATATGATGCAAATTGCCCGCTTTTTTATATGTCCGGTTATAACGAAGTTCGCATGCATCGATTTTTTTCAACTTCGTCGTATACGTTTTCGATTGTGATTGTATTGGAACGTGGGTAGAAATTCACGAAACTTTTGTAGCACAATTCTGTAACACTGCACGGAAGTATTTCGAAAAAAAAGTCTGCACCCTGCTTTTTTATAGAATAGGTGCGTAATAATTGCGTTGTAGCGACATCCAAATAAGTACATGTGTTTAAATCAAAGGCTGACTAGAAATTATAGCCTAGTCGTCTACTATGAAAACACACTTAACTACAGGACAATACTTCATCAATTCTGTCCTGAAAAATATTTTGTTAGATCCTGAATGAAAATTTTTAAAATCAGCTCATGATTAAGTGGGACCTCGAAGTTCGCATGCATCGAATTTTTTCAAGGCAAAACAGGGTATTGTACTAGATAATCATGTTCCTTCGAAACATTCTGTTTTGACTAAAAAAATAAAACATCACGACTCTATGGAAGACCTAATTTCCAACTAAATCGCCATTAAAAGATCATTATGAAAATTGAAAGGTGCACGTATCAAATAACAATTTTCCTATGCTGTTAAATTTTGTAAAGCCCGCTCCATCAAAACTGAGAGTAATTTTTTTAATTGCCAATAGGGGAAAATAACCACGCAGACGACTAACTGAAATAAGGAAGTATCTATAGCAAACAGCTATAAATCGTGGCAGATGATTTTGGTTTTGTTATTGCGCAGTTGTTTAAGGTACGTCTGCATTTCGCCATACAGTTAGGAGTGATTCAGAGTTAAGAGGTGAAATTCCTTGTGTGATAAAATTTTGCTATCGTTTGGGTAAAACGGCACCAGAAACAGCTGATTTAATGAAAAAAGCTTATAAAGATAAATGTTTGGATGAGTCAACGATTTTTAGATGTCAACCTGATTTCAAAAAGGGGTTTGTCTGCAAAACTCGCTCCTAGGCCTGGTCGACCCGAAAGTGTTGTTACGCAGCGTATTGTTAACAGTGTTTGGATAATCCTGCAAGAAGATCGACGAATGACGTGTGAAGACATAGTGGTGTCAACTAATATTTCAAAAAGTCGGCATTCGGCATACTACGCAGCAAATTACTGCTTCATCGTGTGTGTTCCAGATGGGTACCTTAACAAGAGTTCAGGTGTATCATAAGTGGAAACAAATGATTGCAAAGGATCCAAACTTTCTAAACACAGTAATAACTGCCGATGAAACATGGGTATATTTTTTCGACCCCCTCACGAAGCGCGCAACGAGTGTCTGAAGACACACTGACTCGTTCATCCAAAAATGTCAGCCAAACCAAATTAGCTGGGAAGGTGATGATGATAATTTTCTTTCATCGTAAATGTGTATTCTACCAGCATGCCGTTCCTCCACGGATTAATGTCAATGCTGAGTATTACATTTCAGTTTTGAAGTGTCTGCAATGACACATATCGATTAAGTGAACGAAAATAAAGGGCATGTGGACCCTACACTATGATAACACCCGCCCACATGTGGCTGCTTGTGTTCAACACTTTCTTATAAAATGCATTATTGAATTAATGCCACAGCCTCCCTATAGTCCTATCTCGCACCGTTCGATTTCTAGTTGTTTCCTTCAAAAAAGGAGGAGTTCCGTGGCACAACATTCAGCACAGGTGCTGACGTTATTCAAGCTGTATAGGGGTCGCTAAAGCTGCTTCCATAAAATGCCTTCCCCACATGCTTTGAAAAGTGAACTGAACGATGCGACCGTTGCATATAATCGGACGGAAGATATTTTGAGAAAGAATAACATGTACGCAGAAGTGCCAGAAAAATTGGTACAGACGAGCTTATGCAAAAGACATAGCAACGTCACCTGTGCTCGTACTCGGTTGCGTCCGCCAGTGCGTATACAAAGCGATAGACATCCTTGCCAGCTGTCCGAGCTGTTTTCGGCATGGGAATGACAAGTAATAACGATTTAAGCGATTTTCAAAGCGGTGTCATAGTTGGCGCTCGTGAGATGTTCCATAGTATTTCGGAGGAAGAAACGAAGTTCGGATTTTTACGGACGACCACTGCAAGGGTGTACCGTGACTACAAGAATTCCGGCAAAACCTCCGACCTACGATACCAGTGTGGCCGTAAAAAGACATTGGGTGAACGTGACCATCGTCGGCTGTCAAGAATCGTTTCACGCGATAGGCGTGCAAAACTCTCTCAGGTATCATCGGAATTCAATGCTGGAGCTTCAACAAGCATCAGCGTCCGGACTGTGCAACGTACCCTGCACGATATGGGCTTTGGGAGCCGACGCCTAACTCGAGCGCCCTTGATGGGTGCACGACACAGAGCTATGCGCCTCGCTTGTGCACGGGAACACCGCCACTGGACACTTGATGACTGGAAACAAGTAGCCTGGTCTAATGAGTCGCGTTTCCAACTGTATCGGGCAGATGGAAGGATTCGTGTGTGGCGCAAACCCCATGAAGCCATGGATCCCGCCTGTCAACAAGGAACTGTGCCGGCTGGTGGGGTTCCGTAATGGTATGGGGTGTGTCTAGCTGGACTTCACTGGAACCCTTGGTACGTCTACAAACGCCTGTGACCGGCCAACGCTATGTGCGCATCCTTTCTGACGAGGTACACCCGTTCATGCTGATGGGTTGGACCTGTTCCAACCGGACAATGCACCTCCACACAAGTGTCGGGACGCCACATTATGGTTAGAGGAGAATTCATCTGAGTTTGGGGTGTTGTCATTCCCACCCAAGTCCCCAGATCTGAACGTGGTAGAACACATTTGGAATGCCATGCAACGCGCTATCGAACACAGGAATCCGAGACCTCTGAATATCCCCGAATTGTGGAACACTCTGCAGTAAGTATGGTGTGCATTGCATACAGCATATTTCCAGAAGCTAGTGGAGTCCATGCCCCGTCGTATTTCTGCAGTCCTGCGCTCCCGTGGGGGACCTACCAAGTATTAGACTGGTGTACCAGTTTTTCTGGCAGTTCACTATATTTTGCTGAACCTATATTTTTTCATTTTTTGTGATTTTACTCTTAGTTTTTATGGTATGGCCGTTATATATTTACTTTGTCACTGATCTGCTACTGCTGAATGGTATTGAAAAGACATGACTGTATAGGTTTATCAATTAATTGACTGTATAGGTTTATCAATTAATTGACTGTATAGGTCTATCAATTAATTTGACCCATTAACCAGTACTGGCAAATCTCTGTTCCTTTGAAAGGTAAATGTGAGTAGGGCACGTATTTCAAAATACAGTGAAACCTCGGTTTATACGTTGTTCACTTTTATACAGAATTCTGCGATAGTCCCAAAATTTTACTCTATTTTCTATCGCTTTTTCAGTTCAGTTATACGTTTTTCACAATTGTACGTTAAATTTGGGATTTCAGCTTTTTTTTTTTTGATTGCAGGTTTAACGACCACCGTGAGCAACTCAATGGACTATAAGCAGTCGCCCGTCCCTAATTTAGGGTCACTGGTTCCAGGGAAGGGAGAGAGCCAGTGCCGTAAGACAAACACAACATCCATGCCTCACCGGGATTCGAACCCGGACCCCGTTCGGACGAATGATCAGAGACCATCGCTTAGACCACTGCGCCACCGGGGCGGCATTTTTCAGTTTATCTAAAATATACCGTTATCTGATTATTTAATACGTAATGTACTAATATTTTATTACAAATTTGTGAGAATTGAGCCCTTTTTTTGCAGCCATGAAATAGATGATGCAACTAAAAGTTTACTAAATATAACTAACGTTCACTGCTCTCCCCCTCCCCCCGGAATTCAAAAAATTTGAAAGAATCAAAGATTAATGACTATTTTACTGGACAGTAATGCTTCAATTAGTGGTGGACAAACTGCTTCGAGATTTCTGTGGAGGATTTTAGGAAGGGAATGTCCGACCCCAGGTCTTAAACAGCTCTTAGAAGTAGGAAGCCAGGAGATTTTGGCTAGAGTACCCGACCGGGCCGCCGGGACTCCTCCTTCTACTCCTCTCTATCTTTACGGGTCTATCCACCAGATTAAGAATGTGCTTGTGACGTCACGCTAAGCGACGAGCATGTCCACGGATAGCTAAAGACATTGTGAAAATATTCATTATTTGCTTTCAATTATTTAAATTCCTTTTGACTGATGATTGTAAGCAATTACTCTGTGTACAGAATGTGAAATTTGTGTTAACAAAATTAGTGGCAAAGGAAGTTCAAGAGTTGAACGTGGTAAACGGAAAATGTTTAAAATACAATGAAACTAAATTTAAACTGGGACTAAAGTGTGCTTCTCTTTTTATCTGTCTCTCTGTATTTTAAAATAACTACTTAAAGTTGAAAAATGACTGCTTAAATAACAGGCCAGGGAAAATAAAATAGCCGCCCCGGTGATGCAGTGGTCTAAGCGATGGCCTCTGATCATTCGTCCGTAAGGGGTCCTGGTTCGAATCCCGGTCAGACATGGATGTTGTGTTTGTCTTACGGCACTGACTCTCTCCCTTCCCTGGAACCAGTGACCCTAAATTATGGACGGGCGACTGCTTATAGCCCATTGAGTAACTCACGGTGGTTGTTAAACCTCCAATCAGAATCAGATCAGAACAGAAAATAAAATATACTATGTTTGTAGCAGCTACTTAATGAATCTGGTCTTCCTATGTGTCTCACTAACAATGGGAATATCTCCAAATTTTGGAAAATACATTTGACAATCAGCATTACAGGTAAAACAATGACGGAAGAAATATTCTTCATAATACATGGAAAATTCACAGAGTATTCAAGCAAAGCAAACTGAATTTGCTTGTACCACTTACTGGTCATCCATGTAACACTTCTCAGAAAACTTGAAATTTTCATCGTCCTGGAGAGAGAATCGAAACCCGTGTCTCCCGATTACTGGTCAAGTATGCTAACCGTTACGCCACCCAGAACAGTGATGCTCCAACCAACTGAGAATTATGAATCTGAAAGTTTTCGGATTTTTGCTAATCGAAGCATCCATGGTTCCTCATAACGCTTCGACCATATAAGCTATTTGCCCTTTTATTATAATTATTTTACCTTTCGATTCCAATTATATCGAAGACTAGTTTAGGTACAGTCACATTTTCAATTTACGCATAGCTTTTCCGCTATGGGGCGAAAAAGTAAATTACGTTTACCCCGAGATCTCTGCTTCTAAAACTCCGATTTGAAAAAATTCTGCTTTATCGCATACAGCTCCTGGTGAGAAATACTTTGCATATAATTTCTAATATTTGGTAAAGAATGGTTTGGCCACCAGGGGCGTAAGTATATATTTCAGCTTGTGATGTTTCTGCTGCAACATATGATCTGAAAACTCGACTGGAAAAATTATTTCGTGGACCGATAGCGCTCACCTCGGAAAATCTTCAGAGAATACTTTCTTCTCAAAATAGCGCATAGTTCTTTCGCCAGGAGGCGTAGATGTATATATCTTATTTTTGTCGATATCTCTGATTCGAAGAATCCGATTGAAAAATTCTTTCTTTGTTGGAGAACGCACCCGGTGCGAAAATAACTTTAAACTACAGGGTGATTCTAATTACAAACTTTAAGGGGTGGTAGGGAACACTAAAACAAACTTTTTGTTGTCAAGCAATGGAAGTCCGCAACTTTTGCGTTTAATCACCAACACCAGAATTGCTCAGAAGGTGAAACAAATTTTTTATTTACCTCATTTTACAATAAATGCTCGAAAGAGCGACCCCCAACAGTAATGCATGCCTGACAGCGTCGACGCAACCATTGGCGTACATTTTTGAAGATTTTAGCCAGGTATTTCTCGAACAGTTGCAGCAGCGACAGACAGTGAGGCGACGAGGTCCTCAGTGGTGCCAATGGGAGACTCGTACACAGGGCTCTTCAGATGTCCCCACAGGAAAAAAATCGAGACTTGATAAACTGGGCGATCATGGTGGCCAAGTGACAAGTCCGCCTAGGCCAATTCATCTCGTCCCCCAAAAGTGGCATCCAGGTAATTACGCACATCAATGCTGAAATGTGCTGGCGCCCCAACATGTTGAAATCACATTCGACTTTGAACGGCTACTGGAATACCCTGAAGCGATTCCTGCAAGACCTCCTCCGTAAAAATACGATAATTCCTTCCGTCGAGTCGAGGTGGTAGCAGATATGGCCCAATCAGAAAGTCGTTGACTATACCCGCCCAAAGATTGACAGAGAATCGTTGCTGGTAAGCATATGGCCGTGTAGCGTGCGGATTGGCGTTTGCCCAAACGTGAGCATTGTGCACATTAAACATTCCCTCACGTATAAAACATGCTTCATCTGTGAAGAGCACATGCACTGGAAAATCCGGCTGCACTGCAATCTGCTGCATGAACCAGCGGCAGATTTCTACGCGCAGAGGATAATCCTCAGCTTTCAATGGTTGAATTATCTGTAAATGGAAGGGGTGTAATTGCTTCTCGTGCAAAACTCTCCATATGGTGGTTTGGCTCACACCTACGCTAAGTGCAACAGCTCTCGCGCTCGTGTCGAGACTTTCTTCAACCTCTTGTAGAATGTGTTCTTCCATTTCTGGAGTTCTCGAACTTCTTGTTCACCAGTGTCACGCCTGCTGACATGGAATGATCTGGTTTCACAAAGCTGGTGGTGCAAACGCTCAAACATTTTATGATCCGGTACCCGCCTATTGGGCAAGCGTTCACGGTACAATATCTGAGCAACTCTTCTGTTTCCATTGACAGCCCCATACATTAGATGCATGTCTGGCTTCTCAGAATTCATGATTGCTCCATCACGTGCAAAATCCGCCTTCTGACTGATGGGTTTAAGTAGAGGAACGATTTTCAAGCGCACCAAACAGCGCTCTCTAGAGCCTACATGCTTCGATTGCGGACGTATTTTGTTTGAGAAAAAATGTTTGTTTCACTGTGCCCTACCACCCCTTAAAATTTGTCCTATGAATTTAGAATCACCCAGTAAAGCCTAGTGTACTTTATATTTTTCAAAACTTAACAATAATTATATTAAAAATCAATAACTTTTCCTTTGTCGATAATTGATAATAGATGGCGCCACCTCTGCATATCGCTTATTAATTATAATTATGTAGCAGTTTTTGCAATAATTTTATTAATTTTCGGAATGATATTAAATTTTGAGTCTATCCATGCGAAAGTCTGGAATGTTTAGAATGATTTGAGCCAAATAGATTAAATTTTAGGACAACAATTTAGCTGAAAATGTCGCAAAGTATGTTTTTTGGTTTATTTCGGGAGTACAAGTTAGCAGTACCTACAGTTCTGTTAACATTTTCATCTAAATTATTGTCAGAAAATTTAACTTATAATGGACTCAAATCATTCAATGCATTCCAGACTATAGCATGGATAGGCTCAAGTATTGATTCTCGTCCGAAAATTAATAAAATTATTACAAAAAAAGATGCGTGATTGCAATTAGTAAACGATCTCTACATGTGGCGCCATCTATTAGCAGTTTTTAAAACTGCTAAAGGAAAGTTCTTAATTGAATTTTAATATAACTATGGTATACTAGGGTATAATATGAAGTTATTTTTATCGATGTGCAAATTTTCAACCTTGGAAATACACTAGTGTGCAAAATTTAAGCAACTTTACTGATTTTGGCGTAATTCCGCGAAAACTCACCTGTGAGACATGAAATTCACACTACAGAGGCACAATGCAGTACCTAAAGAAGGACGAAAGCAGCGTAGCAAACAAATGAATAGAACGCATACACGCTCCCCGAAGTGCAATGGTTGCGTGGCACCGTCTGGCCATACTCAACACCAGATGATCCAACAGTTCTTAAGGTAACAGTTCCCACTCCTCGATGAGCATCTGTGTCAGTTGTCTGGTGTTCTCCGAGGGAAACGATATAGCCGCCAGGCGTCTCCCCAAAACATCCCACACATGTTCGATGGGATTTAAATCAGGGGAGCACGCTGGCCACTCCATTCTGCGAATATCTTCAGAATCTAACAGGTCCTCAACTGCTTGGGACCAGTGTGGGCGAGCGTTGTCGTCCATAAAAACAAAGTGTGAACCAATGGCACCTCGGAACAGACGCACGTGGGGGCGGATGATCTCATCACAGTAACGCGCTCCGGTTACGGAACCTGTGTCGAAAATATGGAGCTCCGTCCGACCGTTTAGCATAATGCTACCCCACACAAGTACGCCAGGACCACCCCAACGGTCTCGTTCCCTGATGTTCGTGGGATGAAAGCGTGTCCCTACCTCTCGCCAGATCAACTGGCGCTGAGAATCGTTTTTCCGACTGAAACGACTCTCATCGGTAAAGAGGACGTGACTCCATTGATCAGGTGTCTAGTGTGCATGTTCGCGACACCACTGTAAACGGTGCCGCCGATGGGCTGCTGTCAATGGTATGCAGCGTTCCGGCCGGCGGGCAAATAGCCCACCCTTGTGAAGGCGTCTGGCCACAGTAAACCGGGATACCTGTCGTCCGGTTGCTGTACGCAACCGCTGCGCCATGCTGCCAGCTGTCTGGTTCCGGTCTCTTTTCGCTTGCACGACGAGATATCGGTCGTCACTCGCCGTTGTTTTCCTGGGCCGACCACCACCTACCTTTCGTACAGCTGTACCTGTCGTTCGGTAGGCTTGTGACACTACACTTTTATCGATTCCAAACTCTTGGGCAACACCAATCAAGGTACGCCCTTCCTCCAGCTTGCCGATCATTCTATCACGTGTAAAGGGATCCTGATGGTTTCTCCTAGCCATATTGCACGATCGATCTCACTTTCACTTGCAGGAAATGTCTGGAAATGCCTCTGTCCGCCGTCTTTTGTAGTAGGCTGGCACTGCGCGCGCCGCCTCCACGCAGTTTACGTGCCCTCACGTCACCTCTGACGTCGAACTCCTGCTATTTGCATATGCATCACCTTTGTCATGAGTTGTTGTTCCCTTGTACAACCCGCAAATCGCCCTTGTCTCCCCTGTCATGAATGTATGCTGTCAAACGACGTTGTTGCTTAAGTTTTGCACGCTAGTGTACATTAATTGTGAAGAAAATGCCTACAGAAGATTTTAACATTGGACACATATGGCAGAGTTTCTTGGTAGATCCCCCTTAAGGGGTTAAAAGAGGCGCAACAGGAAGACGTGGTCTTTAGTAAATGTAATCTGGCGGTGTATACTGAAAGACTGGGTAATCGCTATGCAAATTTCAAGTTGCAATTCTGTCTATTGGTGTAAATTATAGCAAGAGTGGTAAGTCAAATAATATCCGAACACTTGAAAATTTCACCGCCCTGGAGAGGGAATCGAATCCGCGTCTCCCGGTTTTCGCCCGTGTAGGGAAACCACTGCACCACTCAGAGCGATCAAGTCTCAAGTTTCCGAGTAATTTGAATATAACACATCACAAGAATGGGCGGTCGAAGCAACGGCATTCATATTTAGCGAATCTGACTGAATAGAATTGATTGAGACTTGTTCTCTCTGGGTAGTGCAGTGGTTAGCACACTCGGGCGCAAACTGGGAGACGCGGATTCGATTCCCGCTGCAAGGCGACAAAATTTTAAATTTTTTGGATATTATTTGACTTATCACTTTTGTCATAATTTGCACCAATAGATGGAACTAGGACAAGCCGCCAACGGTAACCGATAACATGGGTACAGTTGGGAAATTTTGAGCGAAGCTATTGCAGAATCGAAAGGCGTCAAAATCTGATCATGAACGATGTCCAATCACATGCCAAAAATCACGGTGACCGGATGTGTCATGTCGTAGCCATGCCCGAACAACTAATTGCCCCGAGTATCTTACAGAGACCGGATTTTTTCAATTATTATTAAAATCGGTCGGTGTTTTAACTGCCATTATTTTCATACGACACGACTAATCACCTTGATACCAACCCCATGTCACTCACCATGTCCTTCCTTTTCTCTGCGGCAAGTGTCACCTCGATCGGCTGAAGATGTTTGGAGGAGATAGGTAACAAACGACCCCTTTCTCAAAACCCGGAAAAGCCACTAAAAATGCAAGTTTTCTTTTACTCATCAATAACACGGAGTTTTGAGAATCGAAAAGAGTCAAAACCTGACCATGAACGATGTCCAGTCGCATTCAAAAAATCACGATGATCGGATGTATCATCTCGTACCTATGTCCGAACAACTAATTGTCTCGGGTCTCGTAAAGAGAGCTCCGCTAGATCTTCGGCTTCACTTCGCTCAAAAACCTGACCATGGACGGTGTCCAATCGTATGCAAAAAATCACGGTGACCGGATGTGCCATGTCGTAGCTATGCCCGAACAACTAATTGTCCCGAGTCTCTTATAAAGACCAGATTTGTTCAATTATTATTAAAATTGGTCAGTGTTTTAATTGCCCTTATTTTTATACGACACGACAAATCTCCATGATACTAACCCCATGTCACTCACCATGTCTTTCCCTTTCTCTGTGACAAGTGTCACCGCGATCGGCTGAAGATCTTTGGAGGAAATAAGTAACAAACGACACCTCAAAACCCGGAAAAACCCCTAAAAATGCAAATTTTTGGACGACTATTCCTCAGTGACATGGAATTTCCGGAATCGGAAAGATTCAAAACCTAACTATGGACGATGTCCAATCGCATTCAAAAAATCACGATGATCGGATGTTTTATCTCGTTCCTATGTCCGAACAACTAATTGTCTCGGGTCTCACAAAGGGAGCTTCCCTCAATCACAATTTCAGATTTGTATTCTATACTGGTGTAATCCCGTATTTCATGATTTCTCCCTATCGGAAGATGAGGATTCATGCTTTCGCTATAGCTTTTACATTCCTTCTGACGGTGTCTTCCATATGTTACAAGGAGAATAGAAAAAGAAATTAAAAGAAAGTCTAGTGATGAAAACTTTTAAGATAACCCTACTAGGATTATCTTCATTTTCTAAGAAAAAAACAATTTTTCGAAAATAGCTGTGTTGTCTTTCCCTACGAACTTTAAAGAACCGAGCAACCTGCTATTAAGTAAAGCTTCGGTTCCGCAACATCATTTTCCTGTTATGCGGGATGCAGGCTGAATGCCGCCGTTGGATGGAGTAACTCGATGCCGCTGATCTATTTGACTAATTGCATGGCTGCAGGGCGAGTCAGGATCCGCCGGTAAATGAGAACGGAGGACAGATGCAGCGCGCGCTCACGTCATCCGCATTAAACAGATGCGGATCAGGAAATCTCTTCTCCGGTCCAGTGCGGTTTGATTGGAAAGCGGGGTCGTCGGGGGAATGTGCAGATGACACCGATATGCAAATGTTTCGAGAGATGAAGAGAGAGCTTTTGGCAATAGGGAGAGTAATGGGGGAATTCCCGGCTCTCAGGACGCCGCTGAAGTTCACTTCGTGAGAGGTAGCATCCGGCGGAGACAGTTATCGACTGTGTGTTCTAGAAGGGAAGGGAGGAGGATTGAAAAGATGAATCTCCTGCATTCTTTATTGTTCGTGAAAACGCAAGAACCCTGTAAAATTTGCCGATGAACTTGCATTTTTACACGCAAATGCGACATGAAACACATTTAATCTCGTAAATTGGCTTCTGCTAAAACTCTTGCTGCTCATTAGCCAGAAGAATATTGACTAAATCGGAAACTTTTTCTTAATTCCTATCCCTCACGCAGTTTACGCGGTTTATTTTTCTCTTGAAGTTTTGATCTATTGTTTGGTTTTACAAGTTTATTCTCTTATATGACATCAAAAACTGTCTTAATTCCCATTGTGTGGTACACATTTATTTACATTACCAACACAAACTATATCACTTCGGATAACTACCCTATTAATAACTATTAAACACACATCTTACAGCATTCCTCACTTTGTACAACTACATCGTACTACAACTTCGAACTACTACGTTACACTGCTGACATCGTACCTGTTGTTCTAAAACCCTTATACACAGTCGAGTTATATTATTGTGACCACCTCCTACTTTTGACGTCAACAGCGCGTAGCCAGTGAAAGAAGGCACGTGTCGTGAGCTTACTTGGAAGGTATATAAGGTGGGTTGTAGGCATTCTGAAAACATACCCGGGTACTGGCCCCCGGTAATAAATAAGGGCGTCTTCCTCCCCCTTTCTACTTCGCTTCCGTGTCACTTTCCTATCGGGCGCTCTAGCCCAAATCTCCTAGTTTCCTATTTCTAAGGGTTGTTTAAGACCTGGGGTCACACACTCCCTTCCTAAAATCCTCTACATATGATCATTCTGAAAACATAGGTCCGGGGGTGGTCTAGTGGACAACGTTCATGACTGCCACAGAAAGAACCTCAGGTTCGATTCCAGGCAGGTACGAACGCTCAATCCACTAAATATCCGCCGTGCGTCGGATGGGCACGTTAAGCCGTCGGATAGCGGGTACTGCCCCCGCCCCCGGTAATAAATAAGGGCGTCTTCCTCACCCTTTCTACTTCGCTTCCGTGTCACTTTCCTATCAGGCACCCTAGCCCAAATCTCCTAGCTTCCTATTTTTAAGGGTTGTTTAAGACCTGGGGTCAGACACTCCCTTCCTAAAATCCTCTACATATGATCATTTGATCTGAAAACATATCACTCTTTGCTGTCATGGATAGAAGGAGTTCCGGATAAGCCAAAGCTATTATGGTTCCCCTTAACTTCGTAATATTCTCTCTTGTTATTTTAACAGCATATTACGAGCAAATGTTTTGTTCAAAGCGCATATATTTTTGCTCATCACGGTTATCTGCACAAAAAAAGAAGTAAAAGAAAGAAAAAAATGTGTCATTCACCCAACCCTTTCTCTTACTCTGGAAAGTTAGAAATTATCTGCTGTTAACAATACCCTATGGTGCCCCTTACAGACATAGAGACAGGTCAGTTTGCATAAAAACAAGAATATTTCAGCTGTTTCTTTTACTGCCTGTCATCCCCCGTCTCCAGCCGCTTTTCACACACACTTCTCCTGGGAAAAGTTGTCTTTTGTTCCCTCTCCTTCGCCACACTCCAATCGCTTAATCTCTGTTTAGAGAGGCTTAGTGTTTACTTTGTATCTGGAAATATCTTAAGCACCGTGTCAGAGGAAGTTTCAATAACCTTTTAAAAAGCTATCATGACGAGCAAATAACAAGCTACAATTGACCCATGTTTCCGACGTAATGTAAAAGTGAAATCCAAATTTTTCGCAGTTGTTAAAATTTTTACGCTCGTTACATGATTTTCTTATCGCAGATCCGCTCATATTTCTTGCTAGCTATATTTTTCTATTTAATTATTTATTAATTAACCGGAGGTAATTGACCTAACCAATATTGATAAACAGTTTATGATTAACTGGTTTATAAACCTGAAATAATGTAATACATGTACGTCAAAAATGACCTTTTTTATGTGTCCGGTTATAACGAAAGTACGCATATATCCAATGTTTTAATTCTCCTTTCGACTTCGTTTTATACGGGTTCGACTGCTATTATCAATCCACATCAGCCATTGTTAATCCAATGCCGAATGAAAATCTTCCAAGACTTTTTACGACTTTCTGTTTCGATCCAGTCTCTTCCAAGACCCTACAGCATACGTTAGAATTTCATCCAAACACCTCCCACGTGGTCTCATTCTGGAGTTTTCCCCATTCCCTGGGCCCAAACTGGTATTCCAATTGTCCAATGTCGGTCTGTTCTTCTAGCAATATGTTCAGCCTATTGCCTCTTGAGGGTCTTCACTTTGGTCATGATGTCATCAACTCTTGTTATTTCCCTAATCCACGAGTTTCTTTTCCTAATTTTCTTGATTATACCAAGCATACATCTATCCATTCTTTGAGTAATTTGCATCCTCGGTATGCCTTCTTTGTGTTAAGGTTTTTTGTTTTTTGGTCTGCCTCTCTCTCTCTCCCTCTTTCTTCCTTTCTCCTTCTTCCTCTTTCTCCCTCTGTTTCAATATTTCTTTATATTTTCTTGTGTCCCTCTTGCTTTCCTCTATTCCTCCTTCCTATGAACCTCTCGTTCACTTTCTTAGGTGTCGTCACATTCTCATTCCCTCTATCTCTGTCTTTTTCTGAATCTCCCTTTCACTCTCTGTCTTTCTCTGCATTGCCCTATTTCTGTTTCGTTCTCTCTCCCTACTCCTGATACTTTCGTGACCAAGTACTCTAGTTGATAACTCTGAAACTTTTGCATGCCCTTGATCGGGTAACGTGCAAGTACGTGCACTTCGGCATGATAACCATTCAGCTCAACGTGCGTAAAATTTCAAAGCACGTGACTGGGAGTGAGTGAGTGAAGCGTTGCATTACTGAGTAGATTCCCTAAGGTGAAGTTTGCAAAAGGTACAGAAGCCCATAATCTCATGGTCGTTTAAGGAAACCCTTAGTTAAAAAGGCTACGTGTTCGATAAAAATAAAATGTGACGTACTCAGTTTTATCATTACACAAGATACACGCTCGTTTTGTATCTATAGAAAGTAATACTAATATAAATTGAATATTTAAAATTTTAATTTCGCTACACAGAATGCATTCAGAACAAATTAAACATGATGCCAGCAATTAAAAGCATTGAATTATGGCATCATATATTTTTTATTTTAAACCGACAGAATGTCGTAGTTCAAACTTTTAATACTATTTCGAGAATAGGATTTATCATAGTTTAAGAATAACATGTGTGTACTGAACACGTATTTATATGTATTAAATTCATACGGAAAATGGCTAGGCTGTTTTCTCCCCATTTCTATCAAAATTTAAAAACAGAACCTGTGTGAAACAGAATAGATTAAACATTTTAAAATTGTTCGGCGTTTTTGAAATATGATGAAAAATGTTTTGCGCGTATTTGATCTGCTTCTATAAGGATTAAAAACAAAGTTTCTTGTCAGTAACCCTTCAGTAATTATTGAAAATATTATATCGATACACAACACACAGATTTATATCGATACATACTACAAAGGTATGATATTGATGTAGAACACAAAGGTGTTATATCGATACATAACATGAAGGTATCGATATGATGTCAAAGAAAGGGAGAACTCCATTTATGCCCAATAAAAATCGCTTAAAAAGCGAACAGTACTAAAAAATATTTGTGTAGTTCGAACCCGTATCTCGCCGCCTCGGTGGTGCAGTGGTCTAAGCGATGACTTCTGATCATCGTCCGGAAGGGGTCCGGGTTCGAATCCCGATGAGGTATGGATGTCGTGTTTATCTTACGGCACTGGCGCTGTCCCTTTCCGAAAACCAGTGGCCCTAAACTTGGGACGGGCGACTGCTTATAGCCCATTGAGCTGCTTATTGTGGGTTTTTTTTTCAAATAAATACGGATTAACACTCGTAATAACATAAATATTAATGTTCATTTACCATTGCAACAGAAAAAAATGTTAGAGCGGTTTTTTTTAAAAAAACAACAAAATCGGTAATTTACTTCTACCCGCTGGTTTCTGCTGTTAACAAGCAAAGTTTAGTTTTTTATATATACATTGAAAAAAGAATTTGTTATTAATATGTTTTGTTGGTAACACTATTTCAGTTGTTTAACGGTTTAGCATTTCCGTAAGATGTATACATGTTACAGAAATGTAAACATGTTGAAATGTTAGAGAAATGTGTTTCGCACAGCCGTTGTTTTCCTTAGTGGTAGATTTACTAAGTTCTATAAGTTCAAACGACAAAAGTCCACTCTTCCAAAAAATAACGGCAGTAAGAAAAAAACTCAGGAAATATGTTCAAGTCAAGCAAAAGAAATGCAAAAAGAACTTAAAAGTCTTTTTCCATGAGTAATCCATGAATAAGGAACACATTGACACCGTACACCGGTAATGTTAAAATTATGGGTATAGGCCAGAACGAAAAATACCTACGCCGGAACCTGCGGATGGCGGCGGAGCAAAGTCCTTCAATAAAAATAGAAGGAAATTGAAAAAGGTTCAGCAAAAATTCAACAGGGAGTTCACCAGGAGCGAAACAAATATTGTAAACAAGCCACCATTAATTTTTGAAACAAAATTTTTATTGTAAACAAGCCGCCATACAAATTTTGAAACAAGAATTGTAAACAAGCCATCTTGGATTCGACGCTGACATCCAACATGCCATCAAAAACATTAAAATATTCGCATTTCGTGCCAGTGAGAACTTTTTAAGCAATTTATCAATAAAACAACAGCACATTTCATATATTTTTTTTTGCGGAAAATTTCAAAGTTCCTATCAGCTGGAATTCTAAACGAAAACTTCGCAAACACTTTGTCAGTTTCGCTTAAACATCAGCATTTCTTTCATTTTGTGTAAAACTTTCAAAGTAATTCATGAAGTAAATATTAGCACATTTTATTGATATTGCAACACAACCTTCTAAGTTTCCATTAGCGCACTTTTTATGAAATTCTGCAGCTCACTGTCACTCTTCTGATTCAACCCATCAACACGTTACTGATAGCTGAAACGACTCACACAGGGTAGCTGGGACTCAGTTGGTCACATGACCTCAGTGACAGCCATTCGTTTCAGGGCCTCTTCTTTCCAGCTGGCTATGAGTGGTAAGGTGACTGGCAATAAATATAAATATGCAGGTAGTTTTCATAGTAATTGAAATTTGAAAAAAAAAAATCTTCCTTAAGATATTAGCGATGGCAACACAATTTTGCTTACGCTTCCAAAAACATCTCATTGCTAGCTTTTAAATGTACAGTTTCGAACGAAATTGTTTATAAGCAAGGTTCTTTTTACATTTATGCTGAAAGTAACAACGCATTTTGTCCTGTTTTTTATTATTATTTTGTTCTGTTGTCTATTTATATTTTAACGATGAAAATGAAGACGTACTTTGATTTGTTTCGTGTAGGCTTGAAGTTTTAAATTTACAGTTATGAACGAAATTGCTTATGAGTCGTCTGGCAGAATAAATTTGGCAGACATGTGTTTCCCAAAAGAGCGAAGAAATATACAGTGCATGGTCATTTCAACTGTCGCAATTTGTTATGGTGTAGTATCTCAAAGGGGAAACCTTTTTTTTTTTCAGATTTCAATTACTATAAAAATCTACCTGCATCGACTTCAAATCAGTGCTCTACATCGCAATGTCATTGAGGCCCCCATATTTACTGGTTGCGCACATAGGGAATCTGTATTTATTCCACGTTTCCCTCTTATTCCATCTGATTACCTATTCGAATTCAAGAGATTACAGTTTAATTTGAAGGTCTGCTTTGCTATGACGATCATTAAATCACAAGGGCAGTCCTTAAAAATATTTGGTATCGACTTAAGAGAAAACTGTTTTTCTCATGGCCAGTTTTACGTAGTTCGCTCAAGAGTTAGTTCTCCTTGCAGTTTGGTAATAATGGCGGATGATTCCGGAAACAGCCAACGTGGTGTACAAAGAAGCACTAACATAAGTGAATATATATATATATTTTTTTTTCCATTCGTTCATCGCTATAAAAATATTTAGTTACAAATGACAAAATTCCGCATCTTATAAGGATGCAGAAATTCATGCTATAAACATTATGTATTTGAATCCATTTCATTACCGATATGATATAATAAACTTATAGAACAAGCCGATCAAGTGTATTATTAATACACTAATTTATGGTACAAATTATACACTGAAGAGCAATTGAATTAGAGATACCTGTCTAGTAACGTGTAGCACCACCTTTCTCCCCGATGACGGCGGCGATTCGTCTCGGCATGGATTCGACAAGATACCGGAAGCGTTGGGAAGCCATACGGATCCACAACCCCTGAAGAAGCTCCCACAGTTCACGAAGATTTGATGGAGGGGGTCAGAGCATCGAACATCTATCTCGATGGCATCCCAGATGTGCTCGATGGGATTAAGGTCAGGTATCCAAGCTGGCTAAGGAAGTGAGGTCACGTTGGTGGAGTGTTCATCCAGCCATTCGGATACAATTCGGGAGCGATGGCACGGTGCATTGTCTTGTTGCAGGATGAAGTCCCCAGTGAGATGTTGAAGACGCACAAACGGGGGCAAATGGTCGTCCAGGATATCCCGGTAACGTTGACATGTGAGGGACGATGTCACACGTACCAGGTGTACAATTTCAGTCCACGTAAACAGTCCCAGACGAAAATGCCAACCCCACCAGCTTGAAGAGTACCCTGCTGGCCAGAAGGATCCATCGCTTCATGCGGTTTGCGCCGTACTCGTATCCTGCCATCCGCTTGTACCAACGTGAATCTCGACTCATCACTCCAGGCAACATTTTTAAACATGTGTAGGGTCCAGTAGCGATGTTCCTGCGCCCATGTTAATATTTGCAACCTGTGATGTGCGGTCAGCAGCGGTACCCTCGTGGGACGATGCCTTCTGCACCCCATAGCGAGGAGATGGTTCTGGATGGTGTGGCTGCTTACACGTTTTCGAGCACCAGCGTTAAATTGCCGAGTGATTTCCTGCACTGTGGCCCGTCTATTCGCTGTTACAATGCGAGCTAGCCGACGATGACCCCGCTCATCCACACGCTGTTGTCCACGGCAGTTGGCCCTTGCATGGATGGTTTTACCGGATTCGATGTACTCACGGTGCACCCGTGACATAGTGGCTCGTGAAAATCCCAGTGCTTGCACGACTTCCGAGATGGAGTGACCCATTCGTCGGGTTCCGATAATTTGCCCATGAGCAAATACGCTTAGATCCTTCGTCTTACCCATACTGCGTCCGACTCTTACTGATTCCCGTCGCATCACTCCTTATATTGTCGGATCGCTGCATACATCATGTGGTTTCCGTTTACAGGGCCGCCCACAGCGCCACATTTGCATAACGCCAGCTGTCTCTAATTCAATTGCTCTCCAGTGTATTATGGTACGTTATGAAATCCTGTATTATAGTAATATTTTTAATTTTATCACGTTCGAAGAACGGATATTTAGCTAGTACCGTATATATGGACGCAGGCTTCTTTATTCTCGAAACAAAAGCTAATCACAAATTTCTTATATCACAATCGTGTTTAATGCCTTCAAATTAGTAAAAAACTGCTGTTTTCATTTCCGGGAATGTGTCATGAATGCACTTTATACAAGCAGGCAGAGGATTCAAGTCAGTATGCAGTGTATATGAATACAACCATCTGTATTTTCAAAGTAAAAGCTAATCACCAATTCTTACCGTCATGGCCGCACTTAGAGCTTCAAAATTAGTACCGTGCGATAAACGCGAAACTCGGCGAATAGGTACGGGGAGGGCAGGCATGCTAATAATTAAAGTTTCGTGCGATTCTGCATGCCCTGACGTCCAAGACCGGTGCTGTAGTCGCAATCCTTGGGGCTTATAAGGCGCAGCGCAGGGGACTCCACATTCGTGCCGTTGTGCACGGTAAGAGTCAGGTGGGATCCCTGAGCGATAGACATGCTGAGGAGCCGCCGTAGATGTGCTTACGGACAACTCACAGAGTTTAAACGAGGCCGTATCGTCGGGATGAAAGAGGCAGGGTGGCTGGCGCGCCGAATCGACCGACATTTGGGCCGGTGGGACAGTACGGTGCGATCGTGTTGGGAGCAATGGACATAGGATGGCACCCAGACACGGGGGACTGGCTCTGGATGACCCAGACACATCACCAGCAGAGAGGACCGTGGGATCGTAAGAGCGGCACGCAAAGAGGCAACGATGTCCTTGTCCAATATCCAGAGACATGTGGCGGCTGAACAAGGACTCATGTGTCAGCCAGAACCATTTCCAGACGCCTGGCAGAGACGAATATGCACTCTCGGCCACGCTCACGTTTTCTGCCATTAACATCGGACCATCGACGGGCGTCGATTGCAGTGGTGTCAGCAGCGAGCAACGTAGAATGCTACCGACTGGTGACGTATAGTGTTCAGTGACGAATCCCGCTTCTGTATGGGAACGGACGACCACCGTGTCAGAGTGTGGAGGACCGCTGGTGAACGCTACAATCCTAACCTCACTGTACAGCGGCACGGGTCCCGAACTGCAAGCGTGATGGTCTGGGGAGCCATCGCGTATGACATCCGGACTTCCCTCGCAGTGATCCGAGAGACGTTGTCAGTCTAGCACTACGTACAGGAGATCCTGCGACATCATATACTGCCTTTCCTGATGGGGCGACTCGGAGCCATTTTACAACAAGCAAGCGCCCGTCCGCATACTACTGGGGTTTCCCAGGACTATCTACGTCATACTTCGACGCTCCAGTGGCCTGCCAGATCCCCTGATCTTTCGCCCATCGAGCACGTGTGGAACCAGATGGAACGGCAGCTTCCTCCATGTCGCAGTGTTCGTGATTTAGATCGTCAGTTGCAGGAAGCTTGGGCCAATCTGACCCAGGATAACATACGGTGTCTCTTTGACTCCATGCCGGACCGTATCATCGAATGCATCCGAGCACGAGGCGTTCCGACGCGGTACTAACACTGACCGGAATGTGTACCGTACGTACGCAGGAAATCGTCCTGCTGCTGTGATATTGTAATCACTTTTTTCTTGGTATGTAGAATATCATCTCACTACTAAAATCACATTTCAGTCTCACGCTTCCTTCTTGTGGGCGGATTTTTATGACAATGAGTGCAAGTGGAATGAAACAAACTGTTTTTTAATAGTCAGAAATACAATAATTTGAGCAACGAATCCTACTTTACGTTTTGGAAGACAGAAAATTTTCCGTGTGACAGTTCCGAAAGCAATTTCTTTTTTATTGCCACTAAATTAACTTGCATCTTTGTGTTAATTTGTTGCCCTCAGTAAGGCACGTAATCTCCTTCAAAAGGTAATTTTGCTGCTACTTGTTTGTGCTTAATGTTTATATCTTTTGCCTCATATCGCCGCACTTTAAGCCTCAATGACGTTGTTCGGAATGTTTTGATGCGGTCGATGACATGGTTGCAAGGAGCCTGTGGTTCACCCCGTTGTCGAAGAATATTGCCGACTGTGGAATGCTCCTCTTCGGCGATTTCCTCGCGAAAAAGTTTTCACAGAAAAGGGCAAAGGAATTTTTCATCAAGCTTACTTCAGTGAGATAGCAGACCGTGTTTCTCTATGAAGCAATAAAGCTTATTATATCTCAGGCTGTATTTCTGCTGGATATACACTGCTGGCCACCCAAAATGCAACACCAAGAAGGACACGAGATAGCAAAGCCATATTTACTGGACACATAACAACAGATACAAAGATGAAACGATTGAGCTTACAGGCCCGTGCGACTTGCGGAACACGTAGACATCAATAGTTCGTGTGGCCCCCATGGCTGGCCATAACTGCCGCTACACGCCGCAGCATCGAACGAAAGAGGCTTTGGACGTGGGCTTGGAGTATGTCGGTACCAGCTGTTACCATACGTTGCCACAGTTCATCAGGCGAAGCCGCGGGTGGTGCTTGCCGGGCCATTCGGTTTCCGATCAGCGACTAGACGTGTTCGATGGGCAACATATCGGGAGAACAGGTATAGGCCACGGCAGCAATGACACATATTGGGCCGTGTAGAATGCTTGAACGATGCGTGCCACGTGCGGGCGCGCATTGTCCTGTTGAAACGTGGCCTCTGGCAGGTCCTGCAGGTAAGGGAGGACTACGGGCTCCAAAACGTCGAAGATTTAGCTGTGGCTGTTGAGCGTACCGGCGATGCGTACCAGAGCGGTGCGGGTGTCATATCAAATTGCGCCCCAAACCATAACGCGAGGCGACGGACCGGTATGGCGATTGCGTAATGCAGGCGTCATACAGTCTCTCTCCGCAGTGCCACCTCACGTGGATCCGACCATCGTGGTGTTGCATGCAGAAGCGGGATTTGTCGGAAAAGACAATGTATTGCAATTCCGTAGTCCAGGTGTGGCGTTCAACGGCCCACTGCCGCCACACTCGCCGCTGGTGTAACGTCAATGGTAATCGGAGCAATGGACTGCCGTGCGACAAGTCTCCGCTCCTACAGACGACGTCGAACGGTACGTGCTGACACAGGTTGTTGCGCAACACACCCTAATTGCTGCGCTAACGTTCATGATGTGGCGGTGCGAGCCGCGAATGCCCGCCACACAACATGCCGGTCCTCTCGTTCGGTTTCGCGTAGAACGCGAAATCACTGCATGAAACTTCAATAAATGAACCCTCACTAAACTAATTATACGCATGTAGATGAAATCATTTGATGAAAACATCTCCAAAATCCAAAAATTATATTTTCTCCGTGTTTCGTGTCTAACTATCGAGGAGTCTGTCGAGTTATCATTCATTATGGTCGTCAAAAAGGTATGTATTATTTTCAAACGAAATTCTGTGACATATACGTCTATTTTTCCTTCCTTTTGAGTTTCTGTTTTCTTATGTAAATTTAGTTACTGGCCGTTTAACATGTTTTTTGCTAAACTTGTAGGTTTCCATTTGTTGTGAAAGAAATACGGGATTACGCCATATAATACAAATTTTGAAGATGACAATCCGATTTTTGGCGTAAATGTGACAAGGATGGTAAGTCAGTAATATCCGAAAACTTGAAAATTTTCATCGTTCTGGAGCGGGACTCCCAGAAAACGCCCGGGTATGCTACCCACTACACCACCCAGAACGACCAAATTTCCGATCGATTTGAATATCTGCTGGTTATATTTAAATTGATCGGAAACTTGGTTGTTCTGGGTGGTGTAGTGGGTAGCATACCCGGGCGTTTTCTGGGAGACGCGGATTCGAGTCCCGCTCCAGGACGATGAAAATTTTCAAGTTTTCGGATATTATCTGACTTACCATCCCCTCACATTCACGCCAAAAATCGGATTGTCGCCTTCAAAATTCCATTTGTTGTGTTTCGATGTTGTGGTTTTTTTCTATTTCAGTACTCTGGCGTGGTACTCTTTGGCCTTTTGAGGCCCTTGCGCCATTAAAGGCCAAACAATTAAACAACCAACCAATTATGTTTTTATTTGTTTGGAGTTTAAAGACCACCATGAGAACCTCAATGGGCTATTTTAGTCAATTAGTCGCCCCTCTTTAATTTAGGGCCACTGGTTCCAGGAAAGGGAAGGAGCCAGGGCCGTAAGACAAACACAACGTCCATGACTCTCCGAGATTCAAACCTGGACCCATCTCTAACGAATGATCATAATCCAGCGCTTAGACCACTGCCCTACCTGGACGGCATTTTCAATTTGACAACAGTGACAGTGAGTCGGAGCATCATATAGCGTCAACATAATGTGGAGAAAGTACAGAAAGAGTTGTCGAGAGATATATATTTATACTACAGAGATGTAGATGTTTATATTTGTCGAGATTTATGTGCGAGTGTATATTACTTGGTGTTGTTATTGAAATCGATATGATCAGCGAACGAACATGGTGTATGAGTGTCCTAACTTCCCATTGGTGGCCTAATAAAAGACGTGATAATGTTCGTAAGTTACTATGCCCTTTCTTTCCCTGGCCGTTTGGTTGGAATTTTGACAAAGTATGATATGTATTCACGATGTCCATAGTCAACTTTAGCAGACACACATACACTGGCGTGCAAAAATTATAGACGAAACGGTTTTCCGAATGTAACGTCGTGCAGAAGTGCTTCACATCGACTCAAATCATACCAAAAGATCCCTAAGATGTAAGAATATGGGACAAGTGAGCAGAGCAAAATTGTCCAAACAAGGAATCCAAAGCATACAAAGGCACTTTATTGAAAAGGTAGCTTCGAGCTCAACTGGACAGAAGACAGAAACGTCCATGTGACAGGCGGCTGCCAAGAATAATCCAGTCTTTAGTAGAGGATATGTTCACCCCTGACTGCGTTGCAGGATTTACAACGTCTGCCCATGCTGGGGAGGAGGCTGTCAAGGAGCTGTTGAGGCATCGCGGCCCATTCCTTTTGTAGCGCCAATCGCAGCTGCGGAATCGTTGCTGGCGGCTGGTGACGTGCTGCCAAGCGTCTCCCGAGAACTTTCCACACGTGTTCGATTGAATTTAGGTCCGGGGACCTTGCGGGCCAATTCATACGTTGAATATCTTCACTCTCCAACAGCTCTGCGACAGCCACTGTACGATGAGCTGTAGCGTTGTCGTCCATGAAGAGGAACTCAGGACCCACAGCACCTCAAAACAGACGCACGTGAGGCAGGAGAACCTGCGTACAATCGTGGACACCAGTGACTAAACATCCTTGGAAGATGTGGAGGTCAGTGCGGCTACCAAGCTTGATACCTCCCCAAACGAGAACTTCGCCATCTCCAAACCGGTCCTTTTCGATGACGTTAGAGGTGTGATTGCGTGTTCCCTGCTCTCTCCAGATGTGTATTACAATTCTTCTTCTTCCAAAACTTTTTATGCCGCCCCGGTGTTGCAGTGGTCTAAGCGATAGCTTATGACCATTCGGCCGGAAGGGACCCGGGTTCCACTTCCGGTGAGGCATGGATATTGTGTTTGTCTTACGGCATTGGCTCTTTCCCTTCATTAGAACCAGCGGCCCTAAATTAGGGACGGGCGACTGCTTATGACGCATTGAGTTGCTCACGGAGGTCGTTAAACCTCCACTCAAACAAAAAAACTTATAATATCCAATCGTTGTTATAGGTTTCCCTCATCTCTTTCGAAATGTTACTGTTCCTCCCGGTGGCGCAGTGATCTAAGCGATGGCTCCTGATCATCCGTCCCGAAAGAATCCGGGTTCGAATCTTGGTGAGGCATGGTTGTGGTAGACCTACCAACTGTTACGATTTTATCGTATTTGGTACGATAAGTTATGGTGCCGTACGCTAATACGATTTTGCAGCCAAAATTACGATTTTTTTTAATAGTTATGTTCTCCCCCATTTTTTTCCCTTTTCAGACAGAAGCCTTGTAGCAACGGGCAACGTACGTCGCAGATTTGTTATGGTCCTGCAGACAAAAACGACATGCGCAGAACCCTATTAGACCATCTTGCAGACTCCCTATCATAGATGCAAGTTTTCCGACTTTCAAAATTTCAGAAAACGGAAGTTAGGGGTAGTGAGGATTTCTTCCGTAATCGTAATTTTTGTTCTCGCGAAGGATGATATACGTCGCAGAATTATTTTGTACTCATCCCCGTAGCAGAATCGCGGCGACGGCCGACGTACATCGCAGATTTGAGTAATTTGTACTCATCCCCGTAGAAGAACCGCGGTGACGTACATCGCAGATTCATTTTCTACAAATCCTCGCAGCAGAATCGCGGCGACGGCCGATGCACATCGCAGTTTTTTTATGTCTTGCAGACAAAACCGACATCCACAGAACCCGATTAAATCATCTTGCACACCTTCTAAGATGCAAGTTTTCCGCCTCACAAAATTTCCGAAAACGGAAGTTAGGCGGAGTGAGGATTTATCCCGTAAGCGTAATTTTGTTTTCTGATAATTAGCAACATAAAAGTGTTTGCTGATTAGGTTTAATTAGTTTCTCAATACAATTTTGATGTAGGAAAAAATCCCTACATTCTCATCATCAAGAATTTATATAGCTGAAATAGGCTTCAAAAACTATCGGCATGCGTCGTGTAACACTTTTTCTTAGTGTTACGTTTTTTGGTTCTGAGAGTTTGACAGGTCTATTTTTGTGTTTGTCTTACGGCACTGGCTCTCTTCCTTCCCTGGAACCAGGGGTTCTAAATTACGGACGGGCAACTTCTTAAAGTCCATTGAGTTGCTCATGGTGGTCGTTAAACCTCCAATGAAAAAGAAAAATGTTCCTGTCTTGGGCTTGTCTATTCCACAGCTGTCCTGCAATTTTGTTTATATCATCCTTCCATCTTCTCTCTGGTCAGCCCACTCTGCTCTTTCCTTTGTATGGTCTCCATCCTGCTACAATTTTGATCCATCCGTTGTTTTCCATTCTTGCTATATTGCCAGCCCATTTCCATTTTAAATTCAGTGTCTTTTTGCCTATGTCTGAAAATTGTGTTCTGGATCTCATATCTGTATTCCTTATTTTATCTTAGAGTCTTGTATTTAGTAGCGATCTTTCCATTTTACGTTTTTTTTTTTTTTGGGGGGGGGGGTTTCTGCAATTTGTCTAAGATGTTTATCTTGATAGGCCAGGTTTCAGCGCCATATATCATAATGGGTATTATACATTGATTGAAAAGTTTTGCTCTGTTTTCCAGCTTTATTTTATTTCATAGAATCTCTTTTAACTTTCCAAAAGCTATCCACTCCGTATTTATTCTTCTGTCAATTTCTTCCATAATTCCCTGTTTCTTTGAAGTAATTAGTTTTCCAAGGTATTTGTATTCTTCCACACATTCAATTCCTTTATCATTTATTCGAGTATTTATACATTTCAATATTGCCTATCAATTTGCATGCAATCCCTATTACTAGTTTCAGGAGTTGCGGTTTTTTTTCCTTTTTCCTCGTAGTGTAGCCACGAATTGCATTTGTTTTCATCTTTATAACGTTATACCACGTCTTTTGTAAAAACAGGTGGCGCTTATTTTATCAGTTTGCTCGTCCGTTCGTCCGTCCGCCATTCTGTGCACACCATATCTCTGCAACAATTTGTCCGATTGAAAAAAAGTGTTTTTCCTTTCGATGCCATTTATATTGAAAACTATTTTATGTATAGTTTCTTTTTCAAGTAATGCACAGATTTTTCGCTAGGGGGCATAAAAGCAACTTGCGGTTTGCCCAATATCTCTGTTTCTAAAACTCCTATTTGAGAAATTCTACCTGCATCGGGTACAGCTTCTGATGGGAAATGTTTTGCATATATTGTTTTTAACTTTTTATAAAGAATGGTTTGGCCACCAGGGAGCGTGTTTATTTCTGCTTTTGATGTATTTGCAGCAAAATCAAACTTTTTGAAATCTTGATTGAAAAATTATTTCGTGGACCCATACCGCTCACCTCGGAAAACCTTTTTAAAATACTCTCTTTTGCTGATACAACTAAAAATATGCTATATATTGTTTTCACGGCTAACGTATAAATAATGTATAGTTTTCCCGCCAGGAGGCTTATATGTATATCATATTTTTGTCTCTATCTTTGCTTCTGAGAGTCCGATTCAAAAAAAAACAATTTTGTAGGAAAAGGATTTTGTTGAGTAGCTGGTGTGGCATTTGTGTCCAATACGTTTCAAATTTCTTGAATTCGAAGCAAAGCGTTAGCCGTGAAAACAATATTTAGCATATTTTAGTTGTATCAGCAATTTCATGACTGAAAAATAAAATGCTGTATAATTCTATCAATGTTGTGACTTTCCGGAATTTCGGACTGGAATCCAAGGTACAGAACAAGACCCAGAAGAAATCCGCACGGGAGATGGATGGATTAAATTCGAAAGCATGCCGGGCCGGCCCCGGTGGCACAGTGGTCTAAGCGATGGCCTCTGATCATTCGTCCGAACGGGGTCCGGGTTCGAATCCGGCGCAGTGGTCTAAGCGATGGCCTCTGATTGTTCGTCCGAACGGGGTCCGGGTTCGAATCCCGGTGAGGCATGGATGTTGTGTCTGTCTTACGGCACTGGGTCTCTCCTTTCCCTGGAACCAGTGACCCTAAATTAGGGACGGGCGACTGCTTATAGCCTATTGAGTTGCTCACGGTTGTCGTTAAAAACTCCAATCAAAAAAAAAAAAAAAAAAAAAAAAAGCATGCCGGAGTAACATAGAGGAGAGTGGCTCAAGGCACACAGTTGTGGAGGAAGCTTGGAGAGACCTTCATCTAGCAGTGGATTGATAATTGTTGACAATTATGATGATTCCTGAAACCATTTAAAATTACACATAGCTTCCGTGTAGCGCAGAACAGATCGCAATTCACACCAAAACAATAGAAACGCAATTCGCACTGAAATAATTAATGTATTTACTTTATTAAAGCCATGGAACTATTCAAAAATAATTTAGCTGCCCTAGACTTAAATACCTGAATGTTTAGAATAAATGCAAACGGGTATGGAACATCATATTTTTTGATGAAACTGGAAGAAATGCACGAGCATTTAAAGTTTTGCGTAGTGGTCACTATTTCGGTAATACGGCAGAAAGCAGTTTGTCGTGAGGAAAAGACAGCTTGATTTTGATACCAATATGAGTCATAAAACCTTCTAAACGTAAACAGAACTTCAACAGCCTCTCTGTGAGAAAGGTATCATAAACTGAGCTTTTCGGCTATTCTGAGAAGAGAATTTAACGCTACCGTTTTGAAAAGGAAGATGCTGTGTCGAATTATTGACTTTCAGTCATTCATAATGACGCGGCGTTATCAATATGCCTCTCATGCCGTTTCTGAAGTGTCAGCATTCAGAATTTTCATGTTATTAGATTTGGCCTCCTTTCAGTTTCCTGAAGGCACAGACATTTTATCGATGAGCGAAAAGAACTTTTAAATCTGCGAGCTCAGAACGCATTTTCACAGAGAACTTTTCTTTTTCTTTCAGAACCATGTTTTCTTTATTTCTTAATTTGTCTCTGTTTTTTTTAAGTTACCTCATCTCTATGACTGCCTTGTGGAACCTGTAGAGAAGTATAACTGAATAGATCAACGAATACATATCACTTCGAAATAATAAGAATGCGTAACAAAACTTTACATTCCTTTCATGAAAAATCAGATAGGCAATCAGTGATCTGTCTTATTCCGCAAGAACTTTGCAGTGTCTGCTTCTCCTAAATACCCTTTCGTTTCATTTACCAATTAGTATTGAAAACAACAATATCAAATTTGAAATCATCACGTCTTAACGGGGGTTGATAGTATCTTCTATTTGCACAAGACGAAAATGAAATAAAATAACTTACACTTTTCTTTATTGTATTTGCCCAATCCAAGATTGCATACTTGAAGAGACAAGCAGATAACTCGTTCAATATATGAAGAATCATTAACAATTATGTCAAGAAAAATAGACTAACAAAGGTTTTGATAACACCAGTAACTACGGTAGATTACAGTATTTTGACAAAATAGCAGCCAATTACTGTACAAGCTTAAAACCTGAACAACACATGCCACACCTACTGCTCAAACAACGACCTTTTATCTACGTCTTATTGACTTGACTGCATTCCAGAAAATGCCGAAAACTCTTGGAAAAATAATCCTATTTTCCCAGATGTCTTAAAGTAACTCCATTATTTTCAAATAGAGAGCGTTAATACATATTTTAGTTTTCTCAATGTCTCTGATTCTAAACGGCCACTTTCAATATTCCTTTTTGCCTCTGATATCTTTGAAGCTGGTAAATAATTTTGATATATTTTCTGATCTTCCTAAAACTAAGTTTTGTCACTTCGGAGCGTAAGTGTTCATTTCCATTTGTAACTTATTTTCAACTTTATTTCGGGTACCAAAGACTGAATTGGAAGATCTTTTTTGAACAAATACTACATATCCCTTAAGAATTTACACGCATGTTTCTTGCTGAACAGTATGCATTCTCTTCCCACTAGAGGCAAAAATGTATATTACATTTTTCTGAGTACCCCTTCTAAAAGTTCAAGTTTAAGAATTCCTTTTTTTTTTTTGTCCATAATTCACAATCTTAGCTCCAGGTGGCGTAGGAGTGCATTTCTGTTTGAAACTATATCTGGACATCTAAAATCCGACTGGGACATTTATTTTTGCAATATATTCCATTCGCTATCGTGCACATTATCCACTTCAAATAATGTTCAGTTTTCATGCTAGGGGTCGTATATGTTTGAGCTATTTGTTACTATCTCTGCTTCTGAAAGATGAATTTGGAATACTATTTTTCCTTAGCGAAGCTTCCACTAAGGGAAATATTTTACGTATATTTTCTACCGTTTCACGAGGCACTGTTCTGCCGCTTGGATGAGTCATTTTATATTCCATTTGCAAAATGTATCTTCGCTTCTAAAAGTCAATTGAAGAGCTCCTTTCTGAGTCAAGTGCCTTTGCTATGAAAACCACTTAGTGCCCACTTTACGCCTAGAGGACGTAAAGTTATATTTTGTTTTGTTACATATTTCTGCTTCTAAATACTCGATTTTAAAGAAAAGAATAACAATCAAATTTTGCTTCGGATATATTGCGTTATGAGGAACAATTTCATACAGTTTCAAATTTTTCATAACGCACTCTTCTTCGTCTAGTAGCTTTATAAGCACCTTTTTTATATTTGCAAATGCTTTACCTATTCGAAAAACAAGGTTGAAAAAATCCAACTTTTGCCATTCATTATGAGTTTACACATTGCTTATTATAAATAATGAACTGTGTTCATTCCTGAGAGGTGTAAATGTGCATGTTTTTTTCCTAATTTTCTCGTTTTCCAAAACTCCACTTTGAAACATTCTTTTTATGTGTCTCTCTTTGTCTGAAAGAATTCGATTGAAGCCTATTACATTCAAGAATTATATGCTATATTTCATGTTTTTTGCTAAGTAAATGTTTTTCCTATTTCGATAGAAGGCTACATGCGTTTACGCACAGGAGCCCACCGCTTCTTGTATTGAAAGCACCATTAAAAACTATGTTCGCGAAATGCTTTCCACATTTACAGCCAACCCATGTTTTAACAAGACCGACTTCCACATATTGGGTGAATTCAACCTCTATTGTATGCATCTCTGCATCGCTGCGATGAACATCATTTCACTCTTCACCCGTTGCTCACCCCGTCTTCTTTATTGCTTTAGCTTTTAGCACTGCGCGTGACATTAAGTGGCAGACGCTGTGCACTTTTTTGTTCCTCCCAAATGTAATTAACTCTGACTCTTAGTTGCTACGATAGCTGAAAGATGAATCGTGCATTAATATTTACCGCAATAGTATCGAACGTGCACATCAAACAAACTTTCGTCGTGATTGAAAAATGTGTGTATTATGCTAACCATTTCTTTGTATTAGGTGTTCAAACAGACATTAAAGTTTTGAGAATGAATTATTCCGCTGTCTGTCTCTTTAGATTTTTCTAACACCCGAAAGTTCCAATAAGAGGTTTACAAATCATGTCGTGTAAAGAATAGTTAATTTAAGAATGATTGTAGTAGCAACTATTATCTTAAATACGATAGTATAACTATACTAATAATTCGAATTTATTGGCGTAGAATAAAAATATGTTTCCAAGCTTCCAATAAATTCGGATTACTAGAAGTTTCCAAGTTCTACGCCAATAAATTCCTATTACTAGTATAGTTATACTATCTTATGTATAATTGGTGTAAAGTTCTTTTGTAACGTACCAGGAGATGTGACGTACCTGCGCGAAGGACGCACACGACATAAAGGCAGATAGGAATCAGAATAAGCGTCCGCGTAGCTTAATTGGTAGAGCAACTTATTCCGGAATGAGGGGACCCGGGTTCGAATCCTGGCGCGGATAAAAATGACGGAGAAATTCACTTCGTTATAATGGCGCCCGAACTATCGGGATGACCCGACCGTTCAAAATCTCGCATTGGTGTGATGTTATTTCCACACCGCGAGATAGGAAAAATAAGAGAATCCTTTCTCCAGCACTTCGAAAAAAAAAAAAAAATAAGGGGGAGATGATGTAACGTACCAGGAGATGTGACGTACCTGCGCGAAGGACGCACACGACATAAAGGCAGATAGGAATCAGAATGAGCGTCCGCGTAGCTTAATTGGTAGAGCAACTTATTCCGGAATGAGGGGACCCGGGTTCGAATCCTGGCGCGGATAAAAATGACGGAGAAATTCACTTCGTTATACTTTGTATTATTATTTATTATCCTAAAGTTGAGTTTGCTCTCGTGTGAAACTCTAACTCAGAGCTTGTTAGGCTTACGTTAATGCCAGCTATTAGCTTATCTTTAATACTTTAAACGTCTTATTGCTTTTGCTTGATGATTTACAACCTTCTTTCTCGGTGCTGTCAGATACTTCAATGCTAGCTGAAAATCTTAACTAGTCATAAAAGTGCTACTTAGACGTTTTAGTACATAATATAAATAGTGACCAGGTAGAATCATGAGGCAGTACTTATCAAGTCCACGCCTTTATTGATTGTTGTCAAGCTGTACGCTACATCTTAGAAACTTCACTCAAATCAAGACGACATGTGCACAACAAATATCCACGTAGTACATTCCTCTCTATATTTAGCAGTATACATTTCTGTACTCGCTTTTCAACAATCGTTAGTAGCAAATAGAGGGTGATAACTTTTAGAACTCCTAAACATAATATCGTGAGCAGCAAAATCGTCGATTGTAGCAAAACATAGAGAAGCCAAAACACAAAGTGTCTGAACCAAAACTCATGTAATTATGCAGTACTACTGTATATGGCCTGTTCATCGAGAAGTAGCATTTGCCCACCATCTAGCTTGAACGTTGCATAAAAATTTCGCTAGGTGGCACCGGTAACCGAGCACAGAAATGCGACTTTTGTGGCTTTAGAAATCATTGAGTTTCGATCTAGATCACTTTTCTTAGGACCGCTTTTGCAGTATTTCCTTTAAACTTTATTATCAGTTATTTTAAGAAGATATAGAGAATGAGTTGCTGTGTTTCTTGCAAGTCATATAGAAAACATTTGAATTGTAGAGGGATAACATTTCAAGATTTTCCCAGCAATTTGGATTTCGAACTTCTCGAGGAAAGGTAAGTTGAATTTTCAGTATGCCATATAGTTATTTTTAAGTCAAGACGTATTACTATATTTTAATCCATTAATATGAAAACAACTGAGTCATAATAGAAAACGAACGTATTTCTTCACTGGCGTATACTCGACAAAGTAAACATTATATCAGCTTGCAGGTACATTTTAACAGAAGAATTTCTAAAAATGATTTTGTTATTATATTTTTCACAGCATTTCATATAAATTTTCTATTCAAAAAAGGTGTGAACTATATTTCGTCCAAAACACTGTTTTTTAATTGTTAAAGAAACAGGAGCATTTCGAAGGTACACGGACTCATTTTACTACTTTTATGCAACTCAGTGTATCCAATTTGATATTTTACTTCGTTTCGCTTCTTAAGCATATCTGGTAAAGGAAATAGCATTCCGTGTTCTGTTTTTGTTAGTAGCACTTCTATTTGTGTTTCCGTTGCGAGATACAATGATCACTAAGAGTTTGCGATAATAACAAGGTAAAAGTAAATGGTGATATCTTCTTACATTTATTTCATATCGTGGGTCACTTATATCAGCTCACTTTTGATTAAATTTTAAACAACATATTCATTAGCGAAACCACAATCTGCTCTCACTATTGTTTACACATTTAGTTATGGTCTCTACTGCCACCTATCGGACAAAACATTTAACAGCGTGGACACTTTTTCTCGTAGAGATCTCCCGATCCGGCAGGTCATATTAATTACGTGGGTTTCTGTCTAAACATTCCAAACAGCATCTCTTATCTTCAGAGACTCCACTATGTAATTGCACTTCTGACTTTATGTCAGGTGTTATCAAAGCTAAATTCGACGAGAGAGAAAATGTTGCTTTATGATCAGAAAAATTATTAACGAGAATAAACCAAATTTACATAAGGATACAGGAAATCAAAAGGAAGGTTGAATTAGTGTATACCTCATAGTTACGAGTTTCATTTTCAGCTAACATTACTTGATCTCACCTGACATACTTGATCTAGTGCCTCCGCTCAAAGATGTTTCTATGTGAGTTGAATATGCTTTGGTAAACCACACATAATTTGCAACGATTCTACATAGTTCTAATTCAAATACATTGAAGGGCCCGTTTAGTAAGTACACCTGCTTTCATCCCAAACTGGCTCCAACATGTAAGACGGCAAGCGAACTGGTCTTATGCATATAAATTATGCAGAAGACCAATTCTTCGAGCATAAGTTAGCATTCGACTGAGAGTGGGAATGGGCAAAATAAGTGATCAGAGTGGCATTGAACGTAGCATGATAGTTGGCGCCAGTTTGCCGGTTCGAAGATTTTGCAAAATGTCGTTTGTCTAGTCTTTTCACGCACAATAGTTACAAGGATTTACCTACGAATGGTGCGACACGTTAAAACTTCCTTGCAGTCGGTGATCCAGCGGACGAAAACCGCTGGTGGACGAAAACAGTGGACGAAAATCAGTAGTGGTAAAAGGGGACTTGAGAAAATCGTACAAGAGAACAGACGAGCCACAACCCGGAAAAATAAGTGTGGTATTCAACATTGGTTTGCCGAGGGTCATCTCCGAATTCTTCACGACCCTACCGTCAATGAGTTGCAACAGCCGACGATCAAGTCGACAGTCCTCTTTGAGCTTTCTGATCTATCAGCTGTTTTCTACAGCCGACGAACATATTTCCAGTTTTCTTTGAGCCCTCTGATCAATCAGCTGTTTTCTACAGCCGAGTCCACTTTGATCCCTCTAATCCATCAGCTGTTTTCTACAGCCGACGAACAAATCGCCCGTCCTCTTTAAGCTTTCTGATCGATCTTCTGTTTTCCACAGCCGACAAACATATCGCCAGTCCTCTTTGGGCCCTCTGATCAATGAGCTGTTTTCCACAACCGAGTCCTCTTTAAGCCTTCTGATCGATCTTCTGTTTTCTACAGCCAACGAACATATCCCCAGTCCTCTTTGGGCCCTCTAATCAATCAGCTGTTTTCCACAGCCGAGTCCTCTTTGAGCCCTCTGATTCATCAGATGTTTTCTACAGCCAACGAACATATCGCCAGTCATCTTTGAGCTCTCTGATCCATCAGCTGTTTTCTACAGCCGACGAACCTAATTTCAGTCCTCCTTGAGATCCATCAGCTGTTTTCTACATCCGACGAACATATTTCCAGTCCTCCTTGAGCCTTCTGATCAATCAGCTGTTTTCTACAACCGAGTCCTCTTTCAGCCTTCTAATCCGTCAGCTGTTTTCTACAGCCAACGAACATATCGCCAGTCCTCTTTGAGCCTTCTGATCGATCAGCTGTTTTCTACAGCCGACGAACATATAGCCAGTCCTCTTTGTGCCCTCTGATCAATCAGCTGTTTTCCACAGCCGAGTCCTCTATGAGCTCTCTGATTCATCAGATGTTTTTCACAACCGAGTCCTCTTTGAGCCTTCTGATCGATCATCTGTTTTCTACAGCCAACGAACATATCACCAGTCCTCTTTGCGCCCTCTGATCAATCAGCTGTTTTCCACAGCCGAGTTCTCTATGAGCCCTCTGATTCATCAGATGTTTTCTCCAGCCAACGAACATATCGCCAGTCCTCTTTGAGCCCTCTGATTCATCAGCTGCTTTCAACAGTAGAGGAACACATCGCCCGGCCTGTTTGAGCCCTCTTATCCGTCAGCTGTTTTCGTCCATAATATCGAGCCCTGATGGAAATTTTTTGCATGTCGCACCAATCACGGTAAACCCTTGCTGTGCATGGTTGTGCGTGAAAACTCCAGGAGGCCGGTCGTTTGCGATATGCTGGAACGTGTACGCCTATCGTCAACTCTCATGCCACTTTCAAAGTCGCTCAGATTACTCGTTTTGCCCATTCCAAAACTTAATCGAATGCTCATTGACGCTCAACGAACACGGTATACCTGATTTGTGCTAGTGATTGCGCTCAAGTGCCCTCTTACCTGTTGGAATGAGTTATTTGTGTGACGAAAACAAGTGCACCCAATAAACTGAAATCTCAGCGTAATGGCTTTTAAACAGAGTTATATAAAGGTAACAAATCTTTCTACTACAGAAATTAAAGGAACGTTTATTGATTGACAAATTTATCGCACCCGTGGAAAAGGGGTTTTTATTATTTACGGGAGAAAACATTGTCTACTTGTCGGTCTTTCATTCATCAAATGCAACCCAAGGATTCTTGCTTAATCGGGTCATACAGGAGTCAAAGTTAAGGCATTTTTTTCAATAACAGAAGAAAGATTATTGCAGATTCCAATATGGTATTTTTGAACTCTTAATACCGGTGTGTCATGCCATTTTACTACCGAAATACCTATATATCAGTATTTGTTGAAAATCTGTTTTATTCAGTTATGTTTTAGAGAAATGTTCTCATGCTAACCCGTGGAATACCAGCTTTATAACCCTCAATGATAAAATAGGATACCACATTTTGAATTATCAAGCATATGTATACACTGCTGGCCACCCAAAATGCAACACCAAGAAAGACACGACATAGCAAAGCCAGATTTACTGGACACATAACAACAGATACAAAGATGAAACGATTGAGTTTACAGGCCCGTGCGACTTGCGGAACACGCAGACATCAATAGTTCGTGTGGCCCCCATGGCTGGCAATAACGGCTGCTACACGCCGCGGCATCGAACGAAAGAGGATTTAGATGTGGGCTTGGGGTATGTCGGTCCAGGCTGCTTCCACACGTTGCCACAGATGATCAGGCGTAGCCGCGGGTGGTGCTTGCCGGGTCACTCGGTTGTCGATCAGCGACCAGACGTGCTCGATGGGCGACACATCGGAAGAACAGGCAGGCCACGGCAGCAGTGACACCTGGTGGGCCGTGAAGAATTGTTGCATGATGCGTGCTACGTGCGGGCGCGCATTGTCTTGTTGAAACGTGGTCGCTGGCCGGAAAGGAAGGACTACAGGCGCCAAAACGTCGGAGATGTAGCGGTGGCTGTTGGGTGTACCGGCGATGCGTACCAGAGGGGTGCGGGTGTCATATCCAATTGCTCCCCAAACCACAGCGCTAGGCGACGGACCGCTATGGCGAGGCATAATGCCCGCGTCATACAATATCTCACCGCGGTGCCACCACACGCGAATCTGACCATCGTGATGTTGCAGGCAGAAGCGGGATTCGTCGGAGAAGACAATGTCGTGCCATTCCGTAGTCCAGGTGCGGCGTTCAACGGTCCACTGCCGCCGCTCCCGCCGGTGGTGTTACGTTAATGATAATCGGAGCAATGGGCGCCGTGAAGTCCCCGCTCCTGCAGACGACGTTGAATGATACGTGATGATACAGATTGTTGCGCAACACACCCTAATTCCTTCGCTAACGTTCGTGATGTGGCGGTGTGAGCCGTCAATGCCCGCAGGAAAACATGCCGGTCCTTTCGTTCGGCGGTGTGTCGCGGTTGCAGCAATCGCTCACGTCGGTCCGTTCGTCCGTCCTTCTTGCACCCACCGAATCCATACTCGCCTCACTGTGGCTGGATGACGTCCCACACGGGCGCCGATGTCTCGGTACGATAAACCGCTGTCGCTATAAGCCACTATTCGTCCTCTGTCGAACTCCGAATCGTGCTGGAATGACTGCCGTATTCTGCGACGAGGCATCAGGAAGCTTCCCACGCACAGGTCCGGCAGCACAACACACTTCCACTACTTACACCCCGCCTTCTGTGCACCCTTCTTATAGTGCTTCTCGGTGGCGTGCAGTGCGCACATGATTTGCATATGCCCTGCAACGCTAATCGTTTTCATGTCCTCTCGCGGGCGACGCATGCTGCGAATTTCAGGCCAATCGGATACTTCCTTCTTGCTGTTGCATTTTCGGTGGCCAGCAGTGTAGGTTAAACGCAAAAGCAGCAGCGTGAGAAATTTATGCTGTTTAAAGCAAATAAACAGTGAACAGCAGCACTGCGCGAAAATTGTTGGGGTGTTTCAATGCTGGACACCCCAGTCTCGAAGATAAGCCAAGGTCAGGTCGTCCAATAAGCGCAAATATTGACACCCTGGTTGAAGCTGTGACAGCGAACCCTAATACCAATAAAATACATTTGGTTGCTGAGTTGGGATCATCCCAATCAACTATCATTCGTCACTTGCACCATACTGGTTTTTCTTCTAGGCGCGACTGAATGGGTCGCCGTGAATTGACACTCTCCCAATGTGCCACCTTCTTTATCAGATTGCTGTCAAACCCATAAGGTGATTGGTGGTAGCATCATACCCTCACAGAAGATGAAAAGTGAATATTCCTGAATTATCGCACTACTGGGAACTAGTGGCTGAGGCAATACCAGGAAATACAACCATTGATGGATGGGTGGTAGGAAAATCATTTGGTGGTATTGTGAGTGTCAGCACTGGAAACTCGTTCCACATGGCAAAGCTGATGACGGGAACCTCTAAGCAAAACAACTGCAGCAGTTGCATGATGTTCTGCCCCAACGCTAACCAGCCCACATCAATAGGAAGCGGGAGTTTCTGCAAAGTGGATAATGCTCCAAGTCACATCTCCAGAGTGGTCCGCCAAAACCTACAGGAATTGGAAGGAGTTAAGATCATACCCGCATCCTCCATACCGTCCGGACCTTCCCCATCCGATACCGCTGCATGGACTATTTTCTAAAAGGATAACACTTGGTTTCGGCGGTGGCGGTAAAATATCTGGAATCAGATATTTTCTGTCGTCGAAACTTACCAAGTGATATCGCCGTGAGATCTTGGCTCTGGCGAAACGTTGGCAAATTATTATATAAAACAACAGCCTTCACTTTGTAGAATGTGATGAGCATGTTTGACTTTCTTGCATCATTGAATTATTTACCTGAAAACGGGAAGAATGTTTGACTCATCCTGGTTGTGAAGCACTTTATTCTCCTCTTATACAGGGTGCATAGGAAAGTCTCTTTAGCCTGGAATAACTTGCAAACGGAGAGAGGTACAATTATGCAAGTGAGATAACGGTATAGTAAAGCGACTACGCCCGATTGAATGCAACAAATAGCAGCACCCCTAGTGGCGAAATGCGGAAGTTAGCCATTGCAAATCGAAAACGAAAAGAGATAAAGCAAAATTTCCAATTACAAAGTTGTAGAGCATCAATTAATTAGTATAAAACGACGTTTGTTTTACACGGATAAGATACATTGTCGCCTGAATACCTTAAAATGCCCGAAATCGATGCGCGACCTTTTGTGTGAATGTTTGAAGGGAACAGGCATAGGTATGAGCAAATACACACAATTTATTGCATAAATGCGTACTTATGTCAATACAGTTTGATGACGTCAGACAAAACAAAAAAAAAGGCAAACTGGCGCACAGTGATAAAAAGCTGATGTCGAGTATGCTCGAAGAGTTCGCCATTGCCCACGATACACATTTGTATTCGTGAAAGTAACTCTGCATGCACATTCCTCAGCATGGAAGGTGTCACACTATTGCAAGCATCTGTAACACGACGACGTAGCAGACTTGTAGGCGCTGTTGCATACACCTGATTTTTTACGTAACCCCAGATATCCAAGCACGCCATTCTCACACAGCGTACGTAGACCTAAACTTCTGATCAGGGTACACCCTGCTACTGGTTTTTATATTGTAGGTACGGTACAACGTCACAATCTGCATACGGCTACATTTGCGAAATGTGAATATGCAGATTCGAATCGTCGCGCATCGATTTCGGACATTGTAGGGTATACAGGCGACAATTTATCTTATCCGTGTAAAACAAATGTCTTTTTGTACTAATTAATTGATGCTCTACAACTTTGTAATTGGACATTTTGCTCTATCTCTTTTCGTTTTCGATTTGCATTGGGTAACTTCCGCATTTCACCACTAGGTGCGCTGCTATTGGTTGCATATGATCGGGCTTAGTCGCTTTACTATACGGTTACCTCACTTGCATAACCGTACCTCTCTCCGTTCGCAAGTTATTTCAGACTAAAAAGACTTTCCTATGCACCCTGTATAATTATTTTCGACGCCAATGTATGGGATAATAATGAGATTAACGTGCTTCGATTCCAGTCAATGCCCATCGATGCATATAATATTATGGCCTGAAATTAACTTAAGAATATGAGAAAACCAATTTTGATGCAACGTCCGGAACGAGATCGAAGTAGGTGCATAACTAGTACTGTTTCGATTTCTCCACTTGCTTCTTGTATGATGTCTACAGTAATTCCATCTTCTCCTGGAGCTTTTCCCCGCTTCATGTTCTTGATTGCATGTGCAACTTCTGCTGGAAGGACTGGAAGAACTCTGGTACCTTTCATGATGTCTGGAGTACATGTATCATCCCTTTCATATAATTTGGAGTAGAAATCTTTCACTCTTGTCAAAATTTCGCCTCTATTTCTTGTTACAGAACCATCTTCTTTTCTCAGTGTCATAATCTGCTTTCTTCCCTTACTGAGATGTCCCTTTGCTATCTTTAGGCTTTGGTTGTTTTCAATTGCTTTCCTTACTAGTTCACAGTTGAATTTTCTTAAGTCTTCAGTCATACTTTTTTGTACTGTCTTGCATAGCTCTATATATTCCACTTTGGAAGTCACATCTTCTTTAGTTGTCCTCATCACTCTTCTTTTTTGCATCAACATTTTGGTTTTTCCTGATAATTTGTTCACATGCAACTTGTACTTAGACCCAGCTAATTTTGTTGCTGTTTCCATAAAAGCTTTGGTTACTTTTCTGTTAACTTCAGAAATATAGCTCATATATATGAATTTATTTAATACGAAATTAATACCCGTACTTGGTAAACAGTAATTTTCTGTAAGTAATACAGTATTTGCTTAACGAACACTGGCACAAAGAACACGCGGAGCCATCCCGGTACCGCAGTGGTCTAAGCGATGGCTTCTGATCATTCGTCCGAATTCGGTTTGAATCCCAGTAAGGCGTGGATGTTGTGTTTGTGTTATGGAGCTGGCTTTCTCTCCTCCCTGGAACCAGTGGCCCTTAATGCGAGACGGGCGACAGCTTATATTTCATAGAGTTGCTCACAGTGGTCGTTAAACTGTCAATCAAAAAAAAAAAAAAAAAAAAGAACACACGGAGAAAATACCATGAGTAGCCGTATTGTCAGCTGATTTATTTTCCAAAGTTCATTATAAACGGAATACGGGTATAGCGCGGAATAAATGCCAAAACACCTTTATTGCTAACACTACAATTACTTTCGGTTTATTGTGCGCATTTCTTTTTCGCCAATTCAAATGGACTCTTTCACGAGCACAAAATAGTTGCCGCATTTGTCAAACACCCAGGTCTTATTTCTGCGGAGAGAAAAAACAAACTTGTGTCCCGTCTTTTCTCTTCTGCTTATAATTTTTGGGATTCCAATCTGCTCTTGCCTCTCAGAAAAAAAAATGTGGTATGCTGCCGTTTAACTAGACAATAAACTTTCTTAGGAGTCCAACCAAGTTGGTGGACAGCAGATTTAAGTCGCATTTCCAGCTGCTCAGACACCGTTAGTCCAAGGACTTCTTGGACCCTGACGTTGATGGGAAGATAACTCTTCTTCGAATACTGCTTTGAATGCAGTCTCGTTGTCTCTGCGAAGTTTTTTGGGAAGGATCATTAACTGAGAACAGCTTCTGACGCATCAGGATAAAGCATCCGAACATCTATTCCCATTCTTGATGATCCTCATAACATCGCAGAACTCTTTATTGTTAGCTGCGTGGATATGTATCATGATCTTATTCGCCTGAAAGAGAATACTCGTTTTTTTACTTGCAGTTGGCGTCAGAATTGGATGTTATACAAAACAAGGTTGACTTCGAATTCTGGTGTTTGGTAAACTGGCCATTCATAAGACGTTACGGACTCATATTTGCCTGATTTGGAAATATTCAGTTTCTGAAATGCAACTAGTAAGAGTACGATTCATGAATGGTCGTCCAGTTTGATTACACTGGTCTAAAAAAGCAATTTTTATGCCCCACAAGAAATAATTTGTTAGTTAAATAGCCTGTTTTGTGCTGTATTCAAAATATGATGCCATTTTCTTTCTATCACGCAAGGTCTTTTAGTGACACACGGTTTAAATTTGAATAAATCGCATATTCGCCTACACTTATAAACCATAAACAAATTAGCTAAAATGTAGCCATTAATAAATTCCTGGTGCATTGCTTTTCTGGCAAGTTTGTTATGAGTATCTCGTATATAACGAAGTAAATTTATCCGTCATTTCTGTCCACGCCAGGATTCGAACCCGGATCCCCTCATTCCGGAATAAGTCACTCAACCAATTGAGCTACGCGGACGTTTGTTCTGACTGCTATCTGCCTTTATCTCGTGTTTAGGGTCACTGGTTCCAGGGAAAGGGAGAGAGCCAGTGCCGTAAGACAAACACAACATCCATGCCTGACCGGGATTCGAACCCGGACCCCTTACGGACGAATGATCGGGGGCCAGCGCCTTAGACCACTGCGCCACCGGGGCGGCTTTTTCACAGGTTATACAACAGGTATAAGGGAAATAACTCGTATCTTGGACTCCCACTTTACAATCAAAATTAATTCAATAATATTTTTTAATCAACGGTGAAATTTCGTCCGTGAGCTTTGAAGGATACTTCACAACACACCTAACAGAAAGTATCAAGGTAATTTAGACACTACCGTGACATAATGACACGATTTGAAACACAGCGCTATTGCGCAAGTTATTATTCACTTCAAAAAGATAACACAACACTCGCAATGCTTACACCGTGAAAGCCAGATCACCATTGGCGGAACAATGGCTGCTCAAATCTTATTGCGAAACGCTGGTGCATGTGTCGTCCCGGACTGGGGTGCCGCGTTGGCACGTGAAACATCCCTGGACTGTGGCTAATCGTGCCTTTTTAATGTGAGATTGCTTTTTTCCCACAGTATATTCGAAATAAGATACAACAAACAATAATGTGCCGCCCCGGGGGCGCAGTGGTTAAAGCGATGGCCTCTGATCTTTCGTCCAAAAGGGGTTCGGGTTCGAATCCCGCTGAGGCATGGTTATTGTGTTTGTCTTACGGCACTGGCTCTCTCCCTTCCCTGGAACCACGCACCTTAAATTAGGGGCGACTGCTTATAGCCCATTGAGTTGCTAGCGGTCGTTAAACCTCCAATCCAAAAAAAAAAAAAAAAAAAAAGAAAAAGAAAGAACGTTGTCACACAACAAACAGTGGGTGGTAGTAAAATTCTGATTATGTTTTTGGATTCAACGTAAAAAGTTCTGGTATAAATTCAATCAATGTTCCATGGGACAACAACCGTGCTTACCAGCATTATTTGGCAACTTTATTTCATAATGGAATGTCTTGGTGTTCTAGTACTTAAACTGAATTACAACTCATGAAAAATGATTGCAATTTCAAAACCTCGCCTTCAATAAGTACAACACTAGTACATAAGACACAATGAAATGTTGATTGGCATATGTAGAGTAAAAAGTTTTATGAAATTAAGCTGGCAGTAGTAGTAGTCTTTCGATTACTATAGATTTGAATTTATTTTGTCTTGCGGTTTAACGACCACCGTGAGCAACTCAATGAGCTTGAGCAGTCGTCCGTTCATAATTTGGGGTCATTGGTTCCAGGGAAGGAGGACACCCAGTGCCGAATTACAAACGCACCATCCATGCCTCACGGGGTTTCGAACCCGGAGTCATCTCAGACGAATGGTCAGAAGCCACCTATGATCTTGGACGAATGGTCAGAAGTGTTATCATTGGAATTCATTCAGTTCATTTATATTAAAAAGAGCAGGCTATGTCACTGCCTGTGCAAAATTCCTTATTATTATAAGAGTAAGTCATTCAACTGTGCGGAAAGAGACCAAAAAAACTGTATACAACATCACGCATAATGAGGTCAATAACATAAATAACTCACCGTCTAACGGTATCAAACAAGTAAGCAGTACGGAAATAACACTTTCATAACATTAATTTAAGTGCATAGACCATCCACCCTACTCACCAGATCTTGCTCCATCGGACTATTTCCTGTTCCCAAACCTTAAAAGAAGTTTGAAAGGGAAACATTTTTCGAATAATTCCGAGACGATATCAGCAGCAGAGCAGTATTTGAGTGATCAGACTTCAGAATTTGTTTTGGAATGGTTAATGGAGCTCTAGAAACGCTGAGCCAAGTGTGTTGAACTTCGGGGTGAATATGTGTGTGGAATAGTGTGTACGTTTCATGGCTCTAGCCCATTTCCTTCTTGGGGAGGCCGAGAACTTATCCTCGTATGATATTTATATCACAGATAGTTTGAAAATAACTATGTTATTTGTTATAAATAACATAGTTGTTATATCACAATTGAGACATCAGTCGTGATACAAATAACTATATTATTTATATCACGACTCATGTCTCTGATATGAATAACTACTGATGGTGTACCGCTGTGTTACCGGTGACATGTACTGCTTCTTCGACTGTCAGTTTTTTGTTACTTTCTCTTTCTCTAACACATGACCCTGGTTCTGCCCCTTCACTGTAACCAGTGGCACTTAATTAAGTTTTACGACCCCATAGACATGTGCTGAGTTGATGCAGATGAAATGTCCGCTTTCAGAAAGTGGGAATGTTCGACCCCTCCAGCTGAATTGTATTGTGTAGCAACGACACATGCCATACGTCATAAGGTCGGTATATATTTGGAGTACGCGTTGTGTTCCTGGTTTCAGGGGCCGAGGATGGCATAGTGATCAAAGTTCGTGACTGTTACGGAGAACTTTCAGATTGAATCCCAGACAGGTACGAATGCTTGGACCATTGAATATCCTCCGTGCGTCGGATGGGCACGTTGAACGTCGGATCCCGGGTACTGACCCCCCGGATATAAATAAGGGCGTCTTCTTCCTGCTTTCTACTTCGTTTCCGTGTGACTTTCCCGTTGGGCACTGTAGCCCAAATCTCCTGGCTTCGTACTTTTAAGGGTTGTTTAAGACCTGGTGTTAAACACTCCCTTCCTAAAATCCTCTGATCTGCTCTGTTTCTGATTTCGTAACGATGTTCAACAGCGAGTGTACAACCTTCTGTCGAAATGGACCACAGAGACAGGCCAGCCACGTGTAATGTTTCTGTATGAATTCAAACTCGGACATTCCGCAGGTATGGCTGCCAGAAACATTAATACCCTACACTTACGGAAAGTGTTGGTTCTCGTATGGTAGTCTACAGCCGGCTTGATCACCATTTCACTTCTCCGACCAGGTGAGACTATCACTTCAAACTGCTGAGATGCTGCAGACTAACAAAAATTTTGTACCGAGATGCCAGTTTTGGTCAGCAGGCATGAAGTCCTTTTTCTGCAGGACAACGCGCCAACATATCTCTCAAAGAACCATCCAACAAAACCACCAACTACGACACGCTACCGCATCCTACATATTCCCCAGAACCTACTGTCACGGATTATTTACCTTTTCTGACATGTGAACTATTTCCTGGAGGAGATGACCTTTCCAAACGACCAAGCTGTGAATCAAGCGGTTGTCATCTTCTTTGCCTCACAGATTCGTAGTTCTCTTTGGGCCCTACTACCTGCTAACACGTTGGCAGAAGTGTGCTAACACGTTGCCAGAAGTGTGCAAACACGTTGCCAGAAGTGTGCTAACACGTTGCCAGAAGTGTGCTAACACGTTGCCAGAAGTGTGGCGATGTAGAGGGGAACTAGTTTGTCTAGGCCAGCAGGTGTTTCCTGTTTTTATAATGCTTTGCAGGTGGTACCCTCATTTCGGACACTTCCTCTGCAAGAACCCAATAAACAGCCTTAGATGTCTATGAAGGTCATTAACCTCCGAAACACAAAAAATAAACATAGATATGACTGGCTTCCATCGAATGCCAGTTAATATGTCTCTATCAGCGTTCGCACGAGTCACTGAAAATCTAGAATGTCATGGAATTTTGCTCGGGTTATAAAAATCATGCAAAATCATAGAAAACGTTAAAAAGTTAAGGAAAATATTAATATTTGTATAACATGTAAAAGTATGAATTGTAATTTTTTAGTGCAAAGATGAAATGGATAAGTTGTTTGCTCTTTACGAAAAGCACGGTTTCCTTTAACAGTTGTGACGTACCACTGAGGTCACGCAAGCGTCAAAGTGGCAAGTTGCAACGATAAGTCAAGGTCGGCGTACTTCAGTAGGGATAATAACTGGCTCCAGTGCGAATAGGCGTTTGTTCGAATCCTGTCGTCGACAAAATAGGCTTATTTTCACATTGGCGCCCGAACGCAAAAATGAATTTCCTGTCCGAGAGTTTCGGAAATAATGAGTGATGCTTCTTCCGCACATCGTCTGGAATTAATGAGAATTCCTTCTTCTACAGCGTGCTACTTCAAGCATGATTTGTTGGCATACTCGGAAACCTACGATCTGTTCCAGGCCTTTCTCAAGGGCTGGGAGATATGTGACGTACCACTGAAGTTACGCAAGAATCCAAACGGCAAGTTGCAGCGATACGCCAAGGTCGGTGTAGTTCAGTCAGGAGAATAACTGGCTCCGGAGCCAGCAGACGTGGTTTCGTAATCTACCACCGGCAAAATGGGCTCGTTTTTTCACTGTAGTAAACTATGAATGCTAAGCTTGCGAGTCCAGAACAAAGCTATTTTTTGCAAGTCCCAAAAGACTTTGCGGGAATGAAATCTTTTGGGCCCGTCGTAACCCGTAACCGAGAAAATAGTATTTGCTTTTAAGACTTTGAGAGTTGGGCGTCCTCTTGAATTGCGATAATTTTTCTGGTGTCTTTCACTATAATTTCCTAATCTGCTTATAGCAATACCAGGCAAATTTTCTTTTAATCGTGCTTGGCTTAAAAAACCTGAATATAAAAAAGGTAAAGCAAAGAGCTATTTTACGCTGATTTTGATATGTTCTGATACTTCTGGACTTCTAATGCTAATTTAATGTGTGGAGTAATACTTCTGTGGGTTGTAGGAATTTTACATCGTAATTCACAGAAATTATCAATGATATCTTTTTAAAGCTGTTAATGGCACTTTTAATGCTTTGTTAAATTAAACCCAAATTTGTTTCATAAAAAAAAGGCAAGTACTTTTTGCACTACCATACAAATTCAAAATTTTCAAGAAAACAACCCTAGATTTATAGTTGAAATAATAGCTGTAAAACTTTGAGTTCCACATTTTATTTAATTTATAGATTTGTTTTTACTTTGACTTACAGACCACCTTGCTAAAATTTCAGTTTACACGTATATGCAGCTGCTCATGAAAGTCTTTCCCGTAGTCAATGTCAAAAGTCATGAAAAATAAAATACTCCTGGATTCTTATTTAATGAAAAGTCATGAAAAAAAAATATTGTGGAATCTTATCTAATGAAAATTCCTGAAAAACCAAAAAACCCTGGATTTGATTATCTAATGAAAAGCCATGAAAAAGTCCTGCGTCTTGTTTTCTAAAAGAGTGCGATCTCTTTCGCATCTCATGACAACGCAAGATATGAATGGGCTTCACGGGTTGCAATGTTCTTGAAGCAATTTTAAGAGAGCTAAAAATAAAATACACATAGCCTACATGATCTATTAAAGGATCAGGGGCCACATTTTTTTTTCATAGAACCGGGCTAGAGGGTGTGAACACTTAATTTGGTAAGTGTAAGTTACATATCATATTGATACTCCTGTAAACATTATTTTTAGTTTTGATTTATTAAAGGTAAGGTGAAAATTATAAAATATCCCCTATTCTTTGTGGTAAAAGAAACAAATACATCTCTATCCAGTCACTGTTAAACTCACGATTTTCAGTGTCAACTTTTCTCTTCTTTAACGTTGAGAACAACATTTTGAACGAAAACGATAATTAGAGCTGTTGTGCTCAGCGCTGTACAAAGCACGATATGGAATAAACCTCGGGAAGAGTTAGTTCCAAACGCTGCCAGCGAGAATTCATAGCTGTTGCGTCGAGTGGAAAACCGACCACACGGATATGCGAGTCTTCCTTCATCTCTCCCTTGACGCCTAGCAGAGGGCTTCATAGGAACGTCAGAGAATTCCGCAGAAACCTACCGAATTACGTTTATCGTTTATCACGTGTAAATGCACATTCTGAAACCTTTAACACAGTCACAGAACTAAATCAAACAATTATTTATCACGTATGAATGCACATTCTGAAACCTTTAACACAGTCACAGAACTAAATCAACCAATCATTTATCACGTGTGAAGGCACATTCTGAAACCTTTAACACAGTCACAGAACTAAATCAACCAATCATTTATCACGTGTGAAGGCACATTCTGAAACCTTTAACACAGTCACAGAACTAAATCAAACAATCATTTAACACGTGTGAAGGCACATTCTGAAACCTTTAACACAGTCACAGAACTAAATCAAACAATCATTTATCACGTGTGAATGCACATTCTTAAACCTTTAACACAGTCACAGAACAAATCAAACAATCATTTATCACGTGTGAAGGCACATTCTGAAACCTTTAACACAGTCACAGAACTAAATCAAACAATCATTTATCACGTGTGAAGGCACATTCTGAAACCTTTAACACAGTCACAGAACTAAATCAAACAATCATTTATCACGTGTGAAGGCACATTCTGAAACCTTTAACACAGTCACAGAACTAAATCAAACAATCATTTATCACGTGTGAAGGCACATTCTGAAACCTTTAACACAGTCACAGAACTAAATCAAACAATCATTTATCACGTGTGAATGCACATTCTTAAACCTTTAACACAGTCACAGAACAAATCAAACAATCATTTATCACGTGTGAAGGCACATTCTGAAACCTTTAACACAGTCACAGAACTAAATCAAACAATCATTTATCACGTGTGAAGGCACATTCTGAAACCTTTAACACAGTCACAGAACTAAATCAAACAATCATTTATCACGTGTGAAGGCACATTCTGAAACCTTTAACACAGTCACAGAACTAAATCAAACAATCATTTATCACGTGTGAAGGCACATTCTGAAACCTTTAACACAGTCACAGAACTAAATCAAACAATCATTTATCACGTGTGAAGGCACATTCTGAAACCTTTAACACAGTCACAGAACTAAATCAAACAATCATTTATCACGTGTGAAGGCACATTCTGAAACCTTTAACACAGTCACAGAACTAAATCAAACAATCATTTATCACGTGTGAATGCACATTCTTAAACCTTTAACACAGTCACAGAACTAAATCAAACAATCATTTATCACGTGTGAAGGCACATTCTGAAACCTTTAACACAGTCACAGAACTAAATCAAACAATCATTTATCACGTGTGAAGGCACATTCTGAAACCTTTAACACAGTCACAGAACTAAATCAAACAATCATTTATCACGTGTGAAGGCACATTCTGAAACCTTTAACACAGTCACAGAACTAAATCAAACAATCATTTATCACGTGTGAATACACATTCTTAAACCTTTAACACAGTCACAGAACTAAATCAAACAATCATTTATCACGTGTGAAGGCACATTCTGAAACCTTTAACACAGTCACAGAACTAAATCAAACAATCATTTATCACGTGTGAAGGCACATTCTGAAACCTTTAACACAGTCACAGAACTAAATCAAACAATCATTTATCACGTGTGAAGGCACATTCTGAAACCTTTAACACAGTCACAGAACTAAATCAAACAATCATTTATCACGTGTGAATGCACATTCTGAAACCTTTAACACAGTCACAGAACTAAATCAAACAATCATTTATCACGTGTGAAGGCACATTCTGAAACCTTTAACACAGTCACAGAACTAAATCAAACAATCATTTATCACGTGTGAAGGCACATTCTGAAACCTTTAACACAGTCACAGAACTAAATCAAACAATCATTTATCACGTGTGAAGGCACATTCTGAAACCTTTAACACAGTCACAGAACTAAATCAAACAATCATTTATCACGTGTGAATGCACATTCTTAAACCTTTAACACAGTCACAGAACTAAATCAAACAATCATTTATCACGTGTGAAGGCACATTCTGAAACCTTTAACACAGTCACAGAACTAAATCAAACAATCATTTATCACGTGTGAAGGCACATTCTGAAACCTTTAACACAGTCACAGAACTAAATCAAACAATCATTTATCACGTGTGAAGGCACATTCTGAAACCTTTAACACAGTCACAGAACTAAATCAAACAATCATTTATCACGTGTGAAGGCACATTCTGAAACCTTTAACACAGTCACAGAACTAAATCAAACAATCATTTATCACGTGTGAAGGCACATTCTGAAACCTTTAACACAGTCACAGAACTAAATCAAACAATCATTTATCACGTGTGAATGCACATTCTGAAACCTTTAACACAGTCACAGAACTAAATCAAACAATCATTTATCACGTGTGAAGGCACATTCTGAAACCTTTAACACAGTCACAGAACTAAATCAAACAATCATTTATCACGTGTGAAGGCACATTCTGAAACCTTTAACACAGTCACAGAACTAAATCAAACAATCATTTATCACGTGTGAAGGCACATTCTGAAACCTTTAACACAGTCACAGAACTAAATCAAACAATCATTTATCACGTGTGAAGGCACATTCTGAAACCTTTAACACAGTCACAGAACTAAATCAAACAATCATTTATCACGTGTGAATGCACATTCTTAAACCTTTAACACAGTCACAGAACTAAATCAAACAATCATTTATCACGTGTGAAGGCACATTCTGAAACCTTTAACACAGTCACAGAACTAAATCAAACAATCATTTATCACGTGTGAAGGCACATTCTGAAACCTTTAACACAGTCACAGAACTAAATCAAACAATCATTTATCACGTGTGAAGGCACATTCTGAAACCTTTAACACAGTCACAGAACTAAATCAAACAATCATTTATCACGTGTGAAGGCACATTCTGAAACCTTTAACACAGTCACAGAACTAAATCAAACAATCATTTATCACGTGTGAAGGCACATTCTGAAACCTTTAACACAGTCACAGAACTAAATCAAACAATCATTTATCACGTGTGAAGGCACATTCTGAAACCTTTAACACAGTCACAGAACTAAATCAAACAATCATTTATCACGTGTGAAGGCACATTCTGAAACCTTTAACACAGTCACAGAACTAAATCAAACAATCATTTATCACGTGTGAATGCACATTCTTAAACCTTTAACACAGTCACAGAACTAAATCAAACAATCATTTATCACGTGTGAAGGCACATTCTGAAACCTTTAACACAGTCACAGAACTAAATCAAACAATCATTTATCACGTGTGAAGGCACATTCTGAAACCTTTAACACAGTCACAGAACTAAATCAAACAATCATTTATCACGTGTGAAGGCACATTCTGAAACCTTTAACACAGTCACAGAACTAAATCAAACAATCATTTATCACGTGTGAAGGCACATTCTGAAACCTTTAACACAGTCACAGAACTAAATCAAACAATCATTTATCACGTGTGAAGGCACATTCTGAAACCTTTAACACAGTCACAGAACTAAATCAAACAATCATTTATCACGTGTGAAGGCACATTCTGAAACCTTTAACACAGTCACAGAACTAAATCAAACAATCATTTATCACGTGTGAAGGCACATTCTGAAACCTTTAACACAGTCACAGAACTAAATCAAACAATCATTTATCACGTGTGAAGGCACATTCTGAAACCTTTAACACAGTCACAGAACTAAATCAAACAATCATTTATCACGTGTGAAGGCACATTCTGAAACCTTTAACACAGTCACAGAACTAAATCAAACAATCATTTATCACGTGTGAAGGCACATTCTGAAACCTTTAACACAGTCACAGAACTAAATCAAACAATCATTTATCACGTGTGAAGGCACATTCTGAAACCTTTAACACAGTCACAGAACTAAATCAAACAATAATTTATCACGTGTGAAGGCACATTCTGAAACCTTTAACACAGTCACAGAACTAAATCAAACAATCATTTATCACGTGTGAAGGCACATTCTGAAACCTTTAACACAGTCACAGAACTAAATCAAACAATCATTTATCACGTGTGAATGCACATTCTTAAACCTTTAACACAGTCACAGAACAAATCAAACAAAAATATTTATACTGTTTTATATTATAAATATTGCTAAACTTTCTTTCCTTTCACTTCTGGATTTCATACATTTCTTTCTGGTTTAATTTATTACCGCTGGCCAGGCTGACACACTTCGCAGGTCACATTTGGCTCGCGGGGCGTCTGTTGAGAACCTGTGATATAAGTTATTCCTTCTTGAGAGTTCATTGACTATTCACGTAAAAATCGCTCACGAATGATCATTAAAATGAACAGTCATTCACTTTCTAGTCCCGGTTGTATACTGTAATCACTCAACAAAATACCCTTTGTTCCAAACCGGAAATTGAAAAACTTCCCAGAAGAGCAGGAGCTTAGCTGACACATTCACATAATAGCCGCTCACGAATGATCATTAAAATGAACAGTCATTAACTTTCTAGTCCCGGTTGTATACTATTCTCACTCCGCAAAATATCCTCTGTTCTAAAGCGGAAATCGGGAAACTGCCCAAAAGAGCAGGAGCTTATAGCTGACCCGTTCACCTTCCACGACATGTCGTCGCGAACACATCTCTCAAATGAATGGTATTCATATTGCATAACTATTCTTAAGTCTCATCATATTTCCTAACTCTCTATTCATTGCTCATTCACATAACGGTTGACACTGATTAATTCTTCACATTACTTTTCATAATGGAAATTTGTTTGTGAGTTCATGCTGGCGGAAGAAAGTTAAGCGCGCTGCGACTTCAGTGTGTGTCGCTCGCAGTAATGGTGGATTGAACGATCATTCACTGTCGTGAGAGAGAGCCATTCACCATTCACGGTGAAGAGTCATTCGTTGTGAACGAATCACTCACGATTTTTTCATCACTACCGTGCTCTGATGCCTAATAAACTTTAATTCATGAAACACTTCCATCGTATGTCGATGCTGGTGCTGCGGCGTTAAGGAAACAAAAAATATTCACCGATGATCCCTTACGTTATGACCACCTACCTAATAAGCTGTAGGACCACCTTAATCCGGCAAAATAGCGGCCACTCGGCGAGGCATCGGTTCGATGAGGTGGCGGTACATATCCTGAGGTATTTGGTACCATACTGTCAACAGCAGGCACTACAGTTCCCGTACATTTCGGGGTGGCGGTGGTTTTGCGCGAACATGCTTTTTCAAGTCGAACCACAAATGTTTGATTGGGTTCATGTCCGGTGAATTTTTAGGTCAGGGTATTAACAGAAAGTCGCCAACATGTTTCTCGAACCACTCCTTGACAATTCCGGCAGTGTGACATTGCGCATTATCCTGTTGGTTATGGCCATCACCAGCAGGGAACACAGTTGCCATGAATAGATAAACTTGGTCTGCAACGATGTTCAGATACCTGACAGCTGTCAGAGATTGTGCTATTGGGATAATGGGGTTTAAAGTGTCCCAAGAAAACATCGCCCACAACGAAACCAAGCTCTGTGTAATGCGGCCTGTAATGCACTTATTTGAGTTATTGGTGTGTGACATGCCGTTATACGGAGTCCATAAATGTAGTATACAACTTCATCATAAACCTTATATGCTGTTGAAAGAAACTACATTGAGTAACAACTTACTTTTAATGGCATTTAACCCTTTAACGACCATAACGCCCAAAACGCCCTACATAGTAACAAACATAGACGCCCGAAACGCCTCTTTAGAGTCAGTCAGATTTCCTACCTTCACCTGTTCTTCAAATTTGCACGGCCTGTGAGGGATCAGCAAGGGTCACCCTCAGTCACTATTGTTGTTATTACACAAGGATGTGAACAAACACACAGTCTCGGGCGTTATGGTATTTAAAGTGAGGTAAGATTTTATGGTCATGGTCTTTAAAGGGTTAATGACAAAACACATGGTAACTGTGAAAGTTATTTTCAGAAATGTCAGTAGGTATCTTCGTCTGCTCTGTTTTTTACTCGCAGGATATCTAAATGATAATCCTGTTCCACGCACGTACTCTCCAGAATGTCTGGTGTAACAAGGAGGAAGGCTGCAGTAATGCGTTCTTTGAGCTCAGTGATAGATGTAGCATGTTTCTTGTACAATGTCCTTAATAAGGCCCAAAAGTAAACAAATCGGATGGGGTAATATCAGAAGAACGTGGTGGCCATGCCGTAGGACTTCCACGTCCAATCCGACGCTTTAGAAAATGGTGGTCTAGAAATCTGCATACATCTAAAGACCATTGCGGATGTGCTCCATCTTGCTAGAAAAGGATGTCTTGAATATCTTGGAGTTGAGCAATTGCGAATTGATCTAACATGTCCATGTACGTTATGCCAGTAATGTTTGGTTCAGGGAAGAATAAGAGCCCTGTCACTCTGTTTTCCATTACGCCAGCCCAGACATTAACCTTCGGGGTGTCTCTCTCGTGTGCTGCGACCACATGGGGATTTCCCGTGCCCCAGATTCGGCAGTTATGTTCATTCACTCTGCCAGAAACATGGAATGTAGACTCATGGCTGAAACAGATCCATGATAGGAGTGTGGGGTCTTCGTTAATGCGATTAAGCATGCCTACCGCAAAAGCTTTTCGACGTGGTTGATCATTTGGTCGAAGTTTTTGCACTAATTGGACTTTATACACATATAGCCGGAGACCTAAATGCAGAATCTTGTGAATCCTTGCTCGTAGTATTTCGAGTTCACGACTGGCGACGCGGACGGACTTCTTCGGGCTCCTTAGATAAGCCTTAAGCACATTTTCCCCATTTTTGTCCGAAATGGAAGGTTTCCCTAGTGATTTTGCCTTTCAAGATTCTTTCTGTTGCTTTGAATTTATTTACGTATTGTTCGATGCTTCTTCATGTCGGCGGCTGTCTCTTGTACTCCGTACGCTGAATTATGTTTTAGAGATTTTGACTCTGCAAATCAAAACACACACGCTGCTTTCTCCATTGTGAAGCAATGTCTGTTGTATTCGGTGTTTCACGAGATTTTTCATTACTGGTGCCATCTATCAAACTTTAACACTTGCCATGTCTCTTGACGTTTAAAGAATTTTTTTCCTATCGTATTTTTTAATAACATACCGAAGTTTTATGCTTCATTTGTATGGTATACGCCTGATATGCCGTTCCATAGTGTCCCATACGTGCTCTACAGGATTGATATCGGGAGACTTCGGAGACAAATCGATATGCTGGGAGTCTGGATTGTGTTCCTGAAACCATTCCTGAACAGCATCGGACCTGTGGCTCGACGCATTGTCCTCTTGCAAGACACTGTCGTTATTCGTAAAAACGTTCAACATTTCTGAGTGTACAGAGTCAGCAAGCAATTCACGATAGTCATATGTTGTTGCACATGCACCAGAAGTCCAAATTCTTACCAGGTCAACATGCCTGACACTCTACAACCGCCCCCGCAGGCTGGCACTGTGGAGACCATGCAGGATGGATCAAGTGCCTTATGTTGTTTGCGCCAAATACGTACACTACCATCTACCGAGTGGAGTAAGAAACGCGACTTGCCATACTAGTACACTTTTCCGCAGTCATTCGGCGTCCATCTTGTATGAACTTTTTACCAAGAGAGTCTTTTGTGCCGATGAACAGAGGTTAGGACAGGATTTCGTCCTGCTAGTCTGCTGTGATAGCCCATACTTGCGAACGTACTACGCATGGTCATGATGGATACTGTTTCCGGTTGACATCGGTTGTATCTGGTGGTCAGCTATTGGACAGTGCTGCGTCTGTTGACCTGTATGAGTCGTCGGACGCGGCGCTCACCTCTTACATCAAGCTTTTGCTTTCCTGTGCAATTTTGCCTCCGGGTCGTTGTTTGACTAATTTCACTCCATTCCTGATACACTTTGGGTACGGCGGCTCACCAAAATCCCACAAGTTTATCCGTTAGGTAAATTGAGGCACCCACAATCTGTCCTTTCTCAGAGTCCGATAAATCCTTCCGTTTACCCATCATGCTCCGAATTTTACTACCTACTGGTCCACTCACATCTTACATATGCTACGTCTACAAACTAATTGCGCCCTTTTGGAAATCACGTGGTCAACGGGCCGCATTCACTTTTGATAAAGGTGGTCATAATTCAGCTATCACTCGGTGTATATACACTGAGTGTCCACTTTGTTATGACCACCTGACAGTTTTAAGCAAATGAGCTATGGCTGCATGCGGTTGCTGCCAGAGGGCAAGGCTAGTATAAAAAATGAAAGCTTAGTGTTTGCGACAGTAGTAGAAGTGATTTTTGGGTGACCAGATGTGTAAAAAATGCGATTTGATGGACTTTCAACGTGGGATGATTGTAGGAGTTCGGAGCCATGGAGCGAGTATCACCGAAACCGCCGCATTCGTGAAATGTTCCAGAGCAGCTGTTGTTAAAGTTTTTAAAGACTGGACGGTCAGCCAAAAAACTGGGTCTCTACGTGCAACGTGTGGTCGTCATCGACTAGTGACTGCTCGGGTGTAACATTCAGACTGGTAACAGACAACAGAAGGGCAACAGTCCAGCAAATTACAGACCATCTTAATCAAGGATCCCCTGAAATGGTCTCTGCACGCACTGTTCGCCGTACACTGCATCGGATGGGATATGGCAGCCGAAAGCCTGTTCGAGCACCTTTGCTGTCTGCAGTTAACAAGAGAAAACGTCTCCAGTTCGCACAGGAGCACAAGAACTGGACAGTCGATAATTGGAAACAAATTATGCGATCCGATGAATCACGTTTTCAGTTGCACCATGCCGATGGCCGAGTGAGAATTTGGCGGAAACAGCACGAAAGCATCGATCCCAAATGCGTTGCTACAACCATTCAAGCTGGTGGAGGCAACGTTATGGTTTGGGGAATGTTTTCTTTGCATGCTTTGAGCCCTTTAATTCGTGTTGATCAACGTCTGACTGGCACATCATATCCAAACATCGTTGCGCACCAAGTGCATCCTGTCATGTGGATGGCTTATCCCAATGGCGATGGCTACTTTCAACAAGATAATGCGTTTTGCCATAATGCTCGTATTGTTCAGGATTGGTTTCAGGACCATGCCGGTGAGTTTATTTTGCTTAGGTGGCCCCCCAATCTCCAGATCTCAACCCCATTGAGAATTTGTGGGATGAAGTTGAACGAGCGATCAGACAGCGGGATCCACAACCCTGCAATCTCACACTCCTGGAAAGTGCTATTCATCAAGCATTGTCTCAGGTTCCAGAAACCACCTATCATCTCGTGGAGTCCATGCCACGAAGAATCGACGCAGTATTAAAGGCAAAAGATGGCCCAACGAAGTACTGAGGGGGTGGTCATAATAAAGTGGCCACTCAGTGTATACTGCTGATATGGGGCCGTCCATAAAGCACGTCCGAGATTACAGGGGGACAGGGGGTTCCTAACAACCAGACCTGGCATGGGGGAGGGGGAGGTTTAGTAATTCGGACGTCCAGTGGCAAAAATATAGTAGATGGTATGTGTTCGTTTTGCTTTCTCTTTTTTCTTCTTTTAATAGTTAAAAAAAGGTATGAAATATTTCATATTTCTGATGATATTTAGCTAAATCAGAACATTAATATTAAGTTCTCGTGTTTGTACTACTAAATCTATCGTGTTTTGTAGGTGGTATGATCGGAAGTGTTGCAACCTTGATTGCGTGGGTTCATTTGCAGATCTTTATTTCAGAATGACAAAGTTCGGGTATCATTTGGGAATAAATTAATGTCTAAATAATAAATATTTTCTAAATAAAAAGTGTAAATATATGGAGGACTCCTTTAAATAATTACATGTTTTTCTTTTTTCTTTCTGTTTCTCAACGGACTTCTAAAAGCAGTTGTCAAAAATAAAGAAGGTTGCGGGTATTAGGACGTACTTTTTAGGGGGGAGGTGTCAACAATCGGACAAAACGTGACGTGGGGAAGGGGGGGAGTCTGAAAATAGTAAAAAATCACGGACGTACTTTATGGACGGCTCTATGGTGTTGTCATCACACCCGTAGAGAGCTTGCAAATGGTTTAATCTCTGTGTATTTACGATAATATTTATCATTCTAAACTTTGTACAAAAGAATCGAGCAACAGAAGGGCTAGTTTACGGTAGAAATGGTGACATGACACTTGTTGTGTAAAGAATCTAAACAGGAAATGTATTTCTTTGTGAACTCATGGTTTAAGAGTGCGAAATTCGTATTTTTCATTTCGCGTATGCAGAAAAAAAAACTAACAAAATGAATTTCTTTACTAAATATAAGAAAATCAAATTTATACTGAAAGTAGAAAAGTGATTCCCAAGTGCGCGCCCGCACACACACACACACACACACACACACACACATATTCAGAACAGCAAGCATAGCGTAATAAGTCCTAAAGATCGACTTTGCATAAAAACAGAAAATGTTTTCTCAAGCATGGGCAAAAGAGAAAACCATTCAAACATTTCGCCGCCGCTGCAAGATGGAAGACACGTCTCTCTCTCTCTCTCTCTCTCTGTGGAACTGAAAACGTTTCTCGGAGGAGACGATCTTACAAAGTTTATTTTTTTGTTCAAGCATTTTTCATAAAGCCACTTCAAACATTTTCCCTTTCCAGATGTTCTTCTCAGTAAAATTTACAGCGGTACTGGGAAATCGCGAAGTAAAACGGATTGCGTTTTTAAAATCTATACGACTTCTTTGCCTTTGTGTATTTTGTTGATAAAAAGTTAGTTCTACCTTTTAGAAGTACCTGAAGTACTATGTTACTAGCAAAAGATGCATAAAAGCAGATTTAATCAAATACCGACGGTGGAAAAATTCCAAGTTTTGTCGAAACACTTCACTTTATGACAAATATAATTTATAATAAAAAAAGATTATCCATGCAAAGAGTTTATTAGATATTCAGAAATTACATCCATGCAAAGAGTTTATTAGATATTCGCAACAGCACTGAAAGATTTTAAAATATCCGAGTTTCAATTTCTTGTAATTTTTCTCGTATCTGCCACTTAAAATAATATAATTTAGCAGAGGAACTACTATCGAAGAGATTACAGTTAAATTAAAACCTGCCATTGAATAGATAATAGTTTTGTCAGCAAACTAGAATCAAAGGGATTATAATTTAATTGAGGAGGTACTACCAAAAAAGATTTTAATTTATTTGAGAACCTGCTATTGGAAATATTGCAATTTCACCATCGAATTAGGATTACCATCGAAAGGATATCACCAATGATTACCATCAAAAGTATTAGGTCTATGTAAGATTTCAGCTTTTGCAAGCATCGGTACGAACTATTTGAAGTAATCCGAGCTTAACTTAGCTTAATGATTTTTAAGTCATTAAGCTAAGTTAAGCTTTAGTTGGAAATTTCGTTAAAATTAAATCATTATAATACCATTTAAAAGCACTTATTTCGTAAAGCAGAAACTCAAAAGAAGATTAAATTAGAGGTATGTAGTATAATGTGCACTCACGTTTTGTTTCCCTTCAATGAAAATGTAATTTGTATCTGTTGGAATCATAGTCTTTCAGCGCTAAAATAAAAAAAAAACCGCAGATCGTCAGAGAAGATTTGCAGCCGCTCCAGATGAATTGTTTTCACGCAGTGATTTTCACACATGTAAAAGAACTACGTGTACAACATCGCGAGGAACTGCTCACCCATCACAAGGAACTGTGTGTACCTTGAAACCACACATCCAGGTCTCTCTTCCGCTCTGTGCTGTAGTTAAAGGCACTCAGTGTCAACTGTCCACATACTAAAGGTTCCGAAGCATTCCAGCTAAAAACACCTCAGACTACCACTGAGCCACTACCAGCATGCACGGTTATATTTTGACATCAAGGGCCCATGGCTTTGGTGCATAGATTTTTGAGATTGTAAAGCATTTTGGTACTAAATTCCTTTTTATGTAAGATCAGCCGGAAAGAGAGAGAGAGATTTCGAAGACGCTACCTAAGGCAGCTCAGTAATTAGACTTGTAAAACACAGAAGAATTTTTCAAATCGGACTCTTAGAAAGAGAGATATCGACAAAAATAAGATGTGACTTTACGTCCCCTGGTGGGAAAACCATTCATTCTTTTAGGAAGAAAGTATTCTCCGAAGTTTTATCTATATGAGCAGTATCAGTCCAAGAAAAAAAAATTAGTCGAGTTTTCAGGATCATAGATTTTGCTACAAATACATCAGAAGCAGATATGCCCCCTGGTGGCCAAACCATTCTTTACCAAACATTAGAAATTATGATTATGCAAAAAATATTTTCCATCAGGTCTTGTATGCGATACAGGAAGAATTTTTCAAATCGAAGTTTTAGGAGCAGAAATAACGCAGAAAACGCAATTTATCTCGGTGCCCCCTAGCGGAAAGTCTGTGATTTACTTGAAAATTTTGAATTTATAGGAAAAACATTTTGCATCGGAAACACTATTCAACAAAGGAATTTTTCAAATCGGACTCTTAGAAGTAGAGATATTAACAAAAATTAAATATATATCTACGCCTCCTGGCGAAGAAACCATGCATTATTTCAAGAAGAAAATGTTCCAAAAAGTTTGTCGACATGAGTAGCATCGGTAAACAAAGGACTTTTTTTTCAATCGAGATTTTAGAACCTCATATTTTGCTGAAAATACATCAGAAGCGGAAATTAAGATTTACGCCCTCTGGTGGCCAAACCATTTTTTTTACAAAAATTAGAAATTATGTGCAAACGATTTCCGATCAGGTGCTGTATCCTGTGCAGAAATAATTTTTCAAATCGGAGATGTAGAAGCAGAGATATAGGGGAAAACGCAATTTACCACTACGCTCAATAGCAGAAAGTCTATGAATTACTTGAAAATTTTGAAATTATTTGAAAAACATGTCACACTGAAAACACTATCCAACAAAGAAGGAATTTTTCAAATCGGATTTCTAGAGGTAGAGATATTGACAAAAATAAGATATGCATCTACTCCCCTGGCAGATACACTGTGGAATATTTTAAGAAGAAAATATTTCGAAAAGGTTTATCAATGTGAGTGGCATCAGTCCAGGAAAAAAAAATTCAATCGATAGTTTAGAAGCTCAGATTTTATTTCAAATACATCAGAAGCAAAAATTAACACTTACGCCCCCTGGTGGTAAAGCATTCTTTACCAAAAATTAGAAATTATATGCAAAAGATTTTCCATCAGGAGGTATATCCGCTGAAGAAATTTTTTTTCAAATCGGGGATTTAGAAGAACAGTTATCGAGGAAACTGTAATTTACTTTTACGCCCCTAGCGGAAAATCTATGCGTAGTTTGGAAAAGTAACTATATCTAAAATACTCTTCGATATAAATGGAATCGAAGAATAAAAAAGAAATTTCAATCGGATGTTTAGAAGCAAATATGTGGAATAAAAGGTATTTTTGAATTCGACATCATCTGCATTTACGCCCTCTAGCGACGAAATTGCACATCGTAAAAAAAACGAAATAAAGGGTCCTCATTCGCATATTTCAATCTTCCCAATGCAAAAATAATTTTTCAAATCGGACTAATAGTTGCAGAGATGTCGTGGGTACAGACGGACGGACGGGCAAACCGGTAACATAAGCACGATCTTTTTTTTACAAAAGACGTGCTAAAAAGAGGTACTCTTAAGGCATAGGCCTCTTGAAGTGGGAGGCGGAGAGGGTCTTTTGCATAACTTGCTTGTTGAGCATTTGATGCACTCTGTTACGTCATGAGTTCATTCGAATGAGGCCTAAGCAGGATTGAAGAGAAAATGACATCTTAACTGCCATCCAATATTATGAACTATGAGTCTTGCATATCCCGGGGGTCGAGGACGATTAAACCAACCGACAACATCACTTTCAAAGTCGCCGTTGGATATCCTTCATATATCACACAGCAACTATATTCATTCGAAGAAATCCGAAGTCGACACAATGATTCACTCAACTCACAATACGAAGATCGAACATATATTTTCCCACACTTTCATGACCACACACACTAGCTATAAATCGAAAATTAGTATACACAGGCGGTGTTTACATCTTGATTTCCATTTCGAGTTCACTTCGCGCAATCTCTTCACAAGCTAGAATGACAACGCCCTCAATTGGCCCGTTCTCCGCAGCTGTTCGGAATTGGAATTGTTGTTCTTCTTCCGACACACTTTCTCCCTATTGCTTTTCTATTAACATTTTTCTACTAGCACAGTAAGATTTCCCTGCGCTGTGCAATTTCGTTCTGCATGCCACCATTTCTATTTGTTCATTCCACCGACGGAAATCCTCGCCATATGCACAGCATATTTTTTTTCTATCTCGTTAAATATGAAATTCCATTTATTTATTTTTACTTTATTTGTTAAAAGTGATCATCTTAGCATTTCTCTCCCTAGTTAACCTCGTGATTTCATTAAAGTTTGTTCGTTTGAAAAGTCTAAATTAGCCTTGAACTACTGCAACATTGTGTAAGCAAAGGTTTCTGTTCTGCTCGTTAAATCAGAGATCCCGCTAAACACGGGCTCATTGTAAGCCAGTTTTACTATGTATTGTTTAACTTTCACTCGGCTCAACGCTGAATGACCTGCCTTGCTCCCATTATTTCTACTCTACTAACTGTTTACATTATTTGCTGCTACGACCCACTGTCATTAATGCCGAATTGAAAAAGCTCTTCGGGGAAATAATGTGTCGTTCAGATACAAAACGTCTAACGGGAAGAAACTAAATTTACATAAGAAAGCAGAAACTTAAAAGGAATGTTATTTAAAGGTTATTTTTCTCTTCATACGAATATATGCAATGTAATTGCATGGAAATGGGATTTATTGGATGACAGGGACGAGCAGTGCATGGTCCTAGCTCCTAGCCTTACACCTGACCCCTCATAATCCTCCTTGTTTTTTGTTTGGTTTCTTGCTGTTTTTTTCTTTGTTTGGAGGTTTAACGACCACGGTGAGTAACTCAATGAACTGTTGTTTTTTTTTTATTGAGGGTTTAACCACCACAGTGAGCTACTGAAAGGGATATAAGCAGTCACCCATCCCTAATTTAGGGCCACTGACGCCTGGGAAGGGAGACAGCTAGTGCCGTAAGACAAACACAATATCCATGCTTCACCGGGATTCGAACCGGGGACCATCTCAGCCGAATGATCGGAAGCCACCGCTTAGAAAACTGGCCTCAATGTGCTATTAGCAGTCAACCGTCTCTAATTTGCGGCCACTGGGTCCTGGAAGAGGAAAGAACCTGTGCCGTAAGATAAACACATGAAGCATGCCTCATGCAGGACCTGCTTCCATTTCGGATGAATGATCCGAAACCAGCGCCTCTGACTATTCGGCCACCTCGGAGGCCGTAGGACGATTTGTTTCATACGGAATTTATTACTGTTCTGACATTGGTGGTAAATGATTACTTCTATTCAAAAGGAAGATTTAGAAGATGTACATCTTAACGAAGTATCAGGTCATTCCTTAAGTAATGTCGTTTTCAGAACTTCTCCCTCTGGCAACAAGACTATGACGTAAACCACGGTCATGATAAGACGTATCACGTGGCAAGCCCTTCGTGTCACTTCAGACAGAGAACAAGAGTTGTACGTGCAACCGTTTAACCGTTAAACTGCATAGGAAATGGCGGTGTCTGAAGAACACATCAGGCACATTGTGCTGTATGAGTTTAACCAGAGATATACAGCGACTGTAGCGAAACGAAATATCAACACCGTATATGGTCAGGGTACCCTGGATGTTAAAAAGTGTCAACGATGTTTTCGGAAAATTACGAATGGGGAACAGCACCCTCACGGATATGCAACGCCAAGGACGACCTGTTGAGACGGATAATGATGTGCTGAGGGGAATCCACAGGCAACGGTCGAGGAATTGGAATCGTTAATTCAACCCATTCAACTGTTCACAGGCATCTACAGAACCTTTGTTATGTGTCCAAACTGGGTAAATGGTTACCCTATGAGCTCATTGCACAAAATCTACAACAGCGTGAGGACATCTGCACTTCCTTGCTCTCTAGTGAAAAGATGGAGCCGTTTTTGCACAGCATGGTAACGGGAGATGAAAAATGGACTTTTTACCGCAATATTAAGCGCAAACGTCAGTGTCTTTCTAAAGGGAATGTGCTTGCAGTACTGGCTAAACCAGAACGTTTCCCACGAAAGGTTTGTTGTCTGTTTGGTGAGCTATGCAAGACATAATCCATTACGAGCTCCTGCTACCGAACAAAACCATTCCAGGGGAGGTCTACTTTCTGCAGCTACAGCGTCTACGCAGTGCTTTGAAATACAAACGTCCAGCAGTCCTTAATCGTAAAGGCGTGATTATCCACCAGGACTTTCGCAAAACCACACACGGCCAAATGAGTAGTGCAAACTTGCAGGAGTTAAGATGGGAAAAACTTCCCCATCCAGCATAATCCTCTGACATTGCGCCATCCGATTGCCATCTGTTTCGCAGTCTCCAACACTATCTTGCTGGAACAACACTTCGAAATGTCGAGGATGTGCACCAAACCCTGTCTGACATTGTTGGATCTAAACTAATGAATTCTACAAGTCTGGGATTCAAAATCTTGTTGAACGGTGGGAGAAGGTTATAAGTGCCGGAAACATTTATTATAATGATTAAAATATCTGTTCCACCTACGTAAAAATGTTTGTTTTCTTCACACGTGCTAAAGCGGCATTACTTATGGGACGACCTAACACTAAACATCCATCGGCAAAAACTGTAGATTAAACGTCCTTGTTTTTTGATGCAACGCGCTTTATGCCTCTCTCAGGAATTCATCCACCTAGATATGTAGTGGTTCTCGACCCACGTATTTTATCGCAACGTATGTGTATGTGTTACTGGGACTGTCACTTAGGAAGCATTACGTCTAACTGTGTATTTGACAGACAACGCTGTTAGAAGATTTTCCTAATAAAACTGGCACGCAACGGAATATTTTCAAGCTCGTGAATGCCGCCTAATCTGATCAATAGCTGATTTCTCCTCTTTCAGAGAGATTTTTTTCTTTTCTTTTTCGCCCCGAACTGTTGTAGTTCTGTAAAAAGTTGTTCTTTTCCAATACCTTCTACAACATTATTCATCAATTTTTTCTTTTTCTGTTTCAGTCTCGTCACAGCCGTGACTTTCCTTTTGTGAATGATGGCGACCCCTTTCTGAACATCGATCTGGAGCACAACAATGAAGATGGATTGGGACTGAGGACCCTTCCTTTGGAAAATGGTACTGTGGTTTTCGATTCTTTGTAGTGGCCTTCTCTTTCGCGATTTTATTGGATATTTTTCTTCACTTATTTTTTTTTTTTTTAGAGATTGTACTTTTGTGACCATAATTGCCTTACTTACTTACTTATTTTCTTCTGTTTGTGCATGCCTCCTTTTATCAGATCAATACATTTCGACGGAAGAGACTCCGCTCTCATAACAGAACCGCCGCAAACGCGAATGAAGGATTACTTCACATTGTTCTTTCATCAACATATCTGCGTCGTTCAAACGATTTAGCGTCATTAATCAAGATGGCCCTGCATTGAATTTCTTTCCGGATGCCGACACAAGGGAGGCATTACCTTAAAAGGCATTCAAAACGCCTGTTTGCGTCTCTGAAAGTGTATTTTCCGGGGGGGAGTATTGAAATTTCAGTAACTGTATTATTGATAATACAAATTCCCATCACAATATGATAAAATGATGATGAGCTTGGGATCAAAAGTGCGGGTCTCTAACTAATCGTCCGATCTGGTAGAAGTCTGCACACCGCGGTCCGAACCCGAACTTCAGGGAGCTCGGCCTGTGCCTGTTCCGGTTAAGACTTTGCCATTTACAACCCGTCCAGACCAAGACTTTCTCGTTTACAGTACACCCTGTCCCAGCTAGGATTTCGCGTTTACAGCCCGTCCCGACTAAGACTCTCCTGTTTACAGATCGTCCCAGCTAAGATTTTCCCGTTAACATCCCGTCCCGACTGAGACTTTCTCGTTTACAGTAAACACTGTCCCGGTTAGAATTTCCTCTTTAAAGCCCGTCCCGACTAAAACTCTCCCGTTTGCATATCGTCCCGGCTAAGATTTTCCCTTCAATATCTCGTCCCGACTAAGACTCTTCCGTTTACAGCCCGTCCAGACCAAGACTCCCGTTTACAGCCCATCCCGAATAAGATTTTCCCGTTTACAACCCGTCCCGGCTAAGACTTTCTCGCTTACAGTACACCCTGTCCCAGCTAGAATTTCCCGTTTACAGCCCGTCCCGACTAAGACTCTCCGGTTTACAGATCGTCCCAGCTAAGATTTTCCCGTTAGCATCCCGTCCCGACTAAGACTTTCCAGTTAACAACCCGTGCCACCTAAGACTTTATCGTTTACAGTACACCCTGTCCGAGCTAGGATTTTCCGTTTGCAGCTTGTCCCGACTAAGACTCTTCCCTTTACAGATCGTCCCGGATAAGACTTTCCCGTTTACAGATCGTCCCGGATAAGACTTTCCCGTTAACATCCCGTCTCGACTATGACTTTCCCGTTAACATCCCGTCTCGACTATGACTTTCCCGTCTACAGCCCGTCTCGACTAGGAATCTCCCGTGTACATTCCGTCCAAACCAAGACTCTCCTGTTTACAGCCCGTCCCGAGTAAGATTTTCCTGTTTACAACCCGTCCAGACTAAGACTTTCTCGTTTACAGCCCGTCTCGACTACAACTCTCCCGTTTACAGCCCGTGCAGGACACGACTCTCCCGTTTACAGCCCGTCCCGAGTAAGATTTTCCGCTTACAACCGTCCTTGCTAACACTTTCCCGTTTACAACACGTCCCGGCTAAGACTTTCCCGTCTACAGCCCGTCTCGACTAAGGCTCTCCCGTTTACAGCCCGTCCAGACCAAGACTCTCCCGTTTACAGCCCTTCCCGAGTAAGATTTTCCCGTTTACAACCCGTCTCGGCTACGACTTTCCCATTTACAGCCCTTCCGAATAAGACTCTCCCGTTTACAGCCTGTCCGAGCTAAGACTTTTCCGGGAAACCATTTCCAGAAACCGGCGCAAAATAGGAATGGCATTCACCCAGCAAAAACACTTGTGTTGAGATACTGCTGGCCACCAAATGGCAGTGATGGCTCACTGCAGGCTGAAATCTCTCGCTCACGGTACGGTAGCGCTCCATTGCTGGTAGAGCCATCAATTGACAGTCACTGATGGCCCAGCAGCATCGCCGTGAATTACGGGTCTCCGAGCAAGTGCCACTAGTGGCCCTTAGCTGGCAGCCGAAGCAACCCCAACACGACGCGGAAGCAACTGGACTGCGCATCCGCAGAAGCAATACGTACAAAGTTTCTCGTGGTACCAGTTAGTTGAAGACGACGCCTTCACCATCGTGTTATTTTAGTGGATGTTAAGAAAAAAAGCCATAAATAGAGAAATGAATTAATTTCCTAATGAAATACCGCGTTGACGAAGAATACCGTCGGAGGAAAATTACATAATTATTAATGAACTTTAAGAAATAGTCAATTGCGCTCATGTTTTTATAGAAACTCATTTCGTAGCAACATTTCTGCACTAACACACAAAGAATCGAGAATTCAGACAGCCCAGAAACACACCTTCTCCATTCCCATGAATAACAAGAAATAATTCCTGTGTAATATTTCGTTTTAACATACACATGAATAACAAGAAATAATTTCTCTGTAATCTTTGTTTCTAACACAATAATTCGTTTCAAACAAAAGTCCCGGAAACACATTAAAAAACCGTTATGTTAGAAAAAATAACAATTACATGCGTGCAAAATTTATGAATTATTTTGAAAGAAAAAAAAGCAACGCTATGTGGATATAATGTATTCATCCGTAGGTTGAATGCGAAAGATTGGAAGATCTCGCGGTTAAAATTAACGATAAGTAGAAATAAAATATATTTCCTTTATAGAACAAATGTAGCTTCAACCCGTGGAAAGAAAAGATACAATGTTAAAAATGTTACAGAATGGGACATGAAAGGGTATATATATATATTAATTAAAAATCGCCTTTCAAGACCACAAGGACAGCACAAAACTTTAGAAAGCGTCTTTAAGTTGGTATACTCGTTGAAAAGGAGTGAAGTTCCCTTAAGGTAAATAAATAGGGCCGCGGGTGGCCTAGTGGTTAGCGTTCGTGACTGCCATGGAGATAACCTCAGGTTCGATCCTGGGCAGGTACGAACGTTCGAACCACTAAATAACCGCCGTGTGTCGGATGGGCACGTTAAGCCGTCGGACCCCGGGTACTGCCCCCCCCCCTCCGGCAATAAATAAGGGCGTCTTCCTCCCCCTTTCTACCTTGCTTCCGTTTCACTTTCCTATCGGGCACTCTAACCCAAATCTCCTAACTTCCTATTTCTAAGGGTTGTTTAAGACCTGTGGTCAGACACTCCCTTCCTAAAATCCTCTACATATGATCTGATCTGATGAAGGTAAATAAAAAAAATCGTTACTTTGAGAAAATAAATTTATAAACTATATGAAAAGGACATTTATGAAAAATAACTTACAACATTGTAAAATTAAAAAGAGAACCCTTCGTTTCGCATCGCAAAGGAGCACCTTCAAGCAAACGCTCGTGCGTGGCAAAACAGTTTTGTGTTAAGGACTCCGCTTGGTACACAGATCGTCGTCGCTTCGATGACACCCAGATCAAAACAGGCCTTTTTTCGGGACCTGTTGAGAAAATTTCCTCAGCGACTTGCCGTCATGCAAACGTTTCATTAGGGAGAACAAAAACGTAGTTGTGTCTTTGGGAAACTGCGTTTATCCTTTTTTTATGACTCCTACTAGGAAATTGGTTGAAAAAGATTCGGCAAGCCATCAGTTACGTGGCTTGATTGCCGACTGCCAGTGTTGGGAAACTGGAGGACCACATTAGGCTAGCTATCATTTATGGCACGTGATTGCAGGACCTCTTAAGGGCCGCTTGTAGCAGCCACTTTCTGTGATGGATAACTGGTGTCCCTGTTCTGGCATATGATATCTAATGGGGAGTGCCAAGTAATGGCCAGCTGCTGGCCCATGTGGTGGCCGCCGGAACATTTTAATGACGGTTCGGCAGCGGCACACAGTGTTGGGCTACTGCTGGCACTGCTGGCTGCTAGTGTTGGTATAAGTACTGGCCCTACAACACTGTTCTTGCTGGGCACTTTCTCATCACTTCTTGAGACAACTGTCTTGAAGATTTAGGAATCATTGAGACCTATATATAACAGTTTGATTACATACACTGGCGTGCAAAAATTAAGGACGAAGAGGAGAAATTTGCATAACAGCGGAACGAGCAGGCAGAACGGACCGAAAGACCACTCAGGAGATAGACTAGGGTCCGGTACGGTAGGGCATGCGCATATCTGCAGCATGACGAGGGGGGGAGTGTCGGAAGGGTATAAAGCACACGGGCGGTGTAAGGTTAGCTATTCGGTGAAAGCTATTGCATGGTGTACATCGGTTTGAACGACGTCGAGTTGCTGCCACCGTGTGATATGGCCAACAGGCAATCCAGTAGACGACATCTGCATGACCTTACTCGAGGTCGCATCATTGGGAAGTTGGAAGAAGGTCGAAGTGTGACTAGTGTGGCCGAGGAGTTCGGGATCGCTCACAGCATCGTTTCACGAGCATGGAGAGCATTTCAAACGACAGGAACAGCTGTCCGCGAGTTTAGCAGTGGTCGTCCACGAGCAACCACGGCGGCGGACGACCGGTATATTGTCCTACAGGAGAAAAGAGACAGACGGCAGACAGCGAGATAAATCGCAAGGCACGTGCAACCGACAACTGTACATCCGTTATAGCGTTTTACCGTGAGGAGGCTGCACAAAAGTGGTCTATATGCACGACGACCAGTACGTTGTGTGCCATTAATGCCTGCTCATCGGAGACGGCGGTTTCTTTGGTGCCAGGAGCAAAAGAACTGGACACATCAGCAATGGGGTCGAGTTCTCTTTACGGATGAGAGCCGATTTAGTCTCACGAGAGATTCTGGACGTATACACATCTGGCGAGAGCAGGAACACGCAATCACACCTCCAACATCATGGAAAGGGACCGGTTTGGAGGTGGCAGAGTTCTCGTTTGGGGCGGTATCATGCTTGGTAGCCGTACTGACCTCCACATCTTCCAAAGAGGTTCAGTCACGGTGTCCGCTATTGCACCGAGGTTTTTCTGCCTCACGTGCGTCGGCTTAGAAGTGCTGTGGGTCCTGAGTTCCTCTTCATGGACAACAATGCTACACCTCATCGTACAGTGGCTGTCGCAGAGCTGTTGGAGAGTGAAGATATTCAACGCATGGATTGGCCCACAATGTCCCCGGACCTAAATCCAATCGAACACGTGTGGGACCTTCTCGGGAGACGCTTGGCAGCACGTCACCAGCCGCCAGCAACGATTCCGCAGCTGCGATTGGTGCTACAAGAGGAATGGGCCGCGATGCTTCAACAGCTCCTTGACAACCTCGTCCTCAGCATGGATGGACGTTGTAAATCCTGCAACGCAGTCAGGGGTTATCATAGCCACTACTAAAGACTGGATTTTTCTTGGCAGCCGCCTGTCACGTGGACGTTTCTGTCTTCTGTCCAGTTATGCTCGAAGCTACCTTTTCAATAAAGTGCCTTTGTATCCTTTGAATTCCTTGTTTGGACGGTTTTGCTCACTTGTCTCATATTCTTACATCTTGGGGATCTTATGGTATGATTTGAGTTGAAGTGGAGCACTTCTGCTCGACGTTACATTCGAAAAACCATCTCGTTCTTAAATTTTGCATGCCAGTGTATAAAGGATCAGTGAGTCTCAGCTACTTTTCATTAGAGCTTTCCTCATCAAGAATATTGGATAATACGTAAGCTGATGAGCCATTTCATTATGAGTCATTCCATTATGAGCCATTCCATTCAACCCCCAGCCTAGAGAAATGAGCGCGCTTGTAGACCGAACAGTGGCGCTGGTTAAGTTCACAGAGCGATATATATACAACCCGAGTACCGGCTTTCGTCAGTAGAGTGTTCGGAGTCAGAATGGGAAAGACTACCAATTTATCGTAGTTTGATAACGGACAAATTGTGATGGCAGGGCGCCTCGGAACTACGATCTCGGAAACGGCGCTGCTTGTGGGTTGTTCACGCGCTGCTGTAGTGAGTACGTATCAAAGGTTGTTCACAGATGGCCAAATGACGATCAGTCTACCAGCTGTGTGTCGTCCGCAGCTCATCAATGCCAGAGGAGAGCGGAGACTGTTGCGCATTATTCACAGCGATAGCAGGCCACAGTGTGACAAATCACCTACAGCTACAACAGTGGTGATTAGGGAAATGTGTCACAGCACACAGTTCATTCGCTGCCTTCTGAGCATGGACGTGCGTACACAACCGGATCCCCATGCTCATTGTAGGTCATCGCCAGCAACGCATGAAATGTGCCCAAGATCATCGAGGTTGGACCGTGGATGATTGGAAGATAGCGGCCTGGTCTGACGAAGCAAGATTCCTGGTGCATCGCGAAGACGGGAGAACGCGGATACGCCGATTACTAACGGAGGCCATGTCACCTGGATGTACTATTGAGCGGAAACGGGACGGTGGCGGCTGTGTTATTCTGTGGGGGATGTTTTCTTGGGACACTTTAGGCCCCATTATCCCAATAGCACAATCCCTGACCCCTGCTGGTGATGGCCATTGCCAACATGATGGGCCATGCCACACTTCTAGAATCGTCGAGAAACATGCTGGTGACTTTCTTAATGCCCTGTCCTCCAAATTCCCCTGACATGAACCCAATCGAACATTTGTGGTTCGACTTGGAAAATCGGGTTCGTGTTAAATTACCCCCCCAATCTACGGAAACTGGAGGACCTGCTGTTGACATTATGGTACCAGATATTCCAGGATGCCTATCGCCGCTTCATCGAATCGATGCCTCGCCGAGTGGCCGCTATTTTGCGGGTTAAATCGGGTCCTACAGCTTATTAGGTTGGTGATCATACTGTAGTGACTCATCCGTGTATAATGATGAAATAGAGGATTAGCAGGTCTTGGTGCCATTTCATTTGCACTTTCTTTATTGAAAGGTTTGAACACTGTATCTCATGATCTAATGGAATAGAAGGCTAGAGGAAGTCTTGGTGTCTTTTCATTAGAAACTTCCTTATATTACTTACAGTAAATGACCAAAAATCTTCTGCTGTTGTACCTCATTTTTGCCTTTTTCAAATACTTACGGGGGAATGAACTTCATTTCGTGACCAGCAGTGGTGATTTTTTTTTTTTTTTCAGAAATTCGCAAACTCCTAACGAACCATAAGTACATTTTTTGGATAAAAGATGGGAAACGGTTTTCAAAAACGTTACTGTTTTGTGTTTTAACTGTTTTTGTTGTTGTTTGAGAAGCGTTTTTCAAGCATCTTAAAAAGTAATTGCTAATAATGCAGTTTCTGATTTACTTCAGAACTTCTTTCTGTAAATCCGGAAATTTACAAAATATAAATTTTCGGTTTACAAGTAGGAGCGAACTATTTCAAAATAAACGTTTTTCTTTATGAATATCATTAAATGAAATATTATTAAAGTAAATGCAAAAAACAACGAAACAATTAAAAAACATTTTTCTTTAAAAATAATTGTATTTACTCTATACAATAATAATTGATATAAAAAAAAATAAACTAACTGATGCTCAAAAATAAATACCATCGTCGTTCTCTAAAAATTCATTGCCTTGTGTTTCAAACAAATCATTCGAGAGACAAACCTCCAAGGTAACAGTGACGCCGTTGTATAATGATATAATGAGATAGAACAACTTCGAAAATTGAGCTTCAGTGGGGAGCCTGTAACAGCACGACATAGGAAATGGGCAGTGTAATTACATCCTTCAACTTGCGTCGTTGGACTACATCAATCAATCAATCATTGAATCTCTTAAACACGGCATTAGGTACTTGTCAGACTAAATGTTGCGATTCTTACATTTCATTTCCTCCACTCAGAATTCGCATGGTCTTTTTCCTTTCTTTTTTTTTTTCGTATGGTGCTTTCTAATCGAAGTTTAGAAGGAATTCTCACGATTATCCACAAATGAGGTCACTTATTTCGGATGATTGTTACTTTACTTTTATCTATTATTTAACTTCGTTTGTTTTCCTGTAATATTTATGTCACAAACGTTTCGAAAAAATACTTCCATTTACATTCTCTTTTTTTTTTTTCTCTGAAGGTTTAACAACTACCGTGAGCAACACAATTGGCTATGAGCAGTGGCCGGTCCCTAATTTAGGGCCGCCGCCCCGGTGGCGCAGTGGTCTAAGGCGCTGCCCTCTGATCATTCGTCCGTAAGGGGTCCGGGTTCGAATCCCGGTCAGGCATGGATGTTGTGTTTGTCTTATGGCACTGGCTCTCTCCCTTACCTGGAACCAGTGACCCTAAATTTGGGACGGGCGACTGCTTATAGCCCATTGAGTTGCTCACGGTGGTCGTTAAATCTCCAATAAAAAAAAAAAAAAAAAAAGAAATAATTTAGGGCCACTGGTTCCAGGGAAGGGAGAGGGCCAGCGCCGTAAGACAAACGCTACACGTACGCCTCCCGGGATTCGAACCTTGACCCTTAACGGACGAATGGTCATAAGCCATGGCATAGACCATTGCCTCAGCGGGGCGGGGTAGCCATTTTTGACCAATATATTTTTCACATTTTCAAAAATCGGAAATGTTAACTTACTAAATGTGTCTGTTTTTTTTTTTTTTTTTTTTTTTTGATTGGAGGTTTAACGACCACCGTGAGCAACTGAATGGGCTATAAGCAGTCGCCCGTCCCTAATTTAGGGTCACTGGTTCCAGGGAAGGGAGAGAGCCAGTGCCGTAAGACAAACACAACATCCATGGCTCACCGGGATTCGAACCCGGACCCCTTTCGGACGAATGATCAGAGGCCAACGCCTTAGACCACTGCGCCACCGGGGCGGCTGTCTGTTTTAGTACTTTTTTTTTTTTTTTTTTCAACAGTACGTTTTTTATGTCAACACCATGGCCGCCCTGGTGGCGCAGTGGTCTAAGCGATGGCCTCTGATCGTTCGTCCAAAAGGGGGTCCGGGTTTGAATTCCGGTGAGGCATGGATGTTGTGTTTGTTTTACGGCATTGGCTCTCTCCCTTCCCTGGAACCAGTGACTCTAAATTAGGGACGGGCGACTGTTTATAGCCCATTGAGTTGCTCACGGTGGTCGTTAAACCTCCAATAAAAAACAAACAAAAAAAAACACCATTTCCGTTCGCCAGTCGATGGAGACCCTCCCAGAGTGAGTCAAAACTTCGTCCCGTTTCATGCTGTGCAATGCAATTGGTCAAGCGTTGCAAGAACGTCTTTATGACGTCAGAATTTTCTTTTTTCGAGAAACGATTTGTTAATGCGTCGCTGCTTTCATTTTCAGACGCTTGTGAATGGACAAAACAAGTGATAGTCGGAAGGAGCGAAGTCAAGACTCTAAGGAGGATGCTCCAATGCGTCAACGTACATTTCGGGTCATATGAGTATCTCCTGAGAAGAAAGTGAATAATTCTTGGCCGCTCCTTTCTGAAACAGCAGATCAACAAACGAACAAAAAGATCCGTTCAACAGTTTCTCGAAATACAGTTCGCAGACGATGCAAACCGAAGCCTTTATTTGATCATTATTTGATCGACAGATTTTTGGTCTGTCATGTGACTCAGTCTTTAAGAAATCGCTTTTTCTTTCTTTTTTTTATTGGGGGTTTAACAACCACCGTGAACAATTCAATGAGCTGTAAGCAGTCGGCCGTCCCTAATTTAGGGCCACTTTCCCCAAGGAAGAGAGAGAGCCATTGCCGTAGGACAAACACAACATCAATGCCTCAGCGGCATTCGTACTCGGACTCATCTCGGACGAATGATCAGAAACCATTGCTTAGACCACTGCGCCAATGGGACAGCAAATCACTTTCTACATCTCGTTGTGACGTGCCGTCCCCGCAGGACGCACAGGAGATAAAGGCGTCCTGCAGGGAAGATAGCAGTGAGATCACATACCAGTGTAGTATAGTGGATAGCACGCGGAGCTACGGATCCGAGAGTTGTGGGTTCGAATCCCGCCCCTGGCATAAAAATGATGGAGAAATTTACTTCGTCATATTGGCGCCCGAACTTCAAAGGTGACCTGGTGGATAGGTTTCTCGCCGAAGTGTGATGTTCTTCCCACACCGCGAGACAGGAAAAATGAGAAATCCTTCTTCAGTGCTTCGAAAACATAAATCGGTGTGATGATACGTTCCACATGCCAAACATTGTCCGGGAGATCTCAAATGCCCGTTCTTCATGGGATGACTGCCTGCAGCTACACATGGTGCCGACTGATCCGTAGGCCATGCCTCGGCATTCTTTCGGGGAGGGGGGGGTGACGCACATGAGATAAAGGCAGATAGCAGTGAGAGCATTTTCCAGTGTAGCATAGTGGATATCACTCGGAGCTCTGGAGCCGAGTATTGTGGGTTCGAATCCCGCCTCTAGGATAAAAATGCTGGAGAAATTTACTTCGTCATACCCTATGTGTCGAATAACTGCACTTTAACCTTTCTGTTTGAATGTCTGTTCGTATGCAAGTTATTTCACTTCTCCGTTAGATTTCCTTCTGAACGGCACGTCATTTCCAAAAATATCCTTATACTTTTTAGCAGCACATGACAGTGAGTGAAAAAGTAAGTAATATGTCACGCACAATGTATGGTGGTTGGACGCGAAAAAAAAAGTGATTCACTGATCGTGTTTTGATGCATGTTACCACGGTGAGTCAGAAGTTCGACCCGTTTTGAGCTACACATAATGCCGAGCTTCCATTCCTCTGCGAAACTCACGCTAGCTTCCACTGGATCCCAATGTGACGCTGGATGCACGATGTTCATGACATATATTTGGCACGGAGCCATGTTGCGTTATCAGATGCACGGCGGATGGAGGTAGATAAACGTGCTGTTTGTGTGCTCCTCCGCACTTATTGGAAAAAACAGTTAAGTGACAGTAGTAAGATAAATTTATGCAGTTCAAGGGGAGGAAACACTGGACAGAAGAACTACCCGAAAATGGTTCCGGCCTTTCGATGCTGGGGACACTTGTCTAGAAGACAGGTTAAGTGCAAGACGCCCAGTGACTACAAACACTGATACTGATCGAAGCAACGACGGAGAATACCGATAACAGTACTTAACTGAGGTGGGATCTTTCCATTCCATAATCTTTCGTCATTTGCGCCAGCATGGTTTCTCTTCCAAGCGCCATTGAAGGATACTTAATGAATTCACACCCCAGCAGGTGGAACAATGTCCCACTATCTGTCTCAGATTACTGTCAACTTCACAAGACGTTGTATCCTCACAGGTAATGGAAGATCGATATTCGTACGTTATTCTACAACTGAGATCCAGTGGCTAAGGCTACGCCATTGGGTTCAGCCAGTGGTGCAAAGAGGGTACTTCGAGAGTAAAGTCATGCTGTACATTTGGTGGAATTGTGAGGATCCTGTGCATTGGAAACTCGTGCTAGATGGTCAGGATGTGACGAGAACCTGCGATGTTCTACGCCTTTGCTAGTCAGGCTTGTCAATACGAAGGGGCGTTCGTTCAAGTAAATGATGTCCCACGTAATACCTCCACAGTTGTCCGCCAAAAACTACTGGAATTGGAAATTAGTTGAGGTCTTATTCCATCCTTCATACAGTCCGGACGTTTCCGCATCTGACAACTTCCTTTTTAATCCATGGCCCACTTCCTAAAAGGACGGCACTTCGCTTCAGTGGTGGATGGGGAATCTGGCATCAGAGAGTTTCTGTCCTCCAAATCTGCTACCACTCGGCAGGTTTGGAGGACAGAAAACGGTTAACGGTTTGGTGGATCGTGACTGAGTGGAACTTTGGAAAAGGACTATCGTGGCTGGGTGGAACTTTGGAAAAGGACTTTCATGGCTGGGTGGAACTTTGGAATAGGACTATCGTGGCTGGGTGGAACTTTGGAATAGGACTATCGTGGCTGAGTGGAACTTTGGAAAAGGACTAGAGAAATCAACAGCTTGTATATCGCAGAATGAGGTTAACATGTATGGCTTTCTTGCACCATTAAACTTTGTAACCGAAAATGGTACGAAATTTTGATTCACCCGTTATCTTAAGTTGCATACTGGGTATATTGTATCTACGTGATTAATATGGTGATTAAGTCAACGGTGTTGTGTGAATTGTTCAAAGAGAAACTATGATGGATCGCTCTAAGTCAACAACCAAAAAGATAATAAACCAGGGTATGCTAACCACTACACCAGGGTGGTGTAGTGGTTAGCATACCCGGGCGTTTTCTGGGAGACGCGGGTTCGAGTCCCGCTCCAGGACGATGAAACTTTTCAAGTTTTCGGATATTATCTGACCTACCATCCTTGTGACATTTACGCCAAAAATCAGATTGTCATCTTCAAAATTTGCAACCTTAGTAAGTTGCATTTCTTGCTATATCGATCTCAGATACCGTTAAGCGGTTCTCTTACTGCCATGTTAAGCATTTAGTATTATCCCAACACACAAAAGTAACAGCAATTGAAGAACATTCGAAACATTATTCATACAGTGGTGTCCAAAAGTTAATCATGGTCAACAAAAAGTGTTAAATTACAAAAACGAGGAGAAGGCACAATGAAATAGACTATTTACTGTACATGTTGTTGTATTAAATTACAAAAACGAGAAGGCAGATGAAATAGGCTGTTTTCTATACTGGTGTCCAAAAGTTAATCATGATCAACAGAAAGTGTTAAATTACAAAAACGAGAAAGCACAATGAAATAGGCTGTTTACTATACATAGATATCTTAGGGAGTAACTAACAATAAATACGCAGAACAATTCACACACAAAAAAAGTATTAACCAGCAAAACGTACGTATAGTCCAAACTGATGAAACCGGGAGGAATTTTTTGAGACGTTTCTGATTTTGTACAACAGCCTAGCAAAGCGTATGGTGACCTATTACAGCTATACAAGTGTAACACTTCTGTCTCATCCTGTTCACAAGGGAAACAAGAAGACTCTGTGACAACAAACCCCACATCTGAACACGAGCATATCGGTGATCCTCCAGAATTCCGGGAGGATATTGACGACCTTTACACCGCATCCTACACATGTTCTATTGAGATCTGGGGAATGAGGTCTGGCGTTATCGTGCATGGACAGCAAATGAAAAATCCTCACGTAGGGATCAAAGATTTCGCCTTTGTAGCTGTGACCTGTTAAAGTTCCACCAAAATGGACACGGAACTTTGTGTGTCCGTTTTACGTAATCCCACCACAGACAATTACACCACCACTTTTGTAATGGGGAATTTGTTGGATGTTTGTGTGGGAATATTGGTGTTAAGTTCTCTTCAGATGAGAACACGACAGCTCTCACTTTCGAGAGTGAACCTGGATTCATTGGAAAAGATGACCCCATTGATTTTCGTACCAATCTAGATATTTTCTAGACCACAGTACTCTGGCATTTTTTTCTAACGGAATGAGTTGTATGAAAACTGCAGTTCTCTTCAGGTATAGTCTTTTTCGTTGAGCCATCTGTATACTGTTAGCCTTGAAACAGCTGGTTCACGAGCCGCAGAGAGCTCTAAAGCAAACGCTCTCTCTGACTTAGACCTGTTACGTCTCGCTGTTAGTCCCACATATCCATCATCCTAAGCCGTTGTTAGCGATTAATATCTCCGATTTCCTGGTACCTTCTGCAAAGTCTGGATACAATGCATTGATTCACGGCAGCAGCTTTGGCAACATTGCTCTACCCCTCGGATTCCAACTTTCCGATACTCTAAACACGTGAAAACATAACCACTTCCCGTCTTTTTGACGTACTGTTTTAATAAAAACTAAATTGTGCTACTAGCATTGCATGATGACGAAAAGAAATGTCACTTTCCGCATTTTTGCACACTTCCTCAACTCCACAAATGTGCTGCTTCACCTTTATGCCAATTATGGTTCATCGCATGGTATTCCTGTATGATTTCTATATTTGCATATTCCCATGTCCTTTATACTTTACTTTATTACCTCCTTCCAATCCTTTAGTTTGTTCTTTTTTTAACTATACTTAACTTTTGGACATCAGTGCATTAAACACAAAACCATAGCAAGCTTTTCTTATCTGGGAGGGCTGAATTCAAAATTACGCGCCTTCGAGTTCCACTCAAATAATACGTGGTTTTTACTTTCTCACACAGAGCTGTTATAGGAAACTATTATAATCGTTCGAAAATCGCATTTCAGGTTTTTGACATAATTGTATTAAAAATGTAAAAACTGAGTTAATACCCAAAAACCACAGGTTGTAAATTTCAAGTAAAGCGTAAACGTTATGTAAACGCCGACAACACAATTTTCCGCAAAAATGCAGAACGAGAAACAAACCAGAGCGGAAGGAATGAATATCAGTTAATGAACGTAACAATAGGAAGAAGCTTTAAGTTAGGGCTTGGAATAGTTTCCTTGCCACTCCGGTGGTGCAGTGGTCTAAGCGATGGCTTATGGCCATTCGTCCGAGAAGGGTCCGGGTTCGAATCCCGGTGGGGCATGGGTGTTGTGATTGTCCTACGGCATTGGCTCTCTTCCTTCCCTGGAACCAGTGGCCCCTGCTCATAGCCCATTGAGTTGCTCACGGTGGTCGTTAAACCTTCAATGAAAACAAAAAAAAAATCCGTTCAAGATTAAACGCTCAGAGAACTTTCTGTGACAAAGCACAAACGCTTAATTATTGGGTTGATGCATAAGTTCATGCTTTTTTAATGCACTACAGGAATGTATTACATCAGAAGGGGAAAACGGAATCAATCAACTATGTATCTCCCCGCTCCCCATTGTTCACGATGGTGTCCCAACGTCTGGATAGGTGTGCAACGCCATTTGCTGTGAAGAAATCATCAAGGAAATTCTGGAGATCAACAGCATTGTTGAACGTTCTGCCACGGAGTGCATTCGAAAGAGATCGGAACAGGTCATTGTCTGAAGGGACGACATCCGGGGAATGGGCCGTATGTGGAACCGGATGTAGAAAGATCTCCCATTTCAAGTCCTGAATGGCGTTTTTGGTCATGTTTGCACTGTGAGGCCGGGCTTTATCATGTTGGAGAAGGACACCATGGAGCCGATGTGGCCGTTTCTGCTAAACTTCTCCCTCTACACGGCGGAGTTGCTCACAATAGAGTGCAGCGTTGATGGTCCGATTGCTCGGCAGCACTCACCAGTGAATAATGTCTTCCATGTCCCACCAGACACACAACATGATCTTCGCAGAATGTAAGTCATGTTTTGGACGTGGTGTGGGCATCTAGTTTGTGCTAAACCATTCCCTCCCATGTCTGAAATTCACGTACAGGCACCATTTTTCACCTCCAGTGACAATACGTGACAGAAAGGGTTTGTGTTGCTGAGAACATCCGCGATAACGGGCGAGCGAGGAACAACATATGGCAACACGCTGATTCTTGTTGTCCTCGGTGAGAGTGTGAGACCTAAGACCCCAATTTCTGGACCTTTCCCATACGTTCCAGGTGTCGTACCACTGTAGCCTGATCACGGTCTATCTCAGTGGCCAATTCGCATGTGGTTTGACGTGGATCCAAGTGGATGAGATGGTTCAAACGATCCTCATCAAAGTGAGATTGACGACTTGAGTGTGGAGAGTCGTTGATGTCAAACTTGCCAACTCGTAACCACTCATATCATTTGCGGGCTGTCCTCGAAGCAATAGCATCCTCCTCATACACAGCACAAATTTATCGAGTAGCCACGGCGGCTGTGGATCTCCTGTTAAACTCGTAGAGGAGCAGATGTCGGAAATGCTCAATCTTCTCTATTTGACACTAGATACTTCCGTACCTGAAAACCAAAGAACCATTAGCCATAATCACACAAAGGGATATGATTTAGATACGCGATGTTACTGTTTACATTTTGATATGCAACTAGCCATCTGCACCGTCACTACTGAACTGGGAAACACTCGTGAAATAAACCGACATGAACTTATACGCATCAACCCAATAGGCCGCCCCGGTGGCGCAGTGGTCTAAGGCGCTGGCCTCTGATCATTCGTCCGTAAGGGGTCCGGGTTCGAATCCCGGTGAAGCATGGATGTTGTGTTTGTCTTACGGCACTGGCTCTCTCCCTTCCCTGGAACCAGTGGCCCTAAATTAGGGACGGGCGACTGCTTATAGCCCATTGAGTTGCTCACGGTGGTCGTTAAACCTCCAATAAAAAAAAAAAAAAAAAAAAAACCAATAGCTCTTCATCCCTATGACGTGTTAAGAAAGGTCACAGAGGTTGGGTCCATCATCATATTGTTTTCTATGCCTCTGTTTACTGTTTTGGAAACTTTCCTTCATGAATATATGATTTCACACCGCATAGTGTATGTTACTCTGGTTTTCTGCATGGAATACTGTATGAGACTAAATAAACTTTGTAAATAATAAAATACTTAAGGGTGTAACTTTCTTTTTCAGCTACATACACAATTTCTACTTTTAACATCCCCCAAAGCATTAAGTCCCTGGAAAAAACAATCTGGAAGGGCAGGCGCCCTCCCTGCCCTTCCGGTAGCCACAGCCCTGATTAAAGGACTCGTTTGCGGGAAGCATCAGATCCGTCAGTCACTACATCGTAGAAAATTTATTTTCGACATATTGAACAAAATGAGCCATTCAACAATTACACGGAATACTTGAAGACATCGTTAGGTCGTGTGGTTAAGTCTTTTGTGGTTCCCTAGGCTGATACTATGCTAGAGAAGTGATTCGCGGAAGAGCTGGATTCTTTCCGTCACCAATCTTCAAGCAGTTGCATTACATGACGTAAAATAAGGAGAGCCCGATTTCGTTGTCTTCTCTTCTACGCAATTGTTAGGTCATGTGGTTGTCTTTTATGGTTCCCTATACTGATACTATGCTAGAGAAGTGGTCCGCGGAAGAGCTGGAATCTTTCCGTCACCAATCTTCAAGCAGTTGCATTAGAGGACGTAAAATAAGGAGAGCCAGATTTCGTTGTCTTCTCTTCTACGAAATTGTTAGGTCGTGTGGTTAAGTCTTTTATGGTTTCCTACACTGATACTATGTTGGAGAAGTGTTTCGCGGAAGAGCTGGAATCTTTCCGTCATCAATCTTCAAGCAGTTGCATTACAGGACGTAAAATAAGGAGAGCCCGATTTCGTCGTCTTCTCTTCTACGCAATTTTTGAAAGTGTTACCTCACCGAATGATTTCGTAAGGTCTACATACGAAATGTATAAGAATTGGATTTTCCTTCCTTTGTGTGTCTGATGTTCGCGGGTAGTATCTTCTATTGTGTAAGTTGGTCGATTAGTAATAAAAACAATTTTACACCTTTTATCTTAGAATATTTTTGATCAACAGCTAAATTAAAATAATAACACTTACAAGAAATCTGGCTGCGGTTAAACCTCGTTTTCTTCAACATAAAATAAATCTTGCCTGAAGACAGGTAGGTATAATTGAATGTTGTGACCTCTTCTGGTGCATTTCTGCCGTTTACCGTTCGCCCTAAGCACGTACTCGCTCTTCGTTTCATCGGCATTTCGTAGCTCAGTCCTATATTAAATTGAAGGGAATTTTTCCAGGCAATATAAAGCATTTGCCGAAAATGAGCATTTAGAAACGAAAAGGAAAAAAAGAAAGGTATCTCTGCCTTTTAGAATGCGTTATATTGGTGATATTTCTGGCGTAAGTATAGGTAGGGGAACCACAATGGGGAGGCGACGTAGCAGAGCTAAATCCCTGAGAAATTTCCCAGCTGAGTCGTAATGGGTAACAATCCTTTTAACGCGGAACAGAAACAGTTACACCGAGAGTCGCCATCGCGCACATTAGTGAAGAGAAGGAAAGCGAGACAAAATGGATTCTCTCTCCGAATATTCACGAGCCGTCATTCCTCTGGCTAATGTCATCGTTCTCAAGGCTTTCCGAGAGAACGCGCGGAGGGAGGGTCTGAAAATTAAATTCTTTTAGCAGATTGAAGCTCCTGTTGTGGTGAAAGCAGGAAACAAAGTGGATGCTGTACGTGAGGTTTACCTTGTCTGAGTGGAAATGTGATGATCGCACTTGGCATCGAAATTCTAAGTATGTATTTAAGCAAGGAGGGGGAAGCTCAAGGCACTTCGTGGTTGGAAGACAACGTATCTTAAATTTATCCTGTACAAATGTTTTGATAGAGCATGTTACACATGTTCCATCAAAATACTTGTAACAAATAAAAAGTCAGAGCTTCGAGATCTGAAACCATCCAATTTCTGTGAACAAAGGCTAATTACAGGAACTATAATCTGCAAGAATTTTAGATCATCCATTTAAATTTCTATGAGCAGAGGCTAAGGACACATAATCTATAAGGATTTTAGGTCATCCATTTAGATTTCTATGAACAAGTTCTAATTAGAGGAAGTGCAATCTACAAGCATTTTAGATCATCCATTTAGATTTCTATGAACAAAGGCTGATTACAGGAAGTATAATCTACAAGTATTTTAGGTCAGTGTTTTAGGTTTTAGGTTTAGGTCATCCATTTAGATTTCTATGAACAAAGGCTAATTGCAGAAAGTGTAATCTACAAGTATCTTAGGTCATCCAATTTAGATTTCTATGAACAAAGGCTAATTTGCAGGAAGTATAATCTACAAGTATCTTAGGTTATAAATTTATATTTCTACGTACAAAGGCTAATTACAGGATGTATAGCCTACAGATATTTTACGACTTCCATTTAGATTTCTTTTGGGGGCAGGTTCCAAGGATTCCATATTATTATTTAGATTACTTTTCTAGACTGGATTCCAAGTGACAGGAAAAGACCCAGAAGACCACATGGAAAATGGGTGGATGAAGTAATAGGAGGTCGGAGATGGGTGTGTGGAGGAGACTTGCGCAAGATACACTGTTGTGGAAGAAACTTGGGGAGACCTTCATCCAGTAGTGGATTGATAATGGTTCATGCTATTGCTGATGAGGATTTAGAATTCTATCAGCAAAGGCTGATGATAGGAAGTAAAATCTACGTGTACTTTAGGTCATCGATTTAGATTTGTATCAACAAAAGCTAATTACAGGAAGTACAGTGCTGGCCACCCAAAATGCAACACCAAGAAGGAAGCATCCGATTGGCCTGAAATTCGCAGCATGCATCGTCCGCAAGAGGACATGCAAACGATTAGCATTGCCTGGAATATGCAAATCATGAGCGCCCGGCACGCCACCGAGAAGCACTATAAGAAGGGTGCACAAAAGGCGGGGTGTAAGTAGTGGAGTGTGTTGTGCTGCCGGACCTGTGCGTGGGAAGCTTCGTCGCAGAATACGGTAGTCATTCGAGCTCGTTTCGGAGTTCGACAGAGGACGAATAGTGGCTTATCGCGACAGCGGTTTATCGTGCCGAGACATCGGCGCCCGTGTGGGACGACATCCAGCCACAATGAGGCGAGTGTGGATTCAGTGAGTGTAGGAGGGACGGAAGGACCAACGTGAGCGATTGCCGCAGCCACGGCACACCACCGAACGAGAGGACCAGGATGTTGTGCGGCGGGCATTGACGGCCGCACCTCCACATCACGAGCGTTAGCGAAGGAATTAGGGTGTGTTGCGCAACAACCTGTATCATCATGTATCATTCAACGTCGTCTGCAGGAGCGGGGACTTGTCGCACGGCGCCCATTGCTCCGATTAGCATTGACGTTACACCACCGGCGAGTGCGGCGGCAATGGGCCGTTGAACGCCGCACCTGGACTACGGAATGGCACTACATTGTCTTCTCCGACGAACACCGCTTCTGCCTTCATCACCACGATGGCCGGATCCGCGTCTGGCGGCACCGCGGCGAAAGACTGTATGACGCCTGCATTATGCATCGCCATAGCGGTCCGTCTCCTAGCGTTATGGTTTGGGGCACAATTGGATATGACACCCGCACTCCTCTGGTACGCATCGCCGGTACACTCAACAGCCACCGCTTCATCTCCGACGTTTTGGAGCATGTAGTCCTCCCTTACCTGCAGGACCTGACAGCGGCCACGTTTCAACAGGACAATGCGCGCCCGCACGTGGCACGCATCGTGCAACAATTCTTCACGGCCCACCAGGTGTCACTGCTGCCGTGGCTCGCCTGTTCTCCCGATATGCTGCCCATCGAACACGTCTTGTCGCTGATCGGCAACCGAGTGGCCCAGCAAGTACCACCCGCGGCTACGCCTGATGAATTGTAACAACGTGTGGAAGCAGCCTGGACCGACATACTCCAAGCCCACATCCAAAGCCTCTTTCGTTCGATGCCGCGGCGTGTAGCGGCCGTTATTGCCAGCCGTGGGGACCACACGAACTATTGTTGTCTGCGTGTTCCGCAAGTCGCACGGGCCTGTAAGCTCAATCGTTTCATCTTTGTATCTGTTGTTATGTGTCCAGTAAATCTGACTTTGCTATCTCGTGTCCTTCTTGGTGTTGCATTTTGGGTGGCCAGCAGTTTATAATCAACAAGCATTTTACATCATCCATTCGATTTCTGTAAAAAAAGGCTAATTACAGAAAATATAATATGCAAGTATTTCGGATCATCCATACAGCTTAATTTTTTATGGGTAGTTTTTTTTTTTTTTTTACTTTTAACAACTGCAGTTTTTTTCCTTTTGTACTACCTAAGTATCCAGCTAAAGTTCCTAGAGAAAACTTTGTACAACATGTATTAACACTTCCTCAATTTCTAATTAAATACTAAAGTTCAGGTAAAAATAATCAACAAAGAAACTTTAGTGTAATGACAACTTCCTTTTTTACGCTTTCCAACGGTAGGTTGAAGAAGCGTATATGTTCAAGCTTTGTCCGTCCGTCCGTCTGTTTGTCTGTCTGTCCGTCCGTCCGTCCGTCTGTTTGTCTGTCTGTCCGTCCGTCTATTTGTCTGTCCGTCTGTCCGTCAGCCCGATAACTCGCGTAAAAATGGTTCGGTTTCGATGAAATTTTAGTATGTGGTAGGGGACCACCAGGGGACAAATTCTTTCTATTGAAAATAGGCGGAATGGGGTCAAAGGTCAGGACACAGGAGCTGGATCCATTCCATCGCCCTCATGCGTCATAACTTAGGTAAAAATGCTTCGATTGCGACAAAACGTTATCATGTTGTTCCGGAAGTATACTTAACCGCTTCTATTTAATATCATCGAAACGGGGTCAAAGATCAGGACACAGGAGCGATATTTGTTCCACAGTTATTATCCTAATGACTTGAGTAAATGTTGGAAAGCATACCATAATCGATGCATTGCATAATTTTACTAACTTGTTGTTTACTTGTTCCACTTACAGGAAGTTTGAAGGGCATCAATACAATCCACTAATACAATAAATATTTGGATCTCCTCACAGAACTCAATCGTATGTTATCAATGCTTATTCGCCTGTCACGTACACGGTAGACCAAAAGAATATGACCACCTGCCCAATATGATGTTGGTCCCCCATGTGCCGACAAAACAGCTCTTACCTGACGAAAATGGATCCTACAAGATTAGTAACGGTGTCTTGTGGTATCTGGTACCAACCACTTACCAGCACATCCTTTAAAATCTGGATCCTACAAGATTAGTAACGGTGTCTTGTGGTATCTGGTACCAACCACTTACCAGCAGATCCTTTAAAATTTACCTGGCTGAGCAACAGCAGATCAGATTTGCTTTTGTAACACAAACCCCAGAAACTCGATTCGATTGATCTCTGCGATATTCGGAGGCCACTGCAATATCTGGAATTCTTCCTCATGTTCCGCGAACCGTTCTCGAACAGTACGCACAGTGTGGCATGGTGCATTGTGCTTCTGAAAGAAAGCACTACAAGAGCAGAAAACCGTTACCATGAATGGATGCCTGGTCTGCAGTGCTGCTTTGGAAGGTAGTAGGTGTCATAGTTTCCTGCATATGAATGACTGGTCGCAAGGTTTCTCAGCAGAGTATTGCCCAAAGCATTATACAGTACTTCCTCCACGGGCTTGTTCTCGCCCCACGGTGCACCCTGGTGTCAACACTTCCCCAGGTAAACGATACACACGAGGCCGTCCACATGGTGCAACAGGAAACAAGATTCGTTGGACCAGACGACCTTCTTTTGATCATTCAAGGTCCAGTTTTGATACTTGCGTGTCCATTGTATGAGCTTCTGAGGGTGGCCCTAGGATAGTATGTGCACTCGGAACGACCTACAGTAATTCAGCATCATTTTTAGAAGAGTTAGATGTACTGTGTGCTGTGTGACGTATATTCTAGATTAATTTTCCTTTTTTGGTTTCTTTCCCTATGTAAATCTTGAGTTTATTCTGAGTATTCTTCACGCTTAACGAAATATCTTTTTCCTCAAATGAATACGTTTGACTGATATAAGATAAGAGCAAGAGATAAAAACGACGACTGATCGATTACTTGAAGGCGTTGAAGAGAGCGATTATTAAGAGCGTTGTACGAGAGCGCTGTATTGTAAACTGATGATTATTGAAAAGAGTGTTGTGATCATGTGTGGTGTGTGGAGTACATTGTGATGTTATCGTTCCGTTATAGAAGTGTTTTCTACAGCCTGAATAAAGCTTTTCCGTAAGTTGACTTCTGTTGTTTCATCTGGCCGTTAAGGTTTTCTTTCATTTAGGAACTATTCCCTAGTGTATTGATGTGTTAAAACAGCGTAGAAGTCGAAGAGACTTCTACGCTGCAGTTGTGATACATTACTCTCGTCACCAGAATTCAAATTACCGGCGAGTTGCGCCACATTATCTCAAAGCGTAAGAGCGAACGAGAGGAGAATGAATCTTTCAGTTCGGTTAGTTTTCACATGTTCACCTTTTGAAAATATTCGTTTAATATGAATATTTTCAAAAACTAAATACACCAAACAAATATTTTCAGAGGGTGACCACATCAAGCGAATATTCTCAAGAGGTGAATACATCAAACGAATGATTTCAAAAGGTGAATATGTATAGGGGTGGACAACGAAACGGAAGCACATGGGTTTAGGACACAAAAATTTATTAATACGGTGTAAGGCCTATGTTGGGGGCTAATACAGCTGTAATTCTTCGAGGGAAGGACCGATACAAGTCTAATGTCCAGAGGGATTTGAAGCGATTCCTCTTGCAGAAAAGTAGCTAGTTAACGACGTGATGGTGGGGGAAAAAGTTTCCTGTCTCGCTCCTCCAGAACACCCCAGAGTGGCTGAATAATGTTCAAATCGGGTGACTGTTCAGCCCATGACAGATATTCAGCCTCACTTTCATGGTCAGTAAACTACTCTTATACTAGTTTGGCTCTGTGTATCCGTGCGTTATCATCCTGATACACCGCACCACAGTCAGGGTACAATGTTCGAACCATTGGGTGCACCTTATCCTCCAGAATTGTCCGATAGTTGTTGGCAGTGTTGTGCCCCTCAAGAGCAATCCGCGGGCCGACGGGCTGCCACGATATTGCGGCCCAAACCATCACCTATCCACCTCCGTGTTGAATTGTGTTCAATAACAGTCTGGGTGTTTAGCCTATGAGGGATGTTCCCATACGAAAACTCTCCCGGTTATGGTAAAGACAGTGAAGGACGATTCATCGGAGAACAATACACATTTCGCGTTGTCCAAGGTCCACAGTTTGCACTGCTAAGCACCATTGCAACCGGCGTTTGGCATTTACACTGGTGATCCAGGGTTTAGCGATAGCAGCACGACCAGGAGTGTTGATACAATGAAGCTACCAACGAACAGTTTTGACGAAAACAGGTGACTGGCGGTGCGTATTTAACTATGCCTTGAGTTGGGCAGCTGTGGTTTAATGTTTTTTGGCTACCATCAGTATTTCCACCCAGACCTTCCTGTCGGACAGCTTCCTCTTACCTCGACAGTTACTCCTATTGGATGTGGTTCTTCCCTCTTGCTGGTATGCCAATATGATCCTGGATACCGTGGTTCGCTATACACCAGAAAAACTTGCTGTCTTGGACTCAGACGTACCAACAAAACGCGCACCAACAATCTGTTCTCTTTGAAACTCGGATATGTCTGCCATTATGTTGTGTGGATCGCGCTTTTTGACGTCCAGCTGGGCTGCTGCTCAGCTAATGCAACCTTCACACTCCGCTCTCGTTGACTGACTACAAAACAGACGCACGCTGCCTACAAGGTAGCGCGTACAGCGGCATAACATGTGGTGTGCTATTCATCGCAGGTGTTTCAGTTTCGCTGTCTACCCCCGTAAATTATTTTCAGTTATGTTTGTTCTTCATTTTCAAATGAACATGTAAAAGATTTTCAGTTTTGTTTGTTCGCCACTGAAAATCGTTTATATATTCAACTGTTGAAAATATTTGTTTGATAGGAATATTTTCTTGAAGTGAATATATCAAACAAACGAGCCTTCGCTTGATAATAGAAAAATCACTGAAAATAGACAAATCTGTATGCATTGCATTTATAGACCTAGAAAAAGCCTTTGATTATGTTGACTGGAACAATATGTTCAAAATTTTCAAAAATCATAAAATAGACAATATACTTCAATGACAGGACAGAGGAAGAATACATCAACTATGCAAAAATCAAACGGCACTAATAGGAAAAGAAGAAAATGAAACAAAAATAAGCAAAGGAGTCAGACAAGGATTTGGGCTGTCATCACTTCTCTTTAATGTTTACATTGTGGAACCCATGAAAGAATTCGCCAAAAACAATATCTACGGAGTAAATGCCAAAAGAGGAATCTACAGCACAATACGATTTGCTGATGACATTGCAGTAACAGCAAATAATGAAAGGGACTTACAAGTCATTAGAAGAATTGAACAAGATTCTAGAAGATAAATTCAAAATGAATATAAATGTGAAAAAAAAAGTAACGAAATGCACCAGAGATGGAAAGCAAAATATTAACATCATATTAAAAGGAAAAAGAGTAATACAAGTTAAGGACTTCATTTACCTAGGTAGCCTTTTTCCATCCAATGGAAAGGATGAAAACGATGTGAGAACTAGGATACCACAAGGAGGACGCCCAAGAATTCAAAAGAATGTTTTCAATAAAAATAGCCAAGTCCATCTCTCTGGAAACAAAAAAATTATTTATGAAAACTTTTATATGGATTGTAGCAGTTTATTCATTTGAATTCAAGAGATTACAGTTTTCTTTGAAGGTCTACTTCGCTATGGCCATCAATAAATCACAAGGACAGTCCTTAAAAATAGCTGGTATCGACTTAAGAGAAAACTGTTTCTCTCATGGCCAGTTTTACGTATCGGGCTCAAGAATTAGATATCCTAGCAGTTTGGGAACAATGGCGGATGATTCCAGAACAGCCAACGTAGTGTACAAAGAAGCACTAACATAAGTGAATATATTATTTTTATTTTTCCATTCGTTCATCGCTATAAAAATGTTTAGTTACAAACGACAGCATCCCGCGTCTTATACGGTTGCAGAAATTCATGCCATAAACGTTATGTATTTGAATCCATTTTATTACCGATATGATATAATAAAGTTATAGAACAAACCGGTCAAACGTAATAAAGTTATATAATAATTATTAGTATATTAATTTATGGTACAAATTACATTATGGTATGGTATGAAATCCTGTATTATAGAAATATTTTTAATATCATCATGTTCGAAAAACGGGTATTTAGCTAGTTATAATATATTTTTAGGATTCAAACGAACGTTAGAAACGACCCTGACACCGAGGAAATGTGATGTAGCTATGAAAGTCCAACTGCGCATGCGCAAGCTAAAATCTGACCACAAGATAGAAAGAAAAGCTGAATCGCAAATGTATTAATGAGGGAGATTGCTAACCTTTGGTCTAGGATATCTAAAGGTTACATCCCATTGTGATATACATCAATTTAAAGTTCTCGTCTATAGTAGGTGACATTTCTTCCTTAGGGATATCAAGAGGAAGCCAATATCGCTACGGCACATACTCTACTACTGTCGGGGAAAATTGCATCGCGTCGAAATGCATATTTGTAATGACTTTTATCAGATTTAACATCAGGTTCTCGTAATTTACAAAGACTGCAATGAAATACTGTTACTTTTTTGTAAAACGCAATGAAATAACATTCGGCGATAGTTTAGTTAAATATTAGGTGTACAAATAAGTTTTAAAGCGTTTTAAGACAACGCACCATATAAATTGAGAAAAAACAACAATACCTTTACGAATCAAAATATGCGTTGTCATTATCTATCACCTTCCGCCATCGGTCTCGCAGCTGACGGAATCCAGTCATGAAGAATACTTTGTCATGTGACACCATGAAGTCGTCAACCCATTTTTGCACTTTGTCACATTTCCGGAATCGTACAGCAGACAAACCATGTTGCATTGATCGGAACAAATGATAGTCTGAAGGGGCTACGCCGGGTGCTCCGAAACGTCCCAGCCAAGCGTCAATAACGTTTCCTTGACTGATTTCACGACATGTGGCCTAGCGTTGTCACGCAGTAATTTCACGGGACGCAATCCTTTGCCTGTGAATGGACGTTTCCGACAGATTTCCTGGTTCAATCGCAGCAATTGTTGCTTGTAGCGAACAGCAGTAACAGTTTGACCCTGTTCCAATAGTTCATAATACAGTACACCATTTATATCCCACCAGATGCATAGCAGAACTTTCTTGGAATGAATATTGTATTTCGCTGTCGAAATCGTTGCTTCAACGGGGTCTCTCGAGTATTTTTTTGTGTTTGGGATTGTCGTACCATATCCACCTTTCATCACCCGTAACGATTTTCCACCACAGGAAAACCTTTCTGTGTTATTTATTCCACATATTCAAACACTTCATGACACGCTCATCTTTGCTCTTCTGGCTCAGGACATGTGACACTCAATTTCCTTCTTTTTGAATCTTTTCCATTGCGCGTAAATGATTGGAAATGGTTTGTTGAGTTACCCCCAGTTGTTCAGCTAGTTCGTTTTGCGTTTGAGACAAATTTTCGTCCAGCAATGCTTGCAGTTCCTCGTGTGCAACCTTTTGCGGAGTTCAGCTACGCTCTCGACGGCTAACATCAAAATCACCTATTTTAAACCGTCTAAACTAAAACTCACACGTGCTTTTCGATACAATATTCTCCCCCAGAACAGAAGAGATAGATGCGCGTACTTTTGCAGCACCTTTTTCTTGATGAAAGTTTTAACGAATGCAGTGTCAAATAAATGCAGAATCGCTTGCCATCTTTCACCTGCCGATGTGCAAGTGCGTTTGACTATTGGGCAAACTTTCTGTGTCACATTTAATACTCTGGGTCAGTTACGGTCACATGACAACAACGCGGGGGAATGTCGGATTTGTAAATTAGGCGTATACGTCACACAAAAAACGCTTTAAAATTTATCTGTACACCTAATATATTGTTCAGTAACAATGAAATTCACTGTTGGGCCTTTTGGGACAGCATTCAAACATAAGTTTTCATCAATGGTTTTGACTACTTCCGCTACCCATTTTCCTTACATCCAAATATTTTTACTTGGGATTTTACTACTGTCGGTAAAGATATATGGTATCAAAGTGGATTTTTTATGTAGCAAAAGAAGGGCAAAGACCACAAACCAATGTCTCGACATTAGAGACTTGGTAGTTTTAGAACGGTAACAAATCGTGTAAAATGCTCGTATAATCTTTTCTATAAAGCTCTCTTTGTCCCATTATGACGCCCTGCACAAGCATAAAGATGTGTTACTTTCACTGCTAAAATCGTGCAGTTTTCATTTAAAATGAAAAGTGGCAAAAAACGCCTTTGAAATTAATAATTCTTAAGATGAAAGCAATACAGTTCATTTATTTAGTCGCCTATATCGGATATAATTTCTTTAATCATTAAATGTCTGCTTAGAATCTTCAATTTTAAATAAAACTAGCAAAGACGTTGCAATTGCTTTATCTGAAAGATTTTTTATAGATCGATTGATGTAATATTTCATGCAGAAACGTTCTTTTTCAGGAACATTTCATGAGTGAAACCATTAACTTGTTCATCTGTCGCACGCAACAGAGCCATCAAATATTAAGAAACTGCCAGAGATCGCACATACTTTCAGAAAGAAATTTCTGCATGTGAAAGTGAGATTGCTTGTAGAAATGGTTTAGTTCTCCTAAATACTTTAAGCAAAGCATAACATACTTTTTAAGTCTTTGGATCGATATTTAAACTCACAGCGGAAATTTGGATTATTGGAGCTCATAGGTTATAAATGTTTATGAATATCAATTGATATTTACATTTGCATGCGCAATTTCTAACCTAAGGCTTAACAACAGCTGCAGAAATTTGAGTGAGGGCATTTAATCTCCAATTATGCTAAGTATACAATCGATTTCTCAGGGGAGAAACTTTCTCAGCTCTAGACCCATTATTACAAATAACACGAAAACATATTTTTATCGAATGAAAAAGCATACTTCGTGAAAATAGGAGTTTGTCCGTTTTAAGGAAAGGAACACTTTAGCTTGTTCTGCCTGTCCTACAGAGCCTTTTCCGAATAATACCATGAGACTACTCTCTCACCCTGCCACTTCTCAGCGCTGCCGTAATTACTATTTCGTCATAATCCTTTTTAACCAAACGCTTAATCACCATTTCATAACAACATTAAACAAGAAATGTGACATCGAATTTTCGTTTGTAATAAGCACGTCTTTTTAATCCTTTCCCACGGGAATAAAATCTGTCAAAGTTATGCGAGGATTGTACCGAAAGTAATGCGAAAGTGTGCATAACTTTTATTAACTGACAGATGACGTTCAAACTGCTCATGTTGGTACAGTAACTCGTCCTCTATAGTACTCTTTATTCATTGCAGGTAAACAATGCATTCCAAGTAGAAGCAACACTCCGTCATTGAGTTTTTAACGAAGGAAGGGTGCAGGCTGTCCGACATCCACAGAAGGCTACAGAACGTTTACGGAGATGACACCATTGACAAGAGCAATGTGCACAGATGGATGAAGAAGTTTAAAGAAAGGAAAACCAGCATTGAAGACAATCAACGCAGTGGGAGGCCATCATCTACGACCACTGTCAGCGAATGAATGAATGGATTCGCGCGGAGAGACGAGTCACAATCCGCGAGCTTGCTGGACATTTGGACTGTGGTTACAATGCCATACAGACGATGGGGAAAAATTTAGGGTATCGGAAAGTGTCTGCAAAGTGAGTACCACGGCAGTTGACACTCGATGTGAAGAAGAGAACGGTGGAAGTCTTCTGTGATCTGCTGGAAGCGTTTGAAGCCGATGAAAACACGTTTTTCTCCGATCTGGTGACAGGGAGTGAAACGCGGGCGTATCTTTACTATCCGGAAACGAAGAATAAATCCGTGGAATGGCGTCGCAGCTCTTCACCAAGGCCTAAGAAGTTCGACAGCCAGCGATCAGCACAGAAAGTCATGGGGACTGTTTTTTACGCTTTCCAACCGTAGGTTGAAGAAGCGTATATCCTCCAGCTTTGTCCGTCCGTCCGTCCGTCCGCACGATAACTGGCGTAAAAATGGGTCGATTTCGATGAAATTTTAGTATATGGTAGGGGATCACCCGGGGACGAACCCTATTGAAAATGGGACAAATGGGGTCAAAGGTCACGACGTAGGAGTGGGATCATTCCATTACTCTTATGCGTCATAACTTTCGTAAATATGGTTCGATTTCAATGAAAGTTTACTATGTGGTAGGAAACCGCCTGGGAACAAACCCTATTCAAACGGGTGAAATGGGGTCAAATGTCAGGACATGAGATCGGGATGCATTCCATTGCCCTTATGCGTCATAACGTGCGTAAAAATGGTTCGATTTCGATGAAATTTCAGTATGTAGTAGGGGACCACCTGGTGACGAACCCTATTGAAAATGGACGAAATGTTGTCAAGGGTCAGGACATAGGATTGCGATCCATTCCATTGTCCTTATCCCATATTATTAAGGTGGACGTCAAGTAATTTTGCTTCCTATACTTCCAATGGAAAAACTTTTGTACACATTTCCTTCAGAATTAATGTGCTCCCAAGGATGAAAATTTGAACATCGATTAAAATAAGTTCATATTATAACTTGGAAAACTTAATATTTTATAAAACATAACCATAATTATATTAAAAATCAATAACTTTTTCTTTGGTGGTGTTGAAACCAGAGAAAAGATGGCGCGACCTGTACTTTGATGACGTCAGTGGACAAAAAAATGTTGGATTGCATAATTACGGTTATGGTTTAGAAAATATTAAGTATTCCAAGTTATGAAATGAAGCTATTTTAATCGATGTTCAAATTTTCATCCTTGTGAACGCATTAATTGTCCAGAAAAAGATGGCGCGACCTGTATTTTCATGACGTCAGTAGACAAACAAATGTTGAATTGCATAATTATGGTTATGTTTTAGAAAATATTAAGTATTGCAAGTTATAAAATGAAGATATTTTAATCGATGTTCAAATTTTCATCCTTGGGAACGCATTAATTGTGAAGAAAATGTGTACAAAAGTTTTTCCATTGGAAGTATAGGAAGCAAAGTTACTTGGCGTCCACCTTAAAGTAGCAATTCTTGTATGTATGTATGTACATTTTTTTTTATTGGAGGTTTGCCGACCACCGTGAGCAACTCAATTTGCTATAAAGCAGTCGTCCGTCCCTAATTTAGGGTCACTGGTTCCAGGGGAGGGAGAGAGCCAGTGCCGTAAGACAAACACAACATCCATGCCTTACCGGGATTCGAACCCGGACCCCTTTCGGACGAATGATCAGAGGCCATCGCTTAGACCACTGCACCACCGGGGCGGCCATTTTATTTTGAAAACGGCTCTAAGAATTTTGATGAAAGTCGTTAACCTACCGTTTTCTGGTACTAGAAATCGATTTAGGTTGATCTCGAGTTTAGAAGAATTCGTTTAGTGGGTTAAATAACCACCCCGAATTATAACGTTTTTAGTGATGGCGTTGTTCCGTTAATGTTACCAATGCTTAGAAATCTTATAACGTCACAACTCGCGTTTGAGAATGTTGGCGCGTGGTCACGCCATCTGTTTCATTACGTCACGCGTTGTGTGTGGATCCTATTAAAGATTTATGACGTCACACTCTTGCGGCAAGCAGATGGTCGCGATTCCCATCTGCCTCATTACGTCACGCGTTGTGTGCGTATGTCCGTCAGCACGATAACTCGCGTAACAACCGTTCAATTTCGATGAAATTTTAGTATCTGGTAGGGGATCACCTGGGAAGGAAACCTATTTGAAGTGAATGAAATGGGGTCAAAGGTCAGAACATAGGAGAGGGATCCATTCCACTGCTGTTATGCGCAATAACGAACGTGAAATAGGTTCGATTTTGATGGAAATTTAGTATGTTGTAGGAGACCACCCTGGGACAAACCTTATTGAAAATGGGCGAAATGGGGTCAAAGGTTAGGCCACAGGAGCGGGATCTATTCCATAGCTCTTATGCATCATAACTTACGTAAAAATGCTTCGATTGCGACAAAACTTTATCATATTATTTCGGAGGTATACCAAGCCGGTTCTGTTGAATATCATTGAAATGGGATCAAAGGTCAAGGCACAGGACCGAGATTTATTCCACAGACATTATTCTCATAACTTGAGTGATAACTTGAGTAATGATTTCTGTAATGTTGGAAATCGTATTATAATCAATGCATTGCCTGATTTTACTAACTTATTTTGGGATGACCGGGGTGTCATTTGCCTTAATTTTCCGTAAACCTGCCGTGCCGTGACCAGCGAGCGGTGCACTGAGACACTCAAAAAGCTCAGAGAAGCCATAAGGAGAATTGGACCGAATAAGAATCTGAAAAGAATCCACATTCACCATGACAATGCGAGACCACACACATCTTTGGCGACAAATCAGGCGATCAGCAAATTAGGATGGTTGATGGTCCCCCATCCACCGTACAGCCCAGATCTGGCGCCATGCGACTTCCATCTGTTCAGTCAAATGAAGGAAAATCTCCGGGGACAACGATTTGATGACACAGACGAGGTGAAAGTGGCTGTGAAGAAGTGGGTACGACAGTCCACACCTGATTTTTTCAAATAGGTTTCGAGAGTTGGGTTCAACGATGGCACAAATGCATTGCTTGTGATGGAGACTATGTTGAGTAGTACCTTTGTATATATATAGAGAGAGTTACTCTACCAACATGTGCAATCTGAACGATATATGTCAGTTAATAAAAAAGTTATTCCCACTTTTGCGTTACTTTCGGTACAACCCTCGTACATAGTCAATGGAACCAGTTAGAAAAATAAATTATCCGGATTTCTAAAAAAAGTAAAATATCCAGAAACAGAATCAGCTACTTATTTTCATTAGCTGATAAAAAGGATTTTATGAAAATTAGTAAATGGTCCAAAGATATTTTCAAATCGAACAGTTAGATGAAGAAATATCAAAGGAAACATAAATATAACTCTACATTTCCTAGCAGAAGAACTTTAGATAATTGAAAATTAGAAAATATGTGAAAAGTATTTTTCATCGCAAAAGCTACGCCAAGGCAAAATGCTTTTCAAATATTAGGTGTGCAACTTATTTCTCGGCCTCTAACCGCAAGCGATCATAGAACGTCGGCAAATGCAAATAGCTGTGTGCGATAATGGCTGATTGCAGCGCCATCCAACAGCTTTCCAGGCAACCGTAACCGCTCTCAGCTGTAGTGACATCTGTGAGCGGTTACGGTTGAAAACATTTGAGAAGCTGCCTCCTGTTCGCGTTTCAGCTGAAATAAAAGTGCCGCGGAAGCCCAGCAAAAGATACGTACTGCTTTGATTGAAGCTGCTGTGTCCTACAATACGTGTAGGAAGTGGTTCCAGCGGTTTAAGTAGACAAATTTAGCAGAACGTCCGGGACAGCCACAGAAAGTTGACGATGGGGAACTGGAACAACTTTTGGACGCTGATCCCTGTAGCACACAGTCACAGCTAGCCCAGGAACTCGGAGTAACACAGCAAGCCATTACACAGCGCCTGCACAAGCTTGGAAAGGAGGGCCGTTAGGTGCCCCACCAACTCACAGCTGAGAACAATTCTAGGCGCTACGATGTTGCTGTGTCCGTGCTCTCCAGATTCAAGAAGAAGGATTTCCTCCACAAGATTTTGACCGGTGATGAGAAGTGGATCCTCTACGCTAATCCTAAGAGGCGCAAATAGTGGGTTTATATCCACGAAAATCCACGCCAGGAAGTTGTTTCTGTGCATATGGTGGGATCAGCACGGTGTCGTACACTATGAGTTGCTCAAACCTGCTGAAACCGTCAATGCTGAGCGTTATTTTCAGCAACGCATTCGTGTGAGTGACGCAATGGAGGCGAAAAGGCCATACACCGGCAAGGGCAGAAGGTCGGTCCTGTTTCTTCAGGACAACGCACGTCCTCACACCGCGCAAACGACTTTAAACACGATCGCCAACCTGGGATGGGAATCTTGTCCCACCCGGCGTATTCTCCAGACTTCGCCCCGTCGGATTATCACGTCTTTCGCTCCCTGCAACATGACCTGAGTGATACGCATTTCACTTCTGTCGAGGAGGTCCGCACAAGTATTGATGACTTTATCAACTCGAAACAGCCCTCTTTTTTCCGCAGTGGCATTCGGCAGCTCCCTGACCGATGGTTCAAATGTATTCAACACGACGGGGAATATTTTCCTGATGAGGTACGTATTCGATTTGCTATAATTTGCTGTCAACGTGTCGTGCATGTGGCCGAGAATTAAGTTGCAAACCTAATATTTCTCCCGAATGTAGATATAGCGAGAAAAAAGTGTGACCTTTACGCCCTCTAGCAGAAAAGCTGTGCATTATTAAAAGAGGATAACTTTTCCCGTCTCTATTGTAGAGAATCGCATACAATATTAATGCCCTGACCTTCAAATTCACCTGACATGAACCCAATCGAGCATATCTGGTTCGATTAATGAGGGAATGGCATGCCTTCATTAATGCCCGGGCTTAGAAATTCACCTGACATGAACCCAATCGAACATTTGTAGCTCGACTTGGAAAAGCGGGTTGGAGCTACATCACCCCACCCCCACCCCCACTCCCCCGAAATGTATGGGAAGTGGAGGACCTGCTGTTGACATTATGGTACCAGATACCCCAGGATACCTATCGCCACCTCATCGAATCGATGCCTCGCCGAGTGGCCGCTGTTTTGTGGGCTAAAGAGGGTACTACACCTTATGAGGTAGATGGTCATAATGTAATGGCTCATAGTCTAACGAAGTGAATTTCTCCGTCATTTTTATCCGCGCCGGGGTTCGAACCCGGGTCCACTCATTCCGGAACAAGTTGCTCTACCAATTAAGCTACGCGGACATTGATTCTAATTGCTATCTGCCTTTATGTCGTGTGCGTCCTTCTGGCAGGTACGTCACATCTCCTGGTACGTTACATCATCTCCCCCTTATTTTTCTTTTCGAAGTGCTGCTCATATTTTTCCTATCTCGCGGTGTGGAAATAACATCACACCTATGCGAGATTTTGAACGGTCGGGTCATCCGGGTAGTTCGGGCGCCATTATAACGAAGTAAATTTCTCCGTCATTTTTATCCGCGCCGGGGTTCGAACCCGGGTCCACTCATTCCGGAATAAGTTGCTCTACCAATTAAGCTACGCGGACATTGATTCTAATTCCTATCTGGTATCCGCGCCGGGGTTCGAACCCGGGTCCACTCATTCCGGAACAAGTTGCTCTACCAATTAAGCTACGCGGACATTGATTCTAATTGCTATCTGCCTTTATGTCGTGTGCGTCCTTCTGGCAGGTACGTCACATCTCCTGGTACGTTACAATAGGTGTAGTAAATTAATGAAATCATTAAAATATTTGCAATTGTTATTGATATATACCTAGGTAATATAAACTTATATGCATGTTATCACGTATACATATTTTTACATATTGTAAATTTACACTGCAAAAAAGATTTAGTAAGCGCATGGATTTAATTAGTGTTTCCACCGGTCCCGAATTCCTTGTTATAAGCAAGCTCTACTGTATCTTCTAGTTATTTTCTCTATGCAGCATAATAGACACTGGAACATCATCTATCGTCCTGAGTGTTTGACGTGGGATATTTCGAAAAAACAATATTTTTTGGTGCTACTGTAATTCACTATATCTGGCTTGTATCTTGAAAGCCATTATGTGTTAATAAGTTAATTAAGTACTCTCTTCTTTATATTCTGAAACGCTTACACAGATAAGTAATTAAGGAAATTCTTATCAAGAGCTTTCAGTGTTATCATTTTTCGTTGAGTCAGATCTTCTTTGGATCCACGCGAATTCATTTTTACCATGGAAAATTTTTGGTCAAATACTTGGAACAAAAAAGTAACGTCATTTCAAAGGATGTGGCTTTTTGTTTGATTTCGCTGAATCATAAACTAACCAATTTGTAAGCTTTTAAGGTTGTTTTATTAGCTTTTATCTTGTATGGTGTCATAATATTTAGAGATTTATATGTGTTTGAAGGTTTGAAATGGCGTACTTAACTTCCGTTCTTTTTCGCAAGCGTTGTTATCTGTTTCTTTACTGTTGACGAGAATCTGGTTTTTAATTTTGATGGTGCTTTGCTTCCTTAAAAAACTTTAAATCGTTAAAGAAAGATCATCTCTTCAATCAGCTTGAGAAGAACAATGCACAGGTTACATTTTCCACAAAAAAAATTAAAAAATAAATTAAGTTCTTTTTGCTTTTATATATCTGTGTTTATTGGCAAAAAAATACTTTACTAGAGATGTAAATATTTCATGAGCTCATCTTGGACACAAATTTCTTTTTGCTTTTAGTAAAAAGTAATATGGAATACCATTAGAGGAATTTTAAATGGTTTCTGCGTAATTAAGGGTATTCTGAAATAGTTTATGGCATTTTATTTATCTAGGTTGCAGGAATATTAATAGTTGTTTCACAGTTTCGACTTTTGTTTCATTTAAGACAAGACTCTTCCAATTTTTTCATTCATACTCTCTCTACTGAACAGCATATTCAGAATCAAATCAATTTCATCTACTTTTTTTATCAGCAAGCATCGGTCCAAATCAATGTTCATCTACTTTTCTTTTTTTATCGCCAAGCATTGGTGACCTTCTATCGAGAAGCTCTGCAACGGTACGAAAACGAGTTCTGAATCCTTAACCACATATGGACGCCAGGTGACTTTTAAATCATCACAATGCGCCATGTCACATTACCTTGGATGTGCGGAAGTTTTTGAAAAAAACATTGCAGTGGTTTTGCAGTCTCCATAATTTCTCGATTTGAGCCCAAATGACGTATACATTTTAATTAAACTCAAGAGCATCTCACGAAAGCATCATTTTCAGACAATCGACAACCACTCGGGCCACCGTGATCGACACACTAAAGGAACTCACAGCAAACGACTTCCAGCATTGCTTCCAGAAGTTGAAGGACTGCCTTCAACGGGTGTGGCTAAATATAAGTCCTATTTTGAAAGGGATTATGTTGAAGGACCTCACAGAAGACGACTTTCAGCAATGACAGAAAACAACTTTCAGCAATGATTCCAGGAGTGTAATGACCGCATCCAACGATTTGTTGCTTTCCAAAGTACTTGTTTTCAAGGGGATCGTGTTAAAAAGGGCCGCACTGAAAACGAGTTCCACAATTCTTTCAGAAGTTGAAGGACCTCACAGAAGACGACTTTCAGCAATGATTCCAGGAGTGTAAGGACCGTATCCAACGAATTGTTGCTTTCCAAAGTACTTGTTTTCAAGGGGATCGTGTTAAAGGGCCGCAATGAAAACGGGTTCCACAATTCTTTCAGAAGTTGTAGGACTTCACAGAAGGCGACTTTCAGCAATGATTCCAGTAGTGTAAGGACCGCATCCAACGATTTATTGCTTTCCAAAGTATTTGTTTTCAAGGGGATCGTGTTAAAGGGCCGCACTGAAAACGAGTTCCACAATTCTTTCAGAAGTTGAAGGACCTCACAGAAGACGACTTTCAGCAATGATTCCAGGAGTGTAAGGACCGCATCCAACGATTTGTTGCTTTCCAAAGTATTTGTTTTCAAGGGGATCGTGTTAAAGGGCCGCACTGAAAACGGGTTCCACAATTCCTTCAGAAGTTGAAGGACCTCACAGAAGGCGACTTTCAGCAATGATTCCAGGAGTGTAAGGACGGCATCCAACGATTTGTTGCTTTCCAAGTGGATCATGTTAAAGGGCCGCACTGAAAACGAGTTCCACAATTCTTTCAGAAGTTGAAGGACCTCACAGAAGACGACTTTCAGCAATGATTCCAGGAGTGTAAGGACCGCATCCAACGATTTGTTGCATTCCAAAGTACTTGTTTTCAAGGGGATCGTGTTAAAGGGCCGCACTGAAAACGAGTTCCACAATTCTTTCAGAAGGTGAAGGACCTCACAGAAGACGACTTTCAGCAATGATTCCAGGAGTGTAAGGACCGCATCCAACGATTTGTTTCTTTCAAAAGTACTTGTTTTCAAGGGGATCGTGTTAAAGGGCCGCACTGAAAATGAGTTCCACAATTCTTTCAGAAGTTGAAGGACCTCACAGAAGACGACTTTCAGCAATGATTCCAGGAGTGTAAGGACCGCATCCAACGATTTGTTGCTTTCCAAAGTACTTGTTTTCAAGGGGATCGTGTTAAAGGGCCGCACTGAAAACGGGTTCCACAATTCCTTCAGAAGTTGAAGGACCTCACAGAAGGCGACTTTCAGCAATGATTCCAGGAGTGTAAGGAACCGCATCCAACGATTTGTTTCTTTCCAAAGTACTTGTTTTCAAGGGGATCGTGTTAAAGGGCCGCACTGAAAACGAGTTTCACAATTCTTTCAGAAGTTGAAGGACCTCCTCAATAAGAGTGTTGCTTCCAAGGTGACCAATTTTGAAGGGGATCATATTGAAGATGATTTCCACTAAAGCTTTCAGGAATGAAAGGATTGTCACCAACGGTGATTTGCTTTCGAATGTACCTATTTTGAAAGGGATTATATCGTAGTTCCTCGCTGAAAACGACTTCCAGAAGTTAAAGGACGGTCTCAAAGATGTGTTGCTTCCGAAGGGGATTGCGTTAAAGAGTGAACATCTGAATTATGATAAGTTCATTACCACCGGTTTCGTTACTTTTGTTAGAGGCCGCCTATGTATCATATTTATTGGTTTAAAATTCAGTAATTTGGGTATTTATTTGCATAAACAATTAGTTAGATTTAAAATGTAGTTTCGTGAATTCAATATTACTTATATGTCTATCTGATAAGGTATGTATAAATACTTTTTAATAAGATTTATTTTTAGTCATTCGATATGTTTAGCGTAACGAATAAACTGAAACCGATGGCATAAGCCTCTCTTTTTTACAATTGGTCTGCTTTGTAATTGAGAAATTTATGGAACACCGTGCTATTTTATAAATTACTTAAGTGTGCTCAAGTCGTCCAACTATCAGAAGTCTAACTTCTCGTACAGCTGAGCCTAAGTTTGAAACCTGTAATTGTGACATATATCTCTAATGTGACCTTCCTTTTGCGTTTCTGTCTCATGAAAAGTTCATAACTTCTCGGTGAAAGATTTTCTTACTGAACGGCACATTACTTCCCTGAACAGCTTGTACGACTCGACAACGCTGACAGTGAGTCAAATAAAATGCGAGTTTTGAGGTGGAGAAATGGAAAACGGATAGTAGATATATGTATTGTGTAAAATGCGGAGATTGTTAATATTATGTGGTGATTACTACGTTTATGAAAAATGTATGAATTTTCCGTTAATCCGATTATTTATGAAGATGATTTATGAATTTATTATTGTCTAAAATTAAGCATATTTGTGGCTATTACTTTATGGACATTAAAACGATTTGTGAAAATATACCATTTTGCCGGTGGTGGAATTCAAACACACATTTTCTCGTTCCGGAGCCAGGTATTCTCTCGACTGAACTACACCGACGTTGGCTTATCTTTGCAACTTACCGTTTCGACTCCAGAGTCACCCCAGTCGTACGTCACATTTACCCACCCTCACTCCTTCAGAAAGGGCTGGAAGGAATCGTAGGTTTCCGTGTTAGCCGACAAACCATACTTAAATTAACTCATTGTAGGAGAAGGAATGCTATATAGTTTCAGACGATGTGTGAAAGAAGCATCACACATTTTTGAAAGCGTTGAAGAGGGAATTCTCGTTAGTTCCAGACTATGAAGAAACGTCACACATCTTTTTGAAGTTCATGGCCAACAGATTCGTTTCTTTATGCTCGGGCACCAATGTGAAAAAAGAAAAAAAAGCTCTTTTTTTCCGGTGGTGTTTTCGATACCACGTCTCCTCGCTCCGAGTGCAGTTATTATCCCGACAGACCTTGGATTATCGTTGCAACTTGCCGTTTAAACTCTTGTGTCAAGTCAGTAGTACGTCACAAAGTTACGTTTGCGTAAGTGCTGATTCTTTTGATGAGTTTCCCGTTTATTTCAAATCTGATTCTTAGTATGCAATGTGGTCAATAAAGTTTGCTAAGGGCATTAATTAATTACTGAATAACAACTACTTCAAAGAGTTAAAACGTTACACAGTAAGTCAGGGATGTTAATTTTGTTCTTCTAGTGCTGGTTCTCTTCCTTCATTGGAACCAGTACCCTTAAATTTGGAGTGGGAAACACCTTAGACGTTCACAAAGATATATGTGCACCAAAAGAAACTAAGCGGTGTTTAGCTTTTTAATGAGCTATAATTTATGAAATGACTATAATTATACACTGACGGAAAAAAATCCCAACACCACGAAAAAATAGTTGTAGAGGAATGAAATGGCGGCAATACGTTTGTATAGGTAACATATTTAATCGATTAAGGTTTCAAGATCACAGCTTAATGTAAGCGCGAGAAGAGCCATTTTAAATGTGAAATGCTGGTACATAAATAACCGGGGTAACCACCAGAATGTTGATTGCAAGCACGCAAACGTTCATGCATTGTGTCGTACAGGTGCTGGATGTCAGTTTGTGGGATGAAGTTCCATGCCTGTTGCACTTGGTCGGTCAATACAGGGACGCTTAATGCTGGTTGGGGGTGACGCTGGAGTTGTCGTCCAATGATGTCCCATACGTGCTCGATTGGTGAAAGATCTGGTGATCTAGCAGGCCACGGCAACATGTCGACACTCTGTAGAGCATGTTGGGTTACAACAGCGGTATGCGGGCGAGCGTTATCCTGTTGGAAAACACCCCCTGGAATGCTGTTCATGAATCGCAGCACAACAGGTTGAATCACCCGACCGACGTACAACTGTGCCGTCAGGGTGCTTAGGATAACCACGAGAGTGCTCCTGCTGTCATAGGAAATTGCTCCCCAGACCATAACTCCAGGTGTAGGTCCAGTGTGTCTCGGCCGCAGACAGGTTGGTTGCAGGCGCTCACCTGGCCTCCTTCTAACCAACACACGGCCATCACTGGCACCCAGGCAGAACCGGCTTTCATCAGAAAACACAACAGATCTCCACTCCATCTTCCAATGAGCTCTAGCTTGACACCACTGACGTCGCAAACGGCAGTGGTTTGAAGTAAGTGGAATGCACGCTACAGGGCGTCTGGCTCGGAGCTGTCCTTCAAGTAACCGATTTGTAACAGTTCGTTGTGCCACTGTGGTGGCAACTGCAGCTCGAATTGCTGCCAAAGACGCGGTACGATGCGCCACGGCCATACGCCGTACACGGCGGTCTTCCCTCTCAGTAGTGCCACGTGGCCGGCCGGAACCCGGTCTTCTTGAGGCAGTACCTTCCCTTGACCACCGCTGCCAACAATCATGCACAGTGGCTACATTCCTGCCAAGTCATTCTGCAATGCTGTTGATAATGGTTTCTTCGTCTTCTTAACGACATTCTTGACTAACATCAACACCCTAAGTCGAATCTCAACGATTACTAACGCTCACGAACGTTACAGCGTGTATTTACGGCAAACCTGCTTTGCATGTTCCGAGGGGCGCTACTAGCGCCACACGTATGCGCCGAGCGCGAAATTTGCATAGACGTCATCTTACAGATGTACTCTCACCGCCTACCAACTGTCGTTCATCTAACACAATCCCTTCTTGGTGTTGGGATTTTTTTTCCGTCAGTGTATATATGCTTTAGAATTTCTATGTAACGAACTTCTACTTAACGAAATCTTCGATTTAAGGAAATTTTCCGTAGAACCTTGAATTTGAGCGACATTTACATTACTAAACCCAATTTCTATGCAACGAAATTTTTTTTTCGACTAAAAATCTCCATTTTGTGTTTCAAAAATTTCCTTTACAATTTTCTAGTACCCAAACGGAAGCAAAGCGTCTTTAATTCTTTATCTTGAAACTTTTGGTTCTGTGAGGGCGAACGGAATCTTGTTGGAAGAAGGACGCCATGCGATGAGTCGTATCCATGAAGACTTTACGAAGCAGCTGTTTTTCCAAATCTGGATAGAAAGTTCATCGTAGAAATTGCATTTCACAGGGCAAAACCGGTTGTAGCTGGTGCGTGTTAGCCTGACTCTGTAGAAGTTTCGTATTCATTCTCATTCAAACAGCACACAATTGACTCGCCTACGTTCGCTCAAAATGCCGTAAAAAAATACCTGTCTTTTGCGAATTAAGTGAAACTTCTAAATAATGTTGATCAAGGATAAAGAAAAAAGCTGTGGCTATATAAAGTATTAAAATGGAAGCAGTTGAAAGAAAAAGCTGAAGAAAGTGCGGAGCTCTCTGATTTTCTCAACGTTGATGAAAACGTTGTGATCGCTGATTTTCCTACAAATAATGGCATTTTGGAAAGTGTTACAAAATGTAATATATAAACTATACTCCAGACATCATGAAAGGTACCAGAGTTCTTCCAGTCCTCCCAGCAGAAGTTGCTCATGCAATCAAGAACATGAAGCGGGGGAAAACTCCAGGAGAAGATGGAATTACTATAGACATCATACAAGAAGCAAGTGGAGAAATTGAAACAGTACTCGCCCAAATTTTCACTCGATGCCTTAATGAAGGGAAGATTCCTGAGGACTGGAACAATGCTACAATGATCCTGCTACATAAAAAAGGTGACATTGAGGATCTCAGGAACTACAGACCTATCAGCCTCCTATCAGTGGTTTATAAAATCTTCACTAAAGTTCTTTCACACCGCTTGAAGGTAACACTGGACATGGCTCAACCGAGAGAACAAGCTGGATTCAGGAGTGGCTACAGCACAATAGATCATATCCACGTACTGAGAGAACTAATTGAAAGAGCGAGGGAATATGAACTTCCATTGTGCATGGCTTTTATCGATTATGAAAAAGCCTTTGATTCGGTGAAACCATCAGCAGTTACCACGGCTCTGAAATCCTGCGGTATTGAAGATGCATACATTAATACTATTAATAACATCTATGAAAATGCAAGTGCAAAGATTCGGCTGTTTGAAAATACAACACACATAAAAATTGGAAAGGGAGTGAGACAAGGTGACAACATATCTCCGAAGCTCTTTAATGCCACATTGGAAAATGTCTTTCAATCACTGAACTGGGAAAACAAAGGGATAAAAATTAATGGAGATTATCTAACCCACCTTCGTTTTGCTGATGACGTAGTCATTTTTTTAACTACCCCATCAGAGCTGCAGAGTATGATCCAGGAACTTGCTGACAAGAGTAAAGAAGTGGGATTAAAAATGAACTTTCAGAAGACAAAAGTGATGTTCAATGCTTTTACAAGAAATGAAGATTTATCGATTGATGGAGAAAAACTGGAGATAACAGATACGTATATTTATCTTGGACAGCAGATATCAAGTGAGGGTCACATTGATGAAGAAATTAATCGGCGTACAAAACTTGCCTGGAGAGCTTTTGGAAGAAACAGCATAATTTTCAAGAGCAATATGCCATTATGTCTTAAAAGAAAAGTGTTTGATCAATGCATCCTTCCAGTGCTTACGTATGGCGCAGAGACGTGGACCTTAACTAAAAGAGACATACAAAGGCTGCAGACAGCTCAAAGAAGCATGGAGAGGTGCATGCTTGGTATAACCAGGAGAGATAAGAAGAGGAACTCGTGGATCCGAAAAATGACGAGAGTGGAAGACATCATGATTAGAGTTAAATCCCTGAAATGGCAATGGGCTGGACATACTGCCAGAAGGACAGACCATAGATGGACAGCCGAAATTTTAGATTGGATTCCAAGGGACAGGAAAAGACCCAGAAAAAGACCACATGGGAGATGGGTGGATGAAATTCGTAAATATGCGGGAGTGACATGGAGGAGACTGGCACAAGACAGACCGTTGTGGAGGAAACTTGGGGAGACCTTCGTCCAGCAGTGGATTGATAATGGTTGACAATGATGATGATGATGAAATGATGAAGTTGATGTGAAGAGGCTATGAAAAAACCTTCACATGAAGAAATGCTAAAAGCATTCGATACGATTCGATGAGGATTACAGTTTCAAGAAAGTTCTGTAAACATCGAAATGAAACATTTTTGTGAACATCGCAATGTTCCGATGTTTACAAAAAAGTTAAACTTTTTATAGAAAATTTGTACAGAGCAGAATTACGGGAATACTTTACAGGTTAAAACAAGTACATTTGTTATTAATTTGTTTATTCAGGCAATGTATTCTACTTCTACGAATATATGTATAAAAAAAGATTTAAACTCATTTACGAAAAGTTTCTACTTAAAAGTTCAGTTTGCTGTCCAAACCCAACTACATTTTACGGTATTTTTCATTTTATTTGATTGAGTTTTTACAATTTAAGTTCATTTCTATTTAACGAATTTTCTTTATAACGATGTTTTTATGCGGAACAATGGGACTTCTTTAAATAGAGACTCAACTGTATTTTGAACACACTGTATTTCCAAACTTCATATATTTTACAGCATCACGAAAGTACAATGATTAAGAAAACAAAGCTGTCAAATATTTCTCTTCCTCCGATAACTGAAGAAAAGAACCTTTTTGCGAAATGAAAAAATGAAATATCGATTAGCAATGTGCACAATTTCTCATCGTGTTTTAAAAAACGCATTTGGAGGCTTTATTGTACACTGATTTGTTTTTGAAAACGCCCCGGTAGAGCTGAAATAATGCTCTAAGTCCAAAACAATCGTCGCTTCCAAAAATATCGCTTTTTGATGAGTGTACAAATAGGACAAGCTGCTGTGAACTGAAACATTCTTTTCATATTCACAGAAACAGGGAGGGAAGAAACTTTGTTTTACATATTATTCGCACTCTTTAGATGAGTGAGACGTGGGAACCGTCATACTGCGGTGTCAAATAAAGCTTACTAAGTTTAAAACAATGGACGGAAAAATTCCGAAGGAGGAACTTTCTCTCCGGCTTCAAGTTTAAACATTGATGGATCACTGGGTTCGTTTCTCTACTGGACGAAAAAATATCTTGAAAGAAATGTTAACTTGGAAATAATGAATGGCATACTACAAAAGACAGTTTATTCTACAAAAAGAAAAAAATATTATGGTGGCATGAATCCTGACAAAGAAAAGGATAAAAAAAATGTCCACAGGAAATTTCGCGTCCTTCTCACTCTTTTTAAAACAGAACAAAGCCTAATACCAATACACTTAATATCGGAGGAATCCAAAGAGCGTTGCGCGCAATGAGTTCTGAATCCTATAATGACTCCGGAACGTATAATTTCAAAGAGTGCTTTTTAGTGTTCTTTGCTACCATATGAATGACTCGTCAGTCCTTGGATGTATTAGAGCTTGGCTTGTTACGTCCCTAAATCATCATCAACAACAACTACACATATCGCCAACTAAATTAGAAAATTTTATTCAATACCAAGTTGGACCTCCTTCAGCCCAAATTGAAGCATATACACGTTTTGGCATAGCTTTCACAGGGTGTTGAAGTGCACCTATGTGTTCAGCAAACTAGACGTTCACCAGACAAGTCTTTAACTGGTTTAGATTTGACGGAAGAGCACTTTGCATCTGGATTTTTTTTTCTGGCATCTATACATTCTCAACAGGATTCAGATTCGAGCTTTGTGGTGGCCACGGAAGATGGTCTAAGTCATTGTCATGATCGTTGGACACACCTTGCGAGATAAACAGTAGCATTGTCGTCCATGAAGCTGGATAAAAACTCAACATTTCAAGATGGACTTGATCGGAAATAATGTACAGATAATCCTTGGAGAACACCTGACCTTCCAGCAATAGCAGGGTACTCATTCTGCCTCAACAGAACGCGTCCCACACCAAGACACCAACTGCAGAACCTTGAGTTGTGTCCAAGACACCAACTGCAGAACCTTGAGTTGTGTCCAAGACACCTACTGCAGAACCTTGTGTTAATCTGGGTCCGTTGCATGGGTCTCCCGCCAAACTCTCGTTCTACCATCCGTGCAGAAAACAGTGTACCGCCTCTCGCCGGACCACATGAGTTTTTTCCAGTCTCCAGTCACGGTGGTTACCACTATAGACGAACTTTCCGGTTCTTCGCAGAAATCAGTGGCTTACGTATAGGCATGCTACTGCCATTACCGATCATCTTCAATTGTTTGCCCATAGTTCTCTGAGATATCGGTTGGGAATAGCCTTCATTGAATGCTTCGCTCAATTGCTGCACACAAGAAGGCATATTTCTCAGTACAAGCCTTCTAAGACTACGGCAATCTCGTTCCTGACAGATTGTCGTCGCGACACAGTTGCTCCTCTTTCACAAGTAATGTGGGTTATATTTTCACTGATTAATGATCCGGGATAACGAATCTTTTGAAAAACAAGTCAGCTCTGCTCTTTTTAAAATCGTCGCTCCACCCAGAAGGGAACCCGCAATACGCCCTTTATCGAATTCCGGATAAAGGGCGTATTGCCCTTATCGAAATACGCCCTTTATCGAATTCCGGATAGAGGACGTCAGTAGTGTTGTGATCAACACTACTGACGATTACTGTCGAGCAGCCGTCTTAAATAGTTGCCTAGATCACGTGGTGACGCACGTGACCAAGTATTTTACATATACACCGCGTAAGTGACGTTTACGTGCACCCCGAATAAAGGTTTCTAATTCAGTGGCCGGTGTCTGTGTTTTCAATCTATTGCTAGATGAAAGCCTCCAAGAGTCTTCCACAACCCATTGTCTTGAGCCAATTCTCATCCATGTTACTAAGGCATGCTCTCAAATTTCACCCACCCATTTACACAATGGACTTGCACTGGGTGTTTTGCTATCTCTTAAAACCCAATTTAATATATCAGTTGTACAACGATGCTCAGTTCTTCTCCACTTGAAAGTCTTTACTTTGATCATGATGCCATCAGCTCTTGTCATATTCTGGATCCAATTCTTATCTTTATTAGTTACACCAAACATGCATATCTCCATGTTGCTTAGAGTTGTCTGCAGCCTATGAGTGTATTTTTAGTTGAGATCCATGTCTCAGATTCATAATTAAGAAATGGAAGCATGGATTGATTATACACTTTTCTTTTAGACACAATGGCAAATTGTTATTGAAAATTACAGTTTCTTTCAAATGCACTCCAGCCAAGTTTTATACGCCTATTAATTTCTTCTACGATGTGGTCCTCGCTTGGTATCTGTTGTACAAGATAGATATAGACACCCGTTTCTTTCAAATTTTCTACATCAACCACCAAATCTTCAAATCTTATAAAAACATTGTACACCAAATTTGTTAAGTTCATTTTTAATCCCACTTCTTTATTCTTGTCAGCAAATTCCTGCATCACAGTCCGAGTTTTGAGAGGTGCTTGCAAAAGGGACTATGTGATCAGAGAAACGAAAGTAGGTTAAAAACATCCACGAATCTTTATCCATGTGTCTTCCCCTTTCAATGACTGAAAGACCTTGGGTGATACAGTGTCACCTTGTATCACTCGCTCTCTAATTTTTATACGTGTGTCCTCGAACAAATTTCCATTTTCATTTTCATTTTCATAGATATTAATAATACAAACAGCCAGATCTGTCTGGAACGCTTGATGCCACAGCAACGTCTGCATTGTTGCGCCCTCACGTATCAATCAATTCGTGTATGCTCTCGAGATGTCAAAGTGATTGCGCGCTATACAATAGCACGCGATCTAATGTCACAGTGATTGCGTGTTATATAATAGCACGCGATCACTTTGAAATGTCAAAGTGATCGCGTGTTAATTTAAAAACATTGGATTATCAATGACTCGAGTTCTATTTATCCGACCTACAAAATTCGAATTGAAATCTTACCCCTTTAAGCGGCCGATGTACCTGACCAAAAATTTGCCCAAATTTGCCTGTGCTACTCAAACAGAAGGGTTCCCACAATGACCGGGTTATAACAAAAGTTACAGCAAAACAATCCCTTTCCCTCTTTCATCTCAGGAGTATCAACTGTAAATCTGCCGCTGGTTGCAAGTGCTCCTTTTTTTTTTTTTTTTTTTTTTTTTTTGATTGGAGGTTTAACGACCACCGTGAGCAACTCAATGGGCTATAAGCAGTCGCCCATCCCTAATTTAAGGTCACTGGTTCCAGGGAAAGGAGAGAGCCAGTGCCGTAAAACAAACGCAACATCCATGCCTGACCGGGATTCGAACCCGGACCGCTTACGGACGAATGATCAGAGGCCAGCGCCTTAGACCACTGCGCCACCGGGGCGGCTCAAGTGCTCCTTTACAGTCCTTATTCTTAAACTATGCAGTTTGATTCATCTGTAGTACTTTGTTCTCTGTTCTATTACCCCAGGAATGATTCGGAAACAGTTGTCCCCCGGACACGAACATCATGTCGCTGAGTAGAAACAAGTCACTCAAACATCTTTTCTCTTCTTCCTCAGGTTCGTCTCCCTTTTCTTAGCATTCTTAGCGGAAAAGGTAATCAGACAGCAAGGATTAATTACAATTATACCCCCAAATTACCACTTAGAATGACAAATGTAAAGTAAAAGCAACGCTTTCTGATGCGTAGGTTCACTAGTTCCTGTCGCGTTCAGCCCACTTCTCAGACAGCGAATATATTCGTTCGAGCTGATTTCAGCCTTTTCTGTTAACCCCGAGTAAATTCGTTCCAGCTGATTAAATGGTTAATATCACAGCAAGTTGAGTTTGTATATTAATTTTATTTAGCACAATTCGAATATCAATTTCTACACTTTAATTATTTTTTTACTTTTTTAATTTAACTAACTTTTCGTGTTTAGGCCTGAATATATTATACATTTTGCAAACTATCTATCTATCTAAATGCTAAAAACTGAAATCTTGAGATGTCAAAGTGAGCAAAATTACATCTAAAAACAGATGTCGTTCCAACAGCACATTGTCGATAATTTAGATAGTTCCGATTTGTAACACCAGATGTCGCATTATTTTGTAGAAAAAGCTTCGGTATGAAGTTTCAAACTAGCCGTCGAATAGGACAGTCTAAAACAAGCCGTTAAGGGAATTAACAATTGTGCCGGATAAAAAGTCATTTAACGCGAAAAATCAGAGCGAAAGTTATTAAGATAATTTTATACGAAAACAACTGGACAACAAGAAAAAATGTTAAACGACAACAAATATTTTACACAGAATGCATATTTATCGCGAGGTATTTTCAAAAATGGAAATAAATGGCCTATAAATTTCACTTCTAACATGAATTAGTTCTTACTATGCAAGTTTTACTGTATTCCCTTAGGGAAAGCCGGCATCTATTTGATTTGTTTTCAAACTGCTTCCATTAAAACTTTCAACCCGTCTTGGGACGGAAGACATCCCCTATATATTAGTGTTTATTTAAAGCTTAAAAACAACCGTCCTAGGGCAGGCTATAGGCTAGTTATTAATAATATTAAATGTGTATCTTTGGTACCGCGGGATTTGAAATATAGTTTAACTGCTGATGGTTTCATGTAATCTAACACCTTTTCATAATCAACAAAAGTCGTACAAATAATGGTACTATCTGTAACCGCGAACCACCCAATAGTAATTGAATTTTCGAATTCCATTGCTAATGTGAAGCTAAGTGCTTCTACATTAGAGCTTTATCCCAACGACGGTGTGCTGCAGTGAATAATTTGCAACTATCCGTTATTGTCTTCGTTGAAGCAGAATCCTTTTCGCATATTACTGCAGAATTTAGACGAGGCAAACATGTCAGAACACCTGTCTTAGGAACAGGTACTGAACATGGTCGCATAGGATCCCAAATACACTATCTACCAACAAGTAATTGGACACCCCTGCAATCGACGATATCTGCGGTCCTGATACACGTCACGGCCACCGCCGTTAAATATCGTGTGGGAAACAACAACGCAACCAGTCGCATGCAACATGCCACGCAGTTCGGAGCTCTCTGATTTCGAGAAAGGTGTAATCGTCGGGTATCACACAAATGGCCGATCCATACGTGACATATCCAGCAAGTTGAAGTACCCAAAATCGACAGTGGCCTACGAGATTGGCAAGTGGAACATGATAGGTGACTGTCGGAATGTGTCCCGACCCGGCTGACCCACAAAACTGTGAGTTAGAGACCGACGGGTGCTGGCCAGAGAAATTCGGACGAACCGCACCAAATCGATGGGCCACATCCGCGAGCAGTTTCAACAGGCCTCCGGGAGTGTTCTTTTGATTAATACCATCCGTAAGGAAGCCCATCTGCTCGGTTATCATGGACGCGCTGCCGCCCATAAGCCTTTGATCACCAAGTCCAATAGCGCTGCTCGGCTAACGTGGTGCAAAGAACGTCGACAGTGGAACTTTGAACAGTGGAAACAGGTTCTCTGGAGGGACGAATCAAGGTTCACCCTCTACCGTTTGGATGGCATGGTCTGGGTTTGGCGTCTGCCTGGAGAACGCCTCCTGCCGGAAGGTATTGTTCCAACTGCATAAATTTTAAATCGATAGTAATATAGGAAGTTATATGTGTAATTTGGACAGTGCTCATTTGTCTCACTCAAGGATTTTATGCATACACATGGTGTGAGTGAACATAGAATTGTGCGGTTTTTTCAGCTGCATGTGTAAATAGAAACTGACTAACGAAGGACAAGTACGTGACAAGAGTGTGAGATTCCCTAAGGGCTTTGCAAGGAAACTGTATGTATATAACTAAATTTTAACTATTTTTTAGCAATAGATATCATTACAGTAGAGTATGTGAATTTTTATTGTACTTGGTAACATAACATGGACAAAGTGTTACCAAAAAAACCAATTAATTCGTAGGTGTTTTTCTGTGTATTAAAATATGTGCAGTTTAACATAAAAATAAGATATTGTAAAAAATTGTATCATTTAAAGGTTTTTAGATATCTTTGGAAGTACATGGTGTAACTGTGAGATTGGAATAAATACAAACGTATAGTATATAATATGTGAACTGGAAAAGCATAGGGTTTTTTCAGTGAAGTGGATGGGACCTCCAAAAACTTGGTCACACTTTAATTAAAATGTGTTATTTTGCAAATGTGAGCTCTTGGTAAAAGTACATGTATCACTTGGTGTTTCACACTAGCAAAAAGATGTGATATTGATCACTTTCAACTGTAAAGGGAAATTGCAGTGAGACCAACTCTACTCGTATCACATTCACCGAATGCTGGTCTTCTCATCAGCTGATCTTCATCAACGAATTGAGATTTTGCTTATGACTCCCACAATAGTGTATTGCACCTGGTTATCCCTATCGTGCGCTTTTCACCAATAAATTTCAATCTTCAAAGGGTGGCATTGTGATTTTTCATAACATTCGCTGCTAGACATGAGTAAATTCACTTGCAGAAGCCCAGTCTTTGCAGCAGAAGAGGTTTCTGTTTAGTATATGGGCTGGCATTTTTCATAATAACCCGATCGGTCGCTTTTTCCTGCCACCAACGCTCAGTGTCTTCACGCATTTCTTGAAGCAAACCTATCTCCATTACTTAAAAGACGTTCCATCTACAGGCTCGCCGTCGGTTGTACATGGTTCATGTTTGATGGGGGAGCACACATCGTATTTTATCCTCAATGTTAGAGAATATCCCAGTGTCCATTGGATTGGCGGGAGTGGAAAGAATAAACGTCATTCACGCTCTTCAGAATTGAATCAACTGGATTTCTTCTAATTGGGACACCTTAGCACTGATATTTATGCTTCCCTAGTCATAATAGCTCTCCGCTAATGGGACTGATATCAAAGAATTCAAAACAATCCGGCACCTTTCGAACGTGTTCAATAATTGATAAGAAGGCGCTATGAGGCGAATATTGCTACTCAAGGAGGCATCCAGGATTATCGTGAAGGGGAGGGACGCAAGTGTTGGAAATAACCGGATTTTTTTTCAGCAAAATTAAAGTGTTCTATAAATTTTTCCAATTAATTAAAGAAAGTTATACTGTATACTTTTAAGTAATACTTTCTTTCACGAAAAAATATTCAGTTTGTGATTAAAACCTAACAAATCGAAGCTTTTTCTTGGTACCCGAAGGGGCGCCCCCCGCGCCCTCCTCCACGCGCCCCCTCCAGCTCTGTTCGAATACTCGCTATGATTTAAACTTACATAATTATCTCATAGATCACTTACAGTGAGCTGTAATAACTGAATCGTAGGCTTATCAATAGGTAGGATTCAATTACCATTGCCCATTAAATAGGAATTTGTGAATCGGTACATCACAACGTCATTATATTTTCTTGACAAGAGGGCGTTGTTTGGCACAGCCGTTTGCATAAACCGGCACGGTGCTGGAGAAGATATTCAAGTAAAAATGACGAACTGCTTCCATATACGGCCTCATTTGGGCCTGCGCGCTGGACTTAGGTTTCTGTGGGCATGGAAAACGCTGGCAGCGAAAATCCGTCGCCAATTAGAATTTCATGGTCGTGAGGTCACAAGTTTTCGGAGCTTTTCAGAATGGTGTAATGTCAGAAACCGGCGTAATGCGTTAATAGATGATAAACGAAGTATCAATAACAGGTCTTTAACATCAACAACAGAGAGCAACGTGGCCTGTTTGGAAGCTCTGCCTAGAAAGACAGGTGACACTATGTCAAATTGATGCAAATTCAAACGTTTCGTTTGGCACCGCGCGTCACATAATTAAAACGCAAGCATCGCGCGTTCTTCCCAGTGAGACTATGTTTCCAGGCGGATCATCATTTTCTCTTGAATCTGTTCACCGCGTTGCCATTTTATTCGAACTCCTGTGCTAAACAAAACCTTCTAGTCGTTCTATTGCTGTGTGTTTGTTAGTTAGACAACTTCACGACCTCACCATTCTGTGCTACTACTTCAAAAGAACGATGCCTACCAATTATTGTGCCGTTGCCATGTGCCCATCGCAGATTAAGAAAACCAAAGGAACTGGGATTATTAAAAACAAGATCAGATGTTACAAAAAACGTGGCTGGCTACTAAAATGTTAACGAAAAGGTGTTGTTACTGTGAAACATGCCAGAATTTGCTCTAAACACATTATTGGAGATGATTATGAACGTGTTTTTGAAAAACGTTCATTCACTTCAGTAAAAGTCAAAACATACAGGTTGCATCACCGACATTTAGTGACTTTCTAAGTAAATTTCAAGCATAATTTGTATCCAGATTTTTAAAAATGCTCGCCATTTGGAAGTCAGAAGCCGCCCCGGTGGCGCAGTGGTCTAAGGCGTTGGCCTCTGATCATTCGTCCGAAAGGGGTCCGGGTTCGAATCCCGGTGAGGCATGGATGTTGTGTTTGTCTTGCGGCACTGGCTCTCTCCCTTCCCTGGAACCAGTGACCCTAAATTAGGGACGGGCGACTGCTTATAGCCCTTTGAGTTGCTCACGGTGGTCGTTAAACCTCCAATCAAAAAAAAAAAAAAAAAAGTCAGAAATGTAAAAATGGAGATTAAAAAAGTAACAATGCCGTGGGTGAAAGAAAGTCAACCACATTTTGGTAGAGAAAGGAAACAGACTATTTTCTTATACACTGAGTGGCCACTTTATTATGACCACCTGACAGTTTTAAGCAAATGAGCTATGGCTGCACGCTGTTGTCGCCAGAGGGTGAGGCTAGTATAAAAAGGGAAAGCTTAATGCTTGCGACAGTAGTAGAAGTGATTTTTGGGTGACGAGATGGGTAAAAAATGCGATTTGACGGACTTTCAACGTAGAATGATTGTAGGAGCCGGAGCCATGGAGCGAGTATCACCGAAACCGCCGCATTCGTGAAATGTTCCAGAGCAGCTGTTGTTAAAGTGTTTAAAGACTGGACTGTCAGCCAAAAAATTGGGTCTCTACGTGCAACGTGTGGTCGTCATCGACTAGTGACTGCTCGGGCGGAACGGAGAGTGTCCAGTCTGGTAACAGACAACAGAAGAGCAATAGTGCAGCAAATTACAGACTATAACGAAGTAAATTTTTCCGTCATCTCTGGTCTACGCCGGGATTCGAACCCGAGTCCGCTTATTCCGGAACAAGTCGCTCTACCAACTGAGCTACGCAGACGTTCATTCTGATTCCTATCTGCCTTTATGTTGTGTGCATCCTGCTGGCAGGTACGTCACATCTCCCCCCGAAAGAGGGCCGGGGGCATGGCTCACGGGTCAGCCGTGACCATGAATCGTTGCAGGCAGCCATCCACTGTAGAACGTGAACTTGAGAACTCCCAGTCAATCTGGTGTGTGGAATGCAACGTCACACACATTTATTTCTCGAAGCGCTGGGGAAGGGATTCTCTGATTCTTCCTATCTCGCGGTGTGGAAATAACATCCCACCATTGCGAGATTTAGAACGGTCGGGTCATCCGGATAGTTTGGGCGCCATTATAACGAAGTGAATTTTTCCGTCAATTTTGGTCTACGCCGGGATTCGAACCCGAGTCCTCTTATTCCGGAACAAGTCGCTCTACCAACTGAGCTACGCAGACGTTCATTCTGATTCCTATCTGCCTTTATGTCGTGTGCGTTCTGCTGGCAGGTACGTCACAAGACCACCTTAATCAAGGATCCCCTCAAATGATCTGTGCACGCACTGTTCGCCGTACACTGCATCGGATTGGATATGGCAGCCGAATGCCTGTTCGAACACATTTGCTGTCGGCAGTTAACAAGAGAAAACTACTCCAGTTCGCACAGGAGCAAAAGGATTGGACAATCGATAATTGCAAACAAATTATGTGGTCCGATGAATCACGCTTTTCAGTAGCACCATGCCAATGGCCGAGTGAAAATTTGTCGGAAACAGCACGAAAGCATGGACCCCAAATACATTGCTACAACCCTTCAAGCTGGTCGAGGCAACGTTATGATTTGGGGAATGTTTTCCTGGCATGCTTTGGGCCCTTTAATTCATGTTGGTCAACGTCTGACTGGCACATCATATCTAAATATCGTTGCAGACCAAGTGCATCCTGTCATGTGGATGGTTTATCCCAATGGCGTTGGCTACTTTCAACAAGATAGCGCATCCTGCCACAGTGCTCGTATTGTACAGGATTGGTTTCAGGAACATGCCGGTGAGTTTACGTTGCTTAGGTGGCCCCCACAATCTCCAGATCTCAACCCCATTGAGAATTTGTGGGATGAAGTTGAACGAGCCATCAGACAGCTGGATCCATAACTCTGCAATCTCACACTCCTGGAAAGGGCTATTCGTCAAGCATGGTCTCAGCTTCTACAAACCACCTATCGACATCTCGTGGAGTCTATGCCACGAAGAATCGACGCAGTATTAAAAGCAAAAGGTGGCCCAACGAAGTACTGAGGGGATGGTCATAATAAAGTGGCCACTCAGTGTTTAATTGAATACAAATAATTATATTGTATCTAAATTTTGTCCTATGAACCTACGGGATTACTTATGACGCTAGTTATTAAAACTGTGCAGATTAGAAAGGTCGCGGAATTTTTTTCTTGTCGATATAAATCATCGCATTCTACAAATTAACTTTTTTTATATTTGTTTCGGTAAAACTCTCAGATCCCCATCGTGTTGTTTCACAAAGGCATATGACAAACGATGAACGTAACTCTATTATATTAGTTAAAAATTCATTGCAAAATGAACATTTTTCCTTTCTTTAGTAATTGCGTGACGAAGTGAAAATTTTTAAGTTTTGTTCATATAAACTTTAAACTCTCCTCATTGCTTTGAGTTGCGTATGAATGTGTGTGAATTGCTTTCGCTCCGTGCCTCCATAATGACGTCAAATAAAAGAGCCAATGAGAAAGTAGATCTCTAATGGACCCAACCTAATGAGGATGTAGCACGTGACGTCATCGAGAAGTTTAAGTGAAGTGGCAACAGTTCCTGCAAGTTCCTAAAAGGACAAACATAGCTGGCTGTCCTGCAGTTAGTTTGTAAAGTGTTATTATTAGCGGTCGGTGTGTATAAAAATTTGAAGCCAAAATCCCTAGATTTTGTGGCTTTATTAAGTGCTGTAGTAGTGGAAATCGAGACCGGAAGTCCTTTTTTAGGCTGCCAGCTGCTGTCTCTAAAGGCAGTACCGAAAAGATTTGCTTATCTGCCAAGCGAAGGGAGATTGCTTTCAAGAGCTTAGAAAACACTATTGAAGAGTTAGACTCTTCGAAGACGGAGAACCTTTTAAAGGTTAGTTATATCCAGAAAACAGTGATTTTTGGCAAAACAGAAAACATATCTTTTACTTGTTCAAATGCTGTTTGCGTGCGAAGCTTGCACTTATTGGGCCACGCGTTTCACTCGTTGATTTCAAGTTTTCAATTTTATTTTAAAATGCGTTGGCTATTTTTTTTTTGCGTAGGTTTTATTGCTGCTGATTATTTTCATATGGAACACCTTTCAGAGTTTGTCTCTTAGTCAAAAATGTTCTTAAATCAACGCTCGGTACACAATCTGCACTTCTATACACGTGGATTTTTCACCATCAGAGACTTTTATTCAGAAAGTTCCTGATTGATTTAGGGGCTGTTGAAACTTTTTATAGAGCTAAAAGTTAATTTGTTAGCCATCCTGACTTTTTGTAAGAATCAAATCTTTTTGGCTGTTCTGGATTTTTTAGGAGAGCTTGACCCACATTTTTGCGAATTTTCGGCTCACTTAGTATTTTCACTTTTAAGATTATTTGGCTCTCAGTGTTGGGAGTTTTTTGTTTTTTACTTTACTATTCTGTTCTATATGACATTTCCTCCCCAAACCACCGTTGATTTCATTTTTAGTACACCTGGACTTTTAACTGGAATTGAAGCACACTTTTGCGAAAAAATGCAAATAATGGATAAAATTATTTATAAATGAAATTATTGTTGGTGTCTAGGTCTGTTTACATACCGGGATTACGCTGCTAAATTTATTTATGGATAAATAAATGAGGGCGCAAATCCAAGAGAAATTACTATTTTTTCACCACAATTTTACGTTAAAAACCACAATTTTCTCTCAATTTTTGTAAGTCTTGAAAATCACTTCCCAGAGCATAGAAAAACACTTTTTATTAAAGAGTTACGAATTTCTCACTAATCAGTGATCTCACTAAATTACCATGTAAAAGAATATCCCCAATGAGAAAGGGTTATATGCTTCGAGAATTTTACATGATTCTAATGCTTCTAGCTATTGTATGGTAATGGCGCTTCGACCAAAGACGAAGTAATAGAAAATATTTACTATTTGCACTTCTGGAAAACTTTTTCCGTCACCTTCGAAGATACTTGCATTCACCACATAGGGATCTTTTCCTTTAATCTCATTGATTTTTTTCCAAATACCGCGTTTTATACTCGAAAGTTAAACTTTCAAAGTAAGGCACCATTTCAACGGGGACTGGTTGTCCTTCACTTGCGTTACTAAGGCTCGTTGCCATGATGAAATTCACGTGTCTGCTACATATTCATAGGCAGTGGAAGCCACGAAAGAATGCGAACGGCGGTTTTTCCTTTGACTTGTCACTAAAATCGTTACTGCTCGGCTCCCTTTTGTCACAGATTAATGTTTCATACACCTAAACCTTCCTCGATAAATGTTCTACAGAATGGTGAAAACCACATCAACATGCGTCCAGAGATTCTCGAGATTAGCCCGAACAAACAGACAGACGTCTACTGGGGACTTTATTTTATACTATGTATTGACTAGGTGAAAGCCCGTCACCCAGGCATAAATAAGATATGTACAGTAAAATTTTTAATAACAAAGTACTGATGAAAGAAATACGGGATTACGCCATATAATAAAAATTTTGAAGATGACAATCCGATTTTTGGCGTAAATGTGACAAGGATGGTAAGTCAGATAATATCCGAAAACTTGAAAATTTTCGGATATTATCTGACTTACCATCCTTGTCACATTTACGCCAAAAAAAAAAACGGATTGTCATCTTCAAAATTTGTACAAAGTACTCTTTTTGTTTGTGATGTCAAAATGTGAAAGTGTGTTCCATGAACATTACAACAATAAGAAGGTTCTACGTCTACAGTTGTTTCGTCACACGCTGACATAATTCTCAGTTTCCATTCACGGACGATAAGCTAAGAGGCACGTCACAATTATTTCTTTCTCAGTTGGTGCTATCGCGATGACGTCACATAATTTAATCTGGAAAGCGTTTCCATTCACTGAACACCTGCCTGAAACACGAAAAGCTAAGCGTGACGTCACAAATATTTCTTTCTGGGTTTTTCCTATGGTGACGGCTCTTTCTGCCGCGCCACCAAAGTGGAGCAAACGTTCAGATAAAGGAAATTATATTACAAATTTTGAAGATGACAATCCGATTTTTGGCGTAAATGTGACAAGGATGGTAAGTCAGATAATATGCGAAAACTTGAAAATTTTCATCGTCCTGGAGCGGGACTCGAACCCGCATCTCCCAGAAAACGCCTAGGTATGCTAACCACTACACCACCCAGAACGACCAAGTTTCAAGTTTCCGATCAATTTGAATTTAACCATCACAGGATTCGCTAGTCGAAGCAAACGGCATTCATGTTTAGCGAATCTGGAGGTTAACAATCCTATCCCGTGATTGCCCGGAGAAGCAGATAAATCATGAAAGAAATATCTGCTTCTCCGGGCAATCACGGGATAGGATTGTTAACCTCCAGATTCGCTAAACATGAATGCCGGTTGCTTCGACTAGCGAATCCTGTGATGGTTAAATTCAAATTGATCGGAAACTTGAAACTTGGTCGTTCTGGGTGGTGTAGTGGTTAGCATACCTAGGCGTTTTCTGGGAGACGCGGGTTCGAGTCCCGCTCCAGGACGATGAAAATTTTCAAGTTTTCGCATATTATCTGACTTACCATCCTTGTCACATTTACGCCAAAAATCGGATTGTCATCTTCAAAATTTGTATTATATGGCGTAATCCCGTATTTCTTTCAGGAAATTATATTGTTTGTGATATTATTTGGTAATAGATACTCCCCAAAATAATGGTAAAAGCTTTGTATTTTTGTTTTTTTTGATTGAGGGTTTAACGACCACCGTGAGCAACTCAATGTGCTATAAGCAGTCGCCCGTCCCTAATTTAGGGCCACTGATTCCAAGGAAGGGGCAGAGCCAGTGCCGTAAGACAAACACAACATACATGTCTAACAGGGATTAGAACCAGGACCCATCTCGGACGAATGATCAGATGCCATTGAATAGACCACTGCGCCACCGAGACGGCCTTTATATTTCCATTGTACAATGTCGCTCAGGTGGCTGAGTGGCTTGAAGCTATTCATCCTAGGTGGATTGAAAATACGTAGCTTAGTGGCACTAGCTAAATAGGTGGCCGAGTTTTCTGAAGCCATTCATCCAAGGTGGATTGAAGATAAGTAGCTTTTGGCCGAGTGTTCTGAAGCCATTCATCCAAGGTGGATTGAAGATAAGTAGCTTTTGGCTGAGTAGCTTTTGGCCATTCATCCAAGATGGATTGAAGATCTTTTTCAAATCATAAAGCTAAGCATACGCCGATACTTTGCCACTGCTGTGCACAATTTTCCCAATAAATTGTGAAACTGAGGATTTAGTTTTTTACGATAACTCCATGCAAAAAATGAAAACATTGATTTCATATTGAATGTCTTTTCCAGTTCTTTTCTGACGACAATTTTTCCACTAATAACGTGCTTACATTTTACCGTTGCATATCTTCCTATAGGTGAATGAATGGAACAACATTTTTTCACTTTGTTAGATCCAGCCGTGGCTTAGCTGTCCAGGTGCCTAGTGGCTAAAGTCATAGATTTCTGTCAAATCGCCCGAAATGGGTTCGAGTTCTGATGAGGTATGGGTGGCTCCAGGACGGTGACAGTGCTGACACTCTGTCGCCTCCCTGGAGCCAGTGGTCACAAATTTTGAGCGGGTGACTGCTTAAAGCACTTTGAGTTGCTGAAGGTAGTTTATGAAACCCCAAAGCAAAACAAAATTCTCAGGAAATTAAGGAAAGATCTGCGGTAAACCGTAAGATCGAAGAATTATGCGAAGGTTTTTCACAGGTGAGACGGTGAAATCCGTGTGAGAAGTTAGTCCTTATGGGATTTCGCATGGGTCAGTAGCATGGCTTTTTGGCTAATCGTCCGCATGGGGCACAAAGCATGGGAGGTGTATTGTTACTACGGTGTTGGATGTATGTATCCTTTACCTAAAACTGCTGACCCTGAATTAGAAACAGACAACAGGTTTTATAGCCATAAGAGCTCAATATGATAACAAAGATCGAGAGATTATCCTAGTACATTTTGTAGATTACTTATGTTATGCATCAAAATTCTAGAGCATACATTTATTAACGTACAACATATTGCAATTCTTCGCGCCACTCACGAACACACCGAGCCACAGTTCGGTACATACTAAGTTGAATTATTATAAATCATAAAAACAAACAATAAGATTTGCTGATTCCTGACATTGAGCGGTACTTAGGTAGATGGAATAATGAATGTTACTCTCATAAAGCCGATGAAAGAAGATATAAGAGTCATAAAAGTTAACATTTACTACACTATAGCAGCGGCAGTAATATTTCGACTGTTCAGTTTTTCAAAAAAAATATTTAATGTCAGTATATAATATTCAGATTTAGAAGAATAGAAGAAACGACCCTGACAAGACGAAATGGGATGTAGCTACGAAAGTCCATCTGCACATGCGCAAGCTAAAATCTGACCTCAAGATAGAAATAAAAGCTAAATCTCAACAGTGTTAGTTAGGGAGATGGGTAACTTTTGGTCTAGGATAGAGTTGGGGAACGTTTCAATGTTGGAAGGCCACATTAAGTTAGATGTAATCTAACAAGGTCGCATTCAAGAAACTTTAGATCCGATCAGATCAGATCAGATGTAGAGGATTTTAGGAAGGGATTGCCTGACCCCAAGTCTTAAGCAACTCTTAGAAATAGGAAGCTAGGAGATTTGGGCTAGAGTGCCCGATAGGAAAGTGGCACGGAAGCGAGGTAGAAAGGAGAGGAAGACGTCCTTATTTATTACCGGGGAACCAGTACCCGAGGCTGCACGGCTTAACGTGCCTATCCAACGCATGGCGGGTATTTAGTGGCTCTAGCGTTCGTACCTGCCTGAAATCGAACCCGAGGTCTTCTCGGTGGTAGTCACGAACTCAAGAAATTTCAGTTACAGATACTTCGAAATGGACATGATTTTGTAAAAATCTTACTATCGATTAACTTCGAAGAATGAAAAACAAATTGTGAATTTTAAAGTTAACTAACCTTTTAATGACTTTGTTGTGACTGCTTTTTGTTGGGAAACATTTTAGTATTTGGTTGCAACATGAAGGGCTTCAGTTTCAGCAGATTATCTAGATGGGTGTTCGTCATTTGTTTCTTTAAGGGTGTCTTGATTTGGGTTAGGTATGAGAATGTAGATTGGCAGCGAAAACTAGTTGAAAAGCAAGAAAGTATTTTTTGAGGCTGTTGCCGAAGATGTGGGTATTCTATTGCATTTTTCCATATTTCAACTGGACCTTCCCTAGCGTCAAAAAAGGGCTTTTAAAACATTATCTTCTGAAAGCTCAATGAATTCCTTCTGTAGTTCTTTAGGAGCCATAGAACGAAATCATGAGCGTAGCTCAATGAATTCCTTCTGTAGTTCTTAAGCTCAATGAATTCCTTCTGTAGTTCTTCAGCTCAATGAATTCCTTCTGTAGTTCTTCAGCTCAATGAATTCCTTCGGTAGTTCTTAAGCTCAATGAATTCCTTCGGTAGTTCTTAAGCTCAATGAATTCCTTCTGTAGTTCTTAAGCTCAATGAATTCCTTCTGTAGTTCTTTAGGAGCCATAGAACGAAATCATGAGCGTAGCTCAATGAATTCCTTCTGTAGTTCTTTAGGAGTCATAGAATGAAATCATGAGCGTAACAGGTGTCAAAATGGCCCTTGTGACTCACTAATGTTTTAATTGTGGACGTCAGCCGGGGTGCATTATTTCGCGGAATCTTCGTTTACTCTTTGGTATTTTAAATACGGTCAAAATAAAAATAATAAAAGACAAAAAAATACACTAATAAAAATAAAATGATTTGTTCTGAAAATTTTAGATTTACTCAAAAGGCCACCCTTAACGGCCTAGAAGGTCGCAGGTTTCCCACTCCTGGTGTAGGATATCTACAGGTTGCACACCATCACGTTATACATCATTTTAAAGTTCTCGTCAATAGCAAATAACTCCCCCTTGGGGTCGAGGGGGAAGCGAAATTTCGTCACGGCGCACAGTTTTCACAGCATCAAAAAATACATTTGGCTTTTATCACACTTAAATATCAGATTTTCACAATTTACGCAGATCGTAAATGGATGCTGTTTTGCTTATGTGAAACGTGATAAAATAATGTCCTGCGATGGTTTTAGTAAAACGTATTGTTCAGTAACTGTGAAACTCTTGTTGCATCACTTCATGTGACAGCATCGAAAAATCACATTTCAACAATGGTTTTCATTTTTTCCGTCACCCATTTTCATTACATCTATAACGCACATGTTCGTCCGCGCCGCATATCGAATCCGTGTTCCCCTCACTCTGGAGAAGTCGCGCTCCCAACTAAGCTAGACGGACATGTGTTCTCACTGCTATCTGCCTTTATCTCATGTGTGTCCTGCGGTGCAGGCACGTCACATCCTTCCCCTCCCCCGCGAAAGAGGGCCGGAAGCATGGCCCACGAGTCAACCAGGACCATGTGTCGCTGTAGGCAGTCATCCCATGAAGAACGTGCATTTGAGAAATCCCAGACAATTTGGTGTGTGGAACGCAACATCACACTGTTTAATTTTTTTAAAGCACTGAAGAAGGGATTCTCATTTTTGTTGTCTCGCTGTGTGGAAAGAACATCCCATCATTGCGAGAAACTTAACAGCCAGGTCATTCTGGAAGTTTGGGCGCCAATATAACCTACAAGTTTGTCCGCGCCGGGCACCGAAACCAGTTCCCCTCCCTTCCGGAGTAAGTCGCTCTCCCAACTAAGCTACACGGATATGTGCTTTCACTGTAATCTGCCTTTATCTCACGTGCGACCTGCAGGTCAAACACATCACACAACTAAATTCTATGCGTGGGATTTACTTTAATGCTGTCGGAAAAGATGCGTATCCTCAAAGAATAATTTCGATGTTTTTATCTAGAGATTTTAAACTCAAAGAAAATTTTGAAAATGCTTGTGGAGAATTACATTCATAAAATTTGATCGTATATCCCTTTAGGTAAGGTCGAAAACTACCTTTTTTAAGAGTATGCATACCTGAACCCCATCCATTATGAAACGTAATTCGGGATATTAAATCCTTCTTGCAAATAAAAAAAGAAAATATTTCTTGCTATTAAAGCAATATATATATATATATACATATTGTCTTCCCAGAATGAAAACCCATCAAACACTGAGCAGTACTTTACTTTCATTGGCAGTAATTTATTGAATTGAAGAAAGATAAAGCACAGCATATCGTATCTATCGTCTACCCATCTGTTTCCTTTGGCTGCTGCCGCACTTACAGACACAAAGCTTTCCGATAGCATTATTCAAGTGACTCTACATGCCATTTGTCACGCACATCTTTCATTTGAAATGGATCTAGGAAACTGACCGCGCTTATATTTATTCAAATGCAGCATATATTTCCTTTCCACGTCAAACTCTTCAGAGCATTTATTTTCTTGTTGGCAGCAACTTATGGAAATTACTTCCTGATACAGTGGAATTCGAGGGAGTAATAAAATTTGCGCGACTCGCATATCATATGCCGGTATTTTTTTTTCTACTTCTTTTTCTTTCCTTGTTTTTTTAAGAGAGGAAGATGGAATCGTTTACCATAATATAATAAAAGTTGGCACAAAAAATGGAAGTAAATATGTTCAAGACCAGAATACTTATTAGAACCACCATTTCAGAGAATGCTGTGATAAATTCTTTTCTTCCTGACGAAACTCGTGATATTTCTATATATCCGGTAACTTGGGACGCTATGCAAAGAATTGTAATTTTTCCGATTTATTTCCCTGCCATGTTTTGTAATTTTTTTCTGTTGCAAAATCTTTCGTTGGTATAAAGGGATGCGTGGAGAAGTCAGAATTCGTTTATCATTGTGATTTCGGAGGTCGATCTGCGTATCAATCAGGTTAAATCTTTTTTTTTTTAAATTCTTCATCAAGAATTTGAATCGTTGTTTTTGGAGAAGAGGTTCCATAAATATTCGGTGAAGTCATTTCTTTCCTCCCTAGATATCAACTCTTTCTTCTCTTCTGTTGTTTGGGGTCTAACACTTCTGCTGTCCAGGAGGTCGGATTGACCCTCCTTTCACAAACTGAACCATTTTATATCAATCCCGAAGTTCTAATTTATATGTTCTCGAAAATATTCTTGTGTTCACTGGCCTTGAGAAAGCCTCCCGTTCGGAGTGTGAAATCTCGGCACTTAGTCGTTGTATGTTTATAAATTGTTACACCATTCAATACGGATTGAATATTTCACGTTGTATAATACACAGGTGTAAGTTTCATTATCGTAACTTCTAAAGATTTGGCTTCAGAAAAAACCAAACATGGATGCTACTCGCCTAGTTTCGTTCAGTATGACAGACGATATATATGCTGTTAACAGAAATTGCAACTCCACGAAGAAATGCTTGGATTTGTACGAAATTGGCAGGGTGGATACGACAGCGTGGGAGATGCAAATGACTACAATTGCAGCGCACATGCAAATGTGAGGCGCGCGCAATGCCATCAAAAACTTCACATCAGGGGGTATAAAAGAAGGCGTACACAGAGCAGGTTTTTAAACTTGCTATCGCTGAACTCGAAAGTACGCAGTTGTTAACACGTAAACATGCCGCTTAAAAGGGCGAGACAACCATACGAACGCTTGAAGGAGTTTGAAAGAAGTAGAATCGTTGGACTCAATGAAGGTGGTTTATAATACCGTGATATTGTTGCATGCTATAGGCCTAACGCAACTACCGTTATGCGTACATGGCGTCAATAGACACCAGAAGGTTCTATGCATCATCGTACAGTGTCTAGAGCTCGAAATCGCACAACCGAGCGGGAAGAGAGGAACTTGCACCGTATGGCAGGGACGTCGCGTACAACATTATTCACGACACTTGCGCAGGAATGGAGGATGGTCACACATTGTCTGATGTATGCAAGCACCGTTCGTCATCGATTTCGGCGGAGAAGCCTCGTTGCTCTCCGTGCATTGCAGCTACTTCCCTTGACTTGACTCGTCCATTGCAGCTACTTCCCTTGACTTGACTCGTCCATTGCAGCTACTTCCCTTGACTTGACTCGTCCATTGCAGCTACTTCCTTCGATTGCAGTGGTGCCGTGAACATCAAAACTGAAATGCTGAATGGGAGCATATTGCGTTTTCGGACGAGTTCAGATTTAGTCTAATGCATCACAACGCGAATTCTTGTTCTCTAATACCGTGGGGAACGGCATCTGGAAGGCTGCACTGTACAGCGCCATACCGGTCCCACGCCGAGGGTGATGGTCTGAGTAACTATTGCGTTACATTCACGCACTCGCCTACTACGCATCACATGCATATTGAAAAACCAACCCCACATCACGGAGGTGTTGGAAGCTGAACTTTTATCCTGCCTTCAGAAGATCCTGGAAGCAGTCTTCCAACAAGAAAATGCCCGACACCATGTTGTCCAAGACGTAATCTGGCGCATCAAGTCGCTCGTCTTTCCTGGCCTGCTCGCTTGCCAGATTTGTCTCATATAGAGAACTTCTGGGGTGTCATCGCGCAATGACTGGCTCAAATGGCCCTAACGAAATGTGGCTGCGTGTAGAAGCAGAATGGATTCCAATACCGCAGACAACCATCCAAACTCTATTTCACTCAATCCCACGGAGCGTGAGGTCGGTTATCATCGTCCATGGTAAATTTACTTATTACCCTAAACTTTTGGCCTTTATCATCATGAACCGTTATGTAATTGTGGTCATTTGTAGCCTATACCGTAACTAATCACTCCCATAAATCTAATTGTGATTCCTTGTTTCTTTCTTGGAGTTGCAGTTGCAATTAACAGCACTGTATGTTTCATTTCATCCTTACATAGGTATAGAAGAGCTGGGATGTAAAATATCGCAGAAGAACGAAACAGTTCTACACGGTCGAGTCACATTATTGTGACCACCAGCTAATATCTAAAGTAACCGCCGTGTGCAGCGCAGACAGCAGCTAGACTGGTTGGGAGTGACTCAATAAGATGCTGGAAGGTGTTCACAGCTATGTGGATCCATGCTGACTGCGTGCATCTGACAGCTGCTGGAGGCTGCGTGGTGGAGGATCCATAGAGCTAACAACACAATCGAGGTGGTCCTACAGATTCTCAACTGAGTTTACGTCTGGCGAATTAGTAGGCCAGTGAAGAAGTACTTTGAAGTCTCCATCGTGCTCTTCCAACCACTCTCCGACATTTCTAGTTGTGTGGCGCGTCGCGTTGTCGTGCTGGAAGATCCTATTCACCCCAGGGAAAACAATCAGCATGTATGGGTGTACGCGGTCTGCAAGGATCGATTCATAACGAGTTCGGTCCATAGCGCATTCGACAGGTATCAGTGGACCCAGAGAATAACATGAAAACATTCCCCAGATCATAACGCTGCACTCACAAGCTAATGTTGTTCCAGCAAATGGTTGAAGAGTGTTTATTCTCCGATGCTTCTCGCCTTATAAGCACAATGTCCGTCCGTTCGATGAAGCCGAAAACGGGACTCATTGGAGAAGGCAATCCGTTGCCCATCAGCGGAGGTCCATTTTGCGGAGGCCTGGACGCAGCAGGGTTCGCTGAAATGTCGTTTTAGACACACTTCCGGCAGCCCCCTGATTCATTCTGCAAGTGAGTTGCTCCACTATAGCGTGTCGATCTGCCCTCACGCACCTTCGCAGGCGACGTTCACCTCTCACATGAATGGCACGTGGAGCTCGGCAGTTTCCACTTCGCTTATTCGCAATAGGGTCATTTCTCTAATCACGATACACTTTAAACACAGCAACACGCCAACAGTTCACAAATTGTGCTGTTTCAGAAATATTACCAACCTTGGCCCGAAAGCCTATAATAATCCCTTTTTTCAATTCTGATAAATCTCTCTATTTATCCATGACAGGAACGAGTGATATATTTTCAGAATGTCTACCTTATATACATCGAAGGTAGAAGGTGGTCCCAATAATGTGACTCGACTGCGTTGACAAAAGTCACCGGACACCCCTTTAAAAACAAATTAAGGGATCCGCTGCGTTGTTCAGATGCGCGGTACAGCTACAAACGGTATAAAACAAGCCTGCAGCTGACCGCGATCATATCGTACTGTGAGGTTGAGTGAAAATGTCGCGGCGGAAGAGAACTGACTTTAAGAAAGGAAAGATGGCTGGGTGTTATATTAATGGGTTGTCCGTAAGAGAAACCGAGAGGCGTTTAAACATAACCAAGTCAACTGTTTTGGATACTATGAATAAGCGGAAGACACATGGCGTGCCTGAAGCAGCAAAACGTACCGGCAGACCAAAGAACATCAGTGATGGAGGACGTCGAAGCCTCAGGAGAGTCGTTACAGCTAATCGACGGAGTACTGCACAAGACCTCAATGTACAATGAGTAAAAATGCTGGAACCTCGGTATGTACACGTACCATTCGCAGAGAACTTCATTCTATGGGTTACCGTGGTCATGCGGCTGCTCGTAAGCCTTTCATCTCCACTCGGAATTCTACTCTTCGTTTAGCATGGTGTAAAGAACATTTTTCGTGGACCGTAGATCAATGGAAACGGGTCCTATGGTCTGATGAATCTAGATGCATGATCCATCAGTCTGATGGCCGTGTGCGGGTATGACGGCAGCCTGGGGAACGCTATTTACCTCAGTGTACTATTCCTACGGTCATGTTTGGAGCTTGCAGTGTGCCCGTGTGGGTTTTTTTTTCGTGGTATGGACCCGGCCCATTGGTTATCGTGGACAAACCTGTTAACCAGCATGTCTACCTCGATATTCTGGACACTTATGCCCTACCAACTCTGTGGCAATACTATGGAACCGAGCCTTGTTGGTACCAGTAGGATAATGCACCGAGCCATAAAGCAAGGTTTCAAAATCGCTTTATTATTATTCATCAAAAGAAAACATAAGAGGGAGACGTACAGTGTTGGGCGTCTCACTGGGAAATAATACAAACTGTTAAAAGATGATGGTATATACACTGCAATGACAATGGGGATGAATAACAAATGCTGCAAGCAAAGCTTATTGCATAAAAATTGCAGAAGTGACAGAGAGAAACACATCGTGTCACATGACATTGGCTGGGCATGATTTACAGGATAACACAGGCAAAACAATAGTACACAATTAGAAAAAGAACAGCACAAACACCGCCGTGAAGGTAAAACATTACATACATGAGATAAAAACACAGCGTGCACAATTGTGCAAGTTATTTAACGAGGGCACCAAAGCAACATAATACAGGCGGGGTGAAAGTAATTAATGTACAAAAGTAAGCATTAAAATACACTGAGATGACATTAGCATTCACAATTCAACGGAAGCGTGGATTGCACGAGTCGTAGAGTGGAGGAGGGGCACCAGGGTGCCACGGAACTCAGCAAAGGAGGTGTAGAATGTCCTAGGGTACTGATAGGTGTAGCAGTCCAGAATCAACCGCAAACCATGGAGCTGCCGGCGCCCAGGTAGCATAGAAGGTGGCTTCTCGACGACTGGAAGAAGCCGACTGGTACTCCAGGCGGAGTCGAGAAAGCAATCGATCTTGAAAATGGCACAAAAGTGCTGCGCTGGCCTGGTGTAAACAGACCGGCGAGGAAACGCTGCGGAGTTGTTGAAGGTATACGTAAATAACGTGTTTAACCAGCACGAAAAGATAGGCACATACTGACGGAAGAGGCGTAGGTGGATGAGCCCGCAGAAGAAGATATCTGTAGGCAGTGAACGGAAGATCTTGAGAACAAGAGCGACTGGCAATCCGGAAAGCCTTGTGGAGGAGAGGCATCAGGATGGGACAGTAAAGGTAGACAGGAGAAACGTCTGCCTCCTGTGCGCAGAAGGAGCAGAGAGGAGAGGGAGAAGGGACATGCGAAAGAGAAAATACGGAACAGGGAGGCGATTATGCAAAAAGAGCCAGTGGGTATTAATTTCAAGAGGGGCGGATAAGGATGAGCGGGCAGCGGCCCAGACAAGAGGAAGAGAAGCAGGGGGAACCTCCAGAACAGAAAGCGGTGAAGGGGTGGCAAGGTGCACTAGAAATTGATAAAGAGATTTAGAGGAGAGAGAGGAGAGAGGAAGAACCGAGTTTGTGAGTCGGAGGAAAAACGGCAGCGGAAGAGGGGCAGAAAAGACAGAGACGAGACCGGTGGGGGAGACAAGATCAGGGAAAAGCGAAAGAAGTGCAGTTAGCAGAGAGTCATAGACCAAATGGGCGGATGGGGACGAGAGAATGGCAGAGGGGGAGGCCAGAGAAAGGGCGCCAGGATAGATACGAGTTAGTGAGGTCTTGTACGGTTACTACACCTGCTTGGAGCAGACTGTTACGGCGTGGTTTGACGATAATTCCGTATCGTGTGTGAACTGGTCAGCACAGAGCCTTGATCTTAATCCTACAGAGCACCTATGGGATGAATTAGAGCGTCGCATAAGAAGTTTGGAAACAAAGCCTACTACAAAGCAACACTTAGCGGTAGCATTATGTTCTGAATGGAAGTGCATACCTATCGCTTTGTTACAAAACCTTATCGAAAGCATGTCTTGAAGGGTCAGTGCATGCATTAAGGCCAAAGGTGGACCGGCACCGCACTAATATATGTCAATAAATGCTATGTTGTGTTTCTTTTCTAGGTATCCGGTGACTTTTGGCAATATATTGTATATATATATTGGTTTTTCGATACTATGCAACTTTCGCGACAGCAGTAAAGTAAATTCCAAGTAAAAAATTAAAACTTTCGATGTAACGAAAATGGGTAACGTTGCATCACGGTCAAATACATCGTTAAAATCTGATTGTGGGGCACCTAATCCATGAAGTGGCGAAAAATTAGTTAATTTCATAGATACTCAACAATATATTTTGCTAAACTGTCGCCGAACATTTTTGAATTACGTTTTACATAAAGATAAACTATCTCATTGCAATTTGCGTAAATTACGAAACCTTGAGGCTAAATATGATAAAAGCCATTACAAAAATGCATTTTCAGACATCTTTCCCGACAGTAGTCAAGTATGCGTCGCAGCGAAATTTGGTTTCCTCTCAATCCCTTCCCCTGTCCCTAAAAGTGGTTATCTTCTATTGACGAAACGTTATAAAGATATACAATAGAATGATCTGTAAATATCCTAGAACGAAAGTTGCCAATCCCTCTCATTAACCCATTCTCGATTCAGCTTTTCTTTCCAGCTTGAGGTCAGATTTTAGCTTTCGCATGCGCAGATGGACTTTCGTAGCTACATCACACATTCATCGGTATCAGGGTCTTTTCTTATGTTCGTCTAAATCTGAATAATATAAAAATAAATATAGTTTTGGAAAAACTAAACAGTCGAAATACTTTGTAACGTACCAGGCGATGTGACGTACCTGCCAGAAGGACGCACACGACGTAAGGGCAGATAGGAATCAGAATACATGTCCGCGTAGCTTAATTGGTAGAGCAACTTGTTCCGGAATAAGCGGCCTCGGGTTCGAACCCCGGCGCGGATAAAAATGACAGAGAAATTTACTTCGTTATAATGGCGCCCGAACTATCCGGATGACCCGACCGTTCAAAATCTCGCATTGGTGTGATGTTATTTCCACACCGCGAGATAAGAAAAATAAGAAAATCCTTTCTCCAGCACTTCGAAAAAAAAAAAAAAAAAAAAAAAAAATAAGGGGGAGATGATGTAACGTACCAGGCGATGTGACGTACCTGCCAGAAGGACGCACACGACATAAAGGCAGATAGGAATCAGAATACATGTCCGCGTAGCTTAATTGGTAGAGCAACTTATTCCGGAATGAGTGGACCCGGGTTCGAACCCCGGAGCGGATAGAAATGACGGAGAAATTCACTTCGTTATAACTTACTATTACCGCCACCACACTTCAGAAAATATTTACTTTTACGACTCACATATCGTCTTTTTTTAGTTTTAGAACAATGACTTGCATTCATACACCTACCTAAGTACCGCTCCCAATGTCAGTAATTGGCTAACCCTATTGTTTGTTGTTATGATTTAATTCTACTTAGCATGTACCTGACTGTGGCTCGCTATGGTCGTGAGTGAGGCGAATGTGTTGCACGTAACAATACCTTCCTAAGTACCGCTCAATGTGAGAAATTAATAAACCTTATATTTGTTGTTATGATTTAATTCCACTTAGTATGTACCTATACTGTGGCTCGGTATGGTCATGAGTGACGCGAATGTGTTGCACATAACAATACCTACCTAAGTACCGCTCAATGTGAGAAACTAATAAACCTTATATTTGTTGTTATGATTTAATTTCACTTAGTATGTACCTAACTGTGGCTCGGTATGTTCATGAGTGACGCGAATGTGTTGCACATAACAATACCTACCTAAGTACCGCTCAATGGGAGAAATTAATAAACCTTAATGTTTGTTGTTATGATTTAATTCCACTTCGTATGTACCGGACTGTGGCTCGCTATGGTTGTGAGTGACGTGAATGTGTTGCACGTAACAATACCTACCTAAGTACCACTCAATGTGAGGTATTAGTAAACCTTATTTTTTGTTGTTATGATTTAATTCCACTTAGTATGTACCTAACTGTGTCTCAATATGGTCGTGAGTGACGCAAATGTGTTGCACATAACAATACCTACCTAAGTACCGCTCAATGTGAGAAATTATTAAACCTTATTTTTTGTTGTTATGATTTAATTCCACTTAGCATGAACCTGACTGTGGCTCGCTATGGTCGTGAGTGAGGCGAATGTGTTGCACGTAACAATACCTACCTAAGTACCGCTCAATGTGAGAAACTAATAAACCTTAATGTTTGTTGTTATGATTTAATTCCACTTAGTATGTACCGGACTGTGGCTCGGTGTGGTCGAGAGTGACGCGAATGTGTTGCACGTAACAATATCTACCTAAGTACTGCTTAATGTGAGAAATTAATAAACCTTATTTTTTGTTGTTATGATTTAATTCCACTTGGTATGTACCTAAATGTGGCTCGGTATGGTCGTGAGTGACGCGAATATGTTGCACATAACAATACCTACCTAAGTACCACTCAATGTGAGAAATTAATAAACCTTAATGTTTGTTGTTATGATTTAATTCCACTTAGTATGTACCGGACTGTGGCTCGGTGTGGTCGTGAGTGACGCGAATGTGTTGCACGTAACAATACCTACCTATGTACCACTCAATGTGAGGAACTAGTAAACCTTATTTATTGTTTTTATGATTTAATTCCACTTTGTATGTACCTGACTGTGGCTCGCTATGGTCGTGAGTGAGGCGAATGTGTTGCGCGTAACAATACCTACCTAAGTACCGCTTAATGTGAGGAATTAGTAAACCTTATTGTTTGTTGTTATGATTTAATTCCAATTAGTATGTACTGGACAGTGGCTCGGTGTGGTAGTCAGTGACGCGAATGTGTTGCACGTAACAATACCTACCACCTACCTAAGTACCGCTCAATTTGAAGAATTAGTGAACCTTATTTTTTGTTGTTATGATTTAATTCCACTTGGTATGTACCTGACTGTGGCTCGCTATGGTCGTGAGTGAGGCGAATGTGTTGCGCGTAACAATACCTACCTAAGTACCGCTTAATGTGAGGAATTAGTAAACCTTATTGTTTGTTGTTATGATTTAATTCCAATTAGTATGTACTGGACAGTGGCTCGGTGTGGTAGTCAGTGACGCGAATGTGTTGCACGTAACAATACCTACCACCTACCTAAGTACCGCTCAATTTGAAGAATTAGTGAACCTTATTTTTTGTTGTTATGATTTAATTCCACTTGGTATGTACCTGACTGTGGCTCGCTATGGTCGTGAGTGAGGCGAATGTGTTGCGTGTAACAATACCTACCTAAGTACCGCTTAATGTGAGGAATTAGTAAACCTTATTGTTTGTTGTTATGATTTAATTCCAATTAGTATGTACTGGACAGTGGCTCGGTGTGGTAGTCAGCGACGCGAATGTGTTGCACGTAACAATACCTACCTAAGTACCGCTCAATTTGAAGAATTAGTGAACCTTATTTTTTGTTGTTATGATTTAATTCCACTTGGTATGTACCTGACTGTGGCTCGCTATGGTCGTGAGTGAGGCGAAAGTGTTGCACGTAACAATACCTACCTAAGTACCGCTCAATGTGACAAGTTAATAAACCTTATTGTTTGTTGTTATAATTTAACCCTTTAACGACAATGACCCCAAAAAATATTTTATCACTCTAAATACCTTAACGCCCGAAACTGTCTGCTGGTTCACTTTCTTTGTTTAATAACAACAATATCGTCTGAGGGAGACTCCTGCTTATTCCTCATAGTTCGAGAAAATTTGAAGAGCATGCAAGGGTAGGAAACGTGACTTACTCTAGACAGACGTTTCAGGCCGTATGTCGGTTTGTATGCACGGGCGTTTTGGGCGTCTTGGGCGTCTTGGGCGTCTTGGTCGATAAAGGGTTAATTTCACTTAGTATGTACCTGACTGGACTGTGGTTCGGTATGGTCATAAGTGAGGCGAATGTGTTGCACGTAACAATACCTTCCTAAGCACCGCTGAGTGTGAGGAATTAGTAAACCTTTTTGTTTGTTGTTATGATTTAATTCCACTTAATTTGTACCTGAATGTGACTCGGTATGATCGTGAGTGACGCGAATGTGGTGAAAGTAACAATGCCTACCTAAGTACCGCTCATTGTGAGGAATTAGTAAACCTTATTTTTTGTTGTTATGATTTATCCACTTAGTATGTACCTGACTGTGGCTTGCTATGGTCGTGAGTGACGCGAATGTGTTGCACGTAACAATACCTACCTAAGTACTGCTCAATGTGAGGAGTTAGTAAACCCTATTGTTTGTTGTTATGATTTAATTCCACTTAGTATGTACCTAACTGTGGCTCGGTATGGTCGTGAGTGACGCGAATGTGTTGCACGTAACAAAACCTTCCTAAGTACCGCTCAGTGTGCGGAATTAGTAAACCTTTTTGTTTGTTGTTATGATTTAATTCCACTTAATTTGTATCTGAGTGTGACTCGGTATGGTCGTGAGTGACGCGAATGTGGTGAAAGTAAGAATACCTACCTAAGTACCACTTAATGTGAGGAATTAGTAAGCCTTGTTGTTTGTTGTTATAACTTAATTCCACTTAGTAAGTGCCTGACTATGGCTCGGTGTGGTTCTAGGAACTCCAATGTGTTTTACGTAAATAAATGTATACTCTCGAATCACTCGTTTATATAATCCTAAAATATATTGAGAATGCGAAAAATGCGTAGCATAAATTATCTACAAAGAGTACCAGGGTACTCTGTCGATCTTTATCTTGCAGGACTACAGCCCCAGCTGCATTTATCATGTCACGGGAAGAGAGAGAGTCCTTTATTATTCACTGAAAGAACTTGACACCCCTTCCGAGGGAAATGCAGAATTTTACGAGTTGAGTTTTGTGTAAAGATGATATTCATCAGTGAGCTATGAATGAATCAAAATTTTACAGAGACGCGTATATTTGAAAGGATCCATGTAAGTATGTATTGAATATATAACAGCGCTGTGTGTGTTATGGTCTAAAAATACCGCTGCGAGCGCGGAAAGAAAGCGATGAGGTTGAGGAAAAGGGTCACCACAGAAATCAATTTAGTGGTCATCAACATCATGCCAGCCCCTCCGTTTTCCGAAGTCTTCCCCTCCTCCCGGCGTATTATCGCACTTCCGGCAGAAGAGTTCCGGGTTGGAAAAGCACATCATCATCATCATCATCAACTTGTCCTCGATGTCCCAGAGGAATGGCTCAGTTCCTGTCAAACGGTGGCAACAATGGTAATAGGACTGTCGTTTCGGGCGGTTGCCAAATATTTCCTCGGAAACCGAATATATATATATATAGCAAAACGACTGTGTTAAACTGAAGGAAATGCTTTTCTTAGAGCTACTTATGCACCTTAAATTCTTTCCCCATGTTTTTAATTTCTTTGGAACACAATGCTTGTGAACCTTATTGTGCATCATCTTCTTTCTTCACTTCTTTTACATTTATTTCTTTTTTTCTTATTGGTTCTTTGGAACTTTATCATGCATCCTTTTCAGAATAAAGTTCAAAATGAAAAATAAGAAAAGCTGTATGGATCCGCTTCAGTTACTCTTACTTTTTTCGAGAAAGAAAGATAGTCAGCAATAAGCCACACTCAGTTGCTGCAGGAAATAAGAAAAAAAAATCTTTTATCACAAGAACTCGATGCTGAGTAATGGGAGGCACCCCTCTAGCCAAGTGGTCTGAAGCGTCAGCCCCTTGTTAATTACCTAAAATGGGCGTCAAGGACTCACAAGGAGTAAGTGGTGTGCTTGTGCAACTCCTTGGCTCTCTTTCCCCATCTTGGAAGCAGAGGTCTCAAATTCGATAGATTTATGTAGAGAATTTTAGGAAGGAGTGTCTGACACCAGGTCGTAAACAACCCTCCGAAATAGGAAGCTAGAGGATTTGAGTTAGAGTGTCCGGCAGGAAAGTCACACGGAAGCTAGGTAGAAAAGGGAGGAAGACACAGTTATTTACAATCGGGGTGGGGGGACCGGCATCCAACCGCTTAACGTGCCCATCCGACGCACGGTGGGTATTTAGTGGTTTGAGCGTTCGTACCTGCCTGCGAATGAACCTAGGACTTTTCCGTAGCACTCACGAACTTTGACCACTAGGACACCCGCGGACCCTCCAAATTAGAGGCGGACAATTTCTTTTATATATACACTGCTGGCCACCCAAAATGCAACACGAAGAAGGACACGAGATAGCAAAGCCAGATTTACTGGACACATAACAACAGATACAAAGATGAAACGATTGAGCTTACAGGCCCGTGCGACTTGCGAAACACGGAGACATCAATAGTTCGTGTGGCCCCCATGGCTGGCAATAACGGCCGCTACACGCCGTGGCATCGAACGAAAGAGGCTTTGGATGTGGGCTTGGTGTATGTCGGTCATGGCTGCTTTCACACATTGCCACAGTTCATCAGGCGTAGCCGCGGGTGGTGCTTGTCGGGTCACTCGGTTACCAATCAGCGACCAGACGTGTTCCATGAAAAACATACCGGGAGAACAGGTGGGCCACGGCAGCAGTGACACCTGGTGGTCCGTGAAGAAATTGTTGCACGATGCGTGCCACATGCGGGCGCACATTGTCCTGTTGAAACGTGGCGGCTAGCAGGTCCTGCAGGTAAGGGAGGACTACAAGCTCCAAAACGTCGGAGATGTAGCGGTGGCTGTTGAGTGTACCGACGATGCGTACCAGAGGGGTGCGGTTGTCATATCCAATTGCGCCTCAAACCATAACGCCAGGCGACGGACCGGTATGGCGATGCATAATGCAGGCTTCATAAGTCTCTCGCCGCGGTGCCACTACACGCGGATCCGACCATCGTGGTGTTGCAGGCAGAAGCGGGATTCGTCGGAGAAGACAATGTCGTGCTATTCCGTAGGTCAGGGGCGGCGTTCAACGGCCCACTTCCGCCGCACTCGCCGGTGGTGTAGCGTCAATGGCAATCGGAGCAATGGGCGCCGTGCGACAAGTCTCCGCTCCTGCAGACAACGCAACACACCCTAATTCCAGCGCTAACGTTCGGGATGTGGCGGTGCGAGCCGTCAGTGCCCTCCGCACAACATGCCGGTGGTGTAACGTCAATGGCAATCGGAGCAATGGGTGCCGTGCGACAAGAGTCCGCTCCTGTAGCGCAACACACCCTAATTCCTGCGCTAACGTTCGTGATGTGGCGGTGCTAGCCGTCAGTGCCCTTCGCACAACATGCCGGTCCTCTCATTCGGTGGTATGCCGCGGCTGCGGCAATTGCTCACGTCGGTCCGTCCGTCCCTCCGGCATCCACCGAATCCATACTCGCTTCACTGTGGCTGGATGTCGTCCCACACGAGCGGCGATGTCTCGGTACGATAAACCGCTATCGCAATAACCCACTATTTGTCCTCTGTCGAATTCCCAAACGTGCTGGAATGACTGCCGTATTCTGCGACGAGGCATCAGGTAGCTTCCCACGCAAAGGTCCGGCAGCACAACACACTCCCCTACTTACACCCCGCTTTCTGTGCACCCTTCTTATAGTGCTTCTCGGTGACGTGCCGGGCGCACATGATTTGCATATGCCCTGCAATGCTAATCGTTTGCATGTCCTCTCGCGGGCGACGCATGCTGCGAATTTCAGACCAATCGGATGCCCCCTTCTTGGTGTTGCATTTTGGGTGACCAGCAGTATAGCTTAGGCAATCGAAGCGTTCGTTATCCCTCCCTAAGACAATAAAGGGCTGTTTAGGAAGTCTGAAGAACGTGACGGAATAGTGATAATGTAAGGAAAATGCACAGTCGAGTCACATTATTGTGACCACCAGCTAATATCCAGAGTAACTGCCGTGTGCCGCGCGGACAGCAGCTAGGCGGGCTGGGAGGGACTCAATAGGTTTCAGGAAGGTGTTCACCACCGGCATGTGGAGCCATGCTGAACACAGTGCATCTGACAGCTGCAGGAGAGTGCATGGTGGAGGATTTATAGAGCGAACAACACGATCGAGGTTGTTCCACAGCTGCTCAATTGGGTTTAAGTCTGGAGAATTAGGGGGCAGGAAAGTACTTTGAAATCTTCATCGTGCTCTTCCGACCACTCTCGGGCATTTTTAGCTACGTCGTGTTGTCGTGCTCAAAGATCCCATCCGCCCCAGGGAAGACAATTAGCATGTACGGGTGTACGTGGTCTGCAAGAATGGATTCATAACAAATTCGGTCCATAGAGCCTTCCACAGGCACGAGAGGACACAGAGAATGCCACGAAAATATTCCCCAGATCATAACGCTGCCTCCACCAGCTTGTGTTCTTCCAGCAATGGTTGAAGAGTGTTTGTGCTCCGATGTTTCTCCCCTTATACGCCAATGACCATCCGTTCGATGAAGCACAAAACGTGACTCATCTGAGAAGGCAATCCTTTGCCAATCATTGGAGGCCCAATTCCGATATTGCCGTGCAAATGTAAGCCCTTTCTTCCGATGCATATTCGTTAGCGAGGTGCAGTGACCATCGGTCTGTATCGGATCCCCATACGCAGCAGGGTTCGTTTAACTGTCCTTTGAAACACACATCCCACAGCCCCTTGGTTCATTCGGCCAGTGAGTTACTCCACTGTAGCATGTCGATCGGCCCGTACGCACCTTCGCAGCCGACGTTCACCTCTCACATTAATGGCACGTGGTGCTCCGCAGTTTCCACCTCGCTTATTCGCAATGCTGCCATTTCTCCAATCGCTTTAACCACAGCAACATGCGAACAGTTCACAAACTGCGCTGTTTCGCAAATACTACCATCCTTGGCCCGAAAGCCGATAATCATCCCTTTTTGCAAATCTGATAAATCGCTGCTTTTGACTGCAACGAGTGATATATTTTCGGAATGCTTACAGAACACCTTATACAACCTACAAGCCAGCTCACAACACGTGCCTTCTTTCATTGGCAACGCGCTGTTGCCGTTAAAAGTAGGAGGTGCTCACAGTATTGTGACTCGACTGTGCATGCAACTTGCGGGATAGAGCAGATTTAGTAATGTGGGCGTTAGAACTGAGCTGCGTGCTTCTTTAATAGAAAGAAAAAAAGAATGTGGAAGAATGATCTAGAACAGTGGTGGAGAGTCAATGGCACTCAAACAATTTTTTCTTTAACCCTTTAACCAGCTGGAATGAATTAACTCGGGGTTAACAAAATGGAATGAAATCAGCTCGAACGAATGTGTTCGTCGTTTGACGGGGCAGAACGCGGCTGCAACGAGGGGATTGCACATAAGAAAGCGTTATTATTGTTTATTATTGTTCAAAGTGCTATTTAAGGGGATGATTGATGTTAATCCTTTCTGACTTCTGCTAAAAGAGCTATCTCGCGCTAATCCTTTTCATATTGACATTAATCTTTTGTGTTTTTAACCTGCTAAAAGGGCCATGGCGACGAACTTAAGAACGGAGGGAGATGTTTGATTTACTTGTTTCTGCTCAGTGGCATGATATTCGTGTCAAGAGGACTAGCACTTTTCCATCATGCTTTGGGTCATGGTGCATAGAATAAGACTAGAAGGAAGCTCTGATTCCCCGTACCAAGTTTATGACAGATCCTTGCTGAGATGAAAGGGGAAAGTATTGTTTTTCGCAAAACTTGGCCGCTATGTGAATGTTTGTTTCGAGGAACCAGAAAATTTTGGGCACAATTTGGTTCAGATAAATCGACCGCTTAAAGGGTTAAACCACACCTATAACACACTGAATTTATAAAAAAAATCAGTACTGATATTTTATGGATAAATATCATCACTACCTTCCTGATAGCATGTTGGTCCACCTTTACCTGGAATAACAGCCTGTTAACGCCGAGGCGTAAACTCCACCAGATGCCGGAGGGTTTCCGGAGGTAATGCCAGCCATGCCTGGTGCAGTATTGTCCGCAACTCCACCCTAGACTTCGGTTCAGGATCCATGGATATGCTGCCCCGCTCCACAGAATTCCAAAAACATTCCACAGTGTTTAAATTCGAGGACCGTACGGGCTACATCCTGGTTCCAAACTCAGATCAGTGTTTCCATCGGGAACCTTAGGGGCTACTGTATGGTTCCAAACTCAGATGCGCCATGTGACCGGGCGCAATGTTGTGTGAAGCAGACCGTCAGCAGCAGGATGCGCAAAGTCCATGAAATTGTATAGGTAATCAGCCAAACACATGCTGGTAGCTCGCAGCGGTTAAGGACCTCTTGAGACACAGTAAAGGACCATATTTGTCCCATTAGAAGGCTCCCCAAAGCTTCACAGAGCAACCACCACCGACCTGTTGTGACGGGGCCATTGTCTCATGCTGTCGACACCACATTCGCACCCTCGTGTCAATGTGGTACGGCTGGAAACGGGATTCATCTGACCACACCACGATGAGCCACTCTGTAGAGATCCAGTTTTGGTGTTCCCGGCAGCGGGCGAGGCGCAATTTCCCATGACGAGAAATCAACAGTGGCACATGAGCAGGATGTGGAATGCCGTAGCCCATGGTTATGCAGAGTGCTCCGTGTGGTTCGTTCGCTGACGCTGCTTGAGCTTCCGCCATTTAACTTAGATGGGATTTACGTCGCCGTTGCTAAGCTGTCAGTCTGTACGAGCCTCGACAGTCTACGTCAACCCCAGTTATTAGTGGCATATGGTCCGCCACCGCTTGCCCTTTGGGAATGGCGAAGTACGTCGATGGTATGCTCACGTAACACCCTTGATACGGTTGCCCTAGGGAACGCCCTCGGGAACCCTAAGGTTCTTCTCACTTCAGCGATAGAATGACCCATCTGTCTTGCGCCGACACTGCGTCCACGATCAAAGTCACTCAGATCACCACGTTCACCCATGTTCGTCAATCGCGACACACTGTTGGGAAGAAGCCCGGCTGTCCGTCTATTTATCACCTGCGTTCGGTTTGAGTCTGCTCCTCTGTGCGCGGGGATGCTTATGTGAACTGCCCATCACCCTTTCAGTAGATAGAAATGACGGATCCTGCGCCAAGGATGAATCCTTCGAGGAGAAGGATGCATCCTTGTTGCAGGATCGTTCGGTTTGAGTCTGTTCCTTTGTGCGCGGGGGATGCTCATGTAAACTGCCCATCACCCTATCAGTAAATAGAAATGACGGATCCTGCGCCAAGGATGCAGATAGAAATGACGGATCCTGGGCCAAGGATCCGTCATTTCTATCTACTCCTATCTCTAATGTTTCGTTGTCTACTTATTATTATGGGGATATGAAATAAACGTATTTGCATATTGTCATATTTGCATATTTTTACATATTGGGATTTTTCACCCCAAAAGGAATTAGCATTAGCAATGACCCGGAGTTAACGAAGATTTCGTTCTTACAGAGCTCCTCGTTACAAGCGGGTTCTAATATATATTTCATCTCATTTATAACGTACAAATTTGTCAGCGCCGGACCCCCAATCCTCATCACCCCACTTAAGAGTAAGTCGCTCTCCCAACTGAGCTACGAGGACATATGCTCTCATTGCTACCTGCCTTTATCTCATGTGCGTCCTGCGGTGCAGGCACGTCACATCTCCCCCCCGAAATAGGGCCGGGGGCATGTCCCACAGGTCATCCAGTGCCATGTGTCACTGTAAGCAGTTATCCCATGATGAACGTGCATTTGAGAAATCCCAGACAAATGTTGATGTGTGGAACGCAACATCACGCTGATATATTTTTTCGAAGCATTGAAGAAGGGATTCTCATTTTTCCTGTCTCGCCGTGTGGAAAGAACATCACATCATTGCGAGACTCTTAACAGCCGGTTCATCCTGGAAGTTCGGGCGCCAATATAACGTAAAAGTTTGTCAGCGCCGGGTATCGAATCCGGGTCCCCTCCCTCCAGAGTAAGTTACTCTCACAACTGAACTAAGCGGACATGTCCTCTCACAGCTATCTGCCTTTATCTCGTGTGCGTCCTGCGGGGCAGATACGTCACACATTGCAAACATCATAAAGCCTGTGAAAGGGCACTTCCCAAATCGTTCGTCTGTTCTTCTGCCTATCGACACGATATTCTGAAACTATTAGACCGATTTGAAAAATTGTTTCTGCATTGAGAAACCTGAAATGTAAGAATGATGATCCTTGGATTCCCGTGTTTTTCACGATGCACAATTTCACCGCTAGAGGGCGTAAATGCAGATGACATTGAATTCAAAATTCACTTTATTCCGCATACTTCTAAATATCCGATAGAAAAAATCATTTTTCCTTTCGATGCCATTTATGTCGAAGACTATTTTAGGTATAGTCACTTTTTCAAATTACGCATCGATTTTCTGCTAGGGGGCGTAAAAGTAAATTACGTTTTCTCCAATATCTCTGCTTCTAAATTCCGATCTGAAAAATCTTCTTGCATCTGAAACAGCTCCTGATGGGAAATGTTTTGCATGTAGTTTCTAATTTTTGGTAAAGAATGGTTTGGCCACCATGGGGCGTAAATATTTATTTCTGCTTCTGAAGTATTAGCAGAAACATCTGAGCTTCTGTAAACTCGATTGAAAAGATTATTTCGTGGACAGATACCGCTCACATCGGAAACCTTTTTCTCTTGCTTAAAATCGTACATAGTTTTTCAGCCAGGGGGCGTAGATAGATAACTATTTTTTGGCGATATCTCTGGTTTTAACAGTCCAATTTGAAAAAAATATTTCTTTGTTAGAGATATTTTCTGTGCGAAATGTTTCTTATATAATTTCAAATTTTTCTTGACGCACAAGTGTGCTACTAGAGTGCGTAAGTTCACGTTTCCATTTACAGCACTACCTGCTGGACCAAAACACCGATTGAAAACATTCTTTTTTGGTCGTATATTACTAATTATGAAAACTTTTCGTGTGTATTTTCCTTCCAAAATATGGCACAATTTCGCTGCTAGGGGGCGGAAATATTTTACTTATTTTTTTTAATAAAGCTCCTTGATTTAAAAAAATTCCTTTAACACCGGATATTATTTACTTTGTGGAACACTTTAGTTTTTTATTTGAGGAGTTTTGTAGTTCACAGTGCTGTCGCTAGGTGATTGTCTGATTTCAAGCTCCAAAACGGATCGTTGTTCTAGTGTATAAGTTCGCCTGGATAAAGCTTGCCGTTGGAAGGCGAAAGCTTGGCATGATTGAATATTTTGATATACACCATTCTCACAGATTATATGATCTTGTTGTCTCACTAGTTATTATCTTTTGGAAGTTTCCTAAAGATCCTTAGCTGCCACTAAGTGTTTGTGTGCTTCAGTTTGCAGCTGTGTTTCCGCTTCTGAAAACCCTTTGAAGATTTTCTTTTTTGAACTATATGATATTCGCTGTATTCGCTAAAATGAAGACGGAGAGTATTATGCTTTGTAAATAATGCACATCATTCTCGCTAGGGGACGTAAAGATCAGAACCATTTTCTTGCAATCTCTGCTTTCGGGAGACATATTTGAAAAGTTATTTGTCACCGTCCTGGTGGCGCAGTGGTCTAAACGATAGTTTATGACCATCCGTCCGTGAAGGGGCCCGAATTCGAATCCCGGTAAGGCATGGATGTTGTGTTTGCCTTACGACCACTTGCTTTTTCCATGAAGAATATTATTCGCTAATTTTCAACTTTTCAGTTATGCAAAATTCTTCCGCTAGAAGGCGTATAATTATAACATGTTTTCTTCCATATTTTTTGTTTTAACTTTTTTAATTGAAAATCTCTTTGCCACTGATATACTACGAAAAAATTTGGGGTGCGCTATTTTTTTTTTATTTTCGTAGCATACTTTTTATTCGCTGGTGGAAGTAAGTAGCTATTTTTATTTCTGGATGTGTTATCGATTGTAGAAATCAGGTTGATTTGTTTTTTTCTAACCGGTTTGACTTTGAACAACGTGGATAAATATTATTGGCGTTGGAAAGGATTCAAAAGACTTGCTCATCACAGCTGAAAATTCGGTGTCATCGTTCTTGATTTTTTGCTGCAGTCATTCGAAACCAGTATGTTGGACATTGATGATGCATCTAGGACAATTCTATTCTACTACGCCGCTAAATTGTGCAGGCAAAAAGTGACCTCAGAAATTTATTAATTTTTAAACAATGCATATGTGCGTAAATCGTGAATTGCGGAACCAGTTTTTCATCCAAACCAAAAGTATACAACAAGTCTTTCATTAATGTGATCACTTTGCCTGCACACAGAAAGAACACGGCAACACTGTCTCGATTCTGACAAAGTTATAACATACTGGGTTATGTGAAAAACAATAAAAGAACTGTGAATTTTTTATAATTTGAAATTCAGATTTTAACATACAGTCGCAAAAAGCCCATAAATTAATCACGTAAAAGTGAACTTAAAAAACCGATAGAGAAATATCGGGACTAATGCAGAACTTTGTATAAATATGAGTTACTGAAGTAGTATAAAATTCGTGTTGAGTTCACAGTAAAATATTCGATGACGCAAGTAAAAGCACGATCTAAAAACATACACATCAACAATTATCTCATGATTACCTGAGGGTTATTACATTTAATGGCTGGTTAAAAACTCATGATTAGCTAAAGTGATGGCATTTAGTCATGAGTTTTTAACCAGCCATTAAATGTAATAACCCTCAGGTAATCATGAGATAATTGTTGATGTGTATGTTTTTAGATCGTGTTTTTACTTGCATCATCGAATATTTTACTGATTTTGTATAAAAGTGAGGAAATGACAACCCAGGTTTCACTGTGTACATTAAAAAACAAAATAATATCACTAATTAGCCCTATTATTGAAATTTCAATGCGCAAAATGTAGTAAGTTTTTTAATATTGTTGGAAATCAACTCAAAACTCAATTAGATTATTAATTGTACGGACTACTAAAATATTGATTGTAGCACCGAAACGATTTTTCACAGCAGCGAAAGGCGTAGACACTGGCGTGCAAAAATTAAGGACGAGGCGGTTTTTCGAATGTAACGTCGTCCAGAAATGCTCCACATTGACTCAAATCATACCATAAGATCCCAAAGATGTAAGAATATGGGACAAGTGAGCAAAACCGTCCAAAGAAGGAATCCAAAGGATACAAAGACACTTTATTGAAAAGGTAGCTTCGAGCACAACTGGACAGATGACAGAAACATCCATCTGACAAGCGGCTGCCAAGAAAACTCCAGTCTTTAGTAAGGGATATGATCACACCTGACTGCGTTGGAGGATTTACAACGTCTGTCCATGCTGAGGACGAGGTTGTGAAGGAGCTGTTGAGGCATCGCTGCCCATTCCTTTTGTAGCACCAATCGCAGCTGCGGAATCGTTGCTGGCGGCTGGTTACATGCTGCCAAGCGTCTCCCGAGAAGGTCCCAGATGTTTTCGATTGGATTTACGTCCAGGGACCTTGCGGGCCAATCCATGCGTGTAATATCTTCACTCTCCAACAGCACTGCGACAGCCACTGTACGATGAGGTGTAGCGCTGTCGTCCATGAAGAGAAACTCAGGACCCACAGTACCTCTAGGCAGGAGAACCTCGGTACAATAGCGGACACCAGTGACTGAACCTCCTTGGAAGATGTGGAGGTCAGTACGGCTACCAAGCATGATACCGCCCCAAACGAGAACTTCGCCACCTCCAAACAGGTCCCTTTCGATGATGTTGGAGGTGTGATTGCGTGTTCCCTGTTCTCTCCAGATGTGTATACGTCCAGAATCGCTCGTCAGACTAAATCGGCTCTCATCCATAGAGAGACCTGGACCCCATTGCTGATGTGTTCAGTTCATGTCTTCCTGGCACCACAGAAACCGCCGTCTCCGATGAGCAGGCGTTAATGGCACACACCGTACTGGTCGTCGTGCAAATAGACCACCTTTGTGCAGCCTCCTGGCCACGGTAAAACGCGATAACTGACCTCCAGTTGTCTGTTGCATGTGCCTTGCGATTTCTCCCGCTGTCTGTCGTCATTCTCTTCTCACCTGTAGGACAATATACCGGTCGTCCGCCGCCGTGGTTGCTTATGGACGACCACTACCAAACTCTTGGACAGCTTTTCCTGTCGTTTGAAATGCTCTCCAAGCTCGTGAAACGATGCTGTGAGCGATCCCGAACTCCTCGGCCACACTAGTCACACTTCGACCTTCTTCCAACTTCCCAATGACACGACGTAGGGTAAAGTCTTACAGATATCGTCCACTGGATTGCCTGTTGGCCATATTACACGGCGGTGGCAACAACTCGACGTCGTTCAAACCGATGTACACCGTACAATAGTTTTCACCGAATTGCTGAGCGTACACCGCCCATGTTCTTTATACCCTTCCGACACTCCCCCCTACATCATGCTGCATATATGCGCATGCCCTACCATACCGGACTTATTCTATCTCCTGAGTAGTCTTTCGGTTCGTTCTGCCTGCTCGTTCCGCTGTTACGATAATTTCTCCTTCCTCCTGGTCCTTAGTTTTTGCACACCAATGTATGATTGCTTCATCGAAGCAAATACACTCATCTATATAGGGAAACTGAGCACTTTAAAGGATGTGCAAATCAGGCATTATCGCAGAAACGATAAGCATTTTGGCGTCATAGGTGCGTGTGTACCACTTCTCGGCAAATGAGATTATGCAACATCACAGACAGGAAATCGGCCGTTTTTCTGTTATAAGCGCCGTGTAGTTCGGTCGGCATGTCAGTGCATGGTCAGCAGTGGTTAAGGATCCCTCGTCTTCGTATAAGACAGTCTTACAGTCACATCAGCTAGTTTGACAGAGATGGCATTATCGGCCTGAGAGACTGCAATGCTTTTCTCAGGGAGATTGTCGGTCGTGTAGGGCGCATTGTGTCCGTCGTGGCAAGAGTGTGCAGGAAATGGTACGGAGAAGGGTGTAGGACATGAAAAAAAGGTAGTTTGGAAGTCCTACAGAGACCACGCTGAGGGACAACCGTCATCTCATGAGAATGTCTTCGAGTGACTGCTCTGCATCATCAACGGCGTTGGAGCAGCAATTGCGAACAGTGACGCATTCTTCCATGTCAACTGTAATACTACTTCGCCGGTTATTAAACTTCTGACTATAGGCTCGGTGTTCCCTCCTCAGTAACTGACTGCCAGGGTGCACTGATGCATCGAACGAATGGAGTGGCGTGACGAATGGCACAATATCGTATTCTCGGACGAAAAACGCTTTTGTTCAGGGAAAAATGGTGGCCGCTTCTGCGACTGCCAAGGATAGAGGAAGAGGTGTCGAGAAGAATGTATCCTCACCAGGCATACCACACCAATACGAGGTAATATGGCGTGGGCTGCTATCGGGTACGAAAGCAGATCACCTCACACCACCATAACTAGTTCCCGTTTCGTCAATAACATTCCACTGCCAGTCGCCCTTCCACTTCTGCATTCCACGGCCAGTCGCCCTTCCTCTTCTGCATTCCACGACCAGTCACCCTTCCTCTTCTACATTCCACGTCCAGTCGCCCTTCTACTTCTATATTCCACGGCCAGTCCCCCTTCTTCTTCTACATTCCACGGCCAATCGCCCTTTCTCTTCTACATTCCACGGCCAGTCGCCCTTCCTCTTCTACATTTCACGGCCAGACGCCCTTCCTCTTCTACATTCCACGGCCAGACGCCCTTCCTCTTCTACATTCCACGTCCAGTAGCCCTTCCTCTTCTACATTCCACGGCCAGACGCCATTCCTCTTCTACATTCCACGGCCAGACGCCCTTCCTCTTCTACATTCCACGTCCAGTCGCCCTTCTTCTTCTACATTCCACGGCCAGTCGCCCTTCCTCTTCTACATTCCACGGCCAGTCACACTTCCTCTTCTACATTCCACGTCCAGTCGCCCTTCCTTTTCTACATTCCACGGCCAGTAGCTCTTCCTCTTCTACATTCCACGTCCAGTCGCCCTTCTACTTCTATATTCCACGGCCAGTCCCCTTCCTCTTCTACATTCCACGGCCAATCGCCCTTTCTCTTCTACATTCCACGGCCAGTCGCCCTTCCTCTTCTACATTCCACTGCCAGACGCCCTTCCTCTTCTACATTCCACGGCCAGTCACCCTTCCTCTTCTACATTCCACGTCCAGTCGCCCTTCCTCTTCTACATTCCACGGCCAGTCGCCCTTCCTCTTCTACATTCCACGGCCAGTCACACTTCCTCTTCTACATTCCACGACCAGTCGCCCTTCCTTTTCTACATTCCACGGCCAGTCGCTCTTCCTCTTCTACATTCCACGGCCCGTCGCCCTTCCTTGCCTGTAGGACGTCTCCGGGACCATATTTCAGCTGGACAATGTCACGCCGCATTTTGCAGCTACAACACTTCTCATGGATTTTCAAAATCTTCACGGATAACAACGTTCCACTTGTGCCGTGGCTGGCTAGATTGCCGGTTTTATCTCCCGTAGAAATTCTCTGGGACATACTTAAACGACAGATGCAGCGCTACGTCCGTCCGCCAGCAACGCTTGATGAACTTTGGACGACCGTCAATTATACATCCTAGATGACTATTCCATGGGTCACCATTAACCCAATATTTGAGACGATGCCTCAGCGGGTACAGCAGGTGATACAAACCAGAGGTGGCCACACCGATTAAGCTACTTCGCCGCACCTGATACGTGCGATACCGAGATGCTAATCATTCGGTCTTGGTTTACAAATATATATGTCTATGAACAAATGATAATATATACTATATATTACCTAATGAACATATCCTGTAAAACTCAAAGTCATAGCTCGACTCCTTTCAGGTGTTCTATCTTTTATGAACATGAGTGTACCTTTTCACTATCAATCCGAGGAGCTGAGCGGATTCGTCAATTTGTATTCCTTATCGTTAAATAAATGAAATTGATGCAGATCAATAAATGTTAAAGATGAACTTCAGACTGCGATCTAACATGCTTGGAGGGAACACCAAAAACGTACGCTAAATCCAGAAAATCGCTGAATGCCGAAATACAGTTTCTTGGATCTAAAATTGCGGTTTAAAAAGCAATGTGATGGCACACAATCTGATTACTCTTCGTTGTGCGTGATCACGTGAACACAAGTAAAAACAGCGAGTAAAAGCAGAATAAATTGTATACTGCACACATCCACAGGAACATATATATAAGTAGTAACAGTACTTTAAAAAATACCTAATTTTTTTCTTACAAACATGCGCATATACTACTTTGCTAAAGAAAACTCTTTTGCACTAACACTTGAAAAGGTTTGTCATCAATTCATCATTTTCCCGCTTTTCTACTGTCACGGGAAGTGCACTCTGCAACCTCACTAGATACAACTTATTGCAGAAGTTCTTGTTGGCTTTTAAATCTATGAGTTCAAACAATAAATGTCTTGAACTATTGTTCGAGACCTGACCAAACAATGTCTCACGTTACAAGCTCGCTAAAACGGACTCATAATCACGTGCCACTTTCTTACTAGCTCTCTTAAAAATCTCTACCGCCCCGGTGGCGCAGTGGTCCTAGCGATGGCTTCTGATCATTCGTCCGAGATGGGTCCGGGTTCGAATCCCGGTGAGGCATGAGCTTTGTGTTTGTCTTACGGCGCTGGCTCTCTCCTTTCCCTGGAACCAGTGGTCCTAAACTAGGGACAGAAGGCAGCTTAGAGCCCACTGAGTTGCTCACGGTGGTCACTGAACCTCCAATATATATATATATATCATCATCATCATTGTCAACCATTATCAATCCACTGCTGGACGAAGGTCTCCCCAAGTTTCCTCCACAACGGTCTGTCTTGTGCCAGTCTCCTCCATGTCACCCCTGCATACTTTCGAATTTCATCCACCCATCTCCTATGTGGTCTTCTTCTGGGTCTTTTCCTGTCCCTTGGAATCCAATCTAAAATTTCGGCTGTCCATCGATGATCTGTCCTTCTGGCAGTATGTCCAGCCCATTGCCATTTCAGGGATTTAACTCTGATCATGATGTCTTCCACTCTTGTCATTTTTCGGATCCACGAGTTCCTCTTCTTATCTCTCCTGGTTACACCAAGCATGCACCTCTCCATGCTGCTTTGAGTTGTCTGCAGCCTTTGTATGTCTCTTTTAGTTAAGGTCCACGACTCTGCACCATACGTAAGCACTGGAAGGATGCATTGATCAAACACTTTTCTTTTAAGACATAATGGCATATTGCTCTTGAAAATTATGCTGTTTCTTCCAAAAGCTCTCCAGGCAAGTTTTGTACGCCGATTAATTTCTTCATCAATGTGACCCTCACTTGATATCTGCTGTCCAAGATAAACGTACGTGTCTGTTATCTCCAGCTTTTCTCCATCAATCGATAAATCTTCATTTCTTGTAAAAGCATTGAACATCACTTTTGTCTTCTGAAAGTTCATTTTTAATCCCACTTCTTTACTCTTGTCAGCAAGTTCCTGGATCATACTCTGCAGCTCTGATGGGGTAGTTGCAAAAATGACTACGTCATCAGCAAAACGAAGGTGGGTTAGATAATCTCCATTAATCTTTATCCCCTTGTTTTCCCAGCTCAGCGACTGAAAAACACCCTCCAATGTGGCATTAAAGAGCTTCGGAGATATGGTGTCACCTTGTCTCACTCCCTTTCCAATTTTTACGTGTGTTGTATTTTCAAACAGCCTAATCTTTGCACTTGCATTTTCATAGATGTTATTAATAATATTAATGTATGCATCTTCAATACCGCAGGTTTTCTGAGCCATTGTAACTGCTGATGGTTTCACCGAATCAAAGGCTTTTTCATAATCGATAAAAGCCATGCACAATGGAAGTTCATATTCCCTCGCTCTTTCAATTAGTTCTCTCAGCACGTGGATATGATCTATTGTGCTGTAGCCACTCCTGAATCCAGCTTGTTCTCTCGGTTGAGCCATGTCTAGTGCTACCTTCAAGCGGTGTGAAAGAACTTTAGTGAAGATTTTATAAACTACTGATAGGAGGCTGATAGGTCTGTAGTTTCCGAGATCCTCAATGTCACCTTTCTTATGTAGCAGGATCATTGTAGCGGTGTTTCAATCCTCAGGAATCTTTCCTTCATTAAGGCATCGAGTGAAAATTTGGGCGAGTACTGTTTCGATTTCTCCACTTGCTTCTTGTATGATGTCTACAGTAATTTCATCTTCTCCTGGAGCTTTTCCTCGCTTCATGTTCTTGATTGCATGTGCAACTTCTGCTGGAAGGACTGGAGGAACTCTGGTACTGGTATCTTTCATGATGTCTGGAGTGCATATATCATCCCTTTCATATAATTTGGAGTAGAAATCTTTCACTCTTGTCAAAATTTCGCCTCTATTTCTTGTTACAGAACCATCTTCTTTTCTCAGTGCCATAATCTGTTTTCTTCCCTTACTGAGATGTCCCTTTGCTATCTTTAGGCTTTGGTTGTTTTCAATTGCTTTCCTCACTAGTTCACAGTTGAATTTCCTTACGTCTTCAGTGATACTTTTTCTTACTGTCTTGCATAGCTCTATATATTCCACTTTGGAAGTCACATCTTCTTTAGTTGTCCTCATCTCTCTTCTTATTTGCATCAACATTTTGGTTTTTCCTGATAATTTGTTCACATGCAACTTGTTCTTAGACCCAGCTAATTTTGTTGCTGTTTCCATAAGAGCTTTGGTTACTTTTCTGTTAACTTCAGAGATGTCCACTTCTTCCGATGTTAGGCCTTCTAAAGCAGAGAACCTGTTCTTCAGTTCTAACTTGAAGGTATTATGGTGTTTTTTAAGGTTGGTTATGTCAATAGATTTTGTTTGTCTTATGAGCTTGCCACGTTCAAGTTTAGTGTTGAGGTGCATCTTACATCTCACCAATCTATGGTCACTACCTGTGTTGAACTTGTTTAGCACACTGCAGTCTTCTATGACAAATTTTTTGTTACACATAATAAAATCTATTTCACTTGTCGTCCCATTTGGATGTCTCCATGTCCATTTCCTGTGTGACTTTTTCTTGAAGAAGGAGTTCATGATGAAAAACCCTTCTGCCTCTGCAAACTCAACGAGAGTATTTCCACGCTGGTTTCTGTTGCCATGACCGAATTTACCTGCTGAAGTTTCATTCTGTTGCCGTTGCCCTATTTTTGCATTGAAATCTCCCATAATTATTTTCAAGTGCTGCTTACCTTTATTATTTAGATGACAAATTTCCTCATAAAATTCTTCAATTTCTTCTTCAGGATGACTTGTGGTGGGTGCATAAGTTTGAATAATCTGAGCCTGGTATCTTTTCGAGAGTTGGATAACAAGTCGTGCAGCTCTGTCAGAGGAACTTTCAACTTCTACAACTTTATCCTTCAGTTTCTTGTTTATTATAAATCCAACACCACTAGTTCTGCCAGTATCTGTCCCACGATAGTAGAAGAGATGTCCACTTTTCAGTTCGATGAGATCTTCTCCTTTTCTCCTTACCTCACTTAGCCCGACGATGTCCCACTTGATCCTTTGTAGTTCCTCTTTCAATTCAAGAAGCCTTGAATCCGAAGATAGGGAGCGTCCATTGTAAGTAGCCAAGGTCAGCATCAGATGGCAGCCTAGTCCGGTCCTCCGGGGATTCTTAGCACCCTCTGCCTTCATGTCGCACTGGCCGCTGCCTTGGCCAGGTACATTCCAGCTGCCGGAGACTGAGGGCCAAGATTTAAGTTGTGGAATCATTTTGGACGGGTTTGGCCATAACTCACCACGCTGGCCAAGCGGGTTGGTGAGTGTGGGATAGAATTTCCTCTGATCCCGATTGTATAGTTATACCGCTATGGGCGGTCGTCAGAGCCCCTTTAGTGGGAACAGGATGCACCACGAGAAGGCGGGGTTGACATTTGTCAAGGAGAGGCTGTGATGTTACGCATCACCTGACCTTACATCCCATATATATATATATATATATATATACACTATCTACCAACAAGTAATTGTACACCTGTGATAGCAAAGGAAAACGAAGTTTACTCACCTTCCATAGTTTGTGGAGCCCCCACGAGCGCCGATTACAGGTGCGACCCTCAGGGGCATAATCTCAACCAGACGCGTTACGACGGATAGCGGTATTTTCTTCCACTCGGCTTGGAGAAGACAGGTCAGTTCCTTCACCGATTTCGGACGGTGGGGCACCCCTTAAGTCGTCGCTGCAACTCGTCCCAGAGGTGCTCGATAGGGTTAAGGTCCGGGCTCTACGCAGGCCAGTCCATTCGATTAGATTAACCCCATTGTCACCATACCAAGCCATGGTGGACCTCGCAACATGACAGGTGGCATTGTCATCCTGAAAGTAACATGGGTCCACCCCGTAAAACTGCCACAGCGTAGGAAGCGCATGGTCATCAAAAATGGTGCAGTAGGTCTCGGCGTCGAGTCTACCAGGAAGAGCGACCAAGGGTCCCGTGCCATACCAGGAGAAACACCCCCATAGCATAATTCCACCGACGCCGAACTTCACAGTTGGCACAATACATTCCGGCAGGAGGCGTTCTACAGGCAGACACCAAACCCAGACCCTGCCATCCAAACGGTAGAGGGTGAACCTTGATTCGTCGCTCCAGAGAACCTGTTTTTACTGTTCAACGGTCCACTGTCGACGTTCTTTGCACCACGTTAGCCGAACAGCGCTATTGGACTTGGTGATCAAAGGCTTGTGGGCGGCAGCACGTCTATGATAACCGAGCAGATGGGCTTCCTTACGGATGGTATTAATCGATAGAACACTCCCGGATGCCTGTTGAAACTGCTCGCGGATGTGGCCCATCGATTTGGCGCAGTTCTTCCGAATTTCTTAGGCCAGCACCCGTCGGTCTCTAACTCCCAGTTTTGTGGGTCTGTCGGATCAGGGCACATTCCGACAGCCACCACTTATCTTCCACTTGCCAATCACGTAGGCCACTGTCGATTTTGAGTACTTCAACGCGCTGGATATGTCACGTATGGATCGGCCATTTCTGTGATACCAGACGATTACACCTTTCTCGAAATCAGAGAGCTCCTAACTGCGTAGCATCTTGCATGCGATTGGCTGCGTTGTTGTTTCCTACACGATATTTAACGGCGGAGGCCATGACGTGTATCAGGACCGCAGATATCGTCGATTGCAGGGTTGGCCAATTACTTGTTGATAGATAGTGTATATATATGTGAGCTTTTATGTGTTAAGCGTGTATGCGAGAGCGTGCAAAATGTAAAACCTGTGACGCCGAAAATATAACTAAACAACTCCTTTCGTTGTCACAGCTTTTTCAAGGTGTTGTTCCTTTTCCCCCGTCTAATGGTGAGAGGTGGAAACAGGAAATGTACAATAAAGTTCATGGTTTCCAAAATTCTGGTCCGAACTTCAAAGAAAAAAACGCTAAGTTTGGGATGAAAAAGCTCTTCGGATGATAAATAGGAACGTTAGATGCGGGAAAACGTGAACATCAAACCGCAAGGTGCGGGTTTTTCTTAACATCATGTACTACAGAGAAAAATTGCGGAATTTTGCGTTAAATGCGGAAAATCGGCATATCTGGGTAACCTCAGATCGCGATTGGATTCGTGTGAATGAACAGTGTCGTTAACGACAAATATACTTCGTAGTGATTCTTAAGTGGTTAAAGATTTCTTTATGTATTGGCCTTTGTGCCTCAAATTTCTTTATCTTCCGCCTTTGGAAACATCATGTCTTTGAAAACAGCTTAACCTGTCGTTGGTTGCTACACGTTGAACAACGCCAGTGGTCACGCGTGAGAATTTTTTTCGGACCTTCTCCTTCTGTTTTAAATATATTTTTGCTCAAAAGTGAACAACATCACAGGTGTTCAAAATGCGTGGCTAACAAAACAAAAGTTACAAATCAAATTGGGCGAAAAACGCGCTCGTGTCATCGCGTTATCTATAAAAATATAAGACACAAACGCCAGTGGTCATTTGATGAGAAACGCTGTCACGTGATGCAAGCGCCAGATGTCTCTTTATGAGAGAAATGTTCACACGATGCACACGGGAGCAAAGATCAAACTGTTTGACTGCCAAAGACATATAAGTCTGTATCGGAACTGATAACAGATTGTTGAGAGAGCGAGGATGATGCCCAGAAGGTATCTTCCAAATAAATGTCGCTCTTCATATGTGAAGCGTAAGAGCAATACTCATAACGGGACCAACGACGGCTTAATAATTGTTTCTTTAAAGCTCAACCTTTATCTGACAATAATGCCTGCTCATAATCCGTTGGTTCCCAGAATGGGTTGCAAGAAGTTTAGTTGTAAAAGTTGTAGGTCATTTTCACTACTGATGCACGAATTTATATTTACTATATAATGTTCACGGATTGCATTTCAGTATAACATGAATATTTGCGTGTACATAAGGCAACAAACAGGTTTGCACATGTCGACACCTGACACCTAGAATGGTTTTATGTGACTACAAAGGGCATCATATCAAAACATAAAGTTCCGTTAGAATCACATTGTTTCAGTTCAGAATCACCTGAAATAAAATTTATTTTTGTCTTCATGTTTAATTTAAAAAAATTCGGAATTATGCGTTTCTGTTTTATTTCTACTTACCCTATTTTGAGTCCTCTCTGAAGTATGACAAAAGTCCCCAGATCCTGATCTAATTTATGTGAACCAACACGGAGAAGGAATAAAATCCCGTTGAAGAGATAATTAGGATGGAAAGTCCAACGTACTAAATTGAAATATGACATACCACGAAATGTGTTAAACTAATGAGTGAAGATAAATTTGTTCAAGTGCTGAAGGGCAAAATAAAACAAAAAACGCCTGTGCTCGTTAGATATCTCATTTCAGTTTTCAGTACTGTTGAATGAAAAATAAAATGTTCCGTATCATCAAAAACGGTAAACCTAACCTTTATTTAAAAATATGGTTTTTCCTTCAAGTCGTCCTTAATCCACTTAAGTCCCTTTCTCGCAGATAATTTTCACCTAATTGGCATGGCTGTGTAGGAGTGGAACTTGTACAGAAACAGTAAAGAGCAAACACTATGAAAGTGCACTAGCTGCATTAGAACGCTTAATAAGTATGACAACAATTCAGGTTAACACAAACGATATAAATTATTATCAAATAGAACCAAGAACCGCTACAATAATGGCGTCACATACATATAGTTGTGGGAGAAATTTAGAAGGATTCATTTATTTTTATTCAAAGATAAAATCTGAGCATAGGCCAACTCTTAAAAGAGGATTAATTTATTAAGTCTTAAAGGTGAGATTCGAAAACAGACCAACCCTAAAAAGGGAATTCGTTTATTACTCAAAGCTTAGATGTGAACGTAGACCGACCCTAAAAAGTGGATTCGTTCATTATGACTCAGGGGTCAAATGTAAGAGTGGACCACCCTAAAGAGAGGATTCGTTTATTACGACTCAAAGGTTAGATGTGAACATAAGCAATCTCTAAAATGAGAATTCGTTTTTTATTACTCAAGGGTCAGATGTAAAAGTAGTCTAGCCTTATAAAGATGATTCGTTTGTTATGACTCAAAGGTCAGATTTGAATATAGGGCAACCCTAAAAAGAGGATTTATTCATTATCACTCAGGGGTCAGATGTTAAAATAAAGCAACCCTATAAAATGGATTTGTTTATTATCACTCAAAGGTCAGCTAGACCAACCCTGAAAAGAGGATTCCTGTATTATGAGTCAAATGTCAGATGGAACGTAGGCCAACCCTTATAAAGGATTCGCTTATTTTGACACAAAAAGTCATCTGTGAAAATAGAACGACCATGAAAAGGGGAATTCATTCATTGTGACAACCGTCAGATGTAAAGGTAGACCAAACCTATAAAGAAGATTCCTATATTTATGACTCAAAGGTCAGATGTAAAACAGACCAACTCAAAAAAGAGGATCCGTTCATTATGACAGAACGGTCAGATGTGAACATAGAGCAGCGCAAAATAAAAAACACATGGAAATTAACTACACTGCCAACTTGGACTATGGTTAGATTGGGCCTATAAAATCGGTCCGGTAACTTTCATAGGAACTTATCATGAAATAAATACGGGATTACGCCATATAATACAAATTTGGAAGATGACAATTCGATTTTTGGCGTAAATGTGACAAGGATGGTAAGTCAGATAATATCCGAAAACTTGAAAATTTTCATCGTTCTGGAGCGGTACTCGAACCCGCGTCTCGCAGAAACCGCCCGGGTATGCTAACCACTACTCCACCCAGAACGACCAAGTTTCAAGTTTCCTACCAATTTTAATTTAACCATCACAGGATTTGCTAGTCGAAGCAACCGGCATTTTCAAGTTTTCGGATATTATCTGACTTACCATCCTTGTCACATTTACGACAAAAATCGGATTGTCATCTTCAAAATTTGTATTATATGGCGTAATCATGTATTTCTTTCATAATTTATCTGCTTCTCCGGGCAAACACGGGATAAGATTCTTAACCTCCAGATTCGCTAAACATGAATGCCGGTTGCTTCGACTAGCGAATCCTGTGATGGTTAAATTCAAATTGATCGGAAACTTAAAACTTAGTTGTTCTGGGTGGTGTAGTGGTTAGCATACCCGGGCGTTTTCTGGGAGACGCGGGTTCGAGTCCCGCTCCAGAACGATGAAAATTTTCAATTTTTGGATATTATCTTACTTACCATCCTTGTCACATTTACGCCAAAAATCGGATTGTCATCTTCAAAATTAGGAACTTATATTGCATGCAAGAGTGATAAGGGCAAAATATAGAAAATTTGCTGCATGTAAGAGATATAAGGGCAAAAATATAGAAAAAATGAGCTTAATATCATTTCATCGCGGAGAATATTTATGAAAAAAAATACATAAATATTTAAATCATAAAATATAAAGAACTTTTCTTTAACCCATGGTTCCAACAGCATACGGAGTGGACGACATAACATTGGAAACAGATATGCTGGTCCAATTAATCACGATACGTATTACATTCTGCAAAAGGTTGAGTACATATTTAGGGTCAGCAGCATGAGACCATGGGTCCCTCAACCATGTCATGGACTATAAATGTGGCTGGGATCAGTTACACGATATGAGTTCGTTTAAGTGTCATGAACTAAGGCCCCAAGCTCATGCCATGAACTAAGGCCCCAAGCTTACGCCATGAACTAAGGCCCCAAGCTCATGCCATGAACTAAGGCCCCAAGCTTATGCCATGAACTAAGGCCCCAAGCTCATGCCATGAACTAAGGCCCCAAGCTTACGCCATGAACTAAGGCCCCAAGCTCATGCCATGAACTAAGGCCCCAAGCTTATGCCATGAACTAAGGCCCCAAGCTCATGCCATGAACTAAGGCCCCAAGCTTACGCCATGAACTAAGGCCCCAAGCTCATGCCATGAACTAAGGCCCCAAGCTCATGCCATGAACTAAGGCCCCAAGCTCATGCCATGAACTAAGGCCCCAAGCTTATGCCATGAACTAAGGCCCCAAGCTCATGCCATGAACTAAGGCCCCAAGCTTATGCCATGAACTAAGGCCCCAAGCTCATGCCATGAACTAAGGCCCCAAGCTCATGCCATGAACTAAGGCCCCAAGCTCATGCCATGAACTAAGGCCCCAAGCTCATGCCATGAACTAAGGCCCCAAGCTTATGCCATGAACTAAGGCCCCAAGCTTATGCCATGAACTAAGGCCCCAAGCTTATGCCATGAACTAAGGCCCCAAGCTTATGCCATGAACTAAGGCCCCAAGCTCATGCCATGAACTAAGGCCCCAAGCTCATGCCATGAACTAAGGCCCCAAGCTCATGCCATGAACTAAGGCCCCAAGCTTATGCCATGAACTAAGGCCCCAAGCTCATGCCATGAACTAAGGCCCCAAGCTTATGCCATGAACTAAGGCCCCAAGCTCATGCCATGAACTAAGGCCCCAAGCTCATGCCATGAACTAAGGCCCCAAGCTCATGCCATGAACTAAGGCCCCAAGCTTATGCCATGAACTAAGGCCCCAAGCTCATGCCATGAACTAAGGCCCCAAGCTCATGCCATGAACTAAGGCCCCAAGCTTATGCCATGAACTAAGGCCCCAAGCTCATGCCATGAAATAAGGCCCAAGCTCATGCCACCGCGCGTGGATCAAGCAACAGAGACCAAGAGCTACTATTGACTGCTTGCGGACCATGGGCATCATACAGTGTTGCACCTCAATTATAGGGGGATGGACTTTCCATTATGTTAATGTTCCGTGTCATCGGGCCTGTCTCGTGGAGGAATGGTTTGATGAACGCAGTGCTTATATGAGTCTTCTAAAATGGCCCCCAAATTCGCCTGATCACAACCCAATTGAACATATCAGGGATGATGTGGAACGCTAGGTGTGATAGTTGGACACACTACTCCGCAACATACCGGAATTTTAGACTGCAACACAACTCATACGTAGCTTCCCACACAACCTAAGTCGATGCTACACAGAGTGAATTCTGTTGAGAGGCTGAAAAGAGGGCCCAGAAAATATCAGAAAGGTGGTCATAATTCAGTGAGCACTCAGTGTAAAAGAACGAAATTCAGGTTACAACGTTAATTATTCCGTTCACATCTGTAGGGTGTGCAACAACCCTGCGTATATATAGTCCCATGACGCATGCGCACATTGCAGGTGTGTTGTGGCATTCAAAATGGCAGTTAGAAAGATGCCAGCGACATCCCGAAGCGACATCTGCGGCAACAAGCCAGAACACTTTGGCCCACTTAAAAGACTGCTCCAGTTAAGCGAAGCTTTATCCCAAAAAGCTAATTTGAGATCTTCTTTAAGAATTGTCCAAAAGATACGGCTTTTCCGATTGACCGATAAAGCCCAATTAATCAAAATCTATTGTAATGTCCAAAGGGGAAGAATTTTTTTGCGGAGGGAATTAACAAGTTCATGAGGCGTAAAGACAACTGAATTAGTATTTGTTGAAAAATAATTTGCTAACACGAATAGACTTTCTAAAGCATGAAAATATAATATAATGACAGCAGAGGCAGAATTCTCCGCCGAGGGAAAATTAACAAGCTTATATGAGACGTAGAGACAAGTAAACGAATGTGGAACTCGTGACGTCTAGGGGTATTCAATCTTGCTCTACGACTACAGTCAGCCATCATTTTCTTAACACTTTATTCGAGCACACTACACAAGCAACACAAGACAATAATTAACAACTTAAACGGATTCATTCCACCCAGCGGACAACTACGACCAACGACCAACTCCATCCTTTACTTCGTCTTCTGCTCTGGGCGTCGTCCTCACCTCTGCAACTAGTGCGTAGATGTGTAGAGGTACTGTGCCGCCATCTGTGAGGCAGAATTGTCATTACAAGTAGTTAGTTCATTTGGATAAGCATAAATCTAACATGAATGTGTTTGTTAAAAAATAGTATGCACATAAGAATAGAATCCAAAAATAAAATTAAGATATACACCCCTTGCTAAAAAAAAAAAACTTGTAACGTGCTATACAGTAGAAACACGTGTCAAGACGACAAATCTGCAGCGATACATTCCGTCGATTAGTCTGTTGGGACATATGGTTCCGGAGAGAGGAAGCGCGGTTTTGATCTCGTCACAGACAAATATGATCATCGAGGCACCCCGACAAAGTCGCTCGATCCAAAAGCAACTCCGCATGCAATTACCTCAGGGCCGGTTATGCAAATGGTAAAAACAAAATCGCCCAATGGCGAAATAGTGGCCCAACACAGCGCATAAAGACCGTTCATTGAGGAGGGCATATCGAGAGCAACGCTTGAACGCAGGGACAATTGTGACAGCGGATTGCGGTTCCATTAACCTCTACTACTGTGAGGATGCCTTGACGTCGGATCCGTACACACTAAGAGCAGTTGAGTGACTTTGAGAGAAGATGTATATATTGGGCTGAGAGAGACTGATGATCAAATCGCCGTATAGCCAGACATTTGGGTCAGAGCAACGCGGCAATCGGACGATGTTATCGTCTGTAGGTCGAAGGGGGCACAACTTAGCTGCACGTGTGTAGTGAACAGCCGTGGGCGAGACAGAATGCGAAGACCGAGCGATTGTGAGAGCCGCACGAACAGGACAGAATTCGTCGTTCTCAAAAATCTGTGACCCTGTTGCGTCGTCTACAGGTACGGAAGTGGCCTTCCGGACCGTTGCCAGGCAACCTGCAGCAGTGGGACTACATTTGAGGAGGCCATCCGCCGCTTACCACTGACCAAAAAGTAGCGTATGCACTGACTGAAGCGGTGTCAGGCCCGATCAACGTGTGGTAGTGTTCCATGGTGTCGTGTTGTGTTCAGTAATGAGTCACGCTTTGCACTTGGCGCCGATGACCAGCGCGTATGCACCTACAGACGAGCCGGCAAGCGCATGGACACTGACTTTACCGTGGAACGGCACACGGCACGCACACTGGGAGTGACTACCTGGCAGCAATTTCCTACGAAAACCGGGCACCCTAGGTAGTCCTCCGTACCACCCTCACGGCTCAACGGAACGTTGATGACATTCTGTGATCTGTTGTGTTGACATTCCTGTCGCAGCATCACCGAGCAATTTTTCAACAGGATAATGCCAGGCCAACCACGGCACTGCTATCCCAGGCCTGGCTTCGTAATGTCAACACCCTTCCGTGGCCAGCCCTATCACCAGACCTCTCACCGATCGAAAAATTGTGGGGCATGATGGGACGACACCTAACGCCCGTCCTGAAATGTCGGCGAACTGGCCCGTAATTTGGACATCATCTGTCATGCTATTTCCTCAGGACGGTATCCGTGAATTGTATGTGCCTATGCCACGCCGGCTAACCGCTTTTATCCGAGCCAGAGGTGGCGCTACAACGCACTGACTTGTTTAACTCGTGTAACTATTTTATCCGAATAAATGGCTCAACTGCTCTGGAATTGCAATCATTTTCTTTCCTATACATATACAGGGTTACAAGAAAAGTCCGTGACCGGGCCAATATCTCACGAACTATGGCAGTTAGCGATTTACTTCTTGTGCAGTTGTATAGGAAACCCCTATGGCACACACAATAACACCACGAACGATCCCCTTGCCCTCTTTGGAGGGGGTTGAGGGGGCTATCGCGCCCCCTTTGCAGATAGGGCAAAAAAGTCAATTACAAACTTGTTCAGCGAGGCAAAAATAGTACATAAATGTTTTTGTCTTATAACAAAAGATGGAAGGGGATTCTTCAAATGCGAAAAAAGCGGGAAGCTACCTGAGTCACTGTGTCCGAAGCATATTTGCATGGATTTCAAATGTGCTTTCTGCTCCCTCGTCAGACTACAAAAATGATATGCGTGGTCGGTATGTCAACACTTCGTAAACCAGTGACGTGAAGTCGAAAGCTTTGCCACGTACGCAAGTCAATTAGATGTGCATACAGTTTTCCTATTGGATGAGTGTTTCGGCACTCTATGCTATTTCACCTTGTCTTAGTGTATTTTTGACTGTATTGGACATCAAAGTCTGGTATTGAATATGTCAAGAAACTGCGTTTTATTTCAGAACAAGAACTGTTGATAAGGTTTGTAGCAAACATTTCCCTTTGTGCTTTCATTTACTTAGAACTTACCAGTTTAGATAAGTTCTAAGTAATAAGTTCTTGTCTAAATACTCTGTCGTTGCTTCCGGGTGTTGTAATTTTCTTGGGGCCACATTCCCGGTCCCCTTCCTTCTTTTGTCATTGGACAAAAACATTTATGTACTCTTTTTGCCTCGCTGAGCAAGTTTGTAATTGACTTGTTGGCCCTATCTGCAAAGGGGGCGAGATAGCACCCTCAATCCTCCCCCCCTCTTTTTAGGGGAAGGGATCCCTCGTGGTGTTATTGTGTGCGCCATAGGGAGTTTCCTATCCAACTGCACAAGAAGTAAATCGCTAACTGCCTTAGTTCGTGAGATATTGGCCTGATCACGCACTTTCCTTGTAACCCTGTATATTGCATATACCAATTTTCATCTCAATTGGATTATTCCTTCTGGGTACTTCGTTTATTATTATTATTATTATTATTATTTGCAAAGAGTGTAATTCCAACCGGGCAGAATTTTCTGCGGAGAAACTTAATAAGCTCATACGTCTTGGTGACAAATTCTCGAATGTGTTCGTTGAAAGCAGTGCATGAATCTACGTTTAAATTTTTTACGTCCTATTTAAAGCATTTAACATACTGACGTGAAATCCAAACCTTATAACTTAATTTTTTCGTCGTCTTTCGTATATTTATCTTCAAAGGAAACGGAAACTCTTACGGAAACTTTCTGTATTCATTTTATATCACTGCTGAAACTTTTCCTCCCAAGCTATTAGCCCATTTAAGTTTAACAAAACAACCGCATGGTTTTAACCGCGTGATTCACGTGTGCAATGAGTATGAGTGGTTTCAGTAGCAAACGGAAAAGAAAAAAAAAGGTAATTACCGCTACGAGGTGCAATATTGATTTTCGATGTTAAGAATCTCTCAAAGATCTTTGTACAGCATTCAGCTCTGTGGAGTGCATTAAATTTGCTCTCTCGTCCAGTACTAATGGTTTAGTTTCGTGCACTTATGTTAAATTATGGTCAAGGCGTAGGAACGTAAGGCATCGATTTTTGTTTTGTAATCCAAATTAACCAAATGTTTGATAACCCAAAGTTGGGCTTTTCAAAAATAAAACGCTTGGCATCCTCCAGAGTAATTTATGAAGCACTCCTGAATTGTCTTCGCTGAGCTTATATGTCCCAGAGATAAGCATCCCCGTAACGTTTTCAGTATCTGCATTGCTCAGAATGGGGTCTAGGTTGCAGTTTGTTCGGTCGGAGGGATATTTATTATCCTCGGTCATTAATAACCATCACTGGAAGATAGATGATACACAAACAAAATATCAGTGCGGCGGAGGCGTCGTCGGCGCTGGTGTTGCACTGATGAGGAGCAGATGCGGGATTTAAAACTGTTAATCGCCAAACACAAAAACCTTAATGCGGGAAAAGACTGCCGACTAAACATAATGCAATTAAGTCGTCGTTAGTGATGCCGTATATGCTTAACAGAATACCTTCGCAACAAATTAAAATTTTTATTTCAGCTGCACGTTGTATGTCATGCGCAAGTGGTGTTCCGTCTTTTATATGTAACGTAAGGGGAAAATAAAGTATGACGTACGGTTGTGAACTATGAGACTAAACCATTGGCATTAACTTGATGCTACAAAGTGCTAGCTGAGGTACAGTATTTTACAAGCTTGCTTGATAAGAAATGTTACTTTCAACAATTCGCCTTTCCGATATGTTGTAATTACGTCTTGCAGCTTAGCTTGAAATGGAAAATATTGCGAAGTGGGACGTTATATGTCAGGTACATATCGCAAATTGAATAGAGCGCGCAAATTATATTTATTTTTATTAGGATTGATAGACTCAAACTGCATATATGAAAGGAATTCACGAACTGCTAGTCTGTTTAAAGTCCAATTTGAAACAGTTTCTTCACAAACTCATTTCATCCATCTTTTTTTATTGTTCGGCTCTGGCTGTTTACCAATGGCTTCCAGTCAGTGATTGGATAGCTAGCTACTTCTACAACTACAGTCTTGAAAAAGTAGCTTGCTGCGGCTGCAACTACAGTCTTAAAAAGGCAGCTTGCTTATGCTACAACTACAGTTTTGAAAAAGTAGCTTGCTGCTGCTGCAACTACAGTCTTGAAAAAGTAGCTTGCTACTGCTGCAACTACAGTCTTGAAAAAGTAGCTAGCTACTCCTACAACTACAGTCTTGAAAAAGTAGCTTGCTGCTGCTGCAACTACAGTCTTGAAAAAGCAGCTTTCTTCTGCTGCAACTACAGTTTTGAAAAAGTAGCTTGCTGCTGCTGTAACTACAGTCTTGAAAAGGCAGCTTGCTTCTGCTACAACTACAGTTTTGAAAAAGTAGCTTGCTGCTGATGCAACTGCAGTCTTGAAAAAAGTAGCTAGCTACTCCTACAACTACAGTCTTGAAAAAGTAGCTTGCTGCTGCTGCAACTACCGTCTTGAAAAAGTAGGTTTCTACCGCTGCAACTATAGTCTTGAAAAAGCAGCTTGCTTCTGCTACAACTACAGTCTTGAAGAAGTAGCTAGCTACTCCTACAACTACAGTCTTGAAAAAGCAGCTTGCTTCTGCTTTTTCAAGATTGAAAAGCAGGAAGCTATTTGAAAAAATAGCTTCCTGCGGCTGCAACTACAGTCTTGAAAAAGCAGCTTGCTTCTGCTACAACAACAGTCTTGAAAAAGTAGCTTGCTACTGCTGCAACTACAGTCTTGAAAAAGTAGCTTGCTACTGCTACAACTACAGTCTTGAAATAAGTATCTTGCTACTGCTACTGCTACAACTACAGTCTTGAAAAAATAGCTTGCTACTCCTACTGCTGCAACTACAGTCTTGAAAAAGCAGCTTGCTACTGCTACAACTACAGTCTTGAAAAAGTAGCTTGCTACTGCTGCAACTACAGTCTTGAAAAAGTATCTTGCTACTGCTACAACTAAAGTCTTGAAAAAGAAACTTGCTACTGCTACTGCTACAACTACAGTCTTGAAAAAATAGCTTGCTACTCCTACTGCTGCAACTACAGTCTTGAAAAAGTAGCTTGCTACTGCTGCAACTACAGTCTTGAAAAAGTAACTTGCTACTGCTACTGCTACAACTACAGTCTTGAAAAAATAGCTTGCTACTCCTACTGCTGCAACTACAGTCTTGAAAAAGCAGCTTGCTGCTGCTACAACTACAGTCTTGAAAAAGTAGCTTGCTACTGCTGCAACTACAGTCTTGAAAAAGTAGCTTGCTACTGCTACAACTAAAGTCTTGAAAAAGAAACTTGCTACTGCTACTGCTACAACTACAGTCTTGAAAAATAGCTTGCTACTCCTACTGCTGCAACTACAGTCTTGAAAAAGTAGCTTGCTAGTGCTGCAACTACAGTCTTGAAAAAGTAGCTAGCTACTCCTACAACTACAGTCTTGAAAAAGTAGCTTGATACTGCTGCAACTATAGTCTTGAAAAAGCAGCTTGCTTCTGCTACAACTACAGTCTTGAAGTAGCTAGCTACTCCTACAACTACAGTCTTGAAAAAGCAGTTTGCTTCTGCTACAACTACAGTTTTGAAAAAGTAGCTTGCTGCGGCTGCAACTACAGTCTTGAAAAAGCAGCTTGCTACTGCTACAACTACAGTCTTGAAAAAGTAGCTTGCTACCGCTGCAACTACAGTCTTGAAAAAGTAGCTTGCTACTGCTACAACTACAGTCTTGAAAAAGTAACTTGCTACTGCTACTGCTACAACTACAGTCTTGAAAAAATAGCTTGCTGCAACTACAGTCTTGAAAAAGTAGCTTGCCACTGCTACAACTATACAACTACTTTTTCTAAAGTACAGTAGCTATCTGTACTACTTTTTCTGAAAAGTAGATACTTTGCTCGCTTTTAGCTACTTTACCTACATTTAAATTTAAGTTAAAAGCGCAAATTCTGAAGACGATCTCTATTCACTCTTCGCGAAAAAAAAAAAGAATGAAGCACCCCGAGAAAGTCGTTCCTGATGAAACTCCGCATGCAATTACCTCATAGCCGAATATGAAAATGATTAAAAGATAACGACCAATGACGAAATAGTGTCCCGCCACACCGCATGGGAACTGCGCATCGAACAGGGTATATCAAGAGCAAAGCTCGCACGCACAGACAATTGTGACAGCGGATTGCTGTTGCATTACACTCCAATACTGGGAGGATGCCTTGACGTCAGATTCATGCACACTAAGAGCAGTTGAGAGACTTTGAGAGAGGACGTATAATTGAGCTGAGAGAAGCCGGTTGGTCATGTTGCCGTATCGCCGGGCATTTGGGTCGGAGCAATGGCGCAAACGGACGATCTTGGCTTCTCGGTTGTCCACTGCCACAACCTAGCGGAAAGCGGGTAGTGGACGACCGAGGGCAACGATAGAACGCGAGGATCGAGAATAGAACCGAAACCGTCACTCCCAACCATTAGTCGCCATGTTGCGTCGTCTACAGGTACGAAAGTAGCCATCCGGACCGTTGCCAGACGACTTGCGGCACGGAGACTATATTCGATGAGGCTACTCCTCCGCCTACCATTAACCAGCAAACATCGCTGGCACCGGTTTCAACGTTGTCGGGCTCATTCAACGTGGGATAGTGTCCAGTGGCGTCGTGTTGTGTTCAGTGATGAGTTATGGTTTGCACTTGGCGCCGATGACCAGCGCATACGTGTTTGGAGACAAGCCGGCCAGCGCACGGAGCATGTGTTTACCGTGGAACTGGACACGGCTCGCACGCTGTGAGTGACTCCCTTGTGAGTCATTTACTACGGTACCTGGACACCCTTGGTAGTCCTCCGTACCACTCTCACCGCTCAGCGGTACACTGACGATATTCTACGACCTGTTGTGTTGACAGTCCTGTCGCACCATAACCGAGCAATTTTTCAACAGGATAATGCCCAGCCACATACTGCACGGCTCTCCGAAGCCTGCCTCCGTAATGTCGACACTCTTACGTGGCAGGCCCGATCTCCCGATATTTCACCGATCGAACATGTTTGGAGCATGATGGGACGCCCCCTAGGCACATCTCGGAGTTTTGGCGGACTGGTGCGCAAATGGGTCATCATCCGGTATTTTGTACCTCAGGAGAGTCCCCGTGAACTGTACGCGTCTACGCATACAGTTCACGGATACTCTCTTTGAAGCCAGAGGTGGCGCTACAATGTACTGGTTTGTTCCACTCGTGTAGTTGTTTTATCCGAGTAAATGGCCCAACTGCTCTGGAATTGCAATCATTTTCTTTCCGGTACATATATATTGAGCAAATCAATTTTTATCTCGATTAAATGATTCCTTCCGGGTGCTTCTTTTTTTCGTTTTTTGGCAAAAAGTGTAGGTACATTCTTACACATAGCATTCAGAGCTAAATACCAAGGTAAATTACACAGTAGCAGTTTATCTTTATATTTGCCTCAGCACTGGTTATCATTTAAAGCACATTTTATCAAATTCAGTAGCTTATATTCCAGGTTAGCTGAAGGAATTCAAATAAAAACATTATACAAGTACGAGTATCGACGAATTGACTTTATTTGATAAAGTGAATAATCGAATCTTGCCATTATCTGCCCCTAATAAAACCCCTTTCGCAATCATCTCGTCTTCGCAGGTTGATTGAGATTTGTCTGTTAATAGCATAAATCACGGAAGACAATACTTTGCGGTTAACAGTTTGCAAAACTTTTCACAGCATAAATCGAGTTAGGTTCTTGACTGTAGGCAGAGCATACTTAGTCCCCCAGTTCCATCGAATAAAAGTCACGTGATTTGAAGAATCGTTTTTCACTTTTTCTTAAACTACCTCGATTTGTAGGATTATTTTTCCGCTTCAAGCTACTTTATTTTGTAGTGTGCTACTACCAATGCTTCATTTTTAGGCTTTCCAACCGTAGGTTGAAGAAGCGTATATTCTCCAGCTTTGTCCGTCTGTCTGTTGAAGTCCGCACGATAACTCGTGTAAAAAAGGTTCGATTTCGATGAAATTTTAGTATGTGGTAGGAGACAACGTGGGAAAGAACACTATTGAAAATGGGCGAAGTCAAAGGTCAGGACATAGGAGTGGGATCCATTCCATCGCTCTTATGCTTCTTTTTTTTTTTTTTTTTTTTTGATTGGAGGTTTAACGACCACCGTGAGCAACTCAATGGGCTATAAGCAGTCGCCCGTCCCTAATTTAGGGTCACTGGTTCCAGGGAAGGGAGAGAGCCAGTGCCGTAAGACAAACACAACATCCATGCCTCACCGGGATTCGAACCCGGACCCCGCTCGGACGAATGATCAGAGGCCATCGCTTAGACCACTGCGCCACCGGGGCGGCGCTCTTATGCTTCATAACTTACGTAAAACTGCTTCGATTGCGACAAAACGTCATCATGTTGCCCCGGAGATGTACTGAACCGGTTCTGCTGAATATCATCGAAATGGGGTCAAAGGTCAGGGCATAAAGGCGAGTTTGTTTTCCACATCAATTATCATCATAACTTGACTAAAAATGATTCCATTGCGACAAACCTTTAGTATGTTCTTCCGGAGGTATACTGAACAAATTCTGTTTAATATCATTGAAATGGGGTCAAAGGTCACGACACAGGAGCGAGATTTATTCCACAGCTATTATCCTCATAACTTGAGTAAACATGTTTCTATTGCGACAAAGGTTTAGTACGTTGTTCGGGAAGTATCTGAACCAATTCTATTTAATATCATCGAAATGGGGTCAAAGGTCAGGGCATCTGTTTAATTTCGAACGTTAACTTTAAATCGCAGAATAACATTTACTTTTAAACGTCTCTTCACAGCACGAAGTCTTGCATAAACAAAACAATTATTCAGAGATATATTTCTCGATCACTTCTAAACAGTCATAATACAGTAGAGGAGAGGCTGTCACCTCATTGTACACAGTCAATAAGTATTCCCACGAAGCACTTCTCTGCGAACACCATTGTCAGCATGAAAGATCAGAACAAAAGTTCAATAAGTTGCAATCATGCTTGGCCTAGGAACTTCTCCTCGGCATACGCAATCATCGACAGGAAAGATGTGAACGGGAGTTCGGCAAGAAGCAGCCAAACTTAGCCCATGCGCTTCTCCTCGGCATTGTCGGCAGGAAAGATGAGAACGAGAGTATAGCATCACGCTATACGCGCAGTCAGGTTTAACCTATTCTGCATTCCTTAAACAGCATAAGGCCAGCAAGAATAACTGACTCCTAGCCTCGAAGGTTTTGCTGCTGTTTCGTTACGATGAAGAAAGGCAAAGAAAAATAATGCAGCAGCGGTCACACAAAGAGCGAGCAAGCGAGCCGTAAGATCCCGGTCACATTCTTTCTTATCTCACTTCAAACAATCGCCAAGGAACGTGCATCTAAGATTATGCAAATGCCACCAAGACGATGTATCGAAGAAGAGGCACCAAAGAAAAAGAAATGCTTTAAGGCCTTTAGATTTCATTCAATGCCTCATAAATACCCTTTTCTGATTATAAGTATTTTCCTCGTGCCCCCGTAACGTGACAGTATTTCATTTTCGGAGCTCATGTCGGCCGATTGGAATTTAGCAAACTGGCTGTGTCTTGTGTTCACTAACGGTGACTTCCCCAGATACTGAATTAATGTTGCGAACTACCTCTGATGAGCGGAGTCCAAACTCATGTGAGAAAATGGCGCGAATTCGGCTCTGACTTCTCCTTCTCCTCACTGCAGCACTATTCCATTGGAGCTGATTCCACTGACGAAATGACCAGTGCTTTACAGGAAACCAACTTCACGCTTTACGTTTGTGCTATATATCACAAGTAACATCGCACGACGTGTTAATTCCTAAATTATCTGCCCGCTGCGCGAGTATACAAAATCCGACATTTCATCTGAGACAATCATTTATACGCATTTACAGCTTGGGCCAAGATGTAGCTGTCGCCTACGAAATCCCGCAGATTCACGCAAGAGGAGTCATATACCTGGCCTTCACTGGGAGATTCTGAATATGCATTCGGTATTTTCTCGTCAAGTACCACGTCCGTATCTGAGAGAGTCGGCAGAAGATAAGGGAATTGGTCATTATAACGCACGCTGTTCCGCGGGGATTGTAAACCGATGCCGTAATTGAGAGGTCCATATCTGAAGGATGTCCGTTGTTAAGAGAAGTTTGTATATACCTGTATATATATATATATAGCAGTTACAATGGCTTTGAAATTCTGCGGTACTTAAGATACATACATTAATATTATTAATAACATCTATGAAAATTCAAGTGCATAGATTCGGCTGTTTGAAAATACAACAAGCATAAAAATTGGAAAAGGAGTGAGACAATGGGACACCATATCTCCCAAGCTCTTTAATGCACATTGGAAAATGTCTTTCAGTCACTGAACTGGGAAAACAAAGGGATAAAGATTAATAAAGATTATCTAACTCATCTTCGTTTTGCTGATGACGTAGTCATTCTTGCAACTACCCCATCAGAGCTGCAGAGTATGATCCAGGAACTTGCTGACAAGAGTAAAGAAGTGAGATTAAAATTGAACTTTCAGAAGACAAAAGTGATGTACAATGCTTTTACAAGAAATGAGGATTTATCGATTGATGGAGAAAATCTGGAGATAACAGATATGTATGTTTATCTTGGACAGCACATATCAAGTGAGGGTCACATTGATGAAGAAATTAATCGGCGTACAAAACTTGCCTGGAGAGCTTTTGGAAGAAACAGCATAATTTTCAAAAGCAATATGCCATTATGTCTTAAAAGAACAGTGTTTGATCAATAATCCTTCCAGTGCTTACGTATGGTGCAGAGACGTGGACCTTAACTAAAAGAGACATACAAAGGCTGCAGACAACTCAAAGCAGCATGGAGAGGTACATGCTTGGTGTAACCAGGAGAGATAAGCAGAGGAACTCGTGGATCCGAAAAATGACAAGAGTGGAAGACATCATGATCAGAGTTAAATCCCTGAAATGGCAATGTGCTGGACATACTGACAGAAGGACAGACCATCGAATGACAGCCGAAATTTGGATTGGATTCCAAGGGACAGGAAAAGACCCAGAAGAAGACCACATGGGAGATGGGTGGATGAAATTCAAAAGTATGCGGGAGTAACATGGAGGACACTGGCACATGACAGACCGTTGTGGAAGAGGCTTGGAGAGACCTTCGTCCAGCAGTAGATTGATACTGGTTGACAATGATGATGATGATGATGATGATGATATATATAAAAAAGACATAATGATTAGTGTAAAATCCCTAAAAATGGAAATGTCAGAAGAACGGGCATAAGCCAGAACAACGGACAGAATGACATGTTGCCAGAAGAACGGACTACCGATAGACAATCGTATCCGTATACCAAAGGACAGGAGAAGACCCAGAAGAATACCACGCGGGAGATGGTGAATGAAATACGAAAGCATGTGGCAGTGACACGGAGGGGACTGTCTCAACACAGACCGTTGTAGAAGAAACTTCGGGAGACCTTCATCCTGCAGTAGATTGATAATGGTTGACAATGATGATGATGATGATGATGATAATTATGATATGTACATATACACTATCTACCAACAAGTAATTGGACACCCTTGCAATCAACGATATCTGCGGTCCTGATACACGTCACGGCCGCCGCCATTAAATATCGTGTGGGAAACAATAACGCAACCAGTCGCATGCAAGATGCCACGCAGTTCGGAGCTCTCTGATTTCGAGAAAGGTGTAATCGTCGGGTATCACAGAAATGGCCGATTCATACGTGACATATCCATCGAGTTGAAGTACCCAAATTCGACAGTGGCCTACGTGATTGGGAAGTGGAAGATGAGAGGTGACTGTCGGAATGTGCCCCGACCCGGCAGACACACAAAACTGGGAGTTAGAGACCGACGGGTGTTGGCCAGAGAAATTCGGAAGAACCACACCAAATCGATGGGCCACATTCGCGAGGAGTTTCAACAGGTATCCGGGAGTGTTCTTTTGATGAATACCATCCGTAAGGAAGCCCATCTGCTCGGTTATCATGGACGTGCTGCCGCCCACAAGCCTTTGATCACCAAGTCCAATAGCGCTGCTCGGCTAACGTGGTGCAAAGAACGTCGACAGTGGACCGTTGAACAGTGGAAACAGGTTCTCTGGAACGACGAATCAAGGTTCACCCTCTAGCGTTTGGATGGCAGGGTCTGGATTTGGCGTCTGCGTGGAGAATGCCTCCTGCAGGAATGTACTGTGCCAACTGTGAAGTTCGGCGGCGGTGGAATTATGTTATGGGGGTGTTTCTCCTGGTATGGCACGGGACCCTTGGTCGCAATTCCTGGTAGACTGAACGCCGAGACCTACTGCACCATTTTGGATGACCATGCGCTTCCTACGTTGTGGCAGTTTTACGGGGTGGACCCATGTTACTTTCAGGATGACAATGCCACCTGTCATGTTGCGAGGTCCACCATATCTTGGTATGGTGACAATGGGGTTAATCGAATGGACTGGCCTGCGCAGAGCCCGGACCTTAACCCTATCGAGCACCTCTGGGACGAGTTGGAGCGTCGACTTAAGGGGTGCCCCCACCGTCGGAAATCGGTGAAGGAACTGACCTGTCTTCTCTAAGCCGAGTGGAAGAAAATACCGCTAGCCGTCGTACAACGCCTGGTTGAGAGTATGCCCCGGAGGGTCGCAGCTGTAATCGCCGCTAGTGGAGGCTCCACCAACTACTGAAGGTGAAAAAACTTCGTTTTCCTTTGCTATCACAGGTGTCCAATTACTTGTTGGTAGATAGTGTTTATACATTTTTGTGATCTGATGTACGAGATCAGTGTTGCTAAAATCTGTCAGATATTCGGAAAAGTAACGTGCCGTTCAGTGAGAATTTCTTTAACTAAGAAGGAAAATATTGCGCTGCTTCGTGAGAAAATGCTTAACCGAAAAGTAACAAAATTTACATAAAAAAAACAGAAACTCAGAACGAAGGTTAAATATGAATACGTCACAAATCTTGTAATTATGCGTACTATAGTGATACTTGGAGTGTGACTGGCGAAAAGATTAACAAACTAAGAGTTGCACAAAGAACAATGGAGGGAAGTATACTTTCATATCGCACTAAGAGGCGCCGATGTGACAGTGGGATCACTGACGCTTATTTCTAGTCATTCGCCCAAGATATGCCAGTGTTCGAACCGCGAGTGAGGCAAAGTTAGTACACTGCTGGAAAATTGCTAAGGACGGATCATAAACAGCTATATAGCGCATAAAAAATTAAGTGTGGTTGGATGCCAAGTGAAATAAATAAATGTCAGAATGCCAGGACATTACAAGAAAGACAATTTATTGTGCTCTGAAATCCAGAAGGCTTTGGAACGTGTTCAAGTGACAAACAGGCCATTTTGTGCAGAATACGTAAACGTGAAAAAAATGCAATTAACGTCCGCAGGCGTTCCGGCGTAAGATGTCAATACGGGATATGGCCCCCATGGAGGGAGATGCAAGATTCCACACGTCGTGTCATGCTTTGCACAACATTATCAAGCAGCTGTTGGGGTAATTTATCCCATTCTTCTGTCAGGGCACGGATGAGGGTGTTCTTGTTTATTGGAGGGCATTGGTGACCAACAAGACTCCTCCCCAAAGCATCCCACACATTTTCAATGGGATTCAGATTGGGAGAACGTGCTGGCCATACGAGGCGTTGAATATCCTCGCTCTCAAAACACTCCTGGACAGCGACTGTTCGATGACATGTTGCGTTATCGTTCATGAAAATGAATCTATCACCGACAGCACCACGGAACATGCGAACATGAGGTAGCAGAACATCATTAATGTATCGTTGGCCAGTCATAGTCCCAGTTGGAAGCACATAGAGGGACGTACGCCCATTTATCATGATGCCAGCCCATACCATGACACTGCATGTCGGATATCGGTCCCTTTCCTGTATGTTTGCTGGACAATATGCAGTACCACTATCACGCCAGATCAGTTGTCGTCGACAATCAGACGATGGACTGTATCTACTCTCATCTGAGAAGAGGACAGCAGACCAGTCGTTATCAGTCCAATTGCGATGTTGATGGCATCATTGCAAACGGGCGGTACGGTGACGTCTGGACAATGGGATGCACACAACAGGGCGGCGGGCGTATAGTCCTCCTTCATGCAAACGTCTGGCGACAGTTTTTCGGGAGATCCGCTTGGCTGTAGCAGCCATAAACTGATTTGCTACCTCACTAGCTGTGCTGTGCCAGTGTTTTTTTGTTGATAGCACTATGTACCGATCTTCTGCAGATGTCGTACTGCGAACACGACCTCCCCCGTGACGTTTGCTACACTCTCCATTTGTTTGAAATGATTTCCAAAGCCTTGAAACAACACTGTGGCTGACGTCGAAGTCCCTGGCAACATCTGTTATTTTTCGCTCTTCTTCAATCTTGCCAATAATACGGCCATGCGTAAAATCATCTAGGTGATGTCGGGAAGACATACTGAAAATTGCAAGTTCGTCAATTGATTCTTTCCCTTTCAACTTTGCGTTTGAACAACAACGGTCAATACGCGTTAAATCCTTTATATCTCTTATCAGCGCTATGACGTCACGAACAAGTTCGGCAATCCAAAATTTGCATACGCACAACACGTCTTAATGTATCCCGCACTTATGCTAATTTCCACATTTTCCTGCCTTCCATTTTATGGTTGCTATCGTTGCTATTGTCCGGCAGTGTATATGTGTGTATGTGTGTGTCTAATGGCACTAGTTCTCTCTCTTCCTTGAAACCAGTTGCCACAAATTGGGGACGGGTGACTGCTTATAAACCTCCCAGTTACTGATTGATGGTTGTCGTCAAATCCAAATACAAAAAAGAAGTTACACTGAAAGACAGAAACACAAATGAATTCATTCTTTTAAGGACACGGGTCACAGAGATTAACCATAGTATCGTGATATTTGAACGTTAATTTAATATCATCAAATGGTGACTTGAATTGCAGAGCTTAGAAAAGGATGGAGCATTTTGATTTCATTTAAAATACTTAAGAGTCCCTATCGGAAAAACAAATCTTACATACCACACCGTACATCATTAGAGGCAAGGGCACTCACATCCCACTGACCCTCATCTAAGAGATGGGACAAACCTTCCTCCTACATACTGTATGATGGAAATATTGCCAACTTCAAAAGATTTATCACGTATGACTTTAATGGATGCGCGTATGAAATTTTCTTCAGTGTGTTAAAGTAGACACCTACCCACGCCAATTAAAGAACTTTTTCCATCGAAGATCACATACATTATATTATCAGATATTTTATATTTAAACACTACCAAATATTTGCATAAATGTAAAAATACGGTTGCGCAGAAAGATGCGCTCACTGTACCCAATACGTCTGTAAAACCATGCTTCCCAATGGTTCCCAGGAAAGAAAACTTATGTCTATCGCTGGTCCTGTGTCAATCGTACCTTCTCCAGTTGATACGTTTTCCGCCACAAATCTTTCACTTTGAATGCCGTTATCATCTGATTCAGAATTTTCTGGCATCGGTGTAAATTTGACTTCATGAATTTGAAAATAGGAACGATGTTCTTAGCACTTTCTGCCATGCGACGTCTTGTTTTGGCTCGACGGAAATCACTGCCAGGTGGTTTTCGCTTTTTAACGCTTTCCAACCGTAGGTTGAAGAAGCGTACATGCTCCAGCTTTTTCCGTCCGTCTGTCGACGCGATAACTAACGTAAAAATTATTCCATTTCGATGAAATTTTAGTATGTAGTAGGGGACCACCTGGGGACGAACCCCATTGAAAATGTGACAAATGGGGTTGAAGGTCACGACATAAGAGCTGGATCCATTCCATTGCCTTATGCCTCATTACTTGCGTACACATGGTTCGATTTCTATGAAATTTTAGTATGTGGTAGGGGACCGCCTGGCAACGAACCCTATTGAAAATAGTGAAGTGGAGTCAAAGGTCAGGACATAGGAGCAGGATGCATTCCTTTGCCCTTATGCGTCAAAACGTACATAAAAATGGTTCGATTTCGATGAAACTTTAGTATGTGGTAGGGGACCACCTGGAGAGGAACCCTATTGAAAATGGGACTAATGGGGTCAAAGGTCAGGACATGGGATCGGGATCCATTCCATCGCCCTTATCCCACACTATTAAGGTGGACGTCAAGTAATTTTGCTTCCTATATTTCCAATGGAAAAACGTTTGTACACATTTCCTTCACAATTGGTGTGTTCCCAAGGATGGAAATTTGAACGTCGATTAAAATAACTTCATATTATAACTCGGAATACTTAACATTTTCTAACACATAACCATAATTATATTAAAAAACAATAACGTTTCTTTTGGTGGTGTTGAAACCAGAAAAAAGATGGCGCGACCTGTACTTTGAAGACGTCATTAGACAAATAAATGTTGGATTGCATAATTATGGTTATGTTTTGGAAAATATTAAGTATTCCAAGTTATAAAATGAAGCTCTTTTAATTGGTGTTCAAATTTTAATCCTTGGGAACGCATTAATTGTGAAGAAAATGTGTACAGAAGTTTTTCCATTGGAAGTATAGGGAGCAAAATTACTTAACGTCCACCTTAAAGGAGCATTATAATGCTCCTTTAAGGTGGACGTTTATTTTGAAAACGGCTCTAAGGATTTTGATGAAGGTCGTTAACTTACCGTTTTCTGGTACTAGAAATCGATTTAGCTTGATCCCGACTTTAGGAAAATTCGTTTAGTGGGTTAAATAACAACCCGAATTACCACATTTTCAGTGTCATGGCGTCGTTCCATTAATGTTACCCATGCTTAGAAATCTTATGACGTCACTATCTCGCAATTGAGATTATGACGCGCGGTCACGCCATCTGTCTCATTACGTCACGCGTTGTGTGTGGATCCCAATAAAGTTTTATGACGTCACACACTTTCGAGCAGATGGTTGCGATTCCCATCTGCCTCATTACCTCGCGCGTTGTGTGCGTATGCGTGTCCGCGCGATAACTCGCGTAACAATCGTTTCATTTCGATGAAATTTTAGTATGTGATAGGGGACCACCTAGGAAGCAACCCTATTGAAAGTGAACGAAAAGGGGTCAAAGGTCAGGACATGGAAGAGGGATCCATTCCACTGCTCCTTTGCGTCATAACTAACGTAAAAAGTTTCGATTTCGATGAAATTTTAGTATGCGGTAGGAAATCACCTGGAGACAAACCCTATTGAAAATGGGAGAAATGGGGTCAAAGGTCAGGACATAGGAGCGAAATCACTTCCATCGCTATTATGCATCATATATTACGTAAATATGCTTCTATTGCAACAAACTTTATCATGTTATTTCGGAGGTATATTGAACTGGTTCTGTTGAATATCATCGAAATGGGATCAAAGGTCAGGGCACATGAGCGAGATTTATTCCACAGCCATTATCCTCATAACTTGAGTAATGATTTCTGGTATGTTGGAAAGCGTATTATGATCAATGCATTGCATGATTTTACTAACTTGTTGTTTTCATCATCTTCCTTTTCTCGAAGCAGGCTTGTGCCGTGCGCACTGCACATTTGCTGGAACTTTCCAAAAAACGGCGAGTGCCCGAAAACTTCTCTTCTGTTTGAGAGCTTGTGAGGAAAGGTTTTCATCTACTGAGTTTTCGAGACCCACATTTCTGGTGTGGAGGAGTGCAGGATGAGAAATTAGCGGGATCGGTGGTGGAAGCACGAAATGTCTTCGAGAACTCTTGTTCTTGACTAATCACATGTACACCGATGAGCAATTACATTATGACCACCTACCTAATAAGCTGTAGGACTAATATAGCACGTAAAACATCGGCCACTCATCAGCGAGGCATCGATTCGATGAGATGGCGATAGGTATCCTGAGGTATCTTATACCATAATGTCAACAGCAGGTCCTCCAGTGCCCAGTATGTTTTGGGGTGGTGATGATTTAACGCGAACCCGCTTTTCTAAGTCGAACCACAAATGTTTGATTGGGTTCATGTAGGGGGAATTGGGGGCTAAAGCATTAACAGAAAGTCAACAGCATGTTCCTTGAACCACTTCTTGACGATTCTGGCAGTGTCACGGCGCATTATCCTGCTGGTAATGGCCATCACCAGCAGGGAACACAGTTGCCGTGAACGGTTGAACTTGGTCCGCAACGATGTTGAGATGCCTGACAGCTGACAGGGATTGTGCTATTGGGATAATGGGGCCTAAAGTGTCCCAAGAAAACATCGCCCAAAGCATAACACCGCCACCCCAGTCCTGTTCCGCCCAACAGTGCATCAAGGTGCCATAGCCTCCGTTGGTAGTCTTCGTATCCGCGCTCAGCGGTCTGCATGATGCATCAGGAATCTTGATTCATAAGACCAGGCCACTTTCTTCCAATCATCCACAGTCCAATCTCGATTATCTTGGGTCCATTTTGTGCGATGTCGGCGATGAGATGCAGTGAGCATGGGGACCCGGAGGGTCTTCGGCTGCGCAAGTCCATGCACAGAAGGCTACGATGAGCTGTGTGCTGTGACACATATGATCATATGTAGAAGATTTTAGGAAGGGAGTATCTGACCCCAGGTCTTAAACAACCCTTAGAAATAGAAAGCTAGGAGATTTGGGCTACAGTACCCGATAGGAAAATTACACGGAAGCGAAGTAGAAAGGGGGAGGAAGACGCCCTTATTTATTACCGGGGGGCCAGTACCCGGGGTCCGACGGCTTAACGTGACCATCCGTCGCACGGCGGATATTTAGTGGATCGAGCGTTCGTACCTGCCTGGGATCGAACCTGGGGTTCTTTCCGTGGCAGTCACGAACGTTGCCCACTAGGCCAGCCGCGGCGCTTGTGCTGTGACACATTTCCCTGATCACCACTTTTGTAGCTGCGGGAGATTTGTCGCACTGTCTCCGCTCCCCTCTGGCTTCAATGAGCTGCAAACTACACACGGCTGGACGAGCGTTCGTCGTTTGGCCATCTGTGCACCACTTTTGATACGTACTCACTACGGCGGCACGTGAACAACCCACAAGACGCGCCGTTTCCGAGATCGTAGGTCCGAGGCGCCATGCCATCACAATTTGTCCTTTATCAAACTCCGATAAATCGGCAGCTTCTCCCATTCTGACTCCGAACACTCTACTAACCGAAAGCCGGTCCTCGGGTTGTATATATACTGCTCTGTGAACTTCACCTGTGCCACCTTTCGGTCTCCAGGCACGCTCGTTTCTCTAGGCTGGGGTGGTCATAATGTAATAGCTGATCATTGTATTTCAACGCGAGGGGAAGAGGACGCAAGATCACGTTGGTGTCGGCGAGCAAGCTTGGCCGGAGATGACGGCTTTTCCAGTAGGTGTGGGCGGTGGTAAATCAGCTGACAAAACTATGAACTCAGGTACAACAATGGTGATCGCGGCGTGAGATGCAGAGCAAGTCAACCGCGTAGATTATATTCTTTTTCTGTTGTTGTATGAAAAAAAGGGCGCAATGAGAATACGCAGAGAAGGAATACTCGTAGTGGTAGTTTTGTTCTACAAAGGGCGCTTCAATGTGCATCTAGAGTGGGCTCAGACCCCCCCACCCCTCCTCCGTGTCTGCGGCACTGGCTGTCGGCACGATTGTCACCAGCCAATCAACTGCGTGGCAGCGACGTGTTTCAGAGTTTTAATCATTGCGAGATAAATGAGGTACACCCATTTCATAACAGTTTGGACGGCTTCGCACATGCAGGGACAAATACTCCCCCACGGAGTGTTTGTTGGTGGAATCACGCGGAAGATAAAATTGACATACAACATCTGCCACTCGAAATCGGACATGGCGATTTTAGCGATATTTCGGAGGAACGAAAATATCCATTTCATCAGCTTTAAAACAAATAATTTGTGAATCGCATTAAACATTTCGTAAGCTTTCAGAACGGTTGCTTATGAACATAATAGTGCGTTTCGGGTGCTGATATCACGGTCGAATTTCAGGAACAAAATTTTTCTTTTGTTTTTTTCTCATTAAGAAATTTCGATGGCCAACCAATAGATAAGCTTACGTATCGTATAAAACTAGGCCCGAGTGTCTGAAGACAAAATTATCGTCTTATACTAGTAAGCCGAAAACTACGGTAATGACTAATATATAATAAAGATATTAATTTTATATTACAGATAATTAAAATAATAAAAATGTATTACCGATAATAAATATATTATAGGTAATACATATATTATAGAAAAAAAATAAATTATAGAAAATAAGTATACTATAGATAATAAATATATTATAGGTAATACATATATTATAGGTAATAAATATATTATAGATAATAAATATATATCATATTCGATCATATATTAATAAATGATTTCCATAATTTTAATAAACCACTTTTAATAAATAATTTCTCGTAAATAAACTTTCAATTTCAATAAACTGAAGTTAGTAAATGCCTTTTCTTAAATTAACTTTTAATTTTAATAATTATATTTTCAATACATCTACGAAAATTAATTTTAATAATCTACTGCGTATCAAAAGCTAACATTCTGAACACTCCCTCGCCTAAACCAATATATACCTAATTCCTGTACTTTTTGTTCTGTATATTTTCTAATAACTGATAATAGTTTCAAAATCGTTGCTAGGAATGTCCTTTTTGCTTAATCACTGTAGACACTGGCCAACAAGAAGACTGTCCTACATAAAAGCGTCTTAGAAAAAAAATATCTTACAGATTATACAGGGTGTGCCATATAAAAGAGGCCCGAGTATAATGAACGACAACAGTCAGGCAATGTTATTATACATGGTAAAGAATAGTTGAAATGACAGAAAACAGGAGTAATTTACCTGCGTTTACAACAATTGCCGAAAGTGCTGTCCTCCGACATCAAGACACAGCTGCACACGACGGAACATGTTATTCGCAACGCACCACAACTCATCGGCAGTAATCTGGGCTATGGCATCCGTAATGTTCACTTTTAATTCATCAAGGGTGTGTGGATTAGTTGCGTACACTTTCCTCTTTCAATGCTCCCCACAGATAAAAGTCACAGGTGGAGAGATCGGGTGATCTGGGTGGCCATAGTTCCTTCGATACAGTTCTGTCCTTCTCAAACACTTCATGCACAGCACGTAGACTGTTCCGCGCAGTATGCGCCGTTGCACCATCCTGCTGAAAGAAAACATATGTTCGCTCTTGTGTAAGTGCGGCAACAAATGTGTTGAACAATTGCTGAACATAGCGCTCCGAGTTGATGGTTGCAGTGAAAAAGAATGAGCCGACTATCCTCTTCGCAGACACAGCGCGCCAAACGCCTATATTTTGGTCGTACAGAGGAGTTTCCATTGTCCGTCTGGGATTCGCGTCGGTCCAAATTCTGCTGTTTTGCTCATTGACATACCCGGACAGATGAAACCATGCTTCATCTGTCACGTAATAAAGTGTTGGGTCCGTTTCACAGCTGACAATGGTCTCCTGAAACCACTTGCAATATTGCATCCGTTTTGCATAATCAGGAGTTTTAAGTTCTTGGAGCGCCATAACTTTGTACGGGCGAAATTGCAAATTCACCTTAAGTATGCGTCGGCATGACGTGGCAGATATTCCCGTTGCAGACGATAATCGGCGAATCGACTTCCGAGGGCTTTGTAACGTCATTGTGCACACATCCTTGATATTGTCTTCAGTACGAATTGTTTTGGGTTTCTTTCTTTTCCTGTTGCATACCGTGCCGGTTTCACGGAATTTCCGCACTAACTTCTGTACCACTGATTTCCCCGGTGCTGCACAAGGTAGAAAGTTTTCTGTAAAGAACTCATTTAAAACCTTGTATGAGTTATTTCTGAAATACTGTTCCACAATAAAAATCCGCTGTTCCGTACTTAAAACCATTTCCGTTGCCTTTGTTCTCTCTTCACTTACACTTATGACCACGTACCTACACTGCTCCGGCTGTGACTAACCACTCCGGAGAATTCCTATGGAGCTGTACACGCAGAAACCGGTTAGAAGTCGATCAAAGCGGTTTTAACTGGAAAGTCGCCAAACAATTTTAACCCGACTAACAACGTCTGCACACGGGGCCACTTTTATATGGCGCATACGGTAGATAAAGGTAGTATTAATTTATAGAAATCATCTGTCACAGAGTATAAAATTTGAAAAATATTTCTGTATCTGAAATTAATAAGAAAACTTGTACTATACCGTGCAAATTAATTGGGACCAGCTATTTTATTCTCAGAATTGTAATGTGATCGCCAGTTGATTTCGGAAACCCACGTAAACCGGTTTTATGAGCTGTGAGGTGGTGTGACTGTTAGAACTTGATAGTAAGAATGTGGTTTGGTCGGTTTTAAACAGGAAATAGGCACTTCAGCTTCAGTAGTGAGCTTTCGTGTGTGACAGATGGGTGTTAGTTTTTGCTCTCTGTGAGTACGTGTTACTTTCGTGTATTGAAAAATGGGTATTTTCCCAAGGAAGCGTGCAAAAATAATTGCTCTGAAGGATCACACTTGTATGACAGTGAGAGATATCGCTTCTCCAGTTGGTGTAGGCAAATCAAGTGTGTCAAGACTGCTTACGCGATACAATGCATCTGGATCATCGTCTCCAAAAAGGAGAGGTAAATGTAAAAGAAAACGAAAAACAACTCCACGAACCGATAAATATCTAATCAGAAATAGTAAAATGAATCCAAAAAAAAAAACAAGCACCGACTTTGAAAGAGATTTATTGGCTAATGGTTGTGATGTTAGTGATTCAACTGTACGCCTTAGGCTTCTGGAAGTCGGCCGGAAGGCAAGAAGACCAACGAAAAAACAATATTTGAATGCGAAAATGAAGATAAAATATTTAGCATGGGCCAAAAAATATAAATCATGGACTGCTGACGACTGCAAAAAGGTAATTTTCAGGGATGAAACTCATTTATTTGTGCAGGGCCACCAAGAAAGTGTCGTTAGACGAAGCAACTGTGAACCATTAAGGCCTGAGCATGTCAAAAAAACCGTAAAACACCCTTCTGAAACAGATGTTTTGGGTTTTTTCACATCAAATGGCACTGGAAGCTTAGTTCCTGTTCAAGATATGATGAATTCAGCCAAGTACGTAGAAATATTACAACGTCGGATTGTTCCGATCTTTGCAAACTTTTGACGGGACATTTCAACATGACTTGGCCCCATGTCACACTTCGAAATTGGTCAAGAATTTCATGCTGGAAAATCAAATTCATTTGCTTGATTGGCCTGGAAATTCACCAGACTTAAATCCCATGGAATACTTGTGAAATATTTTGAAGAGATGTTTAGGTAAAATGGACTGTACAACCAAAGAATGCATGATGACGAATGCTATAAAAGTGTGGTTCCACGATTATTAAGTCAAAAATATGTGCACTCAATTAGTGGAACCAATGCCAAAACGAATTCAAGAGGTCATTTCTGCTAAAGGATGACTTATACTAATACAGGTATTTAGCAGTGTATGACATAATATAGAATGATATAAAGGCACAGTTTTGGAAAAAAGAGTGATTTTTTTACTTTGTCCCAATTAATTTGCACAGTATAGTATATGTTAATTTACATTCAAGCTGTACAGAGATTAATTAAATCGGTTTTGTTATGGTTAACTTTCATAACTTCCATGCCGTGTTGATCTAGTGGAAAATTTAATACATCTACGCAACTCCAGAATTTTTGTATTGATTCAAGTTTTAGGGCAAAGCAATGTTTTAAATTTTCGGAAAATGTTATCGCTCTCTCGTATCAAGTCGCTGAAAGCAGTGCTTTCATTTAATACACCGTTCACGACAGCTGACGCCTGGCCAAGATATATCACATAACGTATGCATTTGGCTTGAAAAAGAAAACGTCACACACTAAAACACCTGGTAAAATAGGAAAGTTTGTTTAACGCACTAACTTGATAAACTTGGGATCCTGCATCTCTGCAAGCGTAGGCCTTAATCCGATCTTCTTTGGGACAAAATGCGAAATCAATAACTTCCTTATCGAAATCGCCGATAAGTCTGGCAGGGATCCCAGATGTATTATAGATGGCGACCGGTGTGGGCTCGCTGTACCAAACAGCAGCAGCACCACCACCCTAACTCGATGAGACTGGTGAAAGAGGAATGGAAAATGGCCTATGGATGCAGAGATACTGATGTATCGATTTCTGATGGGCTACTTTGTCTCACTTCGTACGGTACAGAAGTCTCATGCCGAAAGCACAACCACAGCACAGTTTCCTGAAAATTAAATAAAGGGAAAGAATTCAAAAATACGTTCGATGTTGATGTCAAAATGAATAATGGCTAGGGTTTTATTTTTATGCTTCAAATGATTCCTGGAGAAAAAAGTAAACAGATTGCCTGTTTATTTATTCTGCTTCCTATGTTAACTTATCAGCTTTTTTCCTTTCAAATGACTTATGTTCTTTCACTTTTTCAGCAAAAAATAAGTAAAAAGTTAGCTTCAGTTAATGTTGCTTCTAAAAATTAAAACTGTTTTTTTAGGGGGGGGTAACGACACACGCCCGTGCTCTTATCAGGAGGTAATTAGTCGCTCATCCTAAATTTAGAGCCGCTGGTTCCAGAGAAAGTGCATAACCAACAGTAGGAGAATACACACACCCAAACACACGCACACACAACATCTATGTCTTGACCTGATATTTCACCTCTGACCCAGAAACCGATACCATAAACCAGTAGACTGCAAAACCGACTGTTTAATTACCTTCTTTTTTTGTTTTATGCCGACCGACAACAAAAAATCAAAGAAACCCAGTAGCAATTGTGCCGCAAAGTACAACGTAGGGCTACATCAACTGTCCTTCGCTGAATACTTTAAGGACGTAGTACTAGTGAAATAACGCTATAATATTGTGACAGTTCGTGTAGTTTTTTTTACGTTGTAGGCTGCTGCACAATTGCTACTTTGTCCCTTTGGGGTTCTTTATTTCACATATAAAATGCTTAAGAAATAGAACGAAAGGATTTTTTTACACTGCTCGTCGCCCAAAATGCAACACCAAGAAGGAAGCATCCGATTGGCCTGAAATTCGCAGTATGCGTCGCCCGCGAGAGGACATGCAAACGATTAGCATTGCAGGGCATATGCAAATCATGTGCGCCCGGCACGCCACCGAGAAACACTATAAGAAGGGTGCACAGAAGGCGGGGTGTAAGTAGTGGAAGTGCGTTGTGCTGCCGGACTTGTGCGTGGGAAGCTTCCTGATGCCTCGTCGCAGAATACGGCAGTCATTCCAGCACGTTTCGGAGTTCGACAGAGAGCGAATAGTGGCTTATCGCGACAGCGGTTTATCATACCGAGACATCGGCTGCCGTGTGGGACGACATACAGCCACAGTGAGGCGAGTATGGATTCGGTGGGTGCAGAAGTGACGGACGGACAGATGTGAGCGATTGCCGCAGCCGCGACACACCACCAAACGAGAGGACCAGCATGTTTTGCGGCGGGAATTGACGGCTGTGTCAGCACGTACAGTTCGACGTCGTGTCGCGGCGCCCATTGCTTCGATTACCATTAACGTTACACCACCGGCGAGTGCGGCGGCAGTGGGTCGTTGGAAGCCGCACCTGGACTACGGAATGGCACGATATCGTCTTCTCTGACGAATCCCGCTTCTACCTGCAACACCACGATGGTCGGATCCGCGTGTGGCGGCACCGAGGCGAGAGACTGTATGACGCCTGCATTACGCACCGCCATACCGGTCCGTCGCCTGGCGTTATGGTTTGGAGAGCAATTGGATATGACACCCGCACCCCCTGGTACGCATCGCCGGTACACTCAACAGCCACCGCTACATCTCCGACGTTTTGGGTCTTCCCTTACCTGCAGGAACTACCAGCGGCCACGTTTCAACAGGACAATGCGCGCCCGCACGTGGCACGCATCGTGCATTAATTCTTCACGGCCCACCAGGTGTCACTGCTGCCGTGTGACCCGCCTGTTCTTCCGATTATTTGCCCATCGAACACGTCTGGTCGCTGATCGGCAACAGAGTGACCCGGCAAGCACCACCCGCGGCTACGCCTGGTGAACTGTGGCAAAGTTCGGAAGCAGCCTGGACCGACATACCCCAAACCCACATCCAAAGCCTCTTTCGTTCGATGCCGCGTCGTGTAGCGGCCGTTATTGCCAGCCATGGGGGCCACACGAACTATTGATGTCTGCATGTTCCGCAAGTCGCACGGGCCTGTAAGCTCAATCGTTTCATCTTTGTATCTGTTGTTATGTGTCCAGTAAATCTGGCTTTGCTATCTCGTTTCCTTCTTGGTGTTGCATTTTGAGTGGCCAGTAGTGTATTTAAAAGTAACACAGACAATTCATAGAAACTTATGCTGATTATAAATTAATGTTAGTAGAAGTAGAAGGCGTAGTTTCAGCCGTTGTCAGTAGTTATTGCTAAAATTGTTTCTAAAGAACGATTTCTGCAGAAACAATTTTTCAAACTCTTTAGTTGCCTTGCTATAATTTGGCGATACGTCTCGGGCCTAATGCACTCTTCTTCTTGTTGTCGCTCTTTTTCTTGTCTAGATTCAGAATACATCGGCGGTGTAAAGGTTTGAGACGTAATACATCCAGCAAAGTTGTGAAGACTGGCGATGTACATTCCATGCTCGGTGTTAAAATTTGGATCAATGATGTCAATCTCCATCTTTTCTTGCTTTTCAGGCTCAATTTGTGCAGTTGAAGTGAAAGGTAGAGTCGAACTCGGGTCAAACGCGCGGAATTTTGACGATCCCTACTTTCCCGTGACCTTTGAATCCCAGTGAGACATGGTTCGTGTTTGTCTTGTGGTACTGGCTTTCTGTCCTGGAAATAGTGTTTGTTAATCAGAAACGGGGCCTATCAAGTTGCCCACGCTGGTCGTAAACCCTTTAACGACCATGAGCCAAAACTCTTGTATCACTCTAAATACCATAACGCCCGAAGCTGTCTGTTGTTTCACTTCTTTGTTTAATAACAACATTAGTGACTGAGGGCGACTCCAGCTGATCCCTCATAGATCGAGAAAATTTGAAGAACAAATACGGGTAGGAAATCTGACTCACTCTAAAGAGGCATTTCGGGAGGCTATGGCCGTCTGCGCGTACGGGCGTTTTGGGCGTTATGGTCGTTAAAGGGTTAACCCTCCAATTAAGGAAAAGTACCTACTTCTATCTTTTTTTTTTTTCGGAGTTGAACGACCACTGTGAGTTGTTTGCAGCGGGCCACTAGTATTAGGAAACAGAGAAAGCCAGTGCCGTGTAGCAAACATACCGCCTGTGCCTCATCCGGGACTCGAACCTGAAACCAGTCGTCCGGACTGTCAGAAACCAAGGCTCACACCACCTGTCTGGCCAAATTTTTACTTTTTTAAATTAAAAAAAAATCTGAATGCATTTTGTTCTTCAGAAACAAACTTACTCTTAATTCAGCACGTGGATCTCAAGTGAAGTATTTCACTTTTACGCAGCATATTGTCTCCATCACAGCTCTGCTTTATCGGTATAAGTTACCAATATTTTACAATACAAGATATATGCTTTAATATTTTTATCTCTTGATGTAATATGTCACTTGCAGAAACAATACAATTTTGCATTTTTTTTTATTGCTTATTCGGTATTGTGTATATGTGTCCCCAAGTGAGCTGCTAAATTGGGGCGGACGCCACGCTATTTTACCCTCAAATGAGTGTTCCGTCATCTGGTGACCTTAGCCATACATCGAGTTTAATCATACATCAGGAATTCTTATTAAGTCTTTATGTCACAATAAACTCTTATAGGATTCGGTAGCACATTTTTATTTCTTCATGTATTTCTCCCGAAAACTGAAAATCAAGACCATAGCAAACATGTTTGAGCAGGTGAGCTATTGCTCTTCCAGGGCGGTTACACTAGTGGCGTAAATTCGAGCTGTGAGGGCATAAAAAATAAAAATGCAGAAAGTTTGGATAAATTCAAAGAAAATTGCAATAAGAAAAAAATGCAGTGCATTTCTGAAATTTTTCTTCTTTTTTTAAAGATTTTAGTTAGTTGCACGAAGAATTCCACGAGGTTAAGCTAGATACAGAGTAATCTACTCTCTGAGCAACGAACCCATGGTAATTTCCAGAGAAGTAGAGGCAGCTTCTAGTAGCCGTAAACATAATTCACCAGGACGTTAAGTAAGGTAATGTGAGAAGTGATCTTTTGAAACTTGGAACATTTTATTAATACCACTGCTTTTAAAAACAGCAGTTGCAAGACAAAACGGCCTGTATATGAGACCGTGTTCAAACATGTATTATAAAAGTTGTGGCGTAAAATCCTATTTGTTTGAAAGGCAAAACTGAATATATGCTCGTACTATACCGGAGTTCGTCAAAAGTTTGTCTCGTTTGGAGTTACAAATTTAACGATGGAAGGAAGCCTATAACGAAGTAAATTTCTCCGTCATTTTTATCCACGCCGGGGTTCGAACCCGGGTCCCCTCATTCCGGAATAAGTCACTCTACCAATTGAGCTACGCGGACGTTTTATTCAGATTCCTATCTGCCTTTATGTCGTGTGCGTCCTTCTGGCAGGTACGTCACATCTCCTGGTACGTTACAAGCCATGCAAGCTCACCTCATTCTGCGAAGTATAGGATGTTGTTTTCTATTGTCCTTTGCCAATGTTCAACGGTGTGCCACCATTCCACAAGGGTGCCACTTGGCTGGTTTAGTCGGGCAGAAAATACCATATTCCACATTCATTTCTGAAGCGAAGTTCCGTCCTTGTAGGAAATGGGCCATAAAGAAGAACAAGTGGTAGATAGATGGGGCAATGTCTTGACTGTATGGAAGATGGAACAGGATCTCAGCCGCTTTACGATTCTTTTAGGTTTTAGAGAACCACTTAGGAGGTATGACTTGGGGCATTATCAGCTTGAAGCAACACACGCTTCCTATCGATAAGCCCTTTGTAGCTTTGACGCGTATCATCATGCATGGGCCAGCTGCAGTTGTTCGACCTGCAGATTTCCGTCCACAGATTGACAATTTGGCACGATTTCCTAGTCACAGGACCCTCATCATTCCAACAAAGGCACAGCATGACTTTCCTTTCGAACCGCCGTCTTTGCACCATTGGCGGCTTAATGGCATGGCCTCAGCGATTGGTGCCCAGTGGTCGGGTAACGAAGGAATATCCACTTTTCATTACATGTGACGATACGAGGCCAAGACCTGTCGTTCTGTGGATTAGACTGAAACCAAACTTATGCAAGTGACAATGATGGATTGGGAAGACCGAACATCACCTGCCCATAGTCGTTTACTGGTACACGGGTTTGCTGTGACAGCTTCGACCAAGCTGTCAGTGTTGGTGGTCGTTGGACGTCTTGACCTCGGCCTTTTTTAAAAACTGATGTGCTCAGCAATGAAACGCTAAACAATTTTGTGCAATGCTGTTGCCCAATGTGTCCTCGTCTTCAATTGTAAAAATTTCCCTCTCTGAAATCAGCAGAGCTTTGCACATGCAGAATTCACTAGTGTGCTCAGCTTTGAAATGCCGGATCCATTTCGGGCAATGCTCCTGTCCAATGTGTCCTCGTCTGCAACTCTAAACAATTCTGTCGCTGCAGTCAGCAGAGCTTTGCACATGCAGAATTCACTAGTGTGCTCAGCTTTGAAATGCCGGATCCATTTCGGGCAATGCTCCTGTCCAATGTGCCCTCGTCTGCAACTCTAAACAATTCTGTCGCTGCAGTCAGCAGAGCTTTGCACATGCAGAATTCACTAGTGTGCTCAGCTTTGAAATGCCGGATCCATTTCGGGCAATGCTCCTGTCCAATGTGTCCTCGTCTGCAACTCTAAACAATTCTGTCGCTGCAGTCAGCAGAGCTTTGCACATGCAGAATTCACTAGTGCGCTCAGCTTTCAAACGCCGGAAACATTTGGGTCAATAGTGCTGTCCAATGTGTCCTTGCCTTCAACTGCAAAAACGTCTCTCGCTGAAGTTAGCAAAGCTTTGCACTTGCAGAATTCACTAGTGCGCTCAGCATTGAAACGCCGGAAACAGTTTTGGCAGTGCTGTTGTCCAATGTGTCATCGCCATTAACTGCAAATATTTCTCTCGCTGAAGTTAGACACATGCAGAATTTAGTGGTGTGCTCAGCATTGAACCGCCTGAACCGTTTAGGGTAATGATGTTGTCCAATGTGTCCTCGCCTCCAACTGTAAAAATTTCTCTTCTTGCAGTTAGCAAAGCTTTGCACATGCAGAATTCACATATGGAAGCTGAAACTCAAACCCCCTCATAACAAAAGTTCAGTGGTTGAAAACGTATCAAAACCTCAAAAATTGAGCTCTAGTGCCCCGGAAACGAGGTGTTTTTCTCTGTTTTGCTTTTAAATTGATTGGAGTATTGGGTCCCGGCGAGCGTTAAGAGAACTACACTGACACAAAAGCATCAATGGTCCAAATGGTTCGTGATATGGTGTTAATCTACTGCTTTTTCTCATTAAATAGAGGGTGTTCATCGACGACTGGATATCGTTGATCTCCCTGAAGGTATATAAAATAAGGGTTACTATTGGAATTCATTGACTTGGATTTATGTTTAAATGTTTAACTTTGACTTCACTTCAAAAGAAACTTAATGCTTAAGTTCAGCTTGGTCACCTGGAATAATTCATCTTGTTCGTTGTAGCTAAAAACCTTACCTACACATGAATGCCATTTTCAGGATAACGAGAGAGTTCAATGACAACAGAATTCCATTTGTCAATCAGATCCACACTTATTGAGCAATTAAGGTTTCGTTCCTAAGAAAGTGATACGATTTCACATATTAAATAATAGCACCCACGTAGAACATGTCTTGTATAACATCACTCCATAGATCAATCAGAGGTCATCGCTCTTTCCACGTTTATAAGTGAGTCACGGAAAAATTCTCATTGGACGCCACCGGGAATCAAACCCAGGGTCTTCCAGTTCCGCCGGATATGCTTCCACTGCACCACAGCGTATCCAGCGCGTAACTGGAAGACCCTGGGTTCGATTCCCGGGGGCAGTCAATGATAAATTTTTCGTGACTCACTTATAAACGTGAAAAGAGCTATGACCTCTGTTTGATGTTCCTAGTCCACGTCAAATGTCCGTATTAATCACTCGATAGATTACTTTTACAATCTTTTTCAACTGATATCGTCTCGCTTATCGAATACTGCTCATCGAGTTATAAAGATTGCTCGTTTCTCTGTTCATATCAACATTGCTCACTACTCACTAAGCTCTTATCTCAGAACACTATAATTACGTTGATTGCTCTTTGTCTCTTTATAATGTTACCAAATTTCACCAGCTCGTCGAGAGGAACTTTGTGACATTAAGTTACTAAATATTTAACGAATAGAAACCCAGTTTGCATAAGAACACGGAAACTCAAAAGGAAATTTCAATTAGAGGTACACATTACAGGTATGGTATTTCATAGTGAGAAAAAGAACATCTTCCATGAAAGAGAAATTGTTAGCTGAGCTCCTTATGTAGACCTGCTTGAATATAAAAAGGTTAACGAAAATCATTAAAATTAAACGTCTTTTGCGCACATAATTTTCTTTACCGGGTCCCACTCAAATTCAGAAGTTTCTTATTTATGAAATTCTAATATCTAATATATTTATGAAACTCTAAAAAGCTAACTTTCTGCATTACTGCTGTCTGTACAAAAAAGTCAGATTGTCAGAACCCCATGAGATTCCGCTGGATCCGTAAAATCATCGTTCTACTGTATACTTATTTGGGGGGATTAAGTTCATGTATGCGGTTTCTGAATTAATTTGAACCAAGGTTGTTTATTCAGCAAATACCTCCTCTGAGCCAAGATTTTTTTTTAGTTTTTCGATGTCAGGGTTTAACGATCTCAGAGCACATGGGAGTTCCCTTATTCACCAAATTCGCGGCCATATTTTTACTGGGAGTGAGGAGGAATAGCCCCATGGGCGTACTAATAGCCCCTGCAACCCCAACAGGGCGAGCGTGCCTCACGGCTAAGTGGCCAGGAATGTTGTGCCTTTAGCTCTAAATGAAGTGTTAAAAAGAAATGCAATTTTTTCTTTTTTTCGGTAAATAAGTAAAATCTTCAAGAAATCATTTTCGCTATAGTTTATAAACACTGGGTGACAGGAAAGGAACTATTCCAGAGAAATTGTGACACCTTTAAATAGCTTAGCAATAGCTTCTATATGTGTATATTAACAAGAGAATGTGAATAAAATATAAGTTGAATGTATGAAATTTTATATCAATAAGGATAAGGTGTTATATACAACACTTGTTTACATGTACAGTAACTGCGCATTCTTCAGAATATAAGATATTAGGTGTACAAATAAGTTTTAAAGCGGTTTTTGTGTGTGTGTGTGTGTGGAGTATACCGTTAATTAACATATCCGACATTCCGCCGCGTTGTTTTCATGTGACCGTAACTGGTCCAGAGTATAAAATGAGATAAAGAAGTTTGCCCAACAGTCAAACGCACTTGCACATCGGTAAGTGAAAGATGGCATGCGATGCTGCATTTATTCGACCCTGCATTCGTTACGTATTTCATCAAGGAAAACGTTCTCCAAAAGTATGTGCATCGGTCTGTTCTGTTCTGGGGAAGAATATTGTATCGAAAAGCACGTGTGAGTTTTGGTTTCGACGGTTTAAAGCACGTGATTTAGATGTTAGCAATCGAGAACGTAGCGGCGCCCCGCAGGAGGTTGCACATGAGGAACTGCAAGCATTGCTGGATGAAGATTCGTCTCAAACGCAAAAAGAACTAGCTGAACAACTGGGGGTAACTCAACAAACCATTTCCAATCGTTTGCACGCAATGGGAAAGATTCAGCAGGAAGGAAAATGGGTGCCACGTGACCTGAACCAGAAGAACGAGGATGAGCGTGTCATGAAGTGTTTGAATCTGTTGGATAAACAACATAGAAAGTCTTTCCTGAGGGAAACTGTTGCGGTTGATGAAAAGTAGATATAGTACGACAATCCCAAACGCGAAAAACACTGGACAGACCCCTGTAAAGCAACGACTTCGACAACGAAACGCAATATTTACTCCAAGAAAGTTATAAAGTTATGCTGTGCATCTGGTGGGATATGAAGGGTTTTCTCTATTATGAACCACTGGAACAAGGTCAAACTGTTGCTACTGATCGCTACAAGCAACAATTGCTGAAACTGAACCAGGAAATCTGTCGGAAACGTTCATTCACAGGCAAAAGATTACGTCCCGTGAAATTACTCCATGACAACGCTAGGCCGCATGCCGCGAAATCGGTCAAGGAAACGTTATTGACGCTTGGCTGGGAAGTTTTGGACCACCCGACGTATAGTACCGACATAACCCGTTCAGACTATCATTTGTTCCGATCGATGCAACATGGTTTGTCTGCTGTACGGTTCTGGACGTGTGACGAATTGCAAAAATGGGTTGACGACTTCATCGCGTCACACGATGAAGTATTCTTCATGGCTGGAATCTGTCAGCTGCCCGACCGATGGCGGAAGGTGATAGATAATGACGGCGCATATTTTGATTCGTAAAGGTATTGTTCTTTTCTATCAAGTTGCATGTTGCGGTTTAAAAATTATTTGTACAACTAAACAAGTTAGTAAAATCATGCAATGCATTGATTATAATACGCTTTCCAACATAGCAGAAATCATTACTCAAGTTATGATGATAACGGCTGTGGAATAAATCTCGGTCCTGCGCCCTGACATTTGATCCCATTTCGATTACATTCAACATAGCCGGTTCAGTGTACCTCTGAAATAGCATGATAAAGTTTTGTCGCAATCGAAGCATTGTTACGTAAGTTATGATGCATAAAAGCTGTGGAATAGATACCGCTCCTGTGTTCCTAACCTTTAACCCCATTTCGCCCATTTTCAACAGGATTCGTTCTCGGTTAGGCCCCTACAACATATTAACATTTCTTCCGAATCGAAGCATTTTTACCTAAATTATGACGCATAATGGTGATGGAAGTGATTCCGCTCCTATGTCCCGACCTTTGACCCCATTTCGCCCATTTTGATTAGGGTTTGTTCCCAGGAGGTCCCCTACCACATACTAAATTTTCATTGAAATCGAGCCTTTTTTACGTTAGTTATGACGCATAAAAACAGTGGAATGGATCCCGCTCCTATGTCCTGACCTTTTACCCCATTTTGTTCACTTTCATTAGGGTTTCTTCCCAGGTGTTTCCCTATCACATACTAAAATTTCATCGAAATCGAACGATTTTTACGCGAGTTATCGTGCGGACGGACATACGCATACAACGCGTGACGTAATGAGGCAGATGGGAATCGCGACCACCTGCTCGCAAGAGTGTGACGTCATTAAACTTTTTTTTTATTGGAGGTTTAACGACCACCGTGAGCAACTCAATGGGCTATAAGCAGTCGCCCGTCCCTAATTTAGGGTCACTGGTTCCAGGGAAGGGAGAGAGCCAGTGCCGTAAGACAAACACAACATCCATGCCTCACCGGGATTCGAACCCGGACCCCTTCGGACGAATGATCAGAGGCCAACGCCTTAGACCACTGCGCCACCGGGGCGGCGTCATAAAACTTTAATAGGATCCACACACAATGCGTGTCGTAATGAGACAGACGGCGTGACCGTGCGCCAACATTCTCAAACGCGAGATTGTGACATCATAAGATTTCCAAGCATGGATAACATTAATGGAAAGACGCCATGACACCAAAAACGTTATAATTCGGGGTGGTTATTTAACCCACTAAACGAATTTTCCTAAAGTTGATATCAAATTAAATCGATTTGTAGTACCATAAAACGGTAGGTTAACGACTTTCATCAAAATTCTTAGAGCCGTTTTCAAAATAAAATTTACATACATACAAGAAGTGCTCCTTTAATAGTATGGAATAAGGGCGATGGAATGAATCCCGATTCTATGCACTGACCTTTGACCCCATTTCGTCCATTTTCAATAGGGTTTGTCCCCAGGTGGTCCCCTACGACATACTACAATTTCATCGAAATCGAACCGTATTTACGCAAGTTATGACGCATAAGAGTAATTGAATGCATCCCGCTCCTATGTCCTGACCTTTAACCCCACTTCACCCATTTTGAATAGTGTTCCTTCTCAGGTAGTTCCCTACCACATATAAAATTTCATCGACATCGCACCATATTTACGCAAGTTATGACGCATAAGGGCAATGGAATGGATCCCGTTCCTATGTCGTGACCTTTGACCCAATTTCCTGCATATTCATTAGGGTTCGTCCCCATGTGGTCCCCTATCATATACTAAAATGTCATCGAAATCGAACTATTTTTACGCGAGTTATCGGGTCGACAGACAGACGGACGGACAGACAGACGGGCAGACGGACGGAGAAAGCTAGAGCATATACGCTTCTTCAACCTACGGTTGGAAAGCGTAAAAGAAGTGTTCTTCGCGTGAACGAAAAAACAGACCTGTGCCATTTTTTTTTTATTTCGGAGTCAAAAGAAATACTTTTACTACGTGCAAAACATTGTGACATTATGTTAACTGCGTTTTCTTATGTTCAAGAATAAACATTTTTAGTAATTTTACTCTTTTTTGTGCCACAATTCCGAATGTCACTTTTTATTTGTTTACTTATGTTCCTTATTTTGGTATTTCAAAGATGCTGGCCTTCGTCCGCTAAAAGAATGAAATTCGCATTGTATGATTAACTTTAGCGAAAGTGCTTTGTAATAATTTGTATTGGTATAAAACTAGTACAATCGTTTTAATTACAATGTGTACATTTGTGTTGTACGCAATAAAGTACAGGGTGTCCATAAGGTTTTATCCCACATTGCAAAAGTTAATATAAAAAAATCTGTGCAAGTTAAAATAAAATGGTTGGCAATATAATATAGAAGCACTCATAAGGTTGTTTTCTGTTCTTTAGGTGAGCGCTACTACTGAATAAGAGGAGAATTTCATCGGTAGTGGCTTCCATGCAAGAAAAAGCGGCGTGCGTGTTGTGGTTCCACTAGACTAAATCGGCGGTTACTGTCCAGCGTGATTTCAAAAAAGAGTACAGACGATCACCACCGGACCAAAAAAGCATAAAGCTTGGTATGAAAATTTTAAAGCGACGGGTGCTTTTGGCGATTTCCCTGAGCGTGCCGACCACCTGTTACACAGAAGACATTTCTGCAAAGCCCCAGGAAATCCATTCGTCGTGCTTCACTGGAAACTGGGAATCCCCGTGCCACGGTTCACAAAGTTTTTCACAAACGTCTTCATCTATGTGCTTATAAGGTACAGATCGTTCAAGCTCTTCCGCTGATGACTGATCTCGCCGTGCTGCATTTGCGACGGAGATGTTGCAATGCTTAGCTCCTGATAGTAGTGATTATCTGCACCGTGTCTGTTTCTCAGATGGTGCCACATTCCACGTCTCTGGTATAGTATTATAGGCACAATGTGTAAATCAGAAAATGCCCATTATGTCATCGAACAACAAAGTAATTTCCCAAAAGTGAACGAATGGTGCTGCCTGATGCATGACAGAATCATCGGACCCTTCTTTTTTACAGAGCCCACGGTCACATGTAACGTGTGCCTGGATATTCTGGAACTTTTTGTAGCACTTCAGTTACATGCACTCCAGCCTTCGGTTATTTTCCAAGAAGATGGTGCCCCACCACATTGGTCAATAATTGTTCGTGAGTTCCTGAATGCCACATTTCCTGATAGATGGATCGACCGCGACGGTTCCATGAGATGGCCACCTCCATCGCCCGACATAACACCTCTAGATTTTTTTCTGTGGGGTTATGTGAAAGACCAAGTTTACTCTAGCAGTGTCCCGGATGTCGAGACGTTGAAGAGCAGAATAACGGACGTGATTGGTTCTGTCTCTGCTGCGATGTTAAACAAAACATGGCGTAAATAAATAAATACAATCGGTCTTTCCACGTTCCAGAAACACATAGCAACCGAAAAATTGTTTTTCAGCCGCCGCCGTGGAATTGAATCACGGAACTCTTGATATCTAGCCGAGCGTGTTAACTTTACACCACGATGGCCAACAATCCGCGGTGCCATGTTTATTTTTAAGTCAGCTTCTGACATCATAAATCCGTAAGATGGGCTCAGCTACTGAGACGTCTCCATCTGGTGGGCGTTAACGGCACTGGCTATATATATTATAGCAGTTAAATACAAAGGGCGAGATCCAAGGTGAAAATCCTCCAAATACGTGGCGTCAGTAAATAGATAAATACATCGCTCTTTCCACGTTCCAGAAACACATAGCAACCGAAAAATTGTTTTTCAGCCGCCGCCGTGGAATTGAACCACGGAACTCTCGATAACTAGCCGAGCGCGTTAACTTTACACTTTTTCGGTTTCTATGTGTTTCTGGAACGTGGAAAGAGTGATGTGGAGGATTTTCACTTTGGAAAACATGGCGTGAAATTGAATATCTTTTAGATGTCCTCCGGGCCACAAATGGCACCTATGTGGAGGTATAGTGACACTGGAAAAAAAACTTTACTTGTGCATCATCATTTTCGTTCAATCCCTTTCTTGTGCCTGTAATACATTTTTTATATTAACTTTTGGAAAGACTTTATGGACACCCTGTACAACAATTTTGGTTTCACGAAAAATATCCATCAACTCCAAAGAATTTGAATTATTAAAACGCTCGTAGAACCTAATTAATGATATGGAATTTAAAAATTTCTATAATTGAAAGTAAATACATTTTTGCTAAAGGGCCTCGAAGGTATTTTTTGCGGGGGAGCCGCGAGTTTTTCAGGTACGCCACTGGATAGTACTGTGAAATAGAAACACCACCTACACCTTCCTTTTAACACGAACCCTGGTCTGACTCGTAGTATGGGCCAGAAGCCTACGCCTCTGATCACTCGGTCATCGGGGTGGCACCAATGAGTTCGATCCCAAAACAGCAATCATACTAGTCATGCCCTTTTTGAAGCGACAAAACACTGAGCATCTTGATTTGTATTTACAGTAGATGTTCTTAAAAACACTTCAGTTCAAATTGATAAGGTGGTAATTATCGCAATGGGGGAGGATCATTATAAAATCAGAACTATGGCTTTCACACAGAGTGTTAGCTGGACTAAACGTTTTGGTCATTTCTAGTTCCACTCACCACCACCCAACAGTAACATCGATTGCAACAAAGAAACGGAGCTAACTCGGGAAATGGATTACATCATGTCATTCTGAGTGATGAAGTGCATTTTTGTTTGGGTGTCGATGATGAACGGATTCACGTGTAGAAACGTCATTGTTGCACAGCTGGGCGGTGAGCAATTCCACGGAGAACACAGTGAGAGTGGGAAAAGAAGAAGAATAGTAATGATGGGATTTCATCTTTACGATCCGTTCGCATCCCACAGTTCAATAGAATGAATCGCTCATAAGTCTACTGCATTTATTACAAAAGTTTATCAAGCTTAAAGTAATTTATCATAGATAATCTAAGACCGACCTTCCATGAGAAAGGCATATACAGTGTGCCATATGCAGCTGCAAATGAACAATATATCATTTTTTCTTATACAGAATTTAATTCACTGTGGACTTAATTTGCAACTAAATAAGTGGGGACGAATAAATTCATTACAGCACCAATAATTCATTAATACTACAATTCATCTTTCATTACACAAACTGAGGTTAATGTCACATACAGAGGTTGTGCAAAATAATGGAAACACCTGGAAACAATAGGTGTTACGCACCTAATATGGTGTGGCAGCACCTTTGGCATTTAAAATTGCTTGAATTCACCTTGGAATAGAAGCATACAAGTGCTGGCTGGTGGTAAGTGGTATGTTGTACCATTCTTCCTGCAGAAATTGCTCCAATTCCTTGGCAGACGCCGGAGGAGGATAACGGGATCGCACTCTGTTCTCCAAAACAGACCACAGTGGCTCAATGATGTTTAAGTCCGGTGATTGTGCAGGCCAGGGAAGGTGTGCAACTTCATCCTCATGTTCCTCAGACCATAATTGAACAGTTCGACTTCTGTGAATCGGGGCATTATCATCTCGAAAGGTGCAATACCCTGACGGAAACAATGTCTGCGCCACTGAATGCACATGGTCGGCCAAAAGAGTGACATAGTCACCGCTAGTGATCCGTCCGTGTAAGATGATAATGGGACCTGCTGCAAACCACGAGATCATGTCCCAAACCATTACGGAACCGCCCCCATGCTTCATTGTAGGAAGGAGATAGTCTGGATTGTAGGCTTCTTCGGGGTTTCTCCATACGTAAGCCCGTCCTGGGTGGGGAATATTGGGAAACTTGATTCATCGAAAAACAAGACATGTTTCCATTGATTCGTAGTCCCACGTTTTATGTTCCTGGCACCACTGCAGTCTCCTTTTCATATTCACCTGTGACACCAGGGGTTTTCCAATCGCAGCTCTGCCGTAAATATTATGCTTATGCAATTTCCTTCGCACGGTATGGATCTACACTGGGTTTTGGAGATGTGCATTAAGCTCAGCAGTCACTTTTGTCGCCGTGGTCATCCTCCTTGCGGTCACAATCCTCTTTAATGTCCTCCTGTCTCTCGCAGTGAGTTTGGTTTTCCTTCCAGAGTTGTGTCTCGCAGATGATGTTGTACCGTGAACATTGTATGCTGTCATGACCTTCGACACGGTACCTCTCTATAGCCTGAATACTTGTGCCACTATGGTTACCGACGCACCAAACAGACGGGCACCTACAATCTGCCCTCTTTAGAACTCCGACAGGTCACTGATTGTGTCTTCACCTGGAACGAAATTATGCAAACACCGGTTTACAATGCAATCACACAGCCCGCTTGAGAATATAAGCAACACGTTTTTGCAAAACAATTGTAGCTACATGTTCGATTTACTGAAACAGCAGCACATACCAAAGTCACTGTTTTTTTTTTTTTTTTTTTTTTTTTTTTTGATTGGAGGTTTATTGACCACCGTGAGCAACTCAATGGGCTATAAGCAGTCGCCCGTCCCTAATTTAGGGTCACTGGTTCCAGAGAAGGGAGAGAGCCAGTGCCGTAAGACAAACACAACATCCGTGCCTGACCGGGATTCGAACCCGGACCCCTTACGGACGAATGATCAGAGGCCAGCGCCTTAGACCACTGCGCCACCGGGGCGGCCCAAAGTCACTGTGCTCAGCGAGGTGTTTCCATTATTTTGGACAACCCTGTACATCGTTATCTGCGTAACTGAAAAAATGGATAATACATTCTTAAGACCGAGTTTGACCTTCATGATGTCGGCTCATGGTCATAAAACCCAGGCTTGTTAAAGTCAGGTGGAAAAATCATATTTTTATTTGATTAAGCTAAGCATGCACCACATACATTTCCCCCGTAATTCCCACTGCTGCGAGATTGTTCCGCTAAATGTTGCAACTGAAGGTGCAGTTTTTTGTTCGTTTTTTTTTTTTTTTTCAATAATTTCATGAAAAGAATTGGGAAGACTCCCTTTCTACTGGATTTCTTTTCTTATATTTTCCAGATCTTTCTGGTAGCTAGCTGCACGTCTTCGTATTATACACTGGTGTCCAAAACCTAAGGACGGACTGCATTTTTAGCTGTATATAAAACACAATACATAACCTCAGCTAAATGGAGAAATAATTACAAAGTTGAATCAAAATAAAGTGACCACCTACCTAATAATAGGAACAGCCATCCTTGGCTCGAATGTCTAAGGCGAGACAGCGTGGCATAGACGCACTGAGTTCCTGCAAGGCTGACCGAGGTACATGTGCTCATTCGTACTGCAGCAAAGCACGAAGGTGCTGGAGATGTCGAGGTTGTGTGTCGGCACGTCGACCTTGTCGATTCAAATAGTCTCTCAAGTGCTCTATGGGATTGTGGTCAAGCGATTTCGCCAATCACGGAAGAACGGAAACATTGCTGTCGTGTTCCTAGAACCAGTCACGCACCCCCTAGCGACGCCGCCGGGCGCATTGTCCTCTTGGTAGGCCACATCACTATCAGGGTAAAATCCAACATGAAGAGATGCATGTGGTCCGAGTGGACGGACGGGTAGCCTAGCCATTGGCGTTCTGGTACTTATCCAGTGGTACCAGCGGTCCCAGATCATACCACGAAAACATCCCCAAGACACGCACTATGCCACCGTCGGCCTTTACTTGACCGGCAAGGGTGTTCGAGTGTTGGTTCTCATGTGTCTAACCCCGTATCCGCAACCACCCGTCACTTCTGCGCAGTAGAAACCTCGATTCGTCTGGAGAAGGCAACCTTTCTCCACTCATCCACTGTCCAATGACGGCTATCCTGTGCGAACTGCAGGCGTCGTTGCCGATGGACCTGGGTTAACATGGGCGCCTTGACGCTCCAGCGACTCCAGAGACTCATGAGTAACAGGGTTCGCTCTACTGTTTTCGGGAACACGTACCTGGGTGTACCAGCATTCATTTGAGTGGTCACTTGCTGCACTCTCGCGCGTCGATTGCCGTTTACCAGTATACGGCGGCAACGTTCTCCTCTGGGATTGATGGCTATTGGAGCCAACGATCCGTTCTTGGTACACCCTTACTAGAGCACCTCGCGAACAGCCAACGAAATCTGCTGTTTCTGAGGAGCTTCCACCCTATGCGCGGTAGCCGATGATCTTTCCTTTTTTGAACATTCGTCAAATCACTAAATCTGCCTATTGTGCTCACGTAACGCATTATGGCCCATCTGTCCTGGCCGGTCGCTTATATCTCCGCGTGATCGACTTTGTCACGTGCACTCTACGAACCGCCTGGGCGGGTACACTGTGTTTCCGGGGGTGGTCATATTATTCTGATACGACCGTGTATATTGCCAGAATACGAACATATGCAATGACACAAAAATGCTTAATAAATGACGCACAAATTACACTGAACAGCAATTGAATTAGAGATACCTGTCTAGTAACGTGCAGCACCACCTTTCGCCCTGATGGCGGCGGCGATTCGTCTCGGCATGGACTCGACAAGACACCGGGAGCGTTGGGAAGCAATACGGATCCACGACCCCTGAACAAGCTCCCACAGTTCACGAAGACTTGATGGAAGGGGGTCATCTCTCTCGATGGCATCCCAGATGTGCTTGATGGGATTGAGCTCGGGTGACCTAGCTGGCCAAGGAAGCAAGGTCACGTCGGAGGAGTGTTCATCCAACCATTCGGATACAATTCGGGAGCTGCATTGTCTCGTTGCAGGATGAGGTCCCCAGTGGGATGTTGAAGACGCACAAACGGGAGCAAATGGTCTTCCAGGATATCCCGGTAACGTTGACCTGTGAGGGACGATGTCACACGTACCAGGGGACCCATTTCAGTCCACGTAAACAGTCCTCAGACAATAATGCCACCCCCACCAGCTTGAAGAGTACCCTGCTGGCAAGAAGGATCCATTGCTTCATGTGGTTTGCGCCGTACTCGTATCCTACCATCCGCATGTATCAACGTGAATCTCGACTCATCAGTCCAAGCAACATTTTCCCACATGTCTAGGGTCCAGTGGCGATGTTCCCGCGCCCATGCTAATCTTTGCACCCTGTGATGTGCGGTCAGCAGCGACACCCTCGTGGGACGAAGGCTTCTCTACCCCACAGTGAGGAGATGGTTCTGGATAATGTAACTGCTTACACGTTTTTGTGCACCAGCGTTAAATTGCCGAGTGATTTCTTGCACTGTGGCCCGTCAATCCGCTGTTACAATGCGAACTAGCCGACGATGACCCCGCTCATCCACACACTGTTGGCCACGGCACTTGGCTCTTGCAGGGATGGTTTTACCTTATTCGATGTGCTCACGGTGCACCCGTGACACAGTGGCTCGTGAAAATCCCAGTGCCTGCACTACTTCCGAGATGGAGTGACCCATTCGTCGGGCCCCGACAGCTTGCCCTCGATCAAATGCGCTTAAATCCTTCGTCTTACATATACTGCGTCTGACTCTTACTGATTCCCGTCGCATCACTCCTTATATTGTCGGATCGCTGCATACGTCATGTGGTTTCCGTTTACAGGGACGCCCACAGCGCCGCATTTGCATAACGCCAACTGTCTTTAATTCAATTGCTTTACAGTGTACACTGTTATCAGGGTTACAAATTTTCGAGGGATATGGTTGGAGAATGGATGTGCAGTGCTTACCAGTAACCAGACGGAGAGACATTTCACTATGCAATATGCCACCCAGAACTGCGATGCAGCTCTCACGACACCGTGGTCTACTGAGCACCAAGTGATCCAGGAGTTTCTGAGTCAAACTAGCCCACTCCTCCCTGAGTGCACGGATGAGGCCCTGCTTGTTTTCTGGAGGGTTTCCAGCACTAATGCATCTCCTCTTTGCGTCCCAGACGTGTTCGATGGGGTTGAGGTCTGGGTAGCTTGCTGATGCTTCGATGCGATGAATATCCTCCGTCTCCAGAAGCGTCTGCACAGCTTTCATACGATCAGGTGTCGCATTGCCATCCATGAACAGAGAGTCTTCATCTACAGCGCCCAGGAATAATCAAACGTGACGTAGAAAAACTTCGTTATAATATCGTTTGCCCGTCATAGTTCCATTTTCCAGTACCTGTAGCTCGATGCGTCCATTAATCGTGATGCAGCCCCACTCCATGACACTGGCACGGCCGTATCTGTATCTTTCCCGTACAATCTTGGGCTGGTACGTAGTGCCCCTTTTACGCAGAATCCGAGGACAGACTGAAACGGCCCTTTTCTGGGAAGAGTACATTGGTCTATTAATGACGTGCCTAATTTCTGGTGGATACGACGCCACTGTAGACGTGCGCTCTGTTGAACTCTGATTAGAGGAACGCAGACTACAGGCTTTCGGGCATATAGCCCTATATGTCACGGACGTTTTGCCACAGTTTGTCGGAATATCCCCCTTCACGTGCTGTAATAGAGACGACTCGCAAGCTGAGCGGCAGTGGTGCGGCAATTACGTTTTGCTGTTACCACTGAAAATCTGTCTTTTAGAGCTAGGGCGATCTCACATCATGCGCCTGGAACGTATTCTATTGGTTTAAAATCCAGCCCAAACCCTGGATATGACCTATGCGCGATTCCAAACACCCTGGTAACATCACTCACTCGGCGGCCTTCTTCGAATTTCCCTATAATTCCTCTTTGAGCGAAATCACCTACATGATGTCTTTGAGACGTAACGTAAATTACGCGTTCTTACAGTTATGCCTTCACGTTCAGATTTTCCTTCAAACACATGGCCCCCACCGCGCCCGTGTCTCTTTTATCTATTTGAGTGATACCACGTGAACCCTGTACATACGATTTAGTATTTTGCATGTGCACCGGTTTTCTACTGAACACTCCCAGTTATGCAAATTGCCACAAGCTGTTGCGTCTGATTTTGTGGCTGTAACCTTTGGAAATAGTGTTCGTCCTTAGGTTTTTGAAACCACTACATTATCCAGATCTTTCCAAGGGGTGTAAATGTCAAAAACTTTTATTCATTAACTCTGCTTCCGGGAAACGTATTGCAAAATTTCGTTTTTCCCTTAGCATAGCCTTTATTATGAAGAATAATTTTCTACTTTTCCATCATTCAAAATACTTCCGTTAGGGGGTGTAAAGTTATATCATGTTTTCCTCTATATCTCGTCTTCTAACTGTTCGATTTGAAATTTCTTTGTCTCTGATAACTTCCTTCGGCTATGAGAAACTTTTTGTCCAACATTTGCCAATTCTCGTAGCTCACTTTTCAGCCACTAGTGCAAAAAAGGTGTAGATTGATCCGATTGATTTCTTTTTTTTTTTTTTTTTACGAGTTCTGTTGACTGTGAATAACTTTGAGCATAATTTGTTAATTTTCGAAACAGATTTTTTAACCGCTAGTGGGGGAAAGTAACTGTTTCTGTTTTTAAATGTTTTATCGTTTGTAGGAATGCGTTTCTTTTGGTTTTGGTTTTTATATTTTTATTAATGGGTTCCATTAACTATGTATAACTTTGACATATTTTATTTGTATCGGACCAAAATACGTGTATCACCAAAAATTCAAAAGATTCAAAAGACGTGCTCATTACAACCAAAAATTCAAGATTCAAAAAACGTGCTCATGAAAACCAAAAATTCAAGTTTCAAAAGACGTGCTCATTACAACCAAAAATTCAAAAGATTCAAAAGACGTGCTCATTACAACCAAAGATTTAAAAGACGTGCTCATTACTACCAAAGATTCAAAAGACGTGCTCATTACAACCAAAGATTTAAAAGACGTGCTCATTACTGCCAAAGATTCAAAAGACGTGCTCATTACAACGAAAGATTCAAGATTCAAAAGACGTGCTCCTTACAACCAAAAATTCAAGATTCAAATAACGTGCTCATTACAACGAAAAATTCAAAAGACGTGCTCATTACAACCAAAAATTCTAAAGATTAAAAAGACGTGCTCATTACAACCAAAAATTCTAAAGATTAAAAAGACGTGCTCATTACAACCAAAAATTCTAAAGATTAAAAAGACGTGCTCATTGCAACCAAAGATTTAAAAGACGTGCTCATTACTACCAAAGATTCAAAAGACGTGCTCATTACAACGAAAGATTCAAGATTCAAAAGACGTGCTCATTACAACCAAAAATTCAAGATTCAAAAGACGTGCTCATTACAACGAAAAATTCAAAAGACGTGGTCATTACAACCAAAAATTCAAAAGATTCAAAAGACGTGCTCATTACAACCAAAGATTTAAAAGACGTGCTCATTACTACCAAAGATTCAAAAGACGTGCTCATTACAACGAAAGATTCAAAAAACGTACTCATTACAACGAAAATTTCAAATAATTCAAAAGACGTGCTCATTACAACCAAAAATTTAAAGGATTCAAAAGACGTGCTTATTACTACCAAATATTTGCTGTCATATCTCTTGCTTACTGCATGTGATCACATTATTCGGCCAATATGGACAAAGATAACATTTTAGTGATCTCCTGTTAATATAGTGTTTACAGGAGATACGTTTTTTTAAACATATAATAAGATATCACTGAAGTTCTTTGGGCTCAAACTTCACGCCTGAAAATAATCGCCGAAGTGATTTCTTCGTTCGTTAAAAAATCAATTATTTCCTGGTTCATGAAAGTTATTGCGCTTTCTGCTATTAGTGACTGCCATAAGATCAAACTATTGAACTACAACAACAGACATATGGTTACTACCTCATCATCTGCCAAAAAATGACGGAAAGAAGGCATGATATTAAGGCATATTGACTGCAAAGATATATGTTACAAGCACGCAGAAGGAATGCTATGATCGGCGAAATATCTCAAGAAATGGTACCGTAGTTTTACGCTCATCACGCTCTTGTTATCTCGCTTTGAACCAGAAAACACATTCCTTTTTCCACATTTTGTGTGCATCTTCTTTTGTACCAATTGTGAGGTATATCTCTAATTTAACCTTCCTTTTGATTTTGTGTTTTACATACATTGTGTTACTTCTCAGGTAGATTTTTCCTTCTGAACGGCACATCATTTCCTCGAATTTCTTTATACCTTTTTGGCAACATAGTGGGTCAAAGTTAAATAAAAACTACGTCGAGGGTAGAGAGAGAGAGAGAGAGAGAGAGAGAGAGAGAGAAAGAGAGTGGTACGATCGTGAGTATGTTAACTTGATTCTACAAAAAGCGCAAAGTTAACATGGGTTGGCATGTTAAATTGATTCTACAAAAACGCAAAGTCTATGTATGAGTATTGTTGTACATTACTGATGCCATAGCAAAGTTTCTACATTTGTGTGAGTTCTACAATGGGAAGGAGAAAAGCTTCTGGAATTTTAACGTAAATTGCTCCCATTTATACGAACCCTAGTCGTACTTTATTTATTTAGGTTTAAGTGACTGTGCTATTTAAACATACAATCTGCAAAGCCAATCCTTAAAGCATCAAATGAACATACACACAATTTTACTTAGAACCACGAATATTTCATGATACAAGGAGTTGCCGATCTCTAATATAGAGCCACTAGTTCCAGGGAAGGTGTACCACCAGAGCCGAAGTTTAATCCCGAACCCAGAAGTGCAGAAATTACTGAAAAGGAACGTATACGGTACAAACACTCAAAAGAAATAAAATGGTGGCACTGATGCTTAAGGTGTGTGAAAACACAAATTTGTTCGTGACGGTGATCGAACCCAAGTCCCCCTCACTCGGGAGTAAGTTGCTCTCCCAACTGAGCTGCAGATTTATCGTCTTAACACGTGATTCACCTCTGTAATACGTCACATCATCTCCCTCTTATTTCTTTTCTTTTTTTTTTTTTTTTTTTAAACGAGGTTGGAATTATTTCATTAATCCCAGACGATATGTGGAACAAGCATCACATATTTTTCGAAGAAGTCAACGGCCTGTAAATCCCTTTTTACGTTCGGGTGCCAATGTAAACACAAATTTGTCCTTGACGAAGATCGAAATCGCGCCCCCTCACTCCGAAGTAAGTTGCTCTCCCAACTAAGCTACACTGACTGAATGTACCGATGCAGATTTGTCGTCTTGACACGTGATTCCTATCTGTAGTACGTCACAGGTGATGGTAACATATTTTCATGCATTGTTTTATTGAGGGCACGGAAATTTCCATAATGCGTTATCTCTATTGTTTTTCATCTGTATTCGATTCTTTGGACTCGTAAATATATTTTGGTCATTCTCGGAGGCTCCGCTTTACTTCGCACATGGCAAGCAGGCAACAAAATGTGCGTGGAACTCCTGAGGATTACGACGATAAGTGGAGCACAGGCAGGAAAAGTTTCTTTTCTTCACCTACTGCTGAAAAGCATGAGCGGGGTTTAGCCACGATGGGATAGCAGTGAAGTAAAAATAATCTGTCGTAAGACAAATTACTTTTGCCTGGCTGATGACCGATTGCTTCGACAGTAATCCTTCTCACAGCAAGAGGAACCACAAGATCAGACACTTGCTACATGCTTGTGATCGAATGATCATCGGAGCGAATCAACTTTTCTGGGAATTATGACACCCTATCACATTCGCCCTCAACCATCGATTTTTATGCCGTAGGAAGTGCGTGTGAATTTCGAATTAACTGGAGTAAAACGCATTTAATTCCCACTAAAAATTCATGTCGTATTTCCCCTCTCTTTCTTTAGCATGTTACCTACGAAACGAATGTCTGGTATGGAATAATCTGTAGCAGCAAATGTAATACCTTTGTCTTTGAGATTTCATACACACTTTTATACATTTTCTTTGTATATTCACCTTCTTTCGGAGTTCTTTATAGATTATGCAATGTGAAAGAATGTGGTGTGAATACACAGAAAATTTCTGAAATTAACGTTCAGGAAAGTTGCGGGTAAATTGGCGGAATTTCCGTTTCTAAAAGTTCTCGGGGGTTTTTTTAACTTCCGCAGGGGCCGCGGGTGGCCTAGTGGTCAGCGTTTGTGACTGCCATGGAGATAACTTCATTTTCGATCCTGGGCAGGTACGAACGTTCGAACCACTAAACACCCGCTGTGAGTCGGATGGGCACGTTAAGCCGTCGGACCCCGGGTACTGACATTCCCCTCCACCCGGTAATCAATAAGGGCGTCTTCCTCCCCATGATCTATTAAATTCCGTATTTTCACAGATTTTCCGTAGTCAGGAATTCCGTCTATTTCAGAAAAGCCCGTTACAAGTTTTTCCGTATTTAGACAGAATTTCGCAAAATCCAACTCACTGAATTTTTCAACCTTTACGCGAGAGAATCCTTTTGAGCCGCTGGTGGAGATCGAGCCCAAGTCGTTTTGGTTGAAGTCACGCGTCTTAACCACTGAGCCAGAAAGTTACAGAAATCAAGTTCGCGTTCAAGGTAAAACTAATTGGGCAACGGTGAATTTTTTCGTTAATTTTTCTATTGGAGATTATTTTTTTAATATGTTTATAATTTATTTTCGTTATACAAATTACCTATTTTTTCTCCGTGATTTTTCGAAGTTACAGATTGATTTGGAGTTCGAGATATTTTACAAACTGACAATAACTCTCAATTATCTTTAAGGGAAAGTGCAGTCTACTGTTTTATAATATTATTTTAAAAAATGTCTAAATATAAAATATACTCTTGATAGGTGTATAGCTTTTCTCTGAACCCTTTAAGCGGCCGATGTATCTGAACCAAATGGTGCCCAAAACCGTCTGCCCTCTTCAAACAGAACTGTTGACATAGTGGCCTGGTTTTACGAAAGCTATGGCAAAACTATTCCTTTCCCTCTCACATCTCAGCAGAACTGACTAAATATCTGTCACTGTTGGTGAGCGCTCCCTTATGGTATTTAGTCTTATAGTCTAATTCTCCTGTAGAGATTTATTCTCTGCTCCTTAACCCAACGAATGATTGGTAAGGGTGTCTCCCTGGCACGGACATCATGTCACTGGGTAGAGGCAACTTACTGAAATATCGTTTCTCTCATTTCTTATGTTCTTCCCATTTCTGTAGCATTTTCGGAAGAAAAAGATAATGTGACAGGAAGGGTTCAGAAAACTCATTCCCCGTAAATGACCACTTTGAATGGCAAACTAAGGGAAAAGCAACGCTTTCTGGTGTGCAGGTTCTCCCGTTCATGTCGAGTTCGGCACACTTGTTAGACGGCAAATATATATATTCGTTCCAGTGGATTTCAAACCATTTTCCAAACACGAGTTAATTCGTTTCAGCCCGTTAAAGGGTTAAGAACAGACTAATACTACTTAGACATCGTACAATCTCATGTACAATAAGTTAAGTACCCTGTCTCTTACGGTAACACAATATACACAGTCGCATCAAAATAATATAACCATCCCCAGTATTTTTTTAATTTGTGGTTTAACGACCGCCGTGAGCAACTCAATGGGCTATAAGCAGTCGTCCATTCCTAATTTAGGGTCACTGGTTCCAGGAAAGGTAGAGAGCCAGTGGCGTAAGACAAACACAACATCCATGCATCACCGGGATTCGCACCCGGACCCATTTCAGACGAATGATCAGAAGCCATCGCTTAGACCACTGCGCCACTGTAGCGGGCCCCTGGTGTCAGAGTGTGCCCGCCCAGGAGCGTCACAGCGTGCACGTGACTAAGTCTACCACACGCTGAGATGGACAGATGAGCCACAGTGCATTACGTGAGCAAAATAGACAGAGATAGTGATTTGACGGACGTTCAGAAAGGAATGATCATCGGCAACCGTCCCAAGTGTGCAAGCATCTCAGAACCAGCAGACTTCGTGGGCGGTTCGCGAAGTGCTGTAGTAAAGGTGTACATGGACCGCTGACACAACGAGTACCTCTTGACGTCATAATTGTGGAGTTCCAAAAGCCATCTAGCACAGAGGAGAACGTCGCCTCCGTCGAACGGTAAAAGGCAATCGATGCGCAACAGTGCAGCTATTCACCACGCAATTGGGTCTCCGAAGTCGACGCTGCGTCAAGGTGCCAAGCTACCGTCATTGGGCAGTGGAAGAGTGGGAAAAGGTTGCCTTCTCAAAGAAATCGAAGTTTCTAACTCTACAGAAGTGCCAGGCGGTGGCGGGTACCGCGTCAGACACACGAGCACAAACATCCGGACACGCTTATCGGTCAAGTACAGACCGGTGGGGGCAGTGTGCATATTTGGGGGATGTTTTCCTGGTATGATCTGGGACCGCTGGTACCACTGGATGGGTCTCCGAACTCCAATGGCTACTTCTCCATCCTCGCCAACTACATGCATCCCTTCATGTTGGACGTTTTACCCTAGTAGTGATGGTGTCCATCAACAGGACATTACACCCTGCCATGTCTGTAAGGGGGTGAGTGACTGGTTCCAGGAACACGACAGTTATGTCTACGTTCCCCATTGGCCAGAGAAATCGCCCGACCTCAATCGCATAGATCACTTGTGGGACTATTTTGATCGACAGATTCGACGTGCCGACCCACAACCACGTCACCTCCGTGCTCTGCTGCAGTCCTAATGGGTACGTGTGCCTCAGGCAACCTTCCAGGGTCTCATTACGTCCATGCCACGCCGTCTTGCCACTATCCCCCGGGCATAGGGTGATTATTCCCAGTATTAGGTAGGCGGTCATATTATTCTGATACGATTGTGTATAATACACTGCTGGCCACCCAAAATGCAACACCAAGAAAGATAGCAAAGCCGGATTTACTGGACACATAACAACAGATACAAAGATGAAACGATTGAGCTTACAGGCCCGTGCGACTTGCGCAACACGCAGACATCAATAGTTCGTGTGTCCCCCATGGCTGGCAATAACGGCCGCTACAGGCCGCGGCATCGAACGAAAGAGGCTTTGGATGTGGGCTTGGGGTATGTCGGTCCAGGCTGCTTCCACACGTTGCCACAGTTCTTCAGTCGTAGCCACGGGTGGTGCTGGCGGGGCCACTCCGTTGCCGATCAGCGACCAGACGTCTTCGATGGGTGACATATCGGGAGAACACACAAGCCACGGCAGCAGTGACACCTGGTGGGCCGTGAAAAATTGTTGCACAATGCATGTCACGTATTGACATCCTGTTAAAACGTGGCCGCTGGCAGGTTCAGAAGGTAAGGGAGGACTACAGGCTCCAAAACGTCGGAGATGGTGCGGTGGCTGTTGAGTGTACCGGCGATGCGTACCAGAGGGGTGCGGGTGTCATATTCAATTGTGCCCCAAACCATAACGCCAGGCGACGGAACGGTATGGCGATGCATAATGCAGGCGTCATACAGTCTTTCGCCGCGGTGCCGCCACACGCGGATCCGACCCTCGTGGTGTTGCAGGCAGAAGCGGGATTCGTCGGAGAAGACAATGTCGTGCCATTCCGTAGTCCAGGTGCGGCGTTCAACTGCCCACTGCAGCAGCACCCGCCGGTGGTGTAACGTCAATGGTAATCGGAGCAGTGGGCGCCGTGCGACAAGTCCCTGCTCCTGCAGACGACGTCGAACGGTACGTGCTGACACAGGTTGTTGCGCAACACACCCTAATTCCTGCGCTAACGTTGGTGATGTGGCAGTGTGAGCCGTCAATGCCCGCCGCACAACATGCCGGTCCTCTCGTTCAGTGGTATGCTGCGGCTGCGGCAATCGCATACGTCGGTCCGTCCGTCCCTCCTGCACCCACCGAATCCATACTCCCCTCACTGTGGCTGAATGACGTCCCACACGGGCGCCGATGTCTCGGTACGACAAACCGCTGTCGCGATAAGCCACTAATCGTCCTCTGTCGAACTCCAAAAAGTGCTGGAATTACTGCCTTATTCTGCGACGAGGCACCAGGAAGCTTCCCACGCACAGGTCCGGCAGCACAACACACTGCTACTACTTAAACCCCGCCTTCTGTGCACCCTTCGTACATAGCAGAGATCACCCTGTACTATAAAACGGTAATTTGCTGTCAATATGACAATGGAATTGTGGATTCTATTTCGGTCTCGGTGGCGTGCCAGGCGCACATGGTTTGCATATGCCTTGCAATGCTAATCGTTTGCATGTCCTCTCGCGGGAGACGCATGCTGCTATTCTCAGGCCAATCGGATGCTTCCTCCTTGGTGTTGCATTTTGATGGCCAGCATTGTAGTTGGTGCACAAAATCGGGAACAGGAGAAGAAATATCCTGTGCCACAGTAACCAGAATTCATGCGATATACTACTCGTAATATCTGATCTCGCTATAGAACATCAAAATCAAATGCTTCGACGCCGCCTATGTGAGGCAGTGTTTTAAGCAATGGCTTTTGATAATTAGTCCGAGATGATCCATGTTTAATTCCCTGCGAGGCATGGATGTTGTGTTTGCCTTACGGTACTGGCTCTCTCTCTCTTCCCTGGAGTCACTGATACTACATTAGAGACGGACGGGCGACTTCTTATAGCTCATTGAGTTGCTTACTGTGGTCGTTAAGCCTCAAATCAAAAAATAAAATATTTGGAGTATGCAAAACGTTTCCTCCTTTTTAAGGAGAAAGGAGAGAGGAACAATCAGGAAACCAGAACACATTTATTCAAAGAAATATTGGTCGTTAGTATCTATGACATTTTGCCATTTTTCAGGCAGCAAATGAATGCCTGTGTGATAGAAGGACTCGGTTTTTGAGCAGAAGAACGCAGTGACAAAATTTTCCACCTCTGGAACTGTGGTGAACCGCTCTTGGGCTAGGGCAAGTCTGAGGGTGCAATGCCCTGGGAGTAAGCCTGGTGCGGTAAATCCTTCTAGTGTAACTGTTCAAGGGTTGATTTCTTGGTGGCAACGACATGTGGTCTGGCATTATCGTGTAACAGGATGACTGGGTGGCGTCCTTTACCTGTCCATGGGCGTTTCTGCTCGATTGCGGCTTTCAGTTTCATCAACTGATCGCTATATCGTTGTGCAATGATTGTTTCGCCCGGTTTCAACAGTTCGAAGTACAGCACTCCGTGCACATCCCACCACACACAACAGTACCTTTTTCCCCTGGGTATCCTGTTTCGCAGTGGATGTTGATGGCTGGCCTGGGTCGACCCAGGATATGTTGCGTACGGGAATGTCGCAATAGACCCATTTTTCATCCCCGGTGACAACCTTTCACAAGACATTCTTCCCTTGAAACCTCTTCAGCAACGACATGCAGATGCCCAATCGTTGAACAATATTACCCTCTGTTAAAGTATGAGGAATACACTTACCAATCTTTTGGATCTTTTCCAAGGTCTGTAGACGCCGTACCACCGTCGATTGAGACACGTTCAAACGTTTCGCCAGTTGCATGGTCGATTGTGCGGCATTTTCTTGCAACAGTGGTTCTAGCTCCTCGTCTGCTAGTTCCTGCGGTCTACCTGCACATGGCTTGTCTTCCAAGCTTAAATCACTTTTCTTAAACCTGGCAAACCGTTCTCGACACGTCCGCTCACCCTTAACTGTTTCGCCATACGCCTGTCATATTGAACCGTGTGCTTCACTCGCACTTTTCCCTAAATTAAACATGAATAACAAATAGTGCCGCGAATGAACTTTATCAACCGCCATGCTTGGCTTCATGTACGAACTGACAGCATGGATTGCCGGCGGATTAGGTCCGTACAGCTCCCACTAGCGGGAGCGGAGGAAACTTTTGCGTAGCCCTAATACTTCGATAGACTATTGAAATTCAACAGTGAATCAAACCCCTAAGTATTCCCATGAATCTCTCCCATTAACGGAAATGTTTCGTCATATGAATACGGAATAATGAGAACGGAGTTTTTTCCATTTATACAGTATAAAAAAGGAATTGCCGAAAGGTTTCTGAAAATTCAGAATTTTCCGTTAACACGTCTTGAAAAACGATAATTTGCTGTCAATATGAGAATGAAATTGTGGATTCCATTTCGGTTGTTCTATTATGAATCAGTCCTTCACATTCAAAATATCCCAATGAGTGAAATGAGGAGTCCGGTGGATGGTCCGTTCGTCAGCGGGTTCATCGAATGATCAGTTCAGTAGCGAGTTCATAGAATGATCAGTTCAGTAGTGAGTTCATAGAATGATCAGTTCAGTAGCGAGTTCATAGAATGATCAGTTTAGTAGCGAGTTCATAGAATGATCAGTTCAGTTCAGAATGATCAGTTCAGTAGCGAGGGAATCATCGAATGATCAGTTCAGTAGCGAGTTCATAGAATGATCAGTTCAGTAGCGAGTTCAGAATGATCAGTTTAGTAGCGAGTTCATAGAATGATCAGTTCAGTAGCGAGTTCATAGAATGATCAGTTTAGTAGCGAGTTCATAGAATGATCAGTTCAGTAGCGAGTTCATAGAATGATCAGTTCAGTAGCGAGTTCATAGAATGATCAGTTTAGTAGCGAGTTCATAGAATGATCAGTTCAGTAGCGAGTTCATAGAATGATCAGTTCAGTAGCGAGTACATAGAATGATCAGTTTAGTAGCGAGTTCATAGAATGATCAGTTCAGTAGCGAGTTCATAGAATGATCAGTTCAGTAGCGAGTTCATAGAATGATCAGTTTAGTAGCGAGTTCATAGAATGATCAGTTCAGTAGCGAGTTCATAGAATGATCAGTTCAGTAGCGAGTTCATAGAATGATCAGTTTAGTAGCGAGTTCATAGAATGATCAGTTCAGTAGCGAGTTCATAGAATGATCAGTTCAGTAGCGAGTTCATAGAATGATCAGTTCAGTAGCGAGTTCATAGAATGATCAGTTTAGTAGCGAGTTCATAGAATGATCAGTTCAGTAGCGAGTTCATGGGATGAGGTTCCGCTGCTCTCACGTAAGATTTTAGGGCAACAATGTGCCAGGTGCAGTGTTGAAATAAATCCATGCAACCAATTATCTAGCAACTTATCTGTACCACAGTACAGGGTGATCACTTCTATGTACTGTACCACAGTACAGGGTGATCTCTGCTATGTACGAAGATATTTTAAAGAATGACCTCAGGCACTCTAAACATTCTCTATAGCCTGATGACCGCAGCCATCAGGGAAATTCCTTTACCATCCTTCCACTTGAAGCGAAAAGAAGAGAGTGCCCGCGAAATTTCTGAGCCCCTGGTCCGAAATGTGATTTTACCCAGTTTCCTCGCCTTCAGCCAATCCCGTCAGTGCATTTTCGGCAGGATGCATACTCCGGGGGTCTCATAACTCACCGAAGCTGTCACGTCGTTCAGGACGTCCCGTAACTAGGCAAGAAGAAGGCTTTTTCGACACGTCTCTCTCTCCTTCTCTCTCTCTCTCTCTCTCTCTCTCTCTCTCTCTCTCTCTCCTCAAAAGAGATTCCTCGCTCCTCATTACGCAACATGGCGTCTGACTCCTGTCTTTTTCGAAACTGACCTTTCCAACTCACTCTTAGACGCGGGTTGCATTTCACTTCTCCACACGTGCCATGGTGCATTGTCCTTTTGGAGATACACAGCGCGAATGTTGGCTCTGTGACATAATGCATTATTCTTCTGCAGGTACAAATCATACTTTGAGTGCAGAATGATTGTGGTTAGACACATTTGATCCGCGGCGATATTTAAATACGCTTGAACATTTAAGCGTTGGCACACTCAAATCACTAGGTTAAAGACTCTCTAGAAAACATGTCCCACAACATCACACTGCCTCTTTCATCCCAGAGCATTGTGATTATGCAAGAGGTATTTATGGTCCTGTGCTTTTCTCTCCAAATTCTCACTTGTTCATCAGTATGGTTAGTACCAAACCCGATTCGTCAGGGAACATGACCATTTTCCAGTCATTTAAGTCCTACGCTAGTTGTTCCTTAACACACTGGAGACGTTTCATCTTGCTCTTTAGAGGCAGCAATGATGTATTCCCTTGTGCTGTTTTGACACCGACAGTGCAATGTATGACGCAATATGCCACGGAACACCTTTTGGTATCGTCCCTCATTCAAATCCCAGGTTACGGCTCACTGTTGCACATCTGTTATCTCGTGCAATCCTCCTCTTACTCCACAGGTCAATAGCTCGCTACTGAATTTTTGCTGCGTCATCCACTCTCCATATATTCTCACTACTGCTTCTATTTCACATTCCGCAGGTGGAATATCACGAAAATACATGCGCCCTTACATTCCGAAAATACGAAAGTGTAAATAGGATTCAACAACTGACATTTTGAATATATGTTTCTTTTAAATTTCTCACGGATGCCTATTTGAGGTTTTTTGTAGCTAAAGAGTTGGGAATTAAGGCTTGTGTGTCTTTGTGTTTTACTCCCGAGAACATTCCGAAAAGAGTGGTTATTGGAATTTCAGAAGTTGTCCTTTTTTTTTTTTAAACGTTTTCCAGTTCTGGAATAAATTAAACTCTTCAGTTTCTCAAAACATAATTCTGCCCCGCTAATTTGTGAAACATTCTTACAACAGAACTTGAAAAGTTTAGGATGATCGTTTACTCCAAAAACACGGCTGCTTTACGAAAAAAAAAAGAAATTCAAAATATTATATCAGCCAAAGCTGATATACACAGTCTCGAATCCTTTTCATAAGGAATAACCATGTGATAAAAGTATAACAATTTGGAGAATGTAAAACTGTAGAGAAAGAATGTAATATTAAGGGAGCTATAAAAGACAATTTGTCTCAGTAAGAATGATATGAATTGTGTTCAGCTGTACAGTTGTCAAAGCACTCGGATGAAAAGTTATGCAATTAAAATTCTCTTTCTTAAAATGAAACTCATTTCTGAGGAATCTGTATAATTTTAATTAACCGAACTTCCCTCATTCCATTTTGAGTCCATGATTCCCCTCTGAAAAGTTCCCTCTTTTAAGGAGTAGCGTAAATGCGCATCTACTTCTTAACGGCGGGACATTGAAAACCCTCTGTTAACAAACAGAATCGTTCGTAAGTTGCGCTTCGTAAAGTAAAACTCAAAAGGAACGGCAATTCCGACATTAACATATAAAAGCAAAATGAAGACGTTTGACAAGAAGGCATCTTAAAAGAGGCATTTTACGTGCAGTGGTCCGTTTTGGAATATCATTTGTGGTCTGTTTTGTGGTTCACATTTGAATATCATTTTGTGGGCAGTGGTCCATTTTGGGAATACAAGGAATACCATCCATTTGCAATTAAAGGCAGCTTGCTGGACCATAGAAAAAAATTGTTAACGGGAAACACGTGCATGAACCTTCTATAAGACACATAAAAATATAATTTTAAAAACTCACAAAATCTGGCGCATACTACACTGATGTGCAAAAATTAAGGACGAAGAGGAGAAATTTGCATAACAGCGGAACGAGCAGGCAGAACGGACCGAAAGACCACTCAGGAGATAGAGTAGAGTCCGGTACGGTAGGGCATGCGCACATATGCAGCATGACGTAGATTTGAGGGGAGTGTCGGAAGGGTATAAAGCACACAGGCGGTGCACGCTCAGCAATTCGGTGAAAGCTATTGCACGGTGTACATCGGTTTGAACGAAGTCGAGTTGCTGCCACCGTGTGATATGGCCAACAGGCAATCCAGTAGACGACATCTGGATGACTTTACCCGAGGTAGCGTCATTGGGAAGTTGGAAGAAGGTCGAAGTGTGACTAGTGTGGCCGAGGAGTTCGGGATCGCTGACAGCATCGTTTCAGAAGCTTATAGAGCATTTCAAACGACAGGAACAACTGTCCGAGAGTTTAGCAGTGGTCGTCCACGAGCAACCATGGTGGCGGACGACCGGTATATTGTCCTACAGGCGAGAAGAGAAAGACGGCAGACAGCGGAAGAAATGGCAAGACACATGCAACAAACAACTGGACGTCCATTATCGCGTTTTACCGTAGCCAGGAGGCTGCACAAAGGTGGTCTATTTGCACAACGACCAGTACGGTGTGTGGTGTAGACGAACTTTTTGGTTCTTCGCAGAAATCAGTGGTTTCCGTATAGGACTCTTCGGACCGCATGACTTTTTTCCAGTGTCCAGCCACGGTGTTCTTGACACCATTGTAAACGAACTTTCCGGCTCTTCGCAGAAAACAGTGGTTTCCGTATAGGATTCGTCGTACCACATGACTTTCTTCCAGTGTCCAGTCATGGTGTTCCTGACACCACTGTGGACGAACTTTCTGGTTCTTCGAAGAAATCAGTGGTTTCCGTATAGGACTCTTTGGACCACGTGACTTTTTCCAGTGTCCAGCCACGGTGTTCTTGACACCACTGTAGACGAACTTTCTGGTTCTTCGCAGAAATCAGTGGTTTCTGTATAGGACTCGTCGGACCACATGACTCTTTTCTGGTGTCCAGCCACGGTGTTCTTGACACCACTGTAGACGAACTTTCCGGCTTTTCGTAGAAAAAAGTGGTTTCCGTATAGGACTCGTCGTACCACATGACTTTCTTCCAGTGCCCAGTCATGGTGTTCCTGACACCACACTGTGGACGACCTTTCTGGTTCTTCGAAGAAATCAGTAGTTTCCGTATAGGACTCTTTGGACCACGTGACTTTTTTCCAGTGTCCAGCCACGGTGTTCTTGACACCACTGTAGACGAACTTTCTGGTTCTTCGCAGAAATCAGTGGTTTCCGTATAGGACTCTTTGGACCACGTGACTTTTTTCCAGTGTCCAGTCACGGTGTTCTTGACACCCCTGTAGACGAACTTTCTAGTTCTTCGTACAAATCAGTGGCTCCCGTACCGGCATGAGACTGCCAGTACCCATCTCCTTCAATTACCTGCACATATTTTGCTGAGATCTGTGTCAGGAAGAGTATCCATTGAATGTTTCGGTCAATTACTGCACAGAGGATGTCCGGTTTCTCCGTACAAGCCCTCTCAGATGACGGTGAACTCGTTCCTGGTAGACTGTCGTCGCGCCACTTTTACGTCTCCTAGACTAAGTAATGTTGGTTATTTTTCCACTGATTGAAGAGTCGAGATATCTCGCCTATTGAGAATTGGGTCTGTTTTCAGCATCGTCGCCTCATCCAGACTGCCACCCATGATATGCCCTGTATCGAACTCCGAAAGATCTTAGTTTTTTCCCTTTGTTATCAACACAACTGATGAGCCAAAGTCTGAAATAGTTGCATAGATCACGCGGTCACGTATTTTGCATGTAGGCTGCGTACGTGACCTTTACGTACATCCGCAAAAAGGTATCTAATTCAGTTGTCAGTGTGTGTAGCATTTAGATGTATTGTATGAGCAGAGCTATATTCAATTAGCAAAGAGACTTTGTATGAGCAGATTGCATTCAGAATTGAGAGCGATATTTTACACAAACGTATCAGAATAACATGGCCACCTACCTAATAATGGGAATAACCACCCTTGGCCCGGATGACAGCGGGGAGACGACGTGGCATGGACGGAATGAGGCACTGGAAGGTTGCCCGAGGCACACGTGTTCATTCAGACTGCAGCATATCACTGAGGTCCCGCAGATGATGTGATTGTGGGTCGGTATGTCGAACTTGTCGATCCAAATAGTCCCACAAGTGGTCTACAGATTGAGGTTGGGCGATTTCGCCAGCCAAGGAAGAACGGAGACATCGCTGTCGTGTTCCTTATAACGTAAATGTCTTTTCGTACTTCTACGTTATGTTAAAACATCACCATACTATGATATAATTCCTAAATTAAACCATAACGGCCAGACAAAACATTTAGAAAGCAGAAGTCAAACTTACGGAAAAGATGCTTTATTTCTCGATGTAGCACTTCCATAACAAATCGGTATCAACATTAAACGCACCACACACCAACAACGCTACGTTCCACATTAATCGCTCTCCAACACAACGCTCCCCAAGCAACAATTTACTCGTAGTTTATATCTCGTTCTTATCAAACCAGGCATACGTCACGTTCATTCAACCTCAGTTATGTTGCCAACAGTATTCGTTTGAGAGAAAAGATATCACGTTAAGTTTGAAGTATAACTGAGAACAAACTCAAGATTTACATAGGGAAAGAAACTAAAAAGGAAACTTAATTTAGAATATACGTCACATCCTGGAACCAGTCACGCACCCCCTTAGCGACATGGCAGGGCGCATTGTTCTACTGGTAGACAACATCACCACCAGGGTAAACGTCCACATGTAGGGATGCATGTGGTCAGCGAGAATGGGCAGGTAGTCATTGGCGTTCAGGGACCCATCCAGTGGTTTCAACGGTCCCAGGTAAACATCTCCCAGACATATACACTGCCACCGCAGGCCTATACTTGACCGAGAAGGGTGTCAGGGTATTGGTTCTCGTGTGTCTGGCTCTGTATCCGCCATCACCCGTCACTTCTGCAGAGTACAAACCTCGATTCGACGGAGAAGGCAACCTTTTCCCACTCTTCCACTGTCTAATGACGGTAGTCTCATGCGAACTGCAGGCGTCGTTGCCGATGGGCCTGGGTTAACATGGGCACTTGGGCGCAGCGTCGACTTCGGAGACCTTTGCGTAACAGGGTTTGCGCTGCTGTTATCGGGGGGCACATACCTAAGTGCTCCAGCGTTCATTTGCGCGCTCAAATGCTGCACAGTTTTGCGTCGATTGCCCTTTACCAGTCGACAGAGGTGAGTTTCTTCTCTGGGGTCGATGGCCTTTGGGGATTCGCAATTATGACGTCCCGAGGTACTCGGTATGCCAGCGGTCCATTATTAGTACACCCTTACTACTGCAGCTCGCGAACAGCCCATGAAGTCTGCTGTTTCTGAGATGCTTCCCTCCTTAGCGCGGTAGCCGATGATCATTAATTTTTGAACGTCTATCAAATCACTACCTCTGACCATTGTGCTCACGTAACGCACTATGGCTCATCTTTCCTGGCCGGCCGCTTATGTCTCCATGTGGCCAACCTTGTCACGTGCACTCTGTAACGCGCCTGGGTGGGTACACTGTGATTCCGGGGGTGGTCATATTATTCTGATACTACCGTGTATATTGAGAACGTTACCATTTTAAGCTATCTAATGAGCGAAGCCATGTTCTTAATACGCGGTACAATATGAAGTCTGTTCGTCTGTTTGATGTTAACGACGTATTTATGGAAAGATTGGCGTGCTGCCTAATACAATAAAGTGTGGAGTTGGATTTCTTTAAGTATTGTCTAATAGCTTACCATGACAATTGCTCTGAAAGGAGTGTATATTCGTGCTTAATTAAGATTTAACTCTAAATAGCGGAATTAAGAGTTTGGAGTAATCTGGCAAAGTAAAATTTAAGTCACCAAGTAGAAGGCTAAGACTTTTTCTTTCTTTCTTTTATTGGAGGTTTAACGACCACCGTGAGCAACTCAATGGGCTATAAGCAATCGCCCGTCCCTAATTTAGGGTCACTGGTTCCAGGGAAGGGAGAGAGCCACTGCCGTAAGACAAACACAACATCCATGCCTCACCGGGATTCGAACCCGGACCCCGTTCGAACGAATGATCAGAGGCCATCGCTTAGACCACTGCGCCACCGGGGTGACAGAAGGATAAGACTACAAGCTTTAGGTGAAGTTAAACATTCTCTACAACCATTACAACCAGCTTTATTCTACAGTTACTCTGCAGAACGCAAAGTTAATGAGTAATAGAAACAGGGCGACCGCTAGTTACAGTATAACCTCATTTTTACGTGCTAGAGTATTTCTTTCTTTTCTTTTTTTTTTGTTGAGGGTTTAAAGACCACCGTAGGCAACTCAATGAACTATAAGCAATCACCCGTCCCTAATTAAGGGCCACTGGTTCCAGGGAAGGAGAGAGCCAGTGCCGTAAAACTAACACAACGTCCATGCCTCACCGGGATTCGAAACCAGACCCACTTGAAGGAACGGTCATAAGCCAGCGGATAGACTACTGCGTTACTGGGGCGGCAGTATTTTTTCCTCAATATTTTATAATGGTTGTTATCTCTTTTCATTTCGGTTTTGCTTTATGCTTAAATTTCGAATACGCAAATAGACAATTGCTTGATACTTTTATCACGTTATCACGTACGTGCTAAAAGTTCGTTTGTGTAACTTGTTCTACGTGATTAGGATAAACTCCATTCCATACGCTTGTTGTTACTGTTCGGGAGGAACTTGATGGGCAATAAGCAGTCACCCGTTCCTGACGTAGGGTCACTGGTTTCAGGGAAGGGAGAGAGCTAGTGCCCTAAGAGAAACACAGCACCCATGCCTCACCGGGATTCGAACCCAGACCCCGGCTCGGACGAATGGTCAGAAGCTAGCGCTTAGAGCACTGTGCCACTGGGACGCCTTCTATGCATTTCGGTGTACTTATGATATCGCACGAATAAGTGAATCACTATAAAGGCTTTTATTTTTGCTTGGCAAAAAAAGGCCGCCCGGTGGCGCAGTGGTCTAAGCTATGACCTCTGATCATTCGTAAGAAAGGGGTCCGAGTTCGAATCCCGGTGAGGCATGGATGTTGTGTTTGTCTTACGGCACTGGCTTTCTCCCTTTCCTGGAACCAGTGATCCTAAATTAAGGACGCGCGACTGCTTATAGCCCATTCAGTTGCTCATAAAAAAGCCTTTCTAACAGAATACATCTTATGGCGTGATTTTATATCTGATCTGTTACCTGAATCATATGGAAATTTGTCAGGTTCAGCTCCAGCAGCTGTAATGAAGGAGAAGAGACTATAATATAGCAAAGATTACAAAGTCTGCGCTTGAGCGTCAAGAAACGCTGGTCTTTTTCCTGCGTGCGAAGTTATGGCCCACTCAATTAAACAATTAGACATATGTGTTCTGGTGCTTAATTAGAATCTATCAAAGCAGTATGTAGAACCCTTGGCACAAAAGTAGAATTTGTTAGAAAAATAGTGAAAGTGAGTCTTCTTGTGAAACAGAAATAAACTCTTGCCTTTGAAATGCAGAGTTCTTTATGTGTTTGTACAGATGTCGATTGTCTCATGAAATCTTTAGGCTTTTTTTTATTGAAGGTTTAACGACCACCGTGAGCAACTCAATGGGTTATAAGCAGTCCCCCGTCCCTAATTTAGGGTCACTGGTTCCAGGGAAGGGAGAGAGCCACTGCCGTAAGACAAACACAACATCCATGCCTCACCGGGATTCGAATCCGGACCCCTTTCGGACGAATGATCAGAGGCCATCGCTTAGACCACTGCGCCACCTGGGCGGCCTTTAGGCTTTCACCACAATAGTGAACAATGACACTTGAGCCGCGGATGGCTTAGTGGTTAGTGTTTCAGACTATCGATGCTGGGTCCCCAGGTTCAAGCCTGGGCTGATCTTTCAGAGATGGTGTGATTTACTAACAATCGCTGAATATCCGCCGTGCATCGGACGAGCACGTAAAGTGACGGCCCCCAGGCTGGACCCACTGGTTAAATGGGTATCCTTTCCTATGTCCTCCCTGAAATTCTCTCACCCATCTATGTGCAATATCGTACTTGTACGGTGGCGTCATCTACTGTACTATAATCTCACTACAAACTGTTCTGTCAAAAAGTCGCTGGACTTGCTCTCATTCCTTCCGTTTCTGTGTCCTGCCCAAAAGGCGATCTCGCTGTAGGTGGCTGGGACCTAAACTCTACTACCTGTGGACGGAAGTCCTACATGAAAATGACAAATTCTCCTCAACGTCTGCGTCGAACAATGACACTTTCTTGTAGTTTCTTCGGAAGTGTCTTAAAGACAGTTTTTATACACAACGGTAGCAAAATGTCATCTATACCAGTAGCTATATGTCTACACGGGCCGGAATTTTTCCCAAACTCTTACAGCCGGGCAGGATTTATCTTCTCCTCCGGGCAATCGTGGGACACGATTTTTAACCTCCAGATTCGCTAAACATGAAAGCGGGTTGCTTCGATTAGTGAATCCTGTGATGGTTATATTCCAATTAATTGGAAAATTTGAGACTTGGTCGTTCTGGTGGTTAGCATACCCGGGCGCTATCTGGGAGATGCGGTTTCGAGTCCCGCTCCAGGACGATGAAATTTTCAAGTTTTCGGATATCATCTGACTTACCATCCTTGTCACGTTTGCACCAAAAATCGGATTGTCATCTTCAAAATTTGTATTATATGGTGTAATCCCGTATTTCTTTGATGATCTCATTTCATTATTTAGTTTTCACAACTTAATAAAATAGTATAGAAAGGCAAAATAATACAAAATGGCACATCACGGGCCCCCAAATAAAGCTCGTGCAGACCTCTACCAGTTACACATTCTATCAAAAGGAAAACAACCTATTAAAGAATGTCATTGATACACTGTACTATCAAGGTTATATGAAAGAATGTTATTCATACACTATATTATAAAGGTTATCTAGACACCCCTTTTGAGTAGTGGATTTGTCTATATACGTCACAGCCATGGCCCATACAGGTATAAAAAAAGAGTCACGTGGCCTGACAAACATCATAGACAAGAATGAAGAGTAGAATGGGCCGCACGGCATAGGTCACTGACACTCAACGTGGCACGACCATAGGATGCGATCTTAGCAATAAGTCATTTTGGAAAACTTCTGCCTTGTTGTAGCTGCCTCTATCAGCTGTAAGTAATTTTATTGTGAAGTGGATACGTCTGGGTGCAACAATAGCGTAATCGGGACCTGGTAGTCCACATAAAATGAGTAGTACCAGTGACAACCACAGAGTGCTGAAGCTGGTGGTGCGACAAAATCGCCTGTCTTCGGTTGCACCGCTGACCTCTGAATTCTAAAATGCCTCTCGAAGCAACGCCAGCATCTTAACGGCTCACCGAGAGCTGGAAAAAACAGGTTTCCATGACAGAGGAACCGCTCACAAGCGATATCAACGAGATCATCACCAAGCATCGGTTGAGCGGCGCCATGGACTCTGGATCAGCGGGAATGCGTCCTCTGGAGTGATGAATCATGCTTCACCATCTGGCAGTCCAACGAACGAGCCTGGGTGTGGAGGATGCCAGGTGAACCCTACCTACTCCACTGTGTTGTGCAAACTGTGAAGCTTGATGGAGAAGGCGTCGTACTCTGAGGCTATTTTATATTGTTTGGGCTGAGCCCCCTAGTTCTTGTGCAAGGGAATCTTAACGATACGGCATATAATTAAATTCTTGACAATTCAGTGCTCAGAACGCTATGACAATAGTTCTGTGAACGCCCTTTTCCTTACCAGTGATTTTGGTGAGAAGTATGTAGAAGAACTTGACTGGCCTGCAGAAAGTCCTGATCCTCGTGGAACACCTGTGGCGGGATTTGGGACCCAGACTATGAGCCAGGAGGAACCCAGTGGCGTAGCGTGAATGTTAGGCCGCCCAAGCAAAATATCTTTAAGGCCTCTTTTTAAAAAATGATACCCATTATAGACAAGCATGAGCAGTAGAATAGGCAGCACGGCAGAGGTCTTTGACTCTCAAAGTGGTGCCATTCCTAGGAAACTGTAGTGTCCACTCGCTACTAGATACTAGATGGTTCTCTCCCAAGCGTATGAATCCTTTTTGCACTCACACTGTTTCCCCTCTCTCCAAAGCCTAATGTTGTCTAGTTTCTACCATATTCGTTTGGCTATGGTTTCTACGTTTGTCTGCGGTGACAAATCAGAAATATCTGGTCCTAGTTCGCAATTTCCCGCCCCCGTCGCAACCCCCTTTCCTCTTTTTTCTCTTCGTCCACGTGGTTCTCAAGACAACACAACAATCTGTGCGCAACGCCTCTGCTGGGAGGTAGTAGTGAAGTCCATGTTATTTGTTGGGGTTTCGTGACACATGTGACCCTAGTTTTGCACAGTTCTGATATTAAATCCTACCTGCACAGTTAAATCAGAGAAGTAATGAACTTGAATACTTTGCCATAGAGTCTATCTCTATGGATAGCGTCACGGCCTAGTTCTATGTACAAAATTTAAAATACTTTTTTTTTTTTATGTGGCTTGTATTCAAGCAAAATTCTTATTTTCTCGTTAAGATTGGGGAAAATATTTACAATTTTCGACGAACAAAAACCATTTATTCAAGGGCTCCCTAAAATGGAAGCCCCCACCCCACCTACCTTCCACAGTTGCGTCCCTGCGACAGCTACACTGTTAAAAATTTTTGTGGTAGAATGCACCAAAAAGGGATGCTACACCAGCTGCACCACTTTCTGAGAAACGATACGCCATTGTGTTTTGCAAACAAAACCCAACAACGTGGTTCGACAAATTTTGAAGATGACAATCCGATTTTTGGCGTAAATGTGACAACGATGGTAAGTCAGATAACATCCGAAAACTTGAAAATTTTTCATTATCCTGGGGCAGGACTCGAACCCGCGTCTTCCAGAAAACACCCGGGTATGCTAACCACTACACCACCCAGAACGACCAAGTTTTAAGTTTCCGATCAATTTGAATTTAACCATCACGGGAGTCGTTAGTCGAAGCAACCGGCATTCATGTTTAGCGAATCTGGAGGTTAAGAATTTTGAAACTTGGTCGTTCTGGGTGGTGTAGTGGTTAGCATACCCGGGCGTTTTCTGGGAGACGCGGGTTCGAGTCCCGCTCCAGGACGATGAAAAATTTTCAAGTTTTCGGATATTATCTGACTTACCATCTTTGTCACATTTACGCCAAAAATCGGATTGTCATCTACAAAATTTGTATTATATGGCGCAATCCCGTATTTCCTTCAACGTGGTTCGACTTTTCACCAGGTTATGGTACAAGGTGCGCCACACAATGGTGTATCTTTTCTAAAAAAGTGGTGCAGATGGTGTAGCACTACTTTTTGGTACAAACTGCCAGAAAATTTCTAACAGTGTACGTTACGCCACTAGCCGAACCGCCCGACATCAGTGACAAACCTGACTAATGCTCTTGTGGCAGAATGAAAGGGAATTCCAGAAGCACCGTACCAAAATTCTTGTGGAAAACCTTTTCAGCAATGTGGAGGCTGTGGTAGCAAAGAAGGATGTACCAACTGGATATTATTTGTTTTCCAATTATAGAGAGTTTGTATATAGGCAAGTGTCCAGATACATTTGATCAGATAGTTTAAACTGACTGCTATTAGTACAATGAATGTTGTTTGTAAATTTAGGGTGATTTAAAAGTCAAGCTGCAGTCCTTGAATTACAGTGCGGCTTCACAAAGTAGTGCTGCTTTCTCTTCTATTGCGATAGTCATGCTCCTCAAAAAAGCTACAGTTTTTCGTGACAAGTCAAAAATAGCCTAACGGAGATAAACGGAGATATGGAAAAGTCAACGTGAAACGTTATTGTAGAAGTGCTACAAAAAATTTACTTCCTCTTCTAAGTTCGAATTAGTAAAAATTTCTGTCAAAAACCTTTGCACAAAAAAATGGCTTCGGTTACTTAAAAAGAGCATATGCAAAACCTTTTTTATGCAAAATTCAAGAAGTAAATATTTGTTGAACTACAAATCCGAAAGCATCTTTATGATTCTCACTTTGATATGCTACTTAAGGTTACATTTGCTGCATGTAACTCCTTTAAAAGTGTCGGCGAGGGTTTTCCGTGAAAGAAAAGGGTGGAGAGCTTTGTGGAGCTGGTGTCTAATGTTTTGGGGAAAATATGAAACATTAGGCTGTTGAACGCATGTCTCAAAAAGTACAATTTCTACATTTGCATGTGGACTATTTCTCGTGGAAAACTTAGGAGCTACAAATGATGAATTGTTTCATCAACAGGTTTTAGAAATGCAGATACTTCATCCCCGAAAGATGGGATTTTGTTATGATTGGCTGGATATTTTTGGCTTCCTCAGAGCATCGACAACAGCATTGAAAGATGAAGAAGCTAGTCAGGGGTTAACCAGCTGATGACTTTACCTGATTTGTCGAAATGCTGAATGTGCAGGGATAAAAGGAATTCTCTCAACATTTTAATAAGTTAAGGCTTTGCGCGTGCAATTCCGCCAGGATCCGACGAGTCTTCCATTCGGACAGGATCAATCGAGAGACCGGCTGGACCCTGCTGCCCCCGCAGCACCACCACTTCTCACTCCTTTACTATAACCCGCATATGGTACGTGCTAATGGGCCGGGGTTCTTAATCCCGCGACTGGCTAGAAGATTCATTCGTCAACGCGATTAAAGTTGGGACTAAAGTCCTTTATTAGTGTCTAAGCTAATGAAGTGATACACTCATATTAAATACACTGAAGGCCTCATGCGTTGGAAAATTATTCCTTTATTCTCATTAACTCTCTCACAGAGATTGTATGAAAATGGCAAATGCACTAGTGTATGAGTATACTACAAGGTCTTCAGCACTTGGGCGGGTGCTATGGTGATTACTCTGGGCCGGAGTCATCGTTCTCCACTTCCTATCTTTTGTCGTTCTTCTTTAGTACCTCATCTCGCCTGGTGACGAAGTCTTTTACCATCTCGATGAGTCCCTTACTCGCTCTATGGCGGCCGAGCAGGATCGAGAGGTTCTTCGTCTTCTCCAGTTCAGGAGCGAGGACGTTTCGTTTCTCTGAAGGGAAGAACAATCTATAATCACGTGAGAGACGTCTGCGGACAGAGAACAAACAACGCCTCTCTGATCGCCAGCAACTCTGCTTGGGAGACAGAGGAGTTGGGCGAGAGCTTAATCTGCTTTGCGAACGTTTCTTTGCCATCCGAGAGTTCGCGAAACCGTTCACCTACACTTCCACCAATCTTAGAGCCGTCCGTAAACAGGTCTCTTTCAGTACCTGAGGGGATACTCGTATTCCATCTGGGACAGATCTCGTTGGCTGTGTGGCAAGTCCAGTTAGTTCTTGGCATTTCTCATTCGGAGGACCGAAAGTGGTCCCCTAGTAGACTGACATTCTTCCCCCATCTGAGAGTTTGTATCGCTGCTTCCCTCGCTATCACTAGGTCCGCGGATTTACTAGGTCCTAACGACTTCCACAGGAGCACTGTCGCTTGCAGTGTTTCTGTGGAAGTCGTTAGGAAACACCGTGTGATACCTAGCAATTCTCTTCTTTGGATCTGGGTTAGACCATTATTCATCCTAACCAAATCCGTCTACCATATCGAACAGGCATAGTTCAGGATTCCCTCAAACCCTTGCTTATATATTATCTTTTAGTCAGGCGTTAAGTTTCTTTTAGGAGGGCGTACTATCTCTTATGGTATGTTTACGTTTCTGCTCAAAGTAGAAGCAGATACCATACCTGCAGACAGACCGCAGCTGTATAGGGCTAATTGTCCACTCCTGCTCGAAATGTCTTGTTTCTAATCGGACATATTAGTAAAGCTGGTTGCGTATCTTGAAATTGGTTACACGGACAGCGGACCACAGAAGGACTCACGTGAAGCCATCTTGCAACTTCCGCCTGACTTCGGCCTGCCTCTAGTAATACGATCGCTCTCCACCTCAGTTCATCTGTTAAATTACGCTTCGCAGCCTATACAACAAATCTGTTCCACAATCTGTAGACCACAGAAGGACTCACATGCAGCCACCATTCAACTTACACCTGACTTTAACCTCCATCTACTCTTTCTATCGCTCTCTACCTTAGCTCATCTATTAAAAGATGTCTCGCAGATATTACAGCAGATCTGTTCCACAGTTTGTGAACCACAGGACTCGCATGCAACCATTTTGCAACTTCCACCTGACTTTGGCCTGTCTCTAGTCTTCCAATCGTTCTCTACCTTAGCTCATCTATTAAACGATGTTTCGCAGCCATTACAATAGATCTGTGCCACAGTCTGTGGAGTCTGTGGACTAGAGAAGGACTCTTTCTTGCAACTTCCATCTGACTTTGGTCTGTCTCTAGTCTTCCGATCGCTTTCCACAGTCCCAGAGAAGAACTCTTTCTTGCACTTTCCACCTGATTTTGGTCTGTCTCTAGTCTTCCGATCGCTTTCCACAGTCTGTGGACCAGAGAAGGACTCTTTCTTGCAACATCCACCTGACTTCGGTCTGTCTCTAGTCTTGCAATATCCCTTCACCTCTGTTCCTCTGTTAAATAATATCTCGCGGCCATTACAACAAATCTGTTCCACAGTCTACGGACCAGAGAAGGACTCGCATGCAGCCATTTTGAACTTCCACCTGACTTTGGTCAGTCTCTAGTCTTCCTATCGCGCTCTACCTTATCTCATCTATTAAACGATGTCTCGCAGCCATTACAACAAATCTGCTATCTGAAAATCCTTTCTTTACACTCTGCAAATAATGTGACGCACACTAAGTATTTGATACTGTTGCTTATTTGCATAAACCGAAGCCATCGCTACTCATTTGTATAATGTACCCTTCCTGTACAATACGTTTAACGTCACATTTCAAATTTTATGTATTTCCAGCTCTTCCTTCACAAATATTCGCGATTTATTTTGGGTTTATTTCCCGTAATTTATGGAAACCAGTGTACTTTCGTAACAAAGGCTCAAACTGAATGAGAAAGCCGTTGAGATAATCAGACTCTTGGGACACAGTATGGCACTTCCGACGCTTCATTGGCACGGAAAAGTCTTTTCTTATTTCTTTTCCATCTAAATTACCACTTTGCATTATAGGTAAATAATGATGCTATAAGCACACTCCATTTTATTGCTTTTCTTACCGAAACATTAGTTCACTGAATTCGCAAAACTGTTTACGAAGATTCGTTTATAATTCCATCAGCGCTGTTAATAAATTAAGCGCAAATGTCTATGTTTAACGAAGTATGAGCTGACGCAGAAGGAAGAGAGCCTCAGGCTAACTTACGTATCTTCAAAACTGGATCAGTTCCTTACCTAAGCGTTTCTAAAGGAAGTGCTTCTAAACGAAATGGGAAGAAAGAGCAAACTGTCATCACCTATACAAATCGATTGTGCCTACAATTGTATCACACACCAGAAATAAAAGAGTATTCAATATTTAAAGTAATGTTTAAAAGAAAGAATTCGCTCCATTTTTTATTCTCATAATCTTCAAATTTTCGTGAAATTATCTGGATCGTTTCTGTTTCGATGCATTACCGAAAAACAATGGTATTTTAACAAACATTTTAGCATTCTGATGGTATTTTAGCATTCTGCCTAATTTCAGTTATCTGCCTTTTTTTGCAGTTCCTAGCTCTTCTGGTTTCCAAATAAATCTATGAGTTAAGTATGCTGTAAAAATGGTTAGCTAACAAGAAGTGGGGCACTTCTAGAGGCCCTGGGCCGTCACCTTTTCGGGGCCCCTGATCTTGCTTATATATGTACATACATGTATACAACATATGGTATTATTACTGTACAATGTGTGGTTATTTTTTTTATTCGCACATGGTATTATTACAATATGGTATTATGTATATACAACATATAATAATTGTTACGCATATTCACCGCCATCACCATGTTATCCCAGAGAAGAAACATTTAATATCCAGTAACTTTTTAAATACCACTTGAGTGAAAAATGGAGCATGACAAAATTGTAGAACTCCATTAAGTGCACCAAATGCACTCACATTTAGTTGCTTAGTAAATTACAAGAAAATTGGTGCTGAAAGATATAATGATTCTTCCCCATTCTACAAATTATTCAACGAAATTTAAATTAAAAAAGCAGAAGAAATAAACCAACCAGCGCCGTTTCCGGACAATATGACGCACCGGACAAAAATGGCGATATGCGTCCTCTGTCATTGTTATATACTTAAACAGCGAAGATTGAATATATACACGTAGTACAGGTGGGCAGACCTCAGTGATATACAAACGTGCACTTCTTCGTATAGATAGACAACACAAGTGACTGTCTAAAACGAAAAACTGCTTCGGAAAAAATAGCGATTTGTGCGTGGCCTTCATGACCCTCATGCGTCACCCACACTCGGGATCGAAAGAGAGGTCGACTGTTTTTTGTTTCTTATTTTGTCACAAAACATCCACCTTAACATCTAACTTCCCTCCTGCCTTCTCGGGAAATCGAAGCTATGAACAAGGTTTGAAAAAAAAAAAAAAAAAAATAAATAAAAAGGCGGAAGGATTTCCAACTTTTCTGCATATTTCTTCATATTTTCTTCTTTTCTTTACATAAAATAAATAACCTTCTGGTGAGTGGTGAAAGAGTTTGATTTTTGTAAACCCATAGGACTCTTGAGGAGTTGGGGGCCCTAGTTTAGGTGGGAACCCTGGGAACCGGCCCCTTTGGCTCACCCCTTAAGAGGGCTATGAGTGTGGCATGCTGCAGGGGTGAAGCAAGTGTCAAGACGACAAATTTGCAGAGATATATTCCGTCGGTGTAGTTTAGTCAGTTTGAACAACTAGCTCCGGAGCAAGGTGGCGCTGCTTTGATCTCCGTTATCAACAGATTTGTGTTTTCACAGAAGGCATGGCGAAATTTGCATATGGTGTTACAAGATGCATACATTAATATTATTAGTAACATCTATGAAAACGCAAGTGCAAAGATTCGGCTGTTTGAAAATACAACACACATAAAAATTGGAAACAGAGTGACACAAGGTGACACCATATCTCCCAAGCTCTTTAAGGCCACATTGGAAAATGTTTTTCAATCACTGAACTGGGAAAATGGAGATTATCTAACACACCTTCGTTTTGCTGACGACGTAGTCATTTTTGCAACTACCCCATCAGAGCTGCTTGTATAATCCAGGAACTTGCTGACAAGAGTAAAGAGGTGGGATTAAAAATGAACTTTCAGAAGGCAAAAGTGATGTACAATGCTTTTACAAGAAATGAAGATTTATCGATTGATGGAGAAAAGCTGGAGATAACAGATACGTACGTTTATCTTGGACAGCAGATATCAAGTGAGAGTCACATTGATGAAGAAATTAATCGGCGTATAAAACTTGCCTGGAGAGCTTTTGGAAGAAACAGCATAATTTTCAAGAGCAATATGCCGTTATGTCTTAAAAGAACAGTGTTTGATCAATAATCCTTCCAGTGCTTACGTATGGTGCAGAGACGTGGACCTTAACTAAAAGAGACATACAAAGGCTGCAGACAACTCAAAAAGCATGGAGAGGCGCATGCTTCATGTAGCCAGCAGAGAAAAGAAGAGGAACTCGTGGATCCGAAAAATGACAAGAGTGGGAGACATCATGATCAGAGTTAAGTCCCTGAAATGGCAATGGGCTGGACAACTGCCAGAAGGATAGACCATCGATGGACAGCCGAAATTTTAGATTGGATTCCAAGGGACAGAAAAAGACCCAGAAGAAGACCACGTGGGAGATGGGTGGATGAAATTCGAAAGTATGCGGGAGTAACATGGAGGAGACTATCACAAGGCAGACCGTTGTGGAAGAGGCTTGGAGAGACCTTTGTCCAGCAGTGGATTGATAATGGTTGACAGTGATGATGATGATGATACATATATTTAAAATACCTTTTTGTCCCCTCTTGAAAACTAAGCAATGAGCGCCCATGGATCTGAGGGACGGATAAAATGGAAATGTGGAACGTGTGTTTAAATTTGCTGAAAAAGGGAGGTTGCCATTTTAGTATTTCTTTTTAAAACTTGAGTTACCAGGGTATGGTATTCCACGCAGCTTACCACGATCAAGGTACCTCATGTTCTGTGAAGATTGGACCTCATGTGTATGAAAGAAATTGTCCGAAGCAGAAAATAACCTTTGTATCCTTTCTGAATACCTCGAAGAGATCAAGAGCTAATCAGGCATCTTCACTGGGTCTTAGAAAGTCCCTTTCGGAGCTTACATAACTTTGAAGGGAACTTTTCCAAGCTCTGAAAGCATCACACGATTGTTATGATTACTATCTTATGCTCATTCGTTATGTGCTGCTTCAATTTCCTTTAGCTTTTCCCCGAAGTGCTGTGTTATCTGCGTTCGCGTAATTTTTACGTTTGCCATATTTACAACCGTTGGCTCTTGGATACTTGCCTAGTTTTCACATTTTTAGTAAAATTATGTCCAAAAGCGGATGAGGTTTTTGAACGATCACAAGACTTCCGCAGAACGGAGGTTATAGCGAATTTACCCTTTTCTTCTGGTGATGGGATTCGAAGCCATATCTTTTTATTTATTTTTTTTTTGATTGGAGGTTTAACGACCACCGTGAGCAACTCAATGGGCTATAAGCAATCGCCCGTCCCTAATTTAGGGTCACTGGTTCCAGGGAAGGGAGAGAGCCAGTGCCGTAAGACAAACACAACATCCATGCCTCACCGGGTTTCGAACCCGGACCCCATTCGGACGAATGATCAGAGGCCATCGCTTAGACCACTGCGCCACCGGGGCGGCGAAGCCATATCTTCCTTCTCCGGAGTCGGACATTCTACCAACTGAAGTACTCCAGCAAAGGCTTGCCGATGCAACTTGCGTGTGCCTCCCGTTGGCCCAGTTGTCTAAGCGCTGGCTTGTGACGATTCGTTCGTGAAGGGTCCGGGTTCGAATCCCCGTGAGGCGTGGATGTTGTGTTTGTCTTACGGTAGTAGCTCTCTCCTTCCCTGGAACCAGTGGCCCTAAATTAGTGACGGGCGACTGCTTATAGCCCATTGAGTTGCTCACGGTGGTCGTTAAACCTTCAATAAAAAAAAACTTGCGTGTTCTGACATGTGTGCCACTTCTGAGGTACGTACGTCATAAGCTACGGAGGGGTTTGGGGGTTTAAACCCTTCCCGAAATGCCGTACTTACCTATAAAGAAATGATAGATAGATCCATATACTTGTGTACGTAGTATACGTATAGCATGTAACTCAGTATTTGAAAAATGGGGAAAATTTCGTGTGCAAATAAAATGTGACAGGAAAAATTTAACATATGTAATTCAGAGACCCTCCCCGAAAATTCTTTCTGGCTACGGGCCTGGTCACAAGGTGTAAGAAAGTAAAAATTGCTTTTTGTTTGAGTGAAAGTGCGGAATGTTTGAATTTTAACCCTTTAAGCGGCTGATGTACCAGAAACAAATGATGCCCCACAATTTCTGCGCTTCCCAAAGGGAAATGTTCACACAGCGGCCGGGTTTTACGAAAGCTACGACAAAACAATTCCTTTCCCTCTCTCTTCGCAACAGTACCGACCATTACCCTAGTGCTGCGAGCTCCTTCTAGTCTTTTGTTCTTTGTTTCATAACCCAAGGCATGATGGGAAAGGACAAACACCTATGACACGAGCATCATGCCATTGAGCCGAAACAATTGACTCAAATATCTTCTCTCTTAAGATCGTAGCTATTATTATACCCTTTTCAGCTGGTAATCACTCCGAATGGATTAGTATGAATCATGTCCACAAATGACCATTTTGAATAAGAATGCTAAGGGGAAAGCAACGCTTTCTGATGCGCAGGTTCACTCCCAACCGCGTTCGGACCACTTATTAGACAGGAATATATTCGTTTGAACTGATTTCAGCCCATTTTCCCAACCCCGACTTAACTCGTTCAAACCGGTTAAAGGGTTTAAGTTTATACATAAGACCAACCAAGGAACAAAAAGGCTGAACCTTTAAACCAGATAAAAAATTAGAACACGAGATGAGACAGTGTAAATATAACGCAGCACAAGCAAGAGGGAATTGTTCACCGTAATTTATGTAAATAATAAACTGGAGCACATCACTGTATTTACAACATAAAGTTACTAAATTCTAAACAAAATAAAATTATTTTAAAATACGTGTTTCAAACTCAGTTATTTGTTTAGTTTTGTTGTTTTGCTGGGTGTTTCACAGGCTACTGACAACTTTGTTCTTGAATATCACTTGAAGTTTCGCTAGATGGCGCCAGAGGTCTCAGGATATCATCGTGAGCTGAAGGGAATTCGTATAGAACTGATTTGATCGCGGACGCGTTAGTTTGAAAATGGAACAATGTACGACTGCAGAGAGAGGTTTTATCGTCAAAAATTGGTATATGTGAGCGAAATCCCGGCGAACGTGTTAAGAAAGTGGAGTAGTGCGTTTAAGAATCGTCGCAAACCGTCTTGTGCCACAGTGAATGCCTTGATAAAAAAATTCGAACGAACTGGGAGTGTTGCGAATGATATATATGGCTGCTATGGCCACGAAACAGAGCACGGTGCGGATGCAAGAGAACATTGAAGTTGCCCGCGATTTTCTGCAGCAACGGCCTCGAATTTCAATGAGGAAACTTGCTCGGAAACTGCAGGTCAGTCCAGCTTCGGCATGGCGCATTGCAATATCCAATTTGCAGATTTTTCCCTACAAGATTCAGGTACAGCTACCTTTGAACGAAGCAGCCGTGCTGCAGCGAGAGGCGTTTGCAAACTCAATCTGTTCAGTGATCGATGGAGAGAACTTTGATGCGAAAACCATTGTCTTCAGCGAAGAGGCGCCTTTCTGGTTAGATGGCTACGTAAACCGTCAAAATTATCTCATGTAGGGGAAGCAAGAAGCCTGAGTTTTTTTGTTTTTTTTTATTGGAGGTTTAACGACCACCGTGAGCAACTCAATGGGCTATAAGCAGTCGGCCGTCCCTAATTTAGGGTCACTGGTTCCAGGGAAGGGAGAGAGCCAGTGCCGTAAGACAAGCACAACATCCATGCCTCCCCGGGATTCGAACCCGGACCCCTTTCGGACGAATGATCAGAGGCCATCGCTTAGACCACCGCGCCACCTCGAATTTCAATGAGCCTGAGTTCACAGTTGTGAAACCGCTCCACCCACAGAGGCTAACTGTTTGCTGTGTCATGTGTGCTGAAGCGTTACTGGATCATTTTTCATTGATTCATCTGTAAATGCTGCTGTCTGTCGCGGCTTTTTGCAAAACCGATTTTTCCCTGCTGCATACCAAAAATAATTGGATCCAAAACCACACTTTTCAACAGGACGGAGCACCACCGCACACAACTGGTGACGTCCTTGATTTGATTCAGCAGCACTATGGGACATGATTCATCGCTAGAGGTTTCTCTTGGTTTCCTTATAGCCCTGATTTATCGCCATTGGATTTCTTCTTGTGGGCTGATCTGAAAGATAGAGTGTATCGTGACAGGCCAACAACACTGCTACACCTTAGGCATGCCATCAAACGTGAAATTCAAGCAATTTCGGATCACATGTTTCAGTTAGCACTCGACAAATCTGTGTTACGAATTCGCCACGTAGTGGCAGCGAATTTCAAGCATTTCGAACAACTTATTCGATAATTTCCTTTTGACCCCTCTTAATAGTAATGTAGTTTACTTTCCTTCAACTACAATGAAACTAAATTTATTGAGAATTTAAGTTACCAGTACCCTGTGAAACACCCTGTACTCGCTAGAACATCGGCTCACTTTTTCTCTTGTCTTGTTTTCTTCTCAGCAAGTTCCACATTCATATTTGTCTTTTGTTGACTCTGCAGCTATACAGCATTCATTGCTTGTTTTTTCTTTCTGTTGATATCATTCGGCCTGAAGACAATGATTCCATGATTTCAAAGTTTTCACTATTTTAAATAACTTTGAGAACATGAATACTCTGAACACCATGCATCAGTTCTTACAAATTTTCCAACTTTGTCACTTTCGGTTTTGGAAAACTCTCCTTCCCTTATCGAGCTTAAATACAAATATTTATGGGCGAAAGCTACACTTAATAACAATACATGATAGTGAGAACATCGTAGGAAGAAAACGATATTACGGGAGAAATCTTCCGTTTTCGGAAATTTTTTCCTCAATTTTTAAGCCGAAATACAAGTATTTATTGAATAAAAGGATATTTAAGGACAATACTAGACAGAAGGAACATCGCGAGAAAAAAAACACCTATGGGAGAAATCTTCACTCCGTCTAACTTCCGTTTTTGAAAGTTTTGAAAGACGAAATTCCATTCTCAAACAGAAAACGAATCCCCCCCCTTCCTGCAAAAGAAATTCTGTTAACTTGTGCATTGATCTCAAGTATGCTCCAAATAATAATGGAAAATGTGGATTTTTTCGAATACACAGAAGAAACTCCTACCTGAAGGGTACAGGGAAATCTTCGTGCCGTCTTAATTTCCGATTTCGGAAATCGTTACCCACAGTTTCACGCTGAAATGGAAACACTTATGCAATAAAATTATGTTTAACAACACTACTGGTCAGAGCCAACTGGTATGAGCTCCAACCTCAAGATACTACGATCACAGGAAAAATCTTCTCACTCCGTTTAACTTCCATTTCCGAAAGTTTTGAAAGACGAAATATCATTCCCAGGTAGAAAACGACCCCTGCGTTACCCCAATAACCCCCCCCTTAATTATCTTCATTTTTGCCTCGAGCTCGAGAATTTCCCTAAAAAAAAAAAGAAGTAAAACGGAATTCTGCGATTCCGCTTTTTTAATTTTCTAAAGTTTTTCCAATGGGTGTGTCATCACACGTTGCAACAGTTTGATGATCATCGCATTCAAAAACTTTTCCACTTTTCATTTAGGACGAATAGGCCTTTTATTCGAGACGCACCTACTCCATCAACGTAACGTGAAGAAAAATAAATGCATCATTCGTGCCACATTAGGCGTTGTGGGTTAAGAAAACTTTACTGAACTTTTTTTTTAAACTTTAAACCTTTTTTTTTTTTTTTTTTTGGAGAATCACATGGCCGCCCACGCAGCATGGTGGAGAGTGAACGATGAGTATGACTCGTCTTGACTGCAGACAAACAAAAATAACGTAACAAAACACAAATAAAGAAAGTTGAGTTTGTTCTAGAGAATTTTTTGAACTCAGGCTATAAATCCATCTAGGCAATTCATTGGAGAGAACAAAATATAAAACTTTGGAATGCTCAAGAAGTGAAATCACGAAAATACGCTTCGTCGACAGACAGCTCAAGAAAAAAAAAATGATAAAAACACATCAGCAAAAAAAAAATTTTGATGCCATTGATCGTAGTCTTGGAAGAACTTTCAAAGAAATCTTACAAAAATTCCTGATGTGACTTTTTACTTAAACATGATGTCATCATCTCAGCGCACTTATAGCAAGATGTAGAGAAGTCTCCACTTCTTAAAAGAAAAGGAAATACATTTTTCGAAAAATCATTTCGTTTTTGTTTCTACATGTCGTAAAAAGTTATGGATAATGACAGTTATGCCAATGGGAATACATAACCCAAAACCACTAACTTTTTGGATAACATTCCTAGTAGGAAAAAAAAAAAACTTGTAGAATCCCGAAAAAAAAATGTCGCAGTTTTACCGAATGGTGAAGATATATTACTTCTCGTGTTACTGGATATGAGTTCTATTTGCTTATGAAATTTCAAAAACTCAGTGGCTTTGAGATTAATTGGAAAAACCGGAAAAATTACATACCTAAAACTGAAGTAGGAATGAAATAATACACGTTGAATTGTACAATTAAAAGAATATTAATATGGAGAATTTTGATAACTCCTTCTGCACATTTGTAGAAAACCATTAACATAAGATTACAAGTTTCATAACTAATACATGGTCGAGTCACATTATTGTGACCACCAGATAATATCCAGAGTAACCGCCGTGTGCAGCGCGGACAGCAGTTAGACGGGCTGGGAGTGACTCAATAAGGTGCTGGAAAGTTGGAAAGTGTTACAGCCATGCTCACTGCAGTGCATCTGACACCTGCTGGAGGGTGCGTGGTGGAGGATCCATAGAGGTAACAACACGAACGAGGTGGTCCCACAGATGCTCAATTGGGTTTAAGTCTGGGGAATTAGGATGCCAGGGAAGTACTTTGAAGTCTTCATCGTGCTTTTCCACTCTCGGATATTTCTGGCTGTGTCACAATTCGCATTGTCGTTCTGGAACACACCATCGCCCCAGGGAAGACAATCGGCATGTATGGGTGTACGTGGTCTGCAAGGATGGATTCATAACGAATTCGGTCCATAGTGCCTTCCACAGGTATGAGTGGACCCAGAGAATGCCACGAAAACATTACCCAGACTATAGCCCTACTCCCACTACATTGTATTCTTCCAGCAATGGCTGAAGAGGGGTTCTTCTTCGATGTTTCTGGCTTTATTCGCCAACGTCCATCCGTTCGATGAACCAGAAAACGTGGATCATTGGAGAAGCCTTTGCCAACCAGAGGAGGTCCAATTCCGATTCTGCCGTGTACATGTAAAACTTTTCTGCCGATACGGCTTCGTTAGCATAGGTGACCATCCGCTTGCATCTGGGCCCCATACGCAGCAGAGTTCGCTGAACTGTCGTTTTAGACACACTTCCGGTAGCCCCCTGATTCATTCGGCCAGTGAGTTGTTCCACTGCAGCGTGTCGATCGGCCCACACGCCCCTTCGAAGCCGACGGTCATATCTTATATCAATGGCACATGGTGCTCGGCAGTTTCCACGCATCTTATTCGCAATGGTGCCATTTCTCTAATCACGATACACTTTAACCTCAGCAGCACGCGAACAGTTCACAAACTGCGCTATTTCAAAAATACTGCCACCATTGGCCATAAAGCAGATAATCATCCCTTTTTGCAAATCTGATAAATCGCTCCTTTTACCCATGACAGCAACGAGTGATATGTCTTCAGAAAGCCTACAGCACCCCTTATACACTATCTACCAACAAGTAATTGGACACCTGTGATAGCAAAGGAAAGCGAAGTTTATTCACCTTCAGCAGTTGGTGGAGCCTCCACGAGCGGGATTGCAGCTGCGACCCTCCGGGGTATACTCTCAACCAGGCGTTGTACGACGGCTAGCGGTATTTTCTTCCACTCGGCTTGGAGAAGACAGGTCAGTTCCTTCACCAATTTCGGACGGTGGGGGCACCCCTTAAGTCGACGCTCAACTCGTCCCAGAGGTGCTCGATAGGGTTAAGGTCCGGGCTCTGCGCAGGCCAGTCCATTCGATTAACCCCATTGCCACCATACCAAGCCATGGTGGACCTCGCAACATGACAGGTGGCATTGTCATCCTGAAAGTAACATGGGTCCAATCCGTAAAACTGCCACAACGTAGGAAGCGCATGGTCATCCAAAATGGTGCAGTAGGTCTCGGCGTTCAGTCTACCAGGAATTGCGACCAAGGGTCCCGTGCCATACCAAGAGAAACACCCCCATAGCATAATTCCACCGCCGTAGAACTTCACAGTTGGCACAATACATTCCGGCAGGAGGCGTTCTCCAGGCAGAAGCCAAACCCAGACCCTGCCATCCGAACAGTAGAGGGTGAACTTTGATTCGTCGCTCCAGAGAACCTGTTTCCACTGTTCAACGGTCCCCTGTCGACGTTCTTTGCACCACGTTAGCCGAGCAGCGTTATTAGACTTGGTGATCAAAGGCTTTTGGAAGGCAGCACGTCCATGATAACTGAGATGGGCTTCCTTACGGATGGTATTCATCGAAAGAACACTCCCGGATGCCTGTTGAAACTCCTCGCGGATGTGCCCATCGATTTGGTGCGATTCTTCCGAATTTCTCTGGCCAGCATCCGTCGGTCTCTAATTCCCAGTTTTGTGGGTCTGCTGGGTCGGTGCACATTCCGACAGTCACCTCTCATCTTCCACTTGCCAATCACGTAGGCCACTGTCGATTTTTGGGTACTTCAACTCGCTGGATATGTCAACGTATGGATCGACCATTTCTGTGATACCCGACTATTACACCTTTCTCGAAATCAGAGAGCTCCCAACTGCGTGGCATCTTGCATGTGACTGGTTGCGATGTTGTTTCCCACACGATATTTAACGGCGGCGACCGTGACGTGTATGAGGACCGCAGATATCGTCGCTTGCAGGGGTGTCCAATTACTTGTTGGTAGATAGTGTATATCCTCCAAGCCAGATCACGACACATGCTTTCTTTCATTGGCTACGCGCTGTTGATGTCAAAAGTAAGAGGTGGTCATAATTATATGGCTCGATTGTGTAGTAAGCTCCAGCTAAACTGGCACCCACAATAAGCGCTTTATCGAGCTCCGAAAGCTCATTTGTTTTTCCCATTCTGATCAACACAACTGACGATTTCTGACAAGCAGCAGTGTCCTAGCTCCTAGATTACTTGGCCACGTATTTTCCATATGTGCTCCGTAAGTGACGTTTACGAATATCTGTGTTATGGTTTATAATTCAGTGGCAGGTGTATGCACCATTAAATTAATTAATTGTTAATTAATAAAAAATAGTTAAGTTCTCATTTCCTAAATTTTTTGGCAAATAGCACTAATTAACTGCTAAGCTTTTTGTGTTCCAAATTTTGAAATAATAATTCGAAACATGAGGAAAAGCCTTCTTATGATGTTTACCAACCTTAAAAATTTCAAGTTTCGAACTCCTGGAAAATTCTTTCCAAAAATAAGTACGAACTTTGTCCAGTGTTGTGATTGGTCATCCAATGACAGGGTATACATCTGGAGAACAATCACAGCTTTGTTTGATTTTCTAACTTTGAGAAACGATTTCTCAAGAGGAAGGTAATTTATACCTCACTCTTCAAAGGCATTCCCTGGGTACCCTTCGCACAGTTTAAGGAATATGCAAGCTATGAATTTCGATCAATTCATCTTTTGACGATGGCGGCGTTATCGACACACTAGCGCGACGAAATTGATGCACTTCACTCAACAGGAAATGTGATACTGGTGATAATTGTAGGCTTCTGTCTCTGACAAATGTTAAATGGAAAGCGACGTAGGGATTCATTTCACTGAAATTTCAACGATATTTATGCAGTCAAAACATGTGACTTAACTGCCGAAACAGATCATCATTCAAAACTTCATCTTAATTCTCTGAACAAAATGGTGAAATGGAGTCTAACTGGAGCATCGATACTGTTACTTCAAGTCGTTGTTCAGTAAGAGCACGGTTGGAGTATGAACAAAAACTGCCATGAAAGATATGTGTAAACATGAAATATATAAATAAATCATTGTAATAAAATACACTCATTGTCATAAAAATCTGCTCACAGAGAAGGAGGCGTCGGATTGAAATGAGATTTTACTAGTGAGATGGTACATACCAAGGGCAGAAGTGATTACAATATCACAGCAGCAGGACTATTTCCCGCGGACATACGATACACATTCCGGTCAGCGTTATTACCGTGTCGGGCCTCCTCGTGCTAGGATACATGAGGTGATACAGTCCGGCATGGAGTTAAAAAGTCACTGTATGTTATCGTTCGACAGATTGGCCCACGCTTCTTGCAACTGACGCTCTAAATCACGAACATTGGGACATGGAGAAAGCTGCCGTCCCATCTGGTCCCGCATGTGCTCGATGGGCGAGAGATCAGGTGATCTAGCAGGCCGCGGAAACGTCGAAGCATGATGTAGACAGTTCTGGGAAATCCGAGCCAAGATAACGCCTGTTCACGTGTACGGATAGGCGTTATCTTGTTGGAAAATAGCTCTGGGCTGCCACGCCAGGAAAGGCAGCACATGGGGCCGCAGGATCTCCTATAGGTTGTCAGCGTCTCTCGAATCACTGCTAGGAAAGTTTGGCTGTCATATTCGATGGCTTTCAGACCAACGCGTCTGCAGTTCGGAACGTGTGTCTCTGTACAGTTAGGTTGGGATTGTAGCGCTCACCTGCGGTCTTCCACACTCTGACACGGTGGTAGTTCGTTCCCATAGAGAAGTGGGATTCGTCGCTGAACACTATACGTCGCCTGTCCTATAATTCCACGTTGCTCGCTGCTGACACTACTGCAATCGACGCTGACGATGGTCAGGTGTTAATGCCAGAAAACGTGAGGGCCGTCGAGAATGCAGATTCGCCTCTTTCAGTCGTCTAAAAAAGGTTCTGGCGGACACAGGAGTCCCTTGTACAGCCGCCAGATGTCTCTGGATATTGGACAAGCACGTCGTTGCATCTGTACGTGCCGCCCTCACGATTCCACGGTCCTCTCTGCGGGTGTTGGGTCTGGGTCGTCCAGAGCCAGTCCGCCGTGTCTGGGTGCCTTCCCGTGTTCATTGCTCCTAACACGATCGCACCGTACTGTCCAACTGGCCCAAATGGCAGCAGATTCGGCACGCCGGCCACCCTGCCTCTCTCATCCCGACGATACGGCCTCGTTCAAACTCCGTCAGTTGCCCATACGCACTTCTACGGCGGCTCCTTGATATGTCTATCGCTCAGGGATCTCACCTGACTCTTATCGTGCACTACGGCACGAGTGTGGAGTCCCCTGCGCGACGTCTGATAAGCCCCAAGTATTGCGATTGCAGTGCCGGTCGTGAACGCGGGGGCATGCGGAATTGCACAGAACTTTAATAATTTGCATGTCTGCCCTCTCCGTAGCTATTCGCCGAGTTTCGCGTTAATCGCTCGGTTTTTTCTCGGTGCGCGGATTTTTATTACAATGAGTGTAAAATAAAGAGTACGTAAATGTTTGATAAATCCTGCAAGCGACCGACATACCCGAATCAAATGGCGCCCGAAATGTTTTGTTCTCCCCAAATAAAAAAATTCACATAGCAGCCGGGTTTTACCAAAACTACGGTAAAATAATTCCTTTACTCCTCTCATCGCAGCAGTTCTCCATAAACCTGTCAACGGTGATAAACTCTGCCTTCCAGTCCTTTATTTTCTACTCCATGACAGGATGAAAAATTGCTAAACTCCCTGACACGGACATCGTGGCACTGGATAGAAACAAGTGATTCAAACATCTCCTCTCTTAAAAATAATGCAACTATATACTAGCGATCCGATTTATTGGCATAAGAATATATAAATAAGTGTTTCGCATCACCCAGATGGCTTTTTCAAAGGAGGCATAAAAAACTGCAGTCTGAATAATAGAACGCTTTAACAATTTGAACGTTGTGACTTGACTTGACATTAAATAGATACGATGTTATTATTCATTTAAAGACACGAGGCATCACGTTGGTTGTGCACGTGGTATCCTGGTAGGGTACTTGAAAAACTGGCTCCAAATTCCTGGCAATTCGAGTGAGACGCTCATTGCAAGTATCACTGTTGGCAATGAATCTGCAAGGTTTCCCGAATGGCTGTGCATTTAGAGGGAAAGTAGGTAGCTAATTTATTTATATCACCCCAAATTAGGTACTTACTCCACCCCTAAATGTACACCCATTCCGGAAACCTTGGAGATTTATTACCAACAGTGATACTTGCAATGATAGCGTCTCACTGGAGTTGCCACGAATTTGGAGCCAGTTCTTCAAGTAACGCCTGCTCCCTACCAAGGTACCGCGTGCACAACCAACGTGATACCCCCGTATCTTTATATGAATATAACGTCGTATCTATTTATTGTCAAGTCACCGCGTTAAAATTGTTAAGGTGGACGTCTAGTGATTTCGCTTCCCATACTTCCAATGGGCAAACTTCTGTACACATTTTCTTCACAATTAATGCGTTCCCAAGGATGAAAATGTGAACATCGATTAAAATAACTTCATATTATAACTTGTAATACCTAATATTTTCTAAAACATTACCATAATTATATTAAAAATCAATAACTTTGGTGGTGTTGAGACCAGAAAAGAGATGGCGCTACCTGTACTTTGATGACGTCAGTAGACAAGTAAATGTTGGATTGTTTAATTATGGTTATGTTTTAGAAAATATTAAGTATTCCAAGTTTTAATATGAAGCTATTTTAATCGATGCTCACATTTTCATCCTTGGGAACGCATTAATTGTGAAGAAAATGTGTATAAAAGTTTGCCCATTGGAAGTATAGGAAGCAAAATCACTAGACGTCCACCTTACAGCGTTCTATTATTCAGTTTGCCGTTTCTGTCGAAGTTCCTTGAAAAAAGCCGTCTGTTTGATGTCAGAAAGCTTGGAAACGCTTATATATATATTCCTACGCCAATAAATCGGATCACTAGTGTAATTGTACTATTTTCTACATAATTGGTGTATTGTTTCTCATTATTAATCTTCTCTCTTCTTGCTTAGGCTCGTCGCCATTGCTGTAGCATTTCATCAGGTGTAATCAGTCAGAAAGGTTTGTGGCAACCATATGACTAAATTACCACTCTGAATAAAAAACTAAGGGCAAAGGAATGCTTTCTGATGCTCACGTTTACTCGTGCCTGCCATGTTCTGCCCGCTTTTTAGACATATACGAGGGGGCTAACGAAAGCTCTGCACACGTTAATCTGAAACGGAAGTGCATGATGCAATCGGGAAAATAGTTGCGTCATGTCAAGGTCAGACTCTCGGCAACGCAGTGGTGTCAGAACTACGCGCAATCATTTGCTGTGTGGACGTGGGAGGGTTTGGAAATGGAAGCATACAGCTCCTCAGGTCAAGTCACAGAGTTTAGACCAGCGCTCGTACGTGAAAATAGAAACTCTGCGGGGATAAACTCCAAAACAGATCCACACTGCCTTGCAAGAAGTTTGTGGGGAGGGAACTCTAGATCGAAGCACAATTTCTTTCTGAGGACAAAGTTGAGACCGAAAATTCGTCAAAATCGCCCCAACTTGTTGGAAGCGGGAGCGATCTTGCTGCATGACAATACATCGTGTCATGGTGCAGCGTCGGTAAGAGGACTTTTGTCGAAATATGGCTGGGAAACTTTATCCCACCCACCATACAATCCTGATCTCAGTCCACCCGACTTTTATCTTTTCCCAAAGTAAAAAATCCAATCGCTGGAGGAACTGCCATTGGACGTGACCCGAGTAATATGATAGGTGAACAAAAATGGCGTACTACGGGACATCCAGGACCTACCTCGCCGCTGGCAAGCTGTCATTAACAGTGGAGGGGAGTAAATTGAATGGCAATAAGGTAAGTTTTCTCTGTGAAGTCCCACTTTTCTCAAAAATGGACAGTGTGCAGAACTTTTGTTATGAGCCCCGTATCCGTTCGAGCTGATTTCAGCCAATTCGTTAATCCCGAGTTTATTTAGGCAGTTAAAGCTTTAAAATAGACTCTGAAATATAATTTCAAAAACAAAAGGTTGCCATTTCTATATTACCGTAAAAAGTAATTGAGAATATTCAGACGTTCGTTTATAAAAAGGCAAAAATTTACGAAAATTAACGGACTGAATGGTGTTCTTCAGAAAAAAAAATGCTGTGACACGAAAAATACTACCATGAAAAGTTTAGATGTTCTTGATGATAATAAATGTTTAAGGAATAGGGTAATTTATTGTCGTCGTTGAAATAACAGCAACCCAACCGCTTAAAGACATTTGTGAACATTAAACACAAATAAAGAATATATTAATTTCCGTTTTTCTATTGTTTAGCGATCCCATGAAGTAAACTTAACTTGCGCAAAAGAAATTGCGCAATACGGTCTTAAAAAATAAATGTAAATAAAAACGTAGTAGTCTGAAATGTAGAAAATTTTAGTGTTTATGAAAGAAATAGATGAGGAAGAAAGCTGAATATTTTTTTCCCCGAAAAAACTTGTCATACAGTGCCTTAGAAGGTACGTTGGAACGTTAAACGTAAAAGAATGTATAAAGTACGTGAAAATTTTTCAATTAAAAAACAGGCTATGGTATAACTTCAAAAAACCAAACGGAATTCTGCGAGAAGTACGGTAGAAATTTCAGATGTGTAAAAACAAATGTTGTTAGTCAAAGAAGAAAATGTAAATAATTGTTTTTCATACTAACATAAGGTTTCAACCATTTCTTTCTTTCTTTCTTAGCTGAAGCGCATGTAAAAAATGGTTTATTTACAAAGAACCATGTTCTTTATGTCATAATGGTTTCCAAATAGCTGTCTACGTACAACAAGTTAAAACCACATTTTCAAATTGCAAATTAAAATCACTTTATTTACAAATTAAAAACTAGTTAAAGTGCGAGATCTTTCCAGGCCTCAGGCCCCATCATCAGGCTAAGTGCCACTAGACACAGAGATGCAACCATTACATAACACATACGATAATCCCCTAGGCACTTATTCACCATCACATATGATGCCATTTACAGTTAATTAAAGTTACACAGTAAAGAATATTATGCAAATTGCTTGTCTTCGAGTTGCAGTGTAGAAGGGACAACAAGCTGTCACCACTCTCTAGGAACGAAAGCCGGGAGCTCAGTGTTACAACACGTCACTCCATATTTTATAATGAAGAGACTTTCCGACAGAAAATAAAAATATGATGTGCCCTCCATGGCAGTCACAAACGTTGCCCACTAAGCAACCCGCTACCCTGCCTGACTGACTGCCGGTGATGCCCCATTAGAAAGGAAGTTTTGAGTCTTCAAGCACGTCATTAAGTACGGAAAGTACAAGCTGCCCCGGTGGCGCAGTGTCTAAGCGCTGACTTATGATCATTCGTCGGTGAAGGGGTCCGGGTTCGAATCCCAGTGAGACATGGATGTTGTGTTTGTCTTACGGCACTGGCTCTCTCCCTTCCCTGGAACCAGTGACCCTAAATTAGGGACGGGCGACTGCTTATAGCCCATTGAGTTGCTCACGGTGGTCGTTAAACCTTCAATCAAAAAGAAAAAGTATAACAGAAAACCAAAATGTATAAAAAGAGTGAACAAATAATCGAGAGAAGTACCCTGGTACTCTTTGTAGATGATTTATGCAATGCATCTTTCGCATGACAAGACCTTTGTGGGTGTAAAATAAAACGAGTGATTCGAGAGCATGCATTTATTTATGTACAACACATTGCATTTATTTGCGTCACTCACGACCAAACCGGGCCACAGTCTTGTACATACCAAGTGGAATTAAATCATAAGAACGAACAATAACATTCACTAATTTCTGACATTGAGCGGTACTTAGTAGGTGGATTAATGAATGTTATTGTCATAAAATTAATGAAAGAAGATATTTGAGTCACGAAAGTAAATATTTACTATGGCGTCAGCTATAGTAAGAATTTCGACTGTTCAGTTTTTCAAAAACAGTATTTACTCATACCATTATATATTATTATTATTATTATTATTATTCAGATTTAGACGAACGTAAGAGATGACACTGACACCTATGAAATGTGATGTAGTCCATCTGCGCATGAGCACGCTAAAACCTGAACTCTAGGTAGAAAGAAAAGCTGAATCGCAAGTGTGTTAGTGGAAAAGATTGGTAACTTTTTGCCTATGATATCTCCAAGTTACACCCCGATGTATTATATTAGGTGTACAAACAAGTTTTAAAGCGTTTTTTGTGTGATGTATACCGCTAATTTTTATATCTGACATTTCCCCGCATTGCTGTTATGTGACCATAAGTGGTCCAGTGTATAAAATGTGACACAGAAGTTTGCCTAACCGTCAAACGCACTTTCACATCGGTAGGTGAAAGACGGCAAGCGATACCGCATTTATTCGACACTGCATTCGTTACGAATTTCATCAAGGAAAAAGTGCTACAAAAGCATGTGCATCGATCTGTTCTGTTCTGGGGAAGAATATTGTATCGAAAAGCACATGCGAGTTATGGTTTAGGCGGTTTAAAACAGGTGATTTTGATGTTCCCGATTCAGAACGCAGCGGCGCCCCGCAGAAGGTTGCACATGAGGAACTGCAAGTATTGCTGGATGAAGATTCGTCTCAAATGCAAGCGAACTAGCTGAACAACTGAGGGGTAACTCAACAAACCATATCCAATCGTTTACGCGCAACGGGAAAGATTCAGAAGGAAGGGAAATGGGTGCCATTTGACCTGAGCCAGAGGAACAAGGATGAGCGTGACATGAAGTGTTTGAATCTGTTGAATAAACAATACAGAAAGTCTCTCCTGTTGAAAATAGTTACGGGTGATGAAAAGTGGATATGGTACGACAATCCCAAACGCAAAAAACACTGGGTAGACCCCGGTGAAGCAACGACTTCGACACCGAAACGCAATATTCACTCCAAGAAAGTTCTGATGTGCATCTGATGGGATACGAAGATTGTGCTGTATTGTGAACTATTGGAACAGGGTCAAACTGTTACTGTTGATCGCTACAAGCAACAATTGCTGCGATTGAACCAGGAAATCTGTCGGAAATGTCCATTCACAGGCAAAGGATTGCGTCCCGTGAAATTACTGCTTGACAACGATAGGCAGCATGTCGCGAAATCGGTCAAGGAAACGTTATTGACGCTTAGCTGGGAGGTTTTAGAGCACCCGGCGTATAGTCCAGACATAGCCCCTTCAGACTATCATTTGTTCCGATAGATGCAACATGGTTTGTCTGCTGTACGGTTCCGGACATGTGACAAAGTGCAAAAATCGGATGACGATTTCATCGCGTCACACGACGAAGTATTCTTCATGGCTGGAATCCGTCAGCTGCCCGACCGATGGCGGAAGGTGATAGATAATGACGGTGCATATTTTGATTCGTAAAGGTATTGTTGTTTTCTCTCAAATTACATGTTGCGTTGCCTTAAAACGCTTTAAAACTTATTTGTACACCTGCGATTAGCACTACCTTCATTCAAGTTATGCAAAGTATTAGAAGACTGGTTTGTATGCCATTGTCGTTGTCGTTCTCTATTTAGGCGACGTTTTCTTTCAGCTTCAGCTTCTTCCATTTTGTACTAGAAAGAAAAAATTCCACGGAACCAATATTTTTTTGAAATCTCAATCACAGTGAATCCCTGCAGTTACTTTATTACAATTTCACTTGTTCCTTTTTATGAAATAAAATAGCGCTGATTCCTCTTTATGAAATTACTCAGCAATTTTATTCCTTTTTATGAAATTACCCTGCAGTGCAAAGAAAATGAAGTAAAACACGACATATCACCTACGTAACAGAACAAACGTCGCAGACAGTTGTTCGAGCACGTGCGTGTTGCCACAGATGAAGTCGTTTGTCTTACTAACTTTATTTTATTTTCCGGTATTTCTCCTTCGTTTTACGTATCGTCCGATAGGGGTTAACTTAGTTCCGACTTCGGCCACCGGATAAAAGCAGATGGCGCTGCAAATACTGAATGACGTCAGAGCGTTAGAGACAGACGTAGCCCATTATATAGGCTTTATTTTAAAGCTCTCGTTAATAGCAGGTACTTCTCCCCCTCCCTCCGGGATAGGGGGGGGTTGAGACGAAGCCATATTTCACTAAGACGCGTAATTTCCTACTGCCGGGAAAAATGCATGGCACCAAAATGCGTTTTTATGATGGTTTTTATCACATTTAGCATAAGGTACTCGTTACCCATTTTCGTTACATCGAAATTTTCTACTTGGGACTTAACATCAATTCTCTGGGGAAAGATGAATAGCATCGAAAACGATAATTAAATGGGTAATTAGGTCACAAGTCCGAAAAGCAAGTGACCTGTCAGCAAACTTTTGAAATTACAGAAATAGTGCAATGCATTGTTGTTCGTTTGGACACTATAAGAACAAGGGGACGTTATTTTTTCAATCATTGTCGACACCTGCATAGCAAAATATATTAAAACCATATTAGAGATGTATCATTCATTTGCATGCTATATAATGTTTATATCAGTATAAAGATAAATAAACAAGTTAGCAAAATTATGCAATGCATTGATTACGATACGCTTTCCAACATACCAGAAATAATTACTCAAGTTATGACAATAATAATTGCTGTGGAATAAATCTCGCTCCTGTGCCCTACCCTTTGACCCCATTTCGATGATATTAAAGAGAACCGGTTCAATATACCTCCGGAACAACATACTAAAGTTTTGTCGCAATAGTAGCATTTTTAGTTGAGTTATGAAGAAAGTGGCGGTGAAATAAATCTCGCTCCTGTGTCCTGACCTTTGACCCCATTTCAATGATTTTAAAACAAAATTGGTTCAGTACATCTCCGGAACAGCGGGGTGAAGTTTTGTCGCAATCGAATCATTTTTACGCAAGTTATGACGCATAAGGTCAATGGAATGGATCCCCCTCCCATGTCCTGCCTTTGACCCCATTTCGTCTGTTTTCAACAGGGTTCGTCCCCAGGTTGTCTTATTCCACATACTAAAATTACTTCGAAATCGAACCATTTTTATGAGAGTTGTTGTGCGGACGGACGGACAAAGTTGGAGCATATACGCTTCTTCAACCTACGGTTGGAAAGCGTAAAAAACAGCTGTAGTCTTTTTCAACTTATTCGAAACTCAAGAAGTCGATGCGAATATAATGAATGCGTATTATCACTGAACCTACGAACAAATCCGCACTATAGTGAAGTAGTCACGTTTGTAATAGATCGTTCATGTTCTAAATGACAAACTTTTTATTGACAGACAGATTTTGTTAATCACAGTGTTAATGAAAGTACTTCAAGAAGTGTCATTTTGTGAGTACAGTGTGTCTCCCTGCTCGTGCTTGTTGGAGGGTGCATCGGTATCTGGCTACACTAAATTAAAATCTACTCGATATGATCGATCGTTTGTGCACGTAAGCGCGCCGAAGCATCTGTTCGTGTATTTTCATGCAGATGGCTGTTAATAAAACCTAATTTTTTGTACTAAAGGGAGAAAAATGAAATCCTAATTGGATTTAGCAGCAGAAATTAGCTCATGCCGGCATTCATTTTCTGTAAGTAATGAAACTCGGAAATTCCCATCGCATGCATCGTGCCTCTTAATTTTAACTAAAAATAATAATCTTTTGTTAAATCTATTCAACTTGTCCCAGCTGAGTCTCAAATTCTTTTTAATACATCCGGAAGATTCGTCACTTTTGAATATGCGCTGACGACAAAAAGGATGTACAAATTGATTAAGCTTTATTTTCCGCTTTTAAACAAAATCCCTCTTGAGGATAAAAATTAGAAACCGTAATCATTGAGTTCTTTTTTCACCACTAAATACCACTCGCACTTTTATGGTTAAACAAAGCACAGTACATTTTTCACCTTGCCATAAACTTTTAATATCATTATCAGATCACGTAAGCGTTTTAACTCTGCGAATTTTGAATTACGGACATTGAAAACAAAAGTGAATAATTCATTAACGTCTTTTGCTTAATTTTTGCTTTGTAATTTTATTTTCCCAGTCCATTTTAAACCATACTAAGTTTTAAATAAGGTATTTATGTCTGCCTGAGTGGGAAACGTAAAAGAGTAAACAGAAAAGGAATAAGTAGATATTACACTTTCTCAAAGCGCATTTTAGCTTGTGCTTTTCCATCTATAATAACAAACTTATCGTACCTGTCAGGTTCCTGTAGGAAAAACTACCAACCGTAGAGATTTGAAATTTGGCAAAAACCAGCCGAAGAACCTGGGAGTGTGTGAACATTGCAGCCCTTTCTTTGAAATTAAAATTTTCAAATGTTCAACTGACCTTTGATTTCCCTAGTTGTTATAATAATGACTTTTTACACTCAAATGTCAATACAAATTTGATGAAAGTATAATGAATGTAACAGCTAAAACAATAAAATTATTATTATTATTATTATTATTATTCAGTTTTTAAAGAATTCAATATTTGTCTAGGGAACCGTCTTTGATATTTAATCTTGCAATGCGATGCCACAAGTTAGAGCAACAACTATTACGTAATATCATATCATTACATTCTTGCTTAACAATTTTTTATTACGTTTTGCAAAAACTGGAACAATATTTCATTACGCTTTTCATAATCGCACAAATATTTCGTTGCACTATTGTACATAAACTAAGAGAACTTCACACCAAACCTGATTGTAGCTATTTCAACAAATTAGTAAAATCATGCAATGCATTTATTATGATACGCTTTCGAACATAACAGAAATCATTGCTCAAGTTATTACTCACGTTATGAGGAACAAATCTGTGGAACAAATCTCGCTCCTGTGCCCCGACCTTTGACCCCATTTCGATTACATTAAACATAATTGGTTCAGTATACCTCCGGAACAACATGCTAACGTTTTGTCGCAATCAAAGCATTTTTACGTAACTTATGACGCATAAAGGCGATGGAATGGATCCCTTCCTTTATCCTGACCTGTGACCCCATTTCGTCCATTTCCAATAGGGTTCCTTCCCAGGTTGTCCCCTACCACATACTAAAATTTCATTGAAATCTAACCATTTTTACGCGAGTTATCGTGCGGACAGGTAGACGGAAAAAGTTGGAGCATATACGCTTCTTCAACCTACGGTTGGAAAACGTAAAAATGCCGATGCTTTCCTGGCGCAGGTACTCATATGTTCCAATCTTTCACACATGCACAACTGGCTTTACTCAAGCAGACTTATGCTACAAACCTATGCGATAGAGCATAGAGATGAGCCCGGGTCCGGGCTCGGACGGGCTCAGAATTCATTAACTACCGAAAAACCCGGTCCCGGACTCTGAATTACACCTCTTGAATTTCATTACTGTAATTAATTCAACACGTGTAATTCCGAGCCCGGTTGAATTACACGTGTTGAATTTCATTGTGGATTTGTTACCATGGTGGAAGGATTTTCAATTTCCTAAGATAGCTGCCATTGCAAGACAAATTGTGCTTAGGAAATTGTCCAAAGCTATGGCCCAAGCAAGGGTTATTTTAAGGAGTGTGACGTATATTCTAGATTAACTTTCCTTTTTTAGTTTCTTTCCCTATGTAAATCTTGAGTTTATTCTCAGTATTCTTCACGCTTAACGAAATATCTTTTCTCTCAAACGAATACGTTTGGCAACTTAATTGAGGTTGAATGCACATGACGTATGCCTGATATAAGATAAGAGCAAGAGATAAAAACGACGACTGATCGATTGCTTGAAGGCGTTGAAGAGAGCGATTATTAAGAGCGTTGTACGAGAGCGTTGTATTATAAACTGATGATTATTGAAAAGAGTGCTGTGATCATGTGTGGTGTGTGGAGTACATTGTGATGTTATCGTTCCGTTATAGAAGTGTTTTCTACAGCCTGAATAAAGCTTTTCCGTAAGTTGACTTCTGTTGTTTCGCCTGTCCGTTGAGGTTTTCTTTCATTTAGGAACTATTTCCTAGTGTATTGATGTGTTAAAACAGCGTAGAAGTCGAAGAGACTTTTACGCTACAGGAGGTCTGGTATCGAAAAACTGGGGAAGGGGGGGAATCACATTCTCATTTTTTGTATTTTATTAAAAATCAAGAATCTCATCTTTAAAATGATGTATTAATTTCCAAAATTGTGCAGTTAGAAGTATTGTTATTTATTTTTTTTTAATTTCCTCACCCGCGATTTTTGGGGTGACGTTGGATTTTAGTGCAGCAGGTCAAATTTCAGAGCAGTGTTCCGCAACCGGTGTGCCCCCACAAGATGAAGCCGCCCCGGTGGCGCAGTGGTCTAAGGCGTTGGCCGCTGATCATTCGTCCGTAAGGGGTCCGGGTTCGAATCCCGGTCAGGCATGGATGTTGTGTTTGTCTTACGGCACTGGCTCTCTCCCTTCCCTGGAACCAGTGACCCTAAATTAGGGACGGGCGACTGCTTATAGCCCATTGAGTTGCTCACGGTGGTCGTTAAACCTCCAATCCAAAAATCCACAAGATGAAAGGTGCGACGTGAACTTTTGTAAGAAATTAATTGTAGAGTTTTATTTTTTAATTTTATCCCATTACTGTGTTTCATATGCTTGTATTTCATTCTCTGCCGCTGCGCTGATTAAATAAGATGATGCTTGTTTATTATTTATTACACGCCGCGAATTTTTATGTACTGTTGTTATATCATAGTTTTGCTTGTTGATATATTTATATTTCTTGCCTCTACCACTGCGCTATGAGACTTCTTTGTTACACTTGCCGCATGTTTCGTTTATGCTCTTCCCTAAAAATGCGAAGATTAGCAAAACTTTCCCTGTCGTTTATTCTTTTATTATGTTGTTTTGGTATTTGTCCCTGTCTGTTAGTGCTTCTTCAACTTTATTACTTTTTTCCTGTATCGATGCACGTGCCCATTGTTAGACTTTATTTTAAATAAGTCGGTATATGTTTTCCTTCCTCCCTTTGAAGAGTATAGGTCCCACGTCTTACAATTACTTCAGTTCTATCACTAGCTTTGCTCTGAAGTAGTCCAAAAATTGTGATTGCTAGTCAGTCTTGCAATTTTCTATTAATGTTAAACTATTTTATTTTGTCAGTCTTGCTTTTTTCTATTACTATTAAACTATTTTATTTATATAATTATAAATTGTTAACAAATGCACAAGTCGATTTCTGTTTAATAATAATATAACAGAATAATATTAGAATAACAAAATAGATTACTAATAATAGGTTTATTACATTACGTATTTATATTAATAGTGTCATATGGTGTCGTGCGCGAAGCGACCGTGTGCCAAGCGACCCTCTGGAAATGGTGCGCGAAGCGACCCTGTTATATTTTATCGTGGGCGAAGCGACCTTGCTAATCGAATCATTTTACTTATATATATATATATACAAATCGTAGTGAAATTATTTATATCTAATTAATTAAGTACTTATATCTTCTGAATTTTGTAGCTTTAGTCCAACTTGGTAACATAGTTTAATGCTTTAAGGCATTTTTCATGTCTTTAGAATTTCCAAATTCGACGTGTGATGCACAAACAACAATTAAAAGAATTAGGAGAACTTGATCGAAAAAGGAAGAAGATGCATATAGAAGTAGACAAACGCATTCGCAATATCATGGGGGAATTTGGAAATTCTAAAGTTCTTAAAAAATGCCTGAAAGCATTAAGCTGTGTTACCAAGTTGGACTAAGGGCAAAAGCTACAAAGTTCAGATGTAGGTACTTAATTAATGATGTAAATAATTTGATTACGATTTGTATATATATTGGTGTAACCAGGAGAGATAAGAAGAGGAACTCGTGGATCCGAAAAATGACAAGAGTGGAAGACATCATGATCACAGTTAAATCCCTGAAATGGCAATGGGCTGGACATACTGCCAGAAGGACAGACCATCGATGGACAGCCGAAATTTTAGATTGGATTCCAAGGGACAGGAAAAGACCCAGAAGAAGACCACACGAGAGATGGATGGATGAGATTCGAAAGTATGCGGTAGTGACATGGAGGAGACTGACACAAGACAGACCGTTGTGGAGGAAACTTGGGGAGACCTTCGTCCAACAGTGGATTGATAATGGTTGACAATGATGATGATTATGATATACATATAAAATGATATTAAAGACTTGTATTTAGTATAAAACAACTTGATTTATATATATATATAAGTAAAATGATTCGATTAGCAGGGTCGCTTCGTCCACGAACGAATATAACAGGGTCGCTTAGCGCACGATTTTCCACAGGGTCGCTTAGCACACGGTCGCTTCCCGCACGTAATCGTGTCATATTACCCGTTTTTGAGGGGATTAACATTTTGGTGTGTCGTGTTGAGTCATGGATAATTTATGGTGTGCTGCGAGTTGGAAAAGTTTGCGGAGCACTGTTTTAGAGAAAAGAAGATCAAGTTGAAGCGCTGAGGCATTAGAAGCAATTCTCTCTCTCTCTCTCTCTCTCATCTTTTCACGATGAAGTTAATCTGAAAACTGCACACACATATGATAATATTGTGATTATTATACTACACTGCTGGCCACTCAAAATGCAACACCAAGAAGGAAGCATGCGATTGGCCTGAAATTCGCAGCATGCTTCGGCCGCGAGAGGACATGCAAACGATTAGCTTTGCATGGCATATGCAAATCATGTGAGCCCGGAACGCCACCGAGAAGCACTATAAGAAGGGTGCACAAAAGGCGGGGTGTATGTAGTGGAAGTGTGTTGTGCTGCGGGACATGTGCGTGAAAAGCTTCCTGATGCTCGTCGCAGAATACGGCAGTCATTCCAGCACGTTTCGGAGTTCGACAGAGGACGAATAGTGGCTTATCGCGACAGCGGTTTATTGTACCGAGACATCGGAGTCCGTGTGGGACGACATCCAGCCACAGTGAGGCGAGTATGGATTCGGTGGGTGCAGGAAGGACGGACGGACCGACGCGAGCGATTGCCGCAGCTGCGGCACACCACCGAACGAGAGGACCGGCATGTTGTGCGGCGGGCATTGACGGCTCGCACCGCCACATCACGAACGTTAGCGCAGGAATTAGGATGGGTTGCGCAACAAACTGTGTCAGCACGTACCGTTCCACGTCGTCTGCAGGAGCGGGGACTTGTCGTACGGCGCCCATTGCTCCGATTACCATTGACGTTACACCACTGGCGAGTGCGGCGGCAGTGAGCCGTTTAAGGCTACACCTGGACTACGGAATGTCACGACATTGTCTTCTCCAACGAATCCCGCTTCTGCCTGCAACACCCCGATGGTCGGATCCGCGTGTGGCGGCTCCGCGGCGAGAGACTGTATGACGCCTGCATTATGCATCGCCATACCGGTCCGTCGCCTGGCGTTATGGTTTGGGGCGCAATTGGATATGACACCCACACCCCCTGGTACGTATCGCCGGTATACTCAATAGCCACCGCTACATCTCCGACGTTTTGGAGCTTGTAGTCCTCTCTTACCTGCAGGACCTGCCAACGGCCACGTTTCAAGAGGACAATGCGCTCCCGCACGTGGCACGCATCGTGCCACAATTTTTCACGGCCCACCAGGTGTCACTGCTGCCGTGGCTCGCCTGTTCTCCCGATATGCTGCCCATCGAACACGTCTTGTCGCTGATCGGCAACCGAGTGGCCCAGCAAGTACCACCCGCGGCTACGCCTGATGAACTGTAACAACGTGTGGAAGCAGCCTGGACCGACATACCCCAAGCCCACATCCAAAGCCTCTTTCGTTGGATGCCGCGGCGTGTAGCGGCCGTTATTGCCAGCCATGGGGGCCACACGAACTATTGATGTCTGCGTGTTCCGCAAGTCGCACGGGCCTGTATGCTCAATCGTTTCATCTTTGTATCTGTTGTTATGTGTCCAGTAAATCTGGCTTTGCTATCTCGTGCCCTTCTTGGTGTTGCATTTTGGGTGGCCAGTAGTGTATTAAGGGCAAAGCTTTTTTAATGTTACAAAATGCAGAATAATCTGGTCTGTAATGCTTTTACGTTCTTTTTTCTTTCTTTTTTTTTTGTTTTTTAGAAATTTCCCTACATGCTTTTTTTTATATTCTATTACGTCACTCTAAATTACCTTTACCAGTTAGCATATATGTAAATTATATTGCAAAGATTAGTTTTCTAAAGTCAAAATTTCAAACACTTGCAACTGTCTGTACGGCGTTGTACGTTTTATAATGCAATTTATTCAAAATAAAAGTAAATTTAGAAATCAAAAAGAAATAACGAATGGAATTTTTTTGTTTCTAAACGAGTTTCTTTTCTTTAGCTTTTACCAAAATTACTGATTCCCGTGATACGGTCGAATGGCACATCAATATTGTGAAGGGGATTAACTGAACTAAACTTTTTAAACTAATGATTTTGAAACTAATCCTTGCTTGGGCCATATCTTTGGCCAGTGTATAATGCATAAATGCAAGCCTTGATAAGCAAAATGTTCATAGAAACCGGGCCCGGGCGGACCCGGGCTCCTAAAATTGAGCCCGAACTCATCTCTAATTGAGCACCTAAGGGAGGAATAGGAGTGGAAATATCAACAGGTTGTGCCAAAATTTCGTGGATACACTTCCAAAGTGTTGTGTGTATCGTTTCATCGCAGTTGCTGCCGCGTTTACATTTTTTGGACATGTGAATTTCCATATTTTATCATGCACTATATGTTACCTGAAGTTCCAGAAAACTGAGGTACCTGTCTAATACCGCGTTGGTGCTCCACGCGATCGGAAAACGGCAGCAGTGTGACAAGGCATGGACTCCACGAGCTCTCTGTAGTACTGTGGAGACAGTACACGCCATGCTTCCTGAAGAGAATCCCATAATTCCGTAATATTCGCCGGTGGAGAATTCCAGGCGTTGACGGCATGTTGGACAGCATCCCAAACATGTCCGATAGCGTTTAAATTCATCAAACAAGGTGGCTAAGTCAGGATGCCGAGCTCCGTGGAATGTTCATTTAGTCATAATCGGGCGAGTGCGCGGTGGCGCATTGTCGTGTTGAAAGAGGTCGCACTCGTCGGAGTGGTTGCATGATATGAATGGATGCAAATGGTCCCCAATGACAGTTACGTAGCCTTTACTGGTCAGGAAGGTCTATAGACGTATGTGGGGTCCTAATGCGTTCCAGCTGAAAACACCCCACACTATGACGGAGCCACCTCCGACCTGCACTATCCTTTGTAAATATGCGGAATCCATTGCCTCGAGGGGTTATCGCTCAACCCGGAGGCGGACGTCTTCCCGAAACAGTTGATACCGCGACTCTTCGGACCAAGCTACACGTTTCCAGCCATCTTGCGTCTAATGGTGGTGCTCCCGAGCCTAGGGGAGGAGCAAAGCCATTTTTTTGAGGGGGGTCAGCCATGGCACCCAGGTGGAAGACAGAGAAAGTTGCACTGTCCATTCAGTGATGCTACTACTGACCCCAGCATTGAATTGCGCTGTGATTTTGGACAATGTTGCATGCCGGGAGGATGTTACGATCCGTGCCAGACGTCGCTGTCCACGATCGTTTAGCGCTTTTCTACGACAACAGCGGTCTCGTACTCTGGATTTTTTCTCTGAGTTTGTGTAATTCAGGTACAAAGTTGCAATTGTTGACCGTGTAAATCCGAATTTCGTGGTAATTTCCGAGAAGGAGTGACCCACCTCCTGGGCGTCTACTTTGATTCTTAACTCCTGATAAGCTTTCTTCTGAACTGCGAATGCCACTACTTGAACTTGCGAAAATATCTGCCTGTATATACGTCGTTCGCGGAAGATACCATTTACCGCTTTAGTGTGGTGGCATGTAATGGAAATGGTAGCACCCTTCCAGAGTTGGTGGACTTTTCAATATTTCTGTTAAGCGTCGTATATAAAGATGCCGGAGACCTTATGCCGACACCGAAGTTCATCCTCCTGAGCTCGTTTTTGAGTTGATACGAAAAATTTGGTATGTAGGGAATAGATCCCAGGTAGCGAAGTTGCGGCATAGAAATATTAGCACGGCTGGTTCTGGCTTTCTCTATAAAGTTATGATATACGTCGAACCAGATGCACAACTAATATACCGGCATCTTTATATACGATGCTTAAAAGAAATATTGGCAAGACCCCTCTTCTTAATGAAGCAAGTGTTTATGCCATCTTACTACGATATCCGGACGGCTCCAGGCGATACTACATCGGAATGATCAAACTTTTCTTTTGGAATTAGAATCAACGAACATAAAAGAAATTGAAAAGCCGGGAAAATAACCAGTGTCCTATCAAGAAAAGTCAAGTTCAAGTCCACTCATCCTATGTGGAATGATATAAAAAAATTAATTTCGTGCTCCACACCCAAATCTCCTGCCATTCGCGGAACCTTGGAAATCTTTACCTGCATTGAGGCTTGTAATGATAGCGTCTCTCTAGAGTTGCCACGCATTTGGAATCAATTCTTCAAATAGTGCTGCGTTTTCTGCCACGGTACTGCGTGCCCAACCAACGTGATCTCGTTTCTTTGAATGAATTATTACATTTGCGATTAATCATTTATTTTCTAATGAAGTCACAGCGTTCATGTTGTTGAAATGTTCTATTATCCAGTTTGCAGTTAGCTGTCTACCTTCCTTGAAAAATCCATCTGGTTGATGTGCGAAAGTTTGGAAACTTTTACTTCTACACCACGCCAAAAAAATCGGATTCTTAGTATAGTTTAACTTTTTTATTAAAGCTAAGGGGATAACCTACGACGCGCAGGTATACTCGTTCTACCCGCGTTCAGCCCATTTCTTAGACAGCGGCTTCGAACCGTATCTGAAGATTTTATTCCGAATTTCTCTGGCCAGCACCCGTCGGTCTCTAACTCCCAGTTTTGTGGGTCTGCCGGGTCGGAGCACATTCCGACAGTCACCTCTCATCTTCCACTTGCCAATCACGTAGGCCACTGTCGATTTTGGGTACTTCAACTCTATGGATATGTCACGTATGGATCGGCCATTTTTGTGATACCCGACCATTGCACCTTTCTCGAAATCAGAGAGCTCCGAACTGCGTGGCATCTTGCATGCGACTGGTTGCGTTATTGTTTCTCACACGATATTTAACGGTGGCGGCCGTGACGTGTATCAGGACCGCAGATATCGTGGATTGCAAGGCTGTCCAATTACTTGTTGGTAGATAGTGTACAAAAAGCATTTCAGCTTGTTGAAGATGATCGTCTATCACTGTACAAAAATGGCGGCGTAATTACTGCAAAATTATTTCCAATGAAGAATAATTATCCAGTCGGATTCCAGCGTGATTATCATAAAGGTTCATACTTTCTTGGCCAGTGTGTGTATAAATAGGTCCTCTTCACTTTCTAGAAAGAAAAATTGCAAATGATTCATCTCCGGGGAAATTTTATGGAATTCGTTCTCCACGGAAACAATATGAATATGCAAATATTTAACATTACGAATGGAAGCCTTCCGATATTTCGGAATTCTAATCGCGATATCATCCAACGGGATTAACTGGAAGCGCACCACGCTTGTGTGTTTATCTCGAGCCGTTCACTCTTCAATGAAATGGGTAAACTCCTTAGGACGCACTAATTATTTTCGAAGAGCGAATAAGTAATGCTGTATTAAAACGATACTAACGAGGATAAACATTTAGCTGACTAACGAGGATAGACATTTATCTAGTAATCACCTATGGCTTGAGTGATGAAGCAGAGTAACGCAGTTGAGAAAAAATAAATGAATGCACATATCATTACTTCGACTTACAACTTAATTTGTTGCTGTCCTAATAACCTTTAGAACGCCCGAGGCATGACGATCAGCGGTGAAGCGGAATGAATGTGTTGAAATAGACAGATTTATTTTTTAAGGAAAATTTGTTTAAATATTTTCGCCTTTCACATCGGTTTTTTGCAATTAGTATATCACAAACATAAATGAACACAATTTGATTCACGTCGTCCGTCGATTTGCTCAGAAGAATGATTATATATCATCTAATAAGCTAAATAAGCTAAATATTTTTTTTAACTTTAAAAATTTCAGGTGAAGAAGTTTTCCACGAACACGTTTATTTAAATAAATAAAGCCTATATACACGGTCGAGTCACATTATTGCGACCACACGCTAATATCCAGAGTAACTGCCGTGAGCAGCGTGGACAGCAGCTACACGGGCTGGGAGTTCATTTTCATTTCGTTTATTGCATTTTAGTTGTTACAGACATGGTATTACATAATCATAAATATATAACACAAATAATATATTTTTGTAACAACAGGGAATGAGGAGGGAAAAGGCCTGATAGGCTCTTCTCCCACAGCATCAAAATTTTCATCAAAATAAAAAAATTCGAAAAAACATAAACAAGTCAAGTTCACACAATATCAAACACAGCTAGGGTAGTACTATCAATTAATAAAGGTAATAATACATTATGAGCTTTAAGCGATGGTCTCTGATCGTTCGTCTGAAAGGGGTCCGGGTTCGAATCCCGGTGAGGCATGGATGTTGTGTTTGTCTTACGGCACTGGCTCTCTCCCTTCCCTGGAGCCAGCGACCCAAAATTAGGGACGGGAGACTGCTTATAGCCAATTGTGTTGCTCACGCTGGTCGTTAAACCTGCAATCAAAAAAAAAAAATTATGAGCTTTTGTTCGGTAAGAAATGCCTGAGTTTTCCTTTAAATATATTAATATTCTTAAGTGATATAATATCAGTAGGAAATGTATTCCATAATGCAGGACCAATATAATTAATAAATGATCTAAATCGTTCTGTTAGTGGAAACATGGGGATTAGTGTTGTTTTTTGTCTCGTGGAGTAATCATGACTGTGAGTACTTATTGTAATTAAATCTTGATAGTAACCATTCTTAATTCTCAAAAACATTAGTTTACCTATACTATAGATATGCAATTGCTGAATAGTTAGTATACTGAAATCATTTGGACTGAGTCTAGCCTGAAAGACTATATTTGAAAATTGAGTATTTTGTAGTTTAAATTGTAATAGTCTTATGAATCTATTTTGTAACGACTGAAGTTTTTTCATATTGTATAAGTTACTCAATAAGGTGCTGGAGGATACGTGGTGGAGAATCCATAGAGCGAACAACACGATCTAGATGGTCCCACAGATGCTCAATTGGGTTTACGTCTAGAAAATAAGGGGGCCAGTTAAGTACTTCGAAGTCTTCATCGTGCTCTTCCAACCACTCTCGGACATTTCTGGCTGTGTCACACTTCGCATTGTCGTGCTGAAAGATACCATCCTCCCCAGGGAAGACAATCAGCGTATATGGGTATACGTGGTCTGCAAGGATTTATTCATAACAAATTCTGTCCATAGTGCCTTCCACAGGTATCAGTGGACCCATGGAATGCCACGAAAGCATTCCCCAGACCATAACGCTGCCCCCACCAGCTTGTGTTCTGCCAGCAATAGTTAAAGAGTGTTTGATCTCCGATGTTTCTCGCTTTTTACGCCAACGTCCATCCGTTCGATGAAGCAGAAAACGCGACTCATCGGAGAAGGCAATCCTTTGTCAATCAGCGGAAGTTTAATTCCGATACTACCGTGAAAAATATAAGCGTTTTCTGCCGATGTAGCTTCGTTAGCATAGGTGCAGTGACCACCCGTATGCATCGGAGCCCCATACGCAGCACGGTTTGCTGAACTGTCGTTTTAGGTACACTTCCATGGGCCCCCTGGTTCATTCGGCCAGTGAGTTGCTCCACTGTAGCTTGTCGATCGGCCCTCACGCACCTTCGAAGCCGGCGTTCACCTTTCACATTAATGGCACGTGGTGCTCCGAAGTTTCCATGTCGCGTATTCGCAATGGTGCCATTTCTCCAATCACGATACACTTTACCCACAGCAGCACGCGAACAGTTCACAAACTGCGCTGTTTCAAAAATACTGCAACCACTGGCCAGAAAGCAGATAATCGTCCCTTTTTGCAAATCTGATAAATCGCTCTTTTTTCCATGACACCAACGAGTTATATGTTTTCAGAATGCCTACAGCATACCTTATATACCCTCCAAGCCAGCGCTCGACGCGTGCTATTTTTCATTGGCTACGCGCTGTTGACGTCAAAAGTAGGAGGTGGTCACAATAATATGACTCGACTGTGTAATAGGCTACGTCACTTCCTAACGCTCTGACGTCAAAGCTGTGACGTCGTTCAGTACTTGCAGTGCCATCTGCTTTTATCCGGTGGCCGAAATTGGAAATAAGCTCCCCTCTGTCGCACGATACGTAAAATCAAGGAGAAATACCGGAAAATAAAATGAAGTTAGTAAGACATCTGTGGCAACACCCACGTGCTCGAACAACTAATTGCGACGTTTGTTCTGTTACGTTGGTTTTGTGTCGCATTTTATTTCATTTTCTTTGCATTGCAGAGTAATTTCATAAAAAGAAATAAAATTGCTGAGTAATTTCATAAAAAGGAATCAGCGTTATCATAGGAATATTACAAAAATTTTGATGTTGATGTCTTATCTTATAGACTTTCCTTTAATAATTCCAACATTTATTACAGTTATGTAACTGTATTTTACGATTCGCGTTATAAATATTTCAGTCACTGCTTTTTACCCTATTATAACTACTGTCTCAGATACAGGAGTATTATAGAAACTAGCTCATAGCCCTGCAATGGCACTGGCTAAGAACTAGTTTCTCATAATACCCTGTATCTAGGACAGTAGTTTATAATTGTATGATGTTCACTGATGCTAATTATATAGGTACTAGATGAAAGCCATTCAATAATGACGAGAAAAAATAAGATATGTAGAAATAGGTATATGTATGGTACTTTTTTATATACATTTTTTAAGAACCTGTTATTCTTTTTGTTTGTGATGTCCAAATGTGAAAGTATGCTTCCATGAACACTGCAACAATAATAAAAAAAGTATATTGATTGAGGCAGGGAATCGACAATTGAAACTGACAAGCGCGTATTCCGCTGCGTCACCAAAGTGGGGCAAACGTTCAAACAAAGGAAATGATTTTGTTTATAATAAATAAACAAATATTGAGACACAATAATTATTTATTTCGTCTCGACCATAGTTTCACTGAGAGTATGACCCAGATTCACCAGAGAGGAAATGGCCCAGCTTCGGCATGCCAAAAATGGCTAAGCTTCATCTAGGCAAAAATGATCCGTCTTCATCAGGACGAAAATGGTCCATTCTCAGCAGGGCAAAAATAGCAAAGCTTCCTCAAGGCTGAAATGGCTCGGCTTCATCAGGACAAAACTGCTGCTCTAGCGTAATCAACACGAAAATAATCGAAGCTTCATCGGAGCAAACATGGCCAAGCTTCATGAGGGCGGAAACGGACCGGCTTCGTCAGGACGAAACTGGTCCAGCTTCAACAGGGCGAAAATAGCCTATTTTCCTCAAGACGAAAATGGGCCGACTTCATCATGACAAAAATGCTGCTCTAGCTTAATGAACACGACAATACCCAAATCTTCATCGGAGCGAAAATGGCCAAGCTTCGTCAGGGCGGAAATGGTCCAGCTTCCAGAGGGCGAAAATGGCAAAGCTTCATCAGGGTGGACATGGCCTGTCTCCGTCAGGACGAAAATGCTACTCCAGCTTGATCAAGACGAAAATAGTCAAGCTTCATCAGGACGAAAATGGTCCAGCTTCAACAGGGCGAAGATGGCCAAGTTTCATGAAAGCAGAAATGGCTCAGCTTCAACAGGGCGAAGATGGCCAAGTTTCATCAAAGCAGAAATGGCTCAGCTTCATCGGGACGAACATGGTCAAGCTTCATCAGGGTGGAAACTGCCCGGCTTCAACGGAAATGGTCGAATTTCGATAGGACGGGAAAGACCCAGCTTCATCTGGACAAAAATGCTCTACCTTTATCAAAAAGAAAATGCCCAAGAGACGAAAAGGACCATTTTCATCACTATTAAAATGGTGCAGCTTCATCAGGAAGAAAATAGCTTAGCTTCCTAATGAAGCTAGATTGTACGAACAGCGAAATTGTGGTCGACAAGGATTAACGAAACACTATCCGTCAACGTTGGTTAATTGATATCCAAGTACTGTCTCATTAATGACACTAACTGCTGGCTTTTACAAATAATGAAACTTATAGCTCACTTAGGTACATTACCCCAAATTTAGAAATATCAGTGGTGGTTCGGGGTTTAACAAACAAGTAGAGCACAGATAATGGTTCACAACTAAATGCGTCGAATAAGTCATATACCCGTAACTGACGTAGTAACATTTCAGTGTGCTACTGAAGTGTATCAAAATGTTTCAAGGTATCACATTTTGAAACATTTTAACCTTAAAACCTTTTACATACTCAAAAATAGATATCATTTATGCACCTACGCTCACTGTCAACTTATTGTTTCTACGAAATGATGTGTACCTTTAATCAGTGTAAGTAGACACAGCGATGACCGGTGGCGCAGTGGTCCAAGCGATGGCTTCTGATCATTCGTCCGAGATGGGTACGGGTTCGGATCCAAGTGAGGCATGGATGCTGTGTTTGTCTTACAGCTCTGGCTCTCTCCCTTCACTGGAACCAGTGACCCTAAATTAGGGACGGGCGACTGCTTATAGCCCGTTGAGTTGCTCACGGTGGTCATTAAACCTCCAATCAAAAAAAGAATAAAATAAAAATAGCGATGACGGATACTGGATATAAATACAATGTAGCAAATTGCGATAGAGTCTTTCAACGAATTACGCCATACAGTATGTTTAATGAAATAAAACTGAGCTGAATGCAATTACACTTAAAGGAAGGACTGCTGCAATAGGCAATTTCTTTTTAAGATAAAACTGCTTCATGAAATTTGCGAAATACTTTATGATATGTATAAAGCTAGTCAAGGTAATTCAAATACGGCATGGAGTGAGAAACTGTAATTGCCTGAAAGTAAGTCCTGTTAACCAAATTCATTACCTCCTAAACTGACAAAGAATATTAAACACTCTTTGCAAAAAAACAAAAACAAAAAAAACGAAGCACCCTCAGGAAGTCGTTTAATCCTGATGGAACTCCGCATGCAAGTACCTTAGGGGCATTAAGCAAATGATTAAAAAACAACGACCAATGACGAAATAGTGGCCCGTCGCATCTCATAGGAGCCGCGCATCGTGGAGAGTATGCCAACAGCAAAACTCGCACACAGGGACAATTGTGATAGCTGATTGCGGTATTATTAACTTTTACGGACTGCCAGGAGGCCTCACCGTCGGATCCGTGCTCAATGCGAGAAGTTGAGCTAGTTTGGGAGTGGGCGTACAGGCTGATTCACTCGGGACTGAACACTTATTATGTGGGATATATGAGATGGGGAATATACGATGAGCGTGAAACCCGACCGGAGCGGTTCTTTATTCTCTGACGAAGCAGTTGACATGCATTACCTGTGAATGTCTCTCTGACAGTACAGGGTGATTCACTTGGAACTGAATACTTATTATGTGGAATATATGAGATCAAGAATATACGATGAGCGTGAAACCCGAAAGGAGCGGTTCTTTATTCCCTGACGAAGCAGTTGACATGCATTACCTGTGAATGTCTCCCTGGCAGTACAGGGTGATTCACTTGGAACTGAACACTTATTATGTGGAATATATGAGATGGGGAATATACGATGAGCGTGAAACCCAGCCGCAGCGGTTCTTTATTCCCTGACGAAGCAGTCGACATGCATTACCTGTGAATAAAATATCTCCCCGGCAGCTGGGTGGGTGATTCACTCGGGACTGAACACTTATTATGTGGAATATATGAGATGGGGAATATACGATGAGCGTGAAACCCGAACGGAGCAGTTCTTCATTCCCTGACGAAGCAGTCGACGTGAATTACCTGTGAATGTAATGTCTTACTGGAAGATGGGTGGCGCTGCTCTGACGCGCCATCTGCCTAGTAGTGGTGGGGGAATAGCGTGTCTCCGCAGACAGTTTGAGCGAGGAGGTCGAATGAAAATGGCCTACTCAATTGAAGAACTTTTTTCATTCTGCATCAGTACTGGGTAAACTGTTTCTTCAAGCAATGTCAGAAGGAGTTTCTGAAGAAATTTGGTTGACCTACCACCCACCGGAGCCACCATTTCTAAATTGGTGAAGAAGCTGAAGAGAACGGGAAGCTTGGTGAATCCGCATACGGCAGGACGAACCCAAATGGCGGAGAACACAATAGAGGATGTGAAACAGGGGTTAGTGTATCCCCACGAAAATCTATTCGGCGACTATCCCAAGAGAAGACTGGACGATCGTATTGGACATCTCAAAGAGCAGTCAAACAGGCAAAGATTAAGTCGTACGATTTCACTGCTGTGGATGAGTTACAGCCTCCGGATTTTGCAAAGCAATTGGCATATTATCAGTGGTTTTCCAAATTTTTCGCCAAAAACCACACCCTGTTGGACATAACAAGGTTTACTGATAAAGCATGGTTCCATTTACCCAGCTACGTAAACTCTCAAAATACACGTGTGTGGGCCAGTGATAATCCCCACGCCATCCATAAAGAGACATTGCATCCAGTGAAAATCGATGTCGGCTGTGCAGTGTTCCAACGCCGTAAGACTGGGCCAATATTTTTTAAAGACACGGTGAATTTTTGTCATGGATCAAAGTATGTTTTACCTTAGTTTCATTCAAATGTGCCTTTGCAATCGTGAGCTAATTAAAAAAATAAATATTCAGTCACGAGTGAAATACCCTGTATAATTAGGCTGAGAAATGCCTATTGGTCAAATCGCCGTATCGCCAGGAATCTGGTTCGGACAGACGCGGCAATCGGACGATGTTGGCGCCAATGGGTAGAGGAGGGCGCAACTCCGCGGCACGCTGACAGTGGACAGCCGAGGGCAACAACAAAACGGGAGGATCGACAGATTGCGAAAGCCTCACAAACAGAGCCGAATTTGGATCTATCAACCATCCGTGACCATGTTGCGTGGCAACGGCCGTTGCCAGGCGACCCGCGGCACGGAGACTACATTCGAAGACGCCACTCCGCCGTCTACCACTGGCCTGCGTGCATCACTGGCTCCGGTTGCAGTGGAGTCTGAACCGATCAACGTAGGATAGTGTCCAGTGGCGTCGTGTTGTCTTCAGTGATGAGTCACGGCGGTCTGCACTTGGCGCCGATGACCATGGAATATGTGTCTGGTGAGGAGCCGGTAAGGGCACGTATCCTGCCTTTACCGTTGAACGGCTGACGGCTCGCTCACCGGAAGCGACTGTCTGGGGAGCCATTTCCTACGACAGCTGGATACCTACGGTAATTCTTCGTACCACCTTCATGTCTCAACGGTACGTCGATGGCATTCTACGACCTCTTGTGTTGCCATTCCTATCGCAGCATCATCGAGTAATTTTTCAACAGGATAATGTCCGGCCACACACGGCACGGCTCTCTGGGGCCTGCCTCCGTAACATTGACAGCCGTCAATGACCAGCCCGACCTCTCATCTATTGAACATGTTCGGGACAGGATAGGACGCCACCTACGCCTATTCCAGAGTGTCGGCAAATTGGCCCGCAATTGGGACATCATCTGGCATTCTCAGGACAGCATCCGTGAACTGTATGCGTCTATGCCATGCCGGGAAATCGCATGTATCCTACCCAAAGGTGGCACTACAACGTACTGACTCCTTCCACTCTTGTAGCTGTTTTATCCGAATAAATTATTCAACTGCTCTGAAATTGAAATAATTTCCATTCCTGCACATGTTACGTTGCACACACCAATTTTCTTTCCGATTGGATGATTCCTTCTGAGTACTTCGGTTCGTTCTGGCGAAGAGTGTATTCTGGCATCAAATTTTAAGAGCCCAAGTTATTGCCCATGGAAACCTGAATATATTAGGGGTATGCAAAAGCTTCCGCCGTTTTAAGGAGAAAGAAGACAGCAACAATCAGAAAACCAGTTCACATTTATTCAACGAAATATTGGCCGTTAGCATCAATGACTTTTGCCATTTTTCAGGCAACAAATGGATGGCCCTGTGATAGAAGGACTCGGGTTTTGAGCTAAAGAACGCACTGACGAAATTTTCCACCTCTGAAACTGTGGTGAACCGTTGTTGGGCTAAGGCACGTTGCATAGAGCGAAACAGATGACAGTCTGAGGGTCCAATATTCAGAGAGTAAACCAGCTGCGGTAAAACCTCCCAGTGTAACTGTTCAAGGGTTGATTTCGTGGTGGCACCGGCATGTGGTCTGGCATTACCGTGTAACAGGATGACTGGGCAGCGTCCTTTACCTGTCCATAGGCGTTTTTGCTCGATTGCGGTGTTCAGTTTCATCAGCTGATCGCTATATCGTTGTGCAGTGATTGTTTTTCCCGGTTTCAACAGTTCGAAGTATAGCACTCCATGCATATCTCACCACACACACACATACATCAGAACCTTTTACCCGTGGATATCCTGTTTTGCTGTGGATGTTGATGGCTGGCCTGGGTCGACCCAGGATCGCTTGCGTACGGGGTTGTCGCAATAGACCCATTTTTTCATCCCCGGTGACAACCTTCCACAAGAAATTCTTCCCTTGAAACCTCTTCAGCAACGACATGCAGATGCCCAATTGTTGACCAATATTACGCTCCGTAAAAGTATGAGGAACCCACTTATCAATCCTTCTGCTAATAATAAAGAGATGTTCACCAAGGCCTGTAGACGCCATACCACCGTCGATTGAGCCACTTTCAAACGTTTCGCCAGTTGCGTAGTCGATTGTGTGGCATCCTCTTGCAACAGCGATTCCAGCTCCTCGTCTGCGAGTTCCTGTGGTGTACCTGCACGTGGCTTGTCTTCCCAGCTCAGAACACCTTTCTTAAGCCTGGCAAAACATTCTTGACACGTCCGCTTAATCATAATCGTATCGCCATTCCCTTGACATATTGAACCGTATGCTTCACTCGCGCTTTTCCCTAAATTAAACATGAATAACAAACAGTGCCGCAAATGAACTTTATCGACGACCATGTTTGGCTTCATGTACGAACCGACAGCACAGGTCGCCGGCCGGTTAGACCGCTACAGCGCCCTCTAGCGGGGGCGGTGGAAACTTTTGCATACCCCTGATAGAATATTATTTTAAATTGCACATGGTAACCTGAATTAAACAATTGAAATGGGTAGCACAAAGCTCAGTAATAAAGGAAAACAAGATATTTAATAACCAACTGATTCAACAAGATTGCGTGCATGTTTCGGTTTTATATGCATTCACTCTTCCTCAACATTGTGGAACTGGATTTCCTTATTCATTGCAATTATTTTCGGTGCACGTTTATTGACTTGAGACTTGTCATAAGTCTATCCAGTCTTTCAATCCTAGGTTCCGTTCCAACGAACAAAAGATAAAGGAATCCTTCTGCTAATAATAAAGAGCATCCAAAATGTTAGCAATAATGCAGAATGCAACGGCGAATGTAAACACCTTCTTTCCTTAACCCCCATGACATTCGCCAACAGGCTAAGTAGAAAGCACAGAAGTATCTTCGGTTTCTCTGTATTCATGTGCTCTTGTGGTGCTCCTTCGGATACACAGTCTTATCAGAATATTATTACCACCCCCGGAAATGAACAGTGTACCCCCCCAGGTGCGTCACAGATTTCACGTGACAAGGTCAACCACAGAGAGATATAAGCGGCCGTCTAGGACAGATGAGCCATAGTGCGTGACGTGAGCACAATGGGAAGAGATAGTGATTTGACGGACGTTCAAAAAGGAATGATCACCGGCTACCACCTTAGGTATGGAAGCATCTCAGAAACAGCGAACTTTGTGGGCTGTTTGCTAGGTGCTGTAGTAAGGGTGAACCAAGAATGGACCTCTGGCACACTAAGTACCTCCCGACGTCATACCTGTGAAGCCCCAAAGACCATCGACCCCAGAGGAAAACGTCGCCTCCGTCAAATGGTAAAGGGCAATTGACGCGCAGCAGTGCAGCAACTGAACACAAAAATGAACGCTGGGGCACCCAGTCACGTGTCTCCGATAACAGTAGAGCGAACCCTGTTACGTATGGGTGTCCGGAGTCAACGCTGCTTCAAGGTGCCAATGTTAACCCAGGTCCATCGGCAACGACGCCTGCAGTTCGCGTGGGACTACCGTTATTGGACAGTGGAAGATTGGGAGAAGGTTGCCTTCTCCGACGAATCGAGGTTTCTACTCCGCAGGGTGGTGGCGGTGGCAGTGTGGCATGTGTGCATATCTGGGGGATGTTTTCCTGGTATGACCTGGAACCGCTGGTAGCGCTGGATGGCTCCCTGAACTGTAATAGCTGCCTGTCCATCCTCGCAGACCGCATGCATCCCTTTATGTTGGACGTTTATCCTGGTGGTGATGGTGTCTACCAACAAGACAATGCGCCCTGCCACGTTGCTAATGCGCCTTGCCACGTTGCTAATGCGCCCTGCCACGTTGCTAAGGGCCAGCGTGTCTGGTTCCAGGAACACGACAGCGATGTCCCCGTTCTCATTTTTCCGGCGAAATCGTCCGACCTCAATGCTGTAGAGCACTTGTGGGGCTCTTTGGATCGACATACCGACTCACAATACGTCACATCCGGGACTTCCGTGCTCTTCTGCAGTCCGAATGGGCACGTGTGCCTTGGGCAACCTTCCAGGGTCTCATTGCGTCCACGTCGCGCCGTTTCGCCGCTGTCATCCGAGCCAAGAGTGGTTATTCCCGTTATTAGGTAGGTGGTCATATTATTCTAATACGACTGGGTATGATAAAAAAAATAAGGTAATCGTAAAATTTACGGTCCATAACTGTTCTTTCATAGTTATTATATTTGAATAGTGAAGCATAAAGCTGTTAGGTCTACGATTTTATGATTCCGACCTTGTTAACAAGCGTAAAATTTAGTCATATTTGTTTGTTGCGCGGCAATGGTGAATCGAGGGCTTGAGTCATAACACAGGCAATCGGCGTTCAACTGAAGATTTAGTAAGAAAAAGTAATAGAATTCCGCGTGTTTCCTTTCTGGCATTTTGATACATCTCTGTATTGAAAGTCTTCAAAATGGCTGTGCTCGAATAAGAGGGAAATCATGTCCTTTAACTTTATTTCTCTGCAAGTAATTTTGGAAAAACTGCGTGAGAATCTACCCATTGGGTACTAAACTGACTTGAGTTTAGTTTTAATCCGCCTAATTAAAAGGATTACTAAGGGAGTGAGCAAAGGGGAAGGACAAGAGCCATAGTATAAAGAATTTTTCGACATTCATTCGTTAATAAGAGTCGTACCATCAGAGAAGATTATGCAACATTTCTCGATACAGACACAAATATTCCGAATTAGGAAGGATGCCGCTTCATTGCTTTTTATTGTTCTCTCATTACCCTAAGTGTTGTTAATTATTGTTTGAAGATGTGAATGAGCTTTTGGATAGAATTTTATGTCCATTACATAACGCATAACATGGAGCAAATCCATGGCAACTTATGGGTGTAAAAATTTAATCCTCTCTGAAAGCAAAACGAACGTCATCTGCGTGCAAGCTGAAGAATGAGATATTAAGTTTTGCATTAATAATGTTCCTACGTTTGTCTCCATAATGCACTGAATCTTCATCATGTCAAAGTACTTTTTAATTCATAATCCTTCAAAATGTGTTTGCATGAGGGAACTAGTTTTTTTTATATAAAGAGATATCAGTTACGGTACATCTATGCTTCTAGTTAGTTCAGTTTTTGGTACGCATTCTATGTTTTGCAGTTTAGAAAGCTGTTTTCTGAAACAGGTCTTATTTCGGCTTCTATATATCTCAGTTTAGCGCCCCCCCCCCTCTTTGTTTTTCCTTTTTTTTTTTTTTTTTTTTTTCGCTCTTCTTCTGGCGAAATTTCTTTGCACTCTTCCATCTTCTAAAACGTACCGCACTTCGAAAAGAGTTAACTTCTTTTTTAATCATTCTACATTTCAGTATGTTTAGTTCGTGTTACATATTTTTGTGATTCTGGAACTTTTTCTGATCCCGTTTTTTTTTTTTTTTTCTTTAAGCTATTTGCATTCCGTGTCGGAAGTTCGTTTGCTCGAATAACTTAACTGATTTTCTACTGTGCCCAATTAGTTGATGCACAGCTTAACATTATTTCCCACTTTTTTTTTTGCTTCTTGTTTTGCTTCTCTCGCAATGAGAAACTTCACTGGGATTTTTTTTCGCGTTTTTTACTTTGTTTCATCTTAGGAGATGCCTTGTAAAATTCTAACTGTAAAAAATTTGTTTAAATAATGCACTTCTTAAGATTATTTTGCACTATTTTTTTCCCACTGTTTGTTTTAACTGCAAGATGTGCAATTCGTTTACGATGCAGGCTTTCCTGAAACCAAATTGAAAAATTATTAATTATTCGTCGTGTGGTGGTAAATTTCTCTCACGACACTCACGTTTACTTTGCCGTGTTATGTTCTTAGGCTTCGAGGGTGTAACAATACACTGGTCTGCAAAACTTAAGGACAAACTACGATTTGACCTGTTGCTTCGCACAGGATCGGATTGGATATGTGAAAAATCAAACCACAAGAACTCCATTAGTTACCGAAATGATGGCGGAAACAACACCGACGCAACTGCAAATACTAAAGTACAATGATTGGAAGTAGCGCTGTAGCACGCTACATTTAGAGAAGCGTGGCATGTAGCATCACTACAATTAGGAAAACAAAATAAAGTACCTTGTAGCGGAAATTTATGCTACAAATCGTCCTACTTAAAAAAATTGTTAAAACTTTTATTCTTCACATCACGTGATAGTTTCGGACTGCCTGAAATGTAATTGCTTGTAACAGGTGGTCCGAGTGTGATCTGCCTACAATAACGTACCTGACTGTACTAAGAGACGCATATAGCGTATTAAATCCGTTTATTTTTGTGTTGTACTAAGCACAAAGATTCGCCATGCCTTCTCACTCCACTGGGAGGCTTTTTAAAGACAATGGTAGGTATTTTTATGTCTACCATTAGCTTGGCAAATCTTTGTGTTTACTACACTACAAAAATTAAAGATAAAAAAATAAAAAACGGATTTAGTACGACGCTGTATGCGTCTCTTGAGTATTCAGTCTGGTGTATTTAGTGTAATAGCGTTAACGTACCTGACTTAACTTACACTGCGAAAGCTCGCCAACTTGTTAAGTGGGAAATCTTAATTAGGCTGTGAAGATTCCGAGTACGAGGCAAGCACACAACCTTTGTTTTGTTTTGTTTTTTGGTTGGTTACGGCGTTAACGACCACAATCAGTAACTCGATCGGCTGTAATAAGTCACTCTTTCCTAATTTAGGACCACTGGTTCCTCCAGGAAAGTAGGGAACCAGTGCCGTAAGACAAAAAAACGCAAAATCCATACCTCACGGGATTCAAACCCGGACCCATCTCGGACGAAATGTCAAAAATACACTGCGAAAGCTCGCCAAATTGTTAAGTGGGAAATCTCAGGTAGCCTGTGAAGATACCGAGTACGAGGCAAACACACAACCTTTTTTCTTAGAACACTGCCAGCGGGGCATCAAGGTGTTATCAACCATACTTTTGCGAGAGAGAAGATATCACGTTAAGTTTGAAAAGCGCTAAGGAGAATGAACGCAAATTTACACAGAGAAAGAAACTAAAAAGGAAAGTTAAATTACAGTATACGTGACAGGATCTCCCTCCTTTTTTTTTTTTTTTTTTTAAGCGAAACGAATAACATCACACATATTTTGAAGAACCCAACTACAGTATACGTGATCGGATCTCCTCCTTTTTTTTTTTTTTTTTAAGCGAAACGAATAACATCACACATATTTTGAAGAACCCAACGGTCCGTACATCCATTTTTACGTTCGGGTGCCAATGTGAAACCACAAATTTGTCCGTGACAGAGATCGAAACGGCGGCTCTCACTCCGGAGTAAGTTGCTCTCCCAACTAAGCTGCACGGACGAAATGTATAGCTGCAATTTGTCGTCTTGACACATGCTTTACCTCTGTAGTACGTCACATCATCTCCCTCTTAAGTGTTTTTTTTATTTTTGTTTTTTTTTTTGAAGCGAAGTAGGAATTTTTTTTAAATTCTAGACGATATGTAGAACAAACATCACACATTTTTCGAAGAATCCAACGGCCAGTACATACATTTTTACGTTCAGGTACCAATGTGAAAACACAAATTTGTCCGCGCCGCTTTACTCCGGAGTAAGTTGCTCTCCCAACTGAGCTACACGGGAGGAATGTATCGCTGTAGATTTGTCATCTTGTCACGTGCTTTACCTCAGTAGTAAGTCGCATCATCTCCCTCTTTTTACTATTTTTTTATTTTTTTGAAGTGGAGAACGACTTTTTCTTTAATTCCAGACGATGTGTGGAACAAACATCACACATTTTTCAAAGAACCCAACGGCCAGAAGATTCATTTTTACACGCGAGCGCCAATGTGAAAACGCAAATTTGTCCGTGACGGAGATCGAAGCATAGCTTCAAGTCCATTTTCAGAAACACGGTCCTTTGGAAAAGCTAATGACCTCCATCAGTCCAGTGTGTGTCCTACATCCTTTCTTTCCGAGCTCAATCTATCCAAAAGTCTTGCACATTTTGAAAACGTAATAACTCGCGGAGTTTTGAGAGTAGGGCACGCGGTTTGCGTAGAAATGATCAGAATGGCATTGGGTTTTTTATAAAATCACATAAATTTTTACTCATTTTACTTACATTTTTCATCGCCACGTGGCGCCATAGGCGAACAGGTTTGGGATAGTGGGTATAGAAGTAGCAGCTGGGAAGCTACCACAAGTCACAGCGGTCCGTGTCAGTGTGCTTTTATTACCGGACAAAGCGCTCTTGGTGAAATTGTTCTATTGCAACGCTGAATGTGCGAGTGCTGTGTTGAGAGTCTACCGGTCAATGAAAGGTGATCGCAGTGGGAAAGGACCAATGGAAAGTGCTGCGCTGCGGCGAATGGTGAAAAAATTCGAGGAAACGGGATCTTTGGCAGCACGGCCACGGAACGTCCCCGATCAGTCGTTGAAGCGCCACTTCATCAGCCGAAAGGTGACAGTGTGGTGTGAATTCACGGCTTCTTTCATTATCGGTTCTTTTTTTCTTTTTTTGAAGAGGTCCGAGGCACCTCCTTCGAAACCGTTTCCGTAACAGGTGCACGTTATGAGAACATGTTACGACCGTACGTTATCCCTAGCTTGCAAGACCGGGATGCAGTGAATCTGTGCACATTTATGCAGGATGGAGCACCATCCCACATAGCACGTTCCGTTAAGCAACTGCTGGAAGAGATGTTTGGCGCAAATCGTGTGTTGAGCCGACACTTTCCGAAGGCCTGGCCTCCTCGGTCACCAGAACTGACACCCTGCTATTGCTGGCTCTGGGGTTACCTAAAATCACAGGCGTACAGATGTCGCCCCACTTCATTGGCCATGCTGAAAGATGCCATTCGACACCATGTAGCAGCTATACCACCGGACATGCTCTTCAACGCCGTCAATGGTGTTTTCTTTCGTCTGCAGGCAGTGCTGGAACAGGACGACCATCACATTGAACATCTGGTACAATGAGGTGTCAAACCTGGTACAATGAGGTGTCTATTTTTCTCGACACTGCCAACCTGTGGTTGCTGCGCTATCTGGCGATGAAAAATGTAAGTAAAATGAGTAAAACTTCAAGTGATTTCATAAAAAATCTGATGTGATTCTGATCATTTCTACGCAAACCGCGTTGCCCTACTCTTAAAACTCCGCGAGTTATTGCGTTTTCAAAATCTGCAAGACTTTTTGGATCACCCGGTATGTGTAAAGTATCTAAGAACATACATGGCACTGGCTATTATTAAGTACAAAATACAAATAGTGTACTCTGTATACAGCTGAGTACAGAGGAACAAAGGCAATCAATGAACAGCAACACACCCTTTTACTAGTCTAGAAGAACAACAGCCTTGTGATCTGACAGGTCATTGAGCAGAAGATAAAAACCTGATCCCAAACTAAAGGGACTGTTCCTTCTTCTTTTGTCCCTACAACTTGCATTGCAATTACCCGTTTTGCCCTGAAGCTGAAGAGTCCACTCCCTAATCTCTATTCAAAGAGCCATGCCTGGCTAATCCCTACTTCTAAACTCTAGAATAAGATACATACTGTATGCCCTCTATACCCTGTCAACATGTAGCATGTTTTGAGTTTTGTTTAACAGCATGAAAGTTCTCCCACAAGGATTTAAGACTTATTTTTTCACTTCAGCCACTTTGACTGATCATGTTAAAACTAACGCGTAAATCCAGTTTTGTTCGAAGTTAATGCGTATGTTCGAAGTTAAATGCGTAATGGTGATATAAAAAGTAAAAAAAAATAATAATTTGATTAAATCATAAAAATAAAAATAAAATATTTAATTAATCAGTGAGTTTTTAAAAAAATTATTTGATTTAAATCACGGGATTTAAATCGTGCACACCCTGCTTTCAACACATACAATCTCAAACATTCATTAAAAACGTAAAAAGAAAGAATTAAGCAGTGAATATTTTTCTGGTGAAAATCTTCCAAATGCGTGGAGACAATGTAAATAAACAAAGTCATCCGTCTTTCCGCGTTTTTCTTTTAATTAACACACAGCAACCGATAAATAACCTTTGGATTTATTAGCTACAATTAAATATCTTGTGCCGTTAAACCCCACCAGTGGAGATGTCTCACATGCTGAGCCCATCGCTACGGATTTGTGAAGTCAGATGCTGACAGATAAAGACACGTACACAGCGCCGTGGATTGCTGGCACCGTAGCGTAAGGCGAACGCACTCGGCTAATTATCGAGATATCTGGGGTTCGATCCCAGCCCTGTCGCAATACAAGTTTTCGGTTGCTGTGAGTTAATTAAAAGAAAAAAGCGATGACTTTATCTATTAACATTTTTTTTTTGGAACAGTAGTTTAAAAGTGTAATTAATAACAATAAATGTACACCAACTATAAGCTACTTATAATAGTATAGCTGCAGTAGTAATTCAAATTTATTGGCGTAAGTATAATTTATAATTATTCTACGCCAACAAATTGGAATTACTAGTATAATTTTACTATTTTATAACTGCAACCTTTTCTTCCATGCTTATATATTTTTCAAATTTTTTGTATACCTCTGTATTTTTCTACTTTTTACTCCTGGTTAAAATAATCTGAGTAATATTTCTCAGATACGGTTCTACGCATTCGAAGTTAAAGGTTCCTAATTTTTCAGATTTTGAATATAGTAACCGTTTTGGTCAAGCAAAATGAACATGTGTTCTATAATTATTTTGTCTTACGATATTCGAATTTTGATCTTTCACTTACAGCTAATTTGAAATTAAAATTAAAATACGACCCGCAAAGTGCCAGTAGATTACCGCATTTTGTGTTGCATCATCATTTTCGGATGTCAAAAAGCAATCCTCCATAGATATAAGGAAAATCAATAAACTCAGACAAAGGAAACGCAAAATGGAATTTGATTTTGAGAATATGCAAACCACAATAACAATCTGATATGTTTTCGATAACTGTGCAGTTTGCAAAAACAGCGTGTTTCTGATGATCAGATCTTCTTAACAGAAATCACAAGGCGTTGCAAATGATCCAGAATTAATAGCGTTGTTAGGGCAAGTTCTTTGCGAAGGTGACATTCCCCGTTCTTATGGGTCCGTGGAGGAGAAATTCATTGATGAGGAAATCGGCGCCGCCTTGAGGGATGATGATATTGCCCGGTGCATTCCTGAGCTCCCACTTCTTTAGGTAACCATCTAAACGTGGTGCGTCAGTAATTTCTTCTTTCTGTTCCATGAAGCAACTTACTCATCCATTTCTATTATCTCGCTGCCTTGGTACTTATTCGACCAGGGAATTTCTTCTTTTTCCAAGATTTATGTTTTGTATTACCCTAACAGGGAACTGCAGTACCACACACCCATTTACAAACTTAAGTACCTCTCGGTTTCTCTTACAATTTTTAGGAAGTCTGTCGAAAAAACATGCATACTTACAACGATTGAACAAAATAATATGAACACCTGGGAAATCGGCGATATTTCTTTATTAATAAGGTGTTGAACCACCATTTCCCTTTAATATAGCTTCCAACTTTCTTGGAATAGATTCATACAGCTTTTGAATTGTCTTCAGTGGAATGTTGTACCATTCTGCCGTGGCACCCATCTTGCTTCAGAAATGTTGGAGGAGGGAAGTTTCTTCTCAATCTGCTCTTCAAACTTCCCACTGTGGTTGGATAATATTCAAGTCAGGTGATTGAGCTGGCCAGGGCAGATGTTGAAGTTGATCTTGCTGCTCCTCAAACCAAGACTGAACTATTCTGGATGTGTATATGGGGCGCATTATCATCTTTAAAAATGGCGTCATTGTTGGAAAACAGCATTTGAACCATAGGATGCATCTGATCACCTAGAATGTCCGAGTACTCGCAGGCGGAAACTCGACCATGATTTTCATGGATACTCAACCAAATATCGTGATAAAATACCATGATTATCAATCAATATCATGATAAATATGATATCGAAATAATATATACAATCAATATAATGTATTTAATAAATAGTAACAAATAAATATCCACCAATGAGTCTAAATACTATTACGTACCTCTTCATCCTTAGTCGATACGAAGCACATTATTGGTGTGTCAATTCACTTTGTTTGTGGATTCATTGACGATTCTCAACACATGTCGCGATGAATAATCAACGCGCACCCAAAAACACAAAAATGTGTTGGTTCCAGTAAGATAGGAACTGTTTAATAAATAATCAATGTTATGATATACTAGCTAAATATCCGTTCTTCGAACGTGATGATATTAAAATACAGTTAAAATACAGATGATATATATGATATACAGCTGAAATGGCCATACACTGCATATTTCTTCGCTCTTTTGGGAAACACATGTCTGCCTGACTTATTCTCCCAGACGACACATAAGCAATTTCGTTCATAACTGTAAATTAAAAAACTCCAAGCCTACACGAAACAAATCAAAATACGTCGTTACTCTTCAGTTTCATCGTTAAAATATTAATAGACAACAAAACAAAATAATAATAGAAAACAGAACAAAATACAAATTTTAAAGACAATCCGTTTTTTTTTTTGTTTTTTGTTTTTTTTTTTTTTTTGGTGTAAATGTGACAAGCATGGTAAGTCAAATCCCTGGTACCTTCTTATTTTTTGTTTCGGAGGTTAATAAAGACCATAAGCTACTCTGAATTCAGGAAGCAAGCAGGGCTCTGTCTCTAATTTAGGGCCCCTTGTTCAAGGAAGGAGAAGTAACCAACAATATCGGACAAGAATTCCATTCATATCTCATCCAGGAATCGAACCGGGGTGACGTACTGCAGAGGTGAAGAACATGTCAAGTCAGCAAATATGCAGTGATAAATTCCGTAGATCTCTCTCTATCTCTCTCTCTCTACATATATATATATATATATATCATCATCATCATCATCATCATCATTGTCAACCATTATCAATCCACTGCTGGACGAAGGTCTCCCCAAGTTTCCTCCACAACGGTCTGTCTTGTGCCAGTCTCCCCCATGTCACTCCCGCATACTTTCGAATTTCATCCACCCATCTTCCATGTGGTCTTCTTCTGGGTCTTTTCGTGTCCCTTGGAATCCAGTCTAGAATTTCGGCTGTCCTTCGATGGTCTGTTCTTCTGGCAGTATGTCCAGCCCATTGCCATTTCAGGGATTTAACTCTGATCATGATGTCTTCCACTCTTGTCATTTTTCGGATCCACGTGTTCCTCTTCTTATCTCTCCTGGTTACACCAAGCATGCACCTTTCCATGCTTCTTTGAGTTGTCTGCAGCCTTTGTATGTCTCTTTTAGTTAAGGTTCACGTCTCTGCACCATACGTAAGCACTGGAAGGATGCATTGATCAAATTCTTTTAAGACATAATGGCATATTGCTCTTGAAAATTATGCTGTTTCTTCCAAAAGCTCTCCAGGCAAGTTTTGTACGCCGATTAATTTCTTCACCAATGTGACCCTCACTTGATACCTGCTGTCCAAGATAAACGTACGTGTCCGTTATCTCCAGCTTTTCTCCATCAATCGATAAATCTTCATTTCTTGAAAAAGCATTGTACATCACTTTTGTCTTCTGAAAGTTCATTTTTAATCCCTCTTCTTTACTCTTGTCAGCAAGTTCCTGGATCATACTCTGTAGCTCTGATGGGGTAGTGGCAAAAATGACTATGTCATCAGCAAAACGAAGGTGGGTTAGATAATCTCCATTAATCTTTATCCCTTTGTTTTCCCAGTTCAGTGATTAAAAGACATTTTCCAATGTGGCATTAAAGAGCTTCGGAGATATGGTGTCACCTCTAAATAATAAAGGTAAGCAGCACTTGAAAATAATTACAGGAGATTTCAATGCAAAAATAGGGCAACGGCAACAGAATGAAACTTCAGTAGGTAAATTCGGTCACGGCAACAGAAACCAGCGTGGAAATACTCTCGTTGAGTTTGCAGAGGCAGAAGGGTTTTTCATCTTGAACTCCTTCTTCAAGAAAAAGCCACACAGGAAATGGACATGGAGACATCCAAATGGGACGACAAGTGAAATTGATTTTATTATGTGTAACAAAAAATTCGTCATAGAAGACTGCAGTGTGCTAAACAAGTTCAACACAGGTAGTGACCATAGATTGGTGAGATGTAAGATGCACCTTAACACTAAACTTGAACGTGGCAAGCTCATAAGACAAAAAAAATCTATTGACATAACCAACCTTAAAAAACACCATAATACCTTCAAGTTAGAACTGAAGAACAGGTTCTCTGCTTTAGAAGGCCTAACATCGGAAGAAGTGGACATCTCTGAAGTTAACAGAAAAGTAACCAAAGCTCTTATGGAAGCAGCAACAAAATTAGCTGGGTCTAAGAACAAGTTGCATGTAAACAAATTATCAGGAAAAACGAAAATGTTGATGCAAAAAAGAAGAGAGATGAGGACAACTAAAGAAGATGTGACTTCCAAAGTGGAATATATATAGCTATGCAAGACAGTAAGAAAAAGTATCACTGAAGACGTAAGAAAATTCAACTGTGAACTAGTGAGGAAAGCAATTGAAAACAACCAAAGCCTAAAGATAGCAAAGGGACATCTCAGTAAGGGAAGAAAACAGATTATGGCACTGAGAAAAGAAGATGGTTCTGTAACAAGAAATAGAGGCGAAATTTTGACAAGAGTGAAAGATTTCTACTCCAAATTATATGAAAGGGATGATACATGCACTCCAGACATCATGAAAGATACCAGTACCAGAGTTCCTCCAGTCCTTCCAGCAGAAGTTGCACATGCAATCAAGAACATGAATCGGGGAAAAGCTGCAGGAGAAGATGGAATTACTGTAGACATCATACAAGAAGCAAATGGAGAAATCGAAACAGTACTCGCCCAAATTTTCACTCGATGCCTTAATGAAGGAAAGATTCCTCAGGATTGGAACACCGCTACAATGATCCTGCTACATAAGAAAGGTGACATTGAGGATCTCGGAAACTACAGACCTATCAGCCTCCTATCAGTAGTTTATAAAATCTTCACTAAAGTTCTTTCACACCGCTTGAAGGTAACACTGGACATGGCTCAACCGAGAGAACAAGCTGGATTCAGGAGTGGCTACAGCACAATAGATCATATCCACGTACTGAGAGAACTAATTGAAAGAGCGAGGGAATATGAACTTCCATTGTGCATGGCTTTTATCGATTATGAAAAAGCCTTTGATTCGGTGAAACCATGAGCAGTTGCAATGGCTCTGAAAACCTTTGGTATTGAAGATGCATACATTAATATTATTAATAACATCTATGAAAATGCAAGTGCAAAGATTAGGCTGTTTGAAAATACAACACACGTAAAAATTGGAAAGGGAGTGAGACAAGGTGACACCATATCTCCGAAGCTCTTTAATGCCACATTGGAGGGTGTTTTTCAGTCGCTGAGCTGGGAAAACAAGGGGATAAAGATTAATGGAGATTATCTAACCCACCTTCGTTTTGCTGATGACGTAGTCATTTTTTTAACTACCCCATCAGAGCTGCAGAGTATGATCCAGGAACTTGCTGACAAGAAAAAAGAAGTGGGATTAAAAATGAACTTTCAGAAGACAAAAGTGATGTTCAATGCTTTTACAAGAAATGAAGATTTATCGATTGATGGAGAAAAGCTGGAGATAACAGACACGTACGTTTATCTTGGACAGCAGATATCAAGTGAGGGTCACATTGATGAAGAAATTAATCGGCATACAAAACTTGCCTGGAGAGCTTTTGGAAGAAACAGCATAATTTTCAAGAGCAATATGCCATTATGTCTTAAAAGAAAAGTGTGTGATCAATGCATCCTTCCAGTGCTTACGTATGGTGCAGAGACGTGGACCTTAACTAAAAGAGACATACAAAGGCTGAAGACAACTCAAAGAGCATGGAGAGGTGCATACTTGGTATAACCAGGAGAGATAAGAAGAGGAACTCGTGGATCCGAAAAATGACAAGAGTGGAAGACATCATGATCAGAGTTAAATCCCTGAAATGACAATGGGCTGGACATACTGCCAGAAGGACAGATCATCGATGGACAGCCGAAATTTTAGATTGGATTCAAAGTGACAGGAAAAGACCCAGAAGAAGACCACATGGGAGATGGGTGGATGAAATTCGAAAGTATGCGGGGGTGACATGGAGGAGACTGGCACAAGACAGACCGTTGTGGAGGAAACTTGGGGAGACCTTCGTCCAGCAGTGGATTGATAATGGTTGACAATGATGATGATGATGATGATATATATATATATATATATATATATATACAGCAAACAAAGTGTATTGACGTGACCAACCTTAAAAAGCATCATAATACCTTCGAATTGGAACTGAGGAACAGATTCTCTGCTCTAGAAGGTCTAACATCAAAAGAAGTGGACATCTCTGAAGTTAACAGAACAGTAACCAAAGCTCTTGTGGAAACAGCAATAAGATTAGCTGGGTCTAAGAACGAGTTGCATGTGAACAAGTTGCATGTGAACAAGTTATCAGGAAAAACCAAATTGTTGATGCAAAAAAGAAGAGAGATGAGGACAACTAAAGAAGATGTGACTTCCAAAGAGGAATACATAGAGCTATGCAAGACACAACGAAAAAGTATCACTGAAGACGTAAGGAAATTCAACTGTGAACTAGTGAGGAAAGCAATTGAAAACAACCAAAGCCTAAAGATAGCAAAGGGACATCGCAGTAAGGGAAGAAAACAGATTATGGCACTGAGAAAAGAAGATGGTTCTGTAACAAGGAATAGAGTCGAAATTTTGACAAGAGTGAAAGATTTCTACTCCAAAGTATACCAAAGGGATGATACATGTACTCCAGACATCATGAAAGGTATCAGTACCAGAGTTCTTCTAGTCCTCCCAGCGGAAGTTGCACATGCAGTCAAGAACATGAAACGGGGAAAAGCTCCAGGAGAAGATGGAATTACTGTAGGCATCATACAAGAAGCAAGTGGAGAAATCGAAACTGTACTCGCCCAAATTTTCACTCGATGCCTTAATGAAGGGAAGATTCCTGAGGATTGGAACAACGCTATAATGATCCTGCTACATAAAAAAGGTGATATTGAGGATCTCGGAAACTACAGACCTATCAGCCTCCTATCAGTGGTTTATAAAATCTTCACTAAAGTTCTTTCACACCGCTTGAAGGTGACACTGGACATGGCTCAACCGAGAGAACAAGCTGGATTCAGGAGTGGCTACAGCACAATAGATCATATCTACGTACTGAGAGAACTAATTGAAAGAGCGAGGGAATATGAATTTCCATTGTGCATGGCTTTTATCGATTATGAAAAGGCCTTTGATTCAGTGAAACCATGAGCAGTTACAATGGCTTTGAAATCCTGCGGTGTTGAAGATGCATACATTAATATTATTAATAACATCTATGAAAATGCAAGTGCAAAGATTCGGCTGTTTGAGAATACAGCACACATAAAAATTGGAAAAGGAGTGAGAGAAGGTGACACCATATCTCCGAAGCTCTTTAATGCCACATTGGAAATTGTCTTTCAATCACTGAACTGGGAAAGCAAAGGGATAAAGATTAATGGAGATTATCTAACTCACCTTCGTTTTGCTGATGACGTAGTTATTTTTGCAACTACCACATCAGAGCTTTAGAGTATGATCCAGGAACTTACTGACAAGAGTAAGGAAGTGGGATTAAAAAATGAACTTTCAGAAGGCAAAAGGGATGTTCAATGCTTTTTCAAGAAATGAAGATTTATCGATTGATGGAGAAAAGCTGGAGATTACAGACACGTATGTTTATCTTGGACAGCAGATATCAAGTGAGGGTCACATTGATGAAGAAATTAATCGGCGTATAAAACTTGCCTGGAAAGCTTTTGGAAGAAACAGCATAATTTTCAAGAACAATATGCCATTATGTCTTTAAAAAAAAGTGGTTGATCAATGCATCCTTCCAGTGCTTACGTATGGTGCAGAGACGTGGACCTTAACTAAAAGAGACATACAAAGGCTGCAGACAACTCAAAAAAGCATAGAGAGGTGCATGCTTGGTGTTACCATGAGAGATAAGAAGAGGAACTCGTGGATCCGAAAAATGACAAGAGTGGAAGACATCATGATCAGAGTTAAATCCCTGAAATGGCAATGGGCTGGACGTACTGCCAGAAGGACAGACCATCGATGAGCAGTCTAAATTTTAGATTGGATTCCAAGGCACAGGAAAAGACCCAGAAGAAGACCACATGGAAGATGCATGGATGAAATGAATCTAAATGACCACAGTGAGAAAAAAGAGAGGGACATAGAACTATGGTAAGCTGTTATCTGTGGCTTTATCAAGAGCCAGGCACGGATAACACCTTTCCTACCTCTATAGAGACCTAAAAAGTGTTGGTCTCTGCACGATTTAGTCTGCCTCAAAGCGGCAACGAGCCTACCGGCACAATAATAAAATAACAAAAATACAATGATGAATTAAAATAAGAATAAAAAAATTAAAAATTTAATATTAACCCTCCCTAAACAAGGAACCAGACCCCTCCCCTCAACATATGAGCACCTAAAACAACCGCAAGAATAAAGAAATAAAAATAAAAAGTTTATTTAAGAAAGGAGAAAACCACCAAAAAAACTTTTGAAACCTTTCCCCCTTCCCACAGCAGACTAAAATCGTCGAAGCCCGACCACAAATTTCAAGCCGATCAAATTACCAAACAATTTACAATCAGAGAAGTAAAACACTAATTACAAATGAAATATACTGTTACAACTAAAACCTTAAACTCTAATTATTTACAAGTATATTCACGAAACCTGAAAGTGGAAGAAAACATGTTTCCACGATTTTTAGTCTGCTGTGTGAAGGGGAAAGGTTTCAAAAAAAAAAAAGTTTGGTGGTTTTCTCCTTTGCTAAATAAACTTTTAATTTTTATTTTTTGGGGGTTGTTTTAGTTGTTCAGGGGTTTCGGGGAAATCTGGTTCCTTGTTTAGGGAGGAGCAATATTAATTTTTTTAATTTTTTATATTTTATTTTTATTCTTATTTTAATTCAAAAATATATTTTTGTTATTTTATTATTGTTACGGTAGGCTCGTTGCCGCTTTGGGGTAGACTAAATCGTGCAGAAACCCTCACTTTTTAGGTCGGTATCTATAGAGGTAGGAAAGGTGCTATAGATAACAGCTTACCATATTTCAATATACCTCTCTTTTTTCTCACTATGGTCATTAAGTTTTATTAGTTTTGACGAATCGATAATTTCAATTTTCAGTATTAAGGTGTTTTCACATACAAGTGTATATATATATATATATATATATATATATATATATATTCTATTAAGAAGAGACCTAAGCAAAAAAAAATACATATATATTTTTGACTTATACCAAGTACAGCATAGAAAAGGTTGTACTTGGTATAAGTCAAAAATCTGCTGTCCAAGATAAACATACGTATCTGTTATCTCCAGTTTTTCTCCATCAATCGATAAATCTTCATTTCTTGTAAAAGCATTGAACATCACTTTTGTCTTCTTAAAGTTCATTTTTAATCCCACTTCTTTACTCTTGTCAGCAAGTTCCTGGATCATACTCTGCAGCTCTGATGGGGTAGTTATCATCATCATCATCATCATTGTCAACCATTATCAATCCACTGCTGGACGAAGGTCTCCCCAAGTTTCCTCCACAACGGTCTGTCTTGTGCCAGTCTCCTCCATGTCACTCCCGCATATTTACGAATTTCATCCACCCATCTCCCATGTGGTCTTTTTCTGGGTCTTTTCCTGTCCCTTGGAATCCAATCTAAAATTTCGGCTGTCCATCTATGGTCTGTCCTTCTGGCAGTATGTCCAGCCCATTGCCATTTCAGGGATTTAACTCTGATCATGATGTCCTCCACTCTCGTCATTTTTCGGATCCACGAGTTCCTCTTCTTATCTCTCCTGGTTATACCAAGCATGCACCTCTCCATGCTCTTTGAGTTGTCTGCAGCCTTTGTATGTCTCTTTTAGTTAAGGTCCACGTCTCTGCACCATACGTAAGCACTGGAAGGATGCATTGATCAAACACTTTTCTTTTAAGACATAATGGCATATTGCTCTTGAAAATTATGCTGTTTCTTCCAAAAGCTCTCCAGGCAAGTTTTGTACGCCGATTAATTTCTTCATCAATGTGACCCTCACTTGATATCTGCTGTCCAAGATAAACATACGTATCTGTTATCTCCAGTTTTTCTCCATCAATCGATAAATCTTCATTTCTTGTAAAAGCATTGAACATCACGAAAGAAATCATGAAAGAAATACGGGATTACGCCATATAATACAAATTTTGAAGATGACAATCCGATTTTTGGCGTAAATGTGACAAGAATGGTAAGTCAGATAATATGCGAAAACTTGAAATTTTTTTTTTTTTTTTTTTTTTTTTTTTTTTAATTTTCAAGTTTTCGCATATTATCTGACTTACCATCCTTGTCACATTTACGCCAAAAATCGGATTGTCATCTTCAAAATTTGTATTGAACATCACTTTTGTCTTCTGAAAGTTCATTTTTAATCCCACTTCTTTACTCTTGTCAGCAAGTTCCTGGATCATACTCTGCAGCTCTGATGGGGTAGTTGCAAAAATGACTACGTCATCAGCAAAACGAAGGTGGGTTAGATAATCTCCATTAATCTTTATCCCTTTGTTTTCCCAGTTCAGTGATTGAAAGACATTTTCCAATGTGGCATTAAAGAGCTTCGGAGATATGGTGTCACCTTGTCTCACTCCCTTTCCAATTTTTATGTGTGTTGTATTTTCAAACAGCCGAATCTTTGCACTTGCATTTTCATAGATGTTATTAATAATATTAATGTATTCATCTTCAATACCGCAGGATTTCAGAGCCGTGGTAACTGCTGATGGTTTCACCGAATCAAAGGCTTTTTCATAATCGATAAAAGCCATGCACAATGGAAGTTCATATTCCCTCGCTCTTTCAATTAGTTCTCTCAGTACGTGGATATGATCTATTGTGCTGTAGCCACTCCTGAATCCAGCTTGTTCTCTCGGTTGAGCCATGTCCAGTGTTACCTTCAAGCGGTGTGAAAGAACTTTAGTGAAGATTTTATAAACCACTGATAGGAGGCTGATAGGTCTGTAGTTCCTGAGATCCTCAATGTCACCTTTTTTATGTAGCAGGATCATTGTAGCATTGTTCCAATCCTCAGGAATCTTCCCTTCATTAAGGCATCGAGTGCAAATTTGGGCGAGTACTGTTTCAATTTCTCCACTTGCTTCTTGTATGATGTCTATAGTAATTCCATCTTCTCCTGGAGCTTTCCCCCGCTTCATGTTCTTGATTGCATGAGCAACTTCTGCTGGGAGGACTGGAAGAACTCTGGTACCTTTCATGATGTCTGGAGTACATGTATCATCCCTTTCATATAATTTGGAGTAGAAATCTTTCACTCTTGTCAAAATTTCGCCTCTATTTCTTGTTATAGAACCATCTTCTTTTCTCAGAGCCATAATCTGTTTTCTTCCCTTACTGAGATGTCCCTTTGCTATCTTTAGGCTTTGGTTGTTTTCAATTGCTTTCCTCACTAGCTCACAGTTGAATTTCCTTACGTCTTCAGTGATACTTTTTCGTGCTGTCTTGCATAGCTCTATATATTCCACTTTGGAAGTCACATCTTCTTTAGTTGTCCTCATCTCTCTTCTTTTTTGCATCAACATTTTGGTTTTTCCTGATAATTTGTTTACATGCAACTTGTTCTTAGACCCAGCTAATTTTGTTGCTGTTTCCATAAGAGCTTTGGTTACTTTTCTGTTAACTTCCGAAATATCCACTTCTTCCGATGTTAGGCCTTCTAAAGCAGAGAATCTGTTCTTCAGTTCCAACTTGAAAGTATTATGGTGTTTTTTAAGGTTGGTTATGTCAATACATTTTGTTTGTCTTATGAGCTTGCCACGTTCCAGTTTAGTGTTGAGGTGCATCTTACATCTCACCAATCTATGGTCACTACCTGTGTTGAACTTGTTCAGCACACTGCAGTCTTCGATGACGAATTTTTTGTTACACATAATAAAATCAATTTCACTTGTCGTCCCAATTGGATGTCTCCATGTCCATTTCCTGTGTGGCTTTTTCTTGAAAAAGGAGTTCAAGATGAAAAATCCTTCTGCCTCTGCAAACTCAACGAGAGTATTTCCACGCTGGTTTCTGTTGCCGTGACCGAATTTACCTACTGAAGTTTCATTCTGTTGCCGGTGCCCTATTTTTGCATTGAAATCTCCCATAATTATCTTCAAGTGCTGCTTACCTTTATTATTTAGATGACGAATTTCCTCATAAAATTCTTCAATTTCTTCTTCAGGATGACTTGTGGTGGGTGCATAAGTTTGAATAATCTGAGCCTGGTATCTTCTCGATAGTTGGATAACGAGTCGTGCAGCTCTGTCAGAGGAACTTTCAACTTCTACCACTTTATCCTTCAGTTTCTTGTTTATTATAAATCCAACACCACTAGTTCTGCCAGTATCTGTCCCACGATAATAGAAGAGATGTCCACTTTTCAGTTCAATGAGATCTTCTCCTTTTCTCCTTACCTCACTTAGCCCGACGATGTCCCACTTGATCCTTTGTAGTTCCTCTTCCAATTCAAGAAGCCTTGAATCAGAAGATAGGGAGCGTCCGTTGTAGGTAGCCAAGGTCAGCATCAAATGGCAGCCTAGTCCGGTCCTCCGGGGATTCTTAGCACCCTCTGCCTTCATGTCGCACTGGCCGCTGCCTTGGCCAGGTACATTCCAGCTGCCGGAGACTGAGGGCCAAGATTTAAGTTGTAGAGTCATTTTGGAGGTGTTTGGCCATAACTCACCACGCTGGCCAAGCGGGTTGGTGAGTGTGGGATAGCATTTCCTCTGATCCCGATGGTATAGTTATACCGCTATTTGCGGTCGTCAGAGCCCCTTTAGTGGGAACAGGATGCACCACGAGAAGGCGGGGTTGACATTTGTCAAGGAGAGGCTGTGATGTTACGCATCACCTGACCTTACATCCCGGGTAGTTATATATATATATATATATATATATACTTAAGAGCAAAACTGAAGACTAAGGAAAAAATTTTAGAATTTAAAACGAAGGGTGCAAAATAACCTGAAAATCAAAACGCGCAACGCAGCAGTTTTGAAAATTCAGAATTCACATTCTATAAAGATACCTACGCAAAAAAATACATATATAATTTTGACTCACACCTAGTACAACATAGAAAAGGTTATGTATCTACCTGTGTGAGTAAAAGGAGAAAAGAAAAAAATAAAATAAAACAACTGAATGTAGAAGGTGTCGAGAATACTGAGCCTTGGCTTTATTTTGCACCCTTCGTTTTAAATTCTAAAATTTTTTCCTTAGTCTTCAGTTTTGCTCTTAAGTAACTAATTTCAATTTATTATTTAGCAGCTCATGCGCAAATTCTAGTTGAAATGTTTTATTATTTTTTATTATTATTATTTTTTTTTATTACTATTTTTTTACTTGAGGTTTTTTTCATTTTCTAATTTTTCTTTTTAGTATGTTTTGGATGCAGCTTTTTGGAGTGTAGTTTATACTCGAGTTTGGTCTTTTCTTGGACTGCTTATTTCTAAAAAGTTTTTCCTAGTTGGTTTGCTCAGAATTTGTATGTTTTGGCCCAAGTGGAGTTCTAAGGACGATGAAAGGATTGGAGGTCAGCTCAGATATTTTAAGTCCTCCCGCTCGGTTAGGCTAGCACCCTTTCCCATAGTGTATGAACTCGCTGGCAAAGGTAATCTAAAGTTATGAAATGACAAACGTTGTTTGACATGTAAATCTGCAGATCCTAACCTGTATTCTTCTGTTGAGGATAATTGCTCCAACAAGTTTTGCAAAGCCTACAATACCATCTATAAGCTCACCTGTACTGTCTGCAACCTTAGCTATATTGGCCAAAGTAAAAATCCTCTTCATCTTAGGATTAATGGTCACAGGTCTCTAGTAAACAAGTTCTCTAATTCAGGAGTGAACCCCTCCACAAACGCCAACCAGTACTCTACCTTTGAATTAGAGCATTTCCATACTCATGGTTTTGACAAAGTGAAAATAGAGGTACTACATATTATCCCTGACCTCTATGCTCGGCTAGAAACTGAATCCCTTGAAATTTTGCAGCATCAGTCTCTTTATCCCTATGGCCTTCATTCCACTCTATCTGACAATAAGCATAATCAGTATAAATTTTCAATTCGTGAACTCTTCTTTCTTGTTAATAATAAGAGCTGCTCTAGAGGTAATAGAGGACAGAGGTTATTTCGCACATCAAGCAAAGTTGATTTTGCTAACTTGCTAAAAACTCTGGAAAGCTTTAAAACTGGCACTAATTTTGTTAAAAATACTTACAAAATTCTCAAGTCCTTCAAGCACTCTGTCCTTAAATGTTTTTTCAAATTCTGGAATGAAACTGCTGACCATGTTGATAAGCATGTTTTTGCTTTGGTTCTGGACATTCTTAAACATATTCTTAAAGATAAAATTTCTCTTAAAGAATTTTCCAGTAATTTTGTTACCATCAGGTTCCTAAATAAAGCCTACGATAATCTCAATGTAAGGAAGCTGTTCTACAATAATGCAATTTTTTTCCCATCCACAGGCACCAGTCTATTGTAAGTTTTAAATATGTTAAGACCTTAGGGTCAATAGTTAAAAACTACAAACTTAACTCTTCGAGCTACATTCCTGTAATTACTACTTGTTCTTGTGATGAACATAAAGAAACAGTTCACTATGATAAGAATTACAACCATATTATCACCGGAAACTTGAGTTTTGTTAAAAATGAAAAGCTTAGGAATTTATTAGAGTATGGCTCTAAATTCAGACCTTCCTTCACAATTTCCAAAGAAAGGATTCTTGAGAGCTTCACTCAAGATGTAAATAAGTACATCGTAAAAACCAGTTTAACGTACAATCAGCCTATTGAGGCCTTCGTAGAATGGAAATATAATATAATCAATAGCTTCACCGGTGAGTTGGCAGGTCTGGACTTTTGTTTCGACAGAAATCTCTTTTTCTCTGGAGAAGCTAAAAGGTCACTCTCCAAACTACAAGACCAATTTATTTTTACCACTACGGATAACGCTAGCAATAATTTTGCAATTATCTGTAAGAAGTTCTATTTTGAATTGTTAACTATGGAACTCAATAATAAAGTAACATACGAGCCCGTAAGTTATTCTACCAAGCAGTTAGAAAATCGGTTTAAGGCATTCTTCAAGAAACTTAAAATTCCGCAAACTAGAAGATATGGGCCTGAATTTCCATTTCTTTTTGCAACGGTTAAGTTTCATAAGGATCCTGTGAAGTTCAGGTTCATAGCTAGTGGAGTAAGGAGTCATAAAAAGAAAATAGATCTTGCCTTTGAAGATGTCTTAAAGAAGGTTTTGAAACACATTAGAAACTGTTCTAACTTGATGTACAGAGATTTTTGGATAATTAATAATAATGCAGAAGTAATTTCTACTATACTCAAAGTTTGTCCCCTAGATATTAATAGTTATGGTTTTGAAAACCTATATACTAATCTGCCTCTATCAGATATAATCACTACCTTTAAAGAGCTGTATGCAGAATTTAAACTTAACCAATTTGTTGATGTAGGAACTTGGAACTCTTATCTCAATTGCTGCATAAAAAATAACCATATCTTATATAATAATACTCTCTATAAGCAAGTGAACGGTATTCCAATGGGAACATCAACGTCCACGAATATCGCTAATCTATTCCTGTTCTTTAAGGAATATAAATTCATTAAAAATCACCCCACCTGCTCAGATAACTACCTTTACACTTTTAGATATATTGATGATCTGCTGTGTATCAATAATTCCGAAGTTATAGAGAGTGATTTTGATAATATCTATCCTAGCTCTCTTAACTTATGTAAAACCAACCACAGTAATCAGGAACTTGAGTTCCTAGACTTAAGCATTAAGCTCAACAGAGGTAACCCATCTATTAGCCTCTTTGATAAAAGAGTTAATTTTCCTTTCAAAGTAATTAAATATCTACACTGGAATAATAACATTTCAACCAAAGTAATTGAGAATGTACTAATTTCTCAGGTCCTAAGAATTTCAAGAATTTGCAGCAACAATTTGGACTTCAATTACCACATTAATATACTATTAGAAAGTTTTCTAGAGAACGAAATTCCTTCTTCTTTCATCAAAAGAACTTTAAGAAAAATTATTCTGAATAATAGAGTAAGGTTGGCAGATCTGCTTTAATTTTCTACACAGTTAATAATATGATTCTGACCAATCAAAGCCGTAAGGAAGTTGGCTAGAGGATGCCTATTAACTACCTAAAGGAACCTTAGTGCTATGGATATGACGGTCCTATTAAAACAAAAAAATTAAATAATATAAACAAAAACACAAAAAAAGCTTAAAAATCTGTTTATAAAAGAAAATAAAAACAAATAAAAAAGAAAACTAGTTATTCATCACTAGGATAGCTATACTAAAAATAGTAAAACCAACATTAAAATTAATAAGATTCTGATTAATCTATAGAAGCTCACTAAGGTGATTTAATACATGCAAAGATTATTAAATAAACTGCTCGTGTATTTTATAATATTTCTCATGTATTCTGGAGAGTTAATTCTGCTCATTCTGATCATACAGATCCACAGTCTTAAGTTTATATATTTTTTTCTCTGGTTAAAATCTCCGCGCGTTGGTTTCTTGCTGTATGAGGAGGCCATCAGCCCCACCCTCACTGCCCCCCAGCGTCTAGGGAGTGGCGGAAGAGGTCAGCCATGTTCTCCTCTTGTGAGGAGAAAAGTTTTTGTAACACAAGAGGTAAGCTCTCTTCCTTGTTTTTGGGTTCTAGGTTTTATAAGTTCAATGTTTGTACTTCATGTACCTTTTCTCTGTCGTTTTTTAGCTTTTTCAGCTTTTAAGCATTGGTTTGTCTGTTAACATTTATGCGGGTTTTAACTCTTACTTTTCTTTGTAACTTTGAGCGTCTTTTGTGGTACCTAGGAACAGAAGATGGCTAAGCTTGTTCCTTTTCTATGCGCTGTCTATGCGCTGTTTTTCAAAGTAGTTAAGTTCTTAATAACTAATTAATTATGCACTTAAAGCACTGCTGAAATACTTTGTACATATTGCAACTAACTGTTTAAGGTATATAACTTTCACAAAGTTTTCTTTAGTTAATTATTATCTTTAACTTATTCTCGTTTTCGTGCTGTCATAAGTTGTAGAGTAGGGGGTTTTAGACTCAAGTTTTCTTTCAAAAATCTGTTCGTTATAAATTAACATTTCCTTTTTTAATTGCAATGTAAAATTTGTTTTTCAGGTTTAAATTCTCTCTCAAACGAACTTGGAATTTCGTTATAGCTGAAAATCATTTCTATTTATTATGTCACTCTCACAGCTTGAGTTCTCTTTAATCTTCTTCTCTCTGTTTAATAGTAACAGATGAAGAGCATGGGTCGGGCCATGAAGGTTAATGGATGCAAGCGAAATTGTTAACTAGTGCTAGGTCATGCTACTCTACGGAGGACATGACTTATATATATATTTTTTAAACTATTTTAGGTGGGAATGTTACTTGCATCTATGGCCTTGCAGAAACCCATTTCCAACTAGGTCTTTGTGGAAGTGAGAAAATGCAGAGTTTTTGCTGGTCCTTGATAAAGCCAAGGCTCAGTATTCTCGACACCTTCTACATTCAGTTGTTTGATTTTATTTTTTTTTCTTTTCTCCTTTTACTCACACAGGTAGATACATAACCTTTTCTATGTTGTACTAGGTGTGAGTCAAAATTATATATGTATTTTTTTGCTTAGGTATCTTTATAGTATATATATATATATATATATATACACACACATAGTCGAGTCACAGTATTAAATATATAGTATTAGAATTATTTATAATTATTTTTTAGCTATAATTAAATAGCTTGTGCCGTTAAGCCCCACGAGATGGAGACGTCTCACCTGCTGAGCTCCATCCCTATGGATTTGCGAAGTCAGATGTTGACACAACATAGCGCCGTGGGTTGTTGGCACCGTAGCATACGTAATGCGAACGCACTCGGCTCGTTATCGAGAGATCTGGGTTTCGATCCCAGTTGTGTCGAAATACAATTTTTCGGTTGATGTGTGTTAATTAAAGAAAAACGTGGTAACAGCGATGCCTTTGTCTATTTCATCAGCAACATGTTTGCCATAGTAAAGGTAATCAAGTGAATTTATCAAATTTTTTTGAACAATAATATGGAATAAACAGGTAGCGAGGAAAATAGTCTCACGCAGCTAAATATAAAAATATATAAAAATATATATATATATAAAATATATACATTAATATCTCGCTAAAATATCTGATCCACTGTCAATAAAAGCCCGCGTTACAAACTCAAGAATTTAGATCATCGTTTTCATATTTTAAGCTACAAAACTGAAAAAGTTTTGTTTATCCGCTCTGTAGTTAGTTATTTTTAAAATCGAATAACGAGCAAAATGCCTATTCATTTTCGTGCTATTAGAACCAATAACCACGGTAAACAACATTCGTAAAAAAAAAAAAAAAAAGAGATCTCACGGTATAAAGCTACTATTTTCTCGATGTCAAGATGCTTTTGCCTTGAACTGACAAGGGTAAGTGCAAAGCGATAGAAATATTTATCTCTGCGTGTTCAGGTTTTTCAAAAACTTTATTTACCCAATGCTCTGTGACAGGTGCGAAATCTACCTCAGTGCCTTTGCAAGCCTCGACGACAATGTCTGCCTCGGTGCAGCTGACAACAAAATCCTCTTTCGCACTCAGCAACATTCATAGAATTCACAATGTTCTTCACATGACATGCAGCGCTAGTTCGAAATATAAATCATTGAAAACAAACCAAAGCTTTTCTTATATGTAAACAACATTTCACGTGATGATACCACAAAATCTAAATCCTCAGCGAAGCTCTGAAATGCTTTCTTTCTTTCCTTTTTTCGTGACACCGAAGAATTCGAAATTTAACACAGCTAAAGACTGTTAAAGTAGACTGCTATTGATAATTCTGAAATATGAAATTGAAAATTCCAAGATTTATTCGGTGTATAATATCTCGTAACCCTTGAAATTGATGTATCACGTCATACACGGTCAAATCACATTATTGTGAGCACCAGCTAATATCCAGAGTAACCTCCGTGTGCAGCGCGGACAGCAGCTAGACGGTCTGGGAGTGACTCAGTAAGGTGCTGGGAGGTGTTCACAGGTATGTGGAGCCATCCTGACTGCGGTGCATCTGACAGCTGCTGGAGGGTGCGTGGTGGAGGATCCATAGAGCGAACAGCACGATCGAGGTGGTCCCACAGATGCTCAATTGGGTTTAAATCTGAGGACTTAGGCTGCCAGGGAAGTACTTTGAAGTCTTCTTCGTGCTCTTCCAACAACTCTCGGACATTCAAATACTGCCAATGTCCAATTCTGATATTGCCGTGCAAATGTAAGCCTTTTCTGCCGATGCACCTTCGTTTGCAAAGGTGCAGTGACCATCCGTCGACATCGCTGTCCTATACGCAGCAGGGTTCGCTGAACTGTCATTTCAGGCACACTTCCGACAGCTCCATAGTTCATTCGGCCATTGAGTTGCTCCACTGTAACGTGTCGATTGGCCCTCACGCACCTTCGCAGCCGACGTTCACCTCTCACATCAATGGCACCTGGTGCTCCGCAATTTACACGTCTCTGATTCGCAATGGTGCAATAAGAGACATGGTGCTCCGCAATTTCTACGTCTTTTATTCGCAATCTCCAATTACGAAACGCTTTAACCACAGCATTGTAAATCTGACAAATCGCTGCTTTTATACATCACAGCAACGAGTGATATGTTTTTAGAATGCCTACAGCACACCTTGTATACCCTACAAGCCAGCTCACGACATATGCCTTTTTTCATTGGCTACGCGCTGTTGACGTCAAAAGTAGCAGATGGTCAGAAAAATGTGACTCGACTGTATACATTATAATATTAAAAAAATCTATAAAATAGAAAAATATATATATACATTATCTACCAACAAGTAATTGGACACCCCTGCAATCGACGATATCTGCGGTCCTGACACACGTCACGGCCGCCGCCATTAAATATCGTGTGGGAAACAACAACGCAACCAGTCGCATGCAAGATGCCACGCAGTTCGGAGCTCTCTGATTTCGAGAAAGGTGTAATCGTCGGGTGTCGCAGAAATGGCCAATCCATACGTGACATATCCAGCGAATTGAAGTACCCAAAATCGACAGTGGCCTACGTGATTGGCAAGTGGAAGATGAGAGGTGACTGTCGGAATCTGCCCCTACCCGGCAGACCCACAAAACTGGGAATTAGAGACCGACGGGTGCTGGCCAGAGAAATTCGGAAGAACCGCACCAAATCAATGGGCCACATCCGCGAGGACTTTTAACAGGCAACCGGGAGTGTTCTTTCGATGAATACCATCCGTAAGGAAGCCCATCGGCTCGGTTATCATGGACGTGCTGCCGCCCACAAGCCTTTGATCACCAAGTCCAATAGCGCTGCTCGGCTAACGTGGTGCAAAGAACGTCGACAGTGAACCGTTGAACAGAAGAAACAGGTTCTTTGGAGCGACGAATCAAGGTTCACCCTCTACCGTTCGCATGGCAGGGTCTGGGTTTGACGTCTGCCTGGAGAACGCCTCCTGCCGGAATGAATTGTGCCAACTGTGAAGTTCGGCGTCGGTGGAATTATGTTATGGGGGTGTTTCTCTTGGTATGGCACGGGACCCTTGGTCGCAATTCCTAGTAGACTCAACGCCGAGACCTACTGCACCATTTTGGATGACCATGCGCTTCCTACGTTGTCGTAGTTTTACGGGGTGGACCCATGTTACTTTCAGGATGACAATGCCACCTGTCATGTTGTTAGGTCCACCATGGCTTGGTATGGTGACAATGGGTTAATCGAATGAACTAGCCTGCGCAGAGCCCGGACCTTAACCCTATCGAGCACCTCTGGGACGAGTTGGAGCGTCGATTTAAGGGGTGCCCGCACCGTCCGAAATCGGTGAAGGAACTGACCTGTCTTCTCCAAGCCGAGTGGAAGAAAATACCGCTAGCCGTCGTACCACGCCTGGTTGAGAGTATGCCCCGGAGGGTCGCAGCTGTAATCGCCGCTCGTGAAGGCTCCACCAACTATTAAAGGTGAATAAACTTTGTTTTGCGTTGCTATCAGAGGTGTTCAATTACTTGTTGGTTGATAATGTTTATATATATATATATACTGTACATATATAATAATGATATGCATTAATATTGAGAAAAAAGAACTATTTTATCCACTCCGGCCATGCATACTGAGCAGTAAAGCGTAGGAAAGTCGCCCCGGTGAGCGAATTGTCAGAATGATAGGTTTCTGGTCAGGCGTAAGAGCAAGGACGGGGTCAGAGTCCGGGATAAAGCACGCTGAGCATGTCTCACAGCGTTTCTCCGCCTTTCCCTGGAACCAGTGGCCTCAAATTGAAAAGGGTGAGGGATCATAAAGTTGCTCACGATAACCGCTAACCCTCCTCCCAACAAAAAAGAACAAGAGTAGGAAGGTTTAACGACCACCATGAGCAACTCATTGGGCTATAAGCAATCGTCCGTCCCTAATTTAGGGTCACTGATTCCAGGGAAAGGAGACAAGCACAACATCCATGCCCCACCTGGATTCGAACACGGAAACAAATCTCACGAATGTTCAGAAACCAGCGCTTAGACCACTGGGCCTCCGGGGCAGCTGCAATCGATTTACATAACCGTCCAAAAGATTTTGTTGATTCCAAAAACAAATATTCGGGCAGCTACACTCACGGACAATGAAATTTGCGAACGAAGAACGAAGCATCGGATTGAAGTGAAATTTTATGGACGTAATGATACAGATGAATGATACACATGATGGCAAAAACAGAGCTGCAGAGTAATTAGAGAGCGATCTGTGGCACGCAGTTCGGTCATCTTCAATAATGCGTCGCACCGCTTTTTGCGGCGATATATGCTGAAATACCGTCTGGCATGGAAGCGAACAGACGCCTGATGTTGTCCTCCGGCAGACTGGCCCACACGTGTTGGACGGTGTGCTCCAAATTCCGGATAGTGCGGCACAGCGGCAGCTGGTGTTCAAACTGGTCCCTCACATGCTCGATAGGGGACATGTCCGGGGAGCGATCAGGACATGGAAGTGTCTGAACATGACGTAGGCAGTCTTGGGAAACCCGAACCGTGTGAGTCTGGGTATTAACCTGCTGGTATAGCGCACCTCGAATCCCGGCCAGGAATGGCAGCACATTGGGCCGCAGGATCTCATCCACATACCGCTGTACCGTCAATGATCTACGTACCACTACTAGAGCTGATCGACTATCATAGGCAATGACTCGCTAGACCATAATGCCTGCAGTGAAGGAGGTGTGGCGCTCGATAGCGAGGTTGGGATTGTGCCGTTGATCCGGGGACGTCGAGACCCGGACACGATGATCATCTGTCCCAAAAACGAAGCGGTTCTCATAGCTAAACACCACACGTTGCCAGTCTGTGGCGTTCCACATCGCTCTGACCTAGCGCCACTGCATACGGAGCTGGCGATGTCCCAGTGTTAATGGCAGCACACGTAAGGGGCGACAGGATCGCAGATTCGCTTTCGCGAGGAATGGGGAAATGGTTCGTGGGCACACAAGAGCCGCTATATCTGCCTGTATAGTGGACTGGATCCCCGAGGGATCCGTTCGTGCCTGGCACACGATCCGTCGATCCTCTCTACCGGTGGTCCTCCTCGTCCGTCAGGTGCCGCTCCGCCGTGTAGCAGTGCGGACACGTGTCCGCACTGCTACCTAACACAGTCGGACGGTGTGGTCAGAACGATCCACGTGGTGCGCTATACGGCGCGCCGACTACCCTTTGGTTGTCAACCCGATGGTCAGTGCTCTCTCAAAGTTTTTAAGCTGCGTAAATCGACTTCTCTGGCACCCACCCGGTATTGTTGTCACTCTGTACTCTTGCTTGCGTCCGCCGGTGCTTTTCGCTTTCATGGGTCATCGACAACACGCCGGTTTATAAGGCTTCCGGTTCGTGTTTGCAGCGCCACAACAGGATGTGCGGTCATGCGCACTTGTACCAAACGTGAATCATTTGCATACCAGTACGCACTCTAGCTATTTGCAAAGTTTCGCGGTTGTAGCATGTTTACTTCTAGGTGAGCAAATTTCATTGTCCGTGATTGTATCTCGGATCAACTGGCCTAAACCAAAGTTGAAATTTTTGTAAAAAAATTACCGGGAACATTCTTAAATGGAATTGTATTACGATTTCTAAATGCCGAAAGTCTCAAATTCGTATTCTATCCTTTTTAACTACCAGATGTTCTTTCTAATACGAATTATGTACAAGTTGTATGTAATGAAAAAATCGGGCTATCAATCTACAAGCTGGCTTGTCCGTCAATGGGTATCTTATCTTTGTATATTATATATTCTGCTTATATATGTTCGTGCGCATATATTATATACACTATATTGACGAAAATCCCCTGACCACTAGGAGAGAAACACAACTTAGCATTTATTGACATGCATTAGCACGGCGTCTGTCCACCTTTGGCCTTAATGCATGTACTGACCCTTCGAGACAGGCTTTCGACCAGGTTTTGGAACACATCGATAGGTATGCGCTTCCATTCAGTACATAATTCTGCCGCTAACTGTTGCTTAGTAGTAGGCCTTGTTTCCAAACTTCTTATGCAGCGCTCTAATTCATACCATAGGTGCTCTATGGGATTAAGGGCAGGCCTCTGTGTTGGCCAGTCCACCCGACACGATACGGAATTATCATCAAACCACGCCGTAACAGTCTTTGCTTTATGGCTCGGTGCATTATCCTGCTGGTACCAACGAGGCTCGGTTCTATAGAATTGCCGCAGAGTTGGTGGGGCATAATTGTCCAGAATATCGATGTAGGAGTGCTGGTTAACAGGTTTGTCCACGATAACCAATGGGCCGGGACCATACCACGAAAAACACCCCCACACGGATACACTGCCAGCTCCAAACTTGACCGTAGGAGCAGTACACTGAGGTAAATAGCGTTCTCCAGGCTGCCGCCATACCTGCACACGGCCATCAGACTGATGGATCATGCATCTAGATTCATCAGACCATAGGACCAGTTTCCATTGATCTACGGTCTACGATAAATGTTCTTTACGCCGAGCTAAACGACGATTAGCATTCCGAGTGGAATTGAAAGGCTTATGAGCAGCCTCACGACCACAGTAACCCATGGAATGAAATTCTCTGCGAATGGTACGTGTACATATCGAGATTCCAGAATTTTTACTCACCTGTTCACTAAGGTGTTGTGCGGTTCTCCGTCGATTAGCTGTAACAACTGTCCTGAGGCTTCCAGGTCCTCTATCACTGATTTTCTTTGGTCTGCCGGTACGTTTTTCTGCTTCAGGCTCTCGATGTGTCTTCCACTTATTCAGTACATCCAAAACAATTGACTTGGGTATGTTTAAACGCCTCTTGGTTTGTCTTATGGACAACATACTAATATAACACACAACAATCTTTCCTTTCTCAAAGGCAGTTCTCTCCCGCCGCGTAATTTTCACTGAACCTCACAGTGCGATATGATCGCGGTCAGCTGCATGCTTGTTTTTTATACCGTTTGCAGCTGTACCGTGAATCTTAACAACGCAGCGGATCCGTTCACTTGCTTTTGAAAGCGCGTCCGGTGAGCTTTGTCAATATAGTGTATATATATATATATACAGGGCTCGAAAAATGCGGTCGTCTGCTCGTCTGTAACGAGTGAAAAGATTTAGTTGACAAGTAAAATATTCAGTTGAGCAATTTAAATTCAATCGGCAGTTATTTATGCGTTATTATGCCTATTATTGGATACGTAAAACCATCAGCTTCTTAATAAAGCTTATTTTCTCAGAAGTGATTCGCCATTGTGCGTCAGCATGAGAAATCGGTGTCACTCCAAAAGAAATTGGACAGCGAATGTCGTGAGTCAAGACATCTGGGCACGGATTGATTACCAAGGAACACGAGGCAAAAAGCCGAAAGTCCGGTAGAATGATTTCCCCAAACGCTGTGTGAAAAGATAGGTAGTGTAAGAATCACATGCGCCTCGCGAGCTGCCAGTTATCCAATCGCTGTCTTAGGTAAAAGGGCAAACACGTAATCCGTGTTTCCTCGAAGCTGTTAAGACAGTTCTAAAACTTTGAAGGATTCTTACATCATCTACTCTAGAGGGAGAAAACTGAGTGGGGTTATTATACAATGGTTAATCGTTTAAATTCGGTTAGGGGTAAAATATTATTCGAGAGTGTGTATAAATGTTTGACAAATCAAACTTTAAAACTGGAAACAAAGTCGGCAGCCCTGCAGAGCTGTCGATTTTCATTGGGGTATTTCCCTGACTGACGAACCAACATAAAAATCTTCAAGCCCTGTAATATATATGTACATTTACACTACGGTTTGTGAAAATTGCAACACCATGAAGGATTGCTGGTATAAAATTGAAACTTACAGGACATGTAGAACACGTTGGGACATGCAAATAGTTTTACAGAATATGTACAACACGTTGGAATATGCAATTAGTGAATGTCAGTTAAAACGCTCGTACGGTTTTGGAGCAGCGTCATTTGAACTGCCCGGTCTTGGTTGTAAAGAGCTGGCTCATACGAGACGTTGTAGTCATTGAAGAGTCGACATTGAGTCCAAAGGTTGTTTCTTTTGCCTCACTATGCCCCGAAGTCGCTGAAGAGCGTTGCATTATGAACACCTGACGTACTTACAGCGAGGAAGGAGTGTTGGGATGAGAGAAGCTCGTTTTTCTACCGCGAAATTGCCACTCGAACGGAACGAGACGCCAGTTCAGTGACTCGAGCATAGCGTCAATGGACATATGAGGCACAGACCCACAGAAATTCGGAAAATGCACGACTACACGGGATGACAGAAACCTGTACCGCATGGCAATGACCGATCGCACAGCGACATCCACGGTGTAAGCGCAGCAGTGTAGTACTGTCAAAAGTCAGGCTTTGTTCTTCAACACAGTTCGACGTCGTTTGCTTAACATAGGACTGGTCGCTAGCAGCCCAGTGCTGCGCATTCCTTTGATCCTCAACAACAGACATTTCACGCTGCGATGGTGTCTCGAACACAAACATTGGAGCGCTGATTGGCAACAGGTCCCGTTTTGTGACGAGTCACGATTCAACTTGATGTACCATCATGGTCGTATTCGTGTTCGAAAACATCGTGCTATACGGCATCTTGCAGCGTTATAGCGCCCTAACGCCAAGTGTCTTTGTTTGGGGCGCCATTGAGTTCAATTTGCGATCTCAATTGATACGAACTGAAGGAACCTTCAACAGGCCACCCCGGTGGCGCAGTGATCTAAACAATGGTTTACGACCATTCGTCCGAGTTGGGTCCGGGTTCGAATCCCGGTGATGCTTCCTTCCCTGGAACCAGTGGCCCTAAATTAGGGCCGGACGGTAGTCTCTAAACCTCCAATAAAAAAAACCTCAACAGCCAGCGATACATCAGGGGATGTTTTAAAGGCACAGGTGATACCCTTCCTTTAGAGTTGTTCTAGTGCTATGTTTCAGCAGAACAATGCCCGGCCACATGTGTCCTGGGATGTCAAATACCTCTTCCATGTACGGAGGATACCGTTTCTTCCCTTACCTGAACGTTCTCTGGATATGTTACCCGATTGAACCTGTCTGAGACATGGTAGCTAATCGACTGGCCCGTTAAGCGCGCAGTCACCATAAATAAATTCTGGTCTCGCATAGAAGCAGCCTGGGAGGCTATTCCCCATTGCGATAGCAAGAAACCTCTTCCATTTAATGCCACACCATGTAGAAGCTGGTATTGTTCTTCGAGGTGTCTTCACACGCTATTGGGTTTCGAAGCGAAAAAACCCTGTGTAGCTTTACAAATGTAATCAGTGATCTCCTGAAACATGAGGAATTTGAGTTATAAATTCCGTTTGATGGCGCGATTCTTTCTTGGTGTTGCGATTATCACAAAGAGTAGTGTATATATACAGAGGTCGGACAGAATAATTGGAACACCTAGGGAAAGAAGGTTTTACGTACCTAACAGGGTGTGAGACCTCCTTTTGCATTCAACACCACCTGAATCCGCTTGGAATGGACGCGTAGAAATTCTGGTTGGTGGTTAGTGGGATGTTACACCATTCTTCATTCATAAACTGCTCCAGGTCCTTGAGAGATGCAGGAGGAGGATAACGGGATCTTACTCTGTTTTCCAACACAGATCACAGTGGCTTGATGATGTTTAAATCTGTTGTTGTTTGGGGAAGCCAAGGAAGGTGTGAAAGTTCGTCCTCATGTTCCTCAAACCATGATTGGGCATTACTAGCTCTGTAAATTGGGGCGTTATCATCTTGATAGATGGGATCCTCTGCAGGAAACAATGCCTAAGCCATTTGATGGATTTAAACGGCAAAAATTGTTTCATAGTTCCTGCCAGTCATCCGTCCTTTGAAAGTGATCATGGGACCTCCTGAAAACCACGATATTATCGCCCAGAGCATGACAGAACCACCACCATTCTGCACTGTTGGGAGCAAACAGTCTGGGTTGTACGCTTCTGACTGTGTTCTTCACACGTAAACACGTCCTTGGGTGGGAAGTGGTGTGAATATGGATTCATCTGACCACATTACACGCTTCCATGTATCGGCAATCCACGTCGTATGCTTTTGGCACTACTGCCGTCGTCGTTGTACATTCATTCGGGTCACTAGAGATTTTACAATAGCAGCTCTGCTATGAATATCTTGTTTGTGCAGTTCCCTGCGCACTGTTTTCGTTGATACTGGGGTCTAGAGATGCAGATTAAGCTCCGCACTCATTTTCGGCGCCGTGGTCTTCTTTAATATGGGTAACAATCCTCTTTAATGCTCTCCTGTCTCTATCAGTCAGGGTCGTTTTCCGGCAGCTCTGGTGTTTCGCAGATGAGGATTTACCACGAACGCAAGGTATGCTGTCATGATGCTTGACGCAGTAGTACACGATACCCTACTACCCTGGCGACTGTTGTCACGGAGGCACCAACTAACCGGCCACTAACTATTAACCACCTTTCGAAGTACGTTAGGTCGCTCATTTCGTCGTCACCCTGAAAAACGTTTGCAACAAGACACTTTAAATGCACTTAAACAGGACCTTGGGGTTCTAAACAAAGTTATTACAACCAAAAGGTGATGTATACTTTTGCGTATGGCCACGTAAGCAGCTGCATTAAAAGTCACGTCTCTGAGCGTGGTGTTCACATTATTCTGTCCAACCCTTATATCTATGGGCAACATACCTTTTTGCCTATTCGTCGAATTTGAAACATTAATAATTAATTTTTCTTTGGATAACAACAACTATCAAAAACTGTGAGAATGTTATTTTGCAACCTTTTGCCCTCCTTCCAAGGCATGCTTTCCCTGGTAGAGGAAGTAAACCGGAATGTCTCTTTAATGCCATATTTTTTTCATTACGTATCAGGGTTTCAAAAATCTTTCTAACCTGATGGATGAGAAGTCAGAGATGGAGGCTTTTAACGAATGGCACGAATAAGGCCTTGCTTCAATTTCCAGACGAAGCAAAAGTGGGTTTTTTATTCTGCGCTGCTTCTTCTGTCTCTGCCCTGAGTCAGTGAAGGGACCGAAAGAATTTTCCAAATTAGTCTAATTTAAAAAATTCATTTTTACATAATGTAAACATGAAGAATACTTTGAATATAGGTTCCAGAATAAGAGGAACATTTTGCTTTTATGTTCCCCCTTTTCACAAATGCACAGTTCTGTCGGCTGTAAGCCTTAGTTTTCTATAAAGTTATACTTCTGCTTTTGAAAAAATAGTTAAAAACTTCATTTTGCATCGGATACTTCTGGTAATGAAAAACAAAAGGTATGCAAATTTTCTACTTCAGTTTTTTTACACTAGAAAATGTAAGAAAATGTCTTTTTTTTTTTTTTGCGATCATATATTCTTTTCTAAAAGTCAAAATCCTTTTCCCATCCGATAGTTTTCTTTACGGCGAACGTTTTCGTAGGCAGTTTTTACTTTCAGTGATGCAGTTTTCCTCTAGGGCGTAAACGCATATTTTTGCTTTTATAAACGATCGAACGAAAACCGTTGAAGCCTCCATTCTCCATGACGAATAGTTTGAGTACATTTTCTAGTTCCAGCGATGCCTGTTTTCTCGCTTATGGCGCTTCTAAAAGTCCGATTGGAAAAATTCATTTTGAGAAGGATCACTTAGTGAAAGTAACCATTTGTGGATTTTCTTCGTTTTCGTCCAGTACAATTCCAAAGAGCGAGCGTGTAAGTGCGACGATATCTCCTTCTAAGAAAGTATCATTTAAAATATACTTTGACGGATGCCTAGTTTTCAGTTTAGCAAATATTGTGCATCAGATTACCGTTTATTGAAACATTTATAGCTAAAACCAAAAGCCATTTTAATGTTTTAAGCTGATTAATTGCAAAAGTGTGTATTTATAATACTAACTTTTAAACTTGGGCTACACTTACAATATCACTGTAGACTTAAATTGTAACTTTATAACCAAAAGGTTGTTTCGCAGAATGAGGGTCATTCGTAGCAGCTGAATATTAAGCAAAATCATATAACTTCAGGAGTAAAAGACTAAGGTTCGTAAGGGAACCAACATAACTTGCTAATTCAACTTGTTTATTGCAGTAATATCATGAATCATAGTAGTCACTCAAGCATCGAATTATAGGAATATGCTACAGTAAAAATTCCATTAACCGACACCTCAGGACAACGATAACATCTGAGCAACGGCAAGTTTCGGTTGGTATCTAAAAGCTTTCGTACGATTAACATTAACGATAACCTCAGAAGAACGAAACCTCTTAACAGAGGTCAACGGACACACCAGTCAGCCCCGAAGGAGAACTAACGGGCACCCTGTCATTTGGAAATTACGCAGTTTCTTCGTACTTCGGTAAGAGGGATAAGATCAGATCAAATCAGATCATAAGTAGAGGAATTTAGGAAGGGAGTGTCTGACCCCAGGTCTTAAACAACCCTTAGAAATAGGAAGCCAGGGGAATTGGGCTAGAGTGCCCGATAGAAAAGTGACACGGAAGCAAGGTAGAAAGGGGAAGGAAGATGCCCTTATTTATTACCGGGGGGGGACAGTTCCCTGGGCCAGACGGGTAAACGTGGCCATCCGACTCACGGCTGATATTTAGTGGTTCGAGCGTTCGTACCTGCCTGGGATCAAACTCGAGATCTCCTCCGTGGCAGTCACGAACGTTGACCACTAGGCCACCCGCGGCCCAAAGAGGGATACGATTGGGACAAAGAGCATTTTTTGCTAAAGGCATAATGGGTTGGATTACGGCTGGCACATTGGCATGCTTAAATGAAAAGAAAGGTGTTAAAAGTTTTGTTTTACGTAAGGCGAGCACCAGATTTCATGGATGTTTCAATCGCCCCTATGAGCCGCAGTGGTGGTTGATGGGGCGTGGAATTTTGCACGTTGGGGAGGGGCGATGTTTCTTGGTTTGGTCACTGCGGTCTCTGTTCCTACTTTACAGAGCGCTGCCAGATAACCACGCAGTTAAGCTTTACTATTTAATATTATTCTTTTTTCTTTCCTATAGCATACACTAACCTTTATCTCCTAATTTCTATATCTATGGGCAATTTAACACCAGACGTCAGACGCATTCAGCAGTCAGCATTTGAAAGAAGCACGGGAACGTTTTCTTTATTGTGCATAAGCTTGATACATTTATTCTGCCTTTGCAGAAACGCAACTGCTTAGCAATGTTAGCATGGGCCTAACCTCCTACCAACGGTCACTTTTTTCCCGTCCGAGCGGTGACCGTTAATGGAAGGTTTCACTGTATATCAATATTTCGCTTCACATGAATATCGCTCTCTCTTTCAACGAACCACTTGGTACGCAGATCATCCTATAACATGCCTCAATCCAACCGAATTATTGAATACCCGAGCTCTTATCTCTCGTGACTTATTACATTCTCAGAAGTTTCCGAGTTTAATTTCATTGTGAGAGAATCTGTGGCGTTCAGTAGGAAAATGTTTAAAGAGAAAAAAAATTTTTGCATAATAGTGAGGTATCTTAGAGTTCAAATCTTGGAAATTGTGATACCAACATGCCGCTCGTCACCGTATTATGGATCAGCTTTTTACGCTTTCCTACCGCAGGTTGAAGAAGCGTATATGCTCCAGCTTTGTCCGTCTTATTCTGTCCTTTCAGAAACGCTGTCTGTGTGCCCGTCCGTCCGCACGATAGCTCGTGTAAAAATGGTTCGATTTCGATGAACTTTTATTATGTGGTAGGGAACGACCTGGGAAGGAACCCTGTTGAAAATGGGAGAAATGGGGTCAAAGGTCAGGACATAGGAGCGGATCCATTCCATCGCTCTTATGCGTCATAACTATCGGAGCTCGACAAAACTTTAGGATGTTGTTCCAGAGGTATACTAAACCGGTTCTGTTAAATATCATCGAAATGGGGTCAAAGGTCAGGGCACAGGAGCGAGATTTATTCCACAGCGATTATCCTCATAATTTGGCTTAAAATGCTTCTACTGCGACAAAACTTTAGTATGTTGTTCCGGAGGTATACTGAACCGGTTCTGTTGAATATCATCAAAAATGGGGTCAAAGGTCAGGGCATAGGAGCGAGATCTATTCCACAGGCATTATCCTCATAACTTGAGTAATGATTTCTGGTATGTTGGAATGCGTATCATAATCAATGCATTGCATAATTTTACTAACTTGCTTTTGATATAGACCTCAAAATATCTGACCGCTAGTACGTCATAAAACAAAATGGCCACTGCTTGTATCGTAGGGATATTAAGACTCCCTTTACCAGTTGCAACGGTGTCTCGGCATTTGCAAGACGTAACAAGAGATCATGATGCGAGACTTGGATGAACTAACAGGCTGTCTCTGGAACATTTAATGAGCTCTTTTAGTGTCTACTAGATATTTCTGGTGACAGTTTCAAGAAGCGCCAGAAATTTGCTGTTAGATTATGCAAAGGATGTCCCAAAACAACAGAGAACAGTTTTATAAAAAAAAAATGCGTATTTTAATTATCAAGGAAGTGGTCATGATTTTCGAAATACTGTCCATTGCATCGAATACCAAAGTTCATCGTCGCAAAGTTCCTTCCACTTTCTGAATGTCTTCTGGAATTCTTCTGAAATGCTGTCGAAGTACCCATGCTCAGCTGTGTTAAGTTGTTGATCAGTCTCAGATTGTTGTCCCCGTAATTTTTTTTTTTTTTTGAGTAGGGAACAACCAGAAGTCACATCCTGACAAGTTTGGACTGAATGCAGGTTAGGACATCAATTTAATATTCAAATAAGAAACGACAGAACTGTCCATTTGCGGCCTTGCCGTTGGCAGAACGTGAAAAGAAATCGGGAAGCCAAGTTGAAGAAACTCGTTTCATGCCCAAATGCTCAGTTAAAATTCTGTGAATTGAGGATTTCGAAATGTGAACCATATCTTCGATATCTCTAATTGATATGTGTCTGTCTTCCCGTATAATAACAGCTATTGTATTGATGTTTAACTCTGTAACACTCGTCGAAGGTCTTCCTCTATGCGCGATTAAAGCTGTCTACTCACGACGATCTATTAATTCTTTACACCATCTGTAAATTGTTGATTTTCCTAGACTTTCGTTCTTATAAGCCGCTTACATAAGACGGAGAGTCTCTCCAACAAACTTCTTAAGTCGACGGCAAAATTTAATAGCGCATCGTCGTTCTTCTTTCACATCCATTTTTTCGAAAATTAACAGCTCGAAAGCACTTGTTAGGGGTTCACAAAACTTTCATTATGACCACCCACAGCCTATAGAAATGATCGCTCCTGGAGACCGAACGGTAGCGCAGGTGAAGTTCACAGAACAGTATATATACAACCCGACGACCGTCTTTCGATTAGTAGAGTGTTCGGAGTCAGAACCGGAAAAGTTGTCGATTTATCGGAATTTGATGGACAAATTCTGATGGAATGGCGCCCCGAAACTACGATCTCGTAAACGGCGCGGCTTGTGGGTTGTTCACGTTCCCCTGCAGGGAGTACATATCAAAAGTAATGCATAGATGGCCAAATGACGAACCGTTGTCCAGCCGTGTGTCGTCCGCAGCTCATTGATGCCAGAGCGGAGCGGAGACTGTCGCGCATTGTTCACAGTGACCGCAGGGCCACAGTGCGCAAATCTCCCGAAGCTACAACAGTGATGATCAGGACAATGTGTCACAGCACACAGTTCATTGCAGCCTTCTGCGCATGAGCCTGAATAGCCTAAGACCCTCCTGGTCCCCATGCCCACTGCACGTCATCGCCAACAACGCATGAAACGGGCCCAAGATAATCGAGATTGGACCTGGATGATTGGAAGAAAGTGGCCTGGTCTGACGAATCAAGACTCTTGGTGCATCTTATAGACGGCCGAGCGCGGATATGATTACTAACAGAAACCATGGCCCCTGGATGCACTGTTGGGCGTAAACAGGACAGCGGCGGCGATGATATGCTGTGGGCAATGTTTTGTTGAGACTCTTTAGGCACCATTATCCCAACAGCACAATCTCCGGCAGCTGTCAAGTATCTGAACATCGTTGCGGACCAGGTTCACCCATTCATGGCAACTGTGTTCCCTGCTGGTGATGGGCATTATCAATAGGATAATGTGCCATGCCACACTGCCAGAATTGTCAAGGAGTGGTTCGAGGAGCATGCTGTAGACTTTCTGTTAATGCCCTGGCCTCCAATTTTACCTGACACGAACCCAATCGAACATTTGTGGTTCGACTTGGAAAAGCGGGTTTTCTCTAAATCACCAAGAACCCGAAATGTACTGGAACTGGAGAACGTGCTGTTGACATTATGATACCAGATTCCCCAGGATATCTGTCGCCACACCATTGAATCGATGCCTTGCCAAGTGGCCGCTGATTTGCAGCTAAAGGGTTGTTTTGCGTCTACAGCTTATTAGTTCGGTGGTCAAAATGTAATGGCTCACCGGTGTGTTTTAGAAATACCTACACATGTATATTTTGCTGAAGAAAATTTACGAACCGGTAGCCCAAAAACTGATTTCAGCCAACTTTGGGTAGACTAAATGAAAAACTAATACCATTTTCTAAATTCTTGGTTTAAAAAAATTTAAGATTCTATTTTTGGGCTCCTTTTTTTTTTTTTTTTTTTTTTTTTGATTGGAGGTTTAACGACCATCGTGAGCAACTCAATGGGCTATAAGCAGTCGCCCGTCCCTAATTTAGGGTCACTGGTTCCAGGGAAGGGAGAGAGACAGTGCCGTAAGAGAAACATAAGCCGCCCCGGTGGCGCAGTGGTCTAAGGCGTTGGCCTCTGATCATTCGTCGGAAGGGGTCCGGGTTCGAATCCCGGTGAGGCATGGATGTTGTGTTTGTCTTACGGCACTGGCTCTCTCCCTTCCCTGGAACCACTGACTCTAAATTCGGGACGGGCGACTGCTTATAGCCCATTGAGTTGCTCACAATGGTCGTTAAATCTCAAAAAAAAAAAAAAAAAAAAAAAAAAAAGACAAACATAACATCCATGTCTCACCGGGATTCGAACCCGGACCCCGTTCGGACAAATGATCAGAGGCCATCGCTTAGACCACTGCGCCACCGGGGCGGCTTTTGGGCTTCCACACCTAATGTTGGAATCTTAATCACTATAGACACTAGCGCGGGCCATTTTGTTTTATGGCGTAATACCAGGAAACTAGTGGTTGGTTTTTTGTAGTCCATATCTGAAATCAATTACTCCTTTTTTTTAATGAAGGTTTAACGATCCCTGCGAGCAACTCGGTGGGCTATAAGCAGTCACCCGTCGCGAATTTAGTGCCGCTGATTCCAGTGAAGGGGGAGAACTAGTGCCGTAAAACAAACACAACATCCATGCCTCACCGGGATCCGAACCCGGACCCATCTCTGAGGAATGATCAGAACTCAACACTATGACCACTGCGCCACCGAGGCAGAACTACTACCAACTTACCAACAAGCACTGTGCCAACTGGCATGTTGGTATCGCGATTTGCACGATTCGATTTTTTTTAAATGGAGGTTTAACGACCACTGTGGCCGCCCCGGTGGCGCAGCGGTCTAAGCGATGGCCTCTGATCATTCGTCCGAACGGGGTCCGAGTTCGAATCCCGGTGAGGCATGGATGTTGTGTTTTTCTTACGGCACTGGCTCTCTCCCTTCCCTGGAACCAGTGACCCTAAATTAGAGACGGGCGACTGCTTATAGCCCATTGAGTTGCTCACGGTGGTCGTTAAACCTCCAATAAAAAAATTAAAAAAAAAACGACCACCGTGAGCAACTCAGTGGGCTATAAGCAGTCGCCCATCCCTAATTTAGGGCCACTAGTTCCAGAGAAGGGAGAGAGCCAGCGCCATAAGACAAATACAACATCCATGCCTCACCGGAATTCGAACCCGGAAAGAAAAACTCAAAAGGAAAGTTGAATTAGAGAACGTGTTACAAAATCCTTAACTCTTTTATCATAGCACACTGGCCACAAAAAAGTTAGGGATATTGCGCTTTCGAAGGGAAAACGTGGTCAATATGAAAATTCATCAAATACTGGAGATCGGTTGTTATTAGTTTTTTTTTTTTTTGATTGGAGGTTTAACGACCACCGTGAGCAACTCAATGGGCGATAAGCAGTCGCCTGTCCCTAATTTAGGGTCACTGGTTCCAGGGAAGGGAGAGAACCAGTGCCGTAAGACAAACACAACATCCATGCTTCACCGGGATTTGAACCCGGACCCCGTTCGGACGAATGATCAGAGGCCATTGCTTAGACCACTGCGCCACCGGGGCGGCGTTATTAGTTTGGGTAGCTACGTCATATGTAAATTAGCATCGTGACAAAACATCACGTGCAGTGCGAGCTCCGATAAAAGTATCCTGGGAGAAGCGGAAGACCGGTCGTTTCACCACTTGGTCTAGAAGTTTGCTGAATGAATTGCCTTCAGTGTGGGATTTACCTGTAATGATATCCAGCCGACGTTTAGGCATTGACAACAGAAATACGGCTGTATCATGTTGCAGGCAGGTGTACGGCAAATCAATGTGGCTGCTGCTTTAGGAGTTTCGCAAAGTGTAGTAAGTCGGCCACATACAAGATTTCTACGGCATGGAAATGTTGCAGATCAACCCGAGGATAACCACCATGAGGCAAGTTCCTCCTGGTGGTTATCCTCGGGTTAGTAAGTGCTAGGAGAAGGCCTAATAGTAAGTGCTAGGAAAAGGCCTAGTATTACCAGTAGCAAACTCTGGAAATCACTTCGAGCTGCTTCTGGTGTGTGCATAGTATGTACGCAAACATAGTGTGACACCAGAAGCAGCTAATAATATATATTATTATTTTGACCCTCTAAAAAAAATGGTAAACCTACATGACTTCTCACAGGAAAATAATAATATATTTACATCTGATCATCTGATCTTCTTTTAAAAATTATATTTTACTTCCTATCTTTATAACTTTGACCCAGGACTTTTTTACGCTTTCCTACCGTAGGTTGAAGAAGCGTATATGATCCAACTTTCTCCGTCTGTCTGTCTATCCGCACCATAACTCGCGTAAAATTGGTTCGATTTCGATGAAATTTTAGTATGTGTTAGGGAACAACCTGGGGATGAACCCTATTGAAAATGGACGAAATTGGGTCAAAGGTCAGGACATAGGAGTTGGATCCATTCCATCGCCCTTATGCGTCATAACTTTCGTAAAAATGCTTCTATTAAAACAAAACTTTATCATGTTGTTTTCCGGAGGTATACCGAACCGGTTCTGTTGAATATCATCGTAATGGGGTCAAAGGTCAGTGCACAGGAGAGAGATTTATTTCACAGCCATTATCCTCATAACTTGACTAAAAGTGCTTCTATTGCGACAAAACGTTAGTATGTTCTTCCGGAAATATACGGAACCTGTTCTGTTGAATATCATCGAAATGGGGTCAAAGGTCAGGGCACAGGAGCGATATTTATTCCACAGCCATTATCCTCATAACTTGAGTAAGTAATAACTTGAATAATGATTTCTGGTATGTTGGAAAGCATATCAAAATCAGTGCATTACATAATTTAACTAACTTGTTTGGTATTCTGATGGCAAATCATTGCACTAGATGATATTAATATAAGATTTACCTTTTAAAAAATTACTGATTGTGTACTTTAAAAAAAATATTTAAGATCATACTAGACTCAAAATTTTTACTAAAAGATGATGCCCTAAATTTTTTTACATCTTCGTTGTTTATTGATGCTGTGTGGAATGTTTGAGTATTCACTTAATTCATAACTGAGATGCATAAAGGAAACGTTTGCTTAAACACACTGAACACTGTCTCGTGTGGATAGTTCTGTGCGATATTTCTCCGTTGAATGCGCTTTACTCGATTTCAGTGATCACCATCGCTGGCGTTTTGTCTTCCGTTATCAAATTGAGAAATCCTAGCATACATGAAGCAGGGGTTGTCAAACGAGTCCATGAAATCCCTACAATACTGAGAGAATAACCATCATTCTACTGGACGTTCGATATCCGAATAATTATTCGCTCTGTGTATCTGTGTGATATGCAGCTTTATTAGCCGTGTATGTTCGGAATGACTTAGAACAACATGGGCAGCACTTATGGCTTTATGTCTGTGGTAGAAGGGCTGGCTTTAGAACCTGCGGCTGTCACGACAAACTAACATTTAAAAATTAAATTATTTCACTCACGTTACCTTAAGTCAGCATTACATGTACATTACATGATATAATATCAATGGAATGTACTAAATAATCCTTAAAGGATGCACGTGTGCCGAAGATTTCATAGTTAAGTGGTGTTTCGATGCTTTTGAGCCGTAGTATGGAGGTATATTCAATTCCATTTCTCGTTAAGCAGTTATTCATATATGCATACTTCGATGGGAGCACATGTGTGTGTGTGCCGTGGTAAACTACATTTAGTGATATAAATTTATAACCATTTGCATAACCACAATCTATGTTTTAATTTAAACTGGTTGAACTGTACCCGTCGTTTCCCGGTTAGAACTTCTGAGATGCCATGTGCATATTCTAATTTTTACTGCGCCATATGTTAATAGACTTTATTTAAGCCAGTGACGCTGTGATCTAGTCGTTGGCTTCTGACTGTTCGTCCGAGATGGGTCTGGGTTCGAATCCCGAGTGAGACATGAATGTTTTGTTTGTCGTAAGGCACTGGCTCTCTCCCTTCCTTGGAGACAGTACCCCAAAATTAAGAATGGGGTCTTCTTAGAACCCATTGAGTTGCTCACGGTGGTCGTTAAACCCTGAACAAAAAGAAGGTATGAGTAGCAAATAGGTTGTGGTTAACTCTCGTTTGAGAAAAGAAAACATAAGAAAGATCTTAAGGAATAATCCAAAAGATATTAAGTACACCGTTAAATAAGTAAGTTGATGACAAAGTCATACAAATCCGTGAATCTGTATAATAAAATTTACTTTGGAAGATGTGAATACGTTTATTGGTGTAAATATGACATGGATGTTAAGTCAGATAATATCCCAATACTGATAAGTCGCACAAGCTATATCTCTCGAGTAAGCTTGTGCGAATAATTGTAGCTATATCTCTCGAGTAAGCTTGTGCATAGTAGTCTTATCTCTCGAGTAAGCTTGTGCGGATAATAGTCTTTGTGCGGATAATTGAAAATAAAATGAAAACTCGGCTTAGCTTAAATCAAATTAATTCATATTATGAGACTTCAGTTTAATAAAACCTTAAGATATTTAACAAAGTAAAATCATGCAATGCATTGATTATGATACGCTTTCCAACATACCAGAAATCATTACTCAAGTTATCACTCTTGGAATGTATCTCGGTCCTGTGCCCTGACCTATGATCCCATTTCGATTATATGCAACAGAACCGGTTCAGTATACCTCCGAAATAACATGATAAAGTTTTGTCGCAATCGAAGAATTTTTACATAAGTAATGATGCATAAGGGCTATGGAATAGATCCCGCTCCTGTGTCCTAACCTTTGACCCCATTTCGCCCATTCTCAATAGAATTCGTCCCCAGGCAGGCACCTACAACATACTAACATTTTTTTTTTTTTTTGATTGGAGGTTTAACGACCACCGTGAGCAACTCAATGGGCTATAAGCAGTCGCCCGTCCCTAATTTAGGGTCACTGGCTCCAGGGAAGGGAGAGAGCCAGTGCCTTAAAACAAACACAACATCCATGCCTCACCGGGATTCGAACCCGGACCCCTTACGGACGAATGATCAGAGACCAGCGCCTTAGACCACTGCGCCACCGGGGCGGCATACTAACATTTCATCCACATCGAAGCATTTTTACGTAAGTTATGACGCATAATGGCGATGGAAGTGATTCCGCTCCTATGTCCTGACCTTTGACCTTATTTTAACCCATTTTCAATATGGTTTGTCGCCAGGTGGTCCCCTACCACATACTAAAGTTTCATCGAAATCGAACAATTTTTACGTTAGTTATGACGCATAACAGCAGTGGAATTGATTCCGCTCCTATGTACTGACCTTTGACCCCATTTCGTTCACTTTAAACAGGGTTCCTTCCCAGGTGATCCCCTACAAGATACTAAAATTTCATCGAAATCGAACGATTGTTACGCGAGTTATCGTGCGGAGGACATACGCACACAACGCGTGACGTAATGAGGCAGATGGGAATCGGGACCATCTGCTCGCAAAAGTGTGACGTCATAAAACGTTAATAGGATCCCACACAACGCGTGACGTAATGAGACAGATGGCGTGACCGCGCGCCAACATTTCCAAACACCAGATTGTGATGTCATAAGATTTCTAAGCATTGATAACATTAATGGAACGACGCCATGACATTAAAAACGTTATAATTCGGGGTGGTTATTTAACCCACTAAACGAATTTTCCTAAAGTCGAGATTAAGCTAAATCGATTTCTAGTACCAGAGAACTGTAGGTTAATGACTTTCATGACTTTCATCAAAATTCTTAGAGCCGTTTTCAAAATAAAATGTACATACATACATACATACAATAATTGCTACTTTAAGGTGGACATTTTGCTTCCTATACTTCCAATGGAAAGACTTCTATACACATTTTCTACACAATTAATGCGTTCCCAAGGATGAATTTTTTTTTCTTTTTTTTTTTTTTTTTGATTGGAGGTTTAACGACCACCGTGAGCAACTCAATGGGCTATAAGCAGTCGTCCGTCCCTAATTTAGGGTCACTGGTTCCAGGGAAGGGAGAGAGCCAGTGCCGTAAGACAAACACAACATCCATGCCTCACCGGGATTCGAACCCGGACCCCTTTCGCACGAATGATCGGAGGCCATCGCTTAGACCACTGCGCCACCGGGGCGGCGATGAAAATTTGAACATCGATTAAAATAGCTTCATTTTATAACTTGCAATACTTAATATTTTCTAAACCATAACCGTAATTATGCAATCCAACATTTATTTGTCCACTGACGTCATCATAGCACAGGTCGTGCCATCTTTTTCTGGATTCAACACCACCAAAGGAAACGTTATTGTTTTTTAATATAAGTATGCTTATGTTTTAGAAAATGTTAAGTATTCCAAGTTATAGTATGAAGTTATTTTAATCGATGTTCAAATTTTCATCCTTGGGAACACACTAATTGTGAAGGAAATGTGTACATAAGATTTTCCATTGGAAATATAGGAAGCAAAATTACTTGATGTCCACCTTAATAGTGTGGGATAAGGGCGATGGAATGGATCCCGATCCTATGTCCTGACCTTTGACTCTATTTGTTCCATATTCAATAGGGTTCGTCCCCAGGTGGTCCCTTACCACATACTAAAATTTCATCGAAATCGAACCATTTTTACGTGAGTTATCGTGCCGACAGACGGACGGAAAAAGCTGGAGCATATACGCTTCTTCAACCTACGGTTGGAAAGCGTAAAAAACAGATTAATAGACATGAGTACTTTCGGGCCATCGCATGGCCCATCTTCAGATGGAACGACCAAATTGACAAGATCCGCATGATATATATACACACACATGAAACGCAATCAAAGTCGGTTGTTGTACATATATGCAAAGAAGGAAGACATTCCTTCCCGGCATATTATCCCACGATTACCGGTAATTCAAAGCCCCCTAGGATTAGAGTTAATTAATACCTTATAGGCGTTGGGGAGCTCATAAGGCATAGAGTCATTAAAACAAATACTTTGTGACAACACGGCACTTGGTACCAACACAGCACTTGCTAAAAAAGTAACAGAAGGGATTTTGTATCCGGACTGGGAAAATTTTAAAATTCTGGTTACCCCTAAAAATCGTAGTACGCTGCTTCTTACCGAAAGCATGTTCATTTTTCACTCACAAAGTGTTTGTTGTAATGACTCTATGCCTTATGAGCTGCCCAACGCCTATAAGGTATTAATTAACTCTAATCCTAGGGGCTTTGAATTACCCGTAATCGTGGGATAATATGCCGGGAAGAAATGTCTTCCTTCTTTGCATATATGTACAACAACCGACTTTGATTGCGTTTCATGTGTGTGTATATATTGTTACGATACCGGGCCGTGCTGGGTTAATCATCCCACCGCTCGCCACCAATTGATCAGAATACCGTGGGTTGTTATCCCACCGTTGACCACCAATTGATCTCAATTTGCCGAGCGGTATAATTTATAAACATTCTTCACTGATCTCCTTCGACGTAGTTCTTGGCGCGAAAACTGTAATATATGAGCATACACTTAAACATTTTGGACCAATCACATGCGTACACATAAATAACGTGTTTTATGACTGCGCTGACTGCCGAAACAAATATTTAATTGGCTATGAAAACATAACAATGGCACACATACGAATAAAATTTAGCTGTCTTCTGAACATAAGTATTGGGTCAACTTTGACCTAAATCAGTTCCCGCGAGATAGTTTTAATGAACTTAAATTTTACAGTTCAGTCTCACTATTTCTCAGTGCAGTTCTTGAAATATATCAGTTCAGTTCCTCAACTAACTTGCGTAACAGATGTAGCAATAAAAACAAAATGTTTCTACTTACATGGATGCTGTCCAGAATAAATCCAAATTGTGATTGCACTAGTAAAGTAAAACACACCTTCAATTTTTTTACATGGAAGATTTCTTTGCGGGAGCTGCGTCCCCTGACGCTACCGTACTCATACACACACACACACACATCCAGGTGTTTGTTGAGGGAGCATCGCTTCGCCACTCAAGATAAGCGCATCTCTTCACTTCCTCCACAGTAGGGGATGAATGGAGGTGACGATTCCACACTGCAGTGGTTGGCATCCGAACCCGACTTTGCTTGGCTTCGCTTCTCATTGGAATGACCACTGTCCACTCGCAGACTTCTTAATTCGTCTGTAACTTTGCTTTCATTGGGCCAACCAGTAGCTAATTTCCGTTAGGCTCCCAGCCTAGAAATTTCTGCTTTATCACGCGGATTTAGGCATTCCGCTGTCTTTATGGCAAACTGGCATCTCCAGTTGCCTCGAGTTGTCGTCTCCGTTTCATACCAAATGCGGGGAGGTTCGCTGCTTCATTTTTCCCAATTCATATAGAAGATCCAAGGTATCCAGCCTTTCACATCGAAGAGCGTACAAACAACTGAACTTTCTTCCTTATTTTCACGCTAAGTGCGAAATCTTATTTTTCTGCACCGACCACACAGAGAGCAATTCATTGTTCTCGAAAATGCCCCAAACAATCGACGAATTTACGATTATTCGCTAAACCTTTTGTCCCCCATCTCATTCATTTACTCAAGTGGACCCCTCTTCGAAATGTACCTCTTTCCCTTTCCGTGTTGCTCAGGCTGTCCGTCAGCTGCGCCCTGATATTTTTGACCTAACAGAGCTATTCTGAGACCACCCAGCCAGAGACAGAATTCTTCGCCTCTTTTCTTTCCAAAGCCCCCAGATAAAACTTTCTCTGATGTTTACACTTTTAAACTCCAATCAAGCCTCGAACATAATTAATACTTAATTAATTCCACATATCCACCACGCCCATTGATTACTAAATTAATGGCGGGGTAGGTCGTAACAATATATTATGCGGATCTTGTCAATTTGGTCGTTCCATCTGAAGATGGGCCATGCGATGGCCCGAAAAGGAAAGTACTCATGCCTTTTAATGAGTTTTTAAATATCATAAGGTTTTATTAAATTGAAGTCTCATAATATGAGTTAATATGATTTAAGCTAAGCAGAGTTTTTATTTTATATTCAATTATCCGCACAAAGACGGCTTTTACTCGAGAAAGACAGCTAATATCAGAAAACTTGAAAATTTTCGTCGTCCTGGAGTGGAAATAGAAATCGCGTCTCCCGGACAACGCTCGAGTATGCTAACCACTACACCACCCAGAACGACCAAGTTTTCGATTAATATGAATATAACATTCCATTGTATTTCATTCATTAAAATTTACTTTATTGTGCCAAGCTTTCGCCTTCCAACGAGAGGCTTTATCAAGGCGAACTTACACTAGAATTACGATCATTTAACTTACACTATAATAGATCCTGCAAAAAAATTGGAAAGGGAGTGAGACAAGGTGACACCATATCTCCGAAGCTTTTTAATGCCACATTGGAAAATGTATTTCAATCACTGAACTGGGAAAACAAAGGGATAAATATTAATGGAGATTATCTAACCCACCTTCGTTTTGCCGATGACATAGTCATTTTTGCAACTACCCCATCAGAGCTGCAGAGTATGATCCAGGAACTTGCGGACAAGAGTAAAGAAGTGGGATAAAAAATGAACTTTGAGAAAACAACATTGATGTTCAATGCTTTTACAAGAAATGAAGATTTATCGATTGATTGAAAAAAGCTGGAGATAAAAGACACGTACGTTTACCTTGGACAGCAGATATCAAGTGAGGGTCACATTGATGAAGAAATTAATAGGCGTACAAAACTTGCCTGGAGAGCTTTTGGAAGAAACAGTATAATTTTCAAGAGAAATATGCCATTATGTCTTAAAAGAAAAGTGTTTGATCAATGCATCCTTCCAGTGCTTACGTATGGTGCAGAGACGTGGACCTTAACTAAAAGAGACATACAAAGGCTGCAGACAACTCAAAGCAGCATGGAGAGGTGCATGCTTGGTGTAACTAGGAGAGATAAGAAGAGGAACTCGTGGATCCGAAAAATGACAAGAGTGGAAGACATCATGATCAGAGTTAAATCCCTGAAATGGCAATGGGCTGGACATACTGCCAGAAGGACAGACCATCGATGGACAGCCGAAATTTTAGATTGGATTCCAAGGGACAGGAAAAGACCCAGAAGAAGACCACATGGGACATGGGTGGATGAAATTCGAAAGTATGCGGGAGTGACGTGGAGGAGACTGGCACAAGGTAGACCGTTGTGGAGGAAACTTGAGGAGACCTTCATCCAGCAGTGGATTGATAATGGTTGACGATGATGATTATGATGATGATGATAGATCATGCACAGATTTAAACAAACAAACAAAACAACCCTATGAAGAACACTGCTTTCATTGCGCATTTTAGATTATGCGCAGATTTAAACAAACAAACAAAAGAGCACTATGAAGAACACTGCTTTTATTGCGCATTTTAAATCTGCGCAGATTTAAACAAACAAACAAAACAACCCTATGAAGAACACTGCATTCATTGTGCATTTTAAATCATGCGCAAACTTAAACAAACAGACTCAAGAACACTGTTTTCATTGCTCATTTTAAATTATGCGCAGATTTAAACAAACAAAAGAACACTATGAAGAACACTGCTTTCATTGCGCATTTTAAATCATGTGCAGACTTAAACATACAAACTGAAGAACATTGCTTTCATTGCGCCTTTTAGATTATTCGCAGAATTAAACAAACAAATGAACACTGTGAAAAACACTGCTCTCATTACGCATTTTAGATCATGCGCAGATTTAAACAAACAAGCAAAACAACCCTATGAAGAACACTGCTTTCATTGCGGATTTTAAATCAAGGGCAGATTGTTTTAAGGAGACAGACGTAAGTGCATTCTCTTTTTTTCGCGGATTTTTTTCTTCTAAAAATCTGCAATGAAAAGTTTTTTCCATGGAAAAAGATTCAAATGTCGCTCCCGTTAAAAGCCGAGAATTCGGTATAATTATTTCTTTTTTAATTCTACTGACAGGCTTTAAGGATTTTGAGCTATCTGAATGTGGTTATATAATCCCGCAGAACTATTATGGGTGGGTTACAATTGTTTGGATGCTCAGCCTTGTGCAAAGCATCCAATCACCTGAAATATTTCTTTTACGTAGTGCAGCTTTAGTAGTTTCTCTCTGATTGAAGTTTGATTCATTCTGAATTTATAAATTTGACAAAAACTTTGAACAAAACATGACTGAGACCCAATAGTTCAAAATTCAAAAACATAGCTTCTTCCACTTTCCGGAGTTACAATCATTCCATATTAATAAACGAATCCGCTTTGCCGGCTGCCAAGTGATTGCATGAGAACAACTTATTCAAAATGCACATCTATTAACTTAACAAGCATTCCTGTAAAAAAACCTCGACCCTGCACACATTTTTGTCCAATATTAGAGCATCAATCACTTAGACAGCGGCATGAACAGCAAATGTTCGGCACTTAAGCGCTGGATGAACGACTCCTCAGTGTCTCTCCAAATGTGGGGAAACTCTTGAAACAAGCGACTTGAAAAATTAAAATAAAGAAACAAGCGCACACACCCCACAAGTGGAAAACTCAATTGAAAGCCTTGACCGATGATGCTCCCCTCGGAAAGTTTTCTTTTTTTTTTTTTTTTTTCTCAATCAAAAAAAAAAAAAAAAAAAAGATTTTGCCAGAAAAAGTGGTGGCTTTTGATTCAAGGTTTAACGACCACCGTGACCCTTCCGTAATTTAGTGCACTGGTTCCGGGGAAAGAAGAGAGCCAGTGCCGTAAGACAGACACTACATCCATGCCTCACCGGGATTCGAACCCAGACCCTCCCGGACGAATGATCATAAGCCATCGCTTAGGCCATAGCGCCACCGGGGCGGCGAAAATATTTTGCAAATACCTTCTGGTTAAAATAATGCATTTCTTTTCTTCCAGGGAGCGTAGACGTACGCTTATTTTATTTATTTTTTTTTTTGTTTTGCTATTTTTGCTTCTGAGAGTCTTCTGCCGCAACCGGTGGCGCAGTGGTCTAAGCGATGGCCTCTGATCATTCGTCCGAAAGGGGTCCCGGTTCGAATTCCGATGAGGCATGGCTGTTGTGTTTGTCTTACGGCACTTACTCTCTCCCTTCCCTGGAGCCAGTGACCCTAAATTAGGGACGGGCGACTGCTTATAGCCCATTGAGTTGCTCACGGCGGTCGTTAAACCTCCAATCAAAAAAAAAAAAAAAAGAGTCCTCTTAAAAATATTCGTTCTTTGTCAGAGAGCGTTTTCAGAGCGACATGTTCTGCACATTATTTCAAAATTTTCTTAACACACAAATGTGCCACTAGAGGGCGTAGGTTCACGTTTCCATTTACATCATGTTTGCAGAAATACACTGGCGGAAAGTTAAAAAAGAACACCAAGAAGGAATTGGCGGACGATCATGAAATTTACATATGTTAATGGGGTCGAGTTTACGTAGGTGTGACGTTAATTTCGGGACCAACCGGTGAGCTCTTACGCCACAGCACGGCATAATATGCAAATTATCGTCGGTGGTATTTAAAGAGTACGGCGAAGTGAATGTAATTAGTCGTCGGCGTACGGACACGTGCGAAGACCATGAAGAAGCTGCAATGCCTGGACATGGAAGACGTGTACGATTACAGCAGTTATCGGACTTCAAGCGAGGTTGTCTAGTCGGACTCCGCGAGGCCGGGTGGTCGTATTGTCGTATTGCGGAGCGAATTGGACGGGAAATATCGGTGGTGGTACGATGGTGGCGTAGATGGTCCGAGAAACATTCCTACACGAGAAGAAGTGGAACCGGACGCTCACGAACGTTACAGCGCGTTTTTACAGCGAACCTGCTTTGCATGTTCCGAGGGGCACTATTAGCGCCACACGTATGCGCCGAGCGCGAAATTTGCATAGACGTCATCTTACAGATGTACTCTCACCGCCAACCACAGACGGACTGATGAGCGGACCGGACGGACTGATGAGCGGACCTATCGACGCATAAGAAGAGCAGCGTTGGCAAGCAGAACATCCACTGCGACGCAAATCCGAGCTGCCGTTGCACCTGAGGTGACTGTGCGAACAATTCGCAACCGTCTACTGAATGCAGGACTACGTGCATGTGTGCCTCTGGCATGTGCACCTCTGACTCCAGCCCACCGTCAGCAACGGCTGCTGTGGTGTCGCCTACGTCTGCACTGGAGAACGCAATGGCGATCTGTCGTGTTCAGCGATGAAAGCAGATTCTGCTTGGGAGCCTCCGATGGCCGTAGGCGTGTTCGCAGACTCACAGGGGAGCGTCTCCAACCTTCTTGCATCCGCCAGCGACACACAGGGCCTACACTTGGTCTCCTGGTGTGGGGAGTGATCAGCTATCACTCCCGTACACAACTAGTGTTTGTACCGGGTACGTTAAACAGCACCTCCTACATCAACAACATCATTTATCCCGTTGTTGTACCATTTGTAAGGTCGGTCCATCGTGGTGTTTTCCAGAAAGATAACGCACGCCCACACACGGCACGGGCAACGCAACATGCATTTAAGGGTGTGAGACAACTTCCATGGCCTGCACGTTCAACGGATTTATCCCCCATTGAGCGCGTGTGGGATTTTATGGAACAACGACTTATCCGGTCTCCACGGTCAGCCACGACCATCCCCGATTTACGCGTCCAGGTTGAGGATGCTTGGAACTCAATACCCCAAACTTACATCCAACATCTGTACGACAGACTCCATGCCAGAATTGCACAGTGTGACGCAGTTCATGGCGGTTCAACCTCGTACTAACCATGTTACATGGAAATGTTATTTTTCAGTTTACCAGCAAATACAGCTGTATTTTGCCATAATGTTTTGATCACGTTATCCTCTGTATTCCGTTATTATGCTGTATAAATTTCGTTGGTATCAGACGTCTCCTTCTTGGTGTTCTTTTTTCACTTTCCGCCAGTGTATCTGCGGGACTAAAAACCCGACTGAAAGAATTTGTTCTCGGTCAGATACTACTAACTATAAAAACATTTTGTGCGTATTTCTTTCCCAAAAGAATGCAGAATTTTTCCGCTAGTGGGGCGCAAATATTTAATCTGTTGTTCTCGATATCACTGCTTCTAAATGTCTGATTTAAAAACATTCTTTTAACATCAGATACCATTTACCTTATGGGAAATTTAGAACTTGCGGAGTTCTTTGTAGTTCACAATTCTGTTGTTAGTGGTGTTCGTGTACTTTTGTTTGTAGCTGTATCTCCGCTTCTGACACTCCTATTCAAGTTTTATTTTTTACTAAATGCCATTAGCTAAAATAAAGATGGGGAACATTATACTCCTTAAATAATGCGCAGCTTTACCGCTAGGGTGCATAAAGGTTCACACCTTTTCCTGCATACCTGTGCTCCGGAAAACGTACTTGGAAAACTATTTTTCCTTAGCATAGCTTTTGCCATGAGGAATAGTTTTCCCATATTTTCAACTTTTCCATTATCCTAAATTCTTCCGCTATGGAGTGTAGAATTATTGCATATTTCCTATATTTCTTGTTTTATCTGTTCGATTTGAAAATATATTTGTCTCTGGTACTACCTTCTGCTATGTGAAACCTTTTGTGCGCCATTTATTAATTTTCGTAACATACATTTTAGAAGCTGGTGGGAATAAGTAGAAGGGTTGCACCGAAAATAATGCAAAAGTGGGCATAACTTTTTTATTAACTGATAGAGTTCTTTCAAATTGCGTGTTGGTAGAGTAACTCTTTCTCTATGCAAAGGTTCTACTCAACATAGTCTCTATCACAAGCGATGGATTTGCGCCATCGTTGAACCCAACTCTCGAGTCCTCTTTGAAAAAATTCAGGTGTGAACTGTTGTACCCACTTTTTCACAGCCACTTGCACCGCGCCTGTGTCATCAAATCGTTGTCCCCGGAGACTTTCCTTCACTGGACCGAACAGGTGGAAGTCGGAGGGTGACAGATTTGGGCTGTACGGTGGATGCAAGACCACCCACCATCCTAATTTGCTGATCGCCTGATTTGTTGCCAAAGATGTATATGGTCTCGCATTGTCATGGTGAATATGGATCCTTTTCAAATTCTTGTTCGGTCTATTCCTCCTTATGGCTTATCTAAGTTTCTTGAGTGTCTCAATGTACCGCTCGCTAGTCACGGTAAGGTCACGTTCCAGAACATCGAGGAGAATGACACCCCTGTCATCCCAAAAAACAGTCACCATGACTTTCTTTGCTGATCGCTGGCTCTTGAATTTCTTAGGTCCATTCCATGAATTGATTCTTTGTTTCCGGATCGTAAAGATACGCCGACGTTACATTCCCTGTCACCAGATCGGAGACAAAACGCGTCTTCATTAGCTTCAAACGCTTCCAGCAGACTTTCCACCCTTCTCTCCTTCAAATAGAGAGTCCCACTTTGCAGACACTTTCCTATACCCTAAATACACTATCTACCAACAAGTAATTGGACACCCCTGAAATCGACGATATCTGTGGTCCTGATACACGCCATGGCCGCCGCCGTTAAATATCGTGTGGGAAACAACAACGCAACCACTCGCATGGAAGATGCCACGCACTTCGGAGCTCTCTGATTTCGAGAAAGGTGTAATCGTCGGGTATCACAGAAATGGCCGATCTATACGTGACATATCCAGCGAGTTGAAGAACCCAAAATCAACAGTGATTGGCAAGTGGAAGATGAGAGGTGACTGTCGGAATGTGCCCCGACACGGCAGATCCACAAAACTGGGAGTTAGAGACCGACGGGTGGTGGCCAGAGAAATTCGGAAGAACCGCACCAAATCGATGGGCCACATCCGCGAGGAGTTTCAACAGGCATCCGGGAGTGTTCTTTCGATGAATACCATCCGTAGGAAAGCCCATCTGCTCGGTTATCATGGACGTGCTGCCGCCCACAAGCCTTTGATCACCAAGTCCAATAGCGCTGCTCGGCTAACGTAGTGCAAAGAACGTCGACAGAGGACCGTTGAACAGTGGAAACAGGTTCTCTAGACCGACGAATCAAGGTTCATCCTCTACCGTTCGGATGGCAGGGTCTGGGTTTGGTTTCTGCCTGGAGAACGCCTCCTGCCGGAATGTATTGTGCCAACTGTGAAGTTCGGCGGCGGTGGAATTATGCTATGGGGGTGTTTCTCCTGGTATGGCACGGGACTCTTGGTCGCACTTCCTGGTAGACTCAACGCCGAGACCTACTGCACCATTTTGGATGACCATGAGCTTCCTACGTTGTGGCAGTTTTACGGGGTGGACCCATGTTACTTTCAGGATGACAATGCCACCTGTCATGTTGCGAGGTCCACCATGGCTTGGTATGGTGACAATGGGGTTAATCGAATGGACTGGCCTGCTCAGAGCCCGGACCTTAGTCCTATCGAGCACCTCTGGGACGAGTTGGAGCGTCGACTTAAGGGGTACCCCCACCGTCCGAAATCGGTGAAGGTACTGACCTGTCTTCTCCAAGCCGAGTGGAAGAAAATACCGCTAGCCGTCGTACAACGCCTGGTTGAGAGTATGCCCCGGAGGGTCGCAGCTGTAAACGCCGCTCGTAGAGGCTCCTACAACTATTGAAGGTAAATAAACTTCGTTTTGCTTTGCTATCACAGGTGTCCAATTACTTGTTGGTAGATGGTGAATGTTACGATCTTCTGTATGGCATTATGACCATAGTCCAGTTCTGCAGCAAGTTCACGGATTGTGACTCGTCTCTCCGAGCGAATCAATTCATTCACTTGCTAACGATTAGTGTCAGTGGTTGTAGATGATAGTCTCCCACTGCGTGGTTTGTCTTCAATGCTGGTTTCCCCTTCTTTAAACTTCTTCATCCATCTGTGCACATTGCTCTCATCAATGATTTCATCTCCGTGAACATTCTGTAGCCTTCTGTGAATGTGGGACAGCCTGTGGGACACGTCAAGAACTCAATGACGGCACTTTGCTTCTGCTTGGATTCCATTATTTACCTGCAATGAAGAAGAAGGGTTACTATAGAAGAAGAGTTATTCTACCGACATGTGCAATTTGAACGACCTTTGTCAGTTAATGAAAACATTATGAACACTTTTGCTTTACTTTCGGTACAACTCTCGTGGATGTTTCTATTTCTGGATGTTTTATCGATTGTAGATATCCGGTTGATATTTTCTAACCGGTTTCATTGATTATGAATAACTTTGAAAAATTTTATTCGCATCGAAAATGATTCAAAAGGCGTGCTCATTACAACTGGAAATTCGGTGCCATCTTTCTTGTTTTTTGGTTTGGTTTTTTGGCATTTCTGTTCTAACCTACGCTGCAACACGCTTGCTTCTATTAATTGAATTCTTTGTAGAAAGATGTTTAAGGTAATGATTAAATCACACGTGACTGTTTTAGATTTTATGTGAAAGAAACAGAACAAGCCAGTCGTTTTTCCATGCCAGCAGCGAGTGAATTATTCTTACGGAAAAAAATCGTTTTGCAACTTTTTCAGAAGCAAACACCATGAAGGTTGTAAGCGATATATACAAGTCTGTGCTACGAATAGATATTTTAAAATTGATTTACCTCAAATGTTTCAGCTGCTTTTTATTCTACTCGTCTTGTTATTCAATACCGGAATTATTTATTAAATTTTCAGTTGGCTTCTTGTGCATTATTCATGCAATGAGATGAAGATTACTGTGAGATAAAACCAGCTTTATCGCTGTTCCATATGGATATCGATGATAATAATACCGAAAGCAACCAACGACGTAGCATAAGCCTTTAATAAAGATTAAAGCATCCGTCCAATATTAAAACAAAAGATGAAACGATGACAAATGAAACCTATCTTCCCTCGCAAAAGCTACTTTTATAGGAACCCAAAGTTATCACCGAGAAGAAAGGTTTTTTTTTTCTTTATCTTCGGTATTTTCTTTTCTGGCTTCTTAAGTTTTGAGTTTCAAACCTCGGCAAATATTCCATTGCTCATTCAATTCTGTTTCTCCGCTTTTTTGTTTTCTTATCGCCGTTCGCAGCCGATTATCCTTGCTGCAGCCATAACAGCTGTCTCTTCTTTCTATGGAATGCCTCTGATGATATGAAAAGGATAAATCGGGATTTGGAGATCTCGCATCCTTTTCTACCTCACGTACACATTCTTCCCTCCCGTCTGCGTCTTAACACTTCCCATCCCATTCCTGAAACTCGCTCAGAATCCGGATGAAAGTTTCCTTCAATCTTTTCTTAGACTCCAATTCTCTGCTCGTTTTTTTCTTTCTTTTTTTCTTTTGGCCTTTTAATCTTCCACACAGGAAATTTTCTTCCCTTTTCATTATTTTTATTATGACTGCCGTTGTTGTTATTATTATCATAACGTCAAGAGCTATGGCATTTAATATTATGGTCAGATTCATAAATACATTTTCGTTGAATTTGATGACCACATTTTATGCATCCTCTTTTTACTTTTCTTCGTCTTCTTTTTATTTGTAAAAATATGACCATGGGAGTCCAAAATGGTTCACCATGAATTTTCTCTTTACGTGTCATATCTAATCAAGTAATACTTACCTTGCATCATACTGGTTTATACATATTCATGCATATTAGATTATACATTATACTGTATATATTATATACCTATTCACACATATTTGATTTTTTTATTGAAGATTTAACGACGACGGTGAGCAACTCAGTGGGCTATAAGCAGTCGCCTGTCCCTAATTTAGGGCCACTGATTCCAGGGAAGGGGAAGAGCCAGCGCCCTAAGATAAACACAACATATACACCTCATCGAGATTCGAACCTGGACCCATTTTGGACGAATGATCAGAAGCCATCGTTATGACCATTGCGCCTAGGGGTTGTCATATTGGATTATGAACTATACATATTATATACATTTCATACATATTGGATTACCGGAACACACTGGACAAAAAATTACATTATGTAAACTTTATTCCTTTATATGGAATTATAGCACCACCTGCTTTGATTACAGCAAATGAATAATTAATACAGACAATTGCAATTGACGTGGATTAGGAACATCAAACAGGAGTCATCGCTCTTTCCGCGTTTATAAGTGTCACGAAAACATTCGCATCGGCCACCACCGGGAACCGAACCCAGGGTCTTCCAGTTACGCGCCGGACATGCTACTACTGCACCACAGCGTCCTCGAATTGCTCCAGACTCACATACGACTAACTGCCAAGCTAGTTAGTGCCAGTTAGTCGTATGGCTTGGTAGTCAGTCGTGTGTGAGTCTAGCAATTCGAGCCAGCTGTGGTGCAAAGGTAGCATGTCCGGCGAGTAACTGGAAGACCTGGGTTCGATCCCAGTGGCGGCCGATGACAATTTTTCCGTGACTCACTTATACACGTGGAAAGAGCGATGAATTCTGTTAGATTTTTAATTACAGCTTCAATTTTATTTGACATGCTATCAGTATAACTCAGTATCACATGCGTATCAAGTTTATTCCACTCCATGCTCAAAAGATCCCTTAATTCCGCCAAATTTCCAGGGAATTGTTTTTTGTTCTTCACGGCCCATTCTAACATATCCCAGATTTGTTTTTCAATCACCCTTAGATCGGGTGAATTTGCAGGCCATTTGAGATGTGGAACGTCTCTCTCATGTTCTTCAAACCAATCGAGCACAGTTCTAGCTCGATGGACGCGGGGAGTTATCATCTTGAAACACAGAATCCACTGTGCGTCCTTCTGGTTACAAAAACTAGACAAATGGCAATAATGGGTTATTTAAAAATGGCACGTAATCCATAGATTTCATGCAATTGGAAACCTCAACGAATGGTCCAACTCCAGTACTTGAAATACAACCCCAAAACATGACACTTCCACCTTCTTTTTGCGCAGATCGTTGGACACATTTTTGGTTAAATGCTTCTCCAGCCTTCCTCATGATCCTGATGCGACCGTCATTGGAATACAAACAGAATCTGGATTCGTCGGACCACATTATTTGTCACCACTGTTCAATGGTCCTGTGAAAATGCTGTTTTGCCCAAACAAGGCGATTGTTCTTCTGGACAGTTGTTGATGTCCGACGTTTTCTGGCAACACGACGAAAATGCCCAACAAGCCATGAAGCGTTCGTGCTGAGACTAGTTTACTTGGTCCAGCAGTTCTTGACGAGTCTGGAAACGTGTAGTAGTTGCTTATCTACATGAACGGAACTTTTTGCTAAAACATCTACCAAACATTTTAAAATGTATGCACTTCGTTAGAATACTTAGGCACCCACCCCAGTTCTGACGTCTGGCTTCCCCACTGTATCAATTCTATGATTTGCGTTCGCCTTCCACAAAAGTATATACACAAGGTGCAGAAACCATCGCCCAGGTGGGCCATTGGTCGGAGGCTCTGACCTGTAACCATTCTTACGAGATAGGCTTGCATGCACTCGAGCCCAAAATGGGGCAAGGGGGTGTATTTGTCTGATGGTACTTTCTCTTGTTTTCGTTCTCTAGAACCAGTGGCCCCAATACGGGCAGATGGCTCCTTATAATCCTCGGTGTGGGTTTTAAGACTCGAAACAAAACAAAGCAGAAGTGAAGCTACAGTTCCAGTCACACAACTGCGCACCACGGTGTCTGTTGGTAGAAAGTGAGATTTTATATGCATACCAATGTCTCATACAAGCCTAGTGTTATTTATTTTTTTACAAAAAACAAATCCTTTGTTATTATTTCTACTAAGTGAACATTGCACTGCACAAAATCTAATTGACGATACCTAAATTTCGCCTATTAATACTTAAAGAAATCAATAGATTAAGGCAAAAACGGCTAGAACAATTCAAAACTATCAAAATAACGTAAGATATTCTATCAAAAATGCATGCATGGTATTTACGATCCACATTATACTCCGATGAGCCATTGCATTATGATCACCCCAGCCTAGAGAAATGAGCGCGCCTTGAGACCGAACGGTGGCGCAGGTGAAGTTCATAGAGCAGTATGTATACAACCGGAGGACCGGCTTTCGGTTAGTAGAGCGTTCGGAGTCAGAATGGGAAAAGCTGCTGATTTATTGGAGTTTGATAAAGAAAAAATTGTGATGGCATGGTGCCTCCAAACTACGATCTCGGAAACGGCGCAGCTTGTGTGTTCTTCACGTGCCGCTACAGTGAATACGCATCAAAAGTGATGCACAGATGACCAAACGACGAACCGTCATCCAGCCGTGTATGTTCCATGCCAAAGGGAAGCGGTGACTGTCGCGCATTGTTCACAGCGACCTCTGTACCACAGTGCGACAAATCACCCGCAACTAACTACAACAGTGGTGATCAGGGCAATGTGTCACAGCACACCGTTTATCGCAGTTTTCTGCGCATGAGCCTGCGTAGCCGAAGATCCAGCCGGACCCACATGTTCACTACACGTCATCGCCAACAGCGCATAACATGGGCCGACGATCATCGAGATTGGACCGTGGGTGATTGGAAGAAAGTGGCCTGGTCTGAAGAAATCAAGATTCCTGGTGCAGCATGTAGACGGCCGAGCACGGGTACGCCGATTACCAACGGAGACTATGGCACCTGGATGCACTGTTGGGCGGAAACAGGCCGGCGGCAGCGGTGTTATACTGTGGGCAATGTTTTCTTGGAACACGTTAGACCTCGTTATCCCAATAGCACAATCCCTGACAGCTCTCAGGTATATGAACATCGTTGCGGACCAAGTTCGCCCATTCACAGCAACTGTGCTTCCTGCTGGTGATGGCCATTACCAACAGGATAATGCTCCACGACACACTGCCAGAATCGTCAACGAGTGGTTCAAGGAACATGCTGGTGACTTTCTGTAAATGCCCTTGCGTCCAAATTCGCCGGAGATGAACCCAACTGAACATTTGTCCTTTGACTTGGAAAAATGAGTTCGCGCTAAATCACCACCACCCTGACATGTACGGGAGCTGGAGAACCTGCTGTTGGCATTATGGTACCAGATACCCCTGGATACCTATTTTAACCTCATCGAATCGATGGCTCGCCTAGTGGCCGCTGTTTTGCGCGATAAAAGCAGTCCTACAGCTTATTAGGTAGGCAGTCATAATGTAATGGATCATAGGTGTATTATCAAAAGCATTCGGACACTATCAAGTATCTTTATAAGTACAAAGAACTGTGCGCAGGAATGTGTGCTCTGAGTGCGGAGGTAGGTATATAAAGGTGAGCTGTTCTGTCTTCATATCAGTAACTTTGAAGTAGATATGCCGCGTGGACGTGAACCTTTCGAGTTCCAGCGTGGGCTGGTCATAGGAAGTCATTTCAGTAACGTTTCCATACGAGACATTGCAGCTGAACTTTCCGAGTTCCAGCGTGGGCTGGTCATAGGATGTCATTTGAGTAACTTTTCAATACGGGGCATTGCAGCTGTACTTTCCGAGTTCCAGCGTGGGCTGGTCATAGGATGTCATTTGAGTAACGTTTCCATACGGAAAATTGCAACTAACCTAGACATACGAAAATCGACTGTAAGTGATGTCGTTAAGAGATGGAAGCAGGACCGTGCAAAGACAGTAAAAACACGTTCAGGAAAGTCGCACAAACTGACGGAACGTGACAGAAGAGCCACGGAAAGAAATGTTAAAAAATCTCGTTCTTCCTCTGCCGTTTCCATCGCTGCTGAAGTGGGAAATGCTTGTGATGGCTCGGTTAGTACCATGACTATCCGCACAGAGTTGCACGGTGTGGGTTCCTTATTTAGAGCAGTGGCAAACAAGCCACACATCACTACCGTGAATGCGAGGGGCCGTTTATAGTGATGCGCCCCAGTCGTTCCTGGACTGTAGGCAACTGGAAAGCTGTTCTTCGGAGGGATGATTAATGCTTCTCACTCTACCAATCCGATGGGAGTGTTCGGATTTGGCGGCAGCCCGGGGAACGATTTTCGTCGGACTGTGTTCTTCCAACTGTTAAGCTCTTCGGAGTGATGACTAATGCTTCTCACTCTACCAATCCGATGAGCGTGTTTGGATTTGGCGGCAGCCCGGGGAACGATTTTCGTCAGACTGTGTTCTTCCAACTATTAAGCTCTTCGGAGTGATGACTAATGCTTCTCACTCTACCAATCCGATGGGCGTGTTCGGATTTGGCGGCAGCCCGGGGAACGATTTTCGTCAGACTGTGTTCTTCCAACTAATAAGCTCTTCGGAGTGGACTAATGCTTCTCACTCTACCAATCCGATAAGCGTGTTCGGATTTGGCGGCAGCCCGGGGAACGATTTTCGTCAGACTGTGTTCTTCCAACTATTAAGCTCTTCGGAGTGATGACTAATGCTTCTCACTCTACCAATCCGATGGGCGTGTTCGGATTTGGCGGCAGCACGGGAACGATTTTCGTCAGACTGTGTTCTTCCAACTATTAAGCTCTTCGGAGCGATGACTAATGCTTCTCACTCTACCAATCCGATGAGCGTGTTCGGATTTGGCGGCAGCCCGGGGAACGATTTTCGTCAAACTGTGTTCTTCCAACTGTTAAGCTCTTCGGAGTGATGACTAATGCTTCTCACTCTACCAATCCGATGGGCGTGTTCGGATTTGGCGGCAGCACGGGAACGATTTTCGTCAGACTGTGTTCTTCCAACTATTAAGCTCTTCGGAGCGATGACTAATGCTTCTCACTCTACCAATCCGATGGGCGTGTTCGAATTTGGCGGCAGCCCGGGGAACGATTTTCGTCAGACTGTGTTCTTCCAACTATGTGTTAAGCTCTTCGGAGTGATGACTAATGCTTCTCACTCTACCAATCCGATGGGCGTGTTCGGATTTGACGGCAGCCCTGGGAACGATATTCGTCAGACTGTGTTCTTCCAACTATTAAGCTCTTCGGAGCGATGACTAATGCTTCTCACTCTACCAATCCGATGAGCGTGTTCGGAATTTGGCGGCAGCCCGTGGAACGATTTTCGTCAAACTGTGTTCTTCCAACTGTTAAGCTCTTCGGAGTGATGAATGATGCTTCTCACTCTGCCAATCCGATGGGTGTGTTCGGATTTGGCGATAGCCCGAAGAACGATTTTCGTCAGACTGTGTTCTTCCAACTGCTAAGCTCTTCGGAGTGATGACTAATGCTTCTCACTCTACCAATCCAATGGGCGTGTTCGGATTTGGTGACAGCCCGGGAAACGATTTTCGTCAGACTGTGTTCTTCCAACTGTTAAGCTCTTTGGAGTGATGACTAATGCTTCTCACTCTACCAATCCGGTGGGCGTTTTCGGAATTGGCGAAAGCCCTGGGAACGATTTTCGTCAGACTGTGTTCTTCCAACTGTTAAGTGCGGCGGAGGCTCTATCATGGTATGGAGTTGTTCCTCATGGATGGAACTTTTCCATTTGGTTATTATACCACAAACCCCATGAACTGTGAAGTGCACCTCGACGTTCTGGATAATTCTTCCCTATCAACAATGGGGTAGTATTAAGGAAATGACCATTTTCTCTTCCAACGTGATCGAGCTCCGTGCCACACTTCACGGCCTGTGCAAGGCTAGTTGAAAATGAGGTAGAATTGTTAGGCCGGCATGCTCAGAGTCTTGATTTTAATACCATAGAGCACCTCTATGATGAACTGGTGTGACGAAAATGAAATCGATCATAATGACTGTCTTCGCTCTCCGCTCTAGCAGCAGCTTTACAGGACAAATGACGAGTCATTCCTATCGGCATCAATAGGAAATTGGTTGATAGTGTTCCTCGACGTGTTGCCACTATCATACAAGCGAAAGAGGGACCGACTAACTACCAATTTCGATAGTAAGGTCATTAGCCCCAAAACATTGTTGTGTCCGAATACTTTTGATAATACAGCTTATTTCCGAACTGTAAAATTCTCCCGAACTTCAAAGAAGACCTTATGTGGATTTGAGCTGTAGTAAAACTGAACGACATTTTACAGTGCCGAGTGATTAATAATGTCGAAGGTTAAATATAGTTGTATATACCCTGATATGAGAGGTGCTATTCAAATTTTTTAGTATGCAGATACACGATCGAGTCACATTATTGTGACCACCAGAGTAACCGCAGTGTGCAGCGCGAACAGCAGCTAGACGGGCTGGGAGTGACTCAATAAGGTGCTGAAAGGTGTTCACAGGTATGTGGAGTCATGCTGACTGCAGTGCATCTAATGGCTGCTGTAGGGTGCGTGGTTGAGAATCCATGCAGCGAACAGCACGATCGAGATGGTCCCACAGATGATCCATTGGGTTTAACTGTGGGAAATTAGTGGGCCAGAGAAGTACTTTGAAGTCTTCATCGTGCTCTTCCAACCTCTCTACGACATTTTTAGTTGTGTGACACATCGTACTGTCATTCTGGAAGATCCCATCCGCTCCAGGAAAGACAATCAGCATGTATGGGTGTACGTGGTCTGCAAGGGTGGATTCATAACGAATTGTGTCCATAGTGCCTTCCACGGGTATAAGTGGACCCAGGGAATGCTATGAAAACATTCCCCAGATCAAAATGCATAACGCTGCTCCCACCAGCTTGTGTTGTTCCTGCAATGGTTGAAGAGTCCGATGTTTCTCGATTTATACACCAACGTCTATCCGTTCGGTGAAGCAGAAAACGTAACCCATCGGAGAAGGCAATCCTTCAACAATAATCGGAGGCCCAATTCCGATCCTGCAGTGCAAATGTAAGCCTTTTCTGCCGATGCAGTTTCATTAGCATAAGTGCAGTGGCCATCCATTGGCATCGGATCCCCATACGCAGCAGAGTTCACTGAACTGTCGATTTAGACACGCTTCCAGTAGTCCCCTGGTTCATTCGGCCAGTGAGTTGCTCCACTGTAGCGTGTCTATCGGCCCGCACGCACCTTCGCAGCCGACGATCACTTCTCACATCAATAGCATGTGGTGCTCCGCAGTTTCCTCGTCGCTTATTCGCAATAGCTCCGTTTCTCCAATCACGATACACTTTAACCACAGCAGCACGCGAACAGTTCACAAACTGCGCTATTTCAGAAATACTGACACCCTTGGCCCAAAAGCAGATAATCATCCTTTTTTGCAAATCTGATAAATCGCTCCTTTTATCCGTGAGAGCAGCGAGTGATATGTTTTCAGAATGCCTACAGCACACCTCATATATCTTCCAAGCCAGCTCACGACACGTGCCTTCTTTCATTGGCTACGTTCTGTTGACGTCAAAAGTAGGAGGTGGTCCCAATAATGTGACTCAACTGTGTGTAACAACGTTACAGATTATAATAATGTTACAGATATTTATACGGTATTTTGATAATAAACAAATGTTGCCTTAATGTCTACATTTTTATGTCACTCTGCAACCTGTGTTGAAACATGATCGATGAGACTTCTGCATATCGAATCAGTCATTCCGAAGAGCAATTATTTCTTTTTTCATACTTGAAGACACAGCTTCAGAATCGAGTAGTGTGCCACAAACTGCCTTTATGTTATCAAATGCACGAAAACGTAGGTATGGCTAAAGAAAATGTGAAAAGTGCTTCATAATATGAAGAGCGTTATGTACAACATAAAATTTTCGGCATTTTGCTATTACTAAAGTACTCAAAGTGAGTCATTGCAGATCGGCGAAAAGAATACGAGGTTCGATCAAAAGATTTCGAGACTAAGACGATATACAACAAAGTACTTACGTTTCTTAAGTCTGGCTATGATTTCTCTCAAAGTAGTCTCCTTGGGCAGCGACACACCGCTGCCAGAGTTTTTGCCACTGTTGGAACGCTTCCTTGAAGCCCTGTTCGCGAATCGTGTCAAGCACCGTCTGCAATTCGCGCTGAATCTCGTCCACGGTTTCAAAACGGCGACCCTTGAGCTTCAGTTTCATCTTTGGGAACAGAAAAAAGTCGATGGGGGACAAATCCGGTGAGTAAGGTGGGTGAGTAATGGTAGTTATGCTGCTACTGTGCAGCTGCAAAACTGGAGTGTTGTTAACGCCCTGTGAGCTGCTGCATTGTCGTGATGAAGCAGGAAATCGCCCCTGCGCCACATTTCAGGTCGTTTGCGGCGAATGTCCTCCCTAAGAAGCCACAGAACATCGCAGCAAAAAAGGGCGGTGACGGTCTGGCCCTTGAGGGACGAATTCACGGTTCACAACACCGCGAATGTCGAAGAACACGATGAGCCTGCTTTTGGTTGCACTCCGGACCTGTCGGGCCTTCTTCGGTCGTGGAGATGCCGGGCTCTTCCACTGCGATGACTTTTGATTGGTCTCCGAGTCGTAACCGTAGACCCAAGTCTCGTCGGCAGTGATGACACACCACAGGATCATTCACCACCTGCTGACAAAGATCTTGACAGAGTTCGACACTGAGAACCTTCTGTTCGGGGTTCAGAATCTTTAGCACAAACTTTGCAGCAATGCTTTGCATGTTCATAACCGACGTCAGAATTTCTTCCATTGTTCCGTATGACACAATGACGATGGTAGTAATGTCTTGAATGGTTCTCCGACGATCCTCATGCACCAGTTCGCTAATTGTGTCTACATTTTGGAGGGTTTTCCTCTTGGACGGTCGCCCTGACCTCTCGTCGTCTTCCAGTGCTGTTCTGCCGCTCTTGAAGCGCGAGTGCCACTCAAAATACCTAGCACGACTCATTACTTCATTGCCATAAGCCTGCCGCAACATTTCATGCGTCTCCGTTCCCGATTCGCCGAGTTTGGCATAGAATTTGACGTTCGCTCGCTGCTATAATTTGCAGTCCACACCGATATCGCAGCCGTGTTCTGCACGTGGTTACCAAATATCATGTAGCACAGCTTCCGATGTTCACAGAACGAGGCCACTTGGTACAATGACTCATGAAGGTCACTCTCCTCGACCACTGCTCTGGCATCCGCGTACTGCCATCTGTTGGCGCGCTACGTACCTAGACTCGGAACTGTTTGATCACACAACGTATAAACGGATCTTTCTCGTGGAATCTCTGTACTCTAGTGGTATTTGCTAAGACGTAAAGCTATCTCAGCAGTGAAACCAGATTTCCGGTTGATATTTTGAAAATTTTACAAAAAGGACAGGGAGAGTACGTCATACGCTGCCCCTCCCCTCCCCGAGGCCAAACTGGTTTCTAGCTAGTCACCCGAAATGGGATAGAGTCCGAGTCCCCGATGAAGCATTGCTGCTGTGTTTGACATCTTACCTTCCTGGCACCAGCGGTGTGCCGTTCCCAGTCCTGGATAGTGACGTCATTGCTGACGTCAGAGCTGACAGGAGAACTTTGAGGTGGAGAGAGAAGCAAGAGACGGAGTCAAGAACGTTTGAAGAGAGTTGGTTTGTTTTGATTTGTAGGGAGAATGACGGGGCACAATAATCGTATTGTTTTTGTTTTTTTTGTTTATTAAATTAAATGTTGTGATGTGAAATTTATGATAGTCATAAATGATTATTCGTGATGATTACTAAGACGCCACAGCGGCTTATATCCCTTAAAATTGCTCATGGTCGTGTTTAGAACACTGATTAAAAAATAATTACTTGTCACTGTCACGAAAGAAGATATTCTGTTTCAAGTAAGGCACGGCGAGTAATTCCTTCAAAGCATTTTTTTGGATCGCACACTCTGTGTGTTCTTGTTTAAAGCTCAAGCTATGACATTCAAACATGAGTGAAAGTTTACTTTCTTTTCGTAACTCGAAGAAAGTCTTTTACACTGGTTCCTTATATCCATCTATCTGTTTTCTTCTACTCCTTTAGCATTTCATCTCTTTGAATGAGCTGGAATCCCGGATGACTTTTCCAGATTCCCGTCCTGTTACAGTTCCGCAGATCAATCGATTTTAGATGATACACATAGATTCTCATCTTAACGGTCAGAGAGCATCAGGTAACACATGCATACAACGGCAAACCAGATCTCTTGTCTTAAAAGTGACACGGCGGCGAGTTTTGTCGCAATGAATGTGGTGTTCATTTCCTCAGACTGTCGCCAAACAACATGTTTCCATCAAAAGCTTTGTCAACAATCCAGCACCTTCATTTAGTCCCCTCTTTCTCTGTGTTACGTGACATTCGTGTCATGTGGAATTCAGACGTAGTTTGAGTAGTCAGAATAAGAATCTCTCAAAGAATTAAACCGAGAAACTGCACCAACTGTTACTGAGCGATTTCATTAATCATTTTTAAATTTCGTCTTTTCATACGTTTACATACCTACTTAATAAATAATCTTTTAATTTAAAAATGGATTTAAATTGCATTCATCTGTTGTAAATTTCGTTTATATACCTATATACCTACTAGATGAAAGCCCGTCAATAATTACGAGGAAAATAAAGTTTATGGTACAGAAATTATTGACATTTATTTATCTCAACGACTACAGTCTTGTGACGATTATATATAGATTAAGATAATACAACGTAGTTGTCACAAATGTTTTTTTTATTTCTCAAGCCGACCATGGTTTTCGCTGGGTATTGACCTAGCTTCATCAGGACGAATGGCACGTAAATATTCAAATTGTATATGACATAAAATACATTATCTGGAATTCCTTTCCGACCTATAGTAAGTAATATCGGCACAGCAGCATATAAGTTATCGAAGTTCTTATCTTCAAAATTATCTACTTTGGCCACTCCGAACGAAACATTTGTAAAAAATGCCATTGAGTTTACCAATCGACTGAAACTACATCCCTACGTAGATCAACTAATGCTATCCTTTGATGTGGTATCTATGTTCACCAATGTTCCAGTAAAAGGAGCTCTGGAATCTCCAAAATCAAGGCTTGTAGAGCACCATTACAGCCAACCTGAAGTTGAGGAAATAACAAGACTAGTGGATATTTGCATAAAACAGAACAGATTTACTTTCCATGGAACGTTTTATGTACAGACGGAAGGTCTAGCCATGGGCAGCCCACTGTCACCTATAGTATGTGAAATCTACATGCGTCGATTTGAAGAAAAACTTTTTGAACTTGTGAAATTTGACTTATGGATACGATACGTAGACGATACTTTCGTTCTATGGAAGAGAAAACATTCTGAAATTCCGGAATTAGTCAAACTTATAAATTCCATTGATCCTCGCATTCAATTCAGCTGCGAAACTGAAAATAACGGATGCCTACCATTCCTTGACGTCCTGGTAACTCGTTTAAATCAATCTCTCGCAACCACAATTTATCGGAAGCCTTTCGCTATTTTTTTTCACCTCCACATGCCAAGTCTAATCACCCTTATCAACAAAAACTCAGTGCCTTTTACAGTTGCGTATATCGCGCGATACATATATGTTCAGATAAGGACAGTTTGGAAAAAGAACTTTATTTCCTTAAACGTGTTGCAGTACAGCGAGGATACAGCCCTTCCATTATAGACAAGGCTCTGACAAAATTCCGAAAACCGAAGTTCATCTCCACATTAACTCCTGTGATGCGCCCATTGCGAGAGAATTTTGCCATTATTCCATTTTCCCGTGACATTGCCTTCAAAATTAAAAAAATTCTCAAAACGTCTAATTTTAAGGTGATTTTTAAACCCATAAACAAAATGAGATTTTTAGGATCAAAGAACTATGTTGAAAACAAAAACTCGTGGAGGATTTATGAAATTCCATGTGAATGTGGCGCTTCGTACATATGACAGGCCCGTAGAGCCTTGTGTTTTCGATTGAAGGAGCACCAGACCTACATTCGGAATTGTGACCTAAAGAAGTCGTCGATGGCAAAACACTGTTACGAAAAGGACCACAGAGTTCTCTTTGAAGAAGCAAAACTTATAGACAAGCCAGATTCAACTTCCAAACTTGATAGTTTGGAAGCTTTCCATACATATCAGAAGTCTTCGCAACTTGTTAATGACATGGCATCCACGCCATTTCTATCAAACGCGTGGAAGCATCTAACCAAAACACGTGACTAAACACCATTTATGACGTCATATACAATTTGAATATTTACGTGCCATTCGCTCTTATGAAGCTAGGTCAATACCCAACGAAACCATGTTCGGCTTGTGAAATAAAAAAATAAACATTTGTGACAACTACGTTGTATTACCTTAATCTATATTGACATTTATCTAGAGTTTTTCAGTTCCGCGTCAATAGATGGCGACTCTGGCTCACAGCTTTCTGAGAATTTCCCAAGCAGTCGGTTATGGAATTTGATACGCCGCCCCGGTGGCGCAGTGGTCTAAGGCGTTGGCCTCTGATCATTCGTCCGAAAGGGGTCCGGGTTCGAATCCCGGTGAGGCATGGATGTTGTGTTTGTCTTACGGCACTGGCTCTCTCCCTTCCCTGGAACCAGTGACCCTAAATTAGGGACGGGTGACTGCTTAAAGCCCATTGAGTTGCTCACGGTGGTCGTTAAACCTCCAATCAAAAAAAAAAAAAAAAAAAAAAAATTGATACCACGGGTTCGTCTGTTATGTGTTTTGTAAAACCTTTAGTCCCTATTTCGTCAACACTTCCTGGAACACAACATTTTTCGTATACACTGACTGTGAACCCTGTATATCAATTTCCCCTGTTCTTTTCCGTGAACTGTTTTTGCTGGCTCAACGAGATGCAAAGCGGCGTCATTAATGCTTTCTTGTTCAACTTCATAAAGCATTTTGCATGCGTCAGCGAAAGGATTATTTTGAGACATGAAAGTGCTTAACTCTTGCATCAGACATGGATTGCACTGGGCGTTTTCCCTAATCCTCATTCTTTGATCACCAGCCTTTTCCGGGTCCAATATATACATTTGAGCAAACTTTCTCTGGTCCCCATTTTCTGGGTGCAAAGCTCCTGCTAGATGGTAAATTTGTCCGTTAATTCGGAAACAATAGGGACCGTATCCAGGAGGCGGAGCAATGTTAGCTCCTATGAACGCAAACGCCAAAGCGCTACTTATTGATCTTATGTTGTCCATGAAATATTTCGAATGTTGATGCTATTCTTTCGTTAACTGCTGAATAACAGGGGCTGATCTTATAGCATCTAATTTTACTTTACCTTTATGACAGCATTGCTTAAAAAATTGTCAGATGGCTGTCCTGCCACAAAATGTTTTGCATGACAAATTTCGCAAATACTGTTCATGAAACCACAGTTATAAGCGTCTACATTTGGTTCTACAACGTTAACTACGTCAAAAACAGCTTGGTTTCTAGCTCGTGGATTTTGTCATCGGATTGTAACACCACGTGTCTGGCGTAATATTTGCGATTGTGACACGTCTGCAATCTGATGTCGTTCGCGACCTTGTGCGATTTGTTCTGACGTCATGTTTGCAATTCGATGTCGTTCCCGACTTTCTTCAGTTTGCTGAGGAGTTATATTTGCTACGCGATGACGATTCCGATCGCATTCTCTTTGCACAGTAGACATACTTTCCCAACGGGTCCTTTCTGTCTCCGCCTTCGTCTTTTTGCTGCTTCCTTCTGGAAAGCTACTTCCCCAGCAGATCTTTTCCGTTTAGGAGGCATATTTGCAGTGTTGTTAAACCTCACGCAAAACAAAGTCGATATTTTAAGACAAATGAACCACAATATGAATTAAATGACTTCGAAACGCACACACCCGAAAAAGAAAAAACAACTCTAACTTCTAACGAAAGAAAAAAAGATGTAAACAAAATATTAAACAGGAACGGTTACGGATAACACAGTTTGAACACCGGAATATAAATGTTCGTCTTTTTCTGTTAAACAACGTAATAAAGCATATCAAGGGTATGTAAATAATAATAAAATGTATTATTATTATTATTATTATTATTATTATTATTATTATTATTATTATTTATATACCCTGTATGAAATAGAACCAAAATTCCTGACGTAAAGTTTTCGAATCTCTAGAGTTGGCCGTGTGACGTAACGCATCTCTGACGTCATGTGAGAATGATTTGGATTAGATGGCGCCACAGCAGTAGTTGTGCTCTTTGTTGCTATGACAACAAAACAAAGTCATATACGCGTAGACTGTGCGCGTGTAGGCGATGACGTCACCTACACGAAAACACGAAAAGCAAAGCGTGACGTCACAAACATTTGTTTCTCGGTTGTTGCTATGACAATTTAAAAAGTGGCACGGAGGAGGACTCTAGCAAATTATATATTAGGATTCACACGAGGCTCCGTATTTCCTGACGTGGTAGTGATGACCAACTGTTCTCAAGGGTGCTGCCTGCTTCCCGCCATGAAGGATCTTAAGAGAAAAATGAAATCAGCAACGGTTGATAAAATAGCTAAACAGTCTGCAATGTTAATACTCTATACCAGTGGTAGCCAACTGGTGGCCCCAATATTAGTTTGTGCATCCCGACATCAGTCATATACACAACTGTTTGTGAAAATTGCAATACCATAAAAGAATAGCGCTATTGAAATAAAATTTATATTACATATTCCTCATGTTACAGGAGATAATTGATTACACTTCTAGAGCTATTCAAGATTTTTTCGCTTCAAAACTCAGTATCGTGTGAAGCCACCTCGAGCGACAATGACAGCATCTACACGTTATGGCATTGAATCGAACAGGTGTTTGACAACATCCTGGGAACAGCTTTGATTCTATGCGAGACCAGAGATCATTTGTGGTGCCTGGCGGAGGGGCTTGATGGGCCAGTCGCTTAGCTACCATGTTCGATCGGGGACATGTCCGGTGAACGTGCAGGCTAGAGTAGAAGTCGTATCTGCGATGCATGGAAGAAGTCTTGGACATTGAGGGCCACCTAGGTATCAAGATACCTAAATACCTTGACACCTAGGTATCAAGATACCATAATGTCACATCCGACGGAACGATGTCCCGCTAGAATATAGCCCCAGGACAACTTTGAAGGAAGGCTACCACCTCTGCTTTTAAAACAACATTTATGTATCGCTGGCTGTTGAGTATTACGTAAATCCTTATCAGGCGAGATTGCAAATTGAACCCACCATGACGCTTGGCTTTGGGCCGGTATGACGTTGCAGTTTACTACGATGCATACGATGTCTTCAAGCACATACGCGACCATCATGGTACGTTCACCACGATACTTTCAAACACGTATGCGACCATCGTCGTACAACAAGTTGAATCGTGACTCGTCAGAAAACACTACCTGTCTTCAATCAGCACGACAAGCCATAAAAGCGAAGGGGTCTTTACGACTTGAAAATACTGCTACTACCAAGGAACAGTACAAGTGGGGTAATCATATACACAGTCGTTTCAGGATAATAGTACCACCTACCTAATAATGGAAATAACCACACTTGTCTCGGATGACAGCAGCGAGACGGTGTGGCATGGACGCAATGGGGCCCTAGAAGGTTGCCTAAGGCACACGTGCCCATTCGGACTGCAGCAAAGCACAGAGGTCCCGGATATGACATGGTTGTGGGTCGGCACATCGAACCTGTCGATCCTAATATTTCCACAAGTTCTCTATGGGATTGAGGTCGGGCGATTTCGGCAGTCAAGGGAGAACGAACGGAGACATCGCTGTCGTGTTCCTGAAACCAGCCACTCACACCCTTAGCGACGTGGCACGCCTCATTCTTTTTTTCTTTTGGTAGACACCATCGCCACCAGGGTAAACGTCCAGCATGAAGAGATGCACGTAGTCAGCGAGGATTGAAAGGTAGACATTGGCGTTCCGGGACCCATCCAGTGGTACCAGCGGTCCCAGGTCATACCAGGGAATCATCCCCCGGACATGCACACTGCCACCGCCACCCTGAACTTGGCCGACAAGCTTGTCCGGGGGTTTGTTCTCATTCGTGTGTCTAACGCCGTATCCGCCAGAGCCCGTCTCTTCTGCGGAGTAAAAACCTCGATTCGTCGAATAAGGCAACCTTTTTTTCGCTCTACTATTGTCCAATGACGGTAGTCCCATGCGAACTGCAGGCATTGTTGCCGATGAACCTGGGTTAACATGGGCGCCTTGACGCAGTGTCGACTCCGGAGACGCATGCGTAACAGGGTTCTCTATACTGTTATCGGGAACACTTATCTGGGTACCACAGCGTTAACTTGCGTGGTCAATTGCTGCACTGTTGAGTGTCGATTAGCCACTACCAGTCAATAGAGGCGGCGTTCTCCTCTATAGTCGATGGCCTTTTGGGCTCCACAGTTAAGACGTCGGGAGGTACTTGATGTATCAGCGGTCTATTCTTGGTACACATTAACTACAGCACCTCGCGAAGAGCCCACGAAGTCTGCTGTTTCTCAGATGCTTCCACGCTTGGCGCGGTAGCCGATAATCATTCCTTTTTGAACGTCCGTCAAATCAATGCCTCTATCCATTATGCTCACGTGACGCACTATGGCTCATCTGTCCTGGCCGGCTGTTTATATCTCCGTGTGTTTGACCTTGTCACGGGGTGTTCATGTTATTCTGGTACGGCCATGTACATGCATTAAGCGTTGCCAGAATTACAAGTGTAAAAGTATTAACATAATATTTTTGAAGTATTTATGTTGTTTCGGAGTTTGCCGATCCCCAAAGGCATCTGTCTGGAGTCACTCATTCCTAGTTTAGGGCCCATGTTCCATCATAGTAAGAGATATAACCAGCGGTAGGGGCCAAACATACCGTCTATGTAGCACCTGGAACTTCAACCATCGTTCAAATAAAATGATTAGCCATAAGTCCGCGCCTGGGATCACTCTCCACCCGGGACAGCCATTTTTTTCGAAATATGGACACGGATGTATTATCATTAGAACATAATGAACACCCCTTCTACGTGGAAAGCAACGAAGTTTTGCAAAACATGCGATTGGTCATTTCTTCAACGAAACTTCAAGAATAGAGCGTCCACTTAACATCCTGTTGGTTTCCTTTAGTGATTTAAAGGTGATGAGTATCTTGGTTAGAGTACTAAATGAAATATTTGCTCAGATACTGTGAGATTTAAAAGAGATGTGATTATACACTATCTACCAACAAGTAATTGGACACCCCTGCAATCGACGATATCTGCGGTCCTGATACACGTCACGGCCGCCGCCTCTTAATATCGTGCAGGAAACAACAACGCAACCAGTCGCATGCAGGATGCCACGCAGTTCGGAGCTCTCTGATTTCGAGAAAGGTGTAATCGTCGGGTATCACAGAAATGGCCGATCCATACGTGACATATCCAGCGAGTTGAAGTACCCAAAATCGACAGAGGCCTACGTGATTGGCAAGTGGAAGATGAGAGGTGACTGTCGGAATGTGCCCCGACACGGCAGACCCACAAAACTGGGAATTAGAGACCGACGGGTGCTAGCCACAGAAATTCGGACGAACCGCACCAAATCGAATGACCACATCCGCGAGGAGTTTCAACAGGCATCCGGGATTGTTCTTTCGATGAATACCATCCGTAAGGAAGCCCATCTGCTTGGTTATCATGGACGTGCTGCCGCTCACAAGCCTTTGATCACCAAGTTCAATAGCGCTGCTCGGCTAACGTGGTGCAAAGAACGTCGACAGTGGATCGTTGAACAGTGGAAACAGGTTCTCTGGAGCGACGAATCAAGGTTCACCCTCTACCGTTCAGATGGCAGGGTCTGGGTTTGGTGTCTGCCTGGAGAACGCCTTCTGCCGAAATGTATTGTGCCAACTGTGAAGTTCGGCGGCGGTGAGATTATGCTTTGATGGTGTTTCTCCTGGTATGGCACGGTACCCTTGGTCGCAATTCCTAGTAGACTCAACGCCGAGACCTACTGCACCATTTTGGATGACCATGCGCTTCCTACGTTGTGGCAGTTTTACGGGGTGGACCCATGTTACTTTCAGGATGACAATGCCACCTGTCATGCTGCAAGGTCCACCATGGCTTGGTATGGTGAAAATGGGGTTAATCGAATTTACTGGCCTGCGCAGAGCCCAGACCTTAACCCAATGGAACACCTCTGGGACGAGTTGGAGCGTCGACTTAAGGGGTGCCCGCACCGTCCGAAATCGGTGAAGGAACTGACCTGTCTTCTCCAAGACAAGTGGAAGAAAATACCGGTAGCCGTCGTACAACGCCTAGGTTGAGAGTATGCCTCGGAGGGTCGCAGCTGTACTCGCCGTTCGAGGACGCTCCACCAACTATTGAATGTGAATAAACTTCGTTTTCTTTTGCTATCACAGGTGTCCAATTACTTGTTGATAGATAGTGTAGGTTTACATATGCGTGCTTGGCTTCTCCGTTCCATAGATATTCGTCTAAATATTCTGATTTTACTATAAAATTAACCAATGCAAGAAGACATTTTTGGTGATACTACACCTCCTGAAATTCCATGAAATGTGATAGCAGATGTTCAGTTAGAAAAGTAGTCGATGCTAGTCTTCAATCACCAGCGAAAGAATTGAAACTGAGAATGTCACTAGATGTGCTTCTGTTATTTGAGAACTGCACGACTCTGCTGCTTCATCCACTGTAAAGATGAGAGTCGCTGCTGAGCTCCTAGTAGAATACGTCATCGCATCATAGAATCTTTTGACTCTTCAGCTCAGTAGATGGATTTAGTAGTGCAAGAACTACACAGATCGTATGGTGTGGGAAAATATGTATGTTGTGATGAGCGTCAGGATCTTCTACGGTGAGACAAATCTTAGCAATTATCTTGTATAAGAAGCATGAACTGCTTATGACTAGTCTAAACAATACTGTAGATACACAGATCCTATATTCTGAAATGCCTAAAGCAATATGAAGAAATCCTGTTGTTTTACGAATCTTAAGAAGTTGTGTGGTCTGTATGTTGAGCCAAAACAGACTCCCTGGTTAGAAGCATCTAAGGTCTCATAAATGTAAACAAATCCTATGATAAGACGAATCTACGTACATCCTACGTTTTGCGAAGCCTAGATGAAACTTATGGTTGATAGATTTGAAGAAATCCTGTCGTATGACGAGTCTGAGAATATCCTGTGGTACAACGAGTCTAAACAGACCTAATTGTGTGTGTGGAGAAGCAAACACTATGGAGTGAGGTATCTTAACAGCTTCTATTACGTGACGAGTTCAAACAAATCTTGTGATATGATTAATCTAAGCATATTCTACGGTGTAAGGAGTCTAAATAGTCCTATGATGTGACACGGCCGACGGGATATTATTGAGTAATAAACCAACCGTAAGAGATTTTTTGAGAAAATGAGTTTAAATAAATCCTTTAGCGTAAAAAATATGAAGAAATCCTGTGGTGTTGCGAATCTTAACAGATTATGTGGTGTGATGGGTTAAAAGAATCTCTGTGCTTTGGAGAAACTGGTTGTTTAAAGGTAACCTGTGATCTCACTAGTCTGAACAGATCTACAACGAAGTAAATTTCTCCGTCATTTCTGTCCACGCCAGGATTCGAACGCGGATCCCCTCATTCGGGAACAAGTCACTCTACCAATTGAGCTACACGGACGTTTGTTCTGACTACTATCTGCCTTTATGTCGTGTGCGTCCTGCTGGCAGGTACATCACAGATCTTATCATACGACAAGTCTGCATTGATCTCATGTGGTGGGAATCCGAAACGGATCTTGTCGTGTGTCAAATACGAAGAAACACAGATATGTAGGGAGTTCGAATAGTTTCTGTGGTATAACGATTCTAAACAGATTCCGTGGAGTGAAAAGTCAGGGCAGACACTACGTAGTAACAAATCTTTAAAAAAATTATAAAGTGACGTGCCTACACAAATCTTACAGTGTGATGAGTTTTGGCATGCCCTATAATGTAACGTATCCTAACAGATCGCGTCGTATGAAGAGTCGATAAATCACAACGTATTCGTGAGGAGTCGATGAACTACAGCGTATTTCTATGAGGAGTAGATGAACCAACCACAACATATTCCGTGATGAGATAAATTTAAACATATCCTATGGTGTGACCAATCTAAGCCTTTGGTGAGACTATATCTAAATAGATCATTTTATGCAACAATTCCAAACAGATCCTATTTATTACGGAACAGGAGCAGAAACTTTTTTTACTTTTGATTGGGGGTTTAACGACCGCCGTGAGCAACTCAATGGGCTGTAAGCAGTCGTCCGTCCCTAATTTAGGGTAACTGGTTAAAAGGAAGGTAGAGAGCCAGTGCCTTAAGACAAATACAACATCCATGCCTCACCGGGATTCAAACCCGGAACCCTTTCGGACGAATGATCAGAGGCCATCGCTTAGACCACTGCGCCACCGGGCAACAGACACTAGCGGGTGACGTATTTTAACAGATTCTGCGATACTGCGAAGTCTAGGCAGATCGTGTGTCACGACAGCATAAGTACACCGCTCAAAATAATGGGGGTCATGTGACCTTGGTAACATTATGCATGCCAGTCGTGTGATATCTTACCGAAAAGTAGAAAACGCAAGTCGAGTGTGACGTAGGCAGGCGAATCATACGCAAACCTTATGCGAATTTGTGTTTGTGACGTCCGAATGCATAAATCAATAAAAACGAAGGTTTTCCGGGAGCTCCATTATTTTGTTGCGTTTATCTTGACAATTCGTTTTTGCGTCTTCGCTTCGAGTGATGTCTCAACAATAGCGTGGAAAGCTATTGGCAGGCTGGAAGCAGGTCACAACAGCGGGTGGTAGTAAAAGTCACTGGAGTCTCACGAAGTGTAATCGTGGCTGTGGACACGATTCCAGGAAACTGGAAGTGTTCAAGAAGGCAAAGACAAGGCTCTCCACGAGCACCCACAGCAAGGGACGACCGTTATTTATTGTTAACAGCCCGTAGGAACAGGCGGCGAAATGCTGCTCAGCTCCAGCGAGAGCTTCTCTTGTCAACAGGACATAGGTTGTCAACTCAAACTATCCGCAATCGTCTTTACCAAGGTGGCCTTTTGTGACGTATATTCTAATTTAAATTTCCTTTTATGTATCTTTCTCTATGTACATTTGTGTTCGTTCTCTTTTGCAATTTTCAAACTTAATGTGATATCTTCTCTTTCGCAAGAGTATGGTTGACAACACTATGAGGTCAGAAAGAATAACGTGTTTGTTTGAGATAAGAACTGAACGATATACACCGAAGAGCAATTGAATTAGATACAGCTGGCGTTATGCAAATGTGGCGCTGTGGGCGGCCCTGTGAACGGAAACGACATGGCCTATGCAGCGATTCGACAATATAAGGAGTGATGTGACGGGAATTAGTGAGAGTTGCACGCAGTATGGGTAAGACGAAGGATCTAAGCGCATTTGATCGTGGGCAAATTTTCGGGGCCCGACGAATGGGTCATTCCATCTCGGAAGTCGTGCAGGCACTGGGATTTTCATGAGCCACTGCGTCACGGGTGCACCGTGAGTACATCGAATCCGGTAAAACCATCCCTTCAAGGGCCAACTGCCGTGGACAACAGCGTATGGATGAGCGAGATCATCGTCGGATAGCTCGCATTGTAGCAGCGGATAGACGCGCCACAGTGCAAGTAATCGCTCGACAATTTAACGCTGGTGCACAAAAACGTGTAAGCAGCCACACCATCCAGAACCATCTCCTCGCTATGGGGTACAGAAGCCATCGTCCCATGAGGATACCACTGCTGACCGCACATCACAAGGTGCAAAGATTATCATGGGCGTGGGAACATCGCCACTGGACCCTAGACATGTGGGAAAATGTTGCCGGGACTGATGAGTCGAGATTCACATTGGTACATGCGGATGGCAGGATACGAGTATGGCGCAAACCACATGAAGCGATGGTTCCTTCTTGCCAGCAGGATAGTCTTCAAGCTGGTGGGGGTGGCATTCTCGTCTGGGCACTTTTTACGTGGACTGAAATGGGACCCCTGGTACGTGTGATATCCTCTCTCACATGTCAACGTTACCGGGATATCCTGGACGACCATTTGCTCCCGTTTGTGCGTCTTCAACATCCCACGGGGGACCTCATCCTGCAACAAGACAATGCACCGTGCCATCGCTCCCGAATTGTATCCGAATGGTTGGATGAACACTCCACCGACGTGACCTCGCTTCCTGGGCCAGCTAGATCACCTGACCTCAATCCCATCGAGCACATCTGGGATGCCATCGAGAGAGATGTTCGAGACTCTGACCACCCTCCATTAAATCTTCGTGAACTGTGGGAGCTTGTTCAGGGGTCGTGGATCCGTATGGCTTTCCAACGCTTCCGGTGCCTTGTTGAGTCCATGCCGAGACAAATCGCCTCCGTCATCAGGACGAAAGGTGGTGCTACACGTTACTAGATAGGTATCTCTAATTCAATTGCTCGTCAGTGTATATAATGTTTTGAGAAGTAGCGGCTTTGTGTTGGTGGTGGAAGTTAACGCTATTTGTAAAGAGACACTGTTTACTTAAAGTTGTGTCAAATTTTGAAGATGTGAATCCGTTTTTTTTTTTTTTTTGGTGTAAATATAACGAGGATGATAAGTCAGATAATATTCGAAAACTTAAAAATTTCGTCGTCCTGGACGACGAAATTTTTATCCTCGTTATATTTACACCAAAAAAAAAACGGATTTACATCTTCAAAATTTGTATTGTTTGGTGTAATCCCGTATTCCATTCATAAAGTTGTGTCTATCGAAAGGCTGCGTGTTGTACTGATATCTATCGTTTAGAGTTCTATCAGATAAAATTGTTTAGTTCTGACGTTTACTGCTGATCAGATAAGTTTAACGTTCGACGATTAAGAGTTCTGTTGTATTGAGATGTTACCGCTCAATGATCAGTTGACAGAGAATAAAGGAAACAATCTGTAAGTAACCTTTTCTGAAGTTATTCGAGTGACTCCTGATTCGCTTAAAAGTGAAGTTATTAAGAACTGATTTGTGTAGTGTTCATAGTTATTAAGATAAGAGTTATCAGCTGTATTCCACGAACATTACACGTATGAATGTAAACCAATGATGTGTGTCTCTTTAACCACGCAACACCGTCCGGGCCATATAAATTGGACTGAGGAACGTGGGTGGTGGTTGGGGACACAACGAGTGGAGTCAAGTTTACTTCTGTGATGACTTGAGTTCAGTCTGGAGATTGACAATCGACTTTTTATCTTTAGGGAACCCGGCACACGAAGTAACCCAGATTTTGTGCAGGAAATGTCACATTGCGGCGAACACGGATTGATGCTCTGGGCAGGCGTAAGTATCAGTGGGCGTACGTACCTATTTGTCATCCGAAACGGTAGTCTGAAGGCCCAGAGATATAGAGACGAGATTCTAAGACCTATTGTCATACCGTTTGCTGCAGCCGTTGGTGATTCGCCCCTTTTCATGGACGATAATGCTCGACCTCATAGAGCTCAGCTAGTTGAAAACATGTCTCAAGAGTGCGGAATTGAGCGCAGGGAGTAGCCAGCATGCTCCCCTTACTTAAATCCTTTTCAGCATGCCTGAAATGCACTTGGCAGACGCATTGCAGTTGGGCCTGCACCTCCGTTGGCTTTTTGTGAACTGGAGACTGGCCTTATTGGGGCGTGGCGAAGATACTCATAAAAGCTCCTTGATAACCTTATTAATTCCATGCCACACAGGTGTCAGCGGTCTTAGCTATTCAAGTGAACCACACACCCTACTAAAGTTGAGTTACTGAGGGTGGATATAATAGAAGTTAGTCATTACACATTATTTATAAAAACAAATTAAACTATGTTCTTCGAAGAAAACGTATGGTAAAAAGAATATGTTGAACGCCATCTTGAAAATTACAGTGACCTGATAGAACACACACTTGAATTCGCCACAATGACAGACACTACCACTTTGTGGCTATTTCTCAGGAACTGTTCAGATTCCAGAAAAAAACACACGCCTAGGGTTCTTTTCAAATATTTCCCGACCAGCTCTAAAAACGCACACAACCGTCCTTGAAGAACGCAACCGCACAACCGAGTAAAGGACTTCGCAGAGTAGGAGAGTCAGAGGTAAATATTTTATACAGGCTCATGGCAACAATTTGATTCAGAAGATCTCAGTAGAACAGCGCGCCAGTGGACGGACATGCAACTAAAGTGTCGAAACCGTAACCGTGAGGCCTACATTTTTTCTTTTTTTTTTTTTCAAGAGTTTACAACTCTCTCCGCGGTGCTACCACAGATATCGTATACAAGAAGCTAGATTGGACACCCAGCCCATGAGGCGTGAGAAGGTAGGCGCCATTTTCAGCGGGTCATCACGATCCATTTAAGCAAGGCTATTTTGCATTAAGTCAAAGGAATGCGAGTTTGGTACTGTGATTTTCTATTTATATTGAGATTCAAAGCAGTCAGTACCCATTTAGCGGCGGAAGTTATACAATTTAAGTAAAAAACAGTAATATTCCTTAGTGCTAACTAGAATGCCAAGGGTCTTGCAAAATATTGAATTATTTCAGATTCGGCCAGGTGTTAAATTCCAGAGAAGACATTCCGGTATCTGCGATATAAAAAAATATCACGCTGGTTTCAATTTGCTGAGAGAAATGATTTTGACGTTTCTTGTTAATGAATGCTTACATTTAATACGCCATTTCGTTGCTATATTGCCCAAATAAATAATATTAAATGTTAAAAACTGAAATATCCTTAGTGCATAACAAGACGAAATATCAAAATGTTTGGTGAAATTCGAAACTTTTTGAGCAAACATAATAAATAAATCAGAATGACAGAGGTAATAGCAACAAGGAAAAAGATTCACATTATTTCAGCTTTTCTATGTAAAGCATGTGGAAGCCTTTTTTTTTCTTTTTTTTCGGATTCAAATCAATAGTTTGCTGGTTTTAATAGCTACTTATTGATTTTAAATAAATTATTTGCGTTTCCATTATTTTAAATCGTTGCCGCATTACCTCCTTAAAATATTTTCCAATAATTTTTTATATTTTCATACAATACAAGCTTTAAATTTTAATATGTATATATATGTATTGTTTTCAGCATTGGGCAAGAGGCAAATAAGTAACAGCAATTATATTTTCGTCTCTCTGCGTAAGATTTTTTTATCTGAGGAAGCTTTCACCATGATTTATGCAATAACCAAGTCCAAACCATCCTGCGTAACGTGCCATGCTCCGCCGCCATCTTGACCCGCTCAATGTGGCTCCATGCTTCTCACAGCGCAAGCCCATGCTCAACGGAGCAGACAACCAATCTAGTCCCTTATACGATATCTGTGGGTGCTACTCATATAGCCACTGGTAACATATCACGTGGCAGACGCTATCGTAGTTTCATGTCCGACCACTGGGGCGCTGTACAAAAAGCGGGAGTTGAACCCCTGTATCTTCTCCTCTGTGAAAGGCATTGCTTAGCAGGAAACACCAGTTCATTGCTGCTGCTGATGATATGACGTCACAAAAACGTGCAGCGCAAAGATCAAAATAAACCACAAACTCTAACACTTGCCACCTTCAAAAAGTATTTTTATCTTTTATTGAACAGATATGCATATTGTTACTATTATATTGTACAGATATGCATATTATTATATGCAACAGATATGCATATCGCGTCACGTGCATTAAATGATAAAATTGCATAAAAATTCTCTAATGTTTAGGAGGTTAGAATAAGATATCTGGAGATGCCCTTGTTAATGGAGCAGTACCACTTTGCGTGATGGCTATCGCCCGCGGGCGACAGCCATCAAAGTGTGGGAAAGCTGATGGTTTCCAATGCTATTGCAATGTATTGTGTGTTGACCGAATCGCCTTCTTTTGTCGGAAATGCTTCGAATTTCGCATCATAACTTGCTTCCCATGAGTGATAAAATGCTAAATTTTTGAAATTTTTAATTATTTTGAAGCCCCTTCTCATTTCTATTTTAAATTGAAATACACGAACATTAGTGCGAATTCAAAACAAAATATAACATTAAAGTTGGAAACTTTACTCGTGTATGAAGCATAATTCATTCCGGTTTGATATTGACACAGCAACCAAAATACACGCAATTCCAAAATACACCAGTTGAAATTATATAGGTGTTATGTAAACAACGTCAAATTCCCACACCTGGCGACTTCACGGTTAAGAGAGTCGGGGCATCTCCAGAAGTATTATTCTAACCTCCTTGTTATTGCTTACGCAAGGTTAGTAGATGGCAAGGTTATGCTCATCTTGCACTTCCGGTGATTGCTTTGTGACGTCACTGTCGAAATCGCCATCGTAAGACTACCTAATCGCCAAGTTTCTTTGTATCTGCACCATAGCAGCGTGTCGGAATTATTTTTCGTAAACCAGCTGGAATAATCTTCATAAATTCTACTACATTTTTTAATGCATAATGTTTCAATTTTTAATTTAAAAATTTGGAAACTGTGGCCGAAATGCTTTTCCTATTCCTCATAAAGAAATCCTTTATTATATGACACTAATATGCCCTGTTGTTCGTTTCCCCTTCTAAATTTATATAAAAATAACAGAAATTCCCCTTGTACTAAATTAACATTTAAAAGTATAACCGTTTTCCGGCTCTTTAGGTAACAAAAATGTGCGAGAGGTGTTTTTGAAATCTCCGTTACTAAAATATTTACATGACTGTGAATTTCTTCTGTATTTAATGTAAATGTGCTTTTGCATAAGCTTTTGTTCTCTAAAAATCCGCCATAGCAACAGTTCGGACCTATGATTCACGTGTAAGGACGGTAATATCACTCAGTGACGTCACAATTAGTCGTCTGCGAAGAAGGCGGTATGAGCAAACCTTACTATCTATTAGATGTTTTGCTCACCCATATTACTGAATATTCAAATGTATCTTACGTAAAAATAATATTTTACGTTCAACAACGTCAGTCGCACATGATTTTCGTTATAATATCTCTTGCTCCCTTAATTCTTTTGAGCAGTGATGTGATAATTGAATCTTGATGTGATAAATCTGAAAAGATTTTATGATATAACGATCATTAGCAGATCCCATAATGTAATGAATTAAAACAATTCGTATTGTGCAACCGGTTTAAACAGATCCTATGATTAAGCGAATTTAAATTTAAATTTAATGAATCTTCAAAGAACCTAAGGTGTGACAAAGTTTGACAGATCCTGTTGTAAGATTACGCAACCTTGCTGTGTAACAAGTCATATTTTATCATGATCCGGCTAGACGATCTTGAATTTTGATTCGAATTCAGGACGAAATAAGGATTTTGCCCTCGTTCTCGCAGTGTTGGCTTTCGGCCAATGCTTTTACGAATATTTCGAACCAATACTTCCATGCCTTGCCTGCTCATGTAACCCTCAAGCTCCGAAAGTAAGTAAATAAATAAGATAGCGCTTACGATTGGTTGCAGATGCTGTAATGTATCATTCTTCAACCATTAACACTCGTGAAATAAATCCATCCTTAACTCAAGTTTAAGGTATTGTGAAGATTCGCTTACAAGTCTAAATCAGTTTCTGTATACTACAAGCGCCAAAGTTTTCTGCTCTGATAAAAATCGCGATGTTAAATCAGAACCACGTAACGAGAAATGTCGAAGGTCGTGAAGCTTTGTCGCTAGAATTTGAAGAGGTAAGTGGTTATGATGACTGCATGTCATGAAATTAGTCCAACGGAATGGGAATAGGTTAATGTGATTGGCGCTGTGAAATAGAATCACGTGAGCTTTCAACGGACTCAGTGTAGAGAGGCCGAAGCGGGCGTTTCAATTATCATTCATGTTACAAAGTGCGTCATTTCAAATCGTTTCGTCGGGAAGTACCGATGGGTCTACGGCGTCCAGCTAATTATCGGCATATATTCTATCTCAAGTACGGAACACAGACTGTCGATTCCACCTGCTAGCAAAATCCGAAATCCACTGAACAATCAGCCTAAAGTGGCTCGTATCTTGTGGCGTGCATTGTATCCTGAATAATTCTGTCACAGAAACGATTGATCTCTGTCAAAATGAGGAAACTATTCGGTATTCATCACGTAACTGAACGTTTATGTGTCGGTACTTACGGTCTCTTGTGAATCCAATTTAAATGCTATGGCAAAGAGGAAGAAATTAGGACCAAAAAGATTGCTCAATAAATAATTCAAATTATTTTGAGGCATTCAGTAATGTCCCTTAGACCCAGGCAAGAAGGGCACTTGCACCGTGTCTCAGGAGGGCCCCGCGGTTTCGGTGACCCCGCTAATTATAGGCACAAAAAATTAAGATAAAATTGAAATACCTTGAAATATGCAGAATAATTACGAATGACCTGAACAATCAAGCGAATGCTACCTTATTTGTTTGGGATATGCGGACGCCTCAATGCACCTAAATTAAGGCAGCCTACTCTCCAGGATTAGAAGGGATACTTTCGAATTCCGGTAGGCCTGGATCCCCGTGTGTACTTTTTGTACTGACTCATCTCCCAATTTCAGTACCGCTTTAAGAAACGTATTGACATTTCCAGTTACTACTGCCTTGGCAGAGGGAAGTTTCTCTTCGTTTAAATTAATAGAAAACTACCTTAGAATTACAATGACTCATAAGAGGTTATCAAATTTGTCATTGCTGCCAATAGAACATATATTATATGAAAATCTGGATTAGAACAACTTAATTAATGATTTTGCTGAAATGAAGACAAGAAAAAAATGTTTAGAGTAAAGTTACGATAATTTATGAATTTTATATGTCATTCTATATTTCATGTCATCTGGTCTATGAATAGAACCTCCAAACACACGTTATATTGTAGATAAAAGAAAGGTTCTGTTTTGTAATCCTGACTTCCGCCTTACCTTCAGCATATTTCATAACTTTGCGACAGTCCCAATGTGAGACATTGCAATAAGGTTTTCTGCCAATGAAACCGACATGTTTCCTTTGGGATTTCGTAACCAAATAAGAAAGACCTTTTCGAAACGTGTGCCATTTTCAAGCACTATGAAAGATGGCCGTAATCACGGACCCCAGAAAAACTATGTTTAACAGTGAAAGATATCACATTCTAAGGATGCAGTGATTACGACCTAAAGAGTTCAAGAGAACACTGAGTGGACAATAAGGAAATCCGTTTTTAACAGGGAAAGAGATCACATTCTAGGAATGCAGTGATTACGACCTAGAGTTCAGGAGAACATTGACTGGACAACAAGAAAAACTGTGTTTAACAGTGAAAGAGATCACATTCTAAAAATGCAGTGATTACGACCTGCATTCTTAAAATGTGCTCTCGCACTGATTACGACCTTCATGGAGAACACTGAATGGACAATAAGAAAAACTATGTTTAACAGTGAAAGAGATCACATTCTAAGAATGCAGTAATTACGACCTAGAGTGTAGGAGAATACTGATTGAACAATAAGAAAAATCATGGGTAACAGTGAAAGAGATCACATTCTACGAATGCAGTAATTACGACCTAGAGGTCATGAGAACACTGATTGGACAATAAGAAAGGCCATGGTTAACAATGAAAGAGATCACATTCTAAGTGTGATTACGACCTATAGGGTTCAGGAGAACACTGAATGGACAATAAGAAAAACTATGTTTCACAATGAAAGAGATCACATTCTAAGAATGCAGTGATTACGACCTAGAGCTTAGGGAGCTCTAGGTTGGAAACCCTTCCACATCCAGCCTACTCGCCTGACTTAGCCCCTACCGATTTCCACCTGTTTATTCCTTTTAGCAATTGCCTGAAGGACAGGACCTTCAGAAACCGAGAGAAAGCAAGAGTTGCATTCTGGGACTTTCTTGAATATACGAAACCAAATTTCTTGTGGACTAGCATAGAAGCACTTGTCACTCACTGGCAGAGATGCGTAGCTGCTGAAGGCCAGTATTTCGAATAAAACCTAGTTTGTGTACTGTGAGATATGTCTCTTTCATTTTTACCATCCAAATCGGCCATTACATTTTCCGCCCGACCTGGTACATGACGAGCTGTTTTTATTCTAATTATACGCATATGTGCGGCACATTTTTTCTGTTTCAACTGAAAAGGCCCGTAAGTGCGAATCGTCGCCCCGGTGGCGCAGTGATCTAAACGTGGCTTCTGACCATTCGTCCGAGATGAGTCCAGGTTCGAATCCTGGTACGGCATTGATGATGTGTTTTGATTTTCGGTCCTGGCTCTCTCCCTTCTCTGGAAGCCGTGGCCCTAAATTAAGCACGTGAGACTGCTTATAACCCATCGAGTTGCTCATAGTGCTCGTTAAACCCTAAAAAAAGAGGTGCAAAACTTTCCGGTTTGTGTAGCGGTAACTACCACGTTTTACTTTAAAATACGAGTTTTGCTGCATTCCAAAGTAAAATCATTTGCACACATATCTAGAATGAATAATATTTTATCGCAACGCTAAAGTCCATAAATACCATATATTAAACAAAATTTACTGCACTACATTTTGGTGTGAATATGAACCTTAAGCGCATTCTTGTTCACATTAAGAGTCTGAAGTCAAGTCCCTGCTTTCTTTTTCTGAATTCTTAGTTTGCTTTCATTCCTCAAGCCACGAGATCTAAATTATAATTCTATAACTCTTCCTCAACTTTAAATACATCCCAAAATCATCTTATGAATTTTTACTCACTAAGGCTTCACTTCCTTTCACATCTCTTTTTTGAATCGCGGGAAATCATTTAGAGTTATGCAACGAGCGACGAGGAAATGTAATCAAACACATCAACGGTGAAACCTGTGAAATCGAAATCAATAAATCTCCCACTGAACGTTTTAGGGGTTTCTCTGTCTGTGTATACATCGCCTTCTGAAATTTCGCAAACGTAATAAACTCATAAATGTGCCTGACGGCAATTTCGTCTCTCATAATTTCAAAACGACGAGGAGAAAAGGAAAATGAGTCGCCAAATATAGAAGTACAAACGGGAGCAAGAGTAAAAATTAGGCACGAAACATTCCCTCTTTCTCCTTTAAGAAGCGATAAATATTGAAAATTATTAAATTATTCACATCCTGTAATCTGCTTATAATTCAAACATAACGATCAGGCAAAGAAGCAGGGTTAATGAGTTTCTCTCTGTGGAACTTTTCGAGGAAAATTCATTATTCACACATATATTTATTTTGTTGTCTTTATTAAAAATGGAACTGTAACATACCAGGAGATGTGACGTACCTGCCCGAAGGACGCACACGACATAAAGGGAGATAGGAATCAGAATAAAACGTCCGCGTAGCTCAATTGGTAGAGTGACTTATCCCGGAATGAGGGCATCCGGGTTCGAATCCTGGCGTGGACAGAAATGACGGAGAAATTTACTTCGTTGTAATAGCGCCCGCAACTATCCCGATGACCTGACCGTTCAAAATCTCGCAATGGTGTGATGTTATTTCCACACCGCGAGACAGGAAAAATAAGAGAATCCCTTCTCCAGCACTTCGAAAAAAAAAAAAATAATAAGGGGGAGATGATGTAACGTACCAGGAGATGTGACGTACCTGCCCGAAGGACGCACACGACATAAAGGCAGATAGGAATCAGAATAAAACGTTCGCGTAGCTCAATTGGTAGAGTGACTTATTCCGGAATGAGGGGCTCCGGGTTCGAATCCTGGCGTGGACAGAAGTGACGGAGAAATTTACTTCGTTATAGAACCACTCAAAAGTAGTTTGTCCTTCATTAAAATAATAATAATAAGAGATTCTAATATTTTGGTGGAATTTACACATACACTACTGTTTGTAAAAATTGCAACACCAAGATCGGATCGCGATATTCAAATGAAATTTATATTACAGATTCCTCATGTTATGGGAGATAACTGATTTCTTTTGGAGAGCTATGCAAGATTTTTTCGATTCGTGTGAAGCCACATCGATCGACAATAACAGCCTTTACACAGCAGCGTGACACTGAATGGAAGAGGTTTTTGATATCGTCCTGGGGAATAGCCGGCTGGGCTGCTACGTGCGAGACCAGAGTTCATTTTTGGTGACTGAAGGAGACGCTTGAAGTTTAACATGTTACTATCTTTATTAAGATATCTTCTTTAATCTTTCCTGTGAGTAAGGATACTTACATTAAAAAGAGGGACGACAAGATCCGGTCGAACTTTACTTTAAGTTGAGCCAAAGCAAACTCTTTTACTCTCTCTCTCTCTCTCTCTCTCAAATAAACTTGCCCACGGTCCAGTCACTTAGCTACTATGTCCCAGACGTGTTCGATCGGGGACACATCCGGCGAATCCGGGAAGGGGCGGTATCTGGCATGGATAATGCTCGTCCACACGTGGCCGAACATTGTCCTACTGGAATATAGAGCCTGGACAACTCTAAAGGAAGGTTATCACATTTGCCTCTAAAACATACCTGATGTATATCTGGCTGTTGAGGGCTTTCTCAATTCGTATCAGGTGAGATCGCAAACTAAACCCAATGGCGCTCCGAACCATGAGGCTTGGCGTTGGGCCGGTATGACGCTACCAGATGCGCGCTGCAATATGCCGTTCACCAAGATGTCTTCCAATATGTATGACAACATCATGGTGCACTAAGTTGAACCGTGACTCGTCAGAAAACACGACCTGTTTCCAATCAGCGCGCCAGTGTCTGTGTTCGAGATCCTATTGCAGCCTGGGGCGACTATGGTTAAGGGTCAAACGGATGCGCAGGTCGAACCACAAATGTTCGGTTTTTCCACAAACCCGCTTTTCCAAGTCAAATCACAAATGTTCGGTTCGCTTCATTTCAGGTGAATTTGAAGACCAGGATATTAATAGAACGTCACCAGCATGTTCCTCGAACCACTCCTTGGCGATTCTGGGAGTGTGGCATGGCTAATTCTCTTATTGGTAACGGCCAACACCAGCAGGAAACACAGTTGCCATGAATGGATGAACTTGGTCCGCAACGATGTTCAGGTACATGAAAGCTGTCAGGGATTGTGCTATTGGGATAATGGGGCCTAAAATGCCCCAACAAAACATCGCCCACAGCATAACACCGCCGCTACCGGGCTGTTTCCCCCTAACAGAGCATCCAGGTGCCATAGCCTCCGTTGGTAATCGGCGTAACCTCGCTCGGCCGTCTACGTGATGCACCAGGAATCCTTCCTGATTGGTCAGACCAGGCCACTTTCTTCCAATCATCCATGGTCCAATCAATCTCAGTGATCTTGGGCAAATTCAATGCGTTGTTGGCGATGACGAGCAGTGAGCATGGGGACGCGGATGTGGGTCTTCCGCTACGCAGGCCCATGCGCAGAAGGCTGCGATGAACTGTGTGCTGTGACACATTGCCGTGATCACCGCTGTTGTAGCTGTGGGTGATTTGTCGCACCGTGGCCCTGCGGTCGCTGTGAACAATGCCCGACAGTCTCCGCTCTCCTCTAGCATCAATGAGTTGCGGACGACACACGTCTGGACGACGGTTTGTCGTTTGGTCATCCGTGCACCACTTTTGATACGTACTCATTGCAGTGACACGTGAACAACCCACAAGTCGCACCGTTTCCGAGATCGTACAAGAATGCCATCACAAGAATTTGTCATTTATCAAAATCCGATAAATCGGCAGCTTTTCCCATATTTTACACGTATATAATATATTTAAATATTATATATAAATATATACACATGTATATATTCACTGAAGTGCCATAAAAACTGGTACACCAGTCTAATACTTGGTAGGTCTCCCACGGGAGCTCAGGACTGCAGAAATACGACGGGGCATGAACTCCACTAGCTTCTGGAAATATGCTGTAGGCAATGCTCACCATACTTCCTGTAGAGCGTTCCACAACTCGGGTGTATTCCGAGGTCTCGGATTCCTGTGTTCGATAGCGCGTTGCATGGCATCCCAAATGTGTTCTATCACGTTCAGATCTGGGGACTTGGGTGGGAATGGCAACACCCCAAACTCAGATGAATTCTCCTCTAACCATAATGTGGCGTCCCGACACTTGTGTGGAGGTGCATTGTCCTGTTGGGACATGCCCAACCTATCAGCATTTATTTTTTTTTTGATTGGAGGTTTAACGACCACCGTGAGCAACTCAATGGGCTATAAGCAGTCGCCTGTCCCTAATTTAGGGTCACTGTTTCCAGGGAAGGGAGAGAGCCAGTGCCGTAAGACAAACACAACATCCATGCCTGACCGAGATTCGAACCCGGACCCCTTACGGACGAATGACCAGAGGCCAACGCCTTAGACCACTGCGCCACCGGGGTGGCCCTATCAGCATGAATGCAGGACATGAACGGGTATAACTCGTCAGAAAGGATGCGCACATAGCGTTGGCCGGTCACAGACGTTTGTAAACGTACAAGGGGTCCCAGTGAAGTCCAGCTAAACACACCCCATACCATTACCGACCCCCTCCCCCCTCCCCCGCCGGTACAGTTCCTTGTTGACAGGCGGGATCCATGGTTAAATGGGGTTTGCGCCACACACAAATCCTTCCATCTGCCCGATACAGTTGGAAACGCGACTCATTAGACCAGGTTACTTGTTTCCAGTTATCAAGTGCTGAGTGGCGGTGTTGTCGTGCCCAAGCGAGCCGCATAGCTCTGTTTCGTGCACGAATCAAGGGGACTCGAGTTGGGTGTCGGCTCCCAAAGCCTATATCGTGCAGGGTACGTTGCACAGTCCGGACTCTGATGCTTGTTGAGGCTAAAGCATTGAATTCCGATGATACCTGCGAGAGTGTCGCGTTAAACGATTCTTGACAGCCGACGATGGTCACGTTCACCCAATGTCTTTTTACGACCACACTGGTGTCGTAGATTGGAGGTTTTGCCGGAATTCTTGTAGTCACGGTACACTCTTGTAATTGTCGTCCGTGAAAATCCGAACTTCGTTTCTACCTCCGAAATACTATGGCCCATCTCACGAGCGCCAACTATGACACCGCGTTGAAAATCACTTAAATCGTTATTACTTGTCATTCTCATACCGAAAACAGCTCTAACAGCTGGCAAGGATGTCTATCGCTTTATATACGCACCGGCGGGCGCAGCCCAGTACTCGCATAGGTGACGTTGCTGTGTATTTTGCATACGCTCGTCTGTACCAGTTTTTCTGGCACTTCAGTGTATATGTGTGCGTGTGTATACATATTACCCATATATAATTGCTTTATTGTTTGTTTCTTTGGGGTTTAATGGCCACTATGAGGAAATCAGTGGGCTACAAGCAGTCTCCCTTCTCAAATTTGGAGCAACTGGTTCCAGGGAAGGGAGAGAGTCAGACCTGTAAGACAAACTATCATCCATGCCCCAACCGCGATTTGAACCCAGCAAGACATCGGACGAATGATCAGAAACCACCGGGACTGCGAATTGCATTTATTTTAAACTTAGATATACATATAATATGTAAGTAAACCTATTCGAACGCCTTGATCTAACTGAAACAAAAGCATTTATTAGCCTAAATCAGTACATTTTCATTTATCAGTTCATTTTTTCTGCTCACATTTGGTTGTCACGACTGCAGCGGGTCCTCTAGGCATGATTTCTACGAGATATGCCTGTAGGTCGTGCTCTTTCATTCCTCCTTGCACAGTAGCTCACCCAGAAATTCTCCAAGAGGAAGGGGAAGGGTGAACTCTGGCACACAGAATTTTCTAAAGTGGGGTGATCCCCCCACCTTTAAATTTATCGGAAAAATAGTCAGGTGCTATAACAATTAAGAAGGAGGTTACTTTTATACATTTATTCTTATCCAGTTACTAGTAGTATTACAGTACAAGAAAGTTAAATGATTAGAAGATGCAGTAGATGAAATTCTTCTCCTGATTAGAGTTTTTCTAAATTTATTTAACAGAACTACTACCTTATAAAAATTGTATGTTATAATTATAAGGTACATGATTAAGAAGTATATATAGATCGCATATCGTGATTTTTCGTCTCAAACTTCGACGTAATAATTTTCCGCCCTGTCAGCCCAAGCAGCGCCTGCGCCATCAGCCCTCCCCGTGGGTGAGTCACTGCTCCTGCAATCTTCCAGAGCTGCCGTAGAGGAATGTCGTATCGGCTGACGTCGGATTTAACGACCTACATATGTTCTATTGGATTTAGATCAGAATTTTGGGTAGACCAATCTAATACTTGCACGTCTTCCTCCTCAACCAGGCCTAGACCAAGGCCGTCTGGAAAGCATAAGGCCATGACATTAGAGAGATGAGTTTCCTCAGCTTATTACGTCACTCTCATGTTACATGGACTGATACGTCGGTGTCATGTTTGACGTCACACACCACAGCGTCAAAAACCAATCGGAAGCTCCGGTTTCCGCGTGACGTCACTAAAAGAGGAAACTCTTCTTCCTAATATCATGGCCTTGTGTTTTCTAGACGGCCTTGCCTGGGCAGACCTTAAAGTGCGACACGGCGCTCGATCTTGATGAAGCCGGCAGGGAACCGTGCCGAAGTACTGCCACAGCGTAGGCAGTACAAAATTATTCGGAATGTCGTCGTGCCTAGTGGCTGTTGAGCTGGATGGCACCACAACCAAAAGGACCTGGTCTTTCCCAACAGAAACATACCCTCACATTACATACAAAAACATTTTGAGAAAAACAGACCTGAGAGGAGGAATTAAAATTGACAGCAAAACCTTTGTCACGTGCTATGAGAAAAACATGACATTTCACGTCCTTGCATATTGATATTTTTATCGTGGTTTTAACAGTGACGTAATGGACATACTTCAGATCGATAAGTTCTCCGCGTATCCCGTACTGCTTGCACCTTTTATGTCTTGGTTTTAAAGGCTCATTAATTACAACATCAGTTCAGCTTGTCACATGTTACGCTCAATTTGAACATCCGGTCATACGTCAAAAATGCATAGTACACCATTCCATTAGCTTTCGTGGCAAGCAAGCTTCATTCCATTATAATTATCGTCGCATGTCAGTGCTACACACACATATATATATATATATATATATATATATATCATCATCATCATCATCATTGTCAACCATTATCAATCCACTGCTGGACGAAGGTCTCCCCAAGTTTCCTCCACAACGGTCTGTCTTGTGCCAGTCTCCTCCATGTCACTCCCGCATATTTACGAATTTCATCCACCCATCTCCCATGTGGTCTTTTTCTGGGTCTTTTCCTGTCCCTTGGAATCCAATCTAAAATTTCGGCTGTCCATCTATGGTCTGTTCTTCTGGCAGTATGTCCAGCCCATTGCCATTTCAGGGATTTAACTCTGATCATGATGTCTTCCACTCTCGTCATTTTTCGGATCCACGAGTTCCTCTTCTTATCTCTCCTGGTTATACCAAGCATGCACCTCTCCATGCTACTTTGAGTTGTCTGCAGCCTTTGTATGTCTCTTTTAGTTAAGGTCCACGTCTCTGCACCATACGTAAGCACTGGAAGGATGCATTGATCAAACACTTTTCTTTTAAGACATAATGGCATATTGCTCTTGAAAATTATGCTGTTTCTTCCAAAAGCTCTCCAGGCAAGTTTTGTACGCCGATTAATTTCTTCATCAATGTGCCCCTCACTTGATATCTGCTGTCCAAGATAAACATATGTATCTGTTATCTCCAGTTTTTCTCCATCAATCGATAAATCTTCATTTCTTGTAAAAGCATTGAACATCACTTTTGTCTTCTGAAAGTTCATTTTTAATCCCACTTCTTTACTCTTGTCAGCAAGTTCCTGGATCATACTCTGCAGCTCTGATGGGGTAGTTGCAAAAATGACTACGTCATCAGCAAAACGAAGGTGGGTTAGATAATCTCCATTAATCTTTATCCCTTTGTTTTCCCAGTTCAGTGATTGAAAGACATTTTCCAATGTGGCATTAAAGAGCTTCGGAGATATGGTGTCACCTTGTCTCACTCCCTTTCCAATTTTTATGTGTGTTGTATTTTCAAACAGCCGAATCTTTGCACTTGCATTTTCATAGATGTTATTAATAATATTAATGTATGCATCTTCAATACCGCAGGATTTCAGAGCCGTGGTAACTGCTGATGGTTTCACCGAATCAAAGGCTTTTTCATAATCGATAAAAGCCATGCACAATGGAAGTTCATATTCCCTCGCTCTTTCAATTAGTTCTCTCAGTACGTGGATATGATCTATTGTGCTGTAGCCACTCCTGAATCCAGCTTGTTCTCTCGGTTGAGCCATGTCCAGTGTTACCTTCAAGCGTTGTGAAAGAACTTTAGTGAAGATTTTATAAACCACTGATAGGAGGCTGATAGGTCTGTAGTTCCTGAGATCCTCAATGTCACCTTTTTTATGTAGCAGGATCATTGTAGCGTTGTTCCAATCCTCAAGAATCTTCCCTTCATTAAGGCATCGAGTGAAAATTTGGGCGAGTACTGTTTCAATTTCTCCACTTGCTTCTTGTATGATGTCTATAGTAATTCCATCTTCTCCTGGAGCTTTCCCCCGCTTCATGTTCTTGATTGCATGAGCAACTTCTGCTGGGAGGACTGGAAGAACTCTGGTACCTTTCATGATGTCTGGAGTACATGTATCATCCCTTTCATATAATTTGGAGTAGAAATCTTTCACTCTTGTCAAAATTTCGCCTCTATTTCTTGTTATAGAACCATCTTCTTTTCTCAGAGCCATAATCTGTTTTCTTCCCTTACTGAGATGTCCCTTTGCTATCTTAAGGCTTTGGTTGTTTTCAATTGCTTTCCTCACTAGCTCACAGTTGAATTTCCTTATGTCTTCAGTGATACTTTTTCGTGTTGTCTTGCATAGCTCTATATATTCCACTTTGGAAGTCACATCTTCTTTAGTTGTCCTCATCTCTCTTCTTTTTTGCATCAACATTTTGGTTTTTCCTGATAATTTGTTCACATGCAACTTGTTCTTAGATCCAGCTAATTTTGTTGCTGTTTCCATTAGAGCTTTGGTTACTTTTCTGTTAACTTCCGAAATATCCACTTCTTCCGATGTTAGGCCTTCTAAAGCAGATGTTAGGCGATGTTAGGCCTTCTATATATATATATATATATATATATACTTAAGAGCAAAACTGAAGACTAAGGAAAAAATTTAGAATTTAAAACGAAGGGTGCTATATATATGTAGCATCATCATCATCATCATTGTCAACCATTATCAATCCACTGCTGGAAGAAGGTCTTCCAATTTTCTTCCACAACGGTCTGTCTTGGGCGAGTCTCCTCCCTGTTACTCCCGTATACTTTCGAATTTCATCCACCCATCTCCCATGTGGTCTTCTTCTGGGTTTTTTCCTGTCAATTGGATTTCAATCAAAAATTTCGGGCAGCCCCAGTGGCGCAGTGGTCTAAGGCGCTGGCCTCTGATCATTCGTCCGTAAGGGGTCCGGGTTCGAATCCCGGTCAGGCATGGATGTTGTGTTTGTCTTACGGCACTGGCTCTCTCCCTTCCCTGGAACCAGTGACCCTAAATTAGGGACGGGCGACTGCTTATAGCCCATTGAGTTGCTCACGGTGGTCGTTAAACCTCCAACCAAAAAAAAAAAAAAAAATTTCGGCTTTCAATCATTGGTCTGTCCTTCTGGCAGTATGTCCAGCCCATTGCCATTTCAGGGATTTAACTCTGATCATGATGTCTTCCACTCTTGTCATTTTTCTGATCCACGAGTTCCTCTTCTTATCTCTCCTGGTTACACCAAGCATGCATCTCTCCACGCATCTTTGAGTTGTCTGCAGTCTTTGTATGTATCTTTTAGTTAAGGTGCACGTTTCTGCACCATATGTAAGCACTGGAAGGATGCACTGATCAAACACTTTTCTCTTAAGACTTAATGACATATTGCTCTTGAAAATTATACTGTTTCTTCCAAAAGCTCTCCGGGCAAGTTTTATACCGCCGATTAATTTCTTCATCAATGTGACTCTCACTTGATATCTGCTGTCCAAGATAAATGTAGGTATTGGTTATCTCCAGCTTTCCCCCAACAATCGATAAATCTTCATTTCTTGTAAAAGCATTGAACATCACTTTTGTCTGCTGAAAGTTCATTTTTAATCCCACTTCTTTAGTCTTGTTTGCAAGTTCCTGGATCATACTCTGCAGCTCTGATGGGGTAGTTGCAAAAATGACTACGTCATCAGCAAAACGAATGCGAGTTTGATAATTTTTATTAATCTTTATCCCTTTGTTTTCCCAGTTCAGTGCTTGAAAGACATATATATAAGGTATGTCCAGAAAGTAGTTATACTCATTCTATAACAGACGTTTAATTAAAGTTATATTTACATAACATTAAAATTCCTCGAAATAACATCTTTGAGCATCAATACACCGCTTCCAGCGGTTCTGCCACGCCGCGAGCTTGCTTTGAAGTCGGGAACAGGCATCGCTTTCAAAGCCCTCGTCGCCGCAGTTTGCACGTTTGTAACAGTACCAAAATGGTGTCCTTTGAGGCTGGATTTGAGACGGGAAAACAAAAGAAATCAGCCGGGGCCAAGTCCGTGCTGTAGGGAGGTTAGGGCAGTTGCCACGTTGTGTATCGCCAGAAACTCTCTCACTCTCAGCGACGTATGGCTCGGCGCATTATCGTGGTGAAGAACGCAAGTGTTGGTGATCTCCGGGCGGACGCGCGCAACTCTGTTCTTTAGCCGTTGAAGCACTTCCACGTAAAATGCGGCGTTGACCGTTTCTCCGGGTGGTACGAACTCCTTATGAACAAAACCTTTACAGTCAAAGAAGACAATGAGCATCGATTTCATCTCCGATTTGCACATTCCAGCCTTCTTTGGTGGAGGATACTCGGGAGTGTGCCACTCTGAGCTACGTCTTTTCGTCTCTGGTTCGTACTCACAGACCCACGTTTCATCACCTGTTATCACTTTTTCCAAAAAACCAAGTTCACTCCTCACACGGTCCACCAGCTCACGAGAAATCAACACACGATTGTTCCTCTGTTCATCGGTGAAAACCTTAGGAACCAGTTTGGGGCAAACGTTCCGCATCTGCAATTCTTGCGTGATTATTTCATGCACAATGGATTTCGAGAGTCACACGGGCTCTGCAAATAATCTAACACTCAGACGTCGGTCAGAATCCAAAACCGCTTTCATCTTTTCGACATTGTCCGAAGTGTGAGACGTTGAAGGGAGCCCTGGGCGTGGCTCATCCTCGACGCTCTCTCTCTCTCTCTTCCCTCTGTGAACATTTTGTGCCACCGAAACACTTTAGCTTTCGATAAAGCATCCTGCCCGTAGGCTTTCTGTATCATAGCAAGCGTCTCGGTCGCGGATTTTTCAAGTTTAACACAAAACTTTACCGCGTATCGCTGTTCGACACTCTGCTGCATTTTGACCGTAACGCGACGCTCACACAGCTGTTCACTTCGCAAGCAATCCTCACTCTGTAAAAGCTCAGAGCCAACTGACGAGACATGATCATGATCATATGTAGAGGATTTTAGGAAGCGAGTGTCTGACCCCAGGTCTTAAACAACCCTTAGAAATAGGAAGCTAGGAGATTTGGGCTAGAGTGCCCGATAGGAAAGTGACACGGAAGCGAAGTAGAAAGGGGGAGGAAGACGCCCTTATTTATTACCGGGGGGGCCAGTACCCGGGGTCCGACGGCTTAACGTGCCCATCCGACGCACGGCGGATATTTAGTGGATCGACCGTTCGTACCTGTCTGGGATCGAACCTGATGTCCTTTCCGTGGCAGTCACGAACGTTGCCCACTAGGCCACCCGCGGCCCCAACTGACAAGACATCGATCCTTTTACCTAACATACCCCGCCACCCGTCACGCCCGGAGACTCCGTCCTCCGGCCCTTCTGATTGGCCCAGGAAAAATGATTTCGTTACTTTCCTAACAAACCTTGTATATATAAGGAAATGAGATCCCTGTCCAGCCATGTCTCCCAATTTGTCATCTATTGAGCATATTCGGGATATGATTTACTGTAATCTGAAGTTCAAGCATAGCTGATTTATGAGAATACTTCGCAGGCTATCAGACATGTGGGCGCTACTTCCGCGTGACGTGTTGCTGCTTGAACTCCGAACATAGTAAACGCCTTTACTTACCAGCAACTCATGGTGCCTACTGGATGCTGTATAACTAAATGTATAGCACTGTATTGCAAACACAATCATGTTAGAATAATTCCACATGTGACGTATTACACAGGTAAAGCACATGTCAAGACGACAAATATGCAGCGATACATTCCGTCCATGTAGCTTACTTGGGAGAGCAACTTACTCGGGAGTGAGGGGGCGCGAAAAAATTGGTGCCGAAACGTAAAAATGGATCTATTGACCGCTGGGTTCTTCGGAAAATGAGTGATTTTTGTTCCACAAATCGTCTAGAATTAATGAAATTTCTTTCTTCGCTTCAAAAAAATAATAATAATAATAAGAGGGAGATGATGTGACGTACTACGGAGATAAAGCACGTATCAAGACGACAAATCTGCAGCAATACATTCCGTCTCTGTAGCTTAGTTGGGAGAGCAACTTACTCCGGAGTGAGGGGCTAGAGTCTATCCCCGTCACTGACGAATTTGTGTTTTCGCACACCATATGTGTATGGGGGCTTGTGTATGCCGATTTTTAGAAAATGTTCTTTCCTTTTGGATGAAGCCATTTCAGTTGCAGTGTGTTACGTATATTCTAAAACAACTTTCAGTTTTAGTTGCTTTTCCTATGTAAAATTGTGTTTGTTCCCCTTTACACTTTCCAAACTTATCGTGATATCTTCTCTCTCACAAGAATGAGGTTGGCAACACAATTCAGGTCATAGAGAGAAAGTGACGTATGAATGTGATAAGAACAATAGATAAAACGGACGAGACAGCAGTTGCTCAGTGTATGTGTGTGTGTGGAGATGTTCAATCGCTGCTAAGATAAATGTGAAATTTACAACTTGCAGTGCCATATTGTGGATTTCATCAAATATTGCTGGACCAATAAAAGGTCATCGTAAGTTTGACTTCTGTATATGTTTCGTCTGGCCGTAAAACCTTAATTTGAGCTATCCCGTGCAACTATTGCATCGTATTCTCATTTAGATAAACATTTCGTTAGTCATGGTTATAGACATAGCGTAACACCAATCACGCACACAAAAAAACTTACGTTATAACTGTATATAGAAGACCTGAGAAAATATCTAGAACACTGCAAACACATAGGAGATGTTCATACAATTTGCTAGTTGTCCTCGACATGATTTCAACGACTGCACATGACTATAGTGGAGAAAGAAGGAATAATACAGACACACAGAGACAATCATGTGTGATTGCGTGTGTATGTGTTCATACAATTTGCTTATTGTCCTCCACGTGATTTCAACGACTGCAGCATGGCTATAGTGGAGAAAGAAGGAATAATTCAGACACACAGAGTCAATCATGTGTGCTTGCGTATGTACGTGTTCATACAATTTGCTAATTGTCCTCCACATGATTTCAACGACTGCAGCATAGCTATAGTGGAGAAAGTAGGAATAATACAGACACACAGAGACAATCATGTGTGCTTGCGTGTGTAAGTGTTCATACAATTTGCTAATTGTCCTCCACGTGATTTCAACGACTGCAGCATTGCTATGGTGGAGAAAGAAGGAATAATAGAGACACACAGAGACAATCCTTTGTGCTTGCGTGTGGATGTGTTCATACAATTTGCTAACTGTCCTCCACATGATTTCAACGACTGCAGCCTGGATATAGTGGAGAAAGAAGGAATAATACAGACACACAGAGACAGACAAGTGTGTTTGCGTGTATGTGTTCATACAATTTGCTAATTGTCCTCCACGTGATTTCAACGACTGCAGCATGGCTATAGTAGAGAAAGAAGGAATAGTACAAACACACAGAGACAATCATGTGTGCTTGCGTGTGTATGTGTTCATACAATTTGCTAATTGTCCTCCACGTGATTTTCAACGACTGCAGCATTGCTGCAGTGGAGAAAGAAGGAATAATACAGACACACAGAGACAATCATGTGTGCTTGCGTGTGTAAGTGTTCATAAAATTTGCTAATTGTCCTCCACGTGATTTCAACGACTGCAGCATGGCTATAGTGGAGAAAGAAGGAATAGTACAGACACACAGAGACAGACAAGTGTGTTTGCGTGTGTATGTGTTCATACAATTTGCTAATTGTCCTCCACGTGATTTCAACGACTGCAGCATGGCTATAGTGGAGAAAGAAGGAATAATACAGACACACAGAGACAATCCTTTGTGCTTGCGTGTGTAAGTGTTCATACAATTTGCTAATTGTCCTCCACGTGATTTCAACGACTGCAGCATGGCTATAGTGGAGAAAGAAGGAATAATTCAGACACACAGAGTCAATCATGTGTGCTTGCGTATGTACGTGTTCATACAATTTGCTAATTGTCCTCCACATGATTTCAACGACTGCAGCATGGCTATAGTGGAGAAAGAAGGAATAATACAGACACACAGAGACAATCATGTGCGCTTGCGTGTGTATGTGTGTGCCTTTGTTTCCCTTCTTCAAAACATGTAAGCGAATTTTTCGAAATGTGATAACGTGGTGGTATTAAACTTATGGAATAAGAGAAACGTGTCCATCTCTCCCCTTGATATTATCGTTCTTTATTATTTATTTGTTTGCTAAGTAACTGCCACTCGTTTATTCACTACGTTACAAAAACGAGGGTCTGTTGGCACGTTAGCAATTCCCCCAACTGCTGGAGAAAAGAACGTAAGAGCACATTTGAATATGCTTATGCACATAATTTCACATGAATAAACATTTTTTTTTTGTTCTTATCACAAAGGAGACATTAGAGGTACAAAATCCGCCTCGGAAGCGCAGTAGTCTAAGCGCTGGCTTGTTAGCTTCGTTCGAGAACGGTTCGAGTTCGAATCACGGTGATGCATGGGTGTTCTGTTTGTCTCACGGCACTAGCTGTCTCCTTTCTCTGGAACCAGTCCCCCTAGATTAGGGACGGGCAACTGCTTATAGACCATTAAGTTGCTCACGGTGTTCGTAAAACCTTCAATAAAAAAAAGATACAAATGCTTTTATTATATTTTAAAAGAAGAAAAGAGTATGTTAAAACAAATGTAAATACAAGAGGGGAAGATGTTGGTCACAAAATCAAATCACTGGGAAACATTATGATTAGGAAAAGGAGACACACAGTTAAAAAAGAGATTGAAGAAATAAAAGAAATAAGGAAAAAAGAGGAAGAAAAAAAAGAAAAGTGCCATCGGAAACCATCCCACTGATGCCATTAAAGTCAAAAACCCTCCTCGTCAAAATTACATTCATATTCGTCCGGGTACTTCATCTCCCCAATCGAATTAATCACATATTCGTGGAATTCTGACAAAGCCCCGCGTAATTAGTTTCTTCAAAAGAGGAACTTCATCACCGAAGATGATGGATGAGAAGAAATCAGAATTTTTCCCGATCTCAGATAGCTAACAAAAGCGCGTGAGGTTTTGAATGCTGCTATGGATAATTCGACAAGATTCGATTTAAACGAAGAAATATTAAAAGATTCAATGTATGGCAACACTTTACGATCTCCAGCGAATTTACAATCCATTCATACGCGGCTGAAGATGGCATTAAGATCTTTTCTATCTCTAGAGTTCTCCGATGAAGTCATATTTTCGTGTGCTCGAGCCTGTTGCGATCTTTCTTCTTGGTTTTTTTTTACACGTCTTGCATTCCGTTTCGAAATTGAGTTAATCAGATTTTCTTTGCTACTAAAATTTTTCGTATTTCTTCATTAGACGAAGTTCAGAATTCGGTGGAGCGAAAGGGGAATACACATTTATTTGCCGCGTTTCACCTTTATGAAGCAATTTTCCACGCTATTTATTACTTCGCAAAAATTTCAACACCTTAAAAAAAATTTTCTGGGTATTCCTTTTTTTTTTTTTTTTTTTTGCAAAAGGCTATTTATTAGGGTGCTTGTACCTCTGAATTGGTTCTGCCCTTTCGAGGAAAAAAAGGAAAGAAAGAAAGAAAAAAGAAAGAGGAAAAAGAAGAAACTTTATTTTCTGAGCTTCAGTTGCAATATAACTTTAAAACCAAATCAGATTAGTTGAACATCCCAGCGATATCCATAAGCCTTTCATCAGCGTTATACAGAAATTTTTTTTTTTTTTTTTTTTTTTGATTGGAGGTTTAACGACCACCGTGAGCAACTCAATGGGCTATAAGCAGTCGCCCGTCCCTAATTTAGGGTCACTGGTTCCAGGGAAGGGAGAGATCCAGTGCCGTAAGACAAACACAACATCCATGCCTCACCGGGATTCGAACCCGGACCCCTTCGGACGAATGATCAGAGGCCAACGCCTTAGACCACTGCGCCACCGGGGCGGCATACAGAAATTATTCTAGATCTCTAAAAATGGCAATGTTGGAAACTAAATGTGATTTGGGTACTTTCCCATTTGCATGGATTTAATAAATTTTCCCCTAAAAATTGACTTCCAACCTTGGGTTACTTTATACACTAAAAGAACGTCTACCTGCTAACCTTTCGCCCTCACGACAGCAGCACCATGTCGTGGCATGGACTCTATCAGGTGTTGGAAATAATATTATACACCGTCACCTAATAATGTGTACTCCCACCTTTCGCCCTAACAACAGAAGCGACATTTCGTGGCATGGATCAGGTGTTGGAAATATTATTATACATAGCCACTAATAATGTGCCGGCCCACCTTTCGCCCTCCCAACAACTCTAACACGTCGTCGCATGGACTCTATCAGGTGTTGGAAACATCGTTATGCACTGCCACCTTAAAACGTAAAGGCTCATCTTTCGCTATCACAACAGCAGTGACACGTCGCTGCTGTTGTGATAGCGAAAGGTGGATAATAATGTTTCCAAGGTGAATATTGAAGGTGGATAATAATGTTTTACCTTTCGCCCTCACGACGTCAGCATCATGTCGTGGAATGGACTCTATCAGGTGTGTAACATTATTACACACAGTCACCGAAACATTATTATACACAGTCACTAACAATGTGGGGGCCCACTTTTCGCCCTCCCAACAACTCTAACACGTCATGGCATGGACTCTATCAGGTGTTAGAAACATTGTTATACCCAGCCCCCTAAAATCGTGTGGCCCACCTTTTGTCCAAACAACAGCGACAGCAGCAACACATCGCGAGATACACTCTACTAGGCTTTGGAAACATTATTATGCACAGTAACAGAATAACTTGTGAGCCCACCTTTCTCCTTCCCAGCAACAGCTGCACGTCGTGGCATGGACTGTACAAGGGGTTTGTAAAAATTAGTATTATTATGCCCAGCCACCTAAAAAGGTAAGGGCCCATCTTTCGCCCAAACAGCAGCAGCAACAACACTTCGTGGCATAGACTCTTCCAGATGTTGGAAACATTACTACGTTCACCTTTCGCTCTCACATACACAGTCACATAACAACTTGTGTGCCCACTTTTCACCCAGACAACAGTAGCAACACTTCGTGGCATATACCGTACTATGTGTGGGAAACATAATTATACACAGTAGCTTAATAACGTGCGGGCCCTCCTTTCTCACTTCCAAAAACAGCAACACGTCGTGGCATGGGCTCTGCAAGGGGTTAGTAACATTATTATTATACACAGCCACCTAAAAACCTGTGGGGCCACCTTTGCCACAAACAACAGTTTCAGCAGCAACACATACTGGTATAAGCTGTACTAAGTGTTGGAAACATTAATATACACAGTAACGTAATGACTTGTGAGCCCACTTTTCACCCTCCAGGCAAGAGCAACACGTCGTGCCATGGATTCTACCAGGTGCTGGGAACGTTGCTATACATAGCCATCTTATAACATGTGACTCTTCCTTTCTCCCTCGCAACAGCAGCAACAAAACTTAGTATCGCCTGTAGCAGGTGTTGCAAACATTGTTGTACATCGACACCTGATAATGCATGCGCCCACCTTTCGTCCTCACAACAGCAGCGACGCTTTGTGACATGGACTCTACCAGGAGTTGCAAATTTCCGGGTCGATCTGTGATTCCAGGACAGCCGTCAGTGAAGCACTAAGACTTTTCAATGGTGGTTTCCGGATCGAATTCACCGCTCTATTTCGTCCTACAGGTCTCAGTAGGGTTCAAATCCGGAGAGCTAGAGGGCCATTCTAGGGCTGCGAACTCACTCAAATGCTCCTTGCTGAAAGAAACCATCCTGCTGTGGGGAATTAATACACACAAACAGTTGTTAATAGCCCAAGAGTACGTCCACCTGGACTTGTGCGGTGATGGTGGCCTCAATAAGTACAAAGAGATCCTAAGATCGCCCACGAAAATAACTCCGCCACCCCAACGGCATAGTGGTCTAAGCGATGGCTTCTGATCATTCGTCCGGAAGGGGTCTGGGTTAGAATACCGTGAGGCATGGATACTGTGTTTGTCTTACGGCACAGGCTCTCTCCATTCCCTGGAACCAGTGTCCCTAAATTAGGGATAGGCGACTGCTTATAGCCCATTGAGGTGCTCATGGTGGTCGTTAAACATCCGTTTGTCTTACGGCACTGCCTCCACTACCCTGTAACACGCCAAATTAGCAGTTGGGGTCTATAGCCTCGGCCTCGTGGGATCTACGATACATACAGTTTCCTACAAATTAAGGATAAAACAGTAAATTCGCTTTAACAAAGAATCTTGCTATGTAATTACTGAGCGAAAAGCCTAACACAGATAGAAAGAAACTTTCTTTTTTAGGATATAGCATTTTAGATTGAAATAAAGCTCAAATGAAGTTAACGATTTTTATTCATAATACGAATAATATTTCCTTCTTTCCAAAAATCCAGACACAAAAAATCCAGTCCTGATTGATTATGATACGCTTTCCAACATACCAGAAATTATTACTCAAGTTATGTGAATAATGGCTGTGGAATAAATCTCTCTCCTGTGTCCTGACCTTTGACCCCATTTCGATGATATTCAACAGAACCGGTTCAGTATACCTCAAGAATAACATACTAAAGTTTTGTCGGAATAGAAGTAGTTTTACGCAAGTTATGAGAATAATGGCTGTGGAATAAATCTTGCTTTTGTGCAATGACCTTTGACCCCATTTCGTTGATATTCAACAGAACCGGTTCACTATACCTCTAGAACAACATGATAACGTTTTGTCGCAATCGAAACTTTTTTAGGTAAGTTATGATGCACAAGGGCAATGGAATGGATTCCACTCCAGTGTCCTGACCTTTGACCCCATTTCGCCCATTTTCAATAGGGTTCGTCCCCAGTGGCTCCCTACCACATACTAAAATTTCATCGAAATCGAACCATTTTTACGCAAGTTATGACGCATAAGGGCAATGGAATAAATCCCGCTCTTATGCCCTGCCTGACCTTTGACCCCAATTTGCCAATTTTCTATAGGGTTGGTGAACAGGTAGTTCTCTACCACATACTAAAATTTCGTCGAAATCGAACCATATTTACGCATGTTATGACGCATAAAGGCAATGAAATGGATCCCGCTTTTATGTCCTGACCTTTGACCCCATTCCGTCCATTTTCAACAGGGTTCGTTCCCAGTGGTTCCTTACCACATACTTAAATTTCATTGAAATCGAACCATTTTACGCAAGTTATGATGCATAAAGGCAATGGAATGGATCCGGCTGCTATGTCCTGACCTTTGACCCCATTCCGCCCATTTTCAACAGAGTTCGTTCCCAGGTGGTTCCTTACCACATACTTAAATTTCATTGAAATCGAACCATTTTTACGCAAGTTATGATGCATAAAGGCAATGGAATGGATCCCACTCCTATGTCCTGACCTTTGACTCCATTTCATTTATTTTCAATAGGGTTCGTTCCCAGGTGGTCCCCTAACACATACTAAAATTTGATTGAAATCGAACCATATTTACGCAAGTTATGACGCATAAGAGCAATTGAATGAATCCCGCTCTTATGGCGTGACCTTTGACCCCACTTCACCCATTTTCAATAGGGTTCGTCCCCTGGTGGTCCCCTACCACATACTAAAATTTCATCGAAATCGAACCATTTTTACGTGAGTTATCGTGCCGACAGACAGACGGACGGAAAAAGCTGGAGCATATATGCTTCTTCAACCTACGGTTGGAAAGCGTAAAAAAGGATGCGAGAAAGTGAACCATTTCTCAAGTGCTCCACCGGAAAGTATCCCGAGGACACAATCCGCTCCTACGTGTGCGCGTCTACGGCCAGGCGCCGACTGGGCCGCCGGGATACCGGGAGAATTCCCGGTGGTCCGCATATTTTGAACCCGTAGACATTATGCTAACTGAAGAAAAAAATACGTATACACTTGTATTTATTTCACTATTCTTCAGTGGCGACGCTATCCGTTCAAAACTGGGTGGGCTGTTAGGGGGCGGGGCCTAAGCATGGTAGGGGAGCATAAATTTTGAAGTTCTAGGCAGAAATTTTTGCAAAAAATTCCGTCATTGCGGATTTTATCCAACGCTGTTAATGCTATCCCTAGTCAAAAAACGTTTTCCGGTGCATACTGTACGTAGTATTTATTAAATGTATGTAGTATGTGAATCATGGATACGAATCTCTATGCCAAGTTACTATTTCTTGGAAATTTTAGCTTACTTACGCAGTTTTTTCTTTATTTATTTCCTGTTTTTTTTTTTTTTTTTTTTTTGCGTCATAAGGCTGTTCTTGAATTTTAGTTTGTAACGTGACAAGGAATCTCTCTCTCTCTCTCTCTCTCTCTCTCTCTCTCTCTCTCTCTCTCTCTCTCTCTCTCTCTCTCTCTCTCTCTCTCTCTCTTACCTTTTAATTCATTTTATATAACAAAATTTCTGTGAGTTAGAAAAATTCAGGTACGTTTGTCGTTATTATTTTGTTTATGACAGATAAATCTTGAGAAATACAGGTCGTCGAAAAGTCTCCTAGGGGTTTTGATTGACAACTGTACAGAAGCGAACAGATCCACAGCAGTGCGGTTTGCGACATTTGATATAGAGTAAATATTCGAGTTTAATAATCTTACCTTAATACACCTGTACATGTGCGCCTTTGGTGGCACATAACACATCCAGTCGGTATTCAATTTCTTGCAATTTGCGCTCCAACATGTCAGGATCGATTCTATCAAACACTGCTGTAATGCGCTGTTTGAGATCCTTAAGGCTGCTGGATTTTTCCCGGTAAACCATGCCCTTGACATAACCCCATTGGAAGAAGTCTAAAGGAGTGATATCCAGGGACCGGGATGACCAAGGAATGGGACCATCTCTGCCAATCCATCTGTCCGGAAACTCACGGTTCAGGTATTCATGAACGTCAAGTCCCCAATGTGGGGGAGCGCCATGTTGTTGCAGTATGACGTTTGCTTGCAAATCCTATAGTTGAGGAACCGCAAAGGTCTGAAGCATGTCCAGGTAGTTATTTATTTGTACTGTGGGCTCGGAGAAGAAGATTAGACACGATTATGCATGAGGCCACACGAAACATTCACTTTTGGACTGTGCGCGACGTGTTACCTGACGGTATGTGGGTTTTCACTACCCCAAATACGAACTTTCTGAGTGTTGACTTTTCCGTGCACGTAAAAGGTTGCCTCATCCGATTCGGCGTACGAAACTTTCATCAACTTCCAGCTACTCCAACACATCCCGAGAGAATGTGAAGCGCTGAGGTCCATCGTTCGGTTTAATCTGGTGTAGGAGTTGCACTTTGTATGCAGTTAGTTTCAGGCATTTGTGAAGCACTCTCATCAATGTGGATCGTGGAACATTCAGTTGTAAAGAGGCCCTTCTCGTGGACTTGCTAGGACTGCGAGCGAAAACCTCCTGTATGCTCTGCACAGTTTCTTCCCTGACAGGGGGTTTGCCACTTCTTTGCCGGGCCAGGACTCTGCCAGTATCCAAGAATTTCTTCTGCCACGTTCTGAAACTTGAAATCACTCGGTGAATCTTTCCCATATGTCAGACGGTAATTTATTTTTACCATAATCACAGACTTCATCTCAAAACCAACGCACGCATATTGCTTTCTCCTGCGGCGACGACATTTTCAGTTGTTTTGCAGTCGGCGTCGGTATTTGCGAGCACGTAACGCCATCTGTTGGAAAGAGATTGCATTAAAAACTCGAATATTTACTCTTTCAAATGTCACAAACCGCATTGCTGTAGATCTGTTCGTTTTTGTACAGTTGTCAATCGAAACCCCTAGGGGAGTTTTCGACCACCCTGTAAAATTATGTTTTTGCACATTTGAATTTCTCTCCTGACTAAAAGATTCTATTACAATTCTGAATTCAACTATCGCAATAAAATTTATAGCAGTAAAATCTTCGATAGTCTCTCTCAGGGAATGTACCTTGTCTATTGCTTCTCAACAATGTACGTAATTTTATTTCATTACATTGTACGAGGGATCCGCTGTCTAGGAAAATGGGCAAAACGTAGTAAATTAATTATTCAATATAAAATCCGCAAATTCACAGACTTGTGTTGAAAAGATGTTTATATCGGAAACGGTGATGCTGGCATACCGTTTATTTTAAAGATGGGGAATCTTGACAATTTTTCCCAAACGTAAGCCGTACAAAATCAGATTCCAGGGCCGTTCATGGATCCCCAGTCCCCCACTGTCTGCAGCGGCCGTAACACATCTGCAAATTTTGATAGAAATTTGAAAATTCCACAGATTTTGAAGATGTGAATCCGTTTTATGGTGTAAATATGACATGGATGTTAAGTCAGTTAATATCCGAAAACTTGAAAATTTCGTCGTCCTGTAGCAAGAATCGAACCCGCTTCTCCCGGATAGCGCCCGAGTATGCTAATCACTACACCACCCAGAACGACCAAATTTCTAGTTTCCGATAAATTTGATATATATAATTTATATTATAATTTATGTATATATATATATATATTATATATAATTTATATTCAAATTAATCGGAAACTTGATATTCGGTCGTTCTGGGTGGTGTAGTGGTTAACATACTCGGGCGCTATCCGAGAGAAGCGGGTTCGATTCTTGCTACAGGACGACGAAATTTTCAAGTTTTCGGATATTATCTGACTTAACATCCATGTCATATTTACACCATAAAACGGATTCACATCTTCAAAATTTGTATTGCATAGTGTAATCCCGTATTCCGTTCATGATTCCACAGATTGTTTTCCATTGTTATCCGAGTTAAAGTGTTGTTTCCCTTATTTGCGCATTATTTTTCGATCGCTGGTATGAATGTTTTGCTCAAGACATTTTCGTGGTGTATACAGTGTTTCACTATCGGTTTCGAATTATGTAAATTATTTTTCCTGCGGTTCATTTAAGGAATTATACAAGATGTGTTGGTCAAGATAATCTTGAAAGCATTCCTTCTAAAATTCTAAAAGAGGAAGTCCATAACTCCAGCTATGGACACAGAAATAGCGGAAAAGCAGAGAATAAAGACATCATTTTAGCGCCTAATGGAAAGGCGATTAAAGTAGTTTATGAAGAGGCCTTATAAACCTTAAATTTTTTCCGTATTCATATATTCAAACATACACTGAAGTGCCATTGAATTAGAGATAGCAGATGTTATTTATATGCTTAGGTGTTACTTCTATCGCGCATGCCCGGCCGAAACTGTAGTTAAATACAGCCATCGCGCAAAGCTTCCAGTAATCGAAACGTGATGGGAAGATGCGTGATTTGGATGCTTTTGACAGAGGGCAGATTGTAAATGCGCGCAGGATGAGTCACTCTATCTCGCAAATCGTGAACACACTGGAGTTTTATCGTGCTACAGTGTCCGGAGTGTTTCGGGAATACGTAAATTCTGGCAAATGAACAAGCTCCCGAATGACTTGTGGAGGTGCACCGGCCTTGACAGCTCGTGATGTACGTACGTCGTTTGGGACACATAGTTCGAACTGATACGCGCAAGTTAATGTCATTAATCACCACCGATTTGAGCAGTTGATTAAGTCGCCATGTCAGTGAAAGGACAGTGCAACGCACTCTAGGTTTCGGGAGTAGCATGGCCACATGAGTCCCACTATTAACGACACGACACCAGACTCAACGCCTTGCCTGTGCAAAAGCCTACCGATATTTGAACACGGAAAACTGGAAACATATATCCTGGAGTGATGAATCCAGATTTAAACTGCATCGAGCCAATGGGAGAGAGCGGATCTAGTGTTGACATCATGAAGCCATGGGTCCTTCATGCCAAGTTGGAACAATATAGACTGGTGGTGTCTCAGTGTTGGTCTAGGGTGTCTTCATCTGGAATGCTTTGGTACATGCACAGTTGACTTTGAGTGCCCTCAAATATCTGGACATCCTAGCTGACCATTTACACACATTCATGACCAGCATGTATCAGTGTGGCAATGGCGTATTCCAACAAGATCCAACCCAACGCACAGGTCTCATCAGAATAATGCTTGGTTACAAGAGTGTTGCAGTGAATTTGAAACGTTTCAATGCCCACCTGTAAGCCCAGATTTAAACCACACCGAACAGCTTATGGATACCGTCGAACAGGCTCTTGGCGCACGTTTCCCAACGGCTAAGAACCTGAGCGAAATATGGACAGCTTTGGAGGAGACATAGCTAGAGATACCTACAAAACTTTTTCGTAGAGCTGTTTTGTAGATTTATTTTGTTGATTTAGCCGAACTCCATCGGAATTGTTTTGTTGGCAACACAAAATTATTTCGTTGGCTATATTTTGTTAATTCAACTAAACGTTACACAATATCACGATAACAATACATATTGTTGGATCAAACGAATTCCCAAAAATCGACCTAGGCATTTTGTTAAATGAACAAAATGCTTTGTCATTTACTTATATAGTATAACTATACTTATGATCCGACATTTCTTATCGTAGAATAGAAACAAAAGTTTCCAAGCTTTCGCACATCAACCAGATGGCTTTCTAAAGGAAGGTAGACAGCTAACTGCCTAGGTTTTTTGTTCATTTAAAAAATGAGCAAAATTTATTGTTATCATGCTTTGTCATGATAACAATAAATCTTGTTGAATCAACAATAATTTTCAGCAAAATACATTTGTAAATTCAACGAACAATTTTCTTGACTGCATATCGACAAAATTGTTTGGTTGATTCAACATTTTTTTTGCTGAATTAACAAAACGTTTTTCTCAGTGCAGCTGTCATCTGGACAGAAATTGGTTCTACGCTCTACTAGGTAGGTATCTCTAATTCAATGTATTACTCCTATAATGATAACATGATTTACACCCATAGGGTGCAAAAAGAAGAACTGTTTTTCCTAGTTAGGAGGTTCAGGATGTTGTACTCACAACACAATCATTCACTCCCCAGAATTTATTTATACATTTTCAAAACGCCTGACAGTGAGTCAAATGTAAATGAAATCCGACGCCCAGTGCAAACAGTGATGTGTGATGCCAACGTAAGACGATATACTGTTTCAATTAGAGTCACATGTTGTCTTGTTATTACGAGCATCAAAGATTGTACGTCGAATAAATGCTATTGCGTGAGGTACTCCCTGGAAGCTATACTTCGACAAATGGCTGGGAAATAAAGATTAATTCGAGTTTTACGGGATTGTTTTTCAAACGAACTCTGGCCGTATTAAACTGCTATCCTTTAAATGTTCAAAATATAATGTTCAATCTTAAAACTTATATTATATATCAGGTCGTTCGTAAAGTAATGGCCGATTTTCTAAGGTGCCACATTCAAATCGCCCACAGTGCTTGCAGACTAATCCGATCGCAGCGCCATTCGTACCATTTGACAGGAGACTCGGACGCCACATACATGCCATAATCGGTTGAGCACCAGTCGTTACTACTCGTGTGAGAGTTGCCTGTACAACATGATGGGAAGGAGTGGTTCTGCTTCATGAGTTCAAATTCGGTTGTAATGCGACGCAAACGTACCGTAATGTGGTCGAGGCATGATGCGGGGAGGCAACACCTGAGCATACTGTGCGTCGGTGGTTTGAAGTGTTTCGTTCCGGTGACACGAGCGTACAAAATGAGCAGGGCCGAGAGCGGTATTCTGTCATTGATAACGGCGCTCTGAAGGCAAATGTGGAGGCAAATTCTCCCGTTACAGTCAGAGAACTCGCCAAACAGCACAATGTGCCGGTGTCAACCATTTCCGAACATCTTCAGAAAACTGGTAAGGTCAAAAAACTCGAATACGTGGGGTCCCACACGAACTGACGGAGCATCAGATACAACAACGGTTTGAGATGTGCGGTAACCTACTTCGCAACGAAAAAGAGCCCTTACTTGATCGCATTGTAACCTGTGATGAAACGTGGGTGCTATACGACAACCGTAAGCTCTGTGGACAGTGGTTGAACCATGGTGAACCACCGAAACAACACCCTAAACCAAGGTTGACGCCAAAGAAGGTTTTGTTAAAGGTGTGGTGGACTATTCGCAGTCTTCTACACGACTGGTTCTTGAATGCTGGTGAAAGCATTACCTCAGTCACACAATGTGGAGAAATTGACCGAATGCACCAGAATTTGTTTTCCAAACAGTCATCTTTGGTGAATAGGAAGGGTCTTATCCTCCTCCATGATAACGCGAGGTCACGCGCGTCACAAATGACGAAACAAAAACTACACGAACTGAAGTTCGAAACCCACCCACATCGAACCATACTCGCCTCACTTGCTAACTACCGATTTCCACCTGTTCATGCATTTTAGCGATTACCTTAAGGACATGACCTTCAGAAACCGAGAGGAGGCCGAAATTGCATTCAGGGACTTTCTTGCATCCAGGGAGCCAGATTTCTTCTGGACTGCATGACATTGAAGCACTTGTGCTCTTTCATTTTTACCCTCCAAATTGGCCATTATTTTCCGAACGACCTGCCATAACACAATGATCAACTCTGGCGAATTTTCTAGTTTTCGTTATTTCGGTACTCAGTTGATGTGCAGTTGGAGTATTCCGAGAGTTGGATATTCATCGTTATGATGTTGGCAAGGCCGAAGCATAGTTAAGCACTTATTTCACAAAATGTAGTGTATTTCTTCTCACATTCGGAAATTTCATTCTGCTCTTCTTAGGCTGTTTATGACTGCTCGTGATAGGTTTGTTAAGTGATGTGACACCACAAATTTGTCGATGACGGTGATTAAAAGTGGGTGTGATGATGGTTATAACCTGTGATGAAAAGTGAATAACCTGTGGTGAATTTTTCGAATGCGAGAAAAAGTACACCATAGGTTGTTGATGACTGCTCGTGATAGGTTTGTTAAGTGATGTGAAAACACAAATTTGTCGGGGACGGTGATGAAAAGTGGGTGTGATGATGGTTGTAACTTGTGATGGAAAGTGAATAACCTGTGGTGAATTTTCCGAATGCGAGAAGAAATACACCATAGGTTCTTGATGACTTCTCCTGATAGGTTTATTAAGTGATGTGAAAGCACAAATTTGTGGGTGACGGTGATGAAAAGTGGGTGTGATGATGGTTGTAACTTGTGATGAAAAGTGGGTGTGATGATGGTTGCAACCTGTGATGGAAAGTGAATAACCTGTGGTGAATTTTCCGAATGCGAGAAGAAATACACCATAGGTTGTTAATGACTGCTCGTGATAGGTTTATTAAGTGATATGAAAGCACAAATTTGTGGGTGACGGTGATGAAAAGTGGGTGTGTTGATGTGATGATGGTTGTAACTTGTGATGAAAAGTGAATAACCTGTGGTGAATTTTCCGAATGCGAGAAGAAATACACCATAGGTTGTTGGTGACTGCTCGTGATAGGTTTGTTATGTTATGTGAAAACACAAATTTGTCGGTGACGGTGATGAAATGTGGGTGTGATGATGGTTGTAACTTGTGATGAAAAGTGGGTGTGATGATGGTTGTAACCTGTGATGAAAGTGAATAATCTGTGATGAATTATCTGAATGTGAGAAGAAATACACCATAGGTTGTTGATGACTGCTCGTGATAGGTTTGTTAAGTGATGTGAAAACACAAATTTGTTGGTGACGATGATGAAAAGTGGGTGTAATGATGGTTGCAACCTGTGATTAAAAGTGAATGGCATGTGATGAATTATGCGAATGTGAGAAGAAATACACCATAAGTTGTTGATGACTGCTCGTGATAGGTTTGTTAAGTGATGTGAAAACACAAATTTGTCGGTGACGGTGATGAAAATAGGGTGTGATGATGGTTGTAACCTGTGATTAAAATTGGGTGTGATGATGGTTGTAACCTGTGATGAAAAGTGGGTGTGTTGATGGTTGTAACCTGTGATAAAAAGTGGGTGTGTTGATGGTTGTAACCTGTGATGAAAAGTGGGTGTGTTGATGGTTGTAACCTGTGATGAAAAGTGAATAATTTGTGATGAATTTTCCGAATGTGAGAAGAAATACACTATAGGTTGTTGATGACTGCCAGTGATAGGTTTGTTAAGTGATGTGAAAACACAAATTTGTTGGTGAGGGTGATGAAAAGTGGGTATGATGATGGTTGCAACCTGTGATTAAAAGTGAATAGCATGTGATGAATTATCCGAATGTGAGAAGAAATACACCATAAGTTGTTGATGACTGCTCGTGATAGGTTTGTTAAGTGATGTGAAAACACAAATTTGTCAGTGACAGTGATAAAAAGTGGGTGTGATGATGGTTGCAACCTGTGATTAAAAGTGAATAGCATGTGATGAATTATCCGAATGTGAGAAGAAATACACCATAGGTTGTTGATGACTGCCCGTGATAGGTTTGTTAAGTGATGTGAAAACACAAATTTGTTGGTGACGATGATGAAAAGTGGGTGTAATGATGGTTGCAACCTGTGATTAAAAGTGAATAGCATGTGATGAATTATCTGAATGTGAGAAGAAATACACCATAAGTTGTTGATGACTGCTCGTGATAGGTTTGTTAAGTGATGTGAAAACACAAATTTGTCGGTGAGGGTGATGAAAAATGGGTGTGATGATGGTTGTAACCTGTGATTAAAATTGGGTGTGATGATGGTTGTAACCTGTGATGAAAAGTGGGTGTGTTGGTGGTTGTAACCTGTGATGAAAAATGGGTGTGTTGATGGTTGTAACCTGTGATGAAAAGTGAATAATCTGTGATGAATTTTCCGAATGTGAGAAGAAAAGCACCATAGGTTGTGGATAACTGCTCGTGACAGGTTTCTTAAGTGATGTTAAAACACAAATTTGTCGGTGACGAATACCGAAGACGCTCCTCCTCGCTCCAGAGCCAGTTGTTCTAATCGACAAAACTACGCCGACAGAATGTATCGCTGCACATTTGCCGTCTTGACACGTGTTTCACCTTTGTAGTACGTCACCTGAAGTGACTCACTTCATCTACCTCTTAATTTTTTTCTTTTGAAGCGAAGAAGGAATTTTTATTAATTCCAGACGGTGTGTAAAACAAACATCAGACATTTTTGGGAAAACCCAACGACCAGTAAACCCATTTTCCACAATTGGGCGTCAATGTGAAAACACAAATATGTCGGTGAGGAAGATCGAAGTCGCGCCTCCTAGCTTCCGAGCCATTTGTTCTAACCGACTTAAAATACACCGACGGAACGTATCGCTGCAGGTTTGTCGTTTTCACACGTGCTTTCGCTTGTGTGGTACGTCACAAAGACTGCTGCCTATAAAGCACAGGTCATTTCTTCTGTGGCAGACGTTCCAAGGAGATTGTTCCACAGTTAAGAGCATGATGGATCAGAGCCAAATTAGCGTCATTCTTATAGGAGGTGTAACTTTTTTGCTGCTTGAAACGTGTTATATGTCGCTATGGGAACACTCCGTACAGCTTGTTCTTCTTATTCAATGACTTTAAGTGAAACAGGAGTCACTCAAATTAAGTTCAAGAAAGAATTTGTCTTTTATTCAGCCGCACTTCACTAATGACGAAACTTTTAAATCATAGCTCCAGTAACAACATTGCGCATTTACTCGTATTAGCGTGTATTAGTAAGAACCATAGTAGTTTAAAAAGGCTAAAACGAAGTACAGCATAGTTCCAATAAGTTCCAGGACTGACCGCATAACTGACGTAATAGTAGTGGGATAAAACTATCACGTGTATGCCAGAAGATAGCAGCCCTTGGGCTAATCAGCAAACAACTGGAAACCGGTTTTTACCGGTACCAACACGCGGCAGACAGTAAACATCCGTTTTTGTTGGAAACTTTATAAATCAGCTGCTGAAACTTACAGAATGTTCAAAGAAGCGTATGGAGACACAGAATTTTGTTAACACAGTTTTCGAATGGTATGCACGTTTTCGTTATGGGCGGGAATCCTTTGGTGACTATTTTAGATTTGGCGTCCGTGCGGACAGCGGAAAAAAATCGAAGAGGTGCAGAATCATTTGAAGAAAGATCGCCGAATTACAGTCAGACTTTTGACTGAGTCGGTGGGCATCGAGGATCTGGGAAAACGAAAGCTTATGTCTGATTGGTACCCCGCATTCTGAGTGATGACAAAAAGGAGGCTCGTCCGTTGATCTGTTCCGATCTGCCGGATACTGCAGCTGAGTTTTCTGATTTTTTCTCCAAAATTATTGCAGGAGATGGTGCCTGCAGTATTACCCACAAACCAAGAGACAAAACGCTGAATGGGGAGGTACCGACTCACATAGCAATATTGAGCGAAGCGAGGCCGAGCTGAGCTCTTTTTACGAGACTCGAGACAGTTAGTTGTTCGGGCATAGGTACGAGATGACACATCCGATCACCTTGTTTTTTTTTTTTTTTTTGGTTTTTTGTTTTGCATGCGTTTGATCATCGTCCATGATCAGGTTTTGACACCTTCCGATTCCCGAAATTCCGTGTCATTCAGGAATAATCGTCAAAAAACTTGCATTTTTAGGGGGTTTTCCGGGTTTCGAGAAGGGATCGTTTGTTACCTATCTTCTCCAAATATCTTCAGCCGATCGCGGTGACACTTGCCACAGAGAGAGGGAAGGACATTGTGAGTGGCATGTGGTTGACATCATGGTGATTGGTCGTGTCGTATAAAAATAATGACCATTAAAAAACTGACCAATTTTAATTATAATTGAAAAAATCCGCTATCTATACGAGACTCGGAACAATTAGTTGTTCAGACATAGCTATGACAGGAGACATCCGATCACCGTGATTTTTGGCATGCGATTGGACATTGTCCATGGTCAGGTTTTGACTCCTTCCAATTCCCGAAATTCCGTGACATTGAGGAATGCATGTGCGTGTGTGTGTGTGTGTGGGTGGGTGGGTGTGTCTTCCGCGATACAAAATGAAAACCGTGGTTCCCGATCTGAGTGTGCTTTTTCGCTTTGTTTATATGCAACGTGATCACAACCAACGTGAATGCGTGAAGGAAAGTAGTTCATGATAAATTTTAGGCATTTCTTTTTTACAATGTTTCGTACTTTTGTTCTGGAAGTCATAAATTTTACGCGTTCGTTTATTAGAATTTGTTATAATAGACGCCTTAATGAGCTTACATTTTGCAATAGCTTCGCTCAGAATTTGCCAACCGTACCCGATTTATCGGTTACCGTTGGCGGCTTGTCCTGGTGCAGACATTGCGTCTATACATGCGGCCGTGTCAAAACAACTGGCGGACATTCCGCAAAGTGCCTTCCGGAACTGTTTTCATGATTTTCAGAAACGCTGGAAACTGTGTTGATTTGTTGATTCAGAAGGGTCTCATTTTGAAGGTGACCAGCATTAATTGTGAGTATGGTACTTTTTAATATTCTTTATTGCGTCAGTCATGGATAAATAGATAGATTAGGACAGCTTCCACGACTACCAGTAATGCACCACCCTTGTCTGCTAGCTCTAGACATTATATCTCGTTCTTAACTTGTTAAACATATACACGTCCTTCACTCTTGACCTCAAGACTGCTGCCAACATAACATTCAGTGAATGAGAGAACATAACGTTAAGGTTGGAACGCTAAAAGAGAACGAACTCAAAATTTACATAGAGAGGACAACTAAAAATGAAAGTTAGTTCAGAGTACACGTCATAGAGTTTAAACTTGGACATCATGCATCGGAGACAGCTCGCAACATCAATACAGAATTAGGGGAAGGCACCGGTAATAAACCAAGACACGACGCTGGTTTGCTAAATTCTGGTCCGGAGGTATGAGCCTCGAAAGTGAACCACGCGGTGAGCAGAAGAGCTGGAGGCCTTCATTTAATCCCATGCACGTCAAACGGATCGAGAACTTGGCGAGAAACTCCTAGTGCATTGTGAAGTCATTTTCCGACATTTAACGGCCATAGACGAAGTGAAGATAATGGATAAATAGGCCACGCTTGAGTTGATGGAACAAACGAAACACAACGTTCTGATGTATTCTCTTCTCTGCTTATCAGCAACTAAATGAAAGACATTTTTGAGGCACCTGGTGACGTGTGCTGAGAAATGGATGCTGTATGAAAATCGCCGACGTTCGACGCAATGGTTCGATCGAGCTGAAGTTCCGAAACACAACCTGGAGCAGATATTCCATCCTAGGAGGACGGTAAGCAGTGTTCGGTAGCCTGTAACTTGTGTGATCCTATCAGCAACTAAATGAACGAAATTTAATTTTGAGGTACCTTGTGACGTGTGATGAAAAATGTCGACTTTCGACGCAATGGTTCGACCGTGCTGAAGCCACGAGACATAACCACAGGTACTCCATGCAGGTACTCTATCCTACGAAGACGATAGTCAGTGTTCGGTGGCCCGTAACTTGTGTAATCTTATCAGCAACCAGATGAACGACATTTTGTGACACCTCGTGACGTGTGATGAGAAATGGATGCTGTATGGAAATCGCCGACGTTCGACACAATGGTTCGACAGTGCTGAAGCCCTGAAACATAACCTGGAGCAGGTACTCCATCCTAAGAAGCCGAAAATCAGTGGTCGGTGGTCCACAGCTTAAGTAATCTTATAATCAACCAGATGAACGACATTTTGACGCACCTCGTGACGTGTGATGAGAAATGGATGCTGTATGGCAATCGCCAAAATTCGACGCAATGGTTTGACGGTTTTGAGGCCCCGGAACACAACCTGGTGCAGGTACTACATCCTAAGAAGCCGAAAGTCAGTGTTCTGTAGTCCGCAGCATGTGTCATCTACTTCTACTTCTTATAACCGGGTCAAACCATCTCGGCAGGAAGGTATTGTTAAGAGCTTGACATATGCGTGGAAAACTGTCCACCAAACAACCGTCATTATTCAGTCTCCACGGGCCCCTATACACTGCCGGAAAGTGAAAAAAGAACATCAAGAAAGAATTGGCGGACGATCATGAAATTTATATATGTTGATGGGGTCGAGTTTACGTAGGTGTGATGTTAATTTCGGGACCAACCGGTGAGCGCTTACGCCACAGCACGGCATAATATGCAAATTATCGTCGGTGGTATTTAAGGAGTACGGCGAAGTGAATGTAATCAGTCGTCGGCGTACGGACACGTGCAAAAATCCTGAAGAAGCTGCAATGCCTGGACATGGAAGACGTGTACGATTTCAGCAGTTATCGGACTTTGAGAGAGGTCGTTTAGTCGGACTCCGCGAGGCCGGTTGGTCGTATCGTCGTATTGCGGAGCGAATTGGACGGGGAGTATCGGTGGTGGTACTATGGTGGCGTAGATGGTCCGAGGAACATTCCCACACGAGAAGACGTGGAACCGGGAGTCACAGACGGACTGATGAGCGGACCGATCGACGCATAAGAAGAGCGGCGTTGTCAAGCAGAACATCCAATGCGACGCAAATCCGAGCTGCCGTTGCACCTGAGGTGACTGTGCGAACAATCCGCAACCGTCTACTGGCTGCAGGACTACGTGCACGTGTGCCTCTGGCATGTGTACCTCTGACTCCAGCCCACCGTCAGGAACGGCTGCAGTGGTGTCGCCAACGTCTGCACTGGAGAACGCAATGGCGATCTGTCGTGTTCAGCGATGAAAACAGATTCTGCTTGGGAGCCTCCGATGGCCGTATGCGTGTTCGCAAACGCACAGGGGAGCGTCTCCACCATTCTTGCATCCGCCAGCGACACACAGGCCCTACACCTGGTCTCCTGGTGTGGGGAGCGATCAGGTATCACTCCCGTACACAACTAGTGTTTGTACTGGGTACGTTAAACAGCACCTCCTACATCAACAACATCATTCAGATTGTTGTTGTGCCATTTGTATGGTCGGTCCATCGTGGTGTTTTCCAGCAAGATAACGCACGCCCACAAACGGCACGTGCAACGCAACATGCACTTCAGGGTGTGAGACAACTTCCATGGCCTTCACGTTCACCGTATTTGTCCCCCATTGAGCACGTGTTGGATTTTATGGAACAACGACTTATCCGGTTTCCACGGCCAGCCACGACCATCCCCGATTTACGCGTCCAGGTTGAGGATGCTTGGAACTCAATACCCCAAACTTACATCCAACATCTGTACGACAGACTCCATGCCAGAATTGCACAGTGTGACGCAGCTCATGGCGGTTCAACTTCGTACTAACCATGTTACATGGAAATGTTATTTTTCAGTTTACCAGCAAATGCAGCTGTATTTTGCCATAATGTTTTGATCACGTTATCCTCTGTATTTCGTTATTATGCTGTCTAAATTTCGTTGGTATCAGACGTCTCCTTCTTGGTGTTCTTTTTCACTTTCCGCGTGTATCTCCGTGCAACGCGAGACCCCACGCTGAGCTCCAGACGATCCAGAAGCTATACCAATTGAGATACGAAACCTTACATCATCCCCCATATTCACCTGATCTGTCCTCGACGGACTATCACTTCTTCAAACACCTGGAAACTTTTCTATGGGGTAAATCATTTTCCACTCAAAAACAAGCTGAAACGGCATTCCATGAGTTGTGAAAACAGGAATTTGTCGGAGACGGAGATCGAATTCGGTCTCCTCGCTCCGGAGTTAGTTGCTGTAACCGACTAAGCTGCACCGGCAGAATGTATCGCTGCAGATATGTCGTCTTGACACGTGCTTCACCTCTGTAGTACGTTACAAAGTTTGTTGTACCCCACAGCTGAACACTTTTTCTCTGTTCACACGCTTTTGCCAACGTGATACAGAAGCTTGTATCACGTTGGCAAAAGCGTGTGTCGCTCCTGGAGGTGATTATTTGGATTAATAAAGTTTATTTTGCACTGGGTGTTTGAAGTTTCCATCAATATTCCGGCATTTCGTCTGTACCAACCCTAATAGATAAAACATTTTGAGCTTGATTATTTCTTCCATTTGTCATTCAGATAAAGTTACGTTTGGCAGCCACGTCGCTTTTTCTAAAGTTCTCATTTTTGACAGAAGCAGAAGTTTTATTTTATGGACAAAGTTATTTCTTGAAGATTAATGCCAAAACTTATTAAAAATAAATCCTGTAAAATTATCATGGAAATAAAAAACATTCTATGCGAAGGTAAAAAATAATTAATCCTCCGTAATAATGAGAGAAAAACTTTAATCAGGCTTTTGTTAATCCATAGCTGTCACAAGCTCCACTGAATTCTCAAGAAATGCCTTAGGAGTATTTTAATAACTTTGCTGTTGCACGGCTGATTACGAGCGTTGATTGCTTGTTAGTCGGTGCAGAGAGAAGTAAAAAAATTAAAAAAAATTAAAAACAACTCTGAAACTACTTATAGATGAAGAAGAAAGTATAAAAATAAAAATTCACACAGATGAGAATTCTGGTTCTTCCATTCTCTTTTCATAGATGAGATGGTAAATAACATTTTTTTCTTCTTCCACTAACTTTTTAATTCAGGTAATATTATTATCTGATAAAACTTTTAAAATTATAGTTCTTATGTGAGATTGGTTAGAAGAAAATACAGCTTTTGTTTGTCGCATGTGATTTTACGTTTTTTTTTTTATCTGTAAGAATCCACATAAGAACGTTACTTTTCTTTGTAGAAAAGTTCCAGAGGAAGACTTTTATATTGAGCTCAAATACGTTTTAAACTGTGGCTAAGTTCCGAAAAAGTAGTTTTCTCTTTTAGCAGTTTGTTCATACCTGACTACATGCAGTTGGTTTTCAAGATGCTCAAATACGAGTAGTTTCTACACAAGACAATTTCGTCCCTGCTCATCAGGTACCATTGAATAGGTTTTACTAAACGTTGCTCCTCATGAGAAAAAAGTACGATTCAGAAATTTACAAAGTGTATGTACGTAATCATCACACACTAATGGACAAAAGTTGAGTAACAAAAAATACGCTCTTTGCCAAAAAAATAAAAAACAAGTTAGTAAAAGCATGCAATGCATTGATTATGATACGCTTTCCAACATACCAGAAATCATTACTCAAATTATGAGGATAATGGCTGTGGAATAAATTTCGCTCCTGTGCCCTGACCTTTAACTACATTTCGATTACATTAAGCAGAATTGGTTCAGTATACCTCCGGAACAACATACTAAAGTTTTGTCGCCATAGAAGCATATTTAGTCAAGTTATGAGGATAATGGCTGTGGAATAAATCTCGCTCCTGTGCCCAGACCTTTGATTCCATTTCGATGGTATTAAACAGAATTGGCTCAGTATACCTCCGGAACAACATACTGAAGTTTTGTTGTAATATAATCACATTTAGTCAAGTTATGAGGAAAATGGCTGTGGAATAAATCTCGCTCCTGTGCCCTGACCTTTAATCCCATTTCGATTATATTAAGCAGAATTGTTTCAGTATACCTCCGGAACAACATACTAAAGTTTTGTCGCAATAGAAGCATTTTAGTCAAGTTATGAGGATAATGGCTGTGGAATAAATCTCGCTCCTGTACCCTGACCTTTGACCCCAATCCGATGATATTCAACACAGCCGGTTCGGTATACCTCCGGAAAAACATACTAAAGTTATGTCGCAATAGAAACAAATTTACGTAAGTCATGACGCGTAAGGGCGATAGAATGAATCCCGCTCCTATGTCCTGACCTTTGAACCCATTTCGCCCCTTTTCAATAGGGTTTCTTCCCAGGTTGTCCCTTACCACATACTGAAATTTCATCGAAATCGAACCATTTTTACGTGAGTTATCGTGCGGACGGACGGACAGACAGACAGACAGACGGAGAAAGCTGGAGCATAGACGCTTCTTCAACCTACGGTTGGAAAGCGTAAAAAACGAACACAGAAGGAATCATCCAACCCAAATGAAAATGAGTATGTGACGCATATGTTTAGAAAAGGAAATTATTACAATTCCAGAGCAGTTGAGCATTTGGGCCATTTATTCTGATAAAACAGCTACACGAGTGGAACAAGTCAGTACGTTTTCGCTTCACCTCTGGCTCGGATACAAGCAATTAACCGGCGTGGCATAGACGCATAAGTTCACAGATACTGTCCTGAGGTATAGTATGCCAGATGGTGTCCAAATTGCTGTCCGGTTAGCCGACATTCCCGAATGGGTGTAGCTCGCATCCCATAATGTCCCAAACAGATTCGATCGGTGAGAGATCGGAGTATTGGGCTCGTCGCGCAAAGGTTTTGACGTCACGGAGGCAGGCCTGGGAGAGCCGTGCCGTGTGTGGCCAGAAATCACCCTGTTGAAAAATTTCTCGGTGATTCTTCGAGAGGAATGGCAACACAATAGATTATAAAACGTTGTCGACGTATCGTTGAACCGTGAGGGCGGTACGGCGGACTACCAAAGGTGCCCGGCTATCGCAGGAAATGGCTCCCCAGACAGTCACTCCCGGTATGCGATCCGTGTGCCGTTCCATGGTAAGGGCAGGATTCGTGCGCTGGAAGTCTCATCTCCAGACACGTATGCGCTGGACATTGGCATCAAGGGCACACCATGACACATCACTGAAGACAACACGACGCCACTGGACACTATCCCACGTTGATCGGGCCCGACATCAGTACAACCGATGCCGGCGATGCTCACTTGTTAGTAGTTGGCGGCAGAGTGGCCTCCACGAATGTATTCCCCGTGCCGGAAGTCGTCTAGCAACGGTCGGGATGTCCACTTCCGTAGCTGTAGATGATGCAACATGGTTGTGGATGGTTGAGAGCGATTAATTCGGTTCTTTTCGTGCGGCTCTCACAATATCTCGATCCTCGCGTTCTGCCGTTGCCCTCGGGCGTCCGCTGCCAGCGTGCCGCGGAGTTGTGCCCTCCTCGACCCATTGGCGCCAGCATCGTTTCATTGCCGCGTCGCACCGACCCAAATGCCTGGCGACACGGAGATTTTAACCAACCGGCTTCTCTCAGAGCAATTATACATCCTCTCTCAAACTCACTCTATGCTCATATTGTGCACGGATCCGACGTCGCGGCAAACTCACAATCCGTGGAGGTTAATGCAGCAGCAGTCTGGCGACACGGAGATTTAACCAACCGGCTTCTCTCAGCGCAAATATACGTCCTCTCTCAAACTCACTCAATGCTCATATTGTGCACGGATCCGACGTCGAGGCATCCTCACAATCCGTGGAGGTTAATGCAGTAGCAATCTGCTGTCGCAATTGTCCCTGCGTGGGAGCTTTGCTCTTGGTATACTCTACTCGACGTGAGGTTCCCATGCGCTGTGGCGGGCTACTGTTTTGTCATTGGTCGTTATTTTTTAATCGTTTGCGTATTTAGCCCCGAGGTACTTTCACGCAGTGTTTCATCAGAGTCGATTGAATTTACCGGGGTGCTTCCTTTTTTTGTTCTTTTTCTTTGGAAGGAGCGTATCAAAGCTGACCTTAACATAGCGACTGGCTACAGTTTAGCGAAATTCGGTACAGAGTTACATCAGAAAGAAAACATATATGTTTTTACTCAGGTCTCCGCACCTGGGAGGGAAGAGAATCTTACTTATTAAGGCAGCGTACCTATTTTCTCCATAAATTACTGATTACTCATGACTTTGTGATCGTACTAAATTACCCTGTAAAAGAATACCGACGACGAGAAATTGTTATATACCTCGAACTGTTCTGCGGTAAAGGCACTTCGACCAAAGACGAAGTAATCGAAAATATTTACTATTTGCACTTTCGAAAAACTGTTTGCATCACTTTCGAAGATACTTGCATTCAGCACATAAGGATCTTTTCCTTTAATCTCTTTAATTTTTTCCAAATACCGCATCTTGTACTCGGAAGTTAAAGTTTCAAAGTAAAACGCCATCATTTCAACGGGGTTGGCTGTTCTTCCCTTACGTAACTAAGGCTCGTTGCCATGCTGAGAGTCACGTGTCTGCTACATCCTCATAGAAGGAAAGTTGAGCACCATGATCCCGTTTCAGTCATAAAAGTTCGTTGGGAACTCCATCGTGTCAGTCTTTTTTGGCCGTGCTGCAATCACAAACCTCTGATGACCAACATCAATGCAGCGAAACGTGTAAGATGGTAAGAAGCACATAAAGACTAAGATGCTAAAGACTGGAAACGTGTCATATCGTTTGATGAACCGTGCTCCACATTGTTTCCCACCAATGGTAAGGTATGTCTGGCAAAAACCAGCTGAAGTGTACCACCCCAACTGTGAAGCTTGGAAGTGGATCCTTGCTGCTGTGGGGGTTCACATAATGGCATTCCTTAGGGCCATTCGTTACTCTGGTGGATTGAGTCCCGTCTGCAACGTACAAACCTATTATAGGGGACCACCTGCACTCAATGTTGAATGCATTCTTCCCTTATGACCGTCGCTGGTTTGAAGCAGTTCATGCACCCGTGCATTGTGCGAAACGTGTCAAGTTGTGGTTTGCTGAACATGAGGATACGACACAGCAGCTACCCTGGCCTGCTTAATCTCCGCATCTCAATATCAATTTGTTAGAAATTATTATTAGAAATATGACTGTCAGAGTTCTTCGAACGCCTCAGCGAACATTTAACAGAATTGCAGGTGGCGCTGCTCGAAACGTTTTTAGTTGTTTACTCTAGCGAGCGTTGCCTGAGAAAAAAATGGAAGATCCCCTTTTACTTCTCACGTCGGTTAGTAATCTAAGTGGTTGATCTTTTGACTGAACAACAACAATGTCGGTGATATGTAGAGGGTGTGCGTGTTGGAATAGTGAGTTATTACCTTTTTGTGGAGATGTACAATAAATATTAGTGTGTTGTCATTTGAAGCGTTTTTATGTGTGATTACTAAGGATAGATCTTCCTGCAGCTGGTAAGTGGCTCACTGCGTTACTTAAAGGAATTATAGATTTTAATTGTTTAGAAATATTTAACAATCTTGAACATTTCTGAGAATATCTGGGACGAAAGGCTGGATCACACCTTCCAACTCCAATATCACTCGCTCATTTGGGGCATATTTGTCCCAACTATGCGTGGACAAATATGCCCCAACTTGTCAATGTGGGTAAATGCGGAGAATGTCCATACCTTAGGATTTCACTACCGGGTAACACAACTTCTGTGTCGAAGAACGTATTGACGCCTAAGAGGCATACTTGCAATGACATTATTGATGATTATCTAAGGCAGCTCGTCCCACAGTACAGGCAACACGTTACGGACGTCTGGCAGGGTTATTCAGACGTCGCTGCACAACATCCCAAATGTTCTGAATAGGATTAAGATCAGGAGACCACGGAGGCAGCTGGAACGATTCAATCCCATGATTTTCCAGCTCCTAAAAGAAAACGGAATGCATGTCCAATAGCAGCATGAAACCGTGTCATAATGGGCTCAATGATCTCGTTTCGGTGCACTGAGGCATTCATGTTGCCTTGACAAACATTCAAGGAAGTACGACCATTAAAACACGACCAGAACCTGTTGCCTCTGGTAAGAGTGGACTCAGTGCTCATAGTAGGGTTGCATTCGTGTGCCCGATCATCTCACCACGTATCCTTGTCGAGTATCAGAAAAGAGAGCGAAACGGGATTCATCTGTGAAACGTACATCGTGCCACTCTGTATTTCATGACATGTGCTGTTAAACCAAGTACACCTTTGATGACGGTTTATGTCAATGCAATGGATCTCTGCGGCTTTATTGCTCGGAGTTCGACGCTCGTGAAGACGGTTTTGTAGCGTTTGCTTACATACTGTGACACCAGATGCAGCTCGAAGTGATTCCCGGAGTTGACTACTGGTGATACTAGACCTTCTCTGAACACGCACTTCCAGGAAGCGATCTTGTCTCCTGGTGGTTGTCCTCGGACGACCTCTCCTGGGTCGATCTGCAACATTTCCATGCCATAAAACTCTGGTGTTTAGCCGACTTATTACATACCCGGAGTTGGCTACTGGTGATACTAGGCATTCTTTTAGCACTCACTGCCAGAAAGCGATCTTGTCTCATGGTGATGGTCCTACGACGACCTCTCCTGGGTCGATCTGCAACATTTCCATGCCATAAAACTCTGGTGTTTAGCCGACTTATTACATACCCGGAGTTAGCTACTGGTGATACTAGGCATTCTCTTACCACTCACTGCCAGAAAGCGATCTTGTCTCATGGTGATGGTCCTACGACGACCTCTCCTGGGTCGATCTGCAACATTTCCATGCCATAAAACTCTGGTGTTTAGCCGACTTATTACAAACCCGGAGTTAGCTACTGGTGATACTAGGCATTCTCTTAGCACTCACTGCCGGAAGCTATCTTGTCTCCTGGTGGTTGTCCTCGGACGACCTCTCCTAGGTCGATCTGCAACATTTGCATGACATGAAATACTGGTTTTAAGCCGACTTACTACACTTTGCGAAGCTCTTAAACCAGCAATCGCATCGATCTGCCGTACACTTGCCTGTAGCATGCCAACAGCCCTATTTCTATTGTCAATGTTTAAACGTTCCCTGTAAATTATTTCAGGTTAACCCCGCACTGAAGGCAATACATGCAGCAAACTTCTAGACCATGCGGTGAAGTGACCCGATTTCCACTTCTCGCGGGGTACTTTTATTGGAGGTTGCATGTCGCATGCTGCGTTGTCATGATGCTAATATGACGTAGCTACCCACACTAATAACCGATCTCCAGTTGTCGTTAATTTTGTAAAACACCACGTTTTTACCCTTGGAAGCCGCAATATCCCTAACTTTTTGTGACCAGCGTATACACCCCTTTAGCCTTACCTTTTCTTTATTTCAGTATTGGCTGTAACTCACCTTTCCTTGGGGTGATCATAAATTCTGGGAGCACTCAGTATCAACACTTGAGATCATCATTGCCGCTAGTTTCAATATCCGTGCCTTTCAATTTTGTAATATTTTATTGTGTTGCCGTCTGTGATCAGTATACGTTTTTGTTTTTTGACAACCACGAAAACCTTAATGATGAACAAAATTAGATCAAACAAGTAGCAACTGAGGATACTTGTAATGCTAGGAAGATTGTTTAACTCATCAATAACATACTGCGTTCGTATCTGAAAATCTACTAAAAATAAAACAAGAAAATGCTGTCGTTCCACTGCATGCATTGAAAGCGTCTCTGAAATAATTTATTGGAATTTTTCAGAGACACAAATTTTGAAGATGTGAATCCGTTTTTTGGTGTAAATATGACAGAGATGGTAAGTAAGATAATATCCGAAAACTTGAAAATTTCGTCGTCCTGGAGCGGGGATTAAATCTGCGTCTTCCGGAGAGCGCCTGAGTATGCTAACCACTACACCACCCAGAACGACCAAGTTTCAAGTTTCCGATTAATTTAAATATGACCATGACAGGATTCGCTAGTCGAGGCAACCGGCATTCATGTTTAGCGAATCTGGAGGTTAAGAATTATATCCCGTGATTGCCCGGAGAAGCAGATAAATCATGAATGGAATGCACGATTACACCATACAACACAAATTTTAAAAATTTTAATCAGACTCACATCTTCAGAATTTTTACTGTATGGTGTAATCCCGCATTCCATTCATGATTTATCTCCTCCTCCTCGCAATCACGGGATAGAATTCCGATTCACATCTTCAGAATTTGTATTGTATGGTGTAATCCCGCATTCCATTCATGTTTCAGAGACACTTTCAATGCATGGAATGGATTTAAATTTGTTTTATTTGCACCAAATAAAACATTCCTACTCCAATATAGGGCAAATTATTCTTCACATTTAGGATCGAAGTAATGTTCTTTCAAGTTGAGATGGTTACAAAATCCCCATACAGAAAGAAAGTCGTAGAATAACATTCTAAATGGACAGCACGAAAATTTAGCCACCAAACAAGTTCATATCCTAAGCAAGAACCATAAACTGAAAATATCCGCCTCAGTCAATCATTTTAATTAAAAATCAAGAACGATCTCGTTGGGACAAAGTTGTAGATATTGTTAAACATAATAAAGTTAATGGCATTCTGAACTCGTAGGCCTTGACCACAGAGAAAGCATTCCATAAAAATTACAACAGTAATACACTGAAGAGCAATTGAATTAGAGACAGCTGGAGGTATGCAAGTGTGGCGCTTTGGGCGGCCCTGTAAACGGAAACGACATGACGTATGCAGCGATCCGACAATATAAGGAGTGATGCGACAGGAATCAGTAAGAGTAGGACGCAGTATGGGTAAGACGAGAGATCTAAGCGCATTTGATCGTGAGCAAATTGTCGGGGCCCGACGAATGGGTAACTCCATCTCGGAAGTCGTGCAGGCACTGGGATTTTCACGAGCCACTGTGTCACGGGTGAACCGCGAGTACATCGAATCCAGTAAAACCATCCCTGCAAGAGCCAACTGCCGTGGACAACAGCGTGTGGATGAGCGGGGTCATCGTCGGCAGGCTCGCTTTATAACAGCGGATAGACGGCCCACAGTGCAAGAAATCACTCTGTAATTTTACGCTGGTGCACAAAAACGTGTAAGCAACCACACCATCCAAAACCATTTCCTTGCTATGGGGTACAGAAGCCATCGTCCCACGAGGGTACCGCTGCTGACCGCACATCACAGGGTGCAAAGATTAGCACGGGCGCGGGAACATCGCCACTGGACCCTAGACATGTGGGAAAATGTTGCCTGGACTGATGAGTCGAGATTCACGTTGGTACATGCGGATGGCAGGGTACGAGTACGGCGCAAACCACGTGAAGCGATGGATCCTTCTTGCCAGCAGGGTACTGTTTAAGCTGGTGGCGGTGGAATTCTCGTCTGGGAACTGTACGTGGACTGAAATGGGACCCCTGGTACGTGTTACATCGTCTCTCACAGGTCAATGTTACCGGAATATCCTGGACGTCCATTTACTACCGTTTGTGCGTCTTCAACATCCGACTGGGGACCTCATCCTGCAACGAGACAATGCAGCTCCCGAATTGTATCCGAATGGTTGGATGAACACTCCACCGACGTGACCTCGCTTCCTTGGCCAGCTAGGTCACCTGACTTTAATCCCATGGAGCACATCTGGGATGCCATCGAGGAAGATGTTTGAGGCTCTGATCCCAAATCTTCGTGAACTGTGGGAGCTTGTTCAGGGGTCGTGGATCCGTATGGCTTACCAACGCGTCCGGTGTCTTGTCGAGTCCATGCCGAGACGAATCGCCGCCGTCATCAGGGCGAAAGGTGGTGCTACACGTTACAAGACAAGTATCTCTAATTCAATTGCTCTTCTGTGTATATACCAGTCCCTGTTTCTTGCGCCTGAATGGGGGTTAAATGAAGAATCTGAACTGTGCAAAAATTTATTTTGGGGAGAGAATAAAATGCATGCTGATTAACAGAGGGAAGCAATGTGCCATAACACAAAATTGGAAGCGCGAAGTTTGAATCTTCTGCTGATGATGATCTTTTTTTTTTTTTGATCGAGGTTTGAAAGAAATGATTTATTGGACCTTGTTGGAGACATGACAAACAGGCAGACCTAGACAGGAGTTTCACGTCAACCATCATTTTTACAGTACGCTAAATGACCAATGTACACAGAAAGTCAGTGTTGATCAAGTAACACAAACATCCATTCCTCACCGGGATTTGCACACGGGCTCAACTACGGCGAATGATCATAAGCCAGCGGCTTAGACCACTGCGCCACCGGGTCGGCGACTGACGGATCTCCAGTGTTTAGGTAGAAATATACGTGCACCAGTTTTCAAAGTTCAGATTCCCAACAAATATCAAATTTGTGCTCTATATATGTTTTGCATGTATTTCCTGTAATCAGTGAGCATTCCTTCAGTCTTCTATTTATACCTTCAGTCTTCTATTTTATAATGAAATAATGACATCCGAGCAACAACATAATTTGCGGCTTCACCGTATTGAAAAGAATATGCTGAAAGGATAAATATACTCTTCATTATTGTGGTTCTCGTCAATATACCTCTTTGAGCTTTAGGCTGCTTGTTTCATATGAAAAGAACAGAAGATAGGTGTGCTCGTTACATCGTTATTTTACCTTTCTTCAAGCATATTGACTTACAGTAAGATTTTGTTTCACACAGCGAAGAGCCAAAACACTATGACCCCTGCCTGATACGATATTAGTTCACAATCCCCCAAAACAGCTCTTATCCGGCGAAGCATAGGCGGTACAAGATTTATAAAGGTGCATTGTGGTATTTGGTACCAAGACGCTACCAGCAGATCCTTTAACTTTTGTAAGTTGCGTGGTTGAGCCACAGCAGATCGGATTTGCTGTTCCAACACAAACCACAGATGCTCGATTGGATTGATCTCTGGGGAATTCGGAATCCTCGAAGTCTTCCTCATGTTCCGCGAACCATTCTCGGACAATTCGGACAGATCGGATTTGCTGTTCCAACACAAACCACAGATGCTCGATTGGATTGATCTCTAGGGAATTCGGAATCCCTCGAAGTCTTCCTCATGTTCCGCGAACCATTCTCGGACAATTCGGGCATATCGGATTTGCTGTTCCAACACAAACCACAGATGCTCGATTGTATTGATATCTGAGGAATATGAAGGCCAGAGCAATACCTGGAAGTCTTCTTCATGTTCTTGTAACCATTCCAGAACCTTCCTGGCAGTGCTGCATATCGCATTATCCTACTGAATGAAGGCAGTACTATAATGAAATGCCGTTCCCGTGAAAAGATGTACCGGGTCTGCAATGATGTTTAGGCAGATCGTAGATGTCATAGTTTCCTGCAAATGAATCACTGAACCCAGGGTTTCCGAGCAGAATATTACCCAAAGCATTGCATTTCTTCCACCGGCTTTTTTTCGTCTCACGGTGCATCCTGATGCCAACACTTTCCCAGGTAAACGACGCACATGTACCCGGACGTCCATGTGATGCAATAGGAAACGAGGTTCATTGGAGAACACGACCTTCTTCCGATCAATCAATGTCCAGGGTTGATGCTCGATTATCCACGGCAGGCGCCTTCTACGGTGAACCGAGGTTAGTGTGGACATTCGGAACGGACTGCTACTACGCAGGCCGATTTTCAACAGGGTTCGATGAACTGTGCACTGTGACACATTACTTCCGTCACCAGCATTCAGATTACTGGTGGGTCGCGTCACAGTATTCCTTCTGTTAACTCTTACCATACGGGAAAGCCTTCGCTCACCTCTAGTATCGATGACCGTGGTCTGCCCACATCTTGCCGGGGGTTCGTGGTTTTTCCTTACTCGAACCACTGTTTGAAAGTACTAAACACGACTGATCGTGGGCACATCACAAGCCTCGCCGTCTCGGAAATGATCTGAACCAGTTATCTCACCATTACAGTTTGGCCTTTGTGAATACAACAATAACCCTGGTTAACACAGCTCAGTATCAGGTGTTATTTATTCCCTTTCATGATCTTCACACTCGCCGTCGTTTACCTGCAGTTGCTTCGATTTGTGTAAAGACGCGCTCGTCATAGTGTTTTACCTGTTCGGTGTATCTTAGGATTTACTACTACTTAATTTCCTTTTTCCACTGCTGGGGTAATTTTCTTTTTCCACTGTTCATAGCTATATATAAACAGCCCTTTGTTTGTCTGTGTTTTAACGATCGCCATGAGCGATCGTTGAAACACATAGGGTTAAAAGTAGTCGCCTTTTCCAAACTGGGGTGATTGTTTCCAATAAGGGCACAGGAATGCAATCAGGCAGGCACACCATCCATGCCTCATCCAGCACAGGAATGCAATCAGGGAAACACACCGTCCATGACTCATCCAGCACAGGAATGCAATCAGGGAAACACGCCGTCCATGCCTCATCCAGCACAGGAATGCAATCAGGGAAGCACACCGTCCATGATTCATCCAGCACAGGAATGCAATCAGGGAAACACACCGTCCATGCCTCATCCAGCACTGGAATGCAATCAGGCAAACACCATCCATGCCTCATCCAGCACAGGAATACTGTCAGGAAAACACACCATCCATGCCTCATCCAGCAGAGGAATGCAATCAGGCAAACACGCCGTCCATGCCTCATCCAGCACAGGAATCCAATCAGGCAAACACCATCCATGCCTTATCCAGCACAGGAATGCTGTCAGGAAAACACACCGTCCATGCCTCGTCCAGCAGAGGAATGCAATCAGGCAAACACGCCGTCCATGCCTCATCCAGCACAGGAATGGTCGCCCATGCCTCATCCAGCACAGGAATGCAAGCAGTCAAACACGCCGTCCATGCCTCATCCAGCACAGGAATTCAATTAGGCAAACACCATCCATGCCTCATCCAGCAGAGGAATGCAATCAGGCAAACACGCCGTCCATGCCTCATCCAGCACAGGAAAGCAATCAGGCAAACGCCATCCATGCCTCATCCAGCATAGGAATGCTGTCAGGAAAACACACCATCCATGCCTCATCCAGCACAGGAATGCAATCAGGCAAACGCGCCGTCCATGCCTCATCCAGCACAGGAATGCAGTCAGCAAACACACCTTCCACGCCTCATCCAGCACAGGAATGCTATCAAGAAAACACGTCCCATCCATTCCTCACCGGAATTCGAATCCGGAACCCTTTCGGATGAATGATCAGAAGTCAGCGCTTAGACCACTGCGCCACCGGGCGGCAGCAATGTTATATAATATATGCTAAAGATCATACAGCATAAACAAAAGGTTGCCTTCAAATTTTATAGAAAGTTTTTTTTTGAGGGGGATTAACGACCACCCTGAGTAACTCAATCGGTTACAAGCAATCGCCTATCCCTACTTTAGGGCCATTGGTTTCAGGGAAAGGAGTGAATAGATGCAGTAAAGCAAGCACAGCATTCATGCATTTTCGGGTTTCGAACCCAGACCCATCTCGGACCAATGCTCATAAGCCAGCACTTAGACCCTGCGCCCCCCCCCCCGGAAGCTTTCCAGAAAGTACCCCGCCTGTTTCTTAAGTACAATTTAAGGTTGTTAATTTGCGTCTTTTTTTATCAAAAGACATACTCATTTACCTGTGGCTCCTATTGCGTTTCGTGTTTTTATTTACATTTCATCGTTGACATGACTTGTTTTTGATACTAAAAGCAGGAATTTGCGATATTAATTAGATTTCAGCGACGGTTACTTTCAAAGGCTAATTATCTCTTTTCATTGTGATCCTGTCTTTAGCTCAAAGAGAAGTGAATGAGATATTCATTATGAGATGTAGTTTATTAGTCTCCTTTGATTTCAACAAGTATATACTGTGGAACAACCTTCAACAATTTATTTAAGAAATGAAATGAAATATCGCAACCACAGGACGCCGGTCCAGAACTGCCTTTTATTTATTTTTTTTATTTTTTTTTAACCGTTTTGAAGTGGCTTGTTCGCTTTGTGAGTTAATAATCTCTGATATCATTACGAGGCATTCGAGCAGTCTAGGGAGCGTTCCTTGACTTTGCTAATTACGAGCAGGCTTAAGTTCGTTTATTTTGGAACATGTATCTGAAGGATTGCGAGTTCTAAATGATCTTGCTAATATAGTGAGCCTTTGTGAGCGGTTGTTTGGGATTTCTTGAGGTGCATGCGAATAGAATCCTTCCCACCACATTAATCATAAATGCTTTGTTCAAAGTTGTATTAAAAGAATTCACGGCATGCTGGCGAGAACGATTGCGAAACCAACACTTCACGAGCTGAGTATGTTTTCTTTCCTTTTCATTTCCTTCACATGTATCATAATAAACATAACGTAAAAGAAAAAAATGTTGCAAACTACAGATGCCATGCTAATGTTCCTGTCTTTACTCCTCGTCAGAGTTATTACGCCACTTTTCCAGTTCATCTGTATTTTATCATCATGTGTGATTTACATTTCTCAAGCAACTCGTGCTTAAAATGGCCGAAAACTCCAATGGATGGGATGTCCAATATGGTGAATTCAATTATAAAGGACCACATAGTGAGAATGTGCCTAGGGAGTCAATATATGGATCCAGTGACGTAGCTGGTATTTGTTTGCGTCGAGCGAGGATTATAGATTATCTCTCTCACTGATTAATGACGACACTTTGCTCTGGGATACACGTACATACATAAATATATACATATTCCTCACTCAGCGTATTTAGACAAATTTCTCTGAATATATATACAGTCACAGAAATGTGTCTATATAAATTGTATATATCTATGCATATATAATATACAAAGTATATATACAATTCATTAGGACAGTAAATTTATGCCATTGGCTGATGCATCATACGTTTTCTCCACGTCACATAATGATCAAGTGAATAGGAACACTTTACGTAGTAGTTATATAAATAAAGAAGTTATAACGTGCCAGTTTGTCCGTGCCGGCATCGATACCGGATCCCCTTACTGCAGAGTAAGTCGCTCTCCCAACTGAGCTACGCGGGCATGTGCTCTCACTGGTATCTGCCTTTATCTCATGTGCATCCTGCGGTGCTGGCACGTCACAAAGTAAAGTAAATAAATTATATATAAAATCTGGAGACCAACGTGGCTATGGGATGTTGTCGTACCGGCTGATTAGATGTTGTTCTACCGGCTGATTTTTCTGCACCAAATGCGGTGACAAGAAAGTTATTAACCGCAGATGCAACGTGAGCTGGAGCACCATCTCGCATAAGCGTGAATGCGTGCAGCAGATTTTGCTTTTGTAAACATGACATCACGTTCTAACGCAGAAGTTTCAAGTAGCGTTCGGCACTTACTGAGCAAGTCTTCCAGCCGTTTCTGGGGCATGATTCCTCAAAGAAAAAAGAAATCCAAGAATGACGAGTGCAGTGAATCCACACCACACAGTAACTCGTGGTGACTGCAGTGGTGTTTTTTCAGTGCGCGCATATGTATTATCATGTGCACATAATCGGCAACTGTTGGCGTTGGGTTCGTGCATTACTGACAGAAATGCACGAAATCCGATGCCTTTTGGATAACTATGATAACGAATACGTCATTTTTTTTAAAGAATCATCACTACGGAGACGAAACGTGATCATTATTACGAGCCGGAGTGCAAGCATCGAAGTTTTTAATGGAAACATTGGAGAACACGAGTCAAAGAACGAGTTCAAAGCTCGTCCAATAGCTGGAAAAGTGTTGCTGCTTTTTTTTTTTTTTTTTTAGGTTTTTAGGTTTGTGGAGGAGGAGCTCACAAGAGCAAACAATGAAATATTATCGAGAGACTCAAAAGTGTACAGCGCTGTTTACAGTAATAATAATACTACTAGTAATAAATTTTATTTTTACTGTTACATTGTAGGCTTTGTGAACATACATAAATATTTTATATTTCATAAGAACAGCAGGGGAAAAAGGCCTGAGAGAGTCGTCAGGACTCTCCGGGGCTCAAGTCCTGATTTCCCAATTAAATAGGCAAGCAGTCATAGGTTCATAAAACACAGCAGTAATGTTAGATGTTAGTTATACTGTAAACACATTTGAGTTGTTATTTTTATTAATTAACTTAGCAAGTATTTTTTTTAGTTTGTTTCTGAATAAATTTAGGTTATTTATTGTACTCAACTCAGCTGGCAGTGTATTCCTATAATCAGGACCAATATAATTTAAGCTCCGCTTCATCATGAGAATGTTTTGGATCTATGAGTTTTAATAAAGATCTATGTCTCGTATTGTAATGATAAGTATGAAAATTCAGTTCAATGATATTCGTGTGTAGATTCAGTTTATTTCTTTGAAACATTAGTTTACCTATTTTGAAGTCAAATAATTGTTTAATAGATAAAATTCCGTAATGGTTTGGGTTGACATGGGTATGGTAAAAAGTGAAAGCTTGGAAAGCCGCCCCGGTGGCGCAGTGGTCTAAGGCGTTGGCCTCTGATCATTCGTCCGTAAGGGGTCCGGGTTCGAATCCCGGTCAGGCATGGATGTTGTGTTTGTCTTACGGCACTGGCTCTTTCCCTTCCCTGGAACCAGTGACCCAAAATTAGGGACGGGCGACTGCTTATAGCCCATTTGAGTTGCTCACGGTGGTCGTTAAACCTCCAATCAAAAAAAAAAAAGAAAGCTTGGAAGTTGATATGAGAAGAAGAATTTGTTTTTAAGTCTAATAACCTTATGTATTTTATTCTGTAATATTTGTAGTTTATTGATGTTGGTTTCAGTGGTTTGTCCCTATAAAGAAAAGCAATAATTGATGGGTGATTGAAAGAGTGTATAGTACAAAGTTTAAGTAAACTGACGGAAAAAAATCCCAACACCAAGAAGGGGTTGTGTTAGATAAACGACAGTTGGTAGGCGGTGAGAGCACATCTTTAAAATTACGTCTATGCAAATTTCGCGCTGGGCGCATACGCATGGCGCTAGTAGTGCCCTCGGAACATGCAAAACAGGTTTGCTGTAAATACGCGCTGTAACGTTCGTGAGCGTTAGTTATCGTTGAGATTCGACGTAGGGTGTTGATGTTAGTCAAGAATGCCTTTAAGAAGACGAAGAAGCCATTATCAACAGCTCACGGAATTTGAACGAGGTCGTGTAATAGGGCTACGAGAAGGTGGATTTTCTTTCCGCAATATTGGACAACGACTTGGCAGGAATGTAGCCACTGTGCATGATTGTTGGCATCGGTAGTCAAGGGAAGGTACTGCCTCAAGAAGACCGGGTTCCGGCCGGCCACGTGGCACTACTGAGAGGGAAGACCGCCGTGTACGGCGCATGGCCGTGGCGCATCGTATCGCGTCTGCGGCAGCAATTCGAGCTGCAGTTGCCACCACACTGACACAACGAACTGTTACAAATCGGTTACTTAAAGGACAGCTCCGAGCCAGACGCCCTGTAGCGTGCATTCCACTTACTCCAAACCACTGCCGTTTGCGACGTCGGTGGTGTCAAGGTAGAGCTCATTGGAGGACGGAGTGGAGATCTGTTGTGTTTTCTGATGAAAGCAGGTTCTGTCTGGGTGCCAGTGATGGTCTTGTGTTGGTTAGAAGGAGGCCAGGTGAGCGCCTGCAACCAACCTGTCTGCGGCCGAAACACACTGGACCTACACCTGGAGTTATGGTCTAGGGAGCAATTTCCTATGACAGCAGGAGCACTCTCGTGGTTATCCCACGCACTCTGACGGCACAGTTGTACGTCGGTCTGGTGATTCAACCTGTTGTGCTGCCATTCATGAACAGCATTCCAGGGGGTGTTTTCCAACAGGATAACGCTCGCCTGCATACCGCTGTTGTAACCCAACATGCTCTACAGAGTGTCGACACGTTGCCGTGGCCTACTAGTTCACCAGATCTTTCACCAATCGAGCAGTATGGGACATCATTGGACGACAACTCCAGCGTCAACCCCAACCAGCATTAAACGTCCCTGTATTGACCGACCAAGTGCAACAGGCATGGAACTCCATCCCACAAACTGACTTCCAGCACCTGTTCGACACAATGCATGAACGTTTGCGTGCTTGCATTCCACATTCTGGCGGTTACACCTGTTATTAATGTACCACGATTTCACATTTAAAATGGCTCTTCTCGCGGTTACAATAAGCTGTGATCTTGATATCTTAATAGATTAAATATGTTACCTATACAAATGTATTGCCGCCATTTTTCATTCCTCCGAACTATTTTTTCGTGGTATTGGGATTTTTTTTTCGTCAGTGTATTTTATAGTAGTTAAACTTGAAATAATTTTGCTTACAATCCCAATATTTTTGGAGATTCGATTTGCAATTGAATCTATATGGTTATTCCATCTTAGGTTAGAAGTTAGAATAATTCCCAAATACTTAAAGCCCTGTTCTATATCGATAGGAGTATTATTTAAAAGTAAATATGGAACTTGTGTATGTAATATTTTTTGTCTAGTAAAGATTAGAAGTTTTGTTTTATTAACATTAATTATACACTGAAGAGCAATTGAATTACAGACAGCTGGCGTTATACAAATGTGGCGCTTTGGGCGGCCCTGTAAACGGAAACGACATGACGTATGCAGCGATCCGACAATATAAGGAGTGATTCGACGGGAATCAGTAAGAGTCGGACGAAGTATGGGTAGGACGAATGATCTAAGCGCATTTCATCGTGGGCAAATCGTCGGGGTCCGACGAATGGGTCACTCCATCTCGGAAGTCGTGCAGGCACTGGGATTTTTACTAGCCACTGTGTCACAGGTGCACCGTGAGTGCATTGAATCTGGTAAAACCATCCCTGCAAGGACCAACTGCCGTGGACAACAGCGTGTGAATGAGCGGGGTCATCATCGGCTAGCTCGCATTGTAACAGCGGATAGACGGGCCACAGTGCAAGAAATCACTCGGCAATTTAACACTGCTGCACAAAAACGTGTAAGCAGCCACACCATCCAGAGCCATCTGCTCGCTCTGGGGTACAGAAGCCATCGTCCTACGAGGGTACCGCTGCTGACCACACATCACAGGGTGCAAATATTATCATGGGTGCGGGAACATCGCCACTGGACCCTAGACATGTGGCAAAATATTGCCTGGACTAATGAGTCAAGATTCACGTTGGTACATGCGGATGGCAGGATACGAGTACGGCGCAAACCACATGAAGCGATGGATCCTTCTTGCCAGCAGGGTACTCTTCAAGCTGGTGGGGGTGGCATTCTCATCTGGGGGCTGTTTACGTGGACTGAAATGGGACCACTGGTACGTGTGGCATCGTCCCTCACAGGTCAACGTTACCGGGATATCCTGGACGACCATTTGCTCCCGTTTGTGCGTCTTTAACATCCCACTGGGGACCTCATCCTGCAACACGACAATGCACCGCGCCATCGCTCCCGAATTGTATCCGAATGGTTAAATGAACACTCCACCGACGTGACCTCGCTTCCTTGGCCAGCTAGGTCACTTGACCTCAATCCCATCGGGCACATCTGGGATGCCATCGAGAGAGATGTTCGGGGCTCTGACCCCCTCCATCAAATTTTCGTGAACTGTGGGAGCTTGTTCAGGGGTCGTGGATCCGTATGGCTTCCCAACGCTTCCGGTGTCTTGTCGAGTCCATGCCGAGACGAATCGCAGCCGTCATCAGGGCGAAAGGTGGTGCTACACGTTACTAGATAGGTATCTCTAATTCCATTGCTCTTCAGTGTATTGAAATCTGTCAGTTAGGTAATTACTTAATAAAGTATATGCAATACCCCTCACACCCGCGTTATATAATTTAGTTAAAAGAAATTGATGATTGGTGAGAATCTGAAGCTCCAATTCGAAGCAAATGCCTGGGCTACTGTCTTTGCTGTTGCATGACAATGCCAGTCCTCGTATCGACTGTCTATACTGTTGAAAAACTCCAGTAAAAGAACCTTGAGGTGCTAGAGCGTTCCCCATGTAGCCCTTATCTCGCTTCATTGTGCATCATATGTTGGGTCCACACAAAAAAACCCTGAGATGACAGTTTTACCATGGACTAAGAAGTAAAGATATCGATGTGTGGGTGGCTCATCTCTCAACGAATTTTTTTTCTGTTGACTTAAAGAAGCTGCAACGCTGAACCAACCAAGTGGTTTGAAAAGAAAGGGGGCTAGGTTGGAAAAAATGACCTTGTAAATTTTCAACTGTTTTTGTAATGTATTTATAAATGCATTACGGATAAGAACTGGTACCGCTGCGGAATTGAAGAACTGGCAGACAAATGGCTAAAGACGGTGCAACACGATGGCCTATACTTTGAATGCTAATCAGCTTTCGGTGTAAAGGTACGTATGAAGACATAAAGCGATCCAATTATTGCAAAACTTTCGACTCACCCTCTGTATTAGTGCAGTAAAACTTCCTGTAATGGACAGCCTCTCAAATACGGACCTCTCCAGTTATGACTGATTTCTACAGTTCCCATTGAACAGCCTGCATTTTTACGGAGACAGCCCCATTCTCTTTTTCGGATTCTCTCATGCACAACCATAGACATTGAACGGAACATCACATATTCAGTACCTTCCAGGTAATAGTACGTATGACTTGAATGAATCGCCATTATTTTGTAAGAGACAGCGCCGGCGGAGGCTGCGTCCTCTCACAACTTCGAAATCATCGCCTCGTCTATGAGGAATGAACTGTCCTAAAACTTTGAGCTGGACACCTGTTAAAAAGTTGTCTGAGTGTTTTTTCCCGTGGTTTTGAGCTTGACACCTGTTAAAAATTGTCTGAGTGTTTTTTCCCGTGGTTTAACTCCACTATGAGTAATTCTGAATATTTTAAGTATTCGCCCACCCTAATTTAAGGCCACTGGTACCAGGGAATGAAGGGAGACAATGCCTTAAGACAAGCGCACCACTCACGCCTCATCCAGAACTCGAATCCTGGCCCAACACTTTTTTAGTCAGAACGATAGTTAGGCATATCAATTAATACGATATGCTTAACTATCATACTGACTGAAACAGTATTTAGTGGCCCTAAATTAGGAACGGGCGAATGCTTATAGCCCATTGGGTTGCTTACGGTGGTCGTTAAACCTTCAATCGAAAAAAAAAATTATTATTGAAACTGTCGTCCTTCATTTGCAAGACGTAACTTGATCAGTAGCGAAACTGCAGCCCCCGCAGCCGCGCGGGGGGGTGGACGAAGGGGCGTACTGCAGCAGCCAGTTATAGTTTTATGAAAAAATTCGAACACCCACAATAATTAACCCAAAGATTCATATTTTGCTTTAAGATATATTTAGCTTTGCCTAAATAAATACCTATTTTCACTTTTAAAACAATGAATGTCCTACAGATTGAAAGTGTTCGGCTCTTTGACTTCGCGTTGTAATACGATCACACTGCAATAGGTTATAAATAGGGATACGTAATTTTTGTATTTGCAAAATAGATGCGAATAAATGCGAAATTTGCCAATAGAAGCGCATATATATGAAAATTTGATTTTAACTGCTTTTCCGCGACATCTCGATAATTAACATTTTTTTAAACCAAAAATAGGACGTAATTTCGGGCAGCACTTGCGCCGTGCGTGTCCTACTCAGCGTGCGTTACCCGGAAAACCCCAGGCCACGCCTCTTTCCCTCTCGGCGAGTCAGCCAGCTCCGCTCAGTCGCACTGGCTGGCTGGCCTTGAAAGAATACGAATGAGCATATGTTTGTTTTTGCATTTCGCTAGTAGACTACAAACTACAATGCTCGCGATCCGTTTGATAGACGTATGGCAATATGGGCCGCCCTAAGAAGTAATTAGTTGATAGAGTGAAAGAGTTTGAGCACGAGGGAGTGTATTTAAACGAAAAAAAAAGTGATGTGCAAATTTTGTAATGCTCATTTAGAAGGGCAAATCGACTCTCCACATGACACCCCACGCAACAAATGAAGTCTACCAGCATATTGGCAGACTATTTTGTCCATCTGTAGCCGCGACCACACCCACATCATCTTTGAACACAAATTTATCATTGGAAAGCTTCTCTAAAATACCATTTTTTAAAGACATACCACGGGATGAGCCCATCGATGGATACAATCATTTTCACAGACAGCTACTTACAATGGTCAACCAAGAGACTCCTGTTGATGTCATACAGATTTCAAAAGCAATAAAATTCTGCTGCTTAAACTATGCAAAGGCAGCTATTCAAAGCCTCCATAATTCTGTTAACAGTGTGGATGCTGCGAGATATTTCAGTATGTACAATATCGTCATTACCTTCTAACTAAGTATTTTGGTACTTAGCATACCAGTAAGTAAAGTTTGAAAAACACTGTAAGTAAACTAAGTAAAGTAAACTTTGGAAAACAATTTTTTTGTGTCTTCAGTTTTTGCGAATAAATGCAAATTTTTTTATTTTAAAATATATTTTTTTTTTTTGCGAAATTTGGATTTTTTTGGCGAAATTTACGCATCCCTAGTTATAAATAATACGATCGCTCTCTAATCACCCTCTCTCTGCGCTGCTGAGGAAAAGCGCGGAGCCACAGTGGGATTCCCCGTGGAGGATGTGGGAAAACAATCAGTTACCTAGGATTACGTGCACGACAGGCGTCAACATTTATTCACAGCAGCCGCAAATATGCCGTGTGTAAGAGGGTGATTTTTTTCAAGTGATTTATTTTAGTTTTAGACAACACACTTACACGTATTGTCAAATATATTACTTAAAATGTTTAAACTACAGGGCTCAAGGTACCACCATTACTTTTGCAAGCACTCTCCCTGACTCCCTAACCCCCCCCCCTTCACACACACACACATAACACACACACACACACACACAACCACCACAAACACAGTGAAAAATATATCCTCCCTCGTGTTCGAAATCCTGGGGAAATTACCGTCCTTAGGGGTGCTGAAGTAAATCTTGCGGGGGGGGGGGCGCACGTTTTGCTAGTTACGACACTTACACGTGCTTTCAAATACATGTGCGAACGTCAAGAAAAGTCCCTCCGCAGTAATATTAGGGCTGTCCCACCTAATTTTGATGGCGTTAGAGTCAAAAATTTTGAATTACGTTAACTTGTTGTATGTTTAGTTTCAGTTTTTGTTGTTTTCTTGATAGCATATCAAGCTTCAGAATATGTTTCGCAGCAACACCAATTTTCACAAGCTTATGATGAGTTGAAAGTTTCCAAAATGTGGATGCTATTTTTATCATTGCCCCTAAGAAGGAAGGGACGCTTTTCCTTCTGAGGACAGTCTTCCTTTAACCCTTTAAGCGGCCGATGTACCTGAAGCAAATGGAGTCCAAAGGTTTGGGGGCTTCCTAAACAGAAATGATCACATAACGACCATGTTTTACAAAAGCTACGTCAAAACAATTCCTTTCTCCGTCTCATCACAGTAGTACGTACCTTCAACCTATTAATGGTGATAAGCGTTCCTTCTAGTTCTTTATTTTCTGCTCCATGACTCAAGTCATGACAAGGAAGAGCTAGTCCTCTTGACATAGGCATCATGCCACTTGATAGGAAAAAGTGAATCAAACATCTTCTGTCTCCTTTCTTAGATTCGTCGCCGTTGTTATAACCTTTCGAGCAGGTAATCACTCAGAAAAGATTAGTCACTCAGAAATCACTTTCAGCAGGTAATCACTCAAAAGAGATTAGGTTCAACCAACCCCTAAAAACACTTTCAATAACAAACTCAAGAGAAAAGGGAAAGTAACAGTTTCTGATGCTCGGGTTCATTCATTCCAGCCGCGCTCAGCCCACTTTTTAGACAGTGAGCATATTCGTTCGAGCTGATTTCAGCCGATTTTGGTAACCCCGAGATAACTCCTTCCAGCCAGTTAAAGGGTTAATTTGCATGACAAATCATTTTTCAGTCCGCGGGCATCAGTATTGAGCACAAAATTACACAGTGCGCTTTTTCCTTTGAAATTTTTTTTTTTTTTTTTTTTTTTTTTTTGCTTTTCAAAAATATAACGGAAATTTAAACCGGTTCGAAATCGGGTCAAGAACACCTTTACTCGACCCGTTTGACCCGCAAGAAATTCTCGACGCGTTGACCCGTGACCCGTTTCCATCTCTGATACTGTAAGGGTTAGACTGCTGTCTTACTATCGTACTGACTCAAATAGTTTTGTATAGGTTAACCTACAGTACTTCCCTTGTATTGTACTGACTAAAACAGTACAATAAAGCTAGCATACTACCTGATCTACAATCAGATAATAATCCAAAGTTTTGCATGCTGATTTCAAGTCCTAATTTTTGGTTTCAAAGCAACACGAACCACTATAGTATTTTCTCATGCAAAATACTCTAGTTGACAAGCACGAAGCACGGTCTTTAGAGCTGCGTTAGAAATTAAGAAGCCTTCGGCTACTGTAATTAATCTATTGTAATCGTTAATGACACATTTGCTCGCAGCAATGCTCGTAAATTTATTTGATGCGCTATTTGAGATTATTGAAAGGGTAAATAAAATGTGTAAACTGATTTCTTTCCAGATCCTTGCGAGACTACAGTGTGTGGCAGAGGGCGTCAGTGCGAAGTAAATCAACTCGGGGAGGCCGTGTGCGTCTGCCAGAAGGTCTGCAAAAAAGGAAAAAACCGATTTGCGGCTCCGATGGAAACTACTACATCAATCACTGTGAGCTCCACAGAGCTGCCTGTCTGGCAGGAAAAAGTATCACCATCGACCACAAGGGCGGATGCTTCAAGAAAAAGCGTAAGTTGCACAATCATCTCTTCGCTGATTTTATAACATTTTTCTCCTCACACACGTTCTCTACACCCTTAAAAAATCATACATTGTTTTCCTATTCGAACAAATAATCTTCTGGATGCATAATTTGTATCTACTCCTAGAAGAAGAATAACTGTGGTAGCCATAACAAGAGACGTACTTTTGCAACTGAGTCTCTGTTGCTTTCCTTCTAAGTGTAAGTTGCACAATCATCTCTTCGCTGATTTTATAACATTTTTCTCCTCACACACGTTCTCTACACCCTTAAAAAATCATACATTGTTTTCCTATTCGAACAAATAATCTTCTGGATGCATAATTTGTATCTACTCCTAGAAGAAGAATAACTGTGGTAGCCATAACAAGAGACGTACTTTTGCAACTGAGTCTCTGTTGCTTTCCTTCTAAGTGTAAGTTGCACAATCATCTCTTCGCTGATTTTATAACATTTTTCTCCTCACACACGTTCTCTACACCCTTAAAAAATCATACATTGTTTTCCTATTCGAACAAATAATCTTCTGGATGCATAATTTGTATCTACTCCTAGAAGAAGAATAACTGTGGTAGCCATAACAAGAGACGTACTTTTGCAACTGAGTCTCTGTTGCTTTCCTTCTAAGTGTAAGTTGCACAATCATCTCTTCGCTGATTTTATAACATTTTTCTCCTCACACACGTTCTCTACACCCTTAAAAAATCATACATTGTTTTCCTATTCGAACAAATAATCTTCTGGATGCATAATTTGTATCTACTCCTAGAAGAAGAATAACTGTGGTAGCCATAACAAGAGACGTACTTTTGCAACTGAGTCTCTGTTGCTTTCCTTCTAAGTGTAAGTTGCACAATCATCTCTTCGCTGATTTTATAACATTTTTCTACTCACACACGTTCTCTACACCCTTAAAAAATCATACATTGTTTTCCTATTCGAACAAATAATCTTCTGGATGCATAATTTGTATCTACTCCTAGAAGAAGAATAACTGTGGTAGCCATAACAAGAGACGTACTTTTGCAACTGAGTCTCTGTTGCTTTCCTTCTAAGTGTAAGTTGCACAATCATCTCTTCGCTGATTTTATAACATTTTTCTACTCACACACGTTCTCTACACCCTTAAAAAATCATACATTGTTTTCCTATTCGAACAAATAATCTTCTGGATGCATAATTTGTATCTACTCCTAGAAGAAGAATGAATAACTGTGGTAGCCATAACAAGAGACGTACTTTTGCAACTGAGTCTCTGTTGCTTTCCTTCTAAGTGTAAGTTGCACAATCATCTCTTCGCTGATTTTATAACATTTTTCTCCTCACACACGTTCTCTGCACCCTTAAAAAATCATACATTGCTTTCCTATTCAAACAAATAATTCTCCGGATGCCTAATTTGTATCTACTCCTAGAACTAGAAGAAGAATAACTGTGGTAGCCATAACAAGAGACGTACTTTTGCAACTGAGTCTCTGTTGCTTTCCTTCTATCAGTACACCATTCCGTGCATGTAGTTAAGTTCAATTACAAGAAAGGCGACTGCTTATAGCCCATTGAGTTGCTCACGGTGGTCGTTAAACCTTCAATCTAAAATTTAAAAAAAAAAAATGTTCCAAACATTTTTTTTTTTTTTTGCAGTTAACGGAAATGCAAGCAGCTCATCCATTTCCGTAAAATGTAGATTAGTCATTTCCCAAGTCATTTTGTTTTAACACTTATGATGATTAAGTTTTAAATGTTTTAAAATTTAAATGTTTAGGAGTTTAATTATGCGCTTTTTTTTTTTGATCGCAGGTTTAAAAAATATATTTATTGGAGTTGTTTGACAGACACAGTTACATATAGATTGAACATATATTGGACTTGGTTGACAGATATATACAGTACAGACATTCTGTGTTTCAACGACAGCAATGTACATAGGTGAACAAGAAACTCGGCGAATAAACCCCCGAAAGGCAAAAACAAACAACCATGCCTTACTCGGGATTCGAACCCAGACCACCTCCGTTTAACGAATGACCAGAAGCCATCTTTTAGACCACTGTGTCACCAGTGCAGCAAATATGGGCTTTATAATGTTGGTAGTGAACTCGTTGCATGTAAGTCACACTTTGTCAAAATTTTAACCAAACGACTTTTAACATGATAATTTATTAACAGTTCCACGTCTTTTATTCGTCCACCACTGGAAAATCAGATCACTCATGCACTACATTCGTCAATGAGTATATTCGTTTGTAGATCACATCGATTTTAATAACAACGCTTAACTATAATCTGCCGCCCCGGTGGCGCAGTGGTCTAAGCGATGGCCTCTGATCATTCGCCCGAACGGGGTTCGGGTTCGAATCCCGGTGAGGCATGGATGTTGTGTTTGTCTTACGGCACTGGTTCTCTCCCTTCCCTGGAATCAGTGACCCTAAATTAGGGACGGGCGCCTTCTTATAGCCCATTGAGTTGCTCACGGTGGTCGTTAAACCTCCAATCAAAAAAAAAAAAAAAGAAACTATATACTCTCGCACATGAATCTCGACATATATAAATTCCTATAACTCTATCTTATTTAAATCTCTCTACAAGTCCACATCAACTACTATACTCTCGCCTACATTCAGTGTTGACGTTCTTAACTACTTCTGACTCACTGTCAGTGTTTCCAAATAGTAAATCTCTCCGGGGAAGTAATGCATCGTTCAGGGAGAAGTCGTTTAGCGAAAAGCAACTAAATTTTCCTTAAAACAAAAACTCGAAGAAGGTTAAAAGGTCACGCCCTGTAACCGGCTGGAACAAATTAACCCACGGTTAGCAAAATGGGCTGACATCAGCTCAAACTAATATATTCGCTGTCTAGGAATTAGGCTGAACGCAGCTGAAGTGAGTGAACCAGCGGCGCATCAGAAAGCGTTGTTTCCTTCTTAGCTTTGTTATTCAAAGCGGTCATTTAGGAAAATTATTGACACTAGTCCTTCCTGACTGATTACCTGCTAAAAGGGTTATTATAACAATGGCGTCGAACCTAAGAAAGGAGATAGAAGATGTTTAAGTCCATCGTTCCTACCCAGTGTCATGATATTAGTGTCAGGGGTACTAGTCCTTCCCTAACATGTCTTGGGTCTTTCCCTTCAGCTTTGCTATTCAAAATGGGCATTTATGGAGATAATTCATATCAATCCATTCTGACTGGTTACCTGCTAAAAATATTATAAAAATGGCGACAAACCTAAGAAAGCAGAGCGAAGGTGTTCGAGTCAATGGTTTCTACCCAGGGGCACGTTGTGTCTGTCGGGGGACTATCCCTTCTTCATCATGCTTTTAGTCATGGAGCAGAGAATAGAGGACAAGAAGTGAGCTATTATCATCTGTAGCAGGTTTGCAACCGGTACTACTGAGATAGGAGAGGGAAAAGAATATTTTCGCCGAAGCTTTCGTAAACCCCGGTCGCTATATGAACATTTCTTTTTTTGGAAAGCCTTTTTGTAAGAAAATTTTGATACCATTTGGTTTTGGTGCACCGACTACTGAGAGCATTAAAAGCGGGTTATAACCCAAAGCAGTGTTATCCGGGAGGAAGCGGAATAAATTCCTAAATTGTCGAGATACATTCATACATAATATATGTTTTAATAATTCTTGTTTGATTTTTCTTATTACTAGCTAGTTCGAGTATTATACAAAAAAAAAAAAAAAAAAAAACAATGAAAGAACACTGCAATACTAAGGAAGCTGCAAAGTAATGTGTGACGTATATGCCTAAATAACCTTCCCTTTGAGTTTCTATTTTGTTATTGTTGTTGTTTTTTATAAAGGAATTTCGTTACTCGTTGGTTAGAGATATTCTCCCTGAGCGGTACGTTACTTCCCCTGACGGCTTTTACATGTTTCCAACGCTATTAGTGAGTCAGAACAACCTAAATAGCGTTGAATATACATTCACCGACAATGAAATTTACGCACCTAGAAGAAAACACGCGACAATCGCGAAACTTTGCAAATAGCTAGCTTGCGTGCTGGTATGCAATTGATCCACGTTTGGTGTGATTGCACATGACCGTACATCCTGTGGTGGCGCTGCAAGCATGATCCGACAGCCTTATAAACCAGCGTGTAGTCGATGCTCCATGAAAGCGAAACCTTACGGACGAATGATCAGAGGCCAGCGCCTTAGACCACTACGCCACAGGGGCGGCTAAAAAAGTATAACATGACAGCCAGATGATAAGAATATCAAATGTTTATTTAAAAAAAGCTTCGTTGTTCTACAAGATTCTTTCTTTCTTCGTTTTGTAGTTTAATGACCACCGTGAGCAACTCAATTGGATATAAGCAGTCGCCCTTCCTGAATTTTGGACCAGCTCACAGCTCCCTGAATGTTTGTGACCAGCCACGTGAGGCAAGTACATTACCCATGCGTCATCACGGACTCGAACAAGTGCCCAAGTCGAACGAATAGTCAAAGCCCGAGACCTCTCAGACCACTGGTTCACTCGGTGTTTTGTTGTTGTTGTTTCGGGGCTGAGCGACCACAATGAGCAAACTGTAGACCTGTAAGTAGTCAATCATCCTTAATTAGGGGCCACTGGTTCCAGGGAAGGGACAAATCCTGCGCCGTGAGACAAACACACCACCCATACCTCATCTGGAGTTTGAGCTGTGGCCCAGCTCGGACGAATGGTCAGAAGACAGCGCCTCAAACCAGTCGACCACCGGGGCCGGCGATCTCTGTAGTATAAGCATTCAGTAAAGATTCTAATCTGTTTCCATGAAGAACACAATTTTCTCTATTTCTGGATACATGATAATCTAAAAAAAAATCCGCTGCACTAATTTTCATTCTAGCTAACTGCAAAACGTGCCTTAGTGACTCTAAGCCTACGAAAAAAAGCCCCTTAGCGCCGCTAAAGCGCGCTAAAACCCTTCTACATCACTGCTTATAACCATTCGTCTGAAAAGGGTCCGGATTCGAATCCCAGTGAGGCATGCAGGTTGTGTTTTTCTTACGGCACTGGCTCTCTCACTTCCCCGGAGCCAGTGACCCTAAATTAGGGACGGGTCAATTTGGTGAGTTGCTTACGGTGGCCGTTAAACCTTTACTAATAATAATGAAAAAAATCACATCGCAGTTCGCAACAAGCATACCGGTAAGAGGCGAGGTATTGGCTGCAAAATTATTCCGCCGATCAAAAGGGCTGGTCAACTTGTTAACTAAAGAAAAAAAATTAAAAATAACTTTTTTCGCAAAATTTTTTTCAGAACCCTTCTCTGACAATTTCATAGTGAACACGTGGGGTTTTAATTATATTCTGAGAGTATATCAAAATCTAAATTAAAAAATAGCAAAATCTAACTCCAAAAGCTTCACTCAGGCAATATTTCAAAAGCTTCACTCAAGCAAGAGCAGAGTGACAAGAATGCCGGGTAGATGCCAGAGATGTCGATTTACGCAACCTACAGACTTTGAGAGAGGACTGTGATCATAGGGCTGAAAGCCACAGGGTGGTCGGCGCGCCTTATAGCCAGCCACGTGGATCGTTCTGATCATACCGTCCGACTGTGTTGGGAGCAGTGGACATGTGACGACACTGCCACACGGCAGAGCGGCTCCGGACTGACCAGGAGGACCACCAGTAGAGATGATCGACGGATCATGCGCCATGCTCGAACGGATCCCACGGGGACCCGGTCCACTATACAGGCAGATGTAGCGGTTCCTGTGCGCCCACGAACATTTCCCGACGCCTCGCGAAAGCGAATCTGCGATCCCATCGCCCCTTACGTGTGCTGCCTTTACCACCGGAACATCGCCGCCTCCGTGTGCAGTGTTGCCAAGCCAAAGCGACGTGGAAAGCCACATATTGGTGACGTGTGGTGTTTAGCGATGCGTGCCGCTTCGTTTTGGGGGCAGATGTTCATCCTGTCCGTGTGTGGAGGTTCCCGGGTCAACGCCACAATCCCAAACTCGCTATCGAGAGCCTACACCTCCCCCACGGCAGGCATTATAGTCTGGTGAGCCATTGCCTACGATAACCGATCAGCTCTAGTAGTGGTACGTAGATCATTGACGGGCCAGCGGTATGTGGATGAGATCCTACGGCCCTACGTGCTCCCGTTCCTGGCCGGGATTCCAGGTTCGCATACCAGCAGGATAATGCCTGCCCGCAGACGGCTAGGGTTGCCCAGGATTGCCTACGTTATGTCCAGACACTTCCATGGCCTTCCCGCTCCCAGGACATATCTCCTTTCGAGCATGTGTGGGACCAGTTGAAACGCCAGCTGCCGCCGTGTCGCACTATCCGAAATTTGAAGAACGCCGTCAGACACGTGTTGGCCAGTCTGCCGAAGGACAACATCAGGCGTCTGTTCGCCTCCATGCCGAACCGTATTGCAGCATGTATCGCCGCACGAGGCGGTGCGGTGCGATGCGCTATTAAAGATGGCCGGACTGCATGCCACAGATCCCTCTGTTTTTGCCATCAGTGTATCGTTCATCTGTATCATTACTTCCATAAAATTTCAGCTCAATCCGATGCTTCCTCCTTGGTGCGCAAATTTCATTGTCCGTGAGTGTATATGGAGAAGTGAGATTTATGGTGATGTAGGGGGATAACGAATTGACTGTGGAGCGTTGATATTGTGAAATAAATAAAAGCTGATTTTATACGTTCTTTAAAACGTTGATAAAAGTAATAATGCAAAAGAAATTAAAGAATATTAAATACAATAATATACGTATATGTTATGTTGAAAATTATCTGCGCCACAGGTGTGGAGCAGTGGTCTAAACAATGGATTCTGATCATCATTCGGAGATGGGTCCGGGTTCGAGTCGCGTGAGGCACGGATGTTGTGTTTGTCTTACGGCGCTGGATCTCTCCCTTTCCTGAACCAGTTTCCCTAAATTCAGGACAGGCGACTGCTTATAGCCCACTGAGTTGCTCACGGTGGTCGTTAAATCCCCAATAAAAAAAATTATCTGCCACCCCGGTGAGGCCGTGGTTTAAGCTTTGGAATCTGACCATTCGTCCAACATGGGCCCGTGTTCGAATCCCTGGGGAGGCATAGATGATTTGTTTTACGGCACTGGCTCGCTCCTTTCCATGAAATCAGTGGCCTTAAATTAGGGGCGTACGGCTGCTCGTAGCCCATTCATTTATCACGGTGGTCAGTAAACCTACAAACAAAAAGGATATTGCTTGGCCGTCCCGGTGGCGCAGTGGTCTAAGCGATAGCCTCTGATCATTCGTCCGAAAGGGATCCGTGTTCGAATCCCGGTGAGGCATGGATGTTGTGTTTGTCTTACGGCACTGGCTCTCTCCCTTCCCTGGAACCAGTGACCCTAAATTAGGGACGGGCGACTGCTTTTAACCATTGAGTTGCTCACGGTGGTCGTTAAAAATCCAATAAAAAAAATATTGCTTGAGTGAAGCTTTTGGAGTTAGATTTTGCCATTTTTTAATTTAGATTTTGGTATTCTGTCAGAATATAATTAATGCCCCACGTGTCTTTTTTTTTTTTTTTTTTTTTTTTGGTTGGAGGTTTAACGACCACCGTGAGCAACTCAATGGGCTATAAGCAGTCGCCCGTCCCTAATTTAGGGTCACTGGTTCCAATGAAGGGAGAGAACCAGTGCCGTAAGACAAACACAACATCCATGCCACACCGGGATTCGAACCCGGACCCCATTCGGACGAATGATCAGAGGCCATCGCTTATACCACTGCGCAACCGGGGCTGCACCCTTACGTGTTCACTATGAAATTGTCAGAGAAGGGTTCTGAAAAAATTTTTGCGAAAAAAGTTATTTTTGATTTTTTTTCTTTAATTAACAAGTTGACCAGCCCTTTTGATCGGCGGAATAATTTTGCAGCCAATACCTCGCATCTTACCGGTATGGTTGTTGCGAACTGCGATGTGATTTTTTTCATTGTTATTAGTAAAGGTTTAACGGCCACCGTAAGCAACTCACCAAATTGACCCGTTCCTAATTTAGGGTCACTGGTACCGGGGAAGTGAGAGAGCCAGTGCCGTAAGACAAACACAACCTGCATGCCTCACTGGGATTCGAATCCGGACCCTTTTCAGACGAATGGTTATAAGCAGTGATGTAGAAGGGTTTTAGCGCGCTTTAGCGGCGCTAAGGGGCTTTTTTCGTAGGCTTAGAGTCACTAAGGCACTTTTTGCAGTTAGCTGGAATGAAAATTAGTGCAGAGCATTTCTTTTTTAGATTATCATGTATCCCGAAATGGAGAAGATTGTGTTCTTCGTGGAAACATACTAGAATCTTTACTGAATGCTTATACTACAGAGATCGCCGGCCCCGGTGGTCGACTGGTTTGAGACGCTGTCTTCTGACCATTCGTCCGAGCTGGGCCAGAGCTCAAACTCCAGATGAGGTATGGGTGGTGTGTTTGTCTCACGGCGCAGGATTTGTCCCTTCCCTGGAACCAGTGGCCCCTAATTAAGGATGATTGACTACTTACAGGTCTACAGTTTGCTCATTGTGGTCGCTCAGCCCCGAAACAACAACAACAAAACACCGAGTGAACGAGTGGTCTGAGAGGTCTCGGGCTTTTGACTATTCGTTCGAGTTGGGCACTTGTTCGAGTCCGTGATGACGCAAGGGTAATGTACTTACCTTTCGTGGCTGGTCACAAACATTCAGGGAGCTGTGGGCTGGTCCAAAATTCAGGAAGGGCGACTGCTTATATCCCATTGAGTTTTTTTTTTATTATAGGTTTAACGACCACCATGAGCAACTCAATGGGCTATAAGCAGTCGCCCGTCCCTAATTTAGGGTCACTGGTTCCAGGGAAGGGAGAGAGCCAGTGCCGTAAGACAAACATAACATCCATGCCTGACCGGGATTCGAACCCAGACCCCTTACGGACGAATGATCAGAGGCCAGCGCCTTAGACCACTGCGCCACCGGGGTGGCCCCATTGAGTTGCTCACGGTGGTCATTAAACTACAAAACGAACAAAGAAAGAATCTTGTAGAACAACGAAGCGCTATTTAACTAAACATTTGATATTCTTATCATCTGGCTGTCATGCTACACGTTTCTTAGCCGGCGGCGTAGTGGTCTAAGGCGCTGGCCTCTGATCATTCGTCCGTAAGGGGTCTGGGTTCGAATCCCGGTCAGGCATGGATGTTGTGTTTGTCTTACGGCACTGGCTCTCTCCCTTCCCTGGAACCAGTGACCCTAAATTAGGGACGAGCGACTGCTTATAGCCCATTGAGTTGCTCACGGTGGTCGTAAACCTCCAATCAAAAAAGAAAAAAACTCCGGGTTATAATTTATTATTTTTTTTCAATGAAGTGGAACATTCTTGTTTTAACAGTGACAAAACCATTTATAAGTCCATCCTACTTCAGATCTTCAATGATTTCTCATATTGTAATTTATTGTATATATGTACTGTCAAAAGCGCGGGCCGTAGTTCGCTCGAACCAATGGAATTTACCTTCGCCATGGCCTTGCTGATGGAATCAGCCTTTAGACCAGTGGTTACCAACGTGGGGCGCACGCCCCACAGGGGGACAATGATTTGATTTTTAAAGGGGTCAACTCGAGAATGAGCACACTAAATACTGTTTTACTTTCTTCTAAGATCGCCAGATGAGCACACTAAATACTTTTTACTTTCTTCTAAGATCTAAAGTTAGTGATATCCTTGTGCTGCATGCCTCTGCAGTAGACATGCAGCACAAGGATTTCACTAACTTTAGTCTACTTATCTTAAGGTGAGATCAAATTGTATTTTTTATTAAATTGATCAAAGCATTATAGAAAATGATTCCACTAACATTATTTTATATTTATGCATTTCAGTTTTCTATTATAAGTTTTGAAACTTTATTTGCTGTTTTTTTCATATCACTTCATATTATTATTAGTTTTTATAACAATTTTTTAGTGATTTCTTCCTCAGTACTTCAACTGTAATTTCGTTCTTTTATTTTTCCCTTTCACGGATGCCATGTTCTTTGGAAGCTTGTTAAGAAGCTTCCAAAGAACATGTGAATAGGAGTTCATTTTTTGAATAATAAGAATTATATGCCACAGAATTATACATATATGTCATTGTACGTGGAGGATAGGAGTTACATATTATTCATTTTTGAATAATAAGAACTATATGTAACTCCTATCCTCCACGGGAATAGGAGTTCATTTTTTGAATAATAAGAATTATATGTAACAGAATTATACGTATATGTCATTATACGTGGAGGATAGGAGTTCATTTTTTGAATAATAAGAATTATACGTCACAGGGGGGACATCACGTTTTTTGAGATGCTTAGGTGGGGCATGGCCAAAAAAAGGTTGGGAACCATTGATTTAGACCCATCGCTTGAGGGCTGAACCTTCCCTTAACGTTTTTAGGGCCTCCCTTAAAAAATACATAACTTACGTAGTAATGCCATATTTGAAAGAAACTGACCAAAGAAACTTTCAATATCACACTTAAAGTACTATATATCGATCTAAATAGGGCAACGGCAACAGAATGAAACTTCAGTAGGTAAATTCGGTCACGGCAACAGAAACCAGCGTGGAAATACTCTCGTTGAGTTTGCAGAGGCAGAAGGGTTTTTCATCTTGAACTCCTTCTTCAAGAAAAAGCCACACAGGAAATGGACATGGAGACATCCAAATGGGACGACAAGTGAAATTGATTTTATTATGTGTAACAAAAAATTCGTCATAGAAGACTGCAGTGTGCTAAACAAGTTCAACACAGGTAGTGACCATAGATTGGTGAGATGTAAGATGCACCTCAACACCAAACTTGAACGTGGCAAGCTCATAAGACAAACAAAATCTATTGACATAACCAACCTTAAAAAACACCATAATACCTTCAAGCTGGAACTGAAGAACAGGTTCTCTGCTTTAGAAGGCCTAACATCGGAAGAAGTGGACATCTCTGAAGTTAACAGAAAAGTAACCAAAGCTCTTATGGAAACAGCAACAAAATTAGCTGGGTCTAAGAACAAGTTACATGTAAACAAATTATCAGGAAAAACGAAAATGTTGATGCAAAAAGAAGAGAGATGAGGACAACTAAAGAAAATGTGACTTCCAAAGTGGAATATATAGAGCTATGCAAGACAGTAAGAAAAAGTATCACTGAAGACGTAAGAAAATTCAACTGTGAACTAGTGAGGAAAGCAATTGAAAACAACCAAAGCCTAAAGATAGCAAAGGGACATCTCAGTAAGGGAAGAAAACAGATTATGGCACTGAGAAAAGAAGATGGTTCTGTAACAAGAAATAGAGGCGAAATTTTGACAAGAGTGAAAGATTTCTACTCCAAATTATATGAATGGGATGATACATGCACTCCAGCCATCATGAAAGATACCAGTACCAGAGTTCCTCCAGTCCTTCCAGCAGAAGTTGCACATGCAATCAAGAACATGAAGCGGGGGAAAGCTCCAGGAGAAGATGGAATTACTGTACACATCATACAAGAAGCAAGTGGAGAAATTGAAACAGTACTCGCCCAAATTTTCACTCGATGCCTTAATGAAGGAAAGATTCCTGAGGATTGGAACACCGCTACAATGATCCTGCTACATAAGAAAGGTGACATTGAGGATCTCGGAAACTACAGACCTATCAGCCTCCTCTCAGTAGTTTATAAAATCTTCACTAAAGTTCTTTCACACCGCTTGAAGGTAACACTGGACATGGCTCAACCGAGAGAACAAGCTGGATTCAGGAGTGGCTACAGCACAATAGATCATATCCACGTACTGAGAGAACTAATTGAAAGAGCGAGGGAATATGAACTTCCATTGTGCATGGCTTTTATCGATTATGAAAAAGCCTTTGATTCGGTGAAACCATCAGCAGTTACAACGGCTCTGAAAACCTGCGGTATTGAAGATGCATACATTAATATTATTAATAACATCTATGAAAATGCAAGTGCAAAGATTCGGCTGTTTGAAAATACAACACACATAAAAATAGGAAAGGGAGTGAGACAAGGTGACACCATATCTCCGAAGCACTTTAATGCCACATTGGAGGGTGTTTTTCAGTCGCTGAGCTGGGAAAACAAGGGGATAAAGATTAATGGAGATTATCTAACCCACCTTCGTTTTGCTGATGACGTAGTCATTTTTGCAACTACCCCATCAGAGCTGCAGAGTATGATCCAGGAACTTGCTGACAAGAGTAAAGAAGTGGGATTAAAAATGAACTTTCAGAAGACAAAAGTGATGTTCAATGCTTTTACAAGAAATGAAGATTTATCGATTGATGGAGAAAAGCTGGAGATAACAGACACGTACGTTTATCTTGGACAGCAGATATCAAGTGAGGGTCACATTGATGAAGAAATTAATCGGCGTACAAAACTTGCCTGGAGAGCTTTTGGAAGAAACAGCATAATTTTCAAGAGCAATATGCCATTATGTCTTAAAAGAAAAGTGTTTGATCAATGCATCCTTCCAGTGCTTACGTATGGTGCAGAGACGTGGACCTTAACTAAAAGAGATATGCAAAGACTGCAGACAACTCAAAGCAGCATGGAGAGGTGCATGCTTCGTGTAACCAGGAGAGATAAGAAGAGGAACTCGTGGATCCGAAAAATGACAAGAGTGGAAGACATCATGATCAGAGTTAAATCCCTGAAATGGCAATGGGCTGGACATACTGCCAGAAGGACAGATCATCGATGAACAGCCGAAATTTTAGATTGGATTCCAAGGGACAGGAAAAGACCCAGAAGACGGCCACATGGGAGATGGGTGGATGAAATTTGAAGGTATGCAGGGGTGACATGGAGGAGACTGGCACAAGACAGACCGTTGTGGAGGAAACTTGGGGAGACCTTCGTCCAGCAGTGGATTGATAATGGTTGACAATGATGATGATGATGATGATATCGATCTAACCAAGGAGGTTATCACAGAGAAGAGAGGTACAGAGTGTGCACTCTAGAAGATCGTAAAGGAAATTCTCCACTTTGTCCGATGGCAACAGCATAATGTTAAACTCACATAGACGTTAGCGGCCCAACGGCCTGTTAATGAGAACTAAAAGTGACGTCACAACTACGCTCCTCCCACTTGTTTACAAATGTCTCTCTCGACTTTCCTTCCCTGCGAGAGCCGCCATTTTCCTTACTTCCCGAGTTGTTAGGTTCACTGTAGCGTGATTGACCGAGGAATTTTGCGGTAGGTGCAACGGAATTAGGCGTATATTCTTAATCGTAAGAACAGCACTTTGCAGTCGGGAATTATACTGACAAATAAAGTACTAACTCTGACTTAAAAAAACTAATAAATCTGTAGCGGCTTTCGTTCTCAAAATGCAGAAATTCGTCAACGCAACATACTACTGCCGGAATTTGAAAATAAACGGAAAAATATCAAAGCAATGGCAAATAAAAAGTAACAAACTGACATAATTGTATCACGAATCAAACATCTGTAAACATCTGCCCGAAGGATCAAATGGAATTACGAAAAACAAAATACAGTAAGGGCTCTACTCTGATATAAATTTTACTTATATCGATTTTTAACAGTTAAAAAATAGACAAAGATTTCCTACATATAAAAGATGAAATAATTATCCGCCGAAAATAACTTCTACGAAATAACGAACAGCGTTGTTATAATCACAGAATCCCACAGTGGTAACGGTAGTAATAACAAGCAAAGTAACCAATTTCGAATTATGAGCGTTACAGTAGGGACGTTACGTCAGAGAGCACGTGGGGTTTAGTTCCATAAAGCGCCGACGGTGCTCTGCTATCGTTCTTTTTCCCCGCCCACCAATTTCCATAACTCTGGCTTGTGCACGCTCTGCCTCTCCATTCTCTGTGGAGGTTATATTACTGGAGACACCACTGGCTCTGCCGCCATAGGTCACAGCTAATCTGTGTTGTGACGTCCCAAGCAGCCAAAAAGAAACTAAATTATACCGTTGATAAAACAGTAAGCTTGTGTATCATTGATAAAAATTATTGAATTACTCATTTTACCTGTTTATATGATTAGAAGCTTTTGTTGCATTGGTTTCAAAGCAACTTCTTTTGAGGCTGCGTCGTGCCTGCTCATGACATTATTTGGCCGCCCCGGTGGCGCAGTGGTCTAAGCGATGGCCTCTGATTATTCGTCCGAACGGGGTCCGGGTTTGAATCCCGGTGAGGCATGGATGTTGTGTTTGTCTTACGGCACTGGCTCTCTCCCTTCCCTGGAACCAGTGACCCTAAATTAGGGACGGGCGACTGCTTATAGCCCATTGAGTTGCTCACGGTGGTCGTTAAACCTCCAATAAAAAAAATGACGTCATTTGCAGCACGGACGGTGACTTATGACTGCCAATACTGCGTGGATAAGAGTGGTGTCTCCAGTGATATAGCCTCCTTAGCCGCAAATGGCTGACTGGTTAGCAGTTCAGACTACCAATGCAGGGTCTTTAGGTTCGATCCTGGGCTGATCTTGCGGAGGTGGTGTGAATTGCTAACAATCACTGAATATTCGCTGTGCATCGGACGAGCACGTTAATTGACAGCCCCCAAGTTGGACCCACTGGTTAAACGGGTATCCTTTCCTATCATCATCATCATCATTGTCAACCATTATCAATCCACTGCTGGACGAAGGTCTCCCCAAGTTTCCTCCACAACGGTCTGTCTTGTGCCAGTCTCCTCCATGTCACTCCCGCATACTTTCGAATTTCATCCACCCATCTTCCATGTGGTCTTCTTCTGGGTCTTTTCCTGTCCCTTGGAATCCAATCTAAAATTTCGGCTGTCCATCGATGGTCTGTTCTTCTGGCAGTATGTCCAGCCCATTGCCATTTCAGGGATTTAACTCTGATCATGATGTCTTCCACTCTTGTCATTTTTCGGATCCACGTGTTCCTCTTCTTATCTCTCCTGGTTACACCAAGCATGCACCTCTCCATGCTTCTTTGAGTTGTCTGCAGCCTTTGTATGTCTCTTTTAGTTAAGGTCCACGTCTCTGCCCCATACGTAAGCACTGGAAGGATGCATTGATCAAACACTTTTCTTTTAAGACATAATGGCATATTGCTCTTGAAAATTATGCTGTTTCTTCCAAAAGCTCTCCAGGCAAGTTTTGTACGCCGATTAATTTCTTCACCAATGTGACCCTCACTTGATATCTGCTGTCCAAGATAAACGTATGTGTCTGTTATCTCCAGCTTTTCTCCATCAATCGATAAATCTTCATTTCTTGTAAAAGCATTGAACATCACTTTTGTCTTCTGAAAGTTCATTTTTAATCCCACTTCTTTACTCTTGTCAGCAAGTTCCTGGATCATACTCTGCAGCTCAGATGGGGTAGTTGCAAAAATGACTACGTCATCAGCAAAACGAAGGTGGGTTAGATAATCTCCATTAATCTTTATCCCCTTGTTTTCCCAGCTCAGCAACTGAAAAACACCCTCCAATGTGGCATTAAAGAGCTTCGGAGATATGGTGTCACCTTGTCTCACTCCCTTTCCAATTTTTACGTGTGTTGTATTTTCAAACAGCCTAATCTTTGCACTTGCATTTTCATAGATGTTATTAATAATATTAATGTATGCATCTTCAATACCGCAGGTTTTCAGAGCCATTGTAACTGCTGATGGTTTCACCGAATCAAAGGCTTTTTCATAATCGATAAAAGCCATGCACAATGGAAGTTCATATTCCCTTGCTCTTTCAATTAGTTCTCTCAGCACGTGGATATGATCTATTGTGCTGTAGCCACTCCTGAATCCAGCTTGTTCTCTCGGTTGAGCCATGTCCAGTGTTACCTTCAAGCGGTGTGAAAGAACTTTAGTGAAGATTTTATAAACTACTGATAGGAGGCTGATAGGTCTGTAGTTTCCAAGATCCTCAATGTCACCTTTCTTATGTAGCAGGATCGTTGTAGCGGTGTTCCAATCCTCAGGAATCTTTCCTTCATTAAGGCATCGAGTGAAAATTTGGGCGAGTACTGTTTCGATTTCTCCACTTGCTTCTTGTATGATGTCTACAGTAATTCCATCTTCTCCTGGAGCTTTTCCTCGCTTCATGTTCTTGATTGCATGTGCAACTTCTGCTGGAAGGACTGGAGGAACTCTGGTACTGGTATCTTTCATGATGTCTGGAGTGCATATATCATCCCTTTCATATAATTTGGAGTAGAAATCTTTCACTCTTGTCAAAATTTCGCCTCTATTTCTTGTTACAGAACCATCTTCTTTTCTCAGTGCCATAATCTGTTTTCTTCCCTTACTGAGATGTCCCTTTGCTATCTTTAGGCTTTGGTTGTTTTCAATTGCTTTCCTCACTAGTTCACAGTTGAATTTTCTTACGTCTTCAGTGATACTTTTTCTTACTGTCTTGCATAGCTCTATATATTCCACTTTGGAAGTCACATCTTCTTTAGTTGTCCTCATCTCTCTTCTTTTTTGCATCAACATTTTGGTTTTTCCTGATAATTTGTTTACATGCAACTTGTTCTTAGACCCAGCTAATTTTGTTGCTGTTTCCATAAGAGCTTTGGTTACTTTTCTGTTAACTTCAGAGATGTCCACTTCTTCCGATGTTAGGCCTTCTAAAGCAGAGAACCTGTTCTTCAGTTCCAACTTGAAGGTATTATGGTGTTTTTTAAGGTTGGTTATGTCAATAGATTTTGTTTGTCTTATGAGCTTGCCACGTTCAAGTTTAGTGTTGAGGTGCATCTTACATCTCACCAATCTATGGTCACTACCTGTGTTGAACTTGTTTAGCACACTGCAGTCTTCGATGACGAATTTTTTGTTACACATAATAAAATCAATTTCACTTGTCGTCCCATTTGGATGTCTCCATGTCCATTTCCTGTGTGGCTTTTTCTTGAAGAAGGAGTTCAAGATGAAAAACCCTTCTGCCTCTGCAAACTCAACGAGAGTATTTCCACGCTGGTTTCTGTTGCCGTGACCGAATTTACCTACTGAAGTTTCATTCTGTTGCCGTTGCCCTATTTTTGCATTGAAATCTCCCATAATTATTTTCAAGTGCTGCTTACCTTTATTATTTAGATGACAAATTTCCTCATAAAATTCTTCAATTTCTTCTTCAGGATGACTTGTGGTGGGTGCATAAGTTTGAATAATCTGAGCCTGGTATCTTTTTGAGAGTTGGATAACAAGTCGTGCAGCTCTGTCAGAGGAACTTTCAACTTCTACCACTTTATCCTTCAGTTTCTTGTTTATTATAAATCCAACACCACTAGTTCTGCCAGTATCTGTCCCACGATAGTAGAAGAGATGTCCACTTTTCAGTTCGATGAGATCTTCTCCTTTTCTCCTTACCTCACTTAGCCCCACGATGTCCCACTTGATCCTTTGTAGTTCCTCTTCCAATTCAAGAAGCCTTGAATCAGAAGATAGGGAGCGTCCATTGTACGTAGCCAAGGTCAGCATCAGATGGCAGGCTAGTCCGGTCCTCCGGGGATTCTTAGCACCCTCTGCCTTCATGTCGCACTGGCCGCTGCCTTGGCCAGGTACATTCCAGCTGCCGGAGACTGAGGGCCAAGATTTAAGTTGTGGAATCATTTTGGAGTGGTTTGGCCATAACTCACCACGCTGGCCAAGCGGGTTGGTGAGTGATCCTTTCCTATACCGCCCCTGAAATTCTCTCACCCCTCTATGTGCAACATCGTACTTGTACAGTAGCGCCATCTACTGTACTCTAATCTCACTACAAACTGTTCTGTCAAAGTCGCTGGACTTGCTCTCATTCCTTCCGTTTCTGTGTCCTGCCCAAAATGCGAACTTGCTGTAGGTGGCTGGGACCTAAAATCTACTCACTGTGGACGGAAGTCCTACAAGAAAATGACTCATACCTGAACAATATAACCTTCTTATATCTAACTGAAAGAAAAACTCCTCATATCAGGCGTGGGGAATTTTGTTCTGAAAAGGGAAATTTCAGCGAAGTATGTGGGGAATTTCAATTTTGTAAGTTGGCATCGCTGCCAGACGCTGGTCATTGATTCTCAGATGGCTTGTTGCGGGAATTTCGTCAGCTGTTTTGGATCACTTTTAAAGCTGTAAAAAGATATCCGTTTTAAGGTGTAACATGCATCGGGAAGGGTGTCAGGCAGTAAGTTTTAAATTTACGGATTCTAGCAGGTTTGATGCTATTGTAAAGAAAACAGAAAACGAAACATGATTAAAACTAAAAGGCTTTTTTTTTTCTATCCCGGCACTCTTTCTCAGCCGTATTAATTTGTATTACCGAATGTTTACAATATAGTACAAGTTGGAATTATATTTTCTCGAGTGTTTCCTTGAAATTCATAATAAAATTCTTGGGAAACTTTTGTTTAATCTCTAATTTATAGAAATACAGGTTGAATGAATACAGTAGAATCAAGCAGGCACGTATCCAGGATTTCTGTTCAAGGGGAGAGGGTTCCCAGAAAAATCGCATATGTATGTATACAGGGTCGACGAAACCAGGCCGTTTATTTGTCTTTGGACCCATTACAAAAACTCCCAGTTACCTACTGCCACAGTTGTATAAAAATAAATTGTATCTGCGTACACAACCTCTGAAACAGAAAACTTGCTGCAAACCCGCGAAACATGAACCATGATAAAAATAGAATAACAGAATTTAAAGAAAAATAAATAAAACAAATAATTATCAGAACATTACAGATTTTTAATGAAGACCAGAGGCAGATTTATAGGGGGGCAAAAGGGGCAAATGACCCACCCCACCACCAGTTGAAGGGCCTTTGTACAAAAAATGTAATAATTAAAAGATCACTTTATTTTATGAAAATAAAAAATAAATTGTGACAAACAATTTGTAACAATGACCTACTTTTTAATTCTCGTTACTAATGCAGTTATCAACACGAAATTTATTATTTAGCCCAGTTTTTGTATGTAATCATTAGGCTTTGGAAAAAATCAGGGAACTGAATGTGGTCGCCCCGGTGGCGCAGTGGTCTAGCGATGGCCTCTGATCATTCGTCCGAAAGAGGTCCGGGTTCGAATCCCGGTGAGGCATGGATGTTGTGTTTGTCTTACGGCACTGGCTCTCTCCCTTCCCTAGAGCCAGTGACCCTAAATTAGGTACGGGCGACTGCTTATAGCCCAAAGAATTGCTCACGGTGGTCGTTAAACCTCCATAAAAAAAAAAAATGTGGGAGTTCCCATCGCACTTTTTTTATTTTGCTGTGCAGCTTCGCATCTCAGTTTATGTATGAGAAAGTCCAATAAAGGCCACTACAGATTTTTGTTACGCTAATAGAATAGTGATTTTCAGCTATTATACCATTTTAATACGTGAGGTGCCCTGCAAGGGTGACACTGAGCTATGTGAAAAATTGAATGACCAGGTCCGCTGCTTTTGAGAGGTGACCTCGAAATGGTTTCGGCTACTGCTGCTAGGACTAGGACCGTGTATGTGTGTATTAGTAGCGAATCAAATATTGTGTTTGTTTTCTGTATAAATGTAAATAAAAGTTATTGTTTGTGAAGAGAGGAGCACCTGTGTTTATCTCCAAGGACATCACACTAATACTTTTAATTGTTGGCAACATGGCAGCTGTGTAGTAGATTGTAAATTAGTTTCTTCTGTTTACATTCTTTCTAAGTAGTTGTTTGGTCCCACCATGTTGTTTTGAAAACCTTGCCTGATATTATTTTGATGCATTGGAGCTTGGAGGTGAGTTCCTCGTTTCACTGAGGGATAAGATAAAAGTGGTCGTTTCACTGAGGGATAAGAGAAAAGTGGTCGTGAGGTGTACAATTTTGTTTGTTTTAAAATGCATATCCTGTGCTAGATAAAGCAAATAATTTTATTTTGTTTGAAGTGAAAACATTGGCACTACATGGGTACATATTTCCCTTCTGCTTCAGGTACGCTCATGCTGTAACAGCAAAGACAAATTAAATGTACATTCATACGGTAATGTTTGTTTTCTGTGTTCACCAGTGTTACATCTAGCATTTTCATTTCATCTTCATGTGCACCAATAATTAAAAGAAAGATGACACCGAATTTTTGGGTGTAATAAGCATGTCTTTTGAATCCATTCTGACGCAAATTAAATTTATCAAAGTCAATGGAGCCGGTAGGAAAACAATAGTATCTGACGGAAGAAAGAAGTTTTTCAATCGGGTTTTTATTCCCTCAGATATTGCTGTAAATGGAATCATTAGCTTACACCCTCTGATTGCAGACTTGTGTGTTAAGAAAAACATGAATTTATATGAGAAACATTTCGCAACAGGAACGCTCTCCAACACAGAAATAATTTTTCAAATCGGACTCTTGGAAACGGAGATATTGACAAAAATAAGATGTGACTTTACGTCCCCTGGTGGGAAAACCATGCATTATTTTAGGAAGAAAGTATTCTCAAAAGGTTTTTCCATATGAGCGGTATCGGTCCAAGAAAAAAAAATTTAGTCGAGTTTTCAGGATCCCAGATTTTGCTACAAATACATCAGAAGCAGAAATTAACACTTATGCCTCCTGGTGACCAAACCATTCTTTACCAAACATTAGAAATTATGTGAAAAATATTTTCCATCAGGTCTTGTATGCAATACAGGAAGAATTTTTCAAATCGGAGTTTTAGAAGCAGAAATAACGCGGAAAACGCAATTTGCCTTTGCGCTCCCTGGCGGAAAGTCTATGATTTACTTGAACATTTTGAATTTTTAGGAAAAACATTTCGCATCGGAAACACTGTCCAACAAAGAAAGAATTTTCCAAATCATAATCCTAGAAGTAGAGATATTGACAAAAATAAGATATACATCTACCCCCCTGACGTAGAAGCTATGCATTATTTCAAGAAGAAAACATTCCTAAAAGGTTTGTCGACATAAGTAATATCGATCAACAAATGACGTTTTTTACAGTCGAGATTTTAGAAGCTCATATTTTGCTGCAAATACATCAGAAGCAGAAATTAAGACTTAAGTCACCTGGTGGCCAAGCCATTTTTTACAAAAATTTGAAATTCTGGGCAAACGATTTCCCATCAGGAGCTGTATCTGGTGCAGAAAGAATTTTTCAAATCGGAGATTTAGAAGCAGAGATATAGGGGGAGACACAATTTACCTTTATGCTCCCTAGTGGAAAGTCTATGAATTACTTGAAAATTTTGAAATTATATGAAAAACATCACACTGAAAACACTACCCAACAAAAAAGAAATTTTTCAAATCGGACTTCTAGATGTAGAGATAATAACAAAAATAAGATATACATCTGTGCCTCCTGGCATAGAAACCATGCATTATTTAAAAAAGAAAATGTTTCTAAATGGTTTGTCGACATGAGTGCTATCAGTCTACAAACGACGGTTTTTTCAATCGAGATTTTAGAAGCTCATGTTTTGCTGCAAATACATCAGAAGTGGAAATTAAAATTTACGCCCCCTGGTGGCCAAACTATTTTTTCACAAAAATTAGAAATTATGTGCAAACGATTTCACATCAGAAGTTGTATCCGGTGCAGAAAGAATTTTTCAAATCGGAGATTTTGAAGCAGAGATATAGCGGAAGACACAATTTACCTTTACGCTCCCTAGTGGAAAGTCTATGAATTACTTGAAAATTTTGAAATTATGTGAAAAACATGTCACACTGAAAACACTACCCAACAAAAAAGAAATGTTTCAAATCGGACTTCTAGAAGTAGAGGTATTGATAAAAATAAGATATATGTCTACGCCCCCTGGTAGAAAAACTATGGAATATTTTAAAAAGAAAATATTCCGAAAAGGTTTATCGATCTGAGTGGCATCAGTCTATGAAAGAATTTTTTCTATCAATATTTTAGAAGCTCAGATTTTATGGTAAATATATCAGAAGCAAAAATTAACACTTACACCCCCTGGTGTCCAAAGTATTCTTTACCAAAAATTTGAAATTATATGCAAAAGATTTTCCATTAGGAAGTATATCTTCTGAAGAAAACATTTTTCAAATCGGAGTTTTAGAAGAAGAGTTATTGGGGAAAATGTAATTTACTTTTATGCCCCCTAGTAGAAAATATGCATAATTTGAAAAAGTAACTATATCTAAAATACTCTTCGACATAAATGGAATCGAAAGATAAAATATTTTTTACAATCGGATGTTTAGAAGCAAATATGTGAATTAAAACATATTTTTGAATTCGACATCTGTATTTACGCTCTCTAGCGGAGAAATTGTACATCGTAAAAGAAAACGAAATGAAGGATCATCATTCACATATTTCAAGCTTCCCAGTGCAAAAAGAATTTTTCAAATCGGACTAATAGTTGCAGAGATATCGTGGGTACAGACAGACGGACTGACTGATGGACAGACGGACAAACCGATAACATAAGCACGCTTTTTTTTTTACAAAAGACGTGCTAAAAAGGCATATCAGTGCATATGTGTACCAACACTCGTGGGCGCCTGTAGTATTTTTCCGGGAGGAGAGGGGGGCAAAAAAATTGTATGTAAAAAGCCCATAGTATGTTATGGGGGTGCAAAACATTTTTGTATGGAAAAGGCCCATAGTATTTGCATGGGGGATGGGGGAGGATTTTTCATATATAAAATAATCAGGTTTCATCTTAAATTGAGGATTAAAAAGGAAAGTCAGTATTCAGATACTTTGAAATTTTTATGCTGATGTTGAATGAGAAAGTTTAAACTATTCAGTGATCTTGTTTTATAGCAACTTGGACATTTCCCCCCCCTTAGTTTTCTTGTAAACAAACGAAGTTCAAGGAGAAAGTTGTGGATCTAATTGATTTTCTGGAATCGCTTCGGGATGTGTATGAAGAGTTGGAACTAGATGCCAAGAACCTTCGTGGCTCCACAGACTACAAGGCAACTACAGTCAGGTGAAGAAAGAGAAACCGACGTTATGATGCTAATCCAACCTCTGTATCAGAGGAAGTTGTCTTTTCTTCAAGAGATAAATTCAGATGAACTTTCAATATCATTTTAAATCAGTTGTCTGTTGCCTTAAAAGACTGCAGGGTAGCATACCAATGAGTGTATAACAGGTTCAAAGCCATAGTCAACTAATGTAATCTACCTAATGCAGAGATAAGAACTGAAGCTGAGAAACTTATAACTGCTTACCCCCATGATTTCAGTAATGTCTTCATAGAGGAAATTGTCCAGTTTGCAGCCTTTGCCAAGCTCAGGTAATGTTTCACTCCATCTCAACAGGCAGTTTTACTCCATGATGAAGGGAGCCTTTGTTATACCTTCCCAAGTGTTGATGTAGCTCTTAGAATATATTTTAGCATGATGGCCACTAGTTGTTCAGGAGAGAGATCATTCAGCAAACTGGCACTGATTAAGAATTATTTAAGAACCACGATGACTCATGAAAGAGTAAGTGCTCTGTGCTTACTGAATGTAGAGACTAGTGTTCTTAAGATGATAGTGTTTGAGGAATTCATTAAAAAAAATTCAGATTTCAAGTGTAGAAAGAAAGACTTTCTGTAAGTATTGGACAGACTGTTTTCCTGTATAATGTACCTTCCTATGTATGTATAACTTGTCATTTCCAATTACAAGCAGTACACTGGCTGTGATGTGCAAATTTGGTGAATTCTCCTTTCTGCTGTTTATTTTAATTTCCGAATTCCAGGGGCCCCTCAAAACTGAAGTGCCCCCCCCCCCCACCAAGATCTAAATCCACCCCTGATGAGGACAAAATAAGTACTCTACAATTGAATGTGCAACAGTGTGTGTGAAGTGAACCTTTATGGCAAAATATTAAAATATTGGACTATGAATCTCATAAAGACACTAGACTAATTAAAGAAAGATTTTATATTTAGAAAAACAATTCCATCAGTGAACCTTCAAAAATTATAAATAATATTTTCAACAATTTAATTAAAAAATAAGTCTTACAAAATACATAAGGAAAATATTTTAATTTAATAACTGGCAACTGCAAGAGGAACCTGGCAATAAAAATTTAAGTTCTGTGTAAATGAAACTTGATACAGTTTCTATACAGTGAGAACAGGGCTCAATGAGATGTAGAGGCCAGAATCATCTGTAAAAACAAAAGAATTCAAAAGATGTGAAAAATAATTAAAAGTTCTTCAAGTTAAAATGGGATTAAGTATATTATTGAGTAAAGCCTTGAAAACGTGTTTTGATTGCTGTAAATAACATTATTTTTTTTTTCAACTAGAAGCAAAAATTATCTGCAAAATCTGCTAATAATTTGGAAGTTATCCGTACAGTGTACACGTGTATGTCTATATTCTACTATTCAGCCTACTGCGAAGCACTTCATAAATTCCCTCATGAAAAAGTTTTGTTACGTCCTGGATGGGTGAGAACTATTGAAATATGCATTATAAAACAAATTCAGTTGTGAGCAAATTTAACAACAGTTTAATGGTGAAAGAATCATAAAAATCCACTCATGATTCAATGTAGCATCAAATCATGCTGAAAACAGGATGTTGTAACATATAATTATTTTCCTTTGAAAACTTTGGTTTTGGCAAAATTGTGAGTCCCTTGCCCCATTTTCCAACTAAATCACCATGAAGATCGTTCTAAAAGTTAAAAGGCGTGTGTGCGCATGCTACATTGCAATTTTCCTAAGCAATTTTTATATTTCTTTGATCACTTACTGCGTATTGGTAACTCTTCCTAGAGTAGATGCCATTTCTAAGTCTACTCGTTATTTTGACCTATCAACCAGTGCTGGTAAATCATTGCTTCTTTCATGATAAATCTAGGTGGAAAAGGGGCTAGAAATGATATGCCATCACGATGGGTACTTCATGATCACTAAAGGCCAGCACGATGGTCTAAGCGCTGGCTCTTGACCATTCGTGCATGAAGGGGTCCGGGTTCGAATTCCGGTGAGGTATGGATGTTGTGTTTGTCTTACGGCACTGGTTCTCTCCCTTCCCTGGAACCAGTGACCCTAAATTAGTGACGTGTGACTGCTTATAGCCCATTGAGTTGCTCACGATGGTAGTTAAACCTTCAATAAAAAAATCACAAAAGGAAAGTAGGACCTACGAATGACCCTGGGCTCCAAGTCCATTGACCTACGTCTAACTGCTGGAAACTTTAGCTTAATTTATAACGGCATGCTTAGTCCAGTGGCACTTTTCTCACATAAGTACAAAGAATTTTACTATGTCATTTAAGTGCAAACAGCCAACATAGACAGAATGAAACTTTTCTTCAAAAGGACTTTTTAGACAGAAATAAGGTACAAATAAAATTAGTGATTATTACCAAAATATTATTCATTTGTTCCAAAAAATCCAAATAAAAAGTATGGGAGAAGGTGGGCCATTTCTGAAGTGGTCCACCAGGAAATGTCCCAGTATGTATGTGTACACACACACACACACACACACATGTATGTATGTATTTGTGCAATAGGTTTTTTTTTTTTTTTTTAATTCTATAAATGTATAGAAGAAGAAAAACAGCTATTATAATGCCTTTTAAGAGGTATAAAATTTTATAAAATGACTTCTTGCTTTTAATGGTAACCAGTTATTGCATATAAATATTTTGTACACTATGAAAAACTTGATTTATACATTCTACATTTTGAGGTTACTCACCTTTATCCCAAATATCATTTAGGAGGTTTTCATCTCCTGAATGATATTTGAGGTTTTCATCTATCATAAAAAAATTTGATAGATTATAAGATTAATTTCAAAAATCAACCACAGCCAGCTATCGAACAGATATTTGCAAGTATGAAAAGAAAAAAGAAGACTGTTGGGTCGCCACTCCGCCTGAGCGGTGAAGAATGGGGATGAGACGATGCTGCACGAGAACTAGAACATCCGCTGTGTTAGAGGGCGGGGACGGGAGGATCATCTGTTATGTCCACTCCTTGATAATGGCCTGGGCAGAGGCTGACAGTGCTAGGATAGTACGGTTGTTGCTGTGTGGGGAGAGGTCCGAGATTAGTGAGGATAATGATATTTGTTGTCAGATTTGGTTTGTTTCAATTAATTACCGATGTGCAGTTGTAAATAATTATGGGTTACAGTTTTAAAGTTGAAGTTTTAGGAAATGTGTAAGATAGGTTTTCTTTATTTCAGTTTTTAATTAGATATTGGTGTTTTAGGGAGTTGAATTGGTGTAATTGTAGTTGATTATTTTGAATCGGCAAGGAAATTAGGAAGGATAAAAAAAAAAAACCCAAAAAAAACGAAGTTTGTATGTGTTGAAAAAGACGTGTGTTTGGGCCTTGAACCACGATGTGACCATTGAAAATTATGTGTTGGAAATGTGTGCAGGAGATGAAAACCTCCTAAATGATATTTGGGATAAAAACGAGTAACGTCAAAATATAGATTATATCTAAATAGCACATTAATAATTAAGCAGCTAAATGACATTTTGACATTTGCAATGCTGTATAAATATTTGATTTATACATAATAAAACTAATAAATTAAAAAAGTGTATATATTCTGCCTTTAGGGAACTTGCTACTCAAGTCCTCTATAGATTCTGCTTTTCAGCTCCAACACTTTTATGTCTTGTTTCAAAGAAGCAAGACAGCACAGTGCTACAAATATGGCCAAGTCTCCATTAAACATGAACATATGCTATTATGTCACATTTATTTCTAATTCGAGTGCCAACTTCGTTAGCTCAGGATATCCACTCCCAGAACTTAGGGACTGGTACAGCCAACACAAGTTCACCCCTCATTCTCCTTCAAGTGACATGTTTCACACACATTTCTGGTTTTTCTACTTTGAAGCTGTGCACTCCTAGTTAAACCGCCTTGCTGTAGAAGATTTTGCTTGGCCCCCTGTGCCGGGTGTGGATCTCCATCTCTAAGGATGAAATAGGACTTCAAATATTTTGTGCTCATTTTTGAGTCTTGTAAAAAAAAAAGAAAAAAAGGAATTCCATGTTGTAACTATAAAGTTCTTATACTGCCATCTAAAATGGAAACCAAATATCAACTCATCATGAAAAAGCATTCCCATGCAAAATATTTGCATAAAGCAAGTCCCTCCAGCTTGTAAACAGTTGCCATATTTTTTTCCCTCCTTTAGTATGTTTCCATACTATGAACATGTAAACCACTCTCTAACTGGCATTGGAAAAAGTTTTAAAATTAGGTAGCCTACTGCTGTAAATATGTATCAGGATTTTTGTTCTCGCAAAAATCTTTTCGTTGTGTTTTCCATTGAAGCATAACAGTATACATAGATATCCGGTATTGATGGAACCATGCTGCAGATAAAAAAAGCTCACCTTCAAGAGCATGTAAATAGTAAGAACAGTTTTTTTTTTTTTTTTTTGGAGGTTTAACGACCACCGTGAGCAACTTAATGTAAGCAGTCGCCCGTCCCTAATTTAGGGTCACTGGTTCCAGGGAAGGGAGGGACCCAGTGCTGTAAGACAAACGCAACATCCATAGACATGGATGTTGCGTTTGTCTTACAGCCTCACCGGGATTCGAACCCGGACCCTTTCGGACGAATGATCAGAAGCCATCGCTTAGACCACTGCACCACCGGGGCGGCACAGTTCATTTTACTATGGTGAAAAACTTTGTGCAATGGAAAACTTTGCGCTGTAGTAATTTACTCCATCTTGTTGCATTGTGTTGAATTCCATTTCCCTTTGAGGCAATTCAGTCAAACCTCCTTGAGCGACTGAATCCTTTAATGCTAAATTGTTTAACAGCCAGTTTCCACCAGAGTTATATTGATTCAATTACTGCTGATGGATACATTTATGATTTCTTAATTATTACCACAGATGCACTGATGTCAACTTTGACTAATCAAAGAGCCTGAAAATGGTCAGAGGGGCACTTGGTGATTCTTTGTTTTATAAACATCAGAGTAATTTTGGATGATCTGGCAGTACAATTGATTCTGTTTTTAGTGGTAAGAATGCATTAACAACAGGAATAATAAATCTGAAGGTATAGATTTTTTTTTATATGGTGCATCCAATGGCTCAGTTAATTGACAACAATCAGTGATGCTTTGATGATGGCCAGGTCCCTAGCCAAAAAACAAACTAGAGGTGGGCTTAGCAGTGATTTTCCTGTCACAATGATAATGGTGACAGTTGCATGGAAATAACGGTGACTTTAAACAGTGACAAAAATACTGCTTAAGACGGATGACGGAGCTGTAACAGGATGGAGATTCGCCATCTTACCAGTATCAGTAACAAAATCACTGTTTGTGACAGAAAGGTGAGTCGAACTTTTGTAAGAAAGCTTTTGCTTATAAATTTCACACGAAGCAAAATTTTTATCAACAACGGTTAATATATATCAAACGCACTCGACTAGTTATCGAGAGTTCTGGGGTTCGATCCCAACGGTGCCGGAATACAATTTTTCAGTCGTTATGCGTTGTTTAAAAAATAACGTGGAAAGAGCGATGACACTGTCCATTTTTATCAACAACATTAAAATAATTCCACATTTCACTGGTTTTCATATGCTTTCATCAGACATTCTAGAAATGAAGAAATTTCGTGCTGTAGTTGAAGTAAACTGACAACTGCTGTCTTAGCACGATCTTCAAGTATAAAATATCTCTACCTCTAAAACTATATATATATATCCCCGATATCTCTACCTCTAAAACTCCAAATTGAAAAATTATTCCTATATCGCGTACAGCTCCTGATGGGAAATTATGTTTTTCATATAATTTCTAATATTCGGTAAAGAATGGCTTCGCCACCAGGGGACATAAGTGTTAATTTCTGCTTCTGATTTATTTGCAGCAAAATCTGAGCTCCTGAAAACTTAACTGAAAAAATTATTTCCTGGACCGATACTGCTCACATCGAGAAACCTTTTGAGAATACTTCCTTCTTAGAATAATGTATTTTTTCCCTGCCAGGGGGGTTAGATGCATGTCTTATATTTTTCGGTATCTCTACTTCTAAGGGTCTGATTTGAAAAATTATTTGTTTGTTGGAGAGCAGTTCCGCTGAGAAATGTTTTGTATATAATTTCAAATTTTTCTTAACGCACAAGTCTGCAACCAGAGGGCGTAAGTTCCCCAATTCCGTTTATAGCAATATCTGCAGGATTAAAAACCCAATTGAAAAACTTCTTTCTTCCTTCAGATACTACTGTTTTCCATACCGGTTTTATTGACTTTGAGAATAGGTTTGATAAATTTAATTTACATCAGAGCGGATTCAAAAGACATGCTCATTACACCCGAAAATACCATGTCATCTTTCTTGGTTTTTCTTTTCTTTCATTGTGTGTATTTGATTTTTCTGCGTTGCACTGAATTGTTATTCGTCATGATATTCTAATTCTCATGTTGTATTTCAAGGATAAAAACAGATACCATACTTATATAAAATTACATATAGTTGCACTGGTAGTAATTTTAGTTTACTTTTTGGGTATAAAATAATTTATTCAGAGTTATTCCCAGATTCCAGTATGTCATTGGAATTTCAAAGAAAGAAGCAAAATACTTAAATCACCTATAGCTATGCCTATGGCAATAGTAGCTTCAGTTAGCTAGGTATGAAAAAAAACATTTAACAAAGCTTGGTTTTCTCTCATTCCTGTATGTCATAATTGACTCCTGGAAAATACTATTTGGACTCCTTAAAAACTCCTGGAAAACTCCTTAAATGGACTTTCAAAAATGAATTTGAACCCTGCGAATCAGAATTGCTGGCATTACCTCTACTGGACTACACAACCACGTATGGCATAAATAGCCACCAGCAGTGTTTCTTTCAGGACTTTTTGGCCGGGGAGGCAAATGGAACCTTAGAGGGGGCAAGTTTTCCATTTGCTTTATATATATATAGAAGTAATTACTATATATCTAGCGTGGGGGCGCATTTAGAGCAGGCCTTGCCCCCCCCCCACACACACACCGCAGAAAATGTTTTTTTTTTTAAAATGCAACTTACATTAGAAAAAATGCCTTCATTTTATAAAAATGTATCAACTTACATTAGAAAAAATTACTTCAATTTTTCATTAACTTTAATTTTGTTCCAGATGGTAGATTTCAAAAACTTCCTTTTAAACATTTCAGGAATAACAAACTTTTTTCAGCTAAAGGAAGGAGGGGGGGTCCGCAGGCTTGAAATTTTTATCTATTGAAATGCATTCAACGCACTCTTGATCCTAAATCACGATTCCCAGACAATTGGGTATGATTAGTCTACTTATTATATTTTGAAGAATATCATATGTTGTAATACACATTTTAATAAAATAAACTATAACTAGTAATATTTGAACAAATATTAAAAAAAATATAACTGGAAAAATATTTGTAGCATAAAAAGAAACGAAACTTCCTTTTTCATCATAGCCTGAATTTATTAAAATTTGGTTTAACCTAAAATGTCTTGGGAGGGGGGTCGTTTCCGGGAGGGCTTCGCCCCCTGGATGTATGCCTGAAAGAAACACTGGCCACTAGTGGATCAGAGCATACCCAGTTTTGTGTCTTGCTGCTGCTGAACACTTGTGGTTCACAGTGCGAAAATGATACTAAGCAAATGATCCTGGTGCTAGGTCTCCTCTTCGTAAAAATATATTTATCCCAGCCCATTTAGCTGCTCATTGTGTAGCATTAGTGCCCTGTTGAGAGTTAACATATTTACACAATGTGTAAATATGGCAACATCAGATCTAGCAATGTTTTCCAAAATCTGTTGTAGCCATGAAGTAATTAAATTGTTAATTGCCATTATATGTATGTAATAATATGTGCAATACTATTAGCAGGGTTACATGACTTGAATCATTTTGGGTTTTTTTGGAAGTACTTCCAAAGTGTCATGTGTTTTCTTCCATGGCAGTTGTCAGTGGGTTTATTTATGTTTGGCATCATGCCTCTCTGTGTGTTGCTATACAAAATAAATAGTTTCACAATGCAATGCAAAACAGTGTTGAATATTGTAAAAGAATAAATCATTTACTGTAATTTTCTTCATACTACTTTGTGTCAAAAAAAAAAATTGTCTCTGTGATGCATGCACTCAGTTACCTGATGGGAGGAGTGGCAGTTTGCTACGATGTGTTGAGAGTAGAATAATCGTGCATATCAGTTATCCAGAGCTGTGCCCCCCCCTCCCCTCCACAGGAGGGAAGAATTCATTGTCGATATAACTGACAGAAGGCCAGAAAACTGTGGTGTAGAGAGACAATATCTCGTATTCAAATGCAAAAGAGGAAAGGACTTATTTAAAAAATAAATTTCAATCAATACAAATGAACAAACATTAGAAATATCTGAAATTGCAATTTTATTGCGGTCTTTTGCATTTCATTGTAGAACTATTTATATCAGAGGGTCAGCACATGGAGAGCTGTGATATGAAATGTAAACAAACCCACAGGCAACTGCTGCGAAAGAAAACTAGTAACACTTCGAAAGTCGAACCTTTTGTTTATCATGCCCCACAATTAGCTCATATCAAAAGATTACTTTATGGTTAGTTTTCTCTTTTTCCAGTTATGTTGACAAACTATACAACAGAATGCTGTAAAACTTTCTTATTGATTATAATTTCTGCATTTCATAACTTTTCAAAACAATTATCCTTTAGATTTCAGCTATGTTGTTAAGGAAAAAGATCCATTTATGTTGCAAGAGAAAAAAGTGGAAACTACATCTCTTCCACAATTCGAAGTTAAGATGCCCACTACCTCTGATCCAAACCTTGATTCCACCCAAAGGGAGTGTAGTCACGAAGAATATGATTTTATGAAGGAAAACCTGTTACTTTATAATAATGCCAAACTGATGGACAATAAAAAATCAGGTTTGTGATTCTTATATTTTGTATAAGTTCTTTGTTGACATCTGTGATGAATACAGTTGAAAGAGATTTTTTTTTTCTGTGTAACTAATATTGCATCCTTCACCTGTGCTCACAAGCTGTTTTTCATTTCGTATTGCTTATTTGTGAAAATTTTCACTTCATAATTGTACAATTAGGAGAACATATAGATGTTTATCATTCACAAGCAACATTTTTTAATGTAAAATTTGCTTGAGATTTATTTTTCTTTTTGTTTTTAGAAAGTTGAGCTGCTTAAGAGTTGGTCACAGCTGATTTGAATAGTTAACAGGTATGATGTTTAGGCATTTGTACCGAAACACAAAACTGTAAGAGGGTATATATATCAAGTGATCCAAGGTATTTTACCTCACATTTTTTTATTTCTTTCAAATTTGGCTCATCTGTTGTACCCTTAAAGGTTATTAAAAATCCAAATTTTTAGATTTTTATCTCCCTTAATTTTGTAGTGTTAGGACTTTAAAAAAAAACCAAAAAAAAAAACACATTTTTTTTTTTTTTTCGGTTGATGCTTGGGCACAACATTGACCATAACTCATCACCAAACAAACAGAGCTAGAAGAGTTTGGTAAAAAACATCATTTTTCATGGGCTTTCATATGATATACATAAAAAATAATTCTATGAAAGTTTTTAATTTCAAGGCCATTTAAAAAAAAATAAAATGTCTTAAAATGTGATTAAAAATTCTCAAAAATGCTTGCATATTTTGTCTTTGTTTATGCCAAATTTTAAGTTGGGTTTTCAATGGGGTCATTTTTTTATTTTTTCAAACATTTTGTCTTGTTGGAAAATGAATGTTTTCAAAATCAAGCGATAATTAAAGTTAAGACCATGTCCTATCTAGTTTCTATTAGGCCCACAATGGATAAATTTTGTGTTTACATGAAATGTATACCTATTTCGGTTAAAGAAAAGATTAATAGTACTGTATTGTGAACATAATGTAGAATAAAAACAGGCACCACAGCTATATATTTTGAATATTATCATTTCCATATTATTTACCTTTATCACAGGATACAAAGAAGTCAGTAGTTAAACAATAGTTCCATTTCTTATAATACTTGTTTATAACCACTAATAGAACAATGTTTTACTATTGCTTAGCAGTTAAATTTAAATGTACTTATTTCAAACTGTCCAAATCATTTCAGACCTGATCTTTTGTTCATAGTTGTTGCTGCTTCACTCATTTCTTTCTGTGATAGAAAATATGTGTGGCTTGTTGGAGTTCTAGAATCCACACAAGTTAGAATTTGGTCTCTTGAGACTGACAAAGTGTCTTTTTGTTGTGGATAAACAAATGATGGCGCTGGTCCCGATGGATAAAAGAAATTGTAACTTTTTTCATTTTTAACATCCATTGAAATCACTTATGCCAACCACCACTTCTGGTCATATTCACATGTGATGTACCCTTTCAGGTCAATCAGACTTAGGATGTTTGTAATTCTTTCAAAGACATTGTGCTTCTGAAAGTCATTACTGTACAAGAACACTTTTGTTCTAATTTCACATTGGCTGAATGGAATAAAGCTCTTAAAAATCGAGGTTTTAATAACTCTTCTTCTTCTGAATGGTTCTGACAGTTGTATAAAAAAACTGAATTGAAGAAATATTCGAAGCACTCCAGTTGAAGAGCTGAACTGGTGTGAACTTTTCGTACAAGATTTTATTTCAGTACATAAATGAATAATGTTTAATTGTAGTTAAGTCTTATTATTGCATATTCTAAAACTGAATTACATTAGGGCTATTGAAAATGTACTTTGTGTCATGGTGGCTTAAATCACACCTGGAGCCATTCTGTAAGGCCTGAATCTGAAAAATATTTATTTTTCAACATGTCAAAATATATTCAAAAATTAGAAAAAATATGATCCCATTGAGATCCCAGCTTGAAGTTTAGCATAAATAATGGCAGTATATGAAATAATTTTTGAGAATTTTTTGGAAATTTTCAATCTTACATTTTAAGAGAAATTGAAATTTTAAAACATTTTAAATAACTTTGAAGTTAAAATTTTTATAAAATTAGTCATGATGTATATCATATGAAAAACCATTAAAAATGCTTCAAAATGTTTACCAAACCTTCCTAGTTCTTTTTGGTGATGAGTTATGGTCAATTTTGTGTTCAAGTGTCAACAAAAATGTGATTTACAAAAAAAATTAAAGGCCTAAAACTGAAAAACTAAAGGAGATAAAAATCTAAAAATTTGGATTTTTAATTATCTTAAGGGGTACAATAGATGAGCCGAATTTGAAAGAAATCGTAAAATGTGAGGTAATTTTTTTTCATAAATTGGATCACTTTATTATGGAATGACCCAAGAGCTAAGACTAGCACTGACAGATCTTGGGAATAATGCCCATGATAGCACCTGTAGAAAATAAAGAGAAACAGAAAGCTATCATTGTGTGCTGTGAGAAAGAATTGGAGAATATCAGTAATTTCCTGCTGTTAATATGATATCGTTTTGTACGCAGCATTAAGAAGTTATTGGGCTGGTTTGTGTGTGCTGTTTCAAACATGAGATTACTCAGGTGATAGGTGAACTTGTGACTCATACAGTTAAGTTGTAAAAACTTTAATACAATGAATGAACACCACACTTTATCTTTTCGTTTAATGTAGTTTAGGTAAACGCAAGGTAACTTTCTTGGTTCCATGTTGTTGATCAGATACATATATATTAGTGTTATATCCTCATTTAACAAGCCATTATAAATGTTTCACCTTGTGCTCCATTAAAAAGGATGAAATGAGTGTTCTGCATGGTTCTTTAGTAGAGGAAAATAGTTGGTTTTCTGTGACATGGCAAGATGATTGATTTCGATGTTGTGCCCGACGGCCAAGTGGTCTGAGGCAGTGGCTTCTGATCATTCATCTGAGTGGGTCTGGGTTCAATTGCTGGATGAGGCATGTGTGGTATGTTTGTTCAATGCTCAGTGGCAGTAGCTCTGTTCCATCCCTGGAATCAGTGGTGGCTAGGCTTTAGATTATACCACACTTTTGTTGCATCACCTACCAGCATCTTGTGCCTTGCAAGCGATTTCAAGATTGCCCTTTTATGATATCTGTGGCTCGTGATAGTTTTCTGACCATCTGTCAGTTACATCCTCAGCTGTATCTACCCCCTCTTTGATGGTGGGCTCACAGCTAAGGATAATAACTGGCACCTAAGGATATTAATGTGATAATTCTTCTTGCAGGAAATTGTTCTGCAATTTATGAAATTGACAATGTACGATACTGAAAAGCAGAAGCACTTCTGTGTTTATGTTGTAATTGACATCTAAATGCCACTTGTTCCATCAGTCAATAATAGCATATGTGCGCTGGAGGAGGAACCTGCGATATGACATCATCATGCAGTCAGTGGCCTTTGTTACAGATGGTTATCTTTGCTGCATGGTTGATGTGGTGCCATCTATCAGCATTCTGTAACATACAAACAATTCAGGTGGTCGGGTTATAATCTAAAGTTTTACTGCAGTGGCTCTAAATTAGGGGCAGGTGACCAGCTGATCACTTATGGCCCGTAGAGTTTTTGAAGGTTGTTGTCAAGCCCAGAAAGTGTGGGAGGGGATCCACGTTGCATTAAAATCAATGTTCTTATAGTCTCCAGAGTTGTATAAAAATAAAATATATCTGCATACACACCCATTGAAACGGAAAACTTGCTTCAAACCTGTGAAGCATGAATCATGGTAACAATAGAATAATTAAGAACAAAATTAATAAAACAAATTATTAGAACATTACAGATTCCAATGAAAACAAAATAAGTACATTACAATGGAATGTGCAGCAATGTGTGAAATGGACCTTTATGGCAAAATATTAAAATATTGGACTATGAACCTCATAAAAACAAGAGACTAATGAAGGAAAGTTTTTGTATCCAGAAAAACAGAAAATGCTATTTCTAATTTTTGAACCTTCAAAAATTATAAATAGCATTTTCAACAACTTAATTCAAACTGCATAAACTTTTGATATCACATTGAGAACAGGCCTTAATAAAATCTGTAGGGGTGAAACACCTGTAAACACAAAAGCACTTCCAGCATAGTTGAAGACTATGTATATGACATATACCTATCTTTTTCTGGATTTTTTGGTTTTCATCTTTCAGTTTCCTATAGCATTCTAATAAGTGGCATTATTCTTGCTTTTATTCCTTACTGATTGTTAACTTTTCCTTTGCAAATTCCATAACTTAGATTTCTACGTGCCTTCATTGTACATTTCATTCATGCATATTTTGTCATTGTTTTCTTCACAATATAAGCTGTGACTCGGCTTTACTTTCAATTCTGATTTGTATTCCATTGTCATCTGTTTCAATGTCTATGTTTTTGGATTTGATATCTATATTACATTGTTGTCATCTTTCCAATGCCTCACTTGGCTTAGATTGTAACAGGAGTTGAGGACAAAGGTGTGGGGGGGAGGCAGGGAGCAATGGGATGGTGGTACAGAGCAGCTGGTTTGCAACCATCCCCGAGCACTGGGTTGCCGTAGCAACCATTGCTGATGGGACGGAGTCGCATCACATTTTGCTTCTGTTGCAGGTTGATGGGGGCACCGCATTCTGTGGGAGGAGTTTCCATAGGCTTCAATGTCTGTTTCTACTCTATTATATATTCTTACTTTATGGGCTAACCTTGATGGTTACAGTTATTTTTCACCAATTCCTGCCAGATGTTCGGCAGGGATAATCCTCTGCAGTCATTGATGATGGAATTCTGATTTTTCTCAATTAATGTTCCTTCTTTTAGCTTTCTTTTGAAAATTGCTTTGAAAACTGATGACTTTAAGGGAATTCCAGTCCATGCTGTGACCAGTTTGGGTATGTTACAGGCATGTCAGAGAAACTGGTCACAACATGGACTGGAATTTCTTTAAAGTCATCAGTTTTCAAAGCAATTTTCAAAAAAGAAAGCTAAAAGAAGGAACATTAATTGAGAAAAATCAGAATTCCATCATCAATGACTGCAGAGGATTATCCCTGCCTAACATCTGGCAGGATGTGGTGCAAAAATGACCAAAACCATCAAGGTTAACTGTAACCGTGATAGTGATGGAAAAAGTTACAACAAAAGGCAGCCTAAAGAAAAGTTTTATCTGAAAATTTGCAATTAAAAAACAAATTTTGCTAGTTAAAATTCCCATAATAGAAATTTGTGTAAGTAAATTCTTTCGGTAGTTTAAGTACCTAAAATTCAATTCAATGATCTAATGTGAAAAATGTCCATTAGAAACAGTTGTTTTGAAGGATTGCAGTAATCAGCAATTCAAATGTTTAAACAGTGTTGGGAATATCAAATCCTGCTTTACAAGAAGCATTCATTTTGCTATTGAGAAGTTCTCAAGCAAAAACTGAAAGGAGATAATAACTAGTCTTGCAAAAAATATTAATTTATTTCTCTTCCTAAGTGATATAAGAAACAAAAAAATATGAGATTGTTTTGTATGAAAGCATTTCAATGCTAATTGCATTTATGATCTAAATATAGATTTTATACCTATATTGTTTATTTTATACTTTTATTTTATAATGTTTTCAGTAATTGAATTAAAGCCTAAGCAGAAACAATTTTATTTTGAAATCATAATATAGTGTACATAAGTTTCTTTAGAAATGTCCCCTGCTTCTTTCAAATTATGTTTTCTGTGACAGTTTTTGGTGTTTCAGTTTTTATTTGTGATTCAGAGTTTATTATTTGAGGCAATCATTTTCAAATGTCTACATTAAGTGTGTTTAACCCTGTAAGTGTTGTTTGTTGTAGGTAGGCTGAACACAGACCTGTGGATTCAGTAAATTTTAAGTAAGAGTATTTGGGGCAGGTGTCTTGGAGAAAAATTCAAAATCCTGGAATTCTGTGATTGAACAAGAGTATAAGCCATGTAAATTTTTTCACAAAAACATATTGGTAATAAATAGGGCAATATTGTGGCAATTCTTGAAATAAGTACTAAACATTTTCTTTGTAAACACTGCTATAACCCCATTTTAAAATAATTAGACATTGCACCTTGATGGCCTATACACTGAAGAGCAATTGAATTAGAGACAGCTGGCGTTATGCAAATGTGTCGCTGTAGATGTCCCTGTAAACGGAAACGGCATGACGTATGCAGCGATCCGACAATATAAGGAGGGATGTGACGGGAATCAGTAAGAGTCGGAAGCAGTATGGGTAAGACGAAGGATCTAAGCACATTTTATCGTGGGCAAACTGTTGGGGCTCGACGAATGGGTCACTCCATCTCGGAAGTCGTGCAGGCACTGGATTTTCACGAGCCACTGTGTCACGGGTGCACCATGAGTACATCGAATCCGGTAAAACCATCCCTGCAAGGGCCAAGTGCCATGGCCAACAGTGTGTGGATGAGCGGGGTCATCGTCGGCTAGCTCGCATTGTAACAGACGTGCCACAGTGCAAGAAATCACTCGGCAATTTAACGCTGGTGCACAAAAACGTGTAAGCAGCTACACCATCCAGAACCATCTCTTTGCTATGGGGTACAGAAGCCATCGTCCCACGAGGGTACCGCTGCTGACCGCACATCACAGGGCGCAAAGATTAGCATGGGCTCAGGAACATCGCCACTGGACCCTAGACATGTGGGAAAATGTTGCCTGGACTGATGAGTCGAGATTCACGTTGGTACATGCGGATGGCAGGATACGAGTATGGCACAAACCACATGAAGCGATGGATCCTTCTTGCCAGCAGGGTACTCTTCAAGCTGGTGGGGGTGGCATTCTCATCTGGGGGCTGTTTACGTGGACTGAAATGGGACCCCTGGTAGGTGTGACATCCTCCCTCACAGGTCCACGTTACCGGGATATCCTGGACGACCATTTGCTCCTTTTTGTGCATCTTCAACATCCCACTTGGGACCTCATCCTGCAACAAGACAATGCACCGTGCCATCGCTCCCGAATTGTATCCGAATGGTTGGATGAACACTCCACCGACGTGATTTCACTTCCTTGGCCAGCTAGGTCACCTGACCTCAGTCCCATCGAGCACATCTGTGATGCCATCGAGAGAGATGACCCCCCTCCATCAAATCTTCGTGAACTGTGGGAGCTTGTTCAGGGGTCGTGCATCCGTATGGCTTCCCAACGCTTCCAGTGTCTTGTCGAGTCCATGCCGAGATGAATCGCTGCCGTCATCAGGGCGAAAGGTGGTGCTACATGTTACTAGACAGGTATCTCTAATTCAATTGCTCTTCAGTGTATATTACATAGACTACCCTTAGGTTCTTGACAGTGTATCTCTGCCGACTTTGTTATGGTTGTTTGTTACTAATAATACTCATTGATAGCAAGCATTTTGGAAAACAATAATTCTCTGGTATAAAGTATACATATAGATAATGGAACACATATTTATTGTATGATCATCATTCAATACCATGCATTTCAGTTTTACGAAACAGGGAACTCATCCTCTGCATCCCATCATTCCAGCTGCTGGTCCTCTTCTGCTGTGGGATTAGTGTATCTTTCAGAAAGCATCCATGCTCCCTGACCTTCCAATCCGGTTTTTCATCCTTGAGGGAGCAGCAATCTTCTTAGGTAACCATCAAGGTCTAATGAGATAGCTATCACTTCCCTGTTTTTGTTGTCTGGGTGTAACTCTACCATTTAATCACTTCATATTACAATATTAAAAAAAATCATGTTGCTGTAATAAAAATCGTACATTATGTTCTTCAAAACATTAAATAAATTATTTCACAAAAGCATACAGTATTGGTAATAAGTACAGCAGTGAAACCTGGGTACTGCAAAAATGATATGAGTCATTTGTGTGCTGTAGAGATGCATTACTTGTGGGGATGTTGTAGCAGGACACGTTCTGATCATGTGAAGAATGAAGATGTGTTGCAGATGTGTAATGTGAAGCAGGATGTTGTTAGTAGGGTGGAGACAAATATTCTAAGATGGGTTTTGCCATGTTCAAAGAATGAGTGATGAGATAAGTAATATTTATTCAGCTCAAATGCCAAGGAAATTATGATAGGGCCAGATTCAGAAGTGTCTGTTAGAGAAAAAGATGATTAGAATGAAGCATTAAAAAGTCTTGGGTGAGACGTGATGGGTATTGGTGAAGCTCAAGTTGTGTGCCAAGATCACTGTAAATTGCGATGTTTGATACGTCAACAGTAAGTAAAATCTAGCATCATCAGTTTTAAACCTTAATCTGGTAAATGAACTTTCTTTGAGGAGCTACCCTCTGAATCTAAGAGAACAGCTTAGTGATATGTATGTTGGTAATAACTACTCAGTGACATAAATTCCCCACAATACCCACTGTGCATTTTAATTTATTGGCAGTGGCAACTATTTTGTTACATGCTGTGTATTACTTTGAAGCATTTTAAATTACTCATAATATATAAATTAAAGAATTCTCTTATGATATTCATATAAGAATGGGGTCTTCTCAGATATAACCTCCATTTTTGAATTGCGATTTTAATTTCCATGCAAACATTTAATCAATCATCTCTGCTTACCAATGAAGATGTGCTAATGTGGAACTCACTTGTTGACATATAGCCAAAAATGGAATTGACATTTTGCTTTTTATTCCTATTGAAGATGGGGAAATGCTAATAATGACCTGAAACCAGTCGGAAAGGTATAACGACATGGAATTTAAATTGCAGTTTGTTTGACAGAAAATAATGAGGCGGAATTCCAGAAGTTGAAGAAACTACAGAAGTTTTTTTAAGTGTTTTTAGAATTTTAAGATCAGCAAAATAAGTTTTTCAGATTTCTTTATTTGTATTTCAATTTTTTTAAATTTAATTACAAGATATAAAACTTTTCCCATGAGAAGCTAAAAATGAAATACATCAAAGACTTGCAGGAAAGCTGAAAATGATATCATCATCATCATCATCATTGTCAACCATTATCAATCCACTGCTGGACGAAGGTCTCCCCAAGTTTCCTCCACAACGGTCTGTCTTGTGCCAGTCTCCTCCATGTCACTCCCGCATATTTACGAATTTCATCCACCCATCTCCCATGTGGTCTTTTTCTGGGTCTTTTCCTGTCCCTTGGAATCCAATCTAAAATTTCGGCTGTCCATCTATGGTCTGTCCTTCTGGCAGTATGTCCAGCCCATTGCCATTTCAGGGATTTAACTCTGATCATGATGTCTTCCACTCTCGTCATTTTTCGGATCCACGAGTTCCTCTTCTTATCTCTCCTGGTTATACCAAGCATGCACCTCTCCATGCTGCTTTGAGTTGTCTGCAGCCTTTGTATGTCTCTTTTAGTTAAGGTCCACGTCTCTGCACCATACGTAAGCACTGGAAGGATGCATTGATCAAACACTTTTCTTTTAAGACATAATGGCATATTGCTCTTGAAAATTATGCTGTTTCTTCCAAAAGCTCTCCAGGCAAGTTTTGTACGCCGATTAATTTCTTCATCAATGTGACCCTCACTTGATATCTGCTGTCCAAGATAAACATACGTATCTGTTATCTCCAGTTTTTCTCCATCAATCGACAAATCTTCATTTCTTGTAAAAGCATTGAACATCACTTTTGTCTTCTGAAAGTTCATTTTTAATCCCACTTCTTTACTCTTGTCAGCAAGTTCCTGGATCATACTCTGCAGCTCTGATGGGGTAGTTGCAAAAATGACTACTTCATCAGCAAAACGAAGGTGGGTTAGATAATCTCCATTAATCTTTATCCCTTTGTTTTCCCAGTTCAGTGATTGAAAGACATTTTCCAATGTGGCATTAAAGAGCTTCGGAGATATGGTGTCACCTTGTCTCACTCCCTTTCCAATTTTTATGTGTGTTGTATTTTCAAACAGCCGAATCTTTGCACTTGCATTTTCATAGATGTTATTAATAATATTAATGTATGCATCTTCAATACCGCAGGATTTCAGAGCCGTGGTAACTGCTGATGGTTTCACCGAATCAAAGGCTTTTTCATAATCGATAAAAGCCATGCACAATGGAAGTTCATATTCCCTCGCTCTTTCAATTAGTTCTCTCAGTACATGGATATGATCTATTGTGCTGTAGCCACTCCTGAATCCAGCTTGTTCTCTCGGTTGAGCCATGTCCAGTGTTACCTTCAAGCGGTGTGAAAGAACTTTAGTGAAGATTTTATAAACCACTGATAGGAGGCTGATAGGTCTGTAGTTCCTGAGATCCTCAATGTCACCTTTTTTATGTAGCAGGATCATTGTAGCATTGTTCCAGTCCACAGGAATCTTCCCTTCATTAAGGCATCGAGTGAAAATTTGGGCGAGTACTGTTTCAATTTCTCCACTTGCTTCTTGTATGATGTCTATAGTAATTCCATCTTCTCCTGGAGCTTTCCCCCGCTTCATGTTCTTGATTGCATGAGCAACTTCTGCTGGGAGGACTGGAAGAACTCTGGTACCTTTCATGATGTCTGGAGTACATGTATCATCCCTTTCATATAATTTGGAGTAGAAATCTTTCACTCTTGTCAAAATTTTGCCTCTATTTCTTGTTATAGAACCATCTTCTTTTCTCAGAGCCATAATCTGTTTTCTTCCCTTACTGAGATGTCCCTTTGCTATCTTTAGGCTTTGGTTGTTTTCAGTTGCTTTCCTCACTAGCTCACAGTTGAATTTCCTTACGTTTTCAGTGATACTTTTTCGTGCTGTCTTGCATAGCTCTATATATTCCACTTTGGAAGTCACATCTTCTTTAGTTGTCCTCATCTCTCTTCTTTTTTGCATCAACATTTTGGTTTTTCCTGATAATTTGTTTACATGCAACTTGTTCTTAGACCCAGCTAATTTTGTTGCTGTTTCCATAAGAGCTTTGGTTACTTTTCTGTTAACTTCCGAAATATCCACTTCTTCCGATGTTAGGCCATCTAAAGCAGAGAATCTGTTCTTCAGTTCCAACTTGAAAGTATTATGGTGTTTTTTAAGGTTGGTTATGTCAATACATTTTGTTTGTCTTATGAGCTTGCCACGTTCCAGTTTAGTGTTGAGGTGCATCTTACATCTCACCAATCTATGGTCACTACCTGTGTTGAACTTGTTTAGCACACTGCAGTTTTCGATGACGAATTTTTTGTTACACATAATAAAATCAATTTCACTTGTCGTCCCAATTGGATGTCTCCATGTCCATTTCCTGTGTGGCTTTTTCTTGAAAAAGGAATTCAAGATGAAAAATCCTTCTGCCTCTGCAAACTCAACGAGAGTATTTCCACGCTGGTTTCTGTTGCCGTGACCGAATTTACCTACTGAAGTTTCATTCTGTTGCCGGTGCCCTATTTTTGCATTGAAATCTCCCATAATTATCTTCAAGTGCTGCTTACCTTTATTATTTAGATGATGAATTTCCTCATAAAATTCTTCAATTTCTTCTTCAGGATGACTTGTGGTGGGTGCATAAGTTTGAATAATCTGAGCCTGGTATCTTCTCGATAGTTGGATAACGAGTCGTGCAGCTCTGTCAGAGGAACTTTCAACTTCTACCACTTTATCCTTCAGTTTCTTGTTTATTATAAATCCAACACCACTAGTTCTGCCAGTATCTGTCCCTCGATAATAGAAGAGATGTCCACTTTTCAGTTCAATGAGATCTTCTCCTTTTCTCCTTACCTCACTTAGCCCGACGATGTCCCACTTGATCCTTTGTAGTTCCTCTTCCAATTCAAGAAGCCTTGAATCAGAAGATAGGGAGCGTCCATTGTAGGTAGCCAAGGTCAGCATCAAATGGCAGCCTAGTCCGGTCCTCCGGGGATTCTTAGCACCCTCTGCCTTCATGTCGCACTGGCCGCTGCCTTGGCCAGGTACATTCCAGCTGCCGGAGACTGAGGGCCAAGATTTAAGTTGTAGAGTCATTTTGGAGGTGTTTGGCCATAACTCACCACGCTGGCCAAGCGGGTTGGTGAGTGGAAAATGATATACATATCAAATAACTTAAATTGCAGGTCAGTTAACATATATTGACTGCCAAATATGAGTTAACATATATTTGGCAGTCTGGCTTAGGATGCCATATGTAAGGTAATTAGTAATGCCTTTTTTTTTTTTTTTTTTTTCTATAAGTTTTGGTTTGAAAATATATTATAATTTGGGTTTTGAATAATTTAACGTGCGTAACTCAAATTGGCATCAGATACCCGTCTACCCAAATAAGCCTTGGAAGTCAGTGTGTTAAGAGTCTCATTGCTGTCGTAAGTATTTGAACTAGTGGGAAGAAAATCATGTGTTTATGTTTGTAACCCACAGGTGATAATTTACTTCCAGTTCATATCCTTGTTTAATAAAACTGTTGTTTTTTTCCAAACCCTGATAAGTTTGTGGTATGTATGACAACCATTATGGAATTTAATATGCCTCATTTGGAAATCCTTGGTATACTTATGTACTTAGATGTTATGGTTGTTTGTTAAAGACATATATTTTTTACATTTTCACAGTGTTAAAAAGAACCTAAACTATATCTTTTCCACTAGGTAATGAATATTTAGTGAGCATAATGTTTTCACATTATGACCAAAACAACAATGGTCAGTTGGAAGCCGAGGAATTGTGGCAAGCAGCTGAACGAGACCATCTCGGACAGTTGTCGACATCTTGCATTCTTGCTGACATGCTTCTGTTCGATGACGCTGATCACGATGGCACACTAAACATAAATGAGTTTTATCTTGCCTTTAGTAAGTTATACAGTAAGTTGTCCCGCTTCCTTTGCTTCCATTTATTTTCATTTTGTTGCATCATTACCCCTTTGCTTTGCTACAGCTTTGGTGTGCCACTATTTTGTTCTGTTTGTGTGAATTGATTGTTATTCATGATTATTTAGCCCTTTGTGTTTTTGAAATTTTGTGGGACAAAGTTTTTAATGTGTATCTTGTCTTAGCAATGTGTGCTGCAATTTATCTTATTATTTTTTAAGTCCTTGTCAGTCACACTTCTTGGACCTCAATTAACACAGGGCTGGAAAAATCCCAGGTACCGGGTCCCTCTGACACCTAGAAATTAGTTTAGGTTGTGTGGATCATTCATCACTTAAAGTTTCTTTGTGGCACTGTAATATAAAAAATCTGCATGGTGTCAGGAGGGCTGGTGTATTGGAAGAGTATCAAAAATGTAGTAACAATAAGAAAAATAGACTGCAATATGTAGGTAAAGGGTTGCAAAGAGATGTTTTTTTTTTTTTTTTTTTGTTGTTGTTTTTAACTTATAAGCATTTTGACAGAAAATCTGATGAGCAAAGGTGGTGCTATTTGTTTTCATGGAAGGCTATGTGTTGTGGGAAGCCCACTGAGCAATTTCGTAGCATGTAATAGTTGCCTTTGGTAGCCTAATCACATTTGTTAGTTTTGCTGCATTAATTGTGTTAGTTAAGGCTTTTGTTTGCTCTGTAGTTTTACAGAAACATTTTCAGAAATACCAAATACTATGGATTGTCCATAGTTTCTACAGATATTTTGGTCTGACTAATGAGCAACAGTAATGCTGAAAAAACTAGGAATTTGTTTTTTGTTCAGTTGAAAGTAACCCAAAAGTCCTTAAAAATGACAGTTACTTAAAAGTTTAATTTTTAACATGAAGATCATTTCTTTCCTATGTCTTTGGACCTTTGGTTCATCTTAGGAATCAACTTCTCTGTCAGAAATTATAGATTATACAATGTTTCCCCCCCCCCCTGAATTTCCGTCTGTGAATACCTCACCACAGATTCCATGAAAGATTTTTTTCAGGGTTCCTACAGTCCTTATGCATCCTCAAAAGTCCTTAAAAAGTGCTTAATTTTTTCAGGGTGCTTAAAAGTCCTTAATTTTTGGCAAACATTTCTGAAGATAGCACTTATTTTTCATAACTGTCTGCATGAAATCCAGAAATTATGATGTAGTGTCTAGAACCTTTGCTTTTGATTAGCTATGCTGATGTCAACTCAAAGTCCATGGAAAGCCACAGGACAGTATGAAATAAGTAATTTGTTGAAAAGTGAAGGACCATTTGATCTGTAAATAACAAATATGCAGCAGGTTCTTGATATTGTTGTTCGTTCAAATCCATCATCTCTTGGAACTGACAACTCGTTTTTGTATATGCAAATAACAATTATTCAGTTATATAAAGAGAAAATTAAGTGCAAAATTGAAATCTTCAACTCATAAATTTAACTGTGGTTTTGCAATTTAAATTGAGATGATTAAGTGCAAAATTCAAATCTTGAACTCATAACTTTGACCACAGTTTTATAACTTACACATCCTTTATTGCATATGTGACTATTCTCTCTAATAGGAAAACTGATTTGACCAGCAGAACTTTTTTCGATTGCATAAGTTCAACTTTATTACATCTAACTTAAATTACAGTCTGTATATAGAAAAATATTGCAAACTCAATTGTCATACTTCTATTTGCATAGTTAAGCCATGTGTAAAAATATTTGGGCATATGTCTTTGTTGTGTATGCAATTGGTAAAGTCTTTAAAAAAATTGGCTTAGAGGTGCTTTAAAAATTCCTTATTTTTGGTGGGAGAAAAAGAGTGGGAATCCTGTTATTTTTCTGAATTTCATGGCCTGTGGATTATACAACACCACAGATTATACAAAATGGAGGAATTCTGAATTTAAGAGTCTGGAGATTATATGAAGGAAAATACGGCACCTTGAGTTTTTATGTGCAAAATTTGCCATTGTATCAGGTCGTTCAGAAAATAACAGCCGATTTTCTGAGGTGCCACATTCAATGCGTGCAGACCAACCCACTCGCAGTGCCATTTGTACAAGTTGAAGGGTGACTCAGACACCACATACATGCCATAATTGGTTGAGCTGCAGTCATTGCAACTCGTGTGATAGTGGTCAGTACAACATGTTAGGAAGGAGTGAGTTGCGGGTGATTGTGCTTCATGAGTTCAAATTGGGTCGTAATGTGGCATTAACCTACCACAATGTTACCGAGGCATGGGATTAGGAAGCAACATCTGAGCATACTGTTCATCAGTGGTTTGAAAAGTTTTGTTCCCATGACATGATCCTAGAAGATGAGGGCTAAGAACAACATTTGGTCATTGATAACGATGATCTGAAAGCAAACGTGAAGCAAATCCTCTTGTCACAGTCAGAGAACTTGCCAAGCAGTACAATATGTCGATCTCAACCATTTTCAAACATCTTCACCAAATTGGTAAGGTCAAGAAGCTGGATACGTGGTCCCACACAAACTGATGGAGTATCAGAAACGACGACGGTTTGAGAAGTGTAGTAACTTCTGCTTCACAACAAAAAGAAGCCTTTACTTGATTGCATTGTAACCTGTGATCAAAAGTGGGTGCTATACGACAATCGTAGGCAATGTGGACAGTGGCTGAATCATGGTGAACCACCAAAACAACATCCTAAACCAAGATTGATGCCAAAGCAGGTTTTATTGGCAGTGTGGTGGACTGTTCAAGATGTCCTGCACTACAGGTTTCTGAATGCTGGTAAAAGCATTATCTCAGTCACATACTGTGAAGAAATTGACCGAATGCACCAGAATTTGTTTTCCAAACCGCCATCTTTGGTGAACAGAAAGGGTCATACCCTCCTCCATGATAACACGAGACCACACGTGTCACAAATGACAAAAACAGAAACTGCACGAACTGAGGTTCGAAACCTTCTCACTTCCAGCCTACTCACCTGACTTGGCACCTACGGATTTCCACCTGTTCATGCATTTTAGCTATTACCTCAAGGACAGGACCTTCAGAAACCGAGAGGAGGCCGAACTTGCTTTTCGGGACTTTCTTGCATCCAGGGAGCCAGATTTCTTCTGGACTGGCATTGAAGCACTTATCACTCGCTGGCAGGTGTGTAGCTGCTGAAGGAACCTACTTCGAATAACACAAAGTTGTGTGCTATGAGGTACATGTCTCTTTCATTTTTACCTTGGATCTCGCCCTTTGGATTTAACTGCTATAATTAATATATAGCCAGTGCCGTTAATGCCCACCAGATGGAGACGTCTCAGTAGCTGAGCCCATCTTATGGATTTATGATGTCAGAAGCTGACAGAAAAACACACATAGCACCGTGGATTGTTGGCCACTGTGGTGTAAGGCTAATGCGCTAGGCTAGATATCGGGAGATCTGGGATTTGATTCCCCAGCGGTGACTGAATAACAATTTTTAGGTTGCTGTTTTGCTAAAACGTGGAAAGAGCGATGTCTTTGTTTATTCACTGACGCCACGTATTTGGAGGATTTTCACTTTGACCATTATTTTCCAAATGACTTGGTATTATTTTAATGAAATCAAAATCTGAACTTTTAATTTTTTGATCAGTGACTGGAAAAATTGGAAAAGAATAAATTATGAACCAAATTGGAATTATTATTTAGCAATAAGTGGTTTGAGAAAAAATTACAACAAATAAACTTTATTACTTTTCATTCCAGCATCATTACCCTACATTACGTTTATGTGTTATTCCTTGAAATTTAAATTAATTTCTCCTGGCTTCCAAATTTAGGGAGCCGACATCTAGATCTGGAACATATTTTTCCAGCCCTGCATGAACATGATACTCCTTTTATAAATGTTGAAAAAAATTAATATAGGAGTTTCTGTTGTTCTCAAAATAAAAATCTAGCCACATTGCAGAAGATGAGATGCAAGGTAGTCTCCTCATTTTATTCCCTGATGTAACAGCATCTTTCCTCACTCTGTGATCTATATTTTTAATTTTCTTTAGGCTTGTGGTGACTATTTGTACTGCTGTCTTGTATATTTCATGAAATGCATTAAACAACCTACAAGAAGCTACCTTAAAGGTTGCTTGATGCATTGCATAAATTAAAATTTCACATAAATTTTTAGTTTTCCAATGCAATTTTCTACATTTATTTTCTTGCGTGTGAACAGTCAACAGGATAATTGAAGAACAATTTGAACATTGAAAACTGCAAAAATATTTCCCCCTTGTGAAAATGTAGAGCAAATTAAACATGTGGATTGCAGAATATATGTGTGAGTTCAGGCATAAGAGAAAAATGTAGCTCATAATGATAAGTTGACATGTCTTTTTATTTATTTTTTTAATGAAATGAATCAAAATGCCATGCATAGAAGTAATTATGTGGGAGCAGATTAATATAGATTTCTAACAAAAAAAGTTTATTTTTGCCTATAGTATTCTGATCACATTTTTTTCATATGTTATAGAACTATTAAAAAATAAGCCTCATACAGTAGTTATAATATATTTAAAAATATATTCAAAACATGCACAGTAGAAAAATAATTTAAAAATTCTTTGCTGAGTTTATTTTATTTCATTGTATTAGATTGTTTGGTTGAATAGATATACATGTAGAAGTAATCATTCTCAAAGCCAAGTCCCTATATTGAGTAGTCATAGCGTGACTCATCAAAAAGTGATGTTTTGGTAGTAATTTTTCATGAAAGTTTCTTAACTTTTGTAGTTAAAAAGACGAATTTGCTTAAAAATGGTTTGATAACAAAATAAAGCAGTGTGGAACAGGATAGAAATATTGCACTCAAATTGGTCTAAGGCAAAAATCTTTAAATGATGACAGAAAGATGTCAAAAATTGATCATTGGTTAACAACAATGTTTAAATCTGTGCTCTTTTCTTCTGATTCAGAAGATCATAAAGACAAGGTACCTTAAAACTGATCATAAAGACAAGGTAGGAAAAATGTGTAACAAGAATCAGATGAAAACTATAAAGAGTTCCTCTTGGCATATTAGAAATTCCTTATACTTTTCATGAATAGAATTATTTATAATATACCATTAGCAACTCCTTATGCCTTTTAACCAATGATTAATTTCTAACTCTCCTCAAAATTTTGCCTCAATGTCTTGTTTACAAATATATATATATATAAAACTAGTGGCTTGGTAGGGCAAAAGTCCCAATCTCGTAAGAAGTACTTTTAACAGTTTTCAAGAAAGTAAAGTGTAATAAAATTGTATTATTTTTTCATGCTTTTTATGCATCCTGTGGTGGGAATATAGAGAATCTGTAAATATATTATTAGCAAAATGCAGGTCCAAGTTTTATCCTGCTACTTCATGTTCAGTTGCCTCAGCTGCAGTCTTGTATGTTTGGACATTAGGACTGTTTGCCAGAATATCTGTCAGGGCTGTCAATATCGATTGCTTTAATTCTTTGTTTTCACTGTGACCAAATATGTACATTAGTAGTTGCCAAGGAATTTATAAAGTAAAATTTTTACCAGTAAGTGGTAATAAATCCGAGATGTACCGGTGAATCTGTCCCTTAATTTTAAAGCAGCGTGGACCATTGCCTGGAATCTCCTTTTTTTGTGGCCGAGAGGAAAGTGAATGACATTGCACTATTGTTTTACTGGATGTGTTGGACAAAATTAGGACTGCTCAGAGGGAAGTCCTTCGGCCCTGTATTTATCTGTAGTTCTGGAAGGGAAATAAGACCGTTATGACAACAGGAATTAAAATGACCATTAGTTTCCTCGTTAGCGAAATGCTAAGTGTGGCAATGCACACACTCAATATTCATCGCACCTAAGCTGTGCTTACTTATGGCACTGTTGTCTAATAAATCTTTTCGGAAAGATAGGTTGCTGCGTGTATTACTGCAATAATTACCTGTGCTTTCAAAATTCCTTCACTCACGTACATTATGAAAAACATGCCCTTGTTTGGGTGGTCTCCCTCGGACACTACTCATAACAGAACCCTGTTTCCGTTCTCACAGCAGTAGAAGCATGTGCAGCCGATTTTTTTCTTGATAGTAGCCAATCAGCTCCTTGCTTGCTGGCTCTGACTGGTGCTATCTCCCGAGGTCGTACAACTACCCGCCTGCCTCGCGTTGCAATGACGAAAACAGAATATTTGGCGTAAGCTTTGTGACATATACAGCAATCAGCTGATTAAATTTAGAACATTTTTATTTTTCCCTAATTCTTGGGATCAAGGTCTCTGCAATGAGCCATTTCCCAAGTTCCGATGACGTACCTATGTCCTGCAATTTTGTGGGACACTACTGAATTATATATAAGATTATAATCAACCATTATTTATCCACTACTGGATGTAGGTCTCCCCAAATCTTTTCTGTAACTCTGTCTTCAGCAACTATATATACACTGATATCCAAAATTAAAGTCTGGAAGACATTCATTGAGATAGAAAAGAAAGCACGTAAGAGTAGGTAGAGATGTGTGGTATGTAAAGATACACAATCGTAAGCCATAATGAACATTTTATAACACACATTTTGCATGTACACATCTACTAATGCCACCAAGGTGAGATGTAAGAATGTAACCTAAAAATGTCTTTAAAAGGAAGCTGATCACCTCATATGAACTGAAAACTTCCACAACTATAGTACATACTAATCATTAAGTTGTTGATGAACTGTGGAGCCAAAGAATTCCATTTCTTGATGAGGACAGTGCGTAACTTGGGAAGGGTTCTGTGAAGCAGCTGACCAGCTGTTACAGTCTCGAGACTAGCTGATCAATCCATATAGTAAATATCCTTGCTCTGCAGGAAATCATCGCATGCTGAAGTCTGTGCTGGCAGGTGTTTTCATCCATTAAAAGAAACTGAGGGCCAACAGCTCCCCAAAAAGTCTGACATGGGACTCTAAGATCTTGTACCTATAGGGTCACCTTCTGAGAACATGTGGAGTGGTATGAGGCCACTGAACAATAAAACCAGTCAGTACGAGCAGACCACCGTCTCCAAAGGAATCTCACTTGCGGACATTTGCAGTATCATTACAGGTTCTCTGTCTCCTCCAAATACAATGTCGATTAGAATCCGTTTGTAGACATAATCTTGACATGTCTGTAAAAAGAACATCAACCAACTCATCTGGGCTCTAGGAATGATGTTGTGAACCAGTTCAAGTGAGCTCTCCTGTGAGTTGCAATCAGCGGGACACAAACCGTGGGTTTCGTGGCATAAAGGCCAATTGCATTTAGCCTTCGATATGCTATTTACCTTGATACTGTATTCCCAGAGGCAGCAGCAAGCTTTAAATACAATTCCTTTGCTGTATAGAACCTATGACGCCATGTGGTTAAAGTGATATAATGGTCTTGATGAGGTGTACGCCCTGAACAACCTTAACCAGGCCTTTGTGACACTCCATCGGTGTTGTTGAGAACTGTTGCCATAATGTGAAACCATTCTGGGGTGAATGTTCAATGACAGAGTGGTTTCATTTATGACCTGGGCCTGAGACTGGCCTGCTCATCACCCTACAGCATGCTCATCACCCTGACCTGGGCCTGAGACTTTGTTGCTCATCACCCTACAGCATCAGATACACATGTATAGTATGAGACATCATGAAGCATTTGCAGCCACTGGAATGCTTCTTACACAGGCTGTCAATGAGAAATGCCATTGCCATTTGCTTTCAAGTGTGTAACTGAATTTACATGCTGGACCACATTCTGCTCACTGATAGGCAAATTTTACTGCAGGCATTTGTTTCTGGCGTCCACTTTCATATGTTCTATGAAGATTGTAACATTTCATTGAGCACTTTGGATTATTTTCCCATTGTTGCCTTCCAGACTTTAATTTTTTTGATGCCAGTGTATGTACAGTATATATAGCTAAATGAAGGAGAATGTTTTTTTTTTTTTTTTTAATGTAACTGTTGGCACAAACATGCCATATTTTCATTGTTTCAGTGTAGCAACTCCTTCAGAAAACTTGAAAATTGTGTTTTCCTCAAGCGGGAATTAAATCTGCATCACCCGATTTCTGTTTGAGCATGGTATCCATTACACTACCTCCTTTCATCTATACCAAAGATAATCTCCTTGAAAAATAGATGCAGCAAAGAAATATCACTTGGAGAGTACAGAGAATAAAACAGTACTTACTAGTTTAGAGACTTCAAGCATACAGCACAAGGTATTTTTCATTGTCTGTGACTGTTTCTTTGCACTAAACAGTGTATCACAGCGATCATAATTAGATGTTAGTAAATAAACAAGAAACTGAAGGATAAAGTTGTAGAAGTTAAAAGTTCCTCTGACAGAGCTGCACGACTCGTTATCCAACTCTCGAGAAGATACCAGGCTCAGATTATTCAAACTTATGCACCCACCACAAGTCATGCTGAAGAAGAAATTGAAGAATTTTATGAGGAAATTCGTGATCTAAATAATAAAGGTAAGCAGCACTTGAAGATAATTATGGGAGATTTCAATGCAAAAATAGGGCAACGGCAACAGAAACCAGCGTGGAAATACTCTCGTAGAGTTTGCAGAGGCAGAAGGGTTTTTCATCTTGAACTCCTTTTTCAAGAAAAAGCCACACAGGAAATGGACATGGAGACATCCAAATGGGACGACAAGTGAAATTGATTTTATTATGTGTAACAAAAAATTCGTCATAGAAGACTGCAGTGTGCTAAACAAGTTCAACACAGGCAGTGACCATAGATTGGTGAGATGTAAGATGCACCTCAACACTAAACTCGAATGTAGCAAGCTCATAAGACAAACAAAATGTATTGACATAACCAACCTTAAAAACACCATAATACCTTCAAATTGGAACTGAAGAACAGATTCTCTGCTTTAGAAGGCCTAACATCGGAAGAAGTGGATATTTCTGAAGTTAACAGAAAAGTAACCAAAGCTCTTATGGAAACAGCAACAAAATTAGCTGGGTCTAAGAACAAATTGCATGTGAACAAATTATTAGGAAAAACCAAAATGTTGATGCAAAAAAGAAGAGTGATGAGGACAACTAAAGAAGATGTGACTTCCAAAGTGGAATATATAGAGCTATGCAAGACAGTACGAAAAAGTATCACTGAAGACGTAAGGAAATTCAACTGTGAACTAGTAAGGAAAGCAATTGAAAACAACCAAAGCCTAAAGATAGCAAAGGGACATCTCAGTAAGGGGAAAAAACAGATTATGGCACTGAGAAAAGAAGATGGTTCTGTAACAAGAAATAGAGGCAAAATTTTGACAAGAGTGAAAGATTTCTACTCCAAATTATATGAAAGGGATGATGCATGTACTCCAGACATCATGAAAGGTACCAGAGTTCTTCCAGTCCTTCCAGCAGAAGTTGCACATGCAATCAAGAACATGAAGCGGGGAAAAGCTCCAGGAGAAGATGGAATTACTATAGACATCATACAAGAAGCAAGTGGAGAAATCGAAACAGTACTCGCCCAAATTTTCACTCGATGCCTTAATGAAGGGAAAATTCCTGAGGATTGGAACAACGCTACAATGATCTTGCTACATAAAAAAGGTGACATTGAGGATCTCAGGAACTACAGACCTATCAGCCTCTTATCAGTGGTTTATAAAATCTTCACTAAAGTTCTTTCACACCGCTTGAAGGTGACACTGGACATGGCTCAACCGAGAGAACAAGCTGGATTCAGGAGTGGCTACAGCACAATAGATCATATCCACGTACTGAGAGAACTAATTGAAAGAGTGAGGGAATATGAGCTTCCATTGTGCATGGCTTTTATCGATTATGAGAAAGCCTTTGATTCGGTGAAACCATCAGCAGTTGCAATGGCTCTGAAATCCTGCGGTATTGAAGATGCATACATTAATATTATTAATAACATCTATGAAAATGCAAGTGCAAAGATTCGGCTGTTTGAAAATACAACACACATAAAAATTGGAAAAGGAGTGAGACAAGGTGACACCATATCTCCGAAGCTCTTTAATGCCACATTGGAAAATGTCTTTCAATCACTGAACTGGGAAAACAAAGGGATAAAGATTAATGGAGATTATCTAACCCACCTTCGTTTTGCTGATGACATAGTCATTTTTGCAACTACCCCATCAGAGCTACAGAGTATGATCCAGGAACTTGCTGACAAGAGTAAAGAAGTGGGATTAAAAATGAACTTTCAGAAGACAAAAGTGATGTACAATGCTTTTACAAGAAATGAAGATTTATCGATTGATGGCGAAAAGCTGGAGATAACAGACACGTACGTTTATCTTGGACAGCAGATATCAAGTGAGGGTCACATTGGTGAAGAAATTAATCGGCGTACAAAACTTGCCTGGAGAGCTTTTGGAAGAAACAGCATAATTTTCAAGAGCAATATGCCATTATGTCTTAAAAGAAAAGTGTTTGATCAATGCATCCTTCCAGTGCTTACGTATGGTGCAGAGACATGGACCTTAGCTAAAAGAGACATACAAAGGCTGCAGACAACTCAAAGAAGCATGGAGAGGTGCATGCTTGGTGTAACCAGGAGAGATAAGAAGAGGAACACGTGGATCCAAAAAATGACAAGAGTGGAAGACATCATGATCAGAGTTAAATCCCTGAAATGGCAATGGGCTGGACATACTGCCAGAAGAACAGACCATCGATGGACAGCCGAAATTTTAGATTGGATTCCAAGGGACAGGAAAAGACTCAGAAGAAGACCACATGGAAGATGGGTGGTTGAAATTCGAAAGTATGCGGGAGTGACATGGAGGAGACTGGCACAAGACAGACCGTTGTGGAGGAAACTTGGGGAGACCTTCGTCCAGCAGTGGATTGATAATGGTTGACAATGATGATGATGATGATATGCATAATGTATATACAAATGCATAGAGCAGCTTCTAGGCAATGTATGGAAATTTTTCAGATAATTGTCATTTTGATGTGCAGGCAATGAGTTATGCTGTTGAGTTTTTGTTTCAGTCAGGAGAGAAATAATTTTTGCTGAATCTCTCTTCATAATACAGTGAAACCTCCATTAATGGACAGCTCTGAACAATGATAACCCTCAACCAACTGAAAGTTTTTCTTGGTACAGAATAGCTGCTATAGGATTAAAATTAAATAACTTCCAAACAACAGCACCTCTTAACAGTGGTCAAATGGACATCCGAGTCAGTCCAGAAGGAAGGTTAACAGACACCTTGTCCCTTAGAAATTTATTTGGCTCTTCACTACCTCAGCAGGTGAGTAAAATGGCGACAAAGAATGTTACTAACGAAACTGCAACTCAAATAGGATGGGTTGTATGATGGCATGCATAATGGTGTGCTTATGTGAAAAGAAAGGAGTTAAAGTTTTCTAATGATAAATTTCGCACGATAACTGTACAATTACTAGATATATGCTGCCTCACATACGATCAACACAAACCGCGTCTCCAACTGCAAATTAAAACACATTTATTTACAATTAAAAACACTATTTCAAAATACAAAGGCAAGTACTTTCAGGGCTCCCATGTTCCCCATCATCAGGCCCAAGTGCCACGAAGCATGAGAAGCTATCTCATATATATATATACAGCCACAAAGTATTCCCGTCATACGTGGCTGTATATATATATGAGATAGCTTCTCATGCTTCATGGCACTTGGGCCTGATGATGGGGAACATGGGAGCCCTGAAAGTACTTGCCTTTGTATTTTGAAATAGTGTTTTTAATTGTAAATAAATGTGTTTTAATTTGCAGTTGGAGACACGGTTTGTGTTGATCGTATGTGAGGCAGCATATATCTAGTAATTGTACAGTTAAAGTTTAGTTCAGTCTGTGATGGTAATTACTTGAAGTGAGCTCCAGCTCCTGTATATGTCTCAGTGCCACACACCAAGGCTAGTGTGAGTGGATGCTGGTGCCTAGAATATTGTCCATTAACTGCAGTGTATCTTGGTTGGTCCCTGTGGGTTCTGTTCCATGCTTACCCCTCACACAAACTGCATAACTGTGCAGTTACACTGAACTTTCTCTAAAACTGTTCTGTTTTTCTTTACTGTAGGGTACCCTAACCTCCTAGCTTGCTATTTTTAAGAGGAATTTAAGATCAGGAATCGGACACCACCTTTGTAAAATCCTGTACATATGATTAATTGTTAAAGTGTAGCTGTAGGTCATTCCAGTTAAATAACAAGAAAAACTCTTGCATTTAAACTGATATTGCTGGTTAAAAAATTCAGCTACAATCAACTGTATTTGCTGTTCTAAATCTGAACATTTTCACTTGTGAACTAAACTGAAGTTTCTGTAGGTGACATTCTGTTCTTTGCGTAGCAATAATTGCTGACTACATCTATCTTTAATTCTGCATTTACTTCCAGGATTTGCTCAACCTTAGATGCAACTGGAAAAACAATATTAATTTAGGCCTGACCTCCCAACAATGGTAACTTTTGTGATAATTAGCACAGCAATCAGACATAGCTGAATTGACTGTAATTACTGTTTCACACATAATATCAGTCACATCAGAAAACTTGAAAATTTCATCACCCTGGAGCGGGAATCGAACCTGATTACCATTCGAGCATGCTAGCAAGTTTTCTGAGGTGATTGATTTTATGGGTGAAACAGTAATTACAGTCAATTCAGCTATGTCTGATTGCTGTGTTAATTATCATGACATATTGGCCATGTCTTATGAGAAGAATGTTTCTTCCACACTGTATAATGGTAACTTTTGTTTGGTCCAGGTGGTTTACTATTATTGAGATGTTCCATTGTATTACAAATATCACCATATCATCTACATAAAAAGAACCCTATATATTGCATTTTTGGCAGAAGATTTTGCAGATTAAATTTTTCCTCGGACATCGTAAAGAAAAGTTCACTAGACTCTATGAATTGCTGTTATTTACATTCAAGCATAACTTCTTTCAGTTTAAAAAAAAAAAATTACAAACAGATATCAGGCTTAGCAATGGGTTCTCCTTTGGCTCCTTTTGTTTGGGCAAACTATGCATACTATTAAGAAAACTTGAAGATGAAATATTTACCCCCGCCTTCATTATTCTGCTGTATGTGAGATATATGGATGACATCCTCTTAAAGGGAACAACAATGATGAATCTCTCCCAGTAAACATCCTCAACCTATTTAATTATCTTGATAATTCTTTAAAATTCACTTTAGAACTTTCTGGGTGACTCTTACAGCCTCAGGAGGAAAGGTTACAACAAAGTCAAATAAAAAGCCTACCAACACTAATAAAGTTCTGAACTATTCCCACTCTTACCATCCCTCCTGTATTAAATTTAATCTGGCCTCACAGTTCCTGGAACAAATAGAAGCAGTGGATTCTTCAGAAACATCAAAGAAACTCAATAAAAAAGAATTAAAAAGTACTCTTGCTGAAAATAATTATACATACATACATATCACTAACCTGTTCTCTGAGATTCAGAGATTAGTTCCAAAAAGAAATACAAACTTCCAGATATATTTACTTATTGTTGTGTGTAAACTTCTCCATTTACAGCGATCTTGACATACAACTCGTGCTTCACCAATCCTTCTTCATAACAAAGAAAAATTTAATAAAAAAATAAATAAATAATCAAAACAATTATTATGGGAATCTAAACCAGTCTGGTTTAGATAGGCATGTTAGAGAAACTGGTCACAGCATGGATTGGAATTCCCTTAAAGTCATCAGTTTCCAAAGCAATTTTCAAAAAGAAAGCTAAAAGAAGGAATAGAGATTGAGAAAGATCAAAATTACATCATCAATGACTGCAAAGGATTTTCCCTGCCTAACATCTGGCAGGATTTGATGAAAAATAACCAAAACCTTCAAAGTTAACCGTAACCGCGATAGTGACGGGAATAAGTGACAACAAAAAGACAGCCTGAAGAAGGAGAAGAGTTTTCTCCAAAAATTTGCAATTTAAATAAAAAATGTCCTAGTAAAATTCCCATAATAGTTGTTTTTGATTAGTAATTGAATTAAGAAACTAGGAAGCCATTTCTCAACATGAGCTTTATTCAAAGAAAAAAATAAAGTCAAATTATAATCAATCATTCAGAGTTGAAGAAACATTCTTCTTATAATACATGGTAAATACGTCACAATAATTAACACAGCAATCAGACATTGCCAAATTGACTGTAATTACTGTTTCACACGTGAATTCAATCACATCAGAAAACTTGAAAATTTCATCGCAGTGGAGCGGGAATCGAACCCGCATCTCCCGATTTCCGTTCAAGCACGCTATCCGTATAAGCAGTAACATCAAACTTTCCAGAAAGGTCAATACCATAAGGGTCTATTTGAGAGGCTTCAGAGGATTAGCTTAAAATTCCAGTTTGAATCGCTCCAGACCTGAACAATAAAATTCAAAAATTCTTTCCTCCCATTAAACAAAAAGAGAAAAATGTCGTACTACAAGAAGTAGTGGTTTACAGCATACACTGCAATTGTGGTAACATATATGTAGGAGAAACTGGGTGACAACTTTGCACCTGCCTGTGTAGAAGAACATAAAGCTGCTGTGAGGAATGTTTCCAGCAAGACAGGCCTTGGGAGGCACATACAAAGTACTTGATATTCAGATTAACTGGGACTTAAAAATTCGCTCACATAAAGAGCACTGTGTAAAACAGAAATTGGAGGAAGGTCTACAAATCGAAAAAAGAGGTACCATGATTAACGAACAGAAAGGCTGGATATTACCGCTTGACTGGCTGCACCTACTCTCTTGAGTCAGTCCCTTATGACAGGTTAGTGTGCAACCCAAAAATTTGACAATAAAATAAACAATCATCCTAGTAATCCTGTATTGATAAATTACCTTATTAAGATATCTCATCACTAGGATTTTGCCATGACTTCGTTAATACACAGGATCCATCACAATGTTGTTGTTCTTAATGCATGAACCTTGCTGCTTTGAAGAACCTTTGTTTAAATGAGAGCCTATTTCTGATTCAGTAGGGGAATCACTCCCAGAAAAGAAATTCTTCATGCATGAACCCTCCCCCTTTTTTTAAATGAAGTACCTCTTGTCCTTTGTAATATATATTTTTATTTTAGTTTGTTAATGCCTGAGTGGGATGTTAAGGTTTGTTACAGATATCAACTCAGTAAAAAGTTTATATTTCCTTTCAAGTGAAGCAGGTTGGATCATCAGCATTCTGATTAATTTTCCATGTTATTTCATTTCTAAAATTGATAAAAGAATATTTCTACAACAAAATTACAAATTTTTATACTTTTTTTAAATAATGTTTTTAGAGTGCACTCTCACCAGATGTTTGTCTTGTAGTAAGTAGGGGGAAAAGCAAATAAAATAAATAAATAAATAAATAAATAAACAAACAAACAAACAAACAAACAAACAAGAGGAATCCTTTTGGACATTTTTTTTTTTCAGAGTATGTTTTTAGAAATGGGAAAAACACAGTAAAAAGAAAATGCGTTTATACTAGTGAAAAAATTGCACATAATAAAGTATATATACTCTGTGCACATTGTTCTTTATGTGAATGGAACCAATTATGAAAATTATTTTCAGCTAGATTTATGCAGAAATGGTATGAAACTTTTCAAATTGAGGTAGGTAGTTATGCGCCCCCCCCCCGGCCCCCAGTTGCTGAAATGTGTATTATGAAAAATCACAAATTGTGCATCAAACATTCCTTATAGCAGAAATTATACAAAGCAAAAGAAAAAAAAATCAAATCAAACACTTGGAAGCAGAGATATGGAGGTTTCGTGCCCCTAGGATAAAACTCAGCATCATTTGAATGAGAAAATGAGTACAAAACGTTCTTCATGGTGAAGGGTATTCTATCAAGAAAATATTTTTTAGTTGGAGATATTCTTGGACACAGAAATAAGCACTAATGCTACCTAGCAGCAGAACTCTTGTGTTATGTAAAAAAAGAAAATATATGCAAAATAATTTTTATAGTGGGTGTTATGCAATGGAAAAAGAATATTTCAAACACAACTTTTTGAAACAAAGATAGCAAGAAAAATCTTATGCATGTACACCTTTTGGGTAAACTGCATTATTTGAAATGGATAATCTTTACAATCTTTACCATGAAGGTTAGTATAGAGCACAAAATGATTTTTTGCAGTCAGATTTGTAGAAGTGAATGTACAATCACAAACGTAAATATGCATTTATACGACCTAGTACCAGAACTGTGCATTATGAAAAGTTCAAAATTATATGCAAAATGCCCTCCACTGTGATCGGTATCTGATATAAAATTGATTTTTGAAATCATACTTCCTGAAGCAGAGATAATGAGAAACATTTCATGTACTAATTAATGCCCACGGTGAGAAAATTGTGCATTACTTGGAAAGGAAATACAGTGGAATCTGTTATGTTTTTCTAGGAAATGGCTTTAAAAAACATGTAAATGGAATTTCAAATGTTAAATACTGTTGTTAAATGTATACTTTGAAGGATTACAAGATATTCCTTAATAATGATTTATTTAAAGTTGAATTGATAGTGAAAGAAGAATAAAGTGTTAACATTTTTAATGTTTTATTGCCTTGCAAAAATAATAAAGCCTATGAAAATCAAATTTCTGTTTTGATAGATCTATTCCCTGTCTATAAAAATCCTGATTCTAAATGAAGTGAAATCCTCACAACTAAGAATCTGAGACCAATACTTCAGTATGCAACACATAAATTAACAGCTTTTTTTTCTGTGTCTATTTGAAACCAGAATGCTGGATAGTGATGACACATTCAGGATTCCATCCTACTATGCCACAAAATGCTAGAGCCACAAAGTTACATCACAGATTTATCAACTTTCATATAATGCATATAGCATACATATGAGAGTCACAAAATGCGAAACCACTTTTTCATCCAAACTGAAAATAAAAACATATACCTTTCTCTTCTTATAGGATCAACTTTGGTTGCATCAGAAATGGATGCAACAATTCTGCCTTGATTCTTTCGAAGTGGTAACATACTGGGTTACACATAAAAGTACAAAAAACTGTGTATTTTTCCTAATCTGAAATTGAAATTTTAACTTATAACCACAAAAAACATATAAATGAATTACGTAAAATATCAGAATAATGCAGAACGTATGAAAGTTAAGAATGCAGAACCCAGATTTCACTGTATGTAGAAAATGTTTTCTGCTGTTAACTATCTTACCAAGAGATATTTTTCAGTCACGGTTTTAAACTTGTTGAATACAGCAGAAGTCTGTTGTAATAAGAAATATGCACATACACCCTGCCCTCTTGTGGCAAAATTGTGCTTGAGACTGTACACAAAATGTATTTTGTCACCATGAACTCTATCTATCCAGAACAAAGAGAATTTTTTCAAATTGGACTTCCAGAAGCAGAAATATCAGGAAAACTGTGATATGTTTGTTGTTTATACCCCTTGTTTTGAGTAGGAAATATAGTGAGGGCCATTTTATCAAACCTAAATTTTTTTCAGTGGGCCATTTAGAAGCATAGAAATGGCTGCAAATAAGTTGCGAACAAAAATGTGCAGTTCTGCTACTCAATGCAAAATTGTGAATTACAAAAACTTTGAAATTATATGCAAAATATTCTTGATAAATGCTATCTAAAGTGGATTTTTTTTTCAAATTGGTCTTTTAAAAACAGAGATATTGGGGGGGGGGCAATATAAGTTTACACCCTCTAGCAGGGAAAACTGTGAGTTATTAGAAGGAACTATGCAAAATAGGCTTCATAATAAAAGGTATTGAAGGAAAGAATTGTTTCAGTTTTTTAAGAAGCAATGGTATAGACCAAAATGTAGTTTGAATTCAATAGGATCTACATTTATGCCTGTAGTGGTGTAGCTATGTATTTGTAAAAGACCAAAACGCAGGGATCATCATTCTCCCAGTTCAGGTTTCTCAGTGCAAAAAGAATTTTTCAAATCAAACTAATGGGTGAAGAGAAATAATGTCCACAGTTGAACTTTTTGATAGTATGAGCACATTATTTCAAAAGATTTGCCAAAAAAATTGCCATCATCCAAAGTTGCTGTAATGTTTAATTTAGAGAAGTATTAAATCTTTCTAAATAACAGAAAAACCAAAGTTATGGTTTTTGAGAGAGGAACTGGTAGCACTGAATGTAATATGTCTAAAGGGCACAGTGATTGATCAGGTGAATAAATTTGTGTATTTAGGAAGCATGTTTGGCAGAGAGAAGAAATTGAATGGGGAAATTAGTAGGCAAGCGAATTCTTCAGGGAAAGTCACAGCGGCTTTGTGAGGTGTTCACTGGAATGATGGGTTCTCAAGAGAGTCCCGCATGGCTTTGTATGAGAGTGTAATTGTTCCTACTCTGATGTATGGCAGTGAAACCTGTGTGCTGCAGAAGAAACATAGGAGTTGTTTGTGTGCTGGAGAAATGCGTTACTGACAGGGGGTTTGTGGCAAGACAGTCTGGTTGTGTGAGGAATGAAGATGTGTTGCAGTTGTGTAATTTGAAGCAAATGTTGTTAGCAAGGTGGAGACTAATATTCTTTGGTGGTTTGGCCATGTTGGAAGAATGAGTGATGAGATGCTTACTAAGAAAATCTCTTCAGCTCAAGTGGCAGGAAGGAAAGGCCAAGGAAGTCATGGGAGGATCAGATTCAGGAGTGTGTGCATGAGAAAAAGATTGAGTATGAAGTATAGAAGGTCTTGTGTGCACCGTGTGATGGATGTCAGTGAAGCCTGAGTTGTATGTCAAGATCGCTGTATATGGAGAAGTTTGATACAGCAACAGTAAATAAAAGTTATCTGGTAGTTTGTATTTCTTTTTGGAGCTAACCTTTGAATCTCGGAGAATAGCTCAGTGATATGTATGTATGTAAAATTTATCTTTGATAATTAATAAACAATGAAAACATTAATGGATTTAATTATTTTGTGAGTGGAAAATACAGCCAACATATTCAGTATCCTAGTGCAGGAGAATAAGTGCTGTAGTCAAAATTCCACAACCAGATAGTGAAGGACCATCTTACATGCTACAGTAGATGAAATATACTGTTTAAATGATATTCGTATGAAGAACATTCCACACCCATTAGAAATTTTTAATGCTTTCTAGAAAACTATTAGTTTTATGGTATTTGTAGTATTCTGCTTTTTTCTTTGATAAATAGTAGTTTTTTTAATCTTTTGTATAAACCATTTTAAGCTGACAATAGTTCCCAGAATTTCTTCAGGCTTGTTTTCTGATTCTCTTATGGGAAATTGCTGCATGGCCTTTAACACCAGTTTTTGTGCTTCAGTAAGATAAACTCCACTTTAATGTAATGTTTGCTACAATTTATATACAGGGTTATTTAAAATGATTCATTCGATTTCAGATCATTGTATTCTTGATGTTTACAAATACAGAGTGATTCATCAACCAAAAGGAAAACTGTCAGAGTTTTGTCTCTCACCTTGTAAGTGCTCTATGTGACTTCCCTTTGTTACACGAGCAGCGTTGAAACAATAGTCTATTTCCTCCCATGCTCGCTCCAGCATGTCCATTGTCACTGACTCCACCACAGTAACAATGTGCTTTTTGAGCTCTTCCAAGGTTGTAGGCAATGGTGGCACATACACATTATCCTTAATGTGCTCCCAAAAGAAGTTGTAGGTCTAAGATCTGGTGACCTACAATCGTGACCAAAAATCCTGCACCAGTAGACCGAAAGTAAATTTTTGATGTTTGAAGTCAACTTATACAGCGTAATGGTAAAGTCAGGAATACATATTATACATCATTTTAAAGGAAATTTTATGCTAAATTCAGATATTTTTACAGAATGTTATTACCAGTAATAGAAATGAAGTTACAAGCAAAAGTACAGCATCTAATCATAAAAAGCTAAACATAGTGGAATTTGTAAAATTAGTGTACAATGCATTTAACGTAAAATTACTAGTACATTATTGAAACTTGCGGGACACTTGAAATAACTTACCAACAAGCAAAATACGCTTTAATACTTAATTGGATAACCACGGTCTCTTAGTAACAAAGTTCACCTTCTTGTCATGAAACTAATGAGCTTCTCTAGTTGTCCATTAGTAATAACACGGTGCCATACGGCCCTTACAGACTCAGTTAATGCTGTTTTAGATGTGGGTCCTTGTTGATGGATCTTTTGCTTCAATTTTATCCACAGATTCTCTATGGGATTAAGATCCGGTGATTGTGCCAGCCACTGAAGTTTTCTTATAACTTTTTGTTTGAACCACTCATCAACCAGCTTTGACCGATGACATGGTGAGTTATCATCCTGAAAGATAAAATTCCACAAACCCTTGTCTTGTGCAGATGGTAGCAGTTTGGACTTCAAAATGTCCACATATTTCGTTCCATTCGATGTGCCATTAACAATGTGCAGACGGCCAACACCACTGGCTGAAATACAGGACCATAAATTCACGGAATGTGGGTGCTTGATTGTTGGCTGGATGCAGCATGCTTTATATCTTTTACCAGCCCGACGACGTACATAATTATTTCCATTATTAGCGGAAATAGTAACAGTTGTTTCATCACTGAAAATAATTTTTTTCATTCACCAACAGTCCAATTCTTGTGTGCCTTGGCCCAAGCAATTCTTTTGAGCTGTTGTTGTTCAGTAAGGAAAGATTTTAGTGCAGCTTTTCGTGCACCCAGTCCATTTTCTTGAAGCCTATGATGAACTGTACGTGCAGATGCAATAATGCCTACTTCATTCTCCCACTCATTTCTTAAATCAGTGGCTGTTTTAAACCTTGATTTTAAAGAACGATGCATCAACATGCAATCATCACCTTCAGTACACAGCCTTGGTCGACCTGTTTTTTTTTTTTTTTTTTTTTTTCTGTTTCCCACACATCCAGTTTCTGCAACTCTTTTAATGGTGCACAAGACAGTGGAATGATCACAGCCACATTTAACAGCAATTTTACGACTACTGAATCCAAGTTCATGCAAAGTAATAATTTTTGCCCCGGTTTGAAGGGGCAGGACCAATTTTCGGGTGTTTGACATTCCGAAATTCAAATATCACCAGGAATGCTGCATAAATTTCTGTCAACTGATTACAAGCGGTTGCTTTCTAAGTGGGCAGATGATTCTACATCCTTTTATATCACACTAGCGGACGTCAGAGAAAGCTATAGTGGATTAGAGGGGCTCAAACGCTTTTTCAAAACTGGATTTGTGTTTTCTTACTTGGACATTTTTGCTTGTAACTTCTCTTCTATTACTGGTAATAACATTCTGTAAAAATAATTGAGTTCAGCATAAAATTTCATTTAAAATGATGTATAATATGTATTCCTGACTTAACCATTACGCTGTATAAGTTGACTTCAAACATCAAAAATTGGCTTTCGTTCTACTGGTGCGTGACTTTTGGTCACAACTGTAGATAGCCAGATGTAGAGCACCAAGCCATGGGGTCCACTGCAACCAATCCAGTGCCGAAGAAGCACTTTGTTGAGGAAACGGCAAACAGTGCAATGCCACATCAAAGTTGGAGCCATCTTGTAGAAACCTTCTAAAGCTCGGAGATTTCCTCTCTCATTTGTTGTATGCCAAGGTCATACGTGATTGATAGGTATGGAATTTTGCTCTTTTGAAATCAAATGAATCAGTTTGAATAACCCTGTGTTGTGCAAGCATGTGTGTTTTATGTGAATCATTTAATTCATTGTAGATCACAGAATAACATTTTCTCAAGTGTTTTTAATTCATTGTAGATCACAGAATAACATTTCCTCAAGTGTTTTTTTTTTTTTTTATTATTTGCTGGCATTTCAAAACTTGTTTGCTTTGTGATTGAGTTAACTGTGGCAAAGAATGATATAACCTACTTTATAAATCAGGATTTTTTCTCATATTTGTTAAACTTTGTATGTGGTAGTGAGATATATGAGTGACTCTTGCTTTCCTTTCATCAGGTGTATCAGTAGTATCTCTAGATAAGGCTTTAGAGGTAAATCACATCACTGCTCGGGTTGGTGACAATGTTGAAATCAAATGCGACGTTACAGGCACTCCCCCTCCGCCAATAGTGTGGCGAAGAAATGACATGGATCTGTCCATTCTAAATGATGAGGAGATAAAGGTATTGGATATTAAACATTTGATTTTTATTTTAGTCAAATTGATTTAATGACCGAGTAATGTGCTGTGTTAGAGCAAGGATATTTAGTGTTGGCTGAAAAGTTCTTAGTACGAATTAAAATTTCTAGAGAAAATAGTGCACTTCTAGTAGCTCTAATTCACTTTGCAAGTACATAGTGCTCAAAAAAATTTTGACACATGTTTGTAGGTTTTTACTTATTCCTCTAAAGTTAGAGCTGTACCTTGGTTGGTGAACTTATCATTGCATGTGAAAATCAAAGACCATGTCACAATTTCTGTCTTCCCTGTGCAGTGCCTAAAATTTCATTATGTAAAATCTGTGAATTTCTACTATAGAGACTACTAATGACAGGAAAAAGTTTTACATTGACATAAGCAGGGCTTGAAAGATACGCAACATGATCAAAAGTATCCAAACACCCCTTTTGAGTAGTGGTCTTGTCCATACCCGCACAGTACAGAATATTTCATATATGTTACAAGTACGTAGCACTGAAACATTGAGACTTTTCAGATATGTTGTGCAGTGTAACAATAATGTTTCAGAAACCTTACGGTTACGTCAAAATGTCCTCGAATGTTACATAACTTTGAAACATAACCGATACGTTACAGTGAAAGGTCTTTGTAACTTCAACATACCAACTTCATGTTATCGTTACGTATTTGAAAGATAACTTTGTTACATTACTGTTGCATATTTGAAAGATATTTGTAACTTTGTTACATTACTGTTACGTATTTGAAAGATATTTGTGACATCATCATATTACTGTTACGTGATAATAGGAGGTTTCTGTAACAAAGAAAGCCATCCATGACCGTCCCCAGCCGTTCATGTGCTGCCTCAAGTACGAATGTGGGTGTGGCCGATTCCTGGTCAATCATGACATGAGTTGCAGCCATTTTTTTCCACGTGATCTGTGATCTTTCCGACCATCTTTAGTCCTCCATTTTCTCTTTGTGTTCAACCATAACATTTTGTGTGCCACGTGGTCTTACCAAACATGTTTTATATCGCCATTTTATTTTCACCACATCATCTTACCAGCTATCTTTGGTTCGCCATTTTTTTTTTTACCTCTCCACATAGTCTCGCCGATATCTTTTGTACACCATTTCGTTTTTCCCCGTCAGGAAATTTTACAGCGTGATGTCACGACGATGGGGAAATTTTCTTTCTAAAGAAATACAAATTCTTGAACATCACGCTAGGCTCGAACCCCTGTCCGGCAGATTACGGCGTGATGTCACGACGCTGGGGAAATTTTCTTTCTAAGGAAATACAAACCCTCGAACATCATGCTAGGCTCGAACCCCTGTCCAGTGGATTATGGCGTGATGTCACGACGCTGGGGAAATTTTCTTTGTAAGGAAATACAAATCCTCAAACATCACGCTAGGCTCAAAACCCTGTCCAGCGGATTACGGCGTGATGTCACGACGCTGGGGAAATTTCCTTTCTAAGGAAATACAAATCGTCGAAGATCACGCGAGGCTCGAACCTCTGTCCAGCGGATTTCTAGGCAGATGCATTAACCCACTCGACCACGGGTCGCCTTGCTCCTACAGTGTTCTGTAGGAACTAACAAGAAGGCCATTGCTTTGCGAATATGTTATTTAATAGAAATGCATTATTTCTTCCACAGATCATTTTATTTTTCTGTAGGATGACTTAAATTTCTTCATGATTAATCAACGAAACGTACCTTTTAACGTATATCTTAATCGATTTTTCCTAAATGCTTTGCGAATATGTTATTTAATAGCAATACATTATTTTCTTTCCATAGATCATTTTATTTTTTTGTAGGATGACTTAAATTGCTTCATAATTAATTAATCACATGTACCTTTTAATGCTGGAATTACTGTAGACATCATACAAGAAGCAAGTGGAGAAATCGAAACAGTACTCGCCCAAATTTTCACTCGATGCCTTAATGAAGGGAAGATTCCTGAGGATTGGAACAACGCTACAATGATCCTGCTACATAAAAAAGGTGACATTGTGGATCTCAGGAACTACAGACCTATCAGCCTCCTATCAGTGGTTTATAAAATCTTCACTAAAGTTCTTTCACACCACTTGAAGGTAACACTGGACATGGCTCAACCGAGAGAACAAGCTGAATTCAGGAGCGGCTACAACACAATAGATCATATCCACGTACTGAGAGAACTAATTGAAAGAGCGAGGAATATGAACTTCCATTGTGCATGGCTTTTATCGATTATGAAAAAGCCTTTGATTCGGTGAAACCATCAGCAGTTACAATGGCTCTGAAAACCTGCGGTATTGAAGATGCATACATTAATATTATTAATAACATCTATGAAAATGCAAGTGCAAAGATTCGGCTGTTTGAAAATACAACACACATAAAAATTGGAAAAGGAGTGAGACAAGGTGACACCATATCTCCGAAGCTCTTTAATGCCACATTGGAAAATGTTTTTCAATCACTGAACTGGGAAAACAAAGGGATAAAGATTAATGGAGATTATCTAACCCACCTTCGTTTTGCTGATGATGTAGTCATTTTTACAATTACCCCATCAGAGCTGCAGAGTATGATCTAGAAACTTGCTGAAAAGAGTAAAGAAGTGGGATTAAAAATGAACTTTCAGAAGACAGAAGTGATGATGAAAGTGATGTACCTACATTTATCTTGGACAGCAGATATCAAGTGAAAGCCAAATTGATGAAGAAAATAATAGTTGTATAAAACTTGCCTGGAGAGCTTTTGGAAGAAACAGCTTAATTTTCAAGAGCAATATGCCATTATGTCTTAAAAGAAAAGTGTTTGATCAATGCATCCTTCCAGTGTTTACGTATGGTGCAGAGACATGGACCTTAACTAAAAGAGACATACAAAGACCACAGACAACTCAAAGAAGCATGGAGAGGTGCATGCTTGGTGTAACCAGGAGAGATAAGAAGAGGAACTCGTGGATCAGGAAAATGACAAGAGTGAAAGACATCATGATCAAAGTAAAATTCCTGAAATGGCAATAGGCTGGACATATTGCCAGAAGGACAGACCATTGATGGACAGCCGGAATTTTAGACTGGATTCCAAGGGACAGGAAAAGACCCAGAAGAAGACCACATGTGAGATGGGTGGATGAAATTCGAAAGTATGCGGGAGTAACATGGAGGAGACTGGCACAAGACAGACTGTTGTGGAAGAAACTTGGGGAGACTTTCATCCAGCAGTGGATTTATAATGGTTGACTTGCTGCTACAAGGCACTGTAAGCAGTCTCATCGAATAGCGCATAGCCACTTTACTATACATAGACACTGTTTTTATGGCTATAGCTGTTGGCGTTCGAAAGTTACAGGGCTGAGAAAGGACTTTACTGGGCACCCTGTATATGCCCTCCAAGCCAGCTCATGACACGTGCCTTCTTTCATTGGCTACGCGCTGTTGACTTCAAAAGTAGGAGGTGATCACAATAGTGTGACTCGACTGTGTTTATATATATATATCATCATCATCATCATTGTCAACCATTATCAATCCACTGCTGGACGAAGGTCTCCCCAAGTTTCCTCCACAACGGTCTGTCTTGTGCCAGTCTCCTCCATGTCACTCCCGCATACTTTCGAATTTTATCCACCCATCTTCCATGTGGTCTTCTTCTGGGTCTTTTCCTGTCCCTTGGAATCCAATCTAAAATTTCGGCTGTCCATCGATGGTCTGTTCTTCTGGCAGTATGTCCAGCCCATTGCCATTTCAGGGACTTAACTCTGACCATGATGTCTTCCACTCTTGTCATTTTTCGGATCCACGTGTTCCTCTTCTTATCTCTCCTGGTTACACCAAGCATGCACCTCTCCATGCTACTTTGAGTTGTCTGCAGCCTTTGTATGTCTCTTTTAGTTAAGGTCCACGTCTCTGCACCATACGTAAGCACTGGAAGGATGCATTGATCAAACACTTTTCTTTTAAGACATAATGGCATATTGCTCTTGAAAATTATGCTGTTTCTTCCAAAAGCTCTCCAGGCAAGTTTTGTACGCCGATTAATTTCTTTACCAATGTGACCCTCACTTGATATCTGCTGTCCAAGATAAACGTACGTGTCTGTTATCTCCAGCTTTTCTCCATCAATCGATAAATCCTCATTTCTTGTAAAAGCATTGTACATCACTTTTGTCTCTGAAAGTTCATTTTTAATCCCACCTCTGTACTCTTGTCAGCAAGTTCCTGGATCATACTCTGTAGCTCTGATGGGGTAGTTGCAAAAATGACTATGTCATCAGCAAAACGAAGGTGGGTTAGATAATCTCCATTAATCTTTATCCCTTTGTTTTCCCAGTTCAGTGATTGAAAGACATTTTCCAATGTGGCATTAAAGAGCTTCGGAGATATGATGTCACCTTGTCTCACTCCTTTTCCAATTTTTATGTGTGTTGTATTTTCAAACAGCCGAATCTTTGCACTTGCATTTTCATAGATGTTATTAATAATATTAATGTATGCATCTTCAATACCGGAGGATTTCAGAGCCATTGCAACTGCTGGTGGTTTCACCGAATCAAAGGCTTTTTCATAATCGATAAAAGCCATGCACAATGGAAGTTCATATTCCCTCGCTCTTTCAATTAGTTCTCTCAGTACGTGGATATGATCTATTGTGTTGTAGCCACTCCTGAATCCAGCTTGTTCTCTCAGTTGAGCCATGTCCAGTGTCACCTTCAAGCGGTGTGAAAGAACTTTAGTGAAGATTTTATAAACCACTGATAGGAGGCTGATAGGTCTGTAGTTCCTGAGATCCTCAATGTCACCTTTTTTATGTAGCAAGATCATTGTAGCGTTGTTCCAATCTTCAGGAATTTTCCCTTCATTAAGGCATCGAGTGAAAATTTGGGCGAGTACTGTTTCGATTTCTCCACTTGCTTCTTGTATGATGTCTACAGTAATTCCATCTTCTCCTGGAGCTTTTCCCCGCTTCATGTTCTTGATTGCATGTGCAACTTCTGCTGGAAGGACTGGAAGAACTCTGGTACTGGTACCTTTCATGATGTCTGGAGCACATGTATCATCCCTTTCATATAATTTGGATTAGAAATCTTTCACTCTTGTCAAAATTTCGCCTCTATTTCTTGTTACAGAACCATCTTCTTTTCTCAGTGCCATAATCTGTTTTTTCCCCTTACTGAGATGTCCCTTTGCTATCTTTAGGCTTTGGTTGTTTTCAATTGCTTTCCTCAGTAGTTCACAGTTGAATTTCCTTACGTCTTCAGTGATACTTTTTCGTACTTTCTTGCATAGCTCTATATATTCCACTTTGGAAGTCACATCTTCTTTAGTTGTCCTCATCACTCTCCTTTTTTGCATCAACATTTTGGTTTTTCCTGATAATTTGTTCACATGCAATTTGTTCTTAGACCCAGCTAATTTTGTTGCTGTTTCCATAAGAGCTTTGGTTACTTTTCTGTTAACTTCAGAAATATGTCATCATCATTGTCAACCACTATAAATCCACTGCTGGATGAAAGTCTCCCCAAGTTTCTTCCACAACGGTTTGTCTTGTGCCAATCTCCTCCATGTTACTGCCCCATACTTATGAATTTCATCCACCCATCTCACATGTGGTCTTCTTCTGGGCACCGTTTTTATGGCTATAGCTGTCAGCGTTCGAAAGTTACAGGGCTGAGAAAGGACTTTACTGGGCACCCTGTATAAGGTGTGCTGTTGGCATTCTGAAAACATATTGCTGTCGTTGAAAACATATCATACTCATTGCTGTCATGGATAAAAGGAGCGATTTTTCATATTTACGAAAAGGGATGATTATCTGCTTTCAGGCCAAGGGTGGCAGTATTTCTGAAACAGCGCAGTTTGTGAGCTGTTCACGTGCTGCTGTGGTTAAAGTGTATGGTGATTGGAGAAATGAAACCATTGCAAATAAGCGATGTGGAAACTGCGGAGCACCACCTGCCATTGATTTGAGAGGTGAACGTCTGCTTTGAAGGTGCATGAGGGTCGATCGACACGCTGCAGTGGAACAACTCACTGGCCAAATGAACCAGGGGTTACCAGAACTGTGTCTAAAACGTCAATTCAGCGAACCCTGGTGCGCATGGGGCTCCGATGCAGACGGATGGTCACTACACGTATGCTAACGAAGATGCATCAGCAGAAAAGGCTTACATTTGCATGACAGAATTGGAATTAGACCTCCGCTGATTGGCAAAGGATTGCCTTCTCCGATGAGTCACATTTTCTGCTTCATCGAACGGATGGACGTTGGCATATAAGGTGAGAATCATCGGAGAACAAATACTCTTCAACCATTGCTGGAAGAACACAAGCTGGTGGGGGCAGCGTTATGGTCTGGGGAATGTTTTCGTGGAATTCTCTGGGTCCACTGATACCTGTGTGTAAGCACTATGGACCGAATTTGTTATGAATCCATCCTTGCAGACCACTTATCCCCATACATGCTGATTGTCTTCCCTGGGGCATACGGGATCTTCCAGCACAACAATGCAACATGTCACATGTCCGAGAGTGGTTGGAAGAGCAGGATGAAGACTTCAAAGTACTTCCCTGGCCCCTAATTTCCCAGTCTTAAACCCAATTGAGCATCTGTGGGACCACCTCAATTGTGTTGTTCGCTCTACGGATCCTCCACCACGCAGCCTCCAGCAGCTGTCAGATGCACTACAGTCAGCATGGCTCCACATACCTATGAACACCTTCCAGCACCTTACTGAGTCACTCCCAGCCTGTGTAGCTGTTGTTCGCTGTGCACACTGCAGTTACTCTGGATATTAGTTGGTCACAATGTGACTCGACCGTGTATATATATATATATAGATAATTAAAACATTTTTTACTCTGAAAATTAGCAAATTTTAAACTATATATGTGTGATCTTGCTTTTATGCTAACTTTATTAGGAGATATGCAAATAAATGTACTGGTTGATGAGTTAGAAGAAACGAAGACACACAAGTGAAGCTTTCAGGTGGAATTTAGCAAAAAGTTGTCCTGAACAGACATTCCATTTATGAATAGCCTGAAGTTTCTATTGATACTGGATCTTCTTGTATCATATGCTGTGTATATATCATCATCATCATCAACCATTATCAGTCCATTGCTGGACGAAGGTCTCTCCAAGCCTCTTCCACAATGGTCTGTCTTGTGCCAGTCTCCTCCATGTTACTCCCGCATACTTTCGAATTTCATCCACCCATCTCCCATGTGGTCTTCTTCTGGGTCTTTTCCTGTCCCTTGGAACCCAATCTAAAATTTCGACTGTCCATCGATGGTCTGTTCTTCTGGCAGAATGTCCAGCCCATTGGCACTTCAGGGATTTTACTCTGATCATGATGTCTTCCCCTCTTGTCATTTTTCTGATCCACGAGTTCCTCTTCTTATCTCTCCTGGTTACACCAAGCATGCTGCTTTGAGTTGTCTGCAGCCTTTGTATGTCTCTTTTAGTTAACGTCCACGTCTCTGCATCATACCTAAGCACTGGAAGGATGCATTGATCAAACACTTTTCTTTTAATATGTATGTTTTCTTTTAAAGTGTGTGTGTGAGGGGGGGGGGCACCAAGGAAGGTAGAATAAAGGGAAGGAGGATAACAAGTAATTCCTATGTAAAGCTCTGAAGCTGGCACTTCTGGGTGGCAGTCATCTTTAGGTTACCCTTCTGATGGTGTTCCCTTCGAATTACATACCCTAGCTATGTCAGACTGGTTAGCATTTTTAAATCCTTCTTGAGAAAAGAAAAATATGGTTTACATTTATGAATAAACTCCATAATATCACCACTGTTTTCTTTCAAAGCAATGGTAGGTCTTACTTTACCATGCATAGGACAAAAATCACTTTAACTTACCACACAAAAATGTGTAAAGCAGTTCACAAACTCTGTAATAAGAAAAAATACAAGCTGAATTATTTCATGTGATCGAGTGAACATTCGTGAAAATGCAAACACAACGAAATATTACCTTAAAAACTGATAACATAGTAATTTACAAAACTTTATTAAGAAGTACATGAAATATACAAAATTGAAAAACATTTGTAGTGCACAATAAATTCCAATTATTGGCATTGATAGGTCAGTTATTATACACCAATAATAAATGTAATGATCTACAAAATAAAAAAAAAATGGGTTTGATTGTGCTCTGAAAGGCCTTCAATTTTTACAAAATTTTAAAAGAACGCTTTCAGGATCATAGTTTATAACCAGGAGTTACTGAAAACAGGATTACTTCCTAGTTCATAATGGAAATTTTTAGCTATTTCGTCTTAAGTTTTTAAACTTGAAAATAGAATATTAGATGTAGACTCACCTGTGAAACATGATTCCAGGCAGTTTATCTGCCTCATTGGTGCAGCCTATGGCTGTACTCACTGGCATTTGAGATGTCCCTTTCATGAAAAAACAATACCAACAGGAATGAAAATCAGAAAAAGAAACAAAAAAACTCCACTAAACTGAAACTATGTAAGTGTTCACTTCCATAACTGAGAATGTACAAATGAGCAACTAAGGGTAAGGAACGTGGCTGCGACGCAATATAGCTGGCTCCACTGGTGAGAGCACATGCTACGTCCTTATTTTATACTCCTTGGGGCCAACCATATTTGATGAAACTACAGAACAAGTGCAAATGGGTTTCAATGGCAGTGCATGCAAATCTACACATCTCACCAACAGAAATACAAAGAATACAATTCACACATAACAAATAAATGTAGGAAATTTAACACATTATAGTTATGTAAAGAAATTAGAACTATGGTGTACTTTCAACCTTTCCGAGGTCTTGATCACCTGTAAGAAATTAGAACTACAGTGGTACTTTCAACCTTTCCGAGGTCTTGATCACCTGTAAGAAATTAGAACTACAGTGGTACTTTCAACCTTTCCGAGGTCTTGATCGCCTGTAAGAAATTAGAACTACAGTGGTACCTTCAACCTTTCCGAGGTCTTGATCACCTGTAAGAAATTAGAACTACAGCGGTACTTTCAACCTATCCGAGGTCTTGATCACCTGTAAAAATTAGTACTACAGTGGTACTTTCAACCTTTCCGAGGTCTTGATCACCTGTAAGAAATTAGATCTACAGTGGTACTTTCAACCTTTCCAAGGTATTGATCGCCTGTAAGAAATTAGAACTACAGTGGTACCTTCAACCTTTCCGAGGTCTTGATCACCTGTAAGAAATTAGAACTACAGTGGTACTTTCAACCTATCCGAGGTCTTGATCACCTGTAAAAAATTAGTACTACAGCGGTACTTTCAACCTTTCCGAGGTCTTGATCACCTGTAAGAAATTAGAACTGCAGTGGTACTTTCAACCTTTCCGGGGTCTTGATCACCTGTAAACAAAGAAAGCAAGACTGGTTGCCAGATTTTCAAATTTCATGTTCTTCATTTCAGTTGTTGCCGAATGATAGGAGGGACTTCCAAATGATGGGGATAAAATGGATTGTTGGTATGCAGTTTGAACAGGTATATTTTCAAGTTTGTTACTGTTGTTTTTGACTGAGATGATATGAAGTCAAAGACACCTAAAAAGGTTTTTAGGCAAAAATTAAGATGCTTTGAAAAAATTAACATTGTAAGAAAATTTATGTGTGAAATACACTATTTCAAGGTACATGTGGCTCATATCGTGAATTGATGAACATCGTGTTAAAAAATAGTGTTACTCCTACAATGAATGTAAGGTGAGTAAAAGTGTATTTCACACATTATTTTGCTTACAAAGTTAAGATATATTTTCAGTGTTCTCACAAAAATGTGAAGACCTATTCTTCCTGAAAGGGGTGATTTTTCTCAGTATTTGTCTAGAGAGGCACTGCTGAAGTATCTGGAAGAGTTAGTAAAGCTAAGCAAGAATTAGGTCTACCTTAGGTGATATCCTTATTGTGCTCAGCCAAGCATTTAGTAATGTTGCAAAAACTGCAGCCAATGTAAATTGTAGTACTAGCTGAAGTAGAAATGGGAATATTGTACACACCAGGAACATTGAGGTCTTTGATTTTATCTGTCTCAAAGGATAAGTTTCATGATGGTGGGATTGAATTTGATACCAATCAAGTGGCCATAGTATTTGAAAATTTAATGCAACTGGTAGGGGTAGTAATGCTATCATTGGCATATTTTTACTGTATTCCATATAACCACTTCCTTCAGAAAACTTGAAAATTTCATTGTGCTGCAGCGGGAATCGAACCCACACCTCCTGATTTCCGGTTGAGCATGCTAGTCATTACATTACCCAGGACGTGGAAATTCCAAGCAACTGATCATAGATATCTGAGAACCTTCAGATCTGCGCTAGTCGAAGCATGCAAGTAATTGAAGCACCTCAATTTGCGCTAGTAATTTGTGACATACATCTGACCCTAGATGTAAGAAATGGTCGTGAGATGCTATGATGGGGCAGGAATAGCTTTGATTAATGCAAATCTGAAGGTTCTCAGTTATCTATGTTCAGTTGCTTAGAATTTCCATGTCCTGGGTAGTGTAATGACTAGCATGCTCGACCGGAAATCGGGAGGTGCGGGCTCGATTCCCACTCCAGGATGATGGGAATTTTCAAGTTTTCTGAAGGAGGTGGTTACATGGAATACAGTGAAAATATGCCAATAATAGCATTACAATACCTACCATGTATTTATGAAGAATTATTTCTTTGGGGAAATTAGTTTCCTAATTGTATATACACTACGCAAGACTTTCATCACTGGAAGAATTTGCGATCTACATCCGACCCTGGATGTGAGAAAAGGTTGTGAGACACTACGATGGGGCAGGAATAGCTTCGACTAGTGCAAATCTGAAAGTTCTCAGATATCTATGTTAAGTTGCTTGGAAATTCCATGTCCTGGTTAGTGTAGTGACTAGCATGCTTGACCAGAAATCGAGAGGTGTGGGTTTAATTCCCGCTCCAGGACGATGGCAATTTTCAAGTTTTCTGAAGGAGGTGTTTAATGGAATACAGTGAAAATATGCCAATAATAGCATTACAATGCCTACCATGTATTTATGAAGAATTATTTGTTTGGGAAATTCGTTTCCCAATTGTATATGGTAGGGGTAGACTCGTCAAAAAAAGGAATGCATCCAACAAATTGAAATTGTCTGTTAACCTCTGAAGAATGGAGGGTAGTGGCATTCTCAACTTCAGACCTTTGTATGAGTTTGTTCTCCAAACCAGTAGGGAATTGGTGATGAGCAGCAATGGTCATAATATTCTTTTATTCAAGGGCAAGAGATGCTGGGCTGTTGCAGATGGTATTGGCATTAACAATACAAGAAGTGAGCACAGAAAACTTGTAGGTATCAAAAGTGTGTGAAGTGAAGGAAATTATATCGGTAGTAGCTGTAGGTTTTTGAAAAACCTGAAGCTTTAGACTTCTGCTGTTTTCACCAGAAATGGCATAACTTACAATAAGACTTTTGATCAAACAAGAAAATAGTGGAGATACAAAAGTGAAAATCCAAGAATGACCTATGAATTTAAAAAGCTTCTAAAATCAAGAGCTTTCAAAGTTAAAAACAAGATGAAAAGTTAAAATATTAGAACTACATTAAATGCTCTAGATGTCTATCTCCAGTCGCTTACAGATGCCTTTCGGGACATAACCTCCTCCCCGTCATCAGTATAGGTGTCTGTATTTGTGGATTCTAATACCAAAACTTCTGCAGAAAGCTTGTCACCACTTACCAACATGCCTTTGTTATATCCTATCTGCGTACTGGGGTCTTCTTGGCAGCCCCATCTGGTGGGTTGCTTCCAGACAAATGTTTTCTGTATGGTGTACAGAATATCCTATTTCTTTTCCCCTCTCATATTAGATTTTTCCAGACATGTGACAATTCAAAAGGAGAATTAGTACTGTGGTTGTAGTTCTTTGTCTTTTCAATGACAATTGATTTTGCAATAAGTATTTGTTTACTATAGGGGTGGGAAGAGATTAATTTAATATTTTTTCAGTATGGGGCAGCATTATCATCAAGGCAAAGTTGAATCATAGTTTGCACACATTGATATGTGAAGAACAGAATTTATTGAACTTTTTCTCATTCTAAATATCATTATTACTGCTATTGTGTAATTAATTTCAATCACTACCTGTACCAATAGAGGTTAACTGCTTATTTACATCTGTTAGTAGCTGTCAGTTTTTCTGTGAAAAATTATGCTTTTGAATGATGTCAGTTTTAAGATGTTTTTTCAGTTTTATTGTTCGTTATGTCATATGTTTTTTACATGTTTGTTTTATCTGAAGAAGGCATTTTGAATGGATCCTTATATTTCTTTTGGCTTTCTTCGTACATGTCTCCCAGGTGTTCGTGGATGGTTCCCTGTATCTTACAAACGTGCAGCTAGTCCATGCTGGAAATTACACGTGCCATGCTCAGCGCAACAAAGATGTTACACAAACTCATGTTCTTCATGTACAAAGTAGGTGTCTTATTACTGCACTTGATTCAGTCCCCTGTTGCTTTGGCGAATCATAATTATTTCTGTGACTACATCTGTTGATTTCTAATATGGGTATCTGCCTGGTGGCTGCATATTAATGAATAAAAATGAACTTAAATGGAAAGGGAAATGAACTTTTTAGTAATATAGTTAATTTTTCTTTTTAAATTTATTTGTAAATTAAGATCCTATTTGGCTGGGAAAATGGTCATCCTTTCATGTGCACTGCTCAACAGAATTAGGGGAGCAAGAGATATTGTAAGCAAAACAATGTGCTACTGACATTGAATGTAAAATGTTATTTTTATGTAAGATATAGTAGAATATTTAGCAATATGTGTGGGTAAGGAAAATCACATTACCAAATTTTTATGCAATATTATGATTTAATGCACATCATGCAATATGCTGTACAACAATATGCATATCTGTACAGCACAAAAAAGAAATACTTTTTGAAGGTGGTAACTGACCTCTAATAGGGTATGTGGTTACCTCGAAAATCTAAGACCGATGCACACCTGTGTGGCATAGAATTGATAAGGTTATCATAAGAGATTTTGGGGGTACCTTCACCACTCCTTAATGAGAGCAGTCTGCAGTTTGTGAGGAGTCAATGAGGGTGCCGGCAAACTTCAACGTATCTGTAAAGTGTGTTCCAGGCATGCTCAGTTAGATTTAAGTCAGGGGAGCATGCTGGATACTCCATATGCTCAATTTCCTCCTCTTGAAGCATGTTGTCCATCAGCCAAGCTTTATGATGTGAACATTATTGTGCTTGAAAAGGAATGAATCACCAATGGCTGCAGCATATGGCATGACAATAGGTCTTAGAATCTCATTTCTATATCTCTGAGCCATCAGACTGCCTTTTCAATGATATACAGGTCCTTACCTCTACCCATGCTTATGCCTGCCCAGACCATCAGTCCATGTCTGTCATAATGTGATGTTTCCTGCACAAAAGCTGGGTTATATCTTGTAATGGGTTCCCTCCGGATAAGAACTCGATCGTCAGACTCTAGACTTACTCTCGACTCATCAGAGAAGAGAACTTGACTCCTCTCGTCATGTCCTCAACCACGATGTTTCTCAGTCCAGTTTCTATGGGCCATGCGGTGTTGTGATGCTAAAGAGACACACCATTGGTCTGCAAGCATAAAGCCCACCTTGGTGAAGGTGATCGATCAGGGATACTTTGAGTTGGCAACTTGCATCCTTTTGACACGAGAAATTTTTCCTGGAACTGAGTAGTGTTTTGCTTCCTGTTCTGATGGTGAAGGTGATCAATCACCTTGGTGAAGGTGATCGATCATGGATACTTTGAGTTGGCAACTTGCATCCTTTTGACACGAGAAATTTTCCCTGGAACTGAGTAGCATTTTGCTGCCTGTTCTGATGGAGTGTTAACAATAGATAAGTCATCCCTTGCTGTAGTTGCACCTGGATGGCCTTGACCTTGGCTTTCTTCAAACACTTCCCGTACCCTGGAATCGTGTTCGTCGACATTCTGGAAATGATACTTCTTGACCCTTTAATGGCTTCTGCTACCACGTGCTGTATCTGACCTGCTTCCAGCCTACCAGTAGCTCTCCATGCCATTGATTCTGGTAAATCATGGTGTTGAGACATTGATCAAACTGAAGACTTTTAGAAACAAAATGTTAAGGTAAACACGGAGAAATAAGGGAACTTCCGGAAAATTTTCATGTTTATCCCACTTTGTGATTTATACATTTTGACATCACAGGATCTAATTTGCATAAGGATATGCATAATTTAGCGGTCTATGTGGTACTGGACTTGTTTTTTCCACATTTCAATAAGATATCACTTGATTTGCTTGCATAATGTTGCCAAAGTCACATGCTGCTCCTTTAATTATTTTGAGCAGTGTAGATAATTTCAGTTTTCACATACAGGCAACTGGACTACTACTTAGTGTCGCACTCTAAGATATAAAAATCCTAAATAATTTTAAACTTAGTAAGTTTTTTTATTGGGGGAATTCTTCTCTATTTATAATAAACCAAAAAAAAAAAAAAAAAGAAACTTACATCAAAAAGTTATAGATTTTTCACTTGCATTTTAAACTATGCACAGTTTTGGCTCCTACCTGTTCTCCTGTTCTCTCATACATTTATTTTCTGAGGAAGCTCTTTTTTAATACTCTAGGTTCTGTTACTGAATTAATGTGATTATAAATTTGTCTTGCAAAACAGAAAACAGTTATTGAAGAAGCATATTAAAATTAATTTAACAGTTCAGCATAAGTTTTGTTTAAGACTTTTTTTTTTCTTCCTTTGGTCTGGATGAAATTGTTACCAAATAATTCTTTCTTGAGCATTAAAAACCGTTTTGGGATATCTTGTATTCTGTCTTAAATAAATCATAAGTGGCAATGAAAAATAGCAATATTTTGAAATAAAAAATAAGCCTTTTGTATTTAAAAGAGAGAAAAAAAGAATTTTGCTTCTTGTTTGCCCTTTCTATGGTAAACTAAACTTAGAAAAGAAGTAGGGTAAGTAAAAGTTGAAGTGCTTGTAACTTCACATCATCTATGTATTGTTTTTACTTTTTATTTTATTTATTTCAGGTCACATGAATTGGAATGATTTACTCTGGCTAAATACTAGCCATATTTGTCTATTTATTCAGGCTAGAGCCTGAAGGAATAAGGTGATCATAATTACAACCTGAAAGACAAGTACATTCATAGTAACAGGCCCTCCCTTTCCTGAAAGAAAAAAAAATATACATAAATGAAATTTATTCGGTGAAATGTGTTTTCTGTGTAGCCTGTATCCCCCAAATAAATTTGAGTCTGCTTTGTCTCTTCCTAACAACACAGAAACTTTTATACTTTAACCTATATTGCTAATTTAAAATAGTTAGCAGGCACTCATTTGGCTTTCTGTGTATTGATCTATTTTGAACTACTGCAAAGCAACAGAAAATACTATTTATTATATGATGTTTTGTTTTATATAATTTGTTATATGATGTTTTGTTTATATATAAATGTTAATGGAACTTGAAAGAAGGTTTTACCCATTTTTCTTCATGCAGCAGATGAGCTTCCCAAGAGGTCAGGGTTAAAAGCCATAAGTATCCAGAGATATATACTCCAAAGCACCCTAAGAGTATACTATTGTTAGAGACAGGGGAGCCTGCATACAACCTCTCTATGGAATGCAAGCAGTGGTATAACCATGTTTGAAAATCTGGGTGGGTCCGATCACACATACACACATTATATGTATACATATTGTATAAGATAGTTTGGGACCCCCTACACACACGTGCCTCTGTTGGTGAATTGTGGAACTTAGTGAACACAACTGAAAAACTATGATAGATAGGGCAGAAATGTAAATTACAAAGTTGTAGAACTAACTTTGCTTATCAGGATTCGGCATCGTTGTTTTATTAAGAACACATTGTACATGTGTTTGCATTCTACGAAAAATTACAATCTTATAATATTAAATTTAGTTGGTTCGCATCATAAAAAAGTGTGCATCATATCAATTCCCCAAAAAAATGGGGGGGTCCTTTACATCGGGGATCCCCGACTCTGAAAATCTAGGGATTCTGCCCGCCCCCAGTGGTTATGCCTATGAATGCAAGAACAGTATAAATTTGCATTACAGTGCTGTTTCTTTTCTGTCAAGTGACTACTCTCCTACTGCTCCCCATCACCCACACACACACTAACACTACCCAGACAATGTGGATAGTGAATGGAGGTGTGGTGGGCTTTAAATTTCTTCTCCTGTTGCCTGCTTAATGAGTTTTGCCGATTGTCAGTTTGTCCCTGTGTTGCAAATGTTAGGAGGTCTTCCTCCCCTTCCCCCTTTTCCAAACTACTTCCCTGCTGGACAGCAGCAGCTGAAAGTGCAAGGCTCTTGATTGAGTAGCTTTTCATATCAAATTTATTTCTAAAAACACTGATTTTGGGAAAATTTGTTTTAGATAGCAAGTTCCCCAATAAACTGCTGAGCAAACAAAAATTGATTCTGAGCAATAATTCTGCTGCTTCTCACTCTAAACATTAGGTACTATTTTTTGTAGTGGAGGTGGCTCCTACCATACTTTACATAGTGGTACACCCCTAGGTTGACTTGGAGTATAGATGCATCTTCTCAAAAAAATGATCATGGAGAGGTAAAAGTGGCAAAAGCTGCAAAATAATTTATTATTATATTCAAATCCTTCCCTGGGAGTGGTTTTACATAGATCATTCAAAAAATAATGAGACTATCACAGCGCCAGAACAAAACCACTCAGAAAAATGCAGCTGCCTGTGTCGAAACACCTACAAGGTCAGTCAAATGACGGTGCATCAGCACAGCACTCAGCTAGTTCATTGTTGTAGTAGATGGTGTAGAGTTCAGATGTGTTTCTGTAACCCAGTATTGGAATTAAAACTGGAGCAAAGAGCAGCCATAAAAATTTTTGTGCATTTAAATAAAACCACCACAGAAATGCATGACATGATTACAACAGCGTGTGAGGAAGATGCTTTGTCCCCTGCAAGAATTTTTGAGTGGCACTAGAAATCAGAGCTGAGACGGGCTTGAGCTGCATAATACTTACTGGAGTTCGGGCTCGGGTGGGCTCGGGCTCGGAGAGAGGGAGAGAATTTTCTTCCCTTTTCTTTTAATGTGATTTTACGTGATTTATCACAGGAGACTTTTTTACACTTTCGAGTTGTTAAAGAGAATTCTTCGGCAACTGGGTCTGGATGGGGAGTAGGAATTCCGCAGGGCTATCCATTCCGGGCTTGGGTAACAAATACCATAGGCCATGAGTTACAGGATTTCTGTGAAGGAAAAGTTTCTATAAGAACTATAGACAGTAGTTTAAAACTCAGGCTTCATGCGACAATTACACATAAATATATAAAACGAGCGAAACACACAGTCACGTATGGTAAAAGGTTCGTTTAGCGGTAGCTTTCGGTCATCCTACGACCTTGATCACCTGCGATCGACCGGATGGGCTGGTTGCCAGAACTACAATTTCAGTTATATATGTTTATAGACAGATACAATTACGTTTTATATGTTTATAGACAGATAGCAAGCTGACGAAATTTTGCTCCCTAACTCAAAGGGGCAGCTGCCTGCTATTTCTAGTGAGCGACGTAGATTGTTATGCCTCCAGACTTTCCCTGATTTCCTGACCCCCCCCCAAAACATTTTAGGAAGAAATGAATGGTCAAAGAAACTAGAAATAGATAGACATCCTTTTCCACTCCGCAGTTGAGAAAGACATCGATTAATTGCACAGGTAGGAAAGACTGGAAGGTAATATTTCTTTTTTAATGCCTAAACAGGTTAATCATAGTTTTGGGGCTCGTTCGGGCCTGGGCTCTATCTTGCAATATAAAATTCACGCTCGGGCTTTTAAAATTGAGCCCGAACTCATCTCTGCTAGAAATTTGGGAATGATGAAGAGTGTCTGGGAGATGTGCCTTGCTCTGGTAGGCCTTCAACATCGACTACAGAGGTTAATGTCAATACCATTGAGGCACTCTTGCATGACCTCCGAATGACCTTGAGGAGGTTGCTAATGTGATGCAAATGTCTGTTGGTTCCATTGATGATATTGTGAGAGACCGGTTGGGTTACCAAAAAGTTGCTTCAAAGTGGATTCCCCACTTGCTCATGGATGAACACATGCCAAATCATGTTATCACCTGTCGCCAATGTCAGTGCCAGCCACACTTTTTGGATCGAGTTGTCACATGTGATGAAACATTTTTTCACCATTTCAATCCAGAAGCAAAACAACAGAGCACCCAATAAAAACACCCACAGAGTCCCCAGTCCAAGAAAGCAAAGGTTCAAGCAAGTGCAGGGAATGTCGTCCTCCTGGTTTTCTTCGATAAAAAGAGAATTGTGTGTGACCAGGTTGTTACACCAGGGAAAACTGTTACCAGTGCCTATTATTCTGAAGTTCTCAAAGGTCCTATAAAGCTACCCTGGTGGCGTAGGGGTCTAAGCGATGGCCTATGATCATTCGTCCAAAAGGGGTCTGGGTTCGAATCCCGGTGAGGCATGGATGTTGTGTTCACCTTACGGCACTGGCTCTCTCTTCCCTGGAACCAGTGTCCCTAAATTAGGGACGGGCGACTTTTTATAGCCCATTGAGTTGCTCACGGTGGTCGTTAAACCTCCAATAAAAAAAAAAGGTCCTATAAAGAAAAAATTTCCCTAAAACACCCAGAATATGCACAAATTGTTGGATTTTGCATCAAGATAAAACCCCTGCACATCAAGATAAAACTTTGCTTATTCAGCAGGTTATCCAAGATCTAGACATTGAAATGACGGCACACCCTCCATATTCACCGGACCTGGCGCCATGTAACTTCCACCTATTCGCTGAAGTGAAAAAATAACTTTGCAGGCGTCGGTTTGCATCAAATACTGAACAATGCTGTGATGGGTATCCTAAGCATCATGTCGAGGAAGGGCTTCAAGCACACCTTCCAGAAGTGGATAGAAAGGTGAAACTGGTGCATTCAAATAGAGGAAGAATACTTTTAAAGGATGTAAGTGTATATGTACTGAATTGCACTTCTGCTCGTGTAAAATCAGTCTTGTTACTTTTTGAATGCCATTGTACAACTTAGAAAATCTCACATTAGTAAGTCTGTTGACCGGAAGTGTTGTAAAGGCACTCACTGGCTGTTAAAACACTAACTGGGTTTTCCTTCCTTGCTCTCCGCCAGGTGGAGATGGTGGCTAATACAGTGTTGAAATTTTTGTTTGTAATATTCACCCTTAAAAGTTGAAGCTGGATATAAACCCCACAGTTTATTATAGTTACAGAATTTTTTGTCACAATGTAGAAAATTTTCAGAGGTGTTTTTTGGATATGTTCTAGGTTATTTGATTTGTCCTCTACTGCAGCAATTTTCCTCTTTTAGGTTGTGTTATTCAAAGTGGCCTTTGGCCTTTCTTGCTGTACATTATTGAAACACTAACCGCCAACAGCTTTTGCAAGCTTAACAATTTCTTCTACTTGCCTGTCAATTGATAGAAAACCTTTTAAAGTCATTAAAAATGTCACGCCAAAATTGGTACCAGCCTGCATTCATCATTCATATTTCACTTCATCCTAAGCCATCTTTGTGATGCCATTATCGTTTCCTTAGGATGCCTGTGTTATATTCTCCTGCTTTGCAGTGGTTTAGGGAGTGATGAAGTGATTCTTTTGAGCAGATTGTCAAACCTGGTTACACCTGTATATCACTAACCCAACTCCATCTTTCTTGTGACTCTTCCTCTTCATTAATCATCCAGATGCTGTCTCATCACTCTGTTTATTGTGCTTGATAACCAAACTTGTACGAGAGACACTGTAAAGGCTGTCAGATATCAGAAGTGTCAGTTACTGTTTTAAGCTTGTTATTGAAGGAATCAGTTTTCACAATATTTTGGCAAACCAGAATATTTTAACAGATTTGAAAGGAACATCTTGAAATTAATCATGTGTGGAAAGTGTGTTTGAAAATTATTTGGAAGTATTTATAGCTAAAAATCAGAAAACTGCAAGCTTCCTTTGGGTTTTGCATATCAGTGTACACTAAGCAGTTAGTCAGTTGTAGTTCACTGGATCATTTAGTAGTTTTGTGTGATTTCATGTTATCTTCTAATAACTGTCATTCTACTTTTCAGCTATTCCAGAGGTTCATGTAGTTCCCAAACTTCAATCCCAGGCTCCTGGAGAATTGGCAGAAATGGAATGTCACGTGATTGGAGTTCCGCAACCTAGAGTCTTCTGGCTTAAGAATGATGAAGAATTAAAAATGGCCTCTGAAAAGTACACTATCATTGGTGAGTCAACCCTCTTCCTTATTTTTTTCTATTGTTGTCTTATTAATTTGCATTTTTGTAATTGGTTTGGCATACATTAGACAAAAAAGGCAACAAAAAAAAATATATATTTTTTTTTTATTGTAGGTTTAACGACTACCGTGAGCAACTGAACGGGCTATAAGCAGTCGCCCGTCCCTAATTTAGGGTCACTGGTTCCAGGGAAGGGAGAGAGCCAGTGCCGAAAGACAAACACAACATCCATGCCTGACCGGGATTCGAACCCGGACCCCTTACGGACGAATGATCAGAGGCCATCGCTTAGACCACTGCGCCACCGGGACGGCCAAAAATATTTTGGAAGGGACTTCTGGAACATTATACGTACATACACGCACCCCATTTTACCACTGTATCTCCTCTGGTTATGCTTAATCACCCACAACTACTGTGATATCATTCAGTATGAGCCATCACTGGCAAAAACCTGAATATTTCCACAGTTTCGTTAACCATTCACATGAACTGATTGCTATTGAAGATGTGATTGTGTGTGATTAGCCATAACATCGTCGCAGAAGTAGAGTGAAGGGCCTGATGGCCAAAATGAATTTCGGCCATTAACGAATCTGGTCCTCCAGTAATTTCCTCATCATTCCTCTACTTTCATTTCCTGCCTCTTGGGCTGAATAAATTCTCTTCACTACTCATTCTTTGAGCATGATCATAAACCATTTCAAAATATTTGTCTCCATCTTGGCAACAACGTTTTGCTTCATATTACACCAACTGTGACTCATCTTTGTTCCCACAGGAATGCATTGTGCCACAAAACTAAACTTAAGTAATGCATCTCTCCAGCACACAAGTGACTTATGTTTTCTCTTCTGCAGTACTCAGATTTCACGATTGTACATCAGAGGAGGAATAAAATACACTTTCATATACAGCCTTCAACAACCCATCACACCTGTCCAATCTTCCTAAAGCAGTTATGACTAATCAATAATTTCACACTCTAAGTTATTAAAATCCAGTATATCATACAAACACACCATATTATTTAACTCAATACTGTCAAGTTGTGGTATAGATATAGCAAAATAAAAACTATAATTTACATACCTGATATTACTACAGACTTCATTCACATTATTTCTAGTATTATGACTAATGCCAAAGGAGCATTCAAGCAACTTATAGCACAGCTATTTTATCAAATTAGCTGTTATATCAAACTAATTTAATTACATACATGCATACACAGAGATGCCGCTTACTACATAGTTTCTACCATTAACAACCACATACTACAGACTACGCATTTAATAAATTTTTCTACGAAGAATTTAGTACAATACAATTTCTTTTCATTGCTGATTACTGCGAACAGCTGCAATCAAAGCTTTGAGGCTGGGTTCAGAGCAGGCGCTTTGTCACGGCTTAGCGCGCCTGCTAGGGCTGGGCAATGTGTCGATCGATACAACACAAAACAAGTTAGTAAAATCATGCAATGCATTGATTATGATATGCTTTCCAACATACTAGAAATCATTACTCAAGTTATGAGAAAAATGGCTGTGGAATAAATCTCACTCCTGTGCCCTGACCTTTGATTCCATTTCGATGATATTCAACAGAACTGGTTCAGTATACCTCCGAAATAACATGATAAAGTTTTGTCGCAAACTTAAGCAATTTTGCATAAGTTATGATGCATAAGGGCTATGTGACCCCATTTCGCCCATTTTTAATAGGATTCGTCCCCAGGCAGGCCCCTACAACATACTAACATTTCATACAAATCAAAACATTTTTACATAAGTTATGAGGCATAATGACGATGGAAGTGATACCGCTCCTATGTCCTGACCTTTGACCCCCATTTCGCCAATTTTCAATAGGGTTTGTCCCCAGGTGGTCCCCTACCACATACTAAAATTTAATCGAAATCGAACCTTTTTTACGTTAGTTATGACGCATAAGAGGAGTGGAATGGATCCCGCTCCTATGTCCTGACCTTTGACCCCATTTTGTTCACTTTCATTAGGGTTTCTTCATAGGTGTTTCCCTACCACATACTAAAATGTCATTGAAATCGAACAATTTTTATGCGAGTTATCATGCGGGCGAACATACGCACACAACGCATGATGTAATGAGGCAGATGGGAATCGCGACCATCTGCTCGCAAGAGTGTGACGTCATGAAACTTTAATAGGATCCACACACAATGCGTGTCATGATGAGACAGACGGCGTGATCGCACACCAACATCTAATGACGCAACGCCATGACACTACACTAAAAACGTGGTAATTCGGGGTGGTTACTTAACCCACTAAACGAATTTCCCTAAAGTCGAGATCAAGCTAAATTGATTTCTAGTACCAGAAAATGGTAGGTTAACGACTTTCATCAAAATCCTTAGAGCCGTTTTCAAAATAAAATTTACATACATACATACATAGATGCCAACTGGTACGGATTTTCCGTAATTTTACGGATTTTTGGTTGCTGTTACGGAAGTACGGAAACGCCGCTGAAATTACGGAAAATCGCCATTGGATTTAATTTTCTGAGAAAGAAAGCAAATTTTCATCAACTTAAAAATTTTTGTTGGTTCTTCAAGTTTTTCTGGGGGAAAAAAATTAAATGCTACATTCCGGGCTGCCAGACCTGCGCCAATTGCGCCAGCCTGCGCCAAAACGTTGTTCTTGCACCATTCTGCCAAAAAAATCGCCATTTCGACGAAATCTGCGCCAATTTTGCGCCAAAAGTTAAAATTTACCGGTCATCGATATTTTAGCGTTATCTTACGACATTCGAAATCGATTCAGCGGTTAATTCGTATGTGAGATTCTTCCGCGGACGCGCGGAGTCCCCTCCGTTTTTTTTTTTTTTTTTTTTTTTGACATTTTCGAGATCGATGCAAAAGTGAAGAAATTTTCGGGATATTAGTTGGGAGGGGGTCGTATTCCGTCTGGTAACGTTGTTTTGTCTTTTTAAACGTTCGGAAACGGAAGTTAAACGAAGTGCAGATTTTTCCCTTAATCATATTTTTTTTCTCTCGCGATGTTGCTTCTGTTCAGTACTGTTAAATATAATTTCATTGCATAATTTCAGCTTGAAATTGTAGGCAACGATTTCCGAAAACGGAAGTTAGGCCGCCCAAAAATTTCCCCGTAATCTTTGGCGACGAGATTCTCACGCTGATTTGAGGAATTCCGTCTTTTTTGTTATCATTTGCACCATGTACGAAATTGATGCATAACTGAACTTAAATTTTGGGAGGATTGGTGGCGGCGGCGGAAGCGGAGGTAGGGGGGTCCTTTTCTCTGTCGGAGGACGGAATTTCATCCTTCGAAAACGGAAAGTAAACGGAGATAAGATTTCTCTGGTAATCGTAATTTTTTTCTCTCGCGATGTTTCCTCTACCCAGAATTGTTAGATATCATTTTATTCCATAAATATTTGTATTTCAGCTTGAAAATGTTGCATACATTTCCGAAAAGTGAAGTCAATTCAGCTTGAAAATGTTGGAAAAATTTCCGAAAACTGAAGGCTTGAAAAACCGTTATTTCAAGCCATGTTTCCCGATTCAGCGATCGCAAAAAAATATTCGTGTGGAAGAACCAAGGCTACTGCACTAATTCAGCACATGGCCAGTGTTTCTACAAGTAACATTGTATCTGAAGTTAAGAAAAATCCTTTTTCTCTATCTACGGACGGAAGTAATGATGCGCAAGCAAATAAACTGTATCCCATTACAATAACATATTTTGACGAAAAAAATTGGGAAAAATTCAACTGTTTTGTTATAATTGGTTGAATCAAGTAATAATACAGGTGAAGGAATATTCAACATTTTGAACAATGAGTTTGTTAAAAAAATATCTCTTGGAGCAACTGTGTCATTTTCCTGTGACAATGCTAACACTATCATAGGTCAAGTAAAAGGTGTTGTTTCTCACATAACGAAGGTTCAGCCTGCAATCATAGTGCAGCGATGTTCATGCCATTTAGTAAATTTAGCTGCACAGAAATCTGCTACTCAACTGAAAGGATTTAATGTTGAGCAGTTTCTGATACAGTTATATATTTTTTTTTTTTTTTTTTTTTTTTGGAGAAAAGTTCAAAGAGGAAACACAATCTAAAACTGAGTCAAGCTGTTTGTGGTACTAAACCACAAAATTCTAAAGCAAGTCAATACTCGCTGGTTATCACATTTGGAATCCATTGACATAATTTTAGAACAGTGAGAGGCACTAGAACATTATTTTAGTGACAATGAAGAAGCTAATTCACAGTATAAGAACCTTGCAAGTATGATTGGAAATCCTTCATCTGAACTTTGTCTTTTTTTATCTGCTACTCTTCCTTTGTTTACATCTGTTAACGTGTTCTTGCAACAGGAAGCTCCTCTTGTGCATGTATTAAAAAGAAAACTTCATAGTCTGTTATTTGAATTGCTTGTACAATTTATCAAGCCATCGGCATTTGATGTGACAGCAACATCTCTTGCAGATGGAAATTTTGAAAGAAGGAGAAATCAAAAAGAAAACTTTCAATTTACTTCCGATATTGGAGGTTATATTATTTAACGTGCATTAATGCATTTGCATTTTTGAACTTCACTTTTAGTTGGTTAAGTTCGATGAACACTTACCGCACGTGGGGCTTGGCTTTCAATTCCTATTTCCGTTATGTGGATGCCGCACGGGGTTTTCATTTGGCCACGGGTCCGCTTTTTTTTTTTCCCATTGGAATTTATTTTGTCTCATCACCAAATGAGTTTTTCCTTTGCTGCATCCTCATTTACTTCAATATTTATTCATACCCGAGTACTTTCAGTAAAATTCCTTTACCGTCTTCGAGGGGACGTTTTGCTCCGACTAGCACGGACCGTGTCAGCTGGGCATTTCGGTGGTTCTCGCGGGCTGCTTCTGTCATCGGCTATCGCTTCTTCTTGGGCGTTGTGGCGCCATCTCTTGTTGGTCAGTGATCTCACTTTTCGAACTTTTTCATTTTTTTGCTCAATTTTAATTAAATTTTTCCAGCTGTTTCTCAAATTATTAGGGTCATTGTGGTTGCAAACTTTTGTCCTATTTTTTTCAATCATTACCGACTCTGCTATTCTGAGGTGTTTTCGGATTTACAGCTTTTGATGATTTTTATATTTTCGAATTTAGGATATTTTTGGTTATCCAGACAGTATTGGATAAGTGCTGTTTTTCTTCTTTTTTCTGCCAGTTTTTTACGTGTTGTTTTAATCTGTGTTTAAGCTTATTTTTGGTACTCCCTATATAAGCCATTGGAGGATTTTCAGTAATAGGAATTGAGTAAATACCTGCTTTTTCTAACATTTTTATTTTTTCATTTTTTATTACTATATTTTTGATGGTATTTACTTTTCCTCCAATTTGAATGTTATGTTTTTTACAAATGTTATTAATTTCATTGGTAGTACCTTTTACGTAAGGAAAACCATTTAAATATTTGACATCTTTTTATTTACTACAGCATTATTTTTTATTTTCTTTATTACTTCAGTGTCCCATTTTTTTATTAAATGGTTAGGATAACCAAAGCTGCCTGCAATTTTTTTTATGAATTTGATTTCTTCATTGATGAACTGACTATTTTCAGAATGCGTATATGCTCTTTTAATTAAGGTTTTTATACTATTGCATTTTTGAGGATAAGGATGTGCTGAATTGTACGGGATTAGGACCGGAACGAATGAACTTTTCCGATAAACCCTGTATAATAACTTATCTGTGGATTTGATAACCTGTACATCCAAAAAGGCTAATGCATTATTTTTTTCTATTTCAACAGTGAGTTCTATAGTTGGATATAAAGCGCTGTAACATTTTGTTAATTTTTTTAATTCTTCTTCGTTCAGTTTTGATAGAATGAAAATATCATCCACGTATCGACAGTACACTTCTGGTTTTTCTTCCATACGATGCAGGACATTTTCTTCAATTTCGTTCATCACAACCTCAGCATATAGAGTTGATAATGGTGAGCCCATTGGGCCTCCTGAATTTTGCTTGAATATTTTGTTCTTGTATGTAAAAATATTATTTTCATATAAATATACTAAAACTTTTTGAATTCATGAATTTGTGTGTTATTTAAAATTTTAAGATTTTGCAACTTCTTAATGATAATTTCAATAGCATCTGGAACAGGAGTGCTTGGATATAATGCTTTAACGTCCATGCTTGCCATATTTAAGTCCTTTAGGTCAGTTTTTACATTTTTGATTTTCTCTATAAATTCATATGTGTTCTTGATGGTGAACTTGTTGTTCATGAAAAAGGGTGCTAGGAATTTATAAATGTTTTTCTCTAAAGTTATCAATGGTGAGTTTTTTTTTTGAAACTATCAGTCTCACAAAGATGATGCTCACGCACAAAGATGATGCACAAAGATGATGCTCCATCTTATCACGCACAAAGATGATGCTCCATTGAGACTGATAGTTTCAAAAAAAAACTCACCATTGATAACTTTAGAGAAAAACATTTATAAATTCCTAGCACCCTTTTTCATGAACAACAAGTTCACCATCAAGAACACATATGAATTTATAGAGAAAACCAAAAATGTAAAAACTGACCTAAAGGACTTAAATATGGCAAGCATGGACGTTAAAGCATTATATCCAAGCACTCCTGTTCCAGATGCTATTGAAATTATCATTAAGAAGTTGCAAAATCTTAAAATTTTAAATAACACACAAATTCATGAATTCAAAAAAGTTTTAGTATATTTATATGAAAATAATATTTTTACATACAAGAACAAAATATTCAAGCAAAATTCAGGAGGCCCAATGGGCTCACCATTATCAACTCTATATGCTGAGGTTGTGATGAACGAAATTGAAGAAAATGTCCTGCATCGTATGGAAGAAAAACCAGAAGTGTACTGTCGATACGTGGATGATATTTTCATTCTATCAAAACTGAACGAAGAAGAATTAAAAAAATTAACAAAATGTTACAGCGCTTTATATCCAACTATAGAACTCACTGTTGAAATAGAAAAAATAATGCATTAGCCTTTTTGGATGTACAGGTTATCAAATCCACAGATAAGTTATTATACAGGGTTTATCGGAAAAGTTCATTCGTTCCGTTCCTAATCCCGTACAATTCAGCACATCCTTATCCTCAAAAATGCAATAGTATAAAAACCTTAATTAAAAGAGCATATACGCATTCTGAAAATAGTCAGTTCATTAATGAAGAAATCAAATTCATAAAAAAATTGCAGGCAGCTTTGGTTATCCTAACCATTTAATAAAAAAATGGGACACTGAAGTAATAAAGAAAATAAAAATAATGCTGTAGTAAATAAAAAGATGTCAAATATTTAAATGGTTTTCCTTACGTAAAAGGTACTACCAATGAAATTAATAACATTTGTAAAAAACATAACATTCAAATTGGAGGAAAAGTAAATACCATCAAAAATATAGTAATAAAAAATGAAAAAATAAAAATGTTAGAAAAAGCAGGTATTTACTCAATTCCTATTACTGAAAATCCTCCAATGGCTTATATAGGGAGTACCAAAAATAAGCTTAAACACAGATTAAAACAACACGTAAAAAACTGGCAGAAAAAAGAAGAAAAACAGCACTTATCCAATACTGTCTGGATAACCAAAAATATCCTAAATTCGAAAATATAAAAATCATCAAAAGCTGTAAATCCGAAAAACACCTCAGAATAGCAGAGTCGGTAATGATTGAAAAAAATAGGACAAAAGTTTGCAACCACAATGACCCTAATAATTTGAGAAACAGCTGGAAAAATTTAATTAAAATTGAGCAAAAAAATGAAAAAGTTCGAAAAGTGAGATCACTGACCAACAAGAGATGGCGCCACAACGCCCAAGAAGAAGCGATAGCCGATGACAGAAGCAGCCCGCGAGAACCACCGAAATGCCCAGCTGACACGGTCCGTGCTAGTCGGAGCAAAACGTCCCCTCGAAGACGGTAAAGGAATTTTACTGAAAGTACTCGGGTATGAATAAATATTGAAGTAAATGAGGATGCAGCAAAGGAAAAACTCATTTGGTGATGAGACAAAATAAATTCCAATGGGAAAAAAAAAGAAGCGGACCCGTGGCCAAATGAAAACCCCCGTGCGGCATCCACATAACGGAAATAGGAATTGAAAGCCAAGCCCCACGTGCGGTAAGTGTTCATCGAACTTAACCAACTAAAAGTGAAGTTCAAAAATGCAAAGAAAACTGTGATCTCGTAATTGGGTCAAAAGCGAGATCTTATATAGGCACAACTGCAGATCTGGGTGAAGACATGGTGGCTACTTTTTATTCTGAGGTAAGGGAATTTTACAAGGCAGGCTGCAATTACATTTTAAGAAAATTTCCACTTAATGATAAATTTCTGAGTCATGCTGAAATTGCAGATGTAGCATTAAGGCAAAGTGTTTCTTTTACATCAGTCCAAATATATGTGTTCCCTGTTTCCAGTTTTGAAACCAGAAGAATCTGACAAGGTGGAATCTGAATTTACTCACTACCAGTTTGAAAATTTTAACTGTGCTGTTACTTCTGGGAGAATGGATGAAGTGTGGCACAGAATTTCTTTAATGAAAAATGAAAGTGGCCAGTTAAAATGTGAATCATTAAGCAAAATTATGAAAATGATTTTAATAGTCCCTCATAGCAATGCAAGTACAGAAAGAATTTTCAGTATTGTGAAAAAAAAAACATGAATGATTCAGACCTAATTTAAGTAGTCATGTGCTATCTTCTTTATTAGTAGAAAAAATAAACAGCATTGCACACAGTGAACTATGCTACCAGAAGAAGTTTTTGCAAATTGAACTAAGAAGGCCAAAATGGCAACTATAGCCAGTTTATCATAATAATTTGGCAACATTCCAAGGAATAATTTTTCTTCATGTCTGGAGGTAATTTATTATATTTTTCTGGTAGACAGTATTTTAAATTTTCCCACTAGCAAATTTTTTTTATTGTATTATTATTATTATTATTATTTTGTTAATAGTTCTGACAGATTAAAATTTGTTGCAGTGTTAAATACCCAAATTTGCCGCTGTAGACTGGATTACTGAAAATTACTGAAAAAAAAAAAATCTGTTACTGAAAATTACTGAAAAATGAACATGTTGGTTACTGAAAACTACTTTTAGAGGTTGGCATCTATGTACATAGAAGAATTGCTCCTTTAAGGTGAACGTCAAGTAATTTTGCTTCCTGTACTTCAAATGGAAAAATTTCTGTACACATTTTCTTCCCAATTAATGCATTCCCAAGGATGAAAATTTTAACATCGATTAAAATATCTTCATTTTATAACTTGCAATATTTAATATTTTCTAAAACATAACCATAATTATGCAATCCAACATTTGTTTGTCTACTGACGTCATCAAAGTACAGGTCACGCCATCCTTTTTCTGGTTTCAACACCACCAAAGGAAAAGTTATTGATTTTTAATATAATTATGATTATGTTTTAGAAAATATTAAGTATTGCAAGTTATAAAATGAAGATATTTTAATCGATGTTCAAATTTACATCCTTGGGAACACATTAATTGTGAAGGAAATGTGTACAAAAGTTTTTCCATAGGAAATATAGGAAGCAAAATTACTTGACGTCCACCTTAATAATATGGGATAAGGGCGATGGAATGGATCGCAGTCCTATGTCTTGACCTTTGACCCCATTTCGTCCATTTTCAATAGGGTCCGTCCCCAGGTGGTCCCCTACCACATAGTAAAATTCCATTGAAATCGAACCATATTTACGCAAGTTATGACACATAAGTGCAATGGAATGAATCCCGCTCCTACGTCGTGACCTTTGACCCCATTTGTCCCATTTTCAATAGGGTTTGTCCCCAAGTGGTCCCCTACCACATGCTAAAATTTCATCGAAATCGAACCATTTTTACGCCAGTTATCGTGCGGACAGACGGACGGACAAAGCGAGGTGCATAGCTCTGTGTCGTGCACCCATCAAGGGGACTAGAGTTGGGCGTCAGCTCCCAAAACCCATATCGTGCAGGGTAGGTTGCCCAGTCCGGACGCTGATGCTAGTTGTGGCTCCAGCATTGAATTCCGATGATACCTGCGAGAGTGTTGCACGCCTATCGTGCGAAACGATTCTTGACAGCCGACGATGGTCACGTTCACTCAATGCCTTTTTTACGGCCACACTGGTATCGTAGGCTGGAGGTTTTGCCAGAATTCTTGTAGTCACGGTACACCCTTGCAATGGTCGTCCGTGAAAATCTGAACTTCATTTCCACCTCCGAAAATACTATGGCCCATCTCACGAGCGCCAACTATGACACCGCGTTGAAAATCACTTAAATCGTTATTACTTGTCATTCTCATGCCGAAAACAGCTCTGACAGCTGGCAGGGATTTCTATTGCTTTATAACCGCACTGGCGGACGCAACTGACTATGCGCATAGGTGACGTTGCTATGTATTTTGCATAAGCTCGTCTGTACCAGTTTTTCTGGCACTTTAGTGTATATCTTAAGAGCAATTCTCCCACATTACTAATACATTTGAACCAACTTAGCCGCCCCGATGGTGCAGTGGTCTAAGCAATGGCTTTTGATCATTCGTCCATGATGGGTCCAGGTTTGAATCCCGGTGAAGCATGGATGATGTGTTTGTCTTATGGCACTGGCTCTCTCCCTCCCATGGAACCAGTGTCCGTAAATCAGGGACAGGTTACTGCTTATAGCCCATTGAGTTGCTCACAGTGGTCATTAAACCTTCAATTAAAAAGAAAAAAAAATAACCCAATTATAACAAGCTCACATGATATGAAGTTACACATGAAGTTTTTATAGATCCCTTGAACTTTGTAATAATATCCCTTGTTATTTTAACAGTATATTATGAACAATGATTTTTGGAGAAGCTGCATATATCGAAAATTCAGTGTGGTTATCACCAAAAAAGATAAGTGGCATTCTCACCCAATTTTCAAACCTTCTTTCTCCAGAAAACAAAGAATTACTTGCTGCTGAAAGTACCCCATGGTTCTCCTTACAGATAGGTCAGTTAGCATGAAGATAATTTTGCAGCTGTTTTTTAATACCTCCCTCTTTCCACCCCACACTTGCCAAACATACATCTCCTGGGAAAATGCTGCTTTTTATCCCCTCCCCTCGCCACCTTTCAATCATTATTTAGAAAATCTTAGAGTTTATTTTTCATCTAGAAATATGTTAATCACTGCACCAGAGGAAGTTAAAAACTATTGAAAACACTGATCATGATAAGCACGAAAACAAGCAAGAATTGACTCGTATATCCGGCGTAACATGTAACAGGCAAAATTTCAGTTTTTTTTTTTTTAGTTTCTTTAATTTTTACATTCATTAAATGTTCTGCTTATTGCAGATCTCACTCATATTATTTTGCTAGCTATATTTTTCAATTAACATGTATTATTCACATTTGATTAAATGTTAAAATAGCTTATGGTTGACTAGTTTTGACCTGATTAATGTAATATGCCAAAAATAGCCCCCTTTTTTTTTCTGTATCTTTTCACTTATAGCAAAGTTCACATGTATTGTTCACATCAAAGTTCAAATCCCTTTAACTTCTATATATGGGTTCAACTGTGACAAGAGATTCTCAATGCTCATAACAAATCTTATGTTGTTAACAACAAATGGAATATAATTATCAATGTATGAATTTTTAATAGCATCCTTTTGGCATGTAATATGTAATGATGAACTTCCAAGTATTTGTGCAGTATTTGAAGTCTATGTAAAAGTCTCAGAAACTGGCTTATGGGGGAATACCATTTTCTTTTACCTTGGTTTTTGTACACAAATGCATAAATTTATTTTCTCTTGCAGTTCAGTTGTGTGTATATGGGAGAAAGATAGGGCTAATAATTCGTCTTCTTGAACAGATTATTCCTCCCTATTCAACTGATATCTGGATATTTAGTTAGCATTAAGACATCTTATGCCAACCTTCAATATAAAGAAAGAAGGAGAAAAAAATGTGCACATGAAGAGTTACTGGTGTTATGGAAAACAAAAATATAAATTTGTTCTAGTCTCTCTGTTACACAATATTATTTAAAGGTCTGGAAGTATAGTGGCACAGGGGTATTGAAATTGTTTGCAAACAGCATTTCAGTTTTTTTAGGCATCTATTTTTTTTTAGTTACACATGTAGAATAAAAGCTGTCTTTATCCAGTGTTCAAAAACACAGTAAATGTAGTTCTCTAACTTTATTTAATTTCTTCTTAGTGTACACCTGAAAATTTAAAGTTTTTGTGATGTTTTGATGTGCTCTGATTTCGTAAACTACCTGAAACATTTCTGTTGAGCGTTTTTACCGAATATTATATTCTCTCCTTTTACAGGAAACAGCACTGCTCTTGTTGTTGGGAAAATAACATATAGTGACACAGGAGCTTACATGTGTGTTGCTGCCAACCCAGCTGGGACAACACGCGATATTAGTTCTCTTGTGGTCCAAGATCAGCCTGAGCCAAGTTTGTATTGTGCAGCATGCAATTTTTTCCTATAAATCTGAGTAACCTGCAATATTTCATTGTAGAGAAAATATGATAGAATGCTTAACGAAAAGTTTTTTTTACTATTAAATGCTACATTAGCACTTAATTCAAATAATACAGGTTAATACTGATCAACAGAGTGGTAGACACTTTTGAACAGTTTTCTATTAACCAGAAGAGTTGAAAATGATACCTAGAGTGTTGACTTTCATTGTATACGATATCAGCACCTCATTGATGATATTGTTCGACAGGCATGTTCAGCCAAGAGGATGTGATGGTGTCTGTCAATTGCTGAATGTTTCCTGGAGGAGAATCTCTGCTGCAAATGTCTCTCTCAATCTCATCCCACAAGTGTTCAGTTGCATTAAGACCTGAGGACTGTGGGGGACACAACACTTTGAAATCAGTGTTGTGCTCGTGGAACTGCTATGTAATGATCTGCCTTGTGACATGGTGCATTATCCTTTTTGAAGCAACCCTCTCCATCAGCAAACATCATGCCTATGTACAGGTGTGCCTGGTTCTTAGTGATGTTAAGATACATTGTGTCATGCAAATGCTGTTCCAGAGGCATTAAGGAACTCAATGCCCACCATAGAAACAGACCCTACACCATCTCCATGAGCTTGTACAGCTAATGCTAGGGTACTGGGATCCTTTGATTTGTGCTGTTGATGTCACATTCTGGCTCATTCATTGGCATGAAAATATGATTTATTTGACTAGGTGACTTCTTCCAGTTTTGCATGGTCGAAGTTTGGTGCTCTTGTGCCAACTGCATACCTGTCAACATCAACAGCCTTGTCAGTAGTAACTAGCATTATTATGTGGCACACATAGACGCCTTTTATGAAACTACCCATCCCTTTGTGAAAAAGAAATATGCACCACACAAAACGTCACAACAAACAAGGACACTAATGAAACGAACCTAACACATGCGAAATACAAAGTTTGATTCCTCTGGTGTGGGCCAAAAGAGGTAATTTTGCAAGATTTAAGTTCCAAACTTCCGCCAGTAAAATCAGTAAGATGTGTTCAGAATTCTACAACGCATGACCGGAAATCCAAAATTTGTAGAAAATGCATCAATTTTTACAAATTTTACGAATTCGTCATTTCCATTTTCAAGAATTTCCTCATCCCTTATCAAGCTTAAATGCAAAAACTTAAGGGACTTGGGATATCTAACAATGCAGGAGAGTAAGAACATCGCCGGGGGAGTGCAGAAAAATCTTTGCTTCATCTGATTTCCAGTTTTGGAAATTTTACCCCAATCTTCAAGCTGAAATAAAAATATTTATGCCGTAAAATGTTATTTAACAGTAATACTGGACAGAGGCAACATCGTGAGAAAAAGAAATTACGATTATGAGAAAAATCTTAACTCTGTCAACCTTCCGTTTTAGATAGTTTCGTAAAGATGGAATTCCGTCTTCCAACGAACATCCCCCTAGTCTCCTCCAATTTCTGTTCACTTCTGCATCGATCTCTTGAATGACCAAAATAAATACGAAAGTGGCAGAATTCCTCGAATTCGCAGAAGAACCTTATGCCTGAAAATTTTGGGGATATTTTCGCGAAGCTAACTTCTGTTTTTGCAAGTTGTTGCCTCCAGTTTCAAGCTGAAATACAAACATTTGTGCAATAAAATGATATTTAACAGAATACTGGACACTAGAAGAGCAACATCGGGAGAAAAAAATTACAATTATGGCAAAATTTTCTATTCCGTTTGACTACCGTTTTTGACAGTTTTGAAACAAGAGATACTGTCACCAAACAGAAGGCTATGCACCCCTCCCTCCAATTATCTTCAGTTTTGCATTGATCTTGAGAATGACCTAAATGATGACAAAAAAAAAAGCGCAATTCCGTGAATCTGCTTGAGAATCTCGTACATACATACATATCACTAAGCTGTTCTCTGAGATTCAGAGGTTAGCTCCAAAAAGAAATACAAACTTCCAGATATTTTTACTTATTGTTGTCGTTCGCCATTTACAGCGATCTTGACATACAACTCGTGCTTTCACTGATATCCATTACATGCCGTACACAAGATCTTTTATACTTCATACTCATAATCTTTTCCTCATGCAGACACTCCTGAATCTGATCCACCCATGTCTTCCTTGGCCTTCCTCTGCCTTTCTTTCCTGCCACTTGGGCTGAAAATATTTTCTTAGTAAGCATTTCATCACTCATTCTTTCAACATGGCCAAACCACCGAAGCATATTGGTCTCCACCTTGCTAACAACATTTTGCTTTACATCACACAACTGCAATACATCTTCATTCTTCACACAATCATATCGTGTCTTGCCACAAACCCCACGTAAGTAACGCATTTCTCCAGCACACAAACGACTCCTATGTTTCTTCTGCAGTACCCAGGTTTCACTGCCATACATCAGAGTAGGAACAATTACTGTTTCATACACAGCCATGCGGGACTCTCTAGAGAACCCATCATTCCTGTGAAAACCTCCCAGAGCAGCTATGACTTTCAAAGAAGAATTCACTCGCCACTGATTTCACCATCCAACTTTTTCTCTCTGTCAAACATGCTTCCTAAATACACAAACTCACTCACCTGGTCAATCACAGTGCCATTTATACTTACATTACATTCAGTGCTACCCAATCCTCTCTCAAACACCATAACTTTGGTTTTTCCCTTATTTATACTCAGTTTGAATTTCATGCAAACTTCGTGCATCCGAGTCAACATACTCTGCAACTCACTTTTGCTTTCTGCCAACAGGACAGTGTCATCAGCATACAGCAATCTGCACACACGGATATCACCAAGACATAAACCACTATTATCTATTTTGGCCTCACGCATGCATGCGTCCATAAATATATTAAACAGCCATGGTGACATTACACAACCTTGTCTAACTCCTGCCCCAATGGAAAACCATTTTGATAAAACACCATTCACTCGTACACAAGCTCTACTACCAGCATACGTGCTTTTACACTATTAAGTAGATTCCCAGTAACACCATATTCATTCAATACCTTCCACAAAAGTGCCCTATTGACTCGGTCGTAAGCTTTCTCTAAATCTATGAAGACAGTAAAAACTTTCTTCCCAACAGCCGGATACTTTTCAATCATCATGCGTAATGCAAAAATCTGGTTAGTGCAGCCTTTACCAGGCATAAAACCACTCTGAACATCCCACACTTTCTCTGATGTAAGACCCCGTACTTTTTCAATAACAACCTTACCAAACACTTTCCCTGGCACACTCAGTAGGCTAATACCACGATAGTTCTTGCATTCAGTCTGATCACCTTTTCCCTTATACAAGGGAACAATGATAGCATCCTTCCAATCCCGAGGGACCATTCCTAACTCCCAGCACAACTGGCAAATTTCAGTTAACCAGTCAATTATAGAGTCACCACCATACTTCAACATCTCTGCAGTTATGCCATCAACTCTCCTGGAGCCTTACCATTCTGAAGAGATTTTAGAGCTTTACACACTTCTTCTCTTGAGAACACTCCTGTGCTTTCATCCCTCATTGTGACATCATCTGCATCTGTCTCAGAATCAGTTTTGCTCTCCTGATCTAATAACTCACAGAAGTATTCACCCCATCTGTCACTTAACTCATTGGGCTCCCATATCATTTCCCCAATCTCATTCTTCACACAACTTGCAACTTTGTTTCCCCTATTTTTCCTGAGTCTCATGTACTTCCAGAAGGACTTTCTATCTTTCCAAAAAGCCAGTTCATGCCTTTCCACTTTCTCTTTCCTATCTTTTGCCTTACTGTGGCGAAGCAGCTTCACGCTTCTTACAGCGATATTCATCCACAGAGACTCTACCTTGCAACATCCCCAAATAGGCTTCCTTCTTTTTCTTTACTGCCTCATCAATCTCACTATTCCACCAAGCATCACCTCTATTATTACCCACTATTGTGGTGCTACAGACTTCTTTAGCAGCAGTAACAACACAGTTCTTAAAACATTCCCACTTCTTTTCTACATCCCTCTCACAAGATTTCAGATCCTTCAGCCGTTCTCTGAGTAAGTCAGAATACCGCTGATGATCTTCAAGGAGCCTATCAACCTTTATTCTTTCTATCCTGGGTCTCTTCCTATTCCTTTTCCTCCAACCAACATTAAGTTTCACTCGTGACACTACCAAGTAATGATCAGAACCAACATCCGCACCTCTCATCACACGGGTGCCAACAACTAAGTGTTTCAAACGCTGATCGTAAACAACAAAATCTATCACACTCTTTTGACCAAGAGTACGATTTTCCCAAGTATATGTGTGTATATACTTGTGGTTGAAAAATGTATTTGATACACACAAACCATTCTCAATGCACAGTTCAATTAATCTTTCGTCATTATCATTCACACAAGGATCATTAAACTTACCCAGAACATTGTCAGAAATTGCATTCTGCACACCTACTCTAGCATTGAAATTCCCTACTATTGTAACTTTTAGCACCAAACTGGCTCAAAACAGCTTTTAGCTCATTCCAGAAATCTTCCTTCCTCTCAGAAAGTCCCGAGTCACAAGGAGCATACATTACAACGATTACAATTCTCTGAAGTTTCACTTTTAAATGAATCCAGAGAATTCTCTCACTTATGCAACTATAGTGAATAAAGTTGTTGTTCTTCTTTTCACTTAAAATCACACCTTCACCAGCCTGTCCTCTCACATTATCCAATACTCCAGACCACACACTCACCGTGCCATTCACTTCTTTTATACCAATTTCCTTCTTTTGGTTTCACTTACACACAGCACTTCCAATTTATACTTATTCATCAATCACCTCATTCATCTTTCCATTTAAACCTCTAGTATTCCAGACACCAATCTTACACTCACTCAGCCGAGATCGCTTTCTCATACGCCGCTTAGAAAGTCCAGGTCGATTCCGTGGTGGACCGTCCTTCTCAAGTGTGGTCGGTCCACCATATCCCACACTTGAGTCATTCTTAATATTTCTTTTTGTCTTTTTAATCAGGTAAGTGCATCAGTGTGGGGGACAGCTGAGGGTTCCAGTTGGTCATTTAACGTAAGGATTCTGGAACAAAACCCAGTGAGTTGGGGTCTTTTTGCCAATGTCACACAGAACTAGCTTGCACCTCTCCAAGATTCACAGAGGCCCTAGTTGCTGTTGTGTGTGCCATTGTTACCACGGAGCGCCCCGAGGAGGCAAACCCATCGCTCACTATGACCGTGCACACTACTACGTGCACATCATAAAATAACAGCAAAATAAAAAAAAAAAGTTAAACAAAATGAAAATTCGTGGAATCTGTTTTTTCGACAGTGAGTTTGAGTCAGACAACAAAATCCGTAGAAACTATGGACATTCCGTAGTAGTCGACAGGTATGCAACTGCAGGCATATTTATTGGTTTTTAGGAGAGGTGAGTGGTACACAAATGGGACGTCTGCTGTTATAGTCCATTTGTGCTGATGTGTGGCAGGCTGTGCATACTGGAATTATTTTGATACCACTGTTGTACTATGCAGTTTTATGATGCAATGAGCTCCTCTGTTACCTCATACAATGCTCTTCAGCTACTGTTGCCCTCGAACATGAACCCGTTGCTTCTGCCCAGAGGAAGATCTCTGACTGCTTGTTTTGTTGTTTGTGCACCACTCATTTCACACCCTTGATAGAGGTGTTCTTGAACAGCCAAGAAGTTTTGCTGTTTCAGTTTCTTGCACCTGCCTGTCTAGTACCTCATTGCCTGTTTCAAAATTACTTAAACCATGAGTGTTTTCCATATTGCAGCTATCTATGCATCGTAGACATTTGAATCCTGCACACTGAGCTGTCTCAACATCATAGTTGAATACATAAGTGAGGATAGCACATGTCTGATAGCTATTGGATGTTCCTAATAATTTTCTGCATTAGTGTATATTCATGTATAATACATGCATTTATGCCACTGCTGAATGCAAGAATGCTATCATGTTTGGAAAAAATTATGGTGAGCAGCATCTCCTCCGTATCCTCAAATGAGATTAATGGCTCCCATGCCATCAATTCCATTTCTCGAGATGCTGTTTCTTGTTAGGTAAAAGTCCGGCAGTGCCAAATCCAAATTATATGGGAAACGTGGTATCATAAAGTGACCCATTTTTCAGTTGCCTGATTTGTTGCAATGTGTGACAGTAGGCATTATCATTAACTAAATGGATTTGAAATCTTTTTTGCAGCCGCTTCATTTTGTTGGCTTTCCAAAGCTTCTTAAGTGTTACAATATAGAGGGCTTTGTGTACTGTGTTTGATAAAATTCTTGGAGTTGTCATCCCTGAAGATAATGACCTTAACCTTTCATGATGATTGTTGAGTTTTGAACTTTATGCGTCTGTATGAGATGCGGTGCTGCTGCTTCTTTGGCTAATTCTAAGTCTCTCAGTGATGCAGATGTGATCACATCTCTTATAACAAAACATTACAAAGACAAAATCTCTGTCATTGAACATTGCCAATGGAATGCAGTCCATTAGTTGTATCAGTAGTTTTAGGTTTCCCTTTTGTGTTTTTTGTCAATGTCAATTGTTACCTTTAAAACTGTTCCATTTATCCCTGCACATGGCTGGGGGGGGGGGGTCTGTCCATGGTTTATATCTATGAAAAAGATGCTACCAAAGGTACAAAAAGATATAATTTGTTAGGTGTACAAATAAGTTTTAAAGTGTTTTAAGACAATGCACCATGTAATTTGAGAGAAAACAACAATACTTTTACAAATCAAAATATGCGCCATCATTATCTATCACCTTCCTCCATTCTTCGAGCAGCTGATGGATTCTGGTCATGAAGAATACTTCTTCATGTGGCGCTATGAAGTCGTCAACCCATTTTTGCACTTCGTCACATGTCCGGAACCATACAGCAGACAAACTATGTTGCATCGATCAGAACAAATGATAGTCTGAAGAGAATATGTCGGGACTATGTGCCAGGTGCTCCAAAACTTCCCAGCCGCCCCGGTGGCCCAGGGGTCTAAGTGATGGCTTCTGTTCATTCATCCGAAAGGGGTCCAGTTTCAAATCCTGGTGAGGCATGGATGGATGTTGTGTTTGTCTTACGGCACTGGCTCCCTCCCTTCCCTAGAACCAGTGGCCCTAAATTAAGAATGGGCAACTGCTTATAGCCCATTGAGTTGCTCACTGTGGTCGTTAAACCTCCAATAAAAAAAGAAAACTTCCCAGCCAAGCATCAGTAATGTTTTCTTGACCGATTTCACGACATGCAGCCTAGTGTTGTCATGCAGTAATTTCACAGGGCGTAATCATTTGCCGGTGGATGGACGTTTCTGACTGATATCCTGGTTCAATCGCAGCAATTGTTGCTTGTAGCAATCAGGAGTAACAGTTTGACTCTGTTCCAATAGTTCATAATAGAGCACACCCTTCATATCCCACCAGATGCACAGCAGAACTTTTTTGGAGTGAATATTGTGTTTCAGTGTTGAAGTCGTTGCTTCTCCGGGGTCTACCCAGTGTTTTTTGCATTTGGGATTGTCATACTATAACCACTTTTCATCACCTGTAATGATTTTCCACAGGAAAGACTTTCTGTGTTGTTTATTCAACAGATTCAAACACTTCATGACACGCTCATCCTTGTTGCTCTGGCTCAGGTCATGTTGCACCCATTTTCCTTCCTTCTGAATCTTTCGCATTGCATGTAAATGATTGGAAATGGTTTGTTGAGTTACCCCCAGTTGTTCAGCTAGTTCTTTTTGCGTTTGAGATGAATCTTCATCCAGCAATGCATGCAGTTCCTCATGTGCAACGTTCTGTGGGGCGCCACTATATTCTCGATCGCTAACATCAAAATCACCTGCTGTAAACCATCTAAACCAAAACTCACATGTGCTTTTCGATATTCCTCTTCCAGAACAGAACAGATCAATGCACGTGCTTTTGCAGCACTTTTCCCTTGATGAAATTCGTAACGAAAGCAGTGTTGAATAAATGCAGTATCGCTTGCCATCTTTTACCTACCGATGTACAAGTGCATTGGACTGTTGGGAAAACTTCTGCATTACATTTTATACTCTGGACCAGTTGCAGTCACATGACAGCAACAGGCGGCAATGTTGGATATGTAAATTAGTGGTATACGTCACACCAAAAACGCTTTAAAACTTATTTGTACACCTAACGCATGTCATACATGGACTATTGTTGTCTTACAACCGTACAAGCTTTAAGTTCAGTGTCATCCTCATGAAATTGGTGAGGTAAACTTTCTAAGTACTTCTTTGCAGTCAAAAGAAAAAAATTGCATGCAAGTAGTATTGTAATTCCAAAGTTTACATCCATATTTTTTTCTGTATTTTGTTTAGGGGAGGCGGCTATATTTATAGAACTAATGAAATTTGAACTGTAAATTTGAGGAAATTGATCGGCTTTATTTTTTTTTTTTTTTTTTGTACCTAAGTCAGAGATCTTGTAGCTTCATACATTCTGCCACTATAGGTGTTACTTTTTCTACTATGTTAGTGATAAATGGAGGTATGGCTGATTCTTTCATGGTATGTTTCCCAGTAGACATTTGTCATCATGCAGCATCAGTCACAAAGGAAATTTGTATGGACGGAAAAGCATGGTAGTCAATAATATTGAACTAAATGATTGGAAAAGGGCAACCATGCATTCTGATGAATCATGCATTTCCAACTACACATGCATTGTCATGCCCTTCCAGGCTGGTGGCAACAGTGTAGTGGTGTGGTCCATTATTTTGCAAAGGCTTTTTACACCCCTTGATTTGGGTGGATATGTAGTTGAATGCCAGAACATATTCAAATATCATTGTTAATCAGGTTTGTCCAACCATGGTCACTCTGTTCCAATTGTAATGCATACTCAAAGCATCATGCCACAATACCCCACACTGCTTGAGAGTGGTTTCAGGAGTGTGATGGAGACTTTTTACTTATCGTTGGCCTCCTGAGACCTAGGGGATGAACATAAATGCATATCAGATATCTGTGGATTCACTCCCATCCAATCTGTGTGAATCAGAATATGCTGCTTGACATGTATGAATCAATATTTCACTGGAACATTACCCAAACTAAGGTGAATCATTACTGCTGTGAATTGCTGCTGTTTTCCAAAGGTGGTCCAATTATGAACTAAGCAGTTTTAATAAATCTGCAAGTTATAGTGTATATATAAAATACAATGATCAGTGGTAAATAAAAGAATATGGCTACCCTGGTCAGCTAGTGGTGCAAGGTGTTGGTTCTAATCATTCATCTGTGATGGGTCCAGGTTTGAATCCAGGTTGAGGTATGGATTGTGTGCTTGTCTTACGGCACTAGCTATCACTGTTCCCTGGAACCAATGGCCCAAAATTAGGGACAGGCGACTCCTTATTGCCCACTGAGTTCCTCACTCTGGTTGTTAAACACCCCCAAACAAAACAAAACAAAAACAAGGTTGAAAGTTCTTTTGTTGTAATATCACTTGGCAGAAACTTTTAGCTTTTAATACATGCATACTGTACATATCACTAAGCTGTTCTCTGAGATTTCAGACATTAGCTCCTCAAAGAAAGTCAAACTCCTGATAAATGTTTAACTGATGGAACTAGAACTTTCTTACTGTTGGTGTATCAAATGTGTCCATTTACAGTGATCTTGGCACACAACTTGAGCTTCACTGACATCCATCACACAAGAACTTTTGTACTTTATACTTATAATCTCTTTTTCTCATGCAGACATTCCTGAATCAGGTCTCCATGATTTCATGTGCCTTCCTCTACCTTTCTTTCTTGCCACTTGGGCTGAATAAATTCTGTTAGTCTCAGTAAACATCTCATTACTCATTCTTTCAACATGGCCAAGCCACGTAAGAATATTAGTCTCCACCTTACGAACAATGTTTTGCCTAATGTTACACATCTGCAACACCTCTTCATTCATCACCTGATCAGAGTGTGTCTTGTCACCCCCCAACCCACCCGTAAGTAACATATCTTCCCATCACACAAACAACTCCTGTGTCTCTCCTGTAGTACCCAGGTTTCACTGCCATACATCAGAATAGGAACAATTACACTTTCATACACAGCCATTCAAGACTCTTGAGAACCCATCATTCCTGTGAAATCCTCCTAAAGCAGCTATGACTTTCAAAGAAGAACTCACTCACCTACTAATTTCACCATCTAATTTGTCCTCTCTGTCAAACTTACTTCCTAAATAGTGATGCGTAACATCACAGCCTCTCCTTGACAAATGTCAACCCCGCCTTCTTGTGGTGCATCCTGTTCCCACTAAAGGGGCTCTGACGACCGCCAATAGCGGTATAACTATACCATCGGGATTAGAGGAAATGCTATCCCACACTCACCAACCCGCTTGGCCAGCGTGGTGAGTTATGGTCAAACACCTCCAAAATGACTCTACAACTTAAATCTTGGCCCTCAGTCTCTGACAGCTGGAATGTACCTGGCCAAGGCAGCGGCCAGTGCGACATGAAGGCAGAGGGTGCTAAGAATCCCCGGAGGACCGGACTAGGCTGCCATTTGATGCTGACCTTGGCTACGTATAATGGACGCTCCCTATCTTCTGATTCAAGGCTTCTTGAATTGGAAGAGGAACTACAAAGGATCAAGTGGGACATCGTCGGGCTAAGTGAGGTAAGGAGAAAAGGAGAAGATCTCATTGAACTGAAAAGTGGACATCTCTTCTACTATCGTGGGAAAGATACTGGCAGAACTAGTGGTGTTGGATTTATAATAAACAAGAAACTGAAGGATAAAGTGGTAGAAGTTGAAAGTTCCTCTGACAGAGCTGCACGACTCGTTATCCAACTCTCGAGAAGATACCAGGCTCAGATTATTCAAACTTATGCACCCACCACAAGTCATCCTGAAGAAGAAATTGAAGAATTTTATGAGGAAATTCGTCATCTAAATAATAAAGGTAAGCAGCACTTGAAGATAATTATGGGAGATTTCAATGCAAAAATAGGGCACCGGCAACAGAATGAAACTTCAGTAGGTAAATTCTGTCACGGCAACAGAAACCAGCGTGGAAATACTCTCGTTGAGTTTGCAGAGGCAGAAGGATTTTTCATCTTGAACTCCTTTTTCAAGAAAAAGCCACACAGGAAATGGACATGGAGACATCCAATTGGGACGACAAGTGAAATTGATTTTATTATGTGTAACAAAAAATTCGTCATCGAAGACTGCAGTGTGCTGAACAAGTTCAACACAGGTAGTGACCATAGATTGGTGAGATGTAAGATGCACCTCAACACTAAACTCGAACGTGGCAAGCTCATAAGACAAACAAAATGTATTGACATAACCAACCTTAAAAAACACCATAATACTTTCAAGTTGGAACTGAAGAACAGATTCTCTGCTTTAGAAGGCCTAACATCGGAAGAAGTGGATATTTCGGAAGTTAACAGAAAAGTAACCAAAGCTCTTATGGAAACAGCAACAAAATTAGCTGGGTCTAAGAACAAGTTGCATGTGAACAAATTATCAGGAAAAACCAAAATGTTGATGCAAAAAAGAAGAGAGATAAGGACAACTAAAGAAGATGTGACTTCCAAAGTGGAATATATAGAGCTATGCAAGACAGCACGAAAAAGTATCACTGAAGACGTAAGGAAATTCAACTGTGAGCTAGTGAGGAAAGCAATTGAAAACAACCAAAGCCTAAAGATAGCAAAGGGACATCTCAGTAAGGGAAGAAAACAGATTATGGCTCTGAGAAAAGAAGATGGTTCTATAACAAGAAATAGAGGCGAAATTTTGACAAGAGTGAAAGATTTCTACTCCAAATTATATGAAAGGGATGATACATGTACTCCAGACATCATGAAAGGTACCAGAGTTCTTCCAGTCCTCCCAGCAGAAGTTGCACCTGCAATCAAGAACATGAAGTGGGGGAAAGCTCCAGGAGAAGATGGAATTATTGTAGACATCATACAAGAAGCAAGTGGAGAAATTGAAACAGTACTCGCCCAAATTTTCACTCGATGCCTTAATGAAGGGAAGATTCCTGAGGATTGGAACAACGCTACAATGATCCTGCTACATAAAAAAGGTGACATTGAGGATCTCAAGAACTACAGACCTATCAGCCTCCTATCAGTGGTTTATAAAATCTTCACTAAAGTTCTTTCACACCGCTTGAAGGTAACACTGGACATGGCTCAACTGAGAGAACAAGCTGGATTCAGGAGTGGCTACAGCACAATAGATCATATCCACGTACTGAGAGAACTAATTGAAAGAGCGAGGGAATATGAACTTCCATTGTGCATGGCTTTTATCGATTATGAAAAAGCCTTTGATTCGGTGAAACCATCAGCAGTTACAACGGCTCTGAAATCCTGTGGTATTGAAGATGCATACATTAATATTATTAATAACATCTATGAAAATGCAAGTGCAAAGATTCGGCTGTTTGAAAATACAACACACATAAAAATTGGAAAGGGAGTGAGACAAGGTGACACCATATCTCCAAAGCTCTTTAATGCCACATTGGAAAATGTCTTTCAATCACTGAACTGGGAAAACAAAGGGATAAAGATTAATGGAGATTATCTAACCCACCTTCGTTTTGCTGATGACGTAGTCATTTTTGCAACTACCCCATCAGAGCAGCAGAGTATGATCCAGGAACTTGCTGACAAGAGTAAAGAAGTGGGATTAAAAATGAACTTTCAGAAGACAAAAGTGATGTTCAATGCTTTTACAAGAAATGAAGATTTATCGATTGATGGAGAAAAACTGGAGATAACAGATACGTATGTTTATCTTGGACAGCAGATATCAAGTGAGGGTCACATTGATGAAGAAATTAATCGGTGTACAAAACTTGCCTGGAGAGCTTTTGGAAGAAACAGCATAATTTTCAAGAGCAATATGCCATTATGTCGTAAAAGAAAAGTGTTTGATCAATGCATCCTTCCAGTGCTTACGTATGGTGCATAGACGTGGGCCTTAACTAAAAGAGACATACAAAGGCTGCAGACAACTCAAAGTAGCATGGAGAGGTGCATGCTTGGTATAACCAGGAGAGATAAGAAGAGGAACTCGTGGATCCGAAAAATGATGAGAGTGGAAGACATCATGATCAGAGTTAAATCCCTGAAATGGCAATGGGCTGGACATACTGCCAGAAGGACAGACCATAGATGGACAGCCGAAATTTTAGATTGGATTCCAAGGGACAGGAAAAGACCCAGAAAAAGACCACATGGGAGATGGGTGGATGAAATTCGAAAATATGCGGGAGTGACATGGAAGAGACTGGCACAAGACAAACCGTTGTGGAGGAAACTTGGGGAGACCTTCGTCCAGCAGTTGATTGATAATGGTTGACAATGATGATGATGATACAAATTCATTCACCTGGTCAATCTCTGTGCCATTTAGACTTGTATTCAGTACTAGCAATTTCTCACTCAAAAACCATAACTTGTATTCAGTACTAGCAATTTCTCACTCAAAAACCATAACTTTTGAGTTTTCCCTTATTTACACTCAGTTTGAATTCCATACAAACTTTGTACATCTGGGACAACATACTCTACAACTCACTTTTGCTCTCGGCCAACAAGACTGTGTAATCAGCATGCAGCAATCTGCACACACAGGTATTACCAAGACATAAACTAGTATTATCCATTTTGACATCGTGCATGCTTCCATAAATATATTAAACAGCCAGGGTGACATTACACACCCTTGTCGGACTCCTGCTCCAATGAAAAACCACTTTGAGAAAACACCATTCACTCATACACATGCTCTGCTGGCTAGCATACATGACTTTCACACTATTAAGTAGATTCCCAGTAATACCATATTTATTCAGTACTTTCCACAGATGTATCCTATTTACTCAATATGAGCTTTCTCTAAATCTATGAAGGCAACAAAAACCGTACCAAAAGACAGATACTTCTCAACCATCATGTGTAATGCAAAAATTTGGTTAGTGCAGCCCTTACCAGGCATCTATACATTCCACACTTTCTCTGATTTAAGACCTTGTACATTATCAATAATGACCTTTCCAAACACTTTTTCTGGCACACCAAGCCAGCTGATACCACGATAGTTCTTGCATTCAGTCTGATCAGCTTTTCCCTTATACAAGGGAACAATGATAGCATCCATCCAATCCTGAGGGTCCATTTTTAACTCCCAGCACAACTGGCAAATTTCAGTTAGCCAGTCAAATAGGATCACAACCATATTTTAACATTTCAACAGTTATGCCACCTACTCTTGGAGATTTACCATTCTGAAGAGATTTTTGAGCTTTACATGCCTCTTCTCTGGAGATCTTTTCTGTGCTTCTATCTCTCACTGTAACATCATCTGCTTCAGTCTCAGAATTGCCTTCACTTTCATCATCTAAAACTCGCAGAAATATTCACCACCACTTTCACTTGACTCATTGGGCTCCCATATCATGTCTCCGATCCTATTCTTCACACAACTTTGAAGTTTATTTCACCTATTTTTTCTGCATCTTATATACTTCCAGAAAGTTATCCTATATTTCCAAAAAGCCAGTTAATGCCTTTCAACTTTTTCTGCCTATCTTTTCCCGTACTATGTTAAACCAGCGTAGCTGCCCGACTTAGCTTTTAATACTGTAGGAAGAAATTAAGAAATTAGTGTGTTTATTGTTGTGACCTTTTCAGTGGAAAATAAAGGGCTACAGGCAAGTGATAATATGAGAATGTAAATGAAATTGTCTTTTCACACTTTTATTCCGAATAGCATTCAGATTGGGGTGGCATGAATCTCTCTCTCTCTCTCTCTCTCTCTCTCTCTCTCTCTCTCTCTCTCTCTCTCTCTCTCTCTCTCTCTCTCTCTCTCTCTCTCTCTCTCTCTCTCTCTCTCTCTCTCTCTCTCTCTCTCTCTCTCTCTCTCTCTCTCTCTCTCTCTCTCTCTCTCTCTCTCTCTCTCTCTCTCTCTCTCTCTCTCTCTCTCTCTCTCTCTCTCTCTCTCTCTCTCTCTCTCTCTCTCTCTCTCTCTCTCTCTCTCTCTCTCTCTCTCTCTCTCACACACACACACACACACACACACACACACACACACTGTCTCTTTCAATGAATGAATATAAAAAAAAATGCTTTCTGGTTTGCAGTAAATAATGTCTTCTGTGGTTTATCATGAGGTTTAAAAATTCTCAGCCTGTGGTATTTTGCTTTCTCTGTTGCTGATGGCCATTTTTATTCCATCAACTCCTCCTGTTCCAGTATTCTGCTTTTCCTGTTCAGCACCTGCTATAAAAATTAAACAGCAGAGAATCTCCCACATAAAACACATGACCAAACTGTCTTGGCACGTTCCATTAACTTTGTGTTATACAGAAGTACTGAGTATTGATCTGTTATTTATGTCATTACTTATGTCATACCATTGAGTACCAATCTGTTTACACAGTATTCCTATCACTCTCACATCAGTCTGTACTAAAATCCTAATAAGACTGTTACTTGGCTTCCCTTTTAGGCTGTTGCAAGAGAATAATTAACTACTATATCATTTTGTCTAGCAGTTTTCTTTGTGGTATCAACACAAAAGCATACTTAGTAAAAACATGAAAGTATGTTGAAAACACAAATATGTAAAGAGAAGTTTAACTTTGGGAGTGGTATGGGGACAGCATTTTTAAGAGCATAGAAGGTGAATCAAGGTTTGTGTTTCATGTTGATGGGCTGAAGTGTATCAAATACCTTTTGTGGAAGAACACTTTGTTCAGTGGTTTAAATAGTTGTAGAATGAGAAGCAATTTGTTTAAACAAATAATCTCATAAGAATATGAGCATAACTCACCTTCTTCTTGATCTATTCATTTTCCCACATTTTAACAACTTTATTTCCTCTGACTTCATGCATTTTTATGTTATCAGGGAGGAACAGGCCACCGATAACATAAAAACGAACAGAGAGTCGGAGGAAATAACGTGCTAAAATGTGGGAAAATGAATAGATCAAGAAGGTGAGTTATGCTCATATTCTAAAGAATATTTGTTTAATTAGTTTTTATTTGGCACATTTTTACTTAAAAGCCTATTAAGAATGTTTTTGACATCCTTATAAGTAATAATGATTTGCAGTTTGTTTAATTTAGTCACAAATTTTTCTTTAAATGTTTTATAATACTCAAGATTAATGGGGATAAACATCAGTGCTATAACTGATGTATGATAGAAATGTAAAGTATCTCTGCTTTTGTTTCAAATTTATACAGTCAAACCTTGTTAAACCATCATATTTTGTTCATTGTGCTAAACTGGCAGTAAGTGAAGGTGGTAGGTTTAAAGAAGTCATAAAAAAAGAGGGTGATGTTAATTGAATGACAAGTATAAGGAAGAAATAAAACAAACAGACATGCATTCTTAAGTATTGGATCTCTAATTCTGATAATATTGGGATTGAAAACACAGTGATTAAGTAAAGTTCATGACTACAATTCTTAAAACAATGACGTTTTTTTACATTTTCTTACGACATTAATACTTCTTTAGCGGTACAATCAGCATTCGTAAAGTAAACTGTTGTTATTCTATCTTTCATCTTTTCACAACTTTTCTCATTTTTGTTTGAAATCAATTTATTGGTATGATCCTATAAAACAAACCAGATTCATCCATGCTAAATACATCTTTTAATTCGTAGCCAAATATAATTTCTAACTTTTTTTCTTGCATCATCCTATGAACTTTCAGAGGTTCCAGCTGGTTCACCACGCCATATTCTCAATGAATAATCCATGATAATTTGTGAATCTTTGAAGCCAGCTGTTACTTGTATCTGTACTTTTTAATCTGGGTATTCTTTCCCAAACTGTCTCGCTTTTTCAAGCATAACTTCATCAATAACAACTCCATGCTTGCATTTACCTGGACAGTTCATAGAACAAGAGCTTTCTCTAAATTTTGTGCTTGTCACTTTTTTTTTTTTTTTTTAACTGAGTACAGTTGTTTTTTAAATCTAGTCTTCATTTGCGCTTATTGTTTAGTATGTCTCCCACTTTTCTGCTGAATAATCTGTCTAAAAGGTTGGAAAAGTGAAAATGATTTTCTAATACTTGATTGCTAGTCAGGATTATGATCTTTGAATTCGCACATCAAAATTTTTTCATGGACTTCAAGTAATGTTTTACCCTTTCATAATGCTTTAAACTGGACAAAAACTAAAAAAGCTTACACACAACAAGTATTTCCTGTGAGAAACAGTGACTACTGAAGGTACTGGATAGTAAGAAATTTTAGAATCCCAAATGTGAGACAGGAAATGTTGTTTTCTGAGGAAGTATGGAATCTATAGAAATGTAAGGCATTTAAGCTATTGTCATTTGTTTAAATCTTAAAGGGAACCATTTGAGCTGGGTAATTAGTTCCTACCTCTTCGTTTAGTAAATTTAGATATTTAACCAGACACACACCAAGTGTCTCACTTCTGTCAGATTCAATAAATCATGGAAGGCTCTGCCCTTGATTTTCAACAGTTTGCCATACTTTGTTACTGGCATTCTTTTTACAGGGGAGTGAGTGTTGCAGTGGCTGTATTATCTCACCCATTCCATAAAACTTCTTGGAGAAGGAACCATATGACATGCTTTTGGGGCACACTTAAGGTTGGTGTTTCGAAGTGTCTGTTGCAAGTGAATATTTTGAGAGACAGTTCAACACAGTATTCTGTAATAAGAAACGAAGATGTTGCTAGAATATCCTGGCAGATGATGGTCAATGAGATGGTGAGTTAAAGAAGGAAATTTCCATTTTGCAAAGTAGGGTAAGATTTGTAGGCGAAAGACAAAGGTGGTGATTTAATAAGGTTTGACTATATCGATAAATTGGTTAAAGAAATCAACTTCATTATCGAAGTTTTTGTGCGTATTTGTATTAGTATCAAACTTTGTTGCCTGACCTATCCCACAGCTGTTTTATGGGTATCACACATAGGCAATTTAAAGGCCACTAAAGGATGAACCCATTTGAATGCTCTATAATCCACTTCTATACAATTTTTGTGTGTACATAGTTTTTTTCATAGGCTTGTTTCTTTTCTGACATGCTGCCAGTCTCGATACATTTCCACGATGGCAGAACCAGAACATTCCTACGAACTTGACGTTTGAGTAATGGAAACACATCTGTCTTTCTGGAATCAAGAGTTGTATCTCTTTCAAATATAGTTAAATGATATCAGTTTGTTGATGACTGCTTCAGGATTATCTCCTGCACCAGTGGTCAGTATATGAACGTGCTGTAATAAACAGATATATCATAATTGTGTGCAAACTTAGTAAGTAAAATACCCACCTTTTGCACCACAATATCTGCAAACATTTCTAGCACATGCTACATAACATGCTAGAAATGTTTGCAGATATTGTGGTGCAAAAGGTGGGTATTTTACTTACTAAGTTTGTACACAATTATGATATATTTGTTATACAGGGTGATTCAAAAGTCCCCGAACTCTATATTTTAAAACGTATTTGCTGTAAAACCATAAAAGATACCCGAGTATTGCAGCTTGTGGCTGTTGTGTGTGACCTTGGGGAATGAGCTGCGCCATGTGATAGCACCACGTGACACTGTGCTCACGCGGGCGCTAGCAAGCAGTAACGTTCAGTCGTCCAGGAGTCTCGCGCAAGAACAGAGAGTCGCTTTGTTAGAAGTTTATTTTGCGAAAAAATCTTACCAACTTTGCATCCAGCTCTTTCAAAGAAAATTTCCTGATGCTCATATACCAGGGAAAACAACTGTGTATAACCTTGTGAACCGGTTTTGCGAGACAGGCAGCGTTCAGTATAAGCCTTTAAACGGCCATCTGTCTGTGGTGACGGCCACGTTTCTGGAGAAAATTCACGTTTCCCTGCAGCGCTCTCCCAGGAAGTCACTTCGACGGTTATCTCAAGAGTTAGGGGCATCGTATTCAGCCTGCCAGAGGTCTACTAAACGTCTAAAGCTACGGCCGTACAGAATTCAAGTAGTGCAAGAGCTACGTCCTTTGGACTCGGAAAAGTGCATTGCCTACTGCCAATGGTTTAAGAGTTTCACGCGGAGCAATGTGGCTTAACCAGCTTAACACTTTTTCAGTGACGAGGCATGGTTTAATTTGAATGGTTAGTTCAATAGCCAAAAGACTCGCATGTGGGCTGCGAAGAATCCACACGCATTGCGTGAGGTTGGACTTCACTGTCAGAAAGTTGGAGTGTGGTGCGCCCTATCTAGACGTCGAATTGTAGGGCCCCTTTTTTTTTTTTTTTTTTTTTAAACAAACTGTAAATTCTGTTGTGTATGCAAACATCATCAATTTGTAGCAATGTTGGAAGAGCATGAACATTACTGTTGGTTTCAACAAGATGGAGCAACATGCCACACATCAAACGACACAATGAAGATGCTCCGCGAGTTCTTCCACGATGGATTAAACTCGAAAAAACTTTGGCCACCTCGCTCCCTAGACATGAGTCCTCCAGACTTTTATTTGTGGGGCTATCTGAAAGACACAGTTTTCCACAACCACCCTAAGACAGTACAGGACCTGCAGAACAATATCATTACAATCGTGAGGGACATACCAGCCAACACACTGAAAAGAGTGTCCACCAACATGTGTCGTCAGGTGAATTTGTGTCTTCAACAGAATGGTGGACGATTCCAGCCTCTATTGTAAAGTGGTTTTCATTACCTGTAAGTATGAGTGTCAATATAACAGTATGTAAAAATAGTTATACATCACTATATTCGTGATAGAAATATTTGAATTCAGAGTTCGGGGACTTTTGAATCACCCTGTAGTTAAATGATGTTTGCTCTTGTTTAGGTAAAGAGTACATGTTATCTGGTCTTGTTGTACTCTATCTGGTAACTGTCTTCACCCAGGTGAACTTTATTTGGATGGCACAGTCCATTTTTTAATCTGTTTTAGGGATAGTCATATTTCATTATCTGCTGGGTATACACAACCCACAAGACATTTCACATAGCTCTGAACTGTTTTTAAAAAGTTACTCAAAAGTTATTGCATTGAATCTAAATCCCTAAAATGTTACTGGAACATACCAAATTATTGTTGGTTATGTTGTTAAAAGCAATATTCTATATCGCTAAGTTTGTCCTACTCTCAGTAAAATGCAGCTGTCTGGTAAGTTGGTGAGAAGATTATTATGCAATCACAAAGTAAAAGGAACTTATACAAAGTCTCGCAACAAAGTCCCAGGACAGCTGCTATACTAGGAAAGTTTAATGCACTGAGTCCAACTGTGGTTGTGGCTCTTCAAAGTAATTCCCCTTCTTATTGATGCACCATTTTGATCGCTCCACTAGATGTGTGAAACACTTTTTGAATTCATTTACTGCAACACTGTTCATTTCCACAGTAACGGTTTTCTTGATGTCCTGAACAGTCTTGAAACATCATCCTTTCAATGCCAATTTCATTTTGGGGAACAGGAAGTAGTCGGCGGGAGATAAGTTGGGGGGGGGCATGGTTGAGCCTGGGTACTCCGGACTTGGCGAGGAACTGTGTGTCACTGACAGTGCGAGTGGGCAAGCGCAGTGTCATTCAGAACCAACTTCCACATGCTCGCAGCCTCGCACGATGAATTCTCTTCCATAGGCGATCAAGAACTTGCAGGTAGAAGGCACTGGTGCTTGTTGCGTCCTCCGAAAGCCAATTCCTGTGAATAATGCCACTGCTGTCAAAAAAGGTGATCAGCATTGCCTTGATTTTTGATTTCTACAGGCGAACCTTCTTGAATCTCGGTGAACTTGGTGCTCTCCACTCCATGCTTTGCCTCTTTGATGCTGGAAAGTGTTGAAAGCACCACATCTCATCACCTGTCACAATGCGGTCCAGCATCAAACGGTCCGATTCCACGGCCGTAATGAATGCCCTGCAGCTTTCAACTCTTCGCACTTTCTGTTCTTCAGTCAAACTGTGTGGCACAAACCTTGCACAAATCTTACTTTTCCTGAGATCTTCCTCTAGAATCAGCCGGATTGTTTCGTGGTTGATATGGAGTTTGTCCTCCATCATCCGTACTGTCAATTAATGGTCTGACTGCACTAGAGCACAAACTTTCTCCACCATTTCCTCAGAATGGTTGGTTGATGGTCTTCAATCCTTGGGTCATCTTCAATGTCTTCCCTTCTCTCGCGAAAGCAAGCATACCATTTACAAGCGCGACCACGGGATAGGGCATTGTCCGCGTGAACAGTTTTTATAATTTCGAAAGTCTCCATTATTGATTTCCTGGACTTGCAGCAAAACTTGATGTTTACTCTCTGATCTCTGTTCTAATCCATGACATTGGTCTTTAGGGTACCTTGTATTAAGTCTTCCGAATCGGACAGGGCTGCACTTTCTTAGACCTTCACTTGTCCTGCAAGAGAGGGAAAACACAGTTACAATTTGTCCCATAGAACATATTTTTACCACTGCCATTAACAGAGTAATGCCCACTGTCCTGGAACTTTATTGTCAGATGGTGTATATACCATTTAGTGTTTGCATATTAGTTTTTATCCATAAATAGAAGGTGATAAAGGTATACACAAAATCATATATAAAAACTCTTTATAGATAAATTCCTTTAAAGATTTGGCCCGACTTAGGTCTTTGTCACCTGTAAACAGAGTGAGACTGATTGCCAGATTTTTATTCCCAAATTCTTCATTTCAGTTCTTGCCAAACGATTGAAATTTCCAAACAATGGGGATAAAATAAGGACTGTCAGTATTTCAGTTTAAAGAGGTAGATATTTCAGTGCTCTCACAAAAATGTAAAGCCATTTTGAGTTGATGAAAGGAACAATTTTTTCAGTATTTTTCCAGAGAGGGCACTGCTGAAGGGCTTCACGTTTTCATGAGAGCTTTGAAAGCATAGTATTATTTATAGTACGTATTATGTGTGTCTTTTGGTATATTCATACACTTTTTTGTGGTTAATATCAGTAAACTGAAATTGATATAATATTGTTAAATTATGCTTTCCTAATTTTTTGCTTCTTTGTATATCATACAGGTATGCCTTTGTTGGAGCATCGATTTTTTGCATTCCATGATTGGGGTATATCTGTCTATGACCCTGATAACTGCCGACTGTACCACCAGATTCAAAGTACAGATGTTATTCCAGGCACACAGGAGTATGTTTGTGGTGACCGAGGAATGAATTGCTCCTGGGGATCTGCGATAAATATTGCTGACCGTTATGTTTATGTTTCTCAGCCCAACAAAGATAGAATTTTAATCATTTCTAGAATTCAGATGGTAGTTGTTGATGTAAGTGCCCCCCTTTTTTTTTTTTTTTTCCTCAGCATCTGTGCATTCTAAACATGTATTCTCATTGTTATAGTAATTTGAATGAGATTTTAGTAGTTTCTGGTCCAGCTCCTCAGTTCAGTCGTGTGTGTGTGTGTGACCAGCGCATTTATACTATTGTGAGAAAATTATGCACTAGAAGTGTAGAAATTTGTATGGTGAATTTTGGTCATTCGTTTTAACCCATGCATTTCCCCCATTCCAGTTTAAGCAAGCACAGATATGCAACCAGACAGAATTGTAACATAATAATGTTATTTGTATACACATTGTGTATATCAAAAGACACTGGAATGGAATTAGATTTGTATTTATTTCCTTAAAAGTTGCTTACTTTGAATTGCTGCTGTTATTCTATATTTTTGATGTCTTCAACTTTCTGTTCTTGAAAAATTCATGAGACCTAAAGGTTTACTTCAAGTTAGACAACAAAGCATTGTGGCATAATTTGTGTTGCTGAATGTGACACTAAATTACTGCATGATATACACTATATTGACAGAAGTCACCGGACACCTAGAAGAAAAACACAACATAGCATTTATTGACATGCATTAGTATGGCATCAGTCCACTTTTGGCCTTAATGCATGCACTGACCCTTCGAGACATGCTTTCGACAAGGTTTTGGAACACAGCGTTAGGTATGCGCTTCCATTCAGTACATAATGCTGCCGCTAACTGTTGCTTAGTAATAGACCTTGGTTCCAAACTTCTTATGTGGTGCTCTAATTCATCCCATAGGTGCTCTATGGGATTAAGATGAAAGCTCTGTGCTGGCGAGTCCACACAAGATATGGAATTACTGTCAAACTGTGCCATTACAGTCCTTGGTTTATGGCTCGGTGCATTAACTTGCTGGTACTAACAAGACTTGGTTCCAAGTATTGTCACAGAGTTGGCAGGACATAATTGTCCAGAATATCGAGGTGGACGTGCTGGTTAACATGTTTGTCCACAATACCAATGGGCCGGGATCATACCACGAAAAACACCCCCACACGAGTACACTGCCAGCTCCAAACTTGACGGTAGGAACAGTACACTGTAGTAAATAGCGTTTCCCCACCTGCCGCCATACCCACACATGGCCATCAGACTGATGGATCGTGTATCTGGATTCATCAGTCCATAGGACCCATTTCCATTGATCAACGGTCCACGATAAATGTTCTTTACACCATGCTAAACGACGAGTAGCATTCCAAGTGGAGATGAAAGACTTATGAGCAGCTGCATGACCACAGTAACCCATGGAATGAAGTTCTCTGCGAATGGTACGTGCACATACCAAGATTCCAGCATTGTTACTCACCTGTACACTGAGGTCTTGTGCAGTACTCCGTCGATTAGCTGTAACGACTCTTTTGAAGCTTTGATGTCCTCTATCACTGATTTTCTTTGGTCTGCCGGTACGTTTTGCCGCTTCAGGCACACCATCTGTCTTCCACTTATTCAGTACATCCAAAACAGTTGACTTGGGTATGTTTAAATGCCTCTCGGTTTCTCTTATGGACAACCCACTAATATAATACCCAACAATCTTTCCTTTCTCAAAGTCAGTTCTCTCTTTCCGCGACATTTTTACTCAACCTCACAGTGCAATATGATCGCGGTCATCTGCAGTCTTGTTTTTATACCATTTGCAGCTGTACTGCGCATCTTAACAACGCAGCGGAACCATTCATTTGCTTCTGAACGAGTGTCCGGTGACTTTGTCAATATGGTGTATATACTCAGATAGATGAGCCAGCCCCCACCCCCTACTTCAACAGCTAAAAATTTGTGAAAGACCTTGACCTACATATAAGTCGACCTCGAAATTCAATATTTTGGAAAACATTTAATGTCATCAATTATGCTAATTTCTGAGATTATCTTAAAATATTATCAAATAAAAACCTTTAAAGTACAATTCAGTATCAGAGTTTCCAAATAATTCCTGTAGCATCCATGGCATTATTTATGCAGCATTTTTTGAAAGACTTTGTAACCATTTTTTGGTAAAATTACATCCCACAATTCTTTCATCAAGAAGCAACTAGGCCAATGTCAACCTTTTTCAAGTTACCACCTTTTGTAAAACACTTTGTCTTTGCTCTGCCATAGCACTAGCCGTGCTGACAAAGATGATGGGAACAAGACCAGAAGATGATTATGCTTGCTGTGAAAGCTTAGAAGAGGAGAGATGCCTGATTAGTTGTGCCCCTCCCTAACAGCCAAGTGATTCACCTGTGTCTGATACTGCATGCCTAATTCCAAAGACAGGGTTCCGCGATGACACAGGGGAAATAATGAGTTTCCTTCATGTTTAGAAGCAAGAAATTCCACGGTATCAATTTGAAATAGGATTAGGTTTTTTGCTTATCATATTAGCAGCACCTTTTCCCATCAGAATGGGTGAAAAAATATTTCATAATTTTTTTTGGGGGGGGGGAGATAAAAAATTCCGAGATATTTTAAGTGTTACGTAAATACCCTCTCTGCAGTTGCCGCTGATTTGCTTATATTTCAGACCACAGCTTTCTGTGTATCACTATACAATATAAATAGTATAATGCAAAATAGATTTCAAACCATGGTAGAACTTTTTTAAGAATATATCATCATCAATCATCTGCTGGATGAACATCTTCCCAAGTTTCTTCCACAACATTCTGTCTTGAGACAGTCTCCTCCATGTTGTTCCAGCATGCTTTCGAATTTCATTCATCCATCTCTCCTGCGGCCTTCTTCTGGGTCTTTTTTCTGTCCCTTGGTATCCAGTCTAAAATTTCGGTTGTCCATCTATGGCCCATTCTCCTGGCAACAGTCCAGCCTATTGCCATTTCAGGGATTTTACTCTGATCATGAAGTCTTCCACTCTTGTCATTTTCCCTATCCACAAGTTCCTCATTTTATCTTTCCTGGTTACACCAAGCATACATCTCTCCATGCTTCTTTCAATTCTGCAGTCTTTGTATGTCTTTTTTAGTTAAGGTCCATGTCTCTGCTCCATATGTAAGCAGTGGAAGGATGTGTATTGATTAAACACTTTTCTTGACCCTTGCTTGATATCTTCTGTCCAAGGTAAATGTAGGTTATTGGTTATCTCCAGCTTTTCCCCATCAATCAATAAATCTTCATTTCTTTTAAGAATATATATAATATATACACGTTCAAGTCACATAATTGTGACCACCAGCTGATATCCAGAGTAACCATCGTGTGCAGTGCGGACAGCAGCTAGATGTGCTGGAAGTGACTCAATAAGGTGCAGGAAGGTGTTCACACGCATGTTGAGCCATGCTGACTGTAGTGCATCTGACAGCTGCTGGAGATTGCGTGGTGGAGGATCTATAGAGCGAACAACGCGATCGAGGTGGTCCCACAGATGCTTTAATTGGGTTTAAGTCTGTGGAATTATGGGGCCAGGAAAGTACTTTGAAGTCTTCATTGGGCTCTTCCAACCACTCTCGGACATTTCTAGTTGTGTGGCACGTCACATTGTCGTGCTGGAAGATCCCATCCTCCCCAGGGAAGACAATCGGCATGTATGGGTTACGTATCTGCAAGGATGGATTCATAAATAATTTGGTCCATACTGTCTTCCGCAGGTATGAGTGGATCCAGGGAATGCCACGAAAACATTTCCCATACCATAACGCTGCCCCCACCAGCTTGTGTTCTGCGAGCAATGGTTGAAGACTGTTTGTTCTCTGATGTTTATCGCCTTATACGTCAATTTCCATCCATTCAATGAAGCATAACACGTGACTCATCGGAGAAGGCAATCCTTTGCCAATCAGCGGAGGTCCGATTCCGATACTGCCGTGCAAATGTAAGCCTTTTCTGCTGATGCACCTTCGTTAGCATAGGTGCAGTGGCCATCTGTCTGCATTGGAGTGCAATATGCAGCAGGATTTGCTGAACTGTCATTTTAGACACACTTCCAGTAGCCCCCTGGTTCATTTGGCCAGTGAGTTGCTCCACTGTAGCATGTCGGTCAGATCCCACGCACCTTTGCAGCCGACGTTCACCTCTCACATCAATGGCATGTGGTGCTCCTCAGTTTCCACATCACTTATTCGCAAAGATGCCGTTTCTCCAGTCATGATACACTTTAATCACAGCAGCATGCAAACAGTTCACAAACTGTGTTGTTTCAGAAATACTGCCACCCTTGGCCCGAAAGCCAATAATCACCCCTTTTTGCAAATCTGATAAATCGTGCTTTTTATCCATTACAGCAATTAGTGATATGTTTTCAGATTGCCTACAGCGCACCTTATATACCCTCCAAGTCAGCTCACAAAACATGCTTTCTTTCATTGGCTACGTCCTGTTGACGTCAAAAGTAGGAGGTGGTCACAATAATGTGATTTGACTATGTATATATATATATTTTTACTAGAAACTTTTGGAGACCTTCATCCAGCAGTTGATTGATAATGGTTGACAATGATGATGATATATTTACTAAATATTTTATTTGTATATATAGTTGCATGTGTGTATATGTATATAAATACTAAATATGTAAAATATATACACAAGTAAAATATGTAGAATGGAGTATGAAAAATTTCTGTAATTTTCTTATTTCTGAGTGAAATCAATTTCTTCTTTTGCATCACAGGTGCGCATTGGCTGATGGAAGGAGTACCATTTTTCCATGGTGTCTTGAGAGCACAATAATAATCGTACCTGCCCATTATTATCTGTAGCTATGGCCCCCTTCAAACTGGTAGGCACAACTGAGGATATATCTGACTTGTCAGGAAACTGTTACATTGAGACACATGGAAAATCCATGGTCCAAAATGTAAAAAATCCCACTAGCAAATTATGCGAGAGAATTCACATAAAACTTTGCAAATCTAGCTTTCTACCCCCCCCCCCATTCCCCCACACGCACACACACTGAGAAGCAGGATTTCTTTCAAAAACGTTTAACTAATGTGCAGGGGCAGTTGAAACTCAGATTTGGGGGTTGGTCTTGTTGGAAGAAGATAGTTATTAGAGATTGGCATAATTTGCCCGTAGAACTTCAGCATGCAGGTGCTTTTATAATTCTGTGGTACATATTGGACAGGTTTTTATTATGAAGTATAGATTCTACTTAATGATTGACTACTTTTATGGCAATACTATATTATCTACTTAAAAAAAATGAAGGATATATGTTGAACAAGGAATTGTGTATGACAGTTATTTATCGTAAGAATCTAATGTGCTTATAGTTTTCTTACAGTACGTATGTCCTTTTAACACCACATAACAACAATGGTAAGATTCTTGTTTTGTATACATTCTTGATCATGTAATTCATAACTTTTACACATTAGTGATTTACAAGTTTGTGACATAAAATCATAAGTAATTATTTGAATATTCATTCAAAGCAAACTGAATGTGCTTGTACTACTTACTGGTCATCCATGTAACACTTCTCAGAAAACTTAAATATTTCAACGCCCTGGAGTGGGAAACGAACCCTGCGTCTCCCGATTACCAGTAGAGTATTCTAACCATTACACTACCCAGGACAGTGAAGTTCCAAGCAACTGAGACATAGGAATCTGAAAGTCCTCAAATGTTCACTAGTCGAAGCATCCATGCTTCCTCATAGCGCTTTGACCAAATTCCCATCCGGACGGATGTGAGTCGGAGTTCATCAGTACCGCAGATAAATCAATGAAAGAAGAAATATTCTTCATAATACACGGGAAATCGACAGAGTATTCAAAGCAAACTGAATTTGCCTGTACTACTTACTGGTCATCCATGAAACACTTCTCAGAAAACTTGAAAATTTCAGGTTTTCTGAGAAGTGTTTCATGGATGACCAGTAAGTAGTACAGGCAAATTCAGTTTGCTTTGAATACTCTGTCGATTTCCCGTGTATTATAAAGAATATTTCTTCTTTCATTGTAATTATACCCTTCATGATATTGTCATAGCATTGCTTATTACAATTAGTATCTAATGGTCTTCAATTACCATGCAGCCAACTCTTGATCTCTCTCTCTCCAATTAGTATCCAATGGTCTTCAATGGCCATGCAGCCAACTCTCTCTCTCTCCAATTAGTATCCAATGGTCTTGAATGACCATGCAGCCAACTCTCTCTCTCTCCAATTAGTATCCAATGGTCTTCAATAACCATGCAGCCATATCTCTCTCTCTCTCTCTCTCTCTCTCTCTCTCTCTCTCTCTCTCTCTCTCTCTCTCTCTCTCTCTCTCTCTCTCTCTCTCTCTCTCTCTCTCTCTCTCTCTCTCTCTCATATATTAGTATCCAATGGTCTTCAATGACCATGCAGCCATCTCTCTCTCTCTCCAATTAGTATCTAATGGTCTTCAATGACCATGCAGCCAACTCTTGATCTCTCTCTCTCTTTAGGCTTTCTTGTGCATACAATGCTTTGGTTGCAACTAATCCACATTGTTTCATAAAACTGCTTCACTTATTCAGTGAGGAAATGCAACAAATCATCACTTAAACTGAACAAACCATTAAAGATATGTTGTGTTGATCCTGCATGTAGCTTGTGTGTGTCTTTTAAAGCGAAAATTTATAGTAATACAACATCTAAGCCAAAAAATTTTAGAAATGTTTTCTGAAAAATGTTGATTACATGCATGTCAGTTTAAAAAAAAAATGTTAGTAATGCAGAAGAGCAAATTCATGTTTTCCATTAAGTTTTGTAATGAAATGCATTTTGTGCGTGCGAGCGTGCGCGGGCGCGCTGGTGTGTGTGTGTGTGTGTGTGTGTGTGTGTTCCCTACATCCTCTTCTTCCTGTATCAATCAACAGACAATAAATTATAGTTTAAAATCACTGATTATTTAATCTGCTGCCATCTTTCATTGCCATAAATTTGGTTTTACAGCAGACAGTGATGGTTCTGAACTTTTATTTCATGTTAAGAAAAGCATGAAAATACTTGCTCTTGTTGATTGTGATAACAAGAAGAGACTGCAAGGAATGTAAGAACATGCATTTTAAGTGAAATTAAAGCTCAAAAATTGAAACTGCTGCTGCCCACTGTGCTGCACAAAAAATGGCACGGACAGAGTAAATACTGATTTTGAACTTCAATTTCTCTTAGAAACAAAGGAAAATGCCTGCCCAGTTGACTAATCAACAAAAAGTAACTTAAGGAATGGGTGAATATGCACTTCATCGGGAAGATTTGTTAGCAAATTGAAGACGCAGTTTGGCATTGCTACAACTTCAATAAATGCGAGGTCTGTTAAACATGAGTCCCAATTTTTTTGCCAATTTTTAGCTGTTAAGTTTAAGGAAGTTGGCTTACACATTTCATGTTAAGAAAAGCATGAAAAAAAAAAAGTATGTACGGTATTGTTTTTCAGGTTTTACATTCTTTTATGCTAATGTATCATTAGTCTAGATTTTGTTACTCTAAAATGTAGTATGTCAGATACAACAAATGTGAGGTTGCTATGGATTCCTTGGAAGAAATGTTCTTCACTAATTGCCTGGAACAAGGTTAGGATTTTAGCAACCAGATAAGCTTGAATCGCAAGTTTTACTGTTTCATTCATCACTTCAGAAAACTTGAATATTACATCATCCTGGATTGCAAATTGAGCCCTCATCTGCCGATTTCCATTCAAGCATGCTGTCCACTATAACACCAAGTTTTCTGAAGTGATGATGTGATGTGTTGAACAGTAAAACTAGCAATTGAGGCATATGATCTGATTGCTAAAATCCTGACCTTATTCTACATACATAATTAGTTAAGTACATAGAATTTATGCCTTTGATAATTGATGGTGATGTGATTAATTATGTTATGAGGAAGCAGAGTTGGATTCGACTGGTGAGATCTGAAGATGGTCAGATTCTTCCAGCTCAGATTTTTGGAACTCTGTTGTCCTGGATGGTGTAATGGATGCCATGCTTGGGTGAAAATCGAGAGACGCGGGTTCAGTTTCAGGGCGATTCTATTTTCAAGTTTTCTGTAGTGATAATGTCATGTATTGAAGAATAAAACTAGCAACTCGGGCATATCTGATTGCTAAAATCCTGAGAGGTTGCTGTTCATTCCTTCACAATCCAGAAAACAAGAAAAATCAACATGAAAAGTGAAATTATCATCAACCATTCTCAATCCACTGTTGGATGAAGGTCTCCCCTAATCTTTTCTACAATTGTCTTTCTTAAGCAATTCTCTACCAGCATGTTTTCAAATTTTATTCACCGATCTCCCCCATAATCTCCTTCTGGGTATTTTCCTGTCCTAGTTTTTCAATTGTGTAGCTGTAGTCTATTTTTTTAGCTGTATGTCCAGCCTATTGCCACATGAGGATCTTTACTTTAATCATGCTTTTGAAAGTTGTACTGTTTCTTCCAGATGCTCTCCAGTCTTGTTTTATACACTAATTTAAAAGGTGAAAACACCATGTAATACCAGTTACAGTCCCTGTGTAAAGAAGTAGCTGAATATGAAATTAAATTTAAGTAGTTACATAAACTTTACTTTTTGAACACAGAATTACTTCATTTCTAGCTTGTACAAGTAACATTAAGTAGCTTGAATCCATCGACTGATGCCACATTCTGGCCCATTTGTTGGCATGTGTTGAACTGAAAATGTGATTTCCAGTCCTCAAGTGTCCAATTTTAATGCTCTCTTGCTCACTGTAGACAAATTTGTCAGGTTTTAGTAGAGATAAGAGATGCACAAAGGGGACATCTGTTGTTGTAGCCCATTTGTGCTAACATGTGGCAGGCTGTGTATGCTGAAATTCTTCTCTCAATACCACTGTTGTATGGTGCAGTTTCTTGACACAATAGAGCTCTTCTGTTACCTTATGCAATCCTTTCCAGCCACCATTGCTCTTGAACACAGACCAGTCATTTCCACTCGCAGGAAGACCACTTACTGTTTGTTTTTTGTGTACCTCTCACTGTTCACCCTTGATACAGCAGTTCTCGCACAGCCAAGAAGGTCTGCCATTTCTAAAATACTTGCACCTAGCTCCCTGTATCAAGCCTCTTTCAAAGTCATTTAAACCACAAGTCTTTTCCATATTGCTGCGCTGTTTGCTTTGTACTCATCTGAATTCCTTGCAATGAGCTGTTTATAAAGCCATCTCAACATCATAATAATCCTAATAATTTGTCCTAATAATTTGCTACTTCAGTGTATGTATATATGCACATCATATACCTTCCATGTTTTTATTGTGTGAACTGCTAAACAATTCAGTCATGCTGGTTGTTTTGTATTCATAGGATCTTTTTTTCTTCAGGTTGTTGTAACTGACAAGTACCCCGTTGATCTTCACTATGTACCAAATTTGGACCAGGTTTGGGTGCTATGTTGGAGAGGTGTGCAAAACAGGGGAACAAAAACTATTCAAATAATCAGAGATGCTAGCCAAAAAAAAGAAACACCATACAGTTCATCCGGAACCTGTTGATGGCCACTTTGATCTTGTAAGAAAAATTAAGTTCTCTTATGCACATGACATTATGTTTTATGATTTGCAGGTATAATTTTAGTAGATGCTGCATGTGTGTGTTGGTATTTACAAATGGCACGGTATTTGTAATCTTCAGTTCTCTAAAATGTGTTAAGTCATAATTCAGCTTCAAAAAATATCGGGAAACACAGCAAAGGAGAATATAGTAAAAATGTCGCATGTCTGTACATTGGAAAGTTCCTGGTAAATGAGAAATTATTAGGCACATGTTTTCAGTAATGAATTAGGAAAACAGTGTTGGTAATTGAAATGTATCAATTAGATACTACTGACAAGCCTATCCCTCTCAACTTTAAATAAAGAAGGGAATACTCCCTCTTAACTTTTTTGCTTTTGAGACAGTGGAAAGAGTGTGTTGTGTAAAGGAGATTAAAAGAAGAAATTCAAGATTTTGTAGAGGCTAAAAAGTAGCACATAAATAAGTATGAGTTACATATGATGCATGCTGCTGTTATTAATTTCATGGTAATCGTGCCCCCGAGCTACTACACTGAAGAGCAATTGAATTGGAGATACCTGTCTAGTAACGTGTAGCACCACCTTTCGCCCTGATGACGGCGGCGATTCGTCTCAGCATGGACTCGACAAGACACCGGAAGCGTTGGGAAGCCATACAGATCCACGACCCCTGAACAAGTTCCCACAGTTCACGAAGATTTGATGGAGAGGGGTCAGAGCCTCGAACATCTCTCTCGATGGCATCCCAGATGTGCTTGATGGGATTGAGGTCAGGTGACCTAGCTGGCCAAGGAAGCGAGGTCACGGTGGAGTGTTCATCCAACCATTCGGATACAATTCGGGAGTGATGGCACTGTGCATTGTCTTGTTGCAGGATGAGGTCCCCAGTGGGATGTTAAAGCGCACAAACGGGAGCAAATGGTTGTCCAGGATATCCCGGTAACATTGACCTGTGAGGGACGATGTCACACGTACTACCAGGGGTCCCATTTCAGTCCACGTAAACAGTCCCCAGACGAGAATGCCACCCCCACTAGCTTGAAGAGTACCCTGCTGGCAAGAAGGATCCATCGCTTCATGTGGTTTGCGCCGTACTCGTATCCTGCCATCCGCATGTACCAACGTGAATCTCGACTCATCAGTCCAGGCAACATTTTTCTACATGTCTAGGATCCAGTGGCGATGTTCCTGCGCCCATGCTAATCTTTGCACCCTGTGATGTGCGCTCAGCAGCGGTACCCTCGTGGGACGATGGCTTCTGTACCCCATAGCGAGGAGATGGTTCTGGAAGGTGTGGGTGCTTACACGTTTTTGTGCACCAGCGTTAAATTGCCGAGTGATTTCTTGCACTGTGGCCCATCTATCCGCTGTTACAATGCGAGCTAGCCGATGATGACCTCGCTTATCCACACGCTGTTGTCCACGGCAGTTGGCCCTTGCAGGGATGGTTTCACCGAATTCGATGTACTCACGGTACACCCGTGACACAGTGGCTCGTGAAAATCCCTGCACGACTTCCGAGATGGAGTGAGCCATTCGTCGGGCCCTGACAATTTGCTCACGATCAAATGCACTTAGTCTTACCCGTACTGATTCCTGTCGCATCTCTCCTTATATTGTAGGATCGCTGCATACGTCATATCGTTTCCGTTTACAGGGCCGCCCACAGCGCCACATTTGCATAATGCCAGCTGTCTCTAATTCAATTGCTTTTCAGTGTATAGTAAGAGCACAAAATTTATCAAAACAAAAATGTTAATGCATATCATTAGAAGAATTCTTGATATCCTCATGTCACGCATAAGTTACATTAAAAATTATAAGTGGTGGGACGTTTCGGTAGGGACTTTTACCTTCATCAGCCATGGAATGAAACATGTGGTATAAGCATCAGTTGTTGCCAGATTTCAAAATTCACTTTCCAAATGATAGGGATGTTAAACGGTGCGTCTGTATTGCAGGTATTAGGGGTAAGGTAGATTTCAAAGCTTTTACAGTGCCTAAGTGCTTCCAGATTGCTAAACGGAGCAATATGTTTAACATTTTAACAATCGGGAATCACAGACCTATCACTGATGGTTAAAATTGAAATGGAAGTGGAAGGGTTGCCTTTCTTAACACCAGTGATATGTTCCATCAATCACCAGTTTATGCTGCAGTAAGTGCTACCAATATAGTGGGTAATGCCTGTGGAAGTGTTGATACTGATAGAGTAGACATCTTGTAACTCTATGGATTTATTGTGACCTCTATCTTTAAGGATAAGGCTGAGAAGATGTGGAGGTGGTTTAACTGCAATGCTGTAGCCAAAAGACTTGAAAATAGAGCAAACTTTATGAGTAAAGGACAGGCTAAAAGGCAAAGTGCCAACAAACTGATGAGTGGTGGGAAGTTCAGGCGGTAAACTAGGAGATCTATTCTGTGATTCAAATTTCTTAATTAGTCTATGTACTAAGAGGGGTGGAAAGCCATGCAACTTGCCAATGTTGATGATTTGTTATTCTTTTTGAAGAGCAAAATGGCTGTTGCAAATAAGGTTGGCTCTGTGTATGTATGACTTTATAGCAGCCAATTTGTATTTTTCAAAGGTGCAAGAATGGTAAGGGTTGATATTATGGGTGGCAGAAGTTTCCTGTAAAACAGAGAGGCCAAGTGAGAAGTCTGGGTTGATGTTGATGTTAACATCCAGAAAACTAATATTGTTGTCAACTTGTTCTTGAGACGAGAATTTTATATGAAGGAATTTGGAAGTAATGGAGGACATAAGTTTGCGAACAGAGAGTTTTTCTGGTGTAGCCAAATAATGATGTCATCCACATACCATAACCAAATGGTGGGTTTTAAGAGGGATGGGCAACAATTAATTTTTCAATATTCTTCAAATAAATTTTAGCAAGTAAGGGGGAAACAGGAGAGCCTATTGGTATGCCTTGTTTTTGTTGGTAGTAGATACCATTGTATGCAAACAGGAATACTTTTCCAATGAATCAAAACAGTCATAAAGATCCACACCAGAAACACTCTCTGTCCAAAGATCACACCAGAAACACTCTCTGTCCAAAGATCACACCAGAAACACTCTGTTTGAACTCATGTCCTCCATTACTTCCAAAGTCCCTCATATAAAATTCTCATCTGAAGAACAAGTTGACAACAATATTAGTTTTCTGGATGTTAACATCAACCCAGACTTCTCACTTGGCCTCTCTGTTTACAGGAAACCTGCCACCCGTAATATCATCCCTTACCATACTTGCACCTTTGAAAAATACAAATAGGCTGCTATAAAGTTGTACATACACAGAGCCAGCCTTATTTGCAACAGCCATTTTGCTCTTCAAAAAGAATATCAGAACAACATCAACATTGGTAAATTTCATGGCTTTCCACCCCTCTTAGTACATAGACTAACTAAGAAATTTGAATCACAGAATAGATCTACTAGTTTACTGCCTGAACCTTCCACCACTCATCAGTTTGTTGGCACTTTGCCCTTTAGCCTGTCCTTTACTCATAAAGTTTGCTCTATTTTCAAGTCTTTTGGCTACAGGATAGCAGTTAAACCACCTCCACATCTTCTCAGCCTTTTCCGTAGAGTTACAATATGTCTACTGTATCCCTATTAACACTTCCCCAGGCATTACCCACTATATTGGTAGTACTTACCACAGCATAAACCGGCAATTGATGGAACATATCACTGGTGTTAAGAAAGGCAACCCTTCCACTTCCATTTCAATTTTAACCATCAGTGATAGGTCTGTGATTCCCGATTGTTAAAATGTTAAACATATTGCTCCGTTTAGCAATCTGGAAGCCCTTAGGTACTGTAAAAGCTTTGAAATCTACCTTACCCCTAATACCTGCAATACAGACGCACCGTTTAACATCCCTATCATTTGGAAAGTGAATTTTGAAATCTGGCAACAATTAATGCTTATACTACGTGTTTCATTCCATGGCTGATGAAGGTATAAGTCACTACCGAAATGTCCCACCACTTATAATTTTTAACATAACTTATGTGCGATACAAGGATATCTAGAATCCTTCTAATGTTTTGTGTGTTACGTGTTTCACATCCAATTATTCTCACTATGGTTAATGCATATTACTTTTTAGCCAGAAATACTATGTATACATTGAGAATTGATACGAAAGCCAAAGGAAATTTTGTAATTTGTTTACCTATGATTTAAAATAGCTGAATGTTACAGTTTTCTGGTAAGTAGTGTTTTGATATCCTGATTCACCAACAAAGAATGAGTTTGAAAAGTAGTTAGTGCAGCTTTTAAGCAGTTGGGCACAAACTAAATGTTCAGTGATTGTGCTTTTTAAAGTGTAGTGGGAAAATGCAAGAGGTGGGGAAAATGTTGACAACAATTCAGAGTTAATGTTGATGACACTAGTGAGCCACAATTGTCTGCTTATGGGACAGTGATCAAAAGCCACCTCAGTGGCCATGCTTCGAGTAAACCTAAAAGTGTACCACTATGTAAGGTATGAAACAGTTACCTCTGTTTTGAAAAATAGTCCGTAGCGTTTAGGGCAAAATTGCTGTCTAAAGCAAAAAAAAATTCCAAAAGTTAGAGCATTTTTAGAAATAAATTTGATATGAGAAGTTGCTCAATCAAGGGCCTCTCACTTTTGGCTGTTTTTGTCAATTTGGAATACAACTTGGAGAGGGGAAGGGGTGAAAGAGCTCTTCCCCTCTCTGAGTTGTATCAAAGACCAAGTTGACCAGCTCAGAGGCAATAAATTGACAATCAGGGAAACTCGAAGGGTAGGTTACTTAAACAGGCAGTAAGGGAAGAAGTTTGGACTCCACCACATCTTCTTTCACAATCCTCACTGCTTGTGTGATGTGTGGGTGGATGGGGGTATCAGAAGGAAGCAGCAGGAGAGCACATTAATGAGGATTGATACCATTTTTGCGTTCCTCGATGGGTTGTGGCAAGGTTCTCTCGCCTTCAATAACAGTACACTTTTAGGGTGATTTGGAGTATAAGTAATCTGAACTTCAGGTTTCTGGCTATAGGTCCAACTTGGGCAGAGGTTTGTGCATGGAAATAGATATCTATGGAATAGGGAATCTTCAGTGTTATGGGAAAATTGTTTTGTATTATTACCATTGTGCTAAGTTCCAGATTGCTTCATATAAGTTTTATACAGGGAAATTTTGCCATTTCATTGGAGATATAACACACACTCACAAACACTCTGTAACAGCAGAACCTAGATCTTCATAAAAATTCTAAATGTGTAGTAAATTTCACCCAAATTTGTGAAATACAAAACAAAGCACCATGATTTTACCAAAATTTAAGCTCCTGGAATTTTTGATCAACTCTTGGAAAAGTCTGGAATTTATTTTCTGTAAATGTGTACAAACCCTCAGAGCTAGAAAACTTTTTATAGACTTAGATGCTTATGGGGGTTATCAAAACCTGAAACTAAAAAGTAAAAAAAAAAAAAGATCGGAAAGAGTCAGTGAGTTAATTAGACAATCGTTCTTTTCTGCGTGCCAGCAAGAAGCTTTGGATTTGGGTTGAGTGTTGGACAAACTTGTGATTTCAATTATATCTAGAATTGTTCTAAGGAAAAATAATATTGAGGTCACAAAAAGAGATCCTTTAGGCAGATTTAACTGCGTTAGAAACATTGCTGCATGTAGAGAAGTAGGAAATATTCATGTACAGAACAGATAGTAAAGTGCTTCTTATTAAGAAAAAAGATACCTGCCATGTGAACATCAACAAACTCAATCGTAGTGCATAATAAGGGTCAAGTTGTATTTGTTTTCATTCTTCCTTTAGAATGACAGAAGTTCTGTGAATTATCATCAGCCTGATCAGTGCTCCAGATCACCCAAAAATTCTCACTGGGATTCTGGTCAATACTTTGAGCAAGGCAGACCAATACAGATTTTTTTTTCAAACCATATGTTTACAATCCTTACAGTGTAAGTTGGAGCATTTCATTCTGAAACATGCAGGGATTGGTTACAAAGAACTGTCAGAGTAGCATGAAGTTACTTATAAAATGTTAATGCAGGTCTCCAAAATTAAGGTTTGGGGCATTATTTGTAATTTTTATCCAAGAGGAGAGCAGCTCCAGATCAAACTCTCTACTCCAAAGTTCACTGTTGCTCAATTAACCAACATCAATATGGCAGTGGGGTACTTTCAACAGGATGGAGTGATATGCTACACGTCCCCTGTGAGCATGAATGAAATTTCCTCTTTCTTCAGTGACTGAGTGATCTCCAGAGGACTGTTGTCACCGTGTTCACCTGATTTGACTCCTCCCAATTTTTTCTTGTGGGGATATTTGAAGTGTCGTGCTTACAGCAATAAGCCTCGCATGTTAGAAGACTTAGAAAGAAACATCAGTGCAGCCTATTGATGAAGACATGCTGCGAGGACCTTTGATGATATGCAACATTGCGCTTGAGTGTTATTTGACATTGGTGGAGGACATTTCTAGCATTTATTGTGAATAGTCCTACACTCCCATGAACCAAGGTACATTGCAAACCACATACCATGTTTCTAAGTAGAGTGTGTTTCAAATATGACTGATTCTTTGGTTGGAGTACCTAGTGAAACACCCTGTAGAGAAACCACATCTAGGATAAAAACCATTTCATCAAGCATTTCAAAATATTCAGGACATTCGAGATTTTGCACTTCTCCAAAGTGACTCTAAGTTATGCTCAGTGAGAGCATGAGCAGCGCACATGCTCTCTCTCTGAGCATCGCATTGTAGGTGTTACTGTACAGAAATTGATGTTTGGAGTATTTAAAAAATACGTAGGTTTGTGTTTTTCATTTGATTAAGATACATTCAAAAAATAGATTCTCTTGAGTAATAACTAATTATGCAGAATCTGTTACTAGCATGACAAAAATTCAAATGTTTACATTTCAATGCATTTCATGGGTGCACTTGTATGAAACGGAAACCTGTCTGAAACAGAAAATAATTTCAGTCCCTTGGATTCAGTCTTAGACAAGTGTCACTGTAATTACATAAAAAGTTGACCAGTACAAAGAAAATCCTTTTCAATTATGCCTTAAAGTATTGGTCATCTATACAAAGCCCTGGATTTACATACTGAACTGAGTTGACTATCTAGAGACAAAGTCCATGTTAGAATGCTTAAAGTATGACTAGAGATATTTGCATATCTTCTGAGATCCCTTATCAGATTTTACATGTATTACACTGGTTAAAAATTTTCTTGATTTAATGAGATACCTCATAGACACATTCACAAAAATAAGCAGGTCGTTCTGTCTCTGCAAGGAAACGGGAATATTTTTAATGCAAAAGATAAGGCTTTATCATTATGATGAATGCCACAGTCTTGAAACTCATGAGTAAGACAAAAATCATTTGGTTAGGCAAATCTCCTCGGTTTGGGGGAGGGGGGAGGATGTAACTGGAAAACAAAATCCTTAGCAATTGTTTTCCATCTATAAATAACTTATGCAAGACTTGACGTGGGTCTTAATCCCACTGCTCGTCAATAACTTCAACTCTACGTGTGGTGGGTTTGATTCCACTCACACATGCTATTGTTTATGGTAGCATCGGCCAAACAGATTTGACACTTATCACTAGCCATTCCTCATTGCTGCAGGGCAGCTCAAACAAACATATAGCATTATTCATATAAAATGCAAGGAGTTAAATAAATGGTTTTTAATAAAACCACACAAATACAAGAATGGTACAACATATTTAGAAAACATTAAGATTACAATATGCTGGAGTTCTCTTATAGAGGGTAATAACAGCTCAAGACACCAAGCAACATCTGTCCTACTTGTATCACCTTAAAAAAAAATGGACCCCTGTCTCCAACTTGCTTCTTGGTTTTACAATTCACCATTCTTTCGCAGGTGTCAGCAGAAACATAGACCGCATGCTGCTGACATGCATATTAAGTGCGTGTAGCTCTGGCACTTAACTTAATGGCAAAAATCTTTCACTGCTTCACCCAATTTTGCTCCACTGAGTGGTTGTTTACATAAACGTACAAGTTCTCTCTCTTTTTATGATGGCTGTTTGTATCATCATGATAACAACTGTTGTAATTGTAACAGAAAAACCATGTTGAGTTTTCTGCGCTGTAGTATGAAAACTCGACCAAAATCACTTCTCAGATGGTCAGTAAATACAGAAATTTATAGAAATTTCTTTAATTTTATTTTGTAATGGCTTACATAAAGAGACTGGGGCTTATCACAATCTTGAATTTGAGAGTTGTTGCCCTTTGCCACTTCATACTAGATTTTCGAATTGTGCAGCACTAAAAACTGAGATTAAATGCTGAACCCAATATGCAAATCCAACTTTGAACTATTAAATCAGTTTAAACAGAACCTGCTAAGCAAGGGAAGCAGTCTTCACATTAAAAATTGATAAAACATTTTGTGGTTTATCTTCTGTTCAAATAATTTTTTTCCATAATGCAGACTTAAATATTGGTCTCATGCTTTTGTTTAACATTTCTTATAATTTTCCTTATTGTTACTTTTCATTGCCCTATTTTCCAGCTCTGTATGTATGAACACTTACGGATTGTGCTGGTTTTTATCAGATTAAAAAACATTACATGATTAAATGAAATTGGGAAACCCTGGTTTTTAACATGTTGCCACACAAGTGGTAGAGGGTCTTTTCTTCCTCTTTCAAACATTTAGAATTAGTACACCAAGAGAAGAAAGGATGAATGTCATGTTGCAATCTTTAGGATGCAGTACAATTTCCCTACACACATACACATCCTCCTGTGAGTATGAAATGATGATATTTATAACAATAATTGAACTAATGCACTAAGTTGTAGTGGAATATTTCTCGGATTCTTGCCTCTCAGTTCAGATATAGAATTAGGCTACAGTTATTTCCGTAGCCTTCTTATTTTAATGTCCTTGCAATCTTATTGTATGTAGTTATTATTTTTCTGTCTTGAATTCTTTGTCACAGAAAATAAAACAAAGATGTTATGTACTTACCAAAACTGACACCAACTAATGCTGAACTGAGTATGAAGATGTAGTGCATAGTTTTTAAGCATATATAAATTTGAACTCTTTTTGTCTTCTTTACAGGTAAGTGATTTGTTCATTCCACCCCCACAAGACCTTGGACATGGTTGGAAGTATGGATATGTAGTGCATACAAATCAGCGAGGCATGTATAAGTTGGATCTACAGGGCATGAAATACCTTAAATCTGTAGACTTGACACCATACAACTGTGCTCCTAAGTCAGCTGCCTTTGCATCATTTGGTAAGTGGCTAGGTGTATATGCCTATAATCGAAAAATGTGATGTATCACTGAAAACTACGAGATGTGGAACACATGAAGCCACCGATCCACAGGCAGTTTCAATAACTCCACAGTGTCAAAGATCTCTGCTATGCTATTTTATATTCAGTGACTGGAAAAAGCATTTTATGTTTTAAACAATGTCTTAAACGCAAAGGAGTTCAGTTTGAACAGTTTCTGTAGTAATCGGCTCTAACCATTACATTTTGTAATACAGATAAATTTTCAATGCACTGCATTCGTTCTTTTGAGAAAGTAACTTATGCTGTACCCTTTGTTTAAGATCAGTAGGGATAGTGGAACACAGCTACAGAAAGTCGGAGGTAAAGAAGTGTAATGAAACCATAAGTGTACCACAATGGCACTAATTTATGGATGAAACATGCACATGAAATACCAATAGAAATTTGATTTTTGAAGCAAAATATTTGCTCAGGTTTTGGCATCAGATGCCACTGAAAGGGCTATTAGTGCAGCTGTTGGTAAGTACTGCCACACTCATGTGAAATTATTACTTATCTGGATTTTTTATTTTTTCAGCTGATGTCATAATCATACAACTTTATACAACCATTTTATTTTTTCATTGTGATGATACAGTCATCATCATCAACCATTATAAATCCACTGCTGCGTGAAGGTCTCCAAGTCTCTTTCACAACTTTGTCTTGAGCCAGTCTCCTCCATGTCATTTCAGCATGCTTTTATCTACCCATCTCCCACTAGGTCTTTTCCTGTCCCTTAGAATCCAGTCTGTTATTTCAGTTGTCCAACAGTGGTCAGTTCTTGTAGTAATATTTTCAGCCCATTGCCATTTCAGGGTTTTTATCTTGATCGTGAATTATATAATATAGAGAACAATATCCCGAAACAACAAAATACAAGAGGTGATTCAAACTTCTCTGTTCTTCTCCACAAGATAAAGACAACTCATGGAGAAGTACAGAAGAGAAAAGACATCTTTATAGATGAAATTTCACAGATCTAGAGAAGTCATATGATAAAGTGCCTAGGCAGGAAATATGCCTAATAGAGAAAATAGTGCCAAAAGACATGAACAGTAGGACTGCGATTATCCAAGTTATTGTGGACCGGGCCTAGCTCTGATACCCAAAAACTGATAATACAGACCTTATTGCAATTTGAGGTTATAAATAAAGACGCATATGGTACAAGTTACGTTTATTTAAAGGTAACTTGTTACAAACATTTAAACGCAAGATTAAGTATATATAATATAAAACAGAACTTGCATAATTTTGAAAGATTTAGAAAAGTAGTCCTTCAAAGTTTTCTGCTTGAAGATGCTGGCCTTCTTCATTGCCGCCATTTCATGCCAGTGTCGCAGTAGCAGAAGGTCAATTGAAGTGGCCTCTAATTGTTGCTCATTGTACTCCATCGCCTTCTCGATTGCCATAAGTAAGTCCATCTGAATGGGCTATTTTTTTCAGGAACTATGCAGTCATTTTTATCGTCACTGCTGCCACTCTCATCTTGATTTACTGCCTCCACGATCATTTCATCTGTTAATTCTAGCTGTTCGTCTCCATTTACCCACTCGGCTATATCGTTTTCATTTAGTATTGGTTCAGCTGCTGTAAAAGTCACTACAACCTCGTGATCAGACAATTTTTTGCCAGTAATGTTGAGCTTTTTGATACCATGCCTAGTTTTCCTACGATGAAGCCATCCTTTACTTGCAGTGAATACTGCATCTCCATCTTTAAAAATTTTGTGAAATTCCAGTGCTTTTTCTTGTAACATAGGTCCATTTACTGGACTACCCTTGTTCCTTAATTGGGTGAACCACATATCCAATGTAGTCGATGTTTTTTCAAACTCGGACGTTTTCATAGTTTCCCTTGCCATTTCATTTTTGTCCTTTGCACCTCCACTTTCTTCACTCCTACTAGCCTTTTGAAAACACCATTTTTCGATTTTATCCCGATTTCTTTTCCAGTCTTGTACAGTAACCTCACCTACACCTAAATCTAAAGCAACTTTTTTCGCCTCCCCTTTATCGATTCTTTTAATGGCTTTTAACTTGGTCTCTAACGAAACAACAATCTTTTTTCTTTTTGCACTCATGTTGCTTTGAATCGCAAAACAGAACAACACAACTTTACACTAAGGCCTCAAATAAAAACAGAGACATTCGTTTTACAAATGAAACACAACACTGCACGGTTAACTGAAGCACGCAAATAGCAGAAGACACTGACTGACACTAACTGACCTACATCCGGTACCCTGCGGCGGGTGCGCACGACGAGCGGGAGAGTCATAGGTCAGTGACCTTGGCAAAAGTACACCACTGTGTGCGTAATTTTGCTGGTACCTCGGATAACCCGAAACTCAGATGATCGAGGCTTGGATAATCGCGGTCCTACTGTACAGAGATTCCTGTGCACGTGTCAGAAGTAATATAGGGCAGGCAAAAAATTTTGATGTGAGAGTTGGATTGCACCAAGTATGAGCCCTGAACCCATTGTTACTTGATGTTTGCCAATGATGTGGTTTTGTGTACCAAGAGTAAAGGAAAGAAGCAAAAGAGGACATGTGGCTGAAGATAAGTGTAACCACAGTGGAGTACATGTTCTGCAGGAAAGAAGAAAAATCCAAATTGAGGGTGCTAATATCCAGGGAAAGTGATATGAAAGATTTAAATACCTGGGATCAGTACTGGAGGAAGATGGAGATTTGAAAGAAGTGATCAGCAGAGTACAGGTAGGATGGAATAACTAGAGGAAAGCATCAGGTGATGAGAGTTACTAATAATATGGCTGCAAAGTCAAGTTTACAGGACTATCTATAGTGAGATCAAAAATTCCATACAGTGATATTTGACCAATGATGAGATGTATAAGCCTACTGTTGTTAAAACAAAGATGCTGAAGTGGATGTGTGATGTCCCCATAAATACTACAGTCTTAGTTTACTCATATAAAATTAAAAGCTAAAAAGGTAGTTGAAGTTACAGAGGTGTTTAAAAATGCCTGAGGAGCAAGTTCATGCAATTGTGCTGGTATAGACATGTGTTGAGAGGGACAAGGAATCCGTGAGACATGGTCGTGAGCATAGGTGCTTGAGGACATAGAAAATGCATGGAAATTATGATTGCATTTTCAAGACCTGGAAAAACGGTGTTCTCTTTAAGCAGTCTTTGAAAAGTCTTGAATTTTGTGCTCAAAAATCATTGAATTTATTTTACAAAATCAGTGCTGTTAATTTATTATCCCTCCCTACCCCCTTCCAAAGTGACTGTCAACCACCCCATTTTGAATGGAAGTCACACACTTCTTTTTCTTTTCTCACTTAAGTGACCATCAGTCTCCATGTTGCAGTTACACTCTTACCCCTCTTCCTGTAAAATGTTACAAATGCTGCTGTCTGTGGTGCTCCTTTTTGCATTGCATTGTGAGAAAGGGGGATTTTTCCCATTAACTAGGTCTGATCTGCTACCTTAGCAGCATGCACATAGGTATTGTATTACACTCCAGTTCCTGCATTATGCACTTTCATGGAACAAGAAGATCACAGTTTATGCTCTTGTCTGCATTTTTCTTTTTTCACCTACTCTAGCTTTCGTGGTGTGAGCCGTGGCCCAATGATCCTTGATTTTTTTTTTTTTTTTTTTCATTTATCCTTTAGAAGTTCTGGAAAAGTGCTTGAATTTCTTTTTATTTCTTCAAAATTCTGTGAACCCTGATGAGATGAAGACTTATAAACATGGAGCTACCAAGAAAAAGGATCAGAGGAATATCAAAGTTAAGATGCAAGGATTGTGTCAACACAAAAGAAAAGTACTTAATAGAGAAGTACTTTAATACAGACATTTAACGTGGAACAGGAACATCAAACAAAGAGCGAAGATCTTTGTTTGATGAGAAGTACTTTAAGAGTGAGGTGATACAAGTCAGGAGTGGAGAAGGAAGATGTGCAAGATATGCCCCCACCTAGATATGAATGGGACTAATGATGCCAGAGAAGCAAAAAAGGAGGCAGACATGTTTAGCAAAGGAATATCCCAAACAAGGCTGATATTTTGAGTAGTTAAGTTTCATCATTGACTTGAGAGATGGAGGTAAAAGACGATTGGGACAGAGTGACAAATGTGTGCAACAACTGAGAAGACCATTATGCTGATGTTGCATATGAGATCCTGCTGCAGCATGTGTAGTAAACTGCATCAAATATGACAGTGGATAAAAAAGATACCCCCCCCATTTTTTTTAAGTAACTCACAGTGCTGGAAAAATTCTTGTTTGTGAAATCAGATTTTCTATTACTCACTGACGATTGTTCACACATTTGATCAAATCCTTGTTACAGAAATACATGTAAGCTGCATTTTGAATACAAAAAAAAAAAAAAAAAACTGTGTTGTATTATGACTCAACTTCAATTTGGAGAATTCACACTGCTGATGCATTTTAAGCAGTAATTTTTGTGTGTTCTGATATCTGATTATAATCATTTTTAATGTTTAAAATTCACGAGCTGATCTAAATTTTAAATTGTCCTTGTTCCTTGTATTCTTGTATTTACAGGTGGGCTTGTTGTGCTTGAATGTCTTGAGCCAATAACAGGACGACCTACTGGGCAAGTTGTTTTGGACTATTTGACAGACACCGTTTTGGTTCACAGCACAAACCTGTTTGGCCACCCGCATATCTCCCCTGACTCTCGTAAAGTGGTCACCTTAAAAACAAATAATCACAGTGTTATTATAGTAGCTCAAGAAATATCTGAAGGAGGCAAGTGCTGTTTGAATTTAATACCTAAAGGTGTGCAAATGAGATGTTATACTGATATATATTCTAATTTGTATTATAATTTCCATCGTATAATCTGTGGATTATCTGTTAAAGAGTTGTAATTTAAGCTCTGTGCATAATGCATCACTTTAAAAAAATTCAGCGCTTTAATTTTGAAAAATCCATGTGATAATTTTTGTATGAAAAATTACCAAAAATGCATTAACAAAAGAAAAATGTAGCTCAGTATAAGATAGAGGTGAACAAACAATTGGAAATAATTTTTTTTTTTTAATTTACAAGTATTTTGACAGAAAAAATGACACAATAAAGACTTACTTTCTCTCAAGGATTATCATGTTGGAAGCTCAGCATCACACATGTCCATGGATGCTGCAGGTCTAACACAGAACTACAGTAATGTTAAAAAATGTGAGTGACTTTTTTTTTTATTTATTTATTTATTTTATAAGATCGTTTTTCCTTATTTCTTTGAACTGCCGGATCGTCCCATTAATCACAACTTTTTTGTAGAAAATAAAGGTTCAGGACCAAAATCACAGGTGCAGATTATACGCATTTTTTTTTTTTTTTTTCTGGCAAGGACAAAGAAAAATCTCTGTATAATCTGTACTATATATTGGTTTGATGCATAAGTTCATGCCGTTTTATTTCACGACTGTTTTCCAGGTCAGTAGTGATGGTGCAGATGGCCAGTTGTATGTCAAAATGTAGCCGGTAATATTGTGTATCTAAATCACACTGTGTTGTGCGATTATGGCTAATGGTTTTTTGGTTTTCAGGTCTGGAAGTGTGGAGTGTCAAGTAGAGAGGAGTGAACATATCCGACATCTGCTCTACAAGTTTAACAAGGGATCCACAGCCACTGAGGCTACGCGACAACTTTGTGCTGTGTGTGGGGAGTGTGCCATTGCTCCAAGGACGGCCTGCAAATGGTTAAACGGTTCCGAGGTGGCAATTTTGACCTCAACGACTCTCCACGCTCAGGTCGTCCATCTCGCTTTAATGAGGATCGTTTGACCATCTCATCCACTTAGATCTGCATCAAACCACACACAAATTGGTCACTGAGATGGACTGTGATCAGGCCACAGTCGTGTGACACCTTGAATATATGGGAAAGGTCCAGAAATCGGGGTCTTGGGTGCCTCACACTCTCACCGAGGACAAACAAGAATCGGCCATATGTGGTTTCTTGCTCACCCATTATCGCGAAAGTTCTCAGCATCACAAACCCTTTCTGTCACGTATTGTTACTGAAGATGAAAAGTGGTGCCTGTACATGAATTTCAGGCATTGGAAAACAAGAAAATAGAAATGTTAACTTTCTAAAATTTTAAAAATGCCCAGTTTATGGATTTTTTTTTATGCCTATGCTGTTACTAATGCCTTAATGGGTGCCTGAGCACCCATGCAGTTAGCATCAATGGTTGCATTACAAAAGTGCAGGTTGAAATTCAGGTTTATTTATTGAAGTATTGAGAGAGATGAAGAACTTGTAACAACTGATGATAGAGGGAGGTCAAATTAACTTTGTTCTGTTTGAACTCCAGTAGTGTGCAATCGTGATTAGGGCTCGAATTCAGATAAATCCTATTTGCAGACAAAATATTGCAGCCGAGCTGCATAAAATCTCAAAAATGAATGCGTCACAAGTTTTGAATGAAGACCTTGTACTGAGAGCTTGCTGCCTGACTGTTGGTCATCTGCTAACACCACAACTGCAGTAAATTTGGTTGGACAGAGCAAAAAAAAAAGCCTCCTTTGTTGGTACACCAAATGATGAGCATTATTACACAGTGCTTTTCACCAATGTGAAAATGTTAACCACTGAGAAGCAATTCTGCAGGAAGAATGACAGGGTGTCCCACAATGGAGAGAAAGTTCTCCATGTTGTTTCTGTTTTTGGCGTAGTCATCACCTGGAGTTGGTTATATTTTGTTTGGCAGTGTTATTTCATTGTTTGTGGTATATTTCTGTAAAAAGGGCATAAAAGTAAGTGCCAAAGTCTATTAATAAATAGTAAAATCTCTGAATATATAGTGTGGAAGAAATATTATTCTCATAATACAGGGAAAATGCGTCATGATAATTAACACGTAATTAGGCATGTCTGTATTTACTGTTCATCAAGCAATAATAATCACATCAAAAATTCCATCGCCCAGGAGCAGGAATTGAACTGCATCTCCCGATTACCGTTCAAGCATGCTAACCAATGCTATAAACCTTATAAACCACCTTTCCGATGCTCTTAACACTCAGATACTTGAGACTTTGTCATTCTGGGTGGTGTAATGGTTAGCATTCTCGAATGGTAATCGGAAGATGCATGTTCAATTCCGCTCCAGGCCAATGAAATTTTCAAGTTGTTAGATGTGATTGATATTACGTGATGATCAGTAATTACAGTCAATTCAGAGATGTCTGATTGTTTTGTTAATTATCATGAAATCTCTCAAGTTGACAATACTATAATATAAACTTGTGAAGTCTCTCAAATCGACAGTACTAGATAACCAACACTGGATTTTTTTTTTAATTTTGGTGTTTAACAACAACCATGACCACTCATAGGGCTGTAAAGAGTTTCCTGTCCCTAATTTATGGCCACTGGTTTCAAGGGAGGGATCCAGTGTGCCATAAGACAAATATACCAACATGCCTTATCTGGGACTTGAACCCAGGTCCATCTCATATAAACAATCAGAATCCAATACTTAAACCACTGCACCACAGGCAGGGACGACTAACACTGGATCTTCCAGCTGGATGGTGTGCGTGCTCACAAGGTCAGAATCATCCAACTGTGGAACCAGGACAATGTATCTGAGATCATTTCCCCATGGTTTTTAACTTAAATACACCATGCCCATCTTAGATGAACAGTCAGAAGCCAACACTTAAACCACTGCACCACAGGGACGACTAACACTGGATCTTCTAGCTGGACAGTGTACCTGCTCGCAAGGCCAGAACCATCCAACTGTGGAACCAGGACAATGTATCTGAGATCGTTTCCCCAGGGTTTTTAACTTAAATATACCAGGCCCATCTTAGATGAACAGTCAGAAGCCAACACTTAAACCACTGCACCACAGAGACAACTAACACTGGATCTTCCAGCTGGACGGTGTACCTGCTTGCAAGGTCAGAATCATCCAACTGTGGAACCAGGACAATGTATCTGAGATCGTTTCCCCAGGGTTTTTAACTTAAATATACCATGCCCATCTTAGATGAACAGTTAGATGCCAACACTTAAACCACTGCACCACAGGGACGACCAACACTGGATCAAATAAAGGTAACTTGATCACGCTAGTTACGTTAAATGAAAACTTTTACAAAAAGTTCGTAAGTTGGAAGCTTTCGACCTTATCTTAGGTCTTCATCACGCCAATAAGACCTAAGATAAGGTCTAAAGCTTCAAACTTACGAACTTTTTGTAAAAGTTTTCATTTAACGTAACTAGCGTGATCAAGTTACCTTTATTTGTTAATATTGTTACGTGTTTTGCCCATCATCGTCGTCAACACTGGATCTTCCAGCTGGACGGTGTACCTGCTCACAAGGCCAGAACCATCCAACTGTGGAACCAGGACAATGTATCTGAGATAATTTCCCCAAGGTTTTTAACTTAAAATAAAATATACCAGGCGCATCTTAGATGAACAGTCAGAAGCCAACACTTAGACCACAGCACCACCAGGACAACTAACACGGGATCTTCCAGTAGGACTGTGTACCTGCTCATATGGCTAGAACCATTCAACTATGAAACCAGGACAATGTATCTGAGATCATTTCCCCAAGGTTTTTAACTTTATAAGCAAATTGATGTGTGAAATACATATATACTTACCCTACATTTGTTGTAGGACTAACACTATTTTTATAGCACTTTTTTTGCTGATTCATGATATGAACCACGTACAGGAGGGTCATAACAAAAGTTTCTGTACATGTTAATCTAAAATGTAAGCAGGTGATGCGATTGAGAAAAATTATTACATCATATCAAGGTCAGACTCTTGGCAACGCTGTGGTATCAGAATGATGCACTATCGTTTGCTGTGTGGACATGGGACAGTTTGGAAATGGAAGCGTGCAGCTCCTCAGGTCGTGTCACGGCATCAGACCAGTGCTCATACACGAAAATAGAAACTCTGTAGGGGGAAAACTCTGACACAGATCTACACTACCTTACAAGAAATTTGAGAGGGGGGGACTCTTCTCGCTGGGTATCACACTTTCGGGAGGGCCAAAGCAGCATCAAAGATGATCACCGCTCAGGCTGACCTCAAACGGCGACAGACAAAACATCTGTCACCATTGTTGCAATGCTTCTTGAACAGAATTGCTGTTTGACAATTGAGAAGATTGCTCATCAAGCAAATTTGTCCACCATGGTTGTTCAGTGGATTTTGACCAACTCACTGGGAAAAAGAGCAATTGCTGTGGGCTGGGTTCCACATCAACTCACCCCCAAGCAAAGTGCAGCCAGAGTGAGCATTATACAGGATCACCTCCACAGGTTCAAAAGGAGGGCGACGCCTTCCTGAACAGAATTGTCACAATTGATGAGACTTGGACCCGTGATTTTGAGCCGGAGCTGAAGTCACAATCTGCGGAATGGAGGCATCCAAGTTCCCCATGCCGCTCAAAGTGTCGTTGGCAACAATCCACAGTGAAGCAAATGATGATTTTTGCGTATGATGCTCAGGGTGTTGTGGTCTCTGATTGATTTCCGGCTGGGCGAACTGTCAATTCATAATATTATCGTGCTTTTCTGAGGACAAAGTTGAGAACGAAAATTCATCAAAATCGCCCCAACTTTTTGGAAGCGGGAGCAGTCTTGCTGCGTGACTACGCGTTGTGTCATGGTGCAGCGTCAGTACGGGGACTTTTGTCAAATTGTGGCTGGAAAACTTTATCCCGCCTACCGTACAGCCCTGATCTAAGTCCACGCGACTTTGATCTTTTCCCAGAGTTAAAATCCTTTCCATGGCCTCCGCCACGAATTGCTGAATGAACTATCATTGCACGTTACCCGAGTAATACAACAGTTGAACAAAGATGGCATACTACAGGGCATCCAGGAGCTATTTCACCACTGGCAAGCTCTCATTAGCAGCAGAGGGGAGTACATTGAATGGCATTAAGGTAAGTTTTTATTCCCTTGCCTCACACTAATATCTCTAGAAGAGCATTTAGATGCCACAAGTTATCTTAATATGGTAGAGGACCAGGCACATTCATATATTTGCATGGTGTTTCCTGATGGAGATGGATACTTCTAGCAGGATAATAGCACCGTCCGACAAGGCCCAAATCATCTCGGAGAGGTTCAAGGAGCACAATAGTGATTTAAACATGCTAAAATGACCCCCGCATTCCCCAGATCTTCATCCAATTGAACATCTGTGGGATGAGATTGGGAGAGCCATTCATAACAGAGATTATCCTCCAGCGAACATTTGGTGATTGATGGATGCTGTCACATCCACTTTGCTGAACATGCCTGTAGAAAAATATTGGCATTTTGTTGAATCTCTGCCACATTGAATTGAGGTGGGGTTTTTTTTTGTAAGTGGAGACTTAACGACCACGGTGAACAACTCAATGGGCTATAAGCAGTCGTCCGTCCCTAATTTAAGGCCACTGGTTCCAGGGAAGGGAGAGAGCCAGTGCCGTAAGACAAGCACAACATCCATGCCTCACTGGGATTTGAACCCAGACCCCTCCCTTTCGGATGAATGATCAGAAGTCATCGCAGACCACTGTGCCACTGGGGCGGCAGGTAGTTTTGTAAGCCAACGGTTGCACAACACGTTATATTAGGTAAGTGTACCTAATGATTTGGTAAGCCAGTATATTTTTTGTTTACACAATATTCAAATTTCCATATTGGTTTTCATTAAGATATCACTAGCATTAGTCCTTGGTGATGAAAAAGTGTTAGAAACAGTACTAACAGATTAGTCCTTGGATATATTTTCTGCAATTATACCCACATTTCCACTCTGATTTTCTGCAATGCCCATTGCCATTCAACAACCGTCCCTAGAAGCTATCAAAAGAAATGTTCAAAGGATACAGGCATTACTAAAAACAAAAGTTGAAATAACAGAAATATTAAAACACTCTGCAAATAATTCACATCACATAAGTAAACAGATTTTGTCAAAATAGGTGGGACATTTGTTGCATAACATGCGGCAGCCACATAGAACATTTATAAAATTGTGACTAGTAAAAAAAAAAAAAAAAAAAAGATTCAAGTTGCACCTATACAATATCATTTGTTTATGTTAATTGCTGCTTTTTATTCTCACTATTTATTTTAATCAGTAGCTAATTTTGTATCAAACTTATTCTGATTGTTGTTGTTCATGCTCAGCATGGAAAACTGTTTGAGAAGTTGAACTTTCTGTAGTGGTTAAATATTTTCCCCACTGACATATAAATTTATACAGGGTGTCCCGGAACTTCTTGTACAAACTTGGAGGGGAGGTAGAGAACAGCGTTAGGAACCAGAATTAAATAGGAAAGCATGGGCGGAAACGTCACCCTCACGTGAGAAAGAGACACAAAGACACAGTTTGGCCACAATACAGAAAGCAGTGTAAAACGCTTTATTACACAACAAAAGAGTACAATGTAGGACTTGCAAGCATCACAGGAAGTGTTCGAAATTGCGCCCAGTGGCCTGGATGCACGCACGACACCTACGCGACATGGATTGGCAAACATTGTCAAAGATACCTAGCGTTTCGCGGATCGTAGCAGCAGCGATGAAGATTCGTGCCACCAGGTCCATTTCAGAATTTACTGGCGTGCCGTACACAATGCTCTTCATGGCACCCCAGAGATAATAATCAAGAGGAGATAAATCAGGTGATCTGGGGGCCATTCGACGGGACTGCCACGCCCAATCCACTTGGTTCCAAATGTCCGGTCCAAATGGTCACGTGCGCACCTTGCGTAATGAGATGGCGCCCCATCATGTTGCAACCACATTCCGCGTCGAACATGCGCGGGGACATCGTGCAGCATTTCCGGAAGAACCTCCTGAAGAAAGACGAGATACTTGCGAGCGTTCGGTCGAGGTGGTGAGATGTATGGCCGGACTAAACTGTCCGCCACGATACCCGCCCACACATTAACAGTGAAGCGTTGTTGTGCGGCTCGTGGTCGGCTCACATGTGCGTGTTTTGCGGCTCGTGGTCGGCTCACATGTGCGTGTTGTGCGTATTGAACACCCCGTCACATGAAAAGGTTGCTTCATCACTGCTTTCTGTATTGTGTGGCCTTACTGTGTCTTTGTGTCTCTCTCTCACGTGAGGGTGACGTTTCCACACATGCTTTCCTATTTAATTCTGGTTCCTAACGCTGTTCTCTACCTCCCCTCCAAGTTTGTACACAAAGTTCCGGGACACCCTGTATACCTTTGACTGTTTTAATTTCATGATAGTGAGAATAATTGGCAGTGAAACACGTAACAAATCCCACAAGGATTCCTTTCAATTTTAAACATCAGAGATACGTCCGCTATTCCCGATTGGCAAAATGTTAAACGTATCGCTCCGTTCAGCAATCAGAAAGCCCTCGGGTACCGCGAAGGCATTGAAATCTGCCTTGCCCTTAACACCTGCAATACAGACACACCTTTTCACATACCTATCATTGGGGAAGCTATTTTTGAAATCTGGCAACAACTGATGCTTATACCACATGCTTCATTCTATGGCTGGTGAAGGTAGAAGTCACTACCGAAACATCCCACCACTTATAATTTTAATGTAACTTATGCGTGATATATGAGGATGTCAAGAATTATTCTGTTAAATTCATGAGATTTAATGTTTCAACTCATTATGTAAATCCATGAAGTGTCAATGAATATATTTTTTTAACTGTCGTTTAGGTTTGAAATTTTTATTTGATGTGAAGACTACACTTCAGATTAGTGATTTAGCATTCTTCCCATCAAGAACGACCCATAGCTATGATCTGTATGCGAGCTCTTCAGTCAAAGAGGACATCCTGTTCGTGGACTTGTCAGACGGAAAGGTTGAAATGATCACTGGCATTGGTCGTCCTATGAATTCCAGGGTCGCTACATGGGGCAATAAAAATCGACCCATCTTTAGCGCAGGTGTTTTTGGAATGTACATGGTCACAACAGCAAACGAAGCCATCTTTGTCATCAACGGTAAAACGAGGACTGTAAACTGTGAAATCGGATCTGTTGTTCACCCCGAATGATGGTATGGGTGAAAGCACCCTGATTTCTTATACAGAAAGCAAAAGGAAAAAAATGTGTGCAATGTCATAATGTAGTTAATTTTGACTGTTTAAGACTTTTTTTTCATATAATTTACATTGACTCATCCCTTTCAATTAGGGTTAATCTTAATTCATAACCAAAAAATCTATCAATGTATCATTTATTGATTGCTAAAATGCACAACTGGACTTATTCGGTGCTGCATGATGATAAGGAGACACCAAAAATAATTTTGCTATAAGCTTCAGTGCAAGAAACTAGCATGTAGATGTGAGAATTTGATCTCATTTTCTTGAAAGTGGTTGCTAGAAATGTTTTATGTTGTTTATTCATTTTTTTCTGTAGAGGTATTTATAGTGGAGAATTTATAAAAGTGATTTCAGTTACCAACATTAAGTGGTATTTATAGTGGAGAGCTTACTTATATGAGGCTCAAAAGAAGAGAAAAAAAATGTCTCCAGGAGCTCATGGTTTTTTATGTATTTTGAGTCTTTAAATCTGTGATTTCTTATGTGTGCAATGAAAATTGCATGTCTTATTTTTCAGACTTTTTCTGATTTTGTTCTCACTGATGAGATACAGGCATCATATATATTTATCACCTGATATGAAGAGTTTTGTTATTCACCTAAATCATTTGCAATGTTACTCATGGTTTCACGTGTTATTTCCATTTACCAATGTCTTCCCTTCTTTTCTTTTATTTTTTTTTTAATCCCATAGTGCAGCCATTTCTGTTGTACATATTTTCTGGCTGTGTTATAAGGAAAACAGCCATTTATAAAAGCCTTTGTTTTTAAACTGCAAAGTATTTGTCTTTAAATATTGCACTTAGTTGTGTAGGGTGAAACTGTTTGTGTGATTGTGTGTTATGTACTCATAATATGACTTGAAAGTAGCAACTTAAGTATTTTTTGATATTCATCATGTCTATGATTAGACATGTAACTAGGCACGGTGGTGTAAGTGAATCAATTTCTGTACCTTGTCTCCGAAAATGTTATTTTCTAGTGGTTTTTGTGATATTTCTTTTACACGATGTGATATTTTTTTTTTTCGTTAATGCATGATTTGCCTTATTATTTGATCAAAGGAATTGTGATTTGTGTGTGTTTTCCATAATTTATGCACTGTGAGAAGCGTCTTATATGCCGCTTTACTGCTTTTCCATGATTTATTCCCTATCATACCTTTTTCTTAAAAAAAAAAAATTGTGTTATGTAACTTCAGAGGAGACAACCGACTGCTGTGCAGTAGTTTAAGTCAGATCTGGAGAGATCACTTGGAAAAGGTATAATTATGTGGTTGTTTCTTGAAGTTAGTAGTTTTAAAAAATGGAACTTGCTTTTGTTTAAGTGTAAAAATATCACTTATTAGCTAACTCCACAAACAGAAAAGGCCATAACATTTGTGCTGTATGTTTTGTCTAAATTTAAGAGCTTCTTCTGCTTATTTAAAAGCATCTTTCATCTGTTTTAGTTATAATTGATATAATTTGTTGGTTAAAACCTTAGAATTTTTTAGGTATGCTTCAGCTTTTTAATAGTATGCCCCATTAGAAAAAGTGGTGTAATAGATGATCTCATTTTACCAGTTTGTTTTTATCTTTTGGTAAACTGTTGGCTGCGAAAATCAAAAGTATTTTGTCATTACTGACAGCAGAGTAAAACGTACACTCACTTAGAATGCAATTAAATGCCACGCAGTTTAAGATGCTCGTAGTGCAGTAATAATAATAATAATAATTTAAAAAAAAAAGACAGACAGACTTGGGCGCAGTATTGGAGGCAGAAAATAGCCCACTAGTCTGATAATGCTGCCTGCATCATCAATCAAGCGCATTGGAGAGTAGAAATTACTGAGTGGGTCGACTGGGGTACCATGAATTTGAAAAGGAAACAATTGCAAGTTTCACTTTCCCATTTTTCAAAGAAAAATATAGAAACCTCCTTTGCTGATAATTGTTTGAAATGTTGTGTGGGCAGTATCCCTCAACATTAGTTTTGGGCAGCATAAAGTCTTAAACCTCTCCCCTTTTGTTTGGGCCTTAAAAAAAATCATTGGGCCTTAAAAAAAAAACTGAATACAAGTGTTAAGAAAATGGTTGCTAAGTTGTGCTTCAGAAAAACTCCAGAGAAATGAATAAAGCTTGCTTGAGTGTCATGATTATAGTTATACGGTAGGTAAATCTCACATTGGCATAAGCTTCAAATTATTAAACATACCCTGGAAATTATGAGAAAGGCTAATTACTTGTGGTTGTCACATGGTTTTCTTAAAAATGTAGAGATATTGCGATAGGTTGTTAAATTTTCTGACTTGTCTTCTGGTTGGTTACTCTTATTTCCACTTTTTTTTTTTCAAAATACTTCTTTGAAGATACTGTTTTTCTGCAACAAACTGTGGATCTTAAAAGAAATATCCTCCCCCACCCCCATTTGTCCATTTTCAAACATTTGTACATCCCGTGCATTGCAACTTTTCTATACAAAATTACACTTCAGTATCAACATCACAGGTAGGGATCTACAACAATTTTTTTCGCCTGTTTTTCAAGTCCTGCAGATTGCACAAATTTTTTTTTCTTTTCCTGAATTTCGTGGTCTGGAGATTATGTGAAGAAAAATACAGTATTATTATTTTAATCTGGGAAAATTGCTGTTTAAATAACTGTCATCATTATCAGATTCTATCAACACACTGCTTGACAAAGACTAATAATGCCTCTTTTCATATCATAGTCCTACTGCAGATTTTTTTATATTTGGTTTCATTATCTCCCCCACACACATGCTTTAGATATCTCTCCTGTTATGATGAGAAATGCCACAGAGAATTTTTGCGTGCAGTAAGAATGTGTTTTGACACAAAAGGCAGTGGAATAATAGAGGATATAGTAATAATTAAATCATCATTTGTATAGAAAATCAGAACTTAATTTAAGGGTTTATGATAGTGCACAAACTATTGCCATAGGGAATTCTATGCAAAATGAATGTTTTCACTCATAATTTTAGGAGTGGAGGTTTGGTTGCAAAAACAGGTGTATACATTTGCTCCTCTTAGTGAGAAATTGAATCATTGCTGTAGAAAATTTAAATGAAGTGTTCTCACAAAGAAATATATTTGGGGTATACATTTAAATGGTATGTATGATTTGTGTGTTTTGTACTGTATGATGAGTTCTAAATATTTTCAACTGCAAAGAGAAAAATTTAATTGTTATTTTCATCATTTGTTATTGTAATCAATTGGATAACTTTATTGTATCACTAATTTAGTTGCAAGGTATTGTATATGAGTATTCATTATTTCTATATGAAATGCAAATGCACAGTGTGTTAATTGATCAAGGTGTCTTTTGGTATTCAGTTTGATGTAAAATGTTGTGATGTGTAAGTTCATATTCTGTTTTCCAAAAGCTAAACGAAAACCTGTATGCTTTCATTATATTTACTAAAAGGTCTTTATTGATGCACTGTTTCCATTGTAAAGTGAAATGAAATTCTTCATTCTATATTTAAACGCAAAATGACATTTGTTCATGAAGGCGTTACTCCCTAGCAGCTGTATCTGTATGAGCATCAGTGCTGTGCTTACCCTGGGTATACTGGATAAGCACAATGTACCCAGTTCATTTCAGCAATCGCTGAAAATTTCTTTAACATGTTTGTACTTCTGTGCATATTTATTTTGCATATGTGTTTCTACTCTCAAAATTGCAGTAGTTATTAACATTATTTTGCAAGCACGTTATTACTATTTCTATACAAGGCTTTTTGCTGTTTTGTTTTCTAACATGTCGTCATCTTCTAGTTTCTTTGAGGTTGACAGGCAGAAGCCACATTGCTTCCACCTGGTGCATGCATGCCATCCCACAGTTCTTCTCATCTAGTGTAAAGGCCTCAGCAGAAAACATCTGTTTAGCTTGCTTTTGCTAGCTAGTGCATAACACAGCTGTCCCACACTTCTGCTCATCTTGTATAAATGCCACAGCAAAAACAATCTGCTCAACTTGCTTTGGCTAGCTAGTGGCTAGTACATAATGCACCTGTTCCACACTTCTGCTCATCTTGTGTGGAAGCCACAGTGGAAAACATCTGCTTAGCTTCTCATGGCTAGCAAGTAGCAGGACAGGCACAGTTATCCCACATTGCTGCTTGTCTTTTGTGGAGGCCTCAGCAACAAAAACTCCACATAGCTTGTAGCAAGTTGCTGGTGCATGTGCGCCCCCAACCTACTTTTGGTAAGCAGATATTCTTCTGCTTACCCTGGTTTTCCATCTGCCATTTATTTAAAAAGTTCTTTCACTTTTTGATTACTTTTTCATTGGAAAGAGTGAAAGCTCATAAATCGATGTTTCATTTGTCATTACGTTCAAGAAAGTTATTTGTGTGTGAATTTAAAACAGTGCGTTCATAGTGCATGGTGGTATTTTTGTTTCATATTTAGCCAATAAATTTCAGTAATTCCTGAAATCAGAGACTTTGTCACGATTATGTATATTAAGGAGATACAACATTTTTTCACAAAAAATATATTCAAGTTGTAAATGAATTTATGGCACCTCTATTCATAGTGTACTGTGGAATTAACTTTTTTACGGGTCTTATAGAGGTTATTATTCAAAAAAGTTGGTGGTAAAATTTTCGAACTAAAGCCTAGTTCGTCATCAGGACTACGTCACTGGAGTAGTTGCTGCTACTCAGTTGGAAAAAATTGCGGTTGGACTCTTCCAACTGAGTGGCAGCAACTACTCCAGTGACGTAGTCCTGATGACGAACTAGGCTTTAGTTCGAAAATTTTACCACCAACTTTTTGAATAATAACCTCTATAAGGCCTGTAAAAAAGTTAATTCCACAATATTCTTCAAGTCAACCAAGATTTCACTGTGCTGTAGCCTAGTGGAAACTTGGTCGACGTGAAGAATATATTATTTGTGAAAAAATATAACTCCTTAACATATAAATTTTATTAATGCTGTTTTCCCACATTGATAATACGTTTTTAGTTAAAGCAAACATCTTTTGTTCTGTACATTTTCATTGCTGACAATATTTATGAATCTCAATTAATCCATTCCAAAGATTTCTCACATTACAATGTATCACTCAATTTTTCAAATGTAAGTGAGATTGTATGGATTAAATTCTGGAATAATGATCAATTTCTGTGATAGGACAATTATTGCAGACAATGTTACAACATAAGAATTTTAATGAATAAAGGAACTTAAAAATGTGCAAAATATTCGAACTGCACACCCAACTACTAAAATTACTTTATACCACGGAAAATCGTACTGCTGCGGCTGCATGCAAACATATCCTTTATCATTTTTACATATTTCCCTTATACTACTACTGATAAATTAAAATTAACCCTTCTTCTACAGTAAGTGACATAAAAGGATTACAATTAGTTACAAAATTAACATTATACCGTCTTCCACATCTATTCTGGTATTTCTGCACGTGTAAGAATTTCACATTTGAATAGTAAATCACCGAAATAGTAAATCACTATTACATTTGAATAGTAAATCACTGAAACTACTATTAAGCATGTACATTTACAGATAAGTTTCTTAATCTCTACTTTCCAGAAAATGGCAAGATACCATGTTGAGGATAACATATCTATATATACAGGGCATTTCCAAAAGATCTGAACCATTTTAAATTGCAACAGTATGATAACTTTATTTGGTTCCAGTTCAAGAAATGTTCTTTAATCTTCCTTCCCTCTGGTTTCTTTTTTATTTTCAAGAGGCCAGAAATGTCTGTAAAAATCCAAAAGAACCCAGAGGGAAGGAAGATTAAAGAACATTTCTTCAACTGGAACTGGAACCAAATGAACATATCTGGGTAAAGCCTTGAGTAAGGGATTTAATTCATGATATTTTTACACTGAAAAGATCATGTTTACATGATACTGGGAAACTGGGAATACTTAAAAGTTTAATGTGCATCAATTGTTGCACACTTAAATAGTACTCAATTTCCTGCCACATGCATTTAGGAATATTATTAGTGGACATTTCTAAAATGTGCAAATTTCAAAATTTCATTAGTGCACCAAACACATGAAAATAATTGGTAAACTGGGCACATTGCATGAACTATTTATTCATTGACACAGACTTGGCTCAAAATATATGGAGCAAATATCATCTGCTTAAGCTTAGTGTCTGGTTTTAATGCTCAGCAACATTGAACTTTGAAGGCACAAAGTCTTTTATGTAAAAGTGAGAACAGTAACACATTGGAGCCATACTTCTCTAGACTTCTATATCTGATGGATTCCTTACCAAGAACTCATGTAAGGTCTCCACCATTTTGTCCTGATGCTTGTTTGTCCGTAAATTTTGATTTGTTCAAAGCTTTGATTGCCTAAAATTTTGCTTACCAGTCTTTGGCACTATTTGTTAAGATTCTTTTGTATAGCGTATATGTTTTCTGGATTTAAATTATGAGTTTGGTTGAATTAAACCATTCAAAACATTGTGCTTTATCCTGAATGGTAACCAATTTGCATGTACCATCTGAGTAGAAAGAATAGACATTAGTTAATGTCACATCTAGTTCAGTGAAGGCACAGTGAAATTATCCAGACTTGTTATGAACATTGTATGAGCAGAAATGTTTTGGTACTGCTGCTAGTTTATTTTCAGTATTTTATGTTAAATTTTCTTACTTGGCTTAAAGGTTTATATCACTGGCAATGTCCTAAACCTCCTATGATCACATTACCCAAGCATACTGATAAGAATTCTTAAATCACTTTGTCATGCAAGCCCTACTCTCCCAAGATCATTGATATGTCATGGATATATTCCACATCAAAAATAAATTCCTTCAGTGAATGTAAATTTTTGAAGCAATGCAAGTGCCAATGGAAAATTGATATGTACTTCCTGGGAGGGAGACATCTTTTCTTGTTTGTTTCTCTGACCTTCTATGGGGTGATGTCTAAGTATGAATATGGTGGAGTAAATCTGAAATACAAAGTTGTCAATTTTTATGTTTATCAGAAGTCACATTTCTCAAAAGAAGTATTTACCATAAACTAGATTTAGGCTATTTAAAATATTTATAATAGAAAGAATCTGTTATGTAAAGACCATGCAGTAATGATGTGGTTAATTTTATTTCACAGTGGTTTGTTATAGCTGTCAAAGATTTATTTTCTGTAAGAAAGGACTTCAAAACTTGAAGATTTTGTCAGAAATGTGCAAGTGCTTTTGTAATGCATTCTTACCTCTTCTAAATTAATCCGATTAAATTACCCTGATGTAGTTAATGTTTCATGATGAATCAGGAATTTATTTTTGTCACTCTCAATTCTGTTACACACAACTTGCTTTAACATTTCATATACTAACTTTTTTTTTTACTCAGAAAATTGTGTATTATGTAAGCTATTTTATGATTTCAATTTTAAAATAATATAATCTTGTGGAATGGCAGGTGTGGGGACAATATTATGTAAGCCCGTTTGTGTAGAAGTTTTATATATATATATATATATATATTGGTTTTATGGTGCTGTAGTACTTCTGTTCAAAAATTTTGTTTACAGAGAAATTAGTAATAAGCAAACCACTGTGATTTTACAAATTAAGATAAAATAAAAATTCACTTACAGATAACTTGACATTATGTAAAGTAAACTTCTTTTTTCAGTTAGATTTGATCATCAGTATCTTCATTTCAGAAAATAAAGCTGTTAAAATGTCTACAGAAGGAAAATTTCAGTATTGTAAATGTTAAAGAAGAAATAATCTTTGTGATTCACATTGTAGGCATGCAAGCTTAGTTAATAAGCTGGAAAATAAATATTCACTTACAAAAAACTTAATATAATTTAAGCATGGAAGTGCTATGTTTAAATGCTCTTCACATAGCCAACTCCTCATATAACATGTGAAATTTTTAGGATTTGTTTGTTCAGGTGGACTTTCATGCATTAGATGCCACAATTTTAAGTGCAGATCCCTGTATTTTTGTTGCTTGGAAACACACTGTCCTTAGTAGTGGCATGATGGTAACATACTTGGACTAAAGAATCAGGAAATACTGGTTTGTTGTCCATTTCAGAACGATATAATTTTCAAGTTATGTGAGGGGGTTAATCATGACATTTCTTGGTCAAAAGTAAAGAAATTTCTAAGCTAATTTTGTGATTAATTGCCATAATGACTTTGTTATATTTATTAATTAAGGGAAGGGGACTAAATAAAGTCTGTTGCAGAAGAATGCATAACCACTTTAATTGGAAAATAAAATCTCCATCTTGTTGCATACAAGTGTAGGCCACTAACTTTAACAAGGTAAAATCTCTAATTGCATACAAGTGTAGGTCACCAGCTTTAATGAGGAAATAAAATATCTAATATTGTGTTTCATACAAGTGTAGATCAGTAATTTTAATGAGGAAATAAGATCTATAATATTGTGTCGCAAAGTAGTGTAGGTCACCAACTTTAATGAGAAAATAAAATTTCTAATATTGTGCTGCATACAAGTGTAAAGAACCAACTTTAATAAGGAAATAAAATTTCTAATATTGTGTTGCTCACAAGTGTGGGGCGCACCAACTTTAATGGCAATATAAATTCTCTAATATTGTGTTGCATACCATTTTGGATATCAACTTTAATCAGAAAATAAAATGTCTAAAATTGTGAAAATGAGGAACACAAGTTTGCTGTCTGTAGTACGATAAGTTAAAACAAATCCCTAAAACTGCCGAATAAAACTCAATTTATTTACAATTTTAAAAACCTATTTACATAGCTAGCACTTTCGGTGCTCACATGGCCCTTTTTTTTATTTTTGAAAGAGTTTTAGGGATTTGTTTTAACTTATCGTACTACAGACTTGAAAATGGGCTTGAAAATGAAGCCATGTGAGCCCCGAAAGTGCTAGCTATGTAAATAGGTTTTTAAAATTGTAAATAAATTGAGTTTTATTCGGCCGTTTTTAGGGATTTGTTTTAACTTATCGTACTACAGACAGCAAATTTGTGTTCCTCATTTTCATTTATCAAGTACGAAATCTTCATATTCAGAATCGGTCTAAAATTGTGTTGCAGTCAAGTGTAGGCTACAAATTTCAATGATAAAATAAAGTGACTAATATGTTGCATACAAGTGTAGACCACCAGCTTGAGCCTTTACTCTTTCTTACTATACAGGGGGTGTGTGTGTGTGCTTGCATGTACTCTCTGCAACGTAAATAACAGACAGTTACTCAGAAACTATGAATTCCTGGCATGGAAAATGTTTACTGTAGACATTCCATATACTTTTTTTAAAAAGGAAAACAAAAAATCTTGCATCTTGTTGCATTCAACAGCAAGCCACCCAAGTCCAGCACATATAGCAAATAATCATCCTATTGTGCCTCAGTGGATGAGTGGTTAGACATCCAAATTTCTGGTTAAAGCATGGGGGTTTCTTTGTCATGTTCCGCTAGTTCTGTCCCCCCCCCCGAGACTTGCGGCCATAAATTAGAGGCAGGTGATGCCTTGTAGACTGGAATGCTCATGAAATTCATCAAACCTTCTCCTTCAAAAAAAAAAAAAAAGTTTCTCTCATGAAGAAAATTTCAATTGCAGACAATATTTATCTATCATTAATTGTTTTAGCTTTCCAATTTTATTGTTGCCATATTTTTTATTTTATCAGTATTATTATTTTTATTTTTAATTTTCAGAACATGTTCTTTGTAGTTTCTTTTTCACTTGCTGAAGTGTGTGCTCTTTTATGCCAACAAATGATGAAAGAAGCATAACTATTTTTCCAGCACCACAGTTTATTTTTTCTTTCAAACAAAAAATGAAGACCCATATGCAAACTTTTTTTTGTATGAATTCATTAGTCATAAAAATGAAATGTGGAAATAAGCAGTTTAATTCATTTTATTGTCTCATGTTTTATGCTACAAAAACAACTTCAGTGTAAGCCAAAAAATTGTGTATTAATTTAATTTATAAATCAAAAAATCGCTAAGACAAATATGTAGCCTTGTGGGGGAAGAAAGTGAAACATTTAATTTTCATCATGGTTCCCATAATGCACTTTTGATTACATACAATAATAATTGTTTTGTTAACCATAATAAACCAGAAATGTGAGGGTATTATCTTGTGAATTAGTACATGTTGTAAGAGTATGTAAAATGGTGGTATAGTCAATAAGAGTATTTAAAAATAGATCTTTGTACTAAAACAGCTTAATTGAAGAAATATAGTGACACCTTATTTTTTATCTTTTGAGGTGACTTTTAGTTGTGTAAATATTGGAACGTAACAGCTTCTGAATAAGTAAAGTCATGTTTCATGTTGAATTTCAGATTTTGTATATTGAAAATTGTTTATAGGGTGGTTGTGATGCCACTCAGTCATCTTGAAGCACAATGCTTCAAGTATCTGCACATAAAATATATTATTGTGTATGTAAAACATGATAGGTTTTACTTCTGTGCAAATATTACTGAAATACTTGTCATAGTGGTAGCTTGAGATTTCTTGCCACTTTCCTACTGAATCCATAACTTCTTTGTGTGAGCTGTGAATATTTGTGTCTGTACGATTGTCCTTGTACAAAACCACTTACTCCTGCCCCCAAGTGAATGTTTTTCTTGAAAGCACATTGTTTTGTGTGAAGTTAGGAGCCTTTGCCGTCAAAAGATAAGTGACAACAAATTGTAAAAGTTACAGTTGGGTATCATATGTGTTTTCTGTAATATGTGATGATCCTTATTAATAAAAACAATCATGTGATGTTTGTTATACAAATAATTATTTTTGCTTCTTTTTCATGTTATATAATGCATTTTTTAGTATCTCAGTAACAGTCATGGTGTATGATAGTCAGGTGATACAACTTCTGATACATTCAAGGCCTTAGTGGGCCCCTAGGCTAAGACATCTGAGTGGGACCCCAAAGAATTTATGACGAAGAATAATTTTGAAGTCCATTAAAACTACAGTGACCAGGCGTCCACATTTTCTGGGAACAGTCCTCAATTCCGTAAAAATTGATTGAAGACATCAAATGTCCTCGATTTCTAAACAAAAATCATGAAACTCAATTGAGTTACACAAAATGCAAACAAATTTAACATCAATTACTTATTTAATTGCAAAAATGGATTCATAAAGATATAGAACTGTTTCCTGAAGCAGATGAAGTTTTCCTTGAATTAAGTTAGAAATTTTGCAGTATTAATGGGAAACATCGAACAAAGTCATCTCGGTAGTCATGATGTTATTTCGTTTTTATTTTAACTGGATTTAACTAAAATATTTTCTGTTTTAGCTTCAAAAAATATTTAGTTAAACCCAGTAGTATTCTTTTAATTTCGTTTCCGTTTTAACTAAAATATTTATAGGATGTAGAATAAATCTCATCTTTTTCAGCATCCACTTTCTTGCAATTAAATAAGTAATAGATGCTAAATTTGGTTGCATTTGGGAGATTCCTTTGAGAGTTCTTCAGCTTTTGTTGAGTACATTTTTTCATTAAACTGTTTGTTCAAGTGAAGTTGTTGAACTTGGAATATTCTTTCTCATAGAGATAACATACAGGTATTCCCTGAATTCTGTTCGCTCGGTGTATGGTAATTTTCTGACTTCAGATATTTTTCTTGCACAGAATTTCAATGAAATTTCAGTACAAAATGTAGCTTTGTTTTCATGTGCTGCCTCATATGAGTAACATTTATTAGAATATTCTGTATGATAGCATTTTATTGCTATTTTTTATTTATTTCACATGGAAACCCACTTTCTGATTCATCGTACGTTTTCCCATGAAACTGGACATTTATGGTACAAATTTTGAGATGAAATTCCGATTTTTGGTGTAAATGTGTCTAGGATGGTAAGTCAGATAATATCCGAAAACTTGAAATTTTCATCGTCCTGGAGCGGGACTCGAACCCGCGTCTCCCAGAAAGCGCCCGGGTATGCTAACCACTACACCAACCAGAACGACCATGTCTCAAGTTTCCGTTTAATTTGAATATGACCATCACAGGATTCGCTAGTCGAAGCAACTGGCATTCATGTTTAGCGAATCTGGAGGTTAAGAATCCTACCCCGTGATTGCCCGGAGGAGCAGATAAATCATGAAAGAAATACGGGATTACACCATATAATACAAATTTTGAAGTTGAAAATCCGATTTTTGGGTGTAAATGTGCCTAGGATAGTAAGGCAGATAATATCCGAAAACTTGAAAATTTCATCGTCCTGGAGCGGGACTCGAACCCGCGTCTCCCATTTAATTGGAAACTTGAGTCTTGGTCGTTCTGGGTGGTGTAGTGGTTAGCATACCCGAGCGCTTTCTGGGAGACGCGGGTTCGAGTCCCGCTCCAGGAAGATGAAATTTTCAAGCTTTCGGATATTATCTGACTTACCATCCTAGACACATTTACACCAAAAATCGGATTTGCCGCCCCGGTGGCGCAGTGGTCTAAGCGATGGCCTCTGATCATTCGTCCGAACGGGGTACGGGTTCGAATCCCGGTGAGGCATGGATGTTGTGTTTGTCTTACGGCACTGGTTCTCTCCCTTCCCTGGAACCAGTGACCCTAAATTAGGGACGGGTGACTGCTTATAGCCCATTGAGTTTCTCACGGTGGTCGTTAAACCTCCAATCAAAAAAAAAAAATCGGATTTTCATCTTCAAAATTTGTATTATATGGTGTAATCCCGTATTTCTTTCATGAATTATGGTGCAGTTCATCTTTGCTAATCTTCGGCTTTACCATAATGTGTCAGACGTCCTCATTTTGAAAAGAAATGTTCCTCAAATTTTGCATTATAATTGAGGACATGCCATTTATTACTCAATTTCGTTCTCAAAAATCTGGTCAGTTAAAAACATGAAACTCTAGCAATATTCTTGATAATTAATACGTAGGGTGTTCTTCGAACTAAGTACGATTGAGTCAAAGCCAGATATTATTGATGTATAACGATGTCCCACGTGGTAAGCACAAATGTGCATGTTTATGAAACGTTTGAGATTTTGTTTTATCAGTTTCACATAAAATGGCATTCTTAAACAAATGCTTATATTTCTTTCTCTCGTGAGAGCATGGGTTCTGGGAAGTAATCAGCCCGCATGTTGGTCGCGCCATCTAGTGACAAGTGGGTTGTACCACCTGACTATCATACGCTGTGGTAACAGTTGATCCCTCTTAAGAGATCTGACGTTTTGCAACATAGTCATAATCATTATGTCCAGTCACGTGATGTGGGGGATTGGTCTTTCTGCGCCTTGTACTACTGCTTTGTATGGCTTTGAATTCTAGTTAATACATGGGTGATATTTTAAATTTGCCTCTTTCTCTAGAGCCAGCACCCTTAAATAGGTGAGATGTGACTGACTCTTCACAGCCTTAAATGTATTTGGTAAACATTAAAGTACCAAAAATATAAGTTGTTATTTTACTTGCTTTGGGTTAAAGACTGTATATTTAGGTGGAAGAATTGTGTATTTGTTTGCTAACTTCCGGTGCGACGAATCAAAGTGTAACAGAAGCGCTGCATATAAAAGACAACTCGGGGAATGGTTGTAGCTAAATCACTATTTGCAAGCAAGGCCGGTTCAACCACTAGGGCCGCAAAATTTAGAATTGAGAAAATAAAAAAAATACTTTATTTTCTGTTGTCCTTTCGATATAACTTACGAATTTTTATTCCTTGAGTAAACGGAAATGCGCGTACTGACTGTGTAAATCAGCTTGCAGTAAGTCCAAGGGAAAAGCGCACATATGTCGAAAAACTGCCGTAAACCAGACTCGTCCCTATACAGCAGGAAAGTCAGGTGACCCCTATGTGGGCGATATTAAATTTTTAAAGCAAATGGATTTTGTATTATTTGTCTTTCAATAATAAAAAGACTGCTGCCCCTATGGCTTCTGATCATTCGTCCGAGATGGATCAGGGTTCGAATCGTGCGGAGGCATGCATGTTGTGTTTGTCTTACGGCACTGGCTCTCTCCCATCCCTGAAACCAGTCCCCTAAATTAGGGACGGACGACTACTCATAGCGCATCCAAAAATAAAATGGGAAGACCATTTCTATCATAAATAGTGACAATGTTCAACGCGTGGCGCAGTGGTTTAAGCACTGGTTTCTAACTATTCGTCTGCGATGAGTCCGGGTTCGAATCTTGCCGAGGCATTGGATGTTGTGTTTGACTAACGGCACTGGCTTTTTGAATTCCCTGGAACCAGTGGCCCTAAATTAGGGACAGGCGACTACTTATAGCGGATAGTTGCTCGCACGGTGGTCGTTAAATCTCTACATCGCTGCCCCGGTGGCGTAGTGGTCTAAGCGATGGTTTATGACCATTCGTCCGTGATGGATGTTGTGTTTGTCTTACGGCACTGGCTCCATCCTTTCCCTGGAACCAGTGGCCCTAAATAAGGGACGGGGAAATTGCTTATAGCCCACTGAGTTGCTCACGGTGGTCTTTAAACCCCCAATAAAAAAAAAAAAAAAAAAAAAGTCACATTAAAAAATTAAAAAAACCCGCCTGAAGTTTAGCAACTGTCACGTTCTGACTACTTTCTAATGAGAACAAAGGTAAGCGAAGCTGCACCAGTATCTTCATTGCGCTGGAATTCTTTTGTTTTTTTCAGTTTGCATGTGTGTGTGTGTCTCGTGTTCATCGTGGGATTCATGATCATATGTAGAGGATTTTAGGAATGGAGTGTTTGACCTCAGGTCTTAAACAACCCTTAGAAATAGGAAACTAGGAGATTTGGGGTAGAGCGCCAGATAGGAAAGTGACACAGAAGCGAAGTAGAAAGGGGGAGGAAGACGCCCTTATTTATTACCGGAGGGCCAGTACCCGGAGTCCGACGGTTTAACGTGCCCATTCGACGCACGGCGGATATTTAATGGACCGAGCGTTCGTACCTGCCTGGGATCGAACCTGAGGCCCTTTCTGTGGCAGTCACGAACGTTGCCCACTAGGCCACCCGCGGCCCTAAATGGGATCCAGAAAAGCACCTTGTTGCGTTTTCTACGTTATCGATCAAACAAGAAATTGCCTGTGACACAGATTTGAAGACACTTGTTGGTAATTTTGTGAATGCCGCCCCGGTGGCGCAGTGGTCTAAGGCGTTGGCCTCTGATCATTCGTCCGAAAGGGGTCCGGGTTCGAATCCCGGTGAGGCATGGATGTTGTGTTTGTCTTACGGCACTGGCTCTCTCCCTTCCCTGGAACCAGTGACCCTAAATTAGGGACGGGCGACTGCTTATAGCCCATTGAGTTGCTCACGGTGGTCGTTAAACCTCCAATCAAAAAAAAAAAAAAAATTTGTGAATAAAAAAGGCACGCAAAATAAAAATTTAATTTATTTTACATTGTACCAGTAAGTAAATATATGTAGTTTCCATTAGTTTCTTTCTATTTAGTTTACATTGCATGTCTTTTTTTTTTTTTTTTTTTGGATTGGAGGTTTGACGACCACCGTGAGCAACTCAATGGGCTATAAGCAGTCGCCCGTCCCTAATTTAGGGTCACTGGTTCCAGTGAAGGGAGAGAGCCAGTGCCGTAAGACAAACACAACATCCATGCCTCACCGGGATTCGAACCCGGACCCCGTTCGGACGAACGATCAGAGGCCATCGCTTAGACCACTGCGCCACCGGGGCGGCTGCATGTCTTCATCATGAAAATATGGAATAAATGCAATACGTATGTTTAGCCGCACAGATGAATGACAAAAATTGGAAGAGGGGTCCGAAAGGCTGATACGACACCAAGCACCCTAGCACCGGCTCTGATTGCAAGGGAGATTAACTCTGAATAGCGAACAATGTAAATGGTATATTTGTAAATAAAGATCATTCGTAAAAAATAACCGTAACCGAGATAGTAACGGAGAAAAAAAAACTGATAACAGGTGACTGTCTGAAGAAAGAGTTTTTTCCGAAAATGTACAGTCTTAATTTTAAAAGTTTCCTAGTAAAACCCATACAGGTTTAAAATTTAGATACATGTGTTTATATAGACCCCTCATACAGTACAGAACAGTTAAAAACTTCCATCAACAAACACCTCCGAGCAGCTGTAACCTCCAGTCAACTGCAAGTTCTGGTTGGCAGGATTGACACAAATGATGACCATCGAATAACGCGATCACTTAACAGCGGTCAGCTGCCCCAATAGCCGAGGGGTCTGAGGCGCTGAGTTCTGATTTTTTGTTCGAGATAAGCCAAGGTGAGACATGAGTGGTGTGTTTGTCTAATGGCGCTGTCACTGTGTCTTACCTAGAAGTAGTGGCCCGAAATTCCGATCAGATCATATGTAGAGGATTTTAGGAAGAGAGTGTCTGACTCCAGGTCTTAAACAATCCTTAGCAATAGGAAGCTACGAGATTTGTGCTAGAGTGCCCGAAAGGAAAGTGGCATGGAAGCGAAGTAGAAAGGGGGGGGAGACGCCCTTATTTATTACCGGGGGGCCAGTACCCGGGGTCCGACGGCTTAACGTGCCTATCCGACGCACGGCGGATATTTAGTGATTCGAGCGTTCGTACCTGCCGCGATCGAACCTGAGGTCCCTCCGTGGCAGTCACGAACGTTGACCACTAAGCCATCCGCGGTCGAGCGGCCCGTACATTTGCTCACGGGGCTTAATAATCTCTGACACCCAAACCGGGCGGTCAAGGAACACCACAGTCTTTCCCAAGAAGTCCAGTGGTGACCTTGTGAAAAAGTTTAGGATTTTAGGCAGCTTCTTCAGAGAATGAAACCACCAAAAATTTAGGATTTAGGCAGTTTCAGCTACAGAATGAAACCACCTACCTGTGAGTGGTACTTCGGTAGAAAGCAGAAGTCAGTGAGAGTAAAGACCCGTGTTACCAAAGGAACCCTGTAGGTTGGTTTGGAGTGCGAGCAGAATTCAGTGGCACGCTGAAGTGAAAAGGAAGGCATTAGACCTTACCTGGAGATCTCCAATTCTAGAGTCCAATAAGGTACAATAATGCGTCAATTACTACACTGCCGGACAATTGCTAAGGACGGATAACAATAGAAACGATAGCAACCATAAAATGGAAGGCAGGAAAATGTGGAAATTAGCATAAGTGCGGGATACAGTAAGACGTGTTGTGCGTATGCAAATTTTGGATTGCCGAACTTGTTCGTGACGTCACAGCACTGATAAGAGATATAAAGGATTTGACGCGTATTGACCGTTGTTGTTCAAACGCAAAGTTGAAAGGGAAAGAATCAATTGACGAACTTGCAATTTTCAGTATGTCTTCCCGACATCACCTAGATAATTTTACGCGTGGCCGTATTGTTGGCAAGATTGAAGAAGGGCGAAAAATAACAGATGTTGCCAGGGAGTTCGACGTCAGCTACAGTGTTGTTTCAAGGCTTTGGAAATCATTTCAAACAAATGGAGAGTGTATCAAACGTCACGGGGGTGGTCGTGTTCGCAGTACGACACCTGCAGAAGATCGGTACATACTGCTATCAACAAAAAGACACCGGCGCAGCACAGCTAGTGAGGTAGCAAATCAGTTTATGGCTGCTACTGGCAAGCGGATCTCCCGAAAAACTGTCGCCAGACGTTTGCATGAAGGAGGACTATACGCCCACCGTCCTGTTGTGTGCATCCCATTGTCCAGACGTAACCGTACCGCCCGTTTGCAATGGTGCCAGCCACCCCGGTGGAGCAGTGGTCTGAGGCGCTGGCCTCTGATCAATCGGCCGTAAGGAGTCCGGGTTCGAATCCCGGTGAGGCATGGATGTTGTGTTTGTCTTACGGCACTGGCTCTCTCCCTTCCCTGGAACCAGTGACCCTAAATTAGGGACGGGCAACTGCTTATAGCCCATTGAGTTGCTCACGGTGGTCGTTAAACCTCCAATAAAAAAAATGGTGCCATCAACAACACAATTGGACTGATAACGACTGGTTTGCTGTCCTCTTCTCAGATGAGAGTAGATACAGTCTATCGTCTGATTGTCGACGACAACTGATCTGGCGTGATAGTGGTACTGCATATTGTCCAGCAAACATAAAGGAAAGGGACCGATATCCGACATGTAGTGTCATGGTATGGGCTGGCATCATGATCAATGGCCGTACGTCCTTCTATGTGCTTCCAACTGGGACTATGACTGGCCAACGATACATTAATGATGTTCTGCTACCTCATGTTCGCATGTTCCGTGGTGCTGTCGGTGATAGATTCATTTTCATGGACGACAACGCAACATGTCATCGAACAGTCGCTGTCCAGGAGTGTCTTGAGAGCGAGGATATTCAACGCCTCGTATGGCCAGCACGTTCTCCAGATCTGAATCCCATTGAAAATGTGTGGGATGCTTTGGGGAGGAGTCTTGCTGGTCGCCAATGCCCTCCAATAAACAAGGACACCCTCATCCGTGCACTCACAGAGGAATGGGATAAATTACCCCAACAGCTGCTTGATAATGTTGTGCGAAGCATGACACGACGTGTGGTATCTTGCATCGCCTTCCATGGTGGCCATATCCCGTATTGACATCTTACGCCGGAACGCCTGCGGACGGTAATTGCATTTTTATCACGTTTACGTATTCTGCACAAAATGGCCTGTTTGTCCCTTGAACACGTTCCAAAGCCTTCTGGATTTCAGAGCACAATAAATTGTCTTTCTTGTAATGTCCTGGCATTCTGACATTATTTTATTTCACTTGGCATCCAACCACACTTACTTTTTTATGCGCTATATAGCCGTTTATGATCCGTCCTTAGCAATTGTCCAGCAGTGTATAATCATCCTTGTTGTGAATTTAGGGGCTTAGAAAAATCAGCAGGAAAACTTTCTTACGAATCTAATGTTCTAAGTCAGAAAATTTTCCATCTCCGCATCACTTGCGGGCACTGACCAGATCTGATTGGCCCAGTCGTACAAAGCTTTGGTTTCTAATCATTCGTCCGAAATGGGTCTAGGTTGGCATCCCGGGTGAGGCATGATGGTGAGTTTGTTTCATGGCATTAGCTCTATTCTTTCCCTGAAATCAGTGGCCCTAAATTAGGAACGGACGACTCCTAATATCCCATTGAATTACTCGTGGTGGTCGTTAAACCACAAAGCAAAATCAGACTGATTCCTCATTAACTTCCAAGATTTGTCCACGCCCACTGATTTATGAAAAGTGGCAAAACTTTCTGCACTAAATTATTTAGCGCACAACAGAAATCTCGATTGCCGCCGCGGTGGCGCAGTGGTCTAGGCGATGGCTTCTGAACATTCGTCGGAAAGGGGCCTGGGTTCGAATCCCGTGAGGCATGGATGTTCTGTTTGTCTTACGGCACTGGCTCTCTCCCTTCCCTGGAACCAATGGCTCTAAATCAGGGACGGGCGACTGGTTATAGCCCACTGAGTTGCTCACGGTGGTCGTTAAACCTCCAATAAAAAAATCTCGATTTTTCCACGTGCTTTGTCCCCATTTTTCCGCAGGCTTAGTTCACAACCATGTAAGTGGAAACCCAAAATTCCAGCGCAACTTTTGAACACTTGCAGGCCGAATAGACAGAGGTGTAGGTTTGTGGCTCGTCGTCCGAGCTGGGTCCAGGTTCGAGTACCGGAAACATCACTTAGCCGCCCCGGTGGCGCAGTGGTCTAAGGCGCTGGCCTCTGATCATTCGTCCGTAAGGGGTCCGGGTTCGAATCCCGGTCAGGCATGGATGTTGTGTTTGTCTTACGGCACTGGCTCTCTCCCTTCCCTGGAACCAGTGACCCTAAATTAGGGACGGGCGACTGCTTATAGCCCATTGAGTTGCTCACGGTGGTCGTTAAACCTCCAATCAAAAAAAAAAGAAAACATCACTTATAGGCAGTATCTTACGTGTTTATCTTACGGCACTGCCTCTTTCCTTTCCCTGGAACCAGTGGCCTAGGGATGGGCGACTGCTAATTTCCCATCGTGTTGCTCACGGTGGTCGTTATACCTTCAATTAAAAAAAAAGCAAAATTTATAGTTGTATTCGTGGGAAAATGTAGTTTATAGTTAAACATTGAACCCCACTTTACCCCAAGATGATCCCCACAGTCTTCCCTGTTTCTTGGATCTAGCTATTGTCCTGGCATCAGAAATAGATGCGTTACTTCAGCAACCAGGGACTCGCCTTTGAAAAAAAAATTGTAAACTATCCGTGAATGAATTTTAGTTAAGAGATAGAAATGAACATTCACCTTTATCAGTAAAAGCTGTGAAACTCCTGATGCTTTTTCTCACCACATACAAATATGAAACTACTGGGGTTTTTTTGTTTGTTTTTTGTAATAAGTACTGAAATTTATTGGATAAAAAAAACAGATTTGAGGATAAATCTGACTTTTGCTCCGGACGTTGCTATATGATAAAAAAAAACCCATCGTACTTTCTGTTATTTGTGTTTTTAGTTATTTGAATATGTTTAAATAAAATAAATCAAATGACTGCTACGGACTGGTGACGTATGGTGTTCAGCGACGAACCCCGCTTCTGTATGGGAACGGACGACCACCATGTCAGAGTGTGGAGGACCGCAAGTGAGAGCTACAGTCCCAACCTCACTGCACAGCGGCACACGACCCGAACTGCCGCCGTGATGGTCTGGGCAGTCATCGCGTATGACAGCCGGACCTCCCTCACAGTGATCCGAAGGACGTTGACAACCCAACGCTACGAACAGATCCTGCGGCCCCATGTGCTGCCTTTCCTGGCGGGGCGGCCCGGAGCCATTTTCCAACAAGATAACGCCTTCCGCACGCGGCTTGGGTTTTCCGGGACTGTCTACGTCATACTCCGACGCTTCCATGGCCTGATCTCTCGCCCATCGAGCACGTGTCAAACCAGATGGGACGCCAGCTTTCTCCATGTGCCAGTGTTCGGAGTTTAGGGCGTCTTGCAACAAGTGTAGGTCAATCTGTCCCGGGATAACATACGACGTCTCTTTGACTCCATGCCGGACCGTATCATCGCATGTATCTGAGTACGAGGCGGTCCGACGCGGTACTAACGCTGACCGGAATGTGTACCGTATGTCCGCGGAAAATCGTCCTGCTGCTGTGATATTGTAATCACTTCTGTCCTTGGTTCATTTCAATCCGACGCCTCCTTCTTGGTGCGTGGATTTTTATGACAATGAGTTGACAATGAGTGTATATTTTCAAGATGGCATAAGGGAAGAAATTAGCAGGTTTCTAAAACTTGATTGGAGGTAAAAATTAAAGAAAGAAATTAACAGGTTTCTAAAACTTGATTGGAGGAATAATATAATGCATAGGTAAAAATTTCCATGGCACTTCAAAGAATGTCTTAAATAAGTGTGTGGCTTACTAGATCTGATTTATGAGTCACAGACCTACTAAGAGAGAGGCACATACAGCCTACAGGCAGTTCAGACAAGCGTGCAGTTGGGCATGATTCATGAAGTTTTCTACACTACTAACAGGTAATGCAACACTTTGATCAGGGAAAATACAAGGATTGCCGAATCGTCGAACATATATGGGCACTCATACGGCAAAGGGCTGAAATATATTGCAAAGCGAATATGTGAAGGAGATGAGGATAAATACACTGATGCCTAAAACTTAAGGACGAACAGCAGATGAGTATATGCACTGGTCAAAATTTAAGGAGCAACAATGGATGAGGATAAATGCACTGATAGTACACTGATGTCCAAACCTTAAGGACAAGCAACAAATGAGTATTTGCACTGTTGTTCAAAACTTAAGAAGGAAAAATAGATGAGGATAAATGCACTGATGTCCAAAACTTAAGGACGAACAATAGATCAAGATAAATTGATTGATGTCCAAAACTTAAGGACGAACAATAGATCAAGATAAATTGATTGATGTCCAAAACTTAAAGACGAGCAGCAGATGTGTATAAGCACTGATGTTCAAAACTTAAGAAGGAACAATAGACGAGGATAAATCCACTGATGTCCAAAACTTATGAACGAATAGATCAGGATAAACTGATGTCCAAAACTTAAGGACGAACAATAGATAATGATAAATACACTGATGTCCAAATATTAAGGACGAACAGCAGAATAGGATAAGGTAAAACCTCCTTCCATCTAACACCAGCCTTAGGCCTCCTTCGTAGACCTCCACACGCGGTATCAACCTTAGGCCTCCTTTGTAGGTCTCCTTCCATCTAACACCAACCTTATACTGTATATCAGATATGTCGATGACATTCTCTTCATATGGCCTCATTCAGTTACTCATTTAAAGTCCTTCCAAGAACATATGTCAAACCAATTTCCAACCATCAAGTTCACCCTTGAACTAGAATCAAACAACCAACTGCCATTTTCGGATATCCTCCTGGTACGAAACCCTAACAACCATACAATTCAAATTTCTGAATAACGGAAACCAATAGCAACAACTGTGATAATCCCAAATTCCTCAAACCATCCTAAGAGCTTCAAACAATCAGCTATTTGTCATACGATATTTCGTGCAATATCCCACTTTTCAAACCAAGCACTACAAACTGCAGAATTACGCAAAATTATTGAAATTACTAACAATCACGGCTACAGTCCGGATGATGTGCTGGCCTTATACAGGAAGCTTCGCTCTACGTGCTGTTCCACTCTACAAAAAGAGGTAAGAATTCTGAAGTTTGTTGGATCTGTACATTACAATCCAAAAAATGATTAACATTCTAAATAATGCTTGCAAATCTTTTAATAGCCTGTGGTGTTAAGACCAGCAACGTCTGGTCTCTGATTCGTCACGACGATGAGTCAGTCTCTGATATAAATAAACATGGAATTTACAGTGTATGGCTAAAAGCAATAAACCAAGATAGCAACTGATTTTATATAGGATCCACTAAAAGGAATTTGGGAACCCGCTTGAAAGAACATCAATATAATATCAAAACTGGATCCACAAATAGCATAGTGTGTTCAATCAGGAACCCATTACCCTGACTAGAATAGTGCGAAAATCCTAAACACCCCTTGTCATACCTCCCAATTACTTCTTGTACAGAGAGTTTTCATATTCTTCATTATAGAACAATGTGTTGTAACGATCACTTGCTTGTTAATGTTTCACATATCTGGAACTGATATATTCGTCGTTTCAATATGGAACATTTATTAAATAGTTCGATTTTATCATCTCAATAAATCTTACTCATTCCTACTCCTCTCACTCTAACTTTTGCTACCATTAACCCAATTAACCTTAACAGTCCCACCTTTTCCTAAACTCAACCCTATCTCTTACCCTTTTACTTATAACTTAACACTCCTTCCCCCTTTTCCTCGCTTCACCCAACCTACACCCATTTCCTTGCCTTGCTACATATTAATTCCAACCCATTACTTACTTCTTAACCCTCACCACCCCGGTCTCCCTGGACTAACCATACTATTCCGCTCCCCTCTTCAAACTTATTTCATTGCGCATGTCTCTATCATTGACTTGTCCTATTTCAGGCAACTGCACTTCTATTCATAGTGTTTTTCACCTGATAAAGGACCTGTTGTGACAGGGTCCGAAAGATCTTGTGTGTGTTTTTTAATTAAATGATTTTAAACTTGCAAATACCATCTCTTCAAGTTTATTTTAATCGTGTATCGACGGCCTTTTAAGAATTATTATTATTAGAATAGGATAAACTGACTGATGTTCAAAACTTCAGAAGGAATAGATGAGGATAAATACACTGATATCGAATAATTAAGGTCATTGTGCTATGTGACACGAAGATATTCCATGATGCACAGCCCTTGTGCAAGTTTGCCGTGATCAGGTGACAGTTACGTAAGACAGGAAGCAGAGACCTGTCTCCTATGAGATCATTCTGTTTCTCATATGTTGCAACGACGTAGCTGGAAACTGCGTGTCTGAGGTAACAAATGGACATCTCGCAGACATCATACGGATGATTTCACGTTCCGAACTGTGACCAACGTCTCCAGAGTTCGGAGTAGCGCACTTATTGTGTCGCTTTTTTCTTTCGGCGTCCCGGGGACACAAAACCGCTGTCAGAGGTTTTGCTTGAGATCGTGCCAGCTGTACGAACCAGGTTTGACTGTTACATGGACATAAAGGCAAAACGGAGTCGGAAAAGTACTGCGGGTCAGCTGGCTAATCATCTTCAAGTTAGCACGGGTAAGCAAATTTTGTTCCAAGCCGTTTAAATACAGCAGGACTATAAGCTCGGAAACCCATTCGCAGTCTATCATTATCCAGAGGACCATCGTACAGCCCGTCAACAGTGATGTATCTAACACGTTGTGTGGTCTTCAAATCAATGGGCTGGAATAACGTTCACAGGTGAAAGCCGCTTTAGTCCTTTGTCGGTGTCCAAGCGAAATTGATCTGGACTGAGTATGATGTCAGGAACATCGTTAAACGAGACAGGTATGGCGGTCGCGGAGTCACGATGTGGGCCTATCGCAGTCAATGGATGCACTGAACTGCAATTGATGGATCAAGGGACAGTCACTAGACAAAGGGGCTACAGTGATGGGATTCTTCACCACGTTCGTCTGCTCCGTGATGCTATGGTCGCAGATTTCATTTTTATGGATGATAATACCCATCCTCATCGCACAACCCTGTGGATTAAGAATTGGCTGTTGGGGATATTCGTAGGATGAAGCTGCCTGCGTGATCCCTGATCTCAATCCAATCGAACATACATGGATTACGCAAAAGAATACCCCACTAGAAATCATTCCAGCACTTTTCAGAACTCTTCAGCAGGAGTGGGACAATTTACTCCGAGTGCTCCTAAAATACTTCGTGCTAAGCATGACATACCAGTGCGAAACATATATTGTGGTACTGGATATTACATCATGATTTTTGATGTCGTGCATTTCATTTTGCTATTGCTATTGCTGTCGATAACACTTAACCGCTTTTTTCCGTTCTTGAGTTTTTGACAGCAGTTATAGTACCTGCATACCAGGAGACCATAAAAATGAAGGGGAAAAAACAAAATATATTGGATATTAAAATACCAAAAGTAAGAAGGAAAGCAAAACACAATAAGTAAAGAGAAACCTACACAAGAGTGACATAAAAAGTAAGCGAAACCTTCACAGGTGTTACTTTCAAACCATCATACGTATGATGACAATCACAGAGCAGCGGGCTGTATACATTCTGCAAAACGAACAGGTCGGGACTGAATAACAGAAACATTTAATTGCATACTAAGTTAGCACATAAAGAAAAGGAAAAATAGGATACCAAGAGCCCACGAAAAAGAAAGAAGGGGAAACCCCAAAGCCCGTAAGGTAACACCTGGATCAGAGAAAATAAATGGACTGCTGAGACATCACAAGTATACACAATATCAAACCGTCCCAACACCAAACCGGTATACAGAAGTTTGAATTGTATGGTTGTTAGGATTTCGTACCAGGAGGATGTCTGAAAATAGCAGTTGATTGTTTGATTCTAGTTCAAGGGGGAACTTGATGGTTGGAAATTGGTTTGACATATGTTCTTGGAAGGACTTTAATGAGCTCCAGAATGTCATCGACATATCTGGTGTACTCGTATAAGGTTGGTGTTAGATGGAAAGAGGCTTAGAAAGACCCATGACTGGCAAAAGGAAAAAAATTCCTGGTTTCTCAAAAGCAAGGCGTTTCAAATGGAAAATAACCACATCTTCCATATCCAGAAAGTATAAACATGGCCGGAAAACTAGAATTAAAGAGCGTGACCTTCTTGCTGTCGGAAGGATGGTACAGCACAACAGGCGTGCAGCAACTGACTGCTGGATTCAAGCAAGGGCAGGAGCATAAAATTTCGACTTGAACCATAAGTAGGGAGTTAAATAAGTTGGCCGTCTGCCTATTCAATGTATCCACAAAAAACGGAAAAATCCTCTCACAGTTGTGCCGAGAACGCCCTGAATGACAGCAAAGTAATGGAAGAAAGTGTCACCAGATGAGGCACTCTATATATTGTAATGCACTGAACGCAGACATTGGTGCTCTGATTGGCAACAGGTCGTGTTTTCTGACGAGTCACGATTCAACTTGATGCACCATGACGGTCGCATAGGTGTTCGAAGACATCGTGGTGAACGGCACCTTGCAGCGTGCATTTTGCATCTTCACACCGTCCCAACACCAAACACCATGGTTTGAGACGCCATTGGGTTCAATTCGCGATCTCACCTGATACGAAATGAGGAAATTCTCAAGAGCCATCGATGCATCAAAGATGTTTAAGGTGGTTCCACCTAAAATCTCTACCTTATGTTTCCAACGGTAAAACTTATTTACATATTTTCTTCGCAATTAATGTATTCCCATGGATGAGCATTTGCACATCGATAAAACAAACTTTAAGTTATAGCATGCGATACTTAATACTTGCTGAAACATAACCATAATTATATTAAAAATCAATCATTTTTCTTTGTGTAGTGTTCAGACCTGTTAATAGATGGCGCGACTTGTATTGATGACGTCAGTAGACAAAAAATGTTGGATTGCTTAATTATGGTTATGTTTTAGCAAGTATTAAGTATCCCATGCTATAACAGAAAGCTAGTTTTATCGGTGTACAAATTTTCATCCTTGAGAATACATTAATTGCGAAGAAAATATGTAAAGAAGTTTTACCATTGGAAACATAAGGCAGAGATTTTAGGTGGAACCACCTTAGGAGGCAGAGGTGATATTCTTCCTTCATAGTTGTTCTGGCGTTATATTCCAGCAGGAAAATACTCGGCCACATCAGGGCCCGGAACGTCCAAGACCTCTTCCATGCACGGCAGGTACGGCTTCTTTCCTAGACTGCATATTCGCCGGATATGTCTCCGATCGAACATATCTGACATTTGGTAGCTAAGCCCGTCCAGTGCATCCACCAGTCACCACAAATGAACTCTGGTCTCGCATAGAAGCAGCCTGGAAGGCTGTTCCCCCAGACGATATCAAAAACCTCTTCCGTTCAATGGCACGCCGTGTAAATGCTGCTATTGTTGCTCTAGGTGGCTTTATACTATATTGTTTTAAAGCGAAAAAAATTTTGTATAGCTCTACAAATGTCATTATTTATTTCCTGTAACATGGGGAATCTGTGATATAAATTTCATTTGAATAGGAGATTCTTTCTTGGGCAATTTTCACAAACAGTTCAGGATAAAAAGTTTCTTATCAATAAGGAGAACGGGCTACACTACCTCGCTTAATAGTTTCCTAATTTTCAAGTGTCTGTTTGAGATACTTAGGTAAATAGGAAAGTAAAGGCAATTTGAAAATTACACGGTAAACCGCAAGGGATAGAAGCTGACGCAATACAACACGTTCGCAATGGCTTACAGGTAGTTCGAACGCTCACAGCTCAGCTGTCAATCTAGTTGAAGCCAAACATACGTGGACGCTCGCCTGAACCATTGTTAAACAACACGCCGTAGTGAGATTTCTTTGGGTAGGGAGAGTGAGGATGTCGACTCAGTACGGAAGCGAAAACAGCCTAACTCAACGAAACGTTTAGGAATGGGTAGAAAGATTTGAAGAGGGAAGAACAAGTTTCACCGACGAAGCTTCATCTGGCGGGCCATCAGCATGACGCACACAAGCCCAGATCGACAGGGCGACGAATGGGTTGATCAGCGAAGATCGATGGATTATGTTCTCTGCTGTTGCTGCAGATTTAGATATCAGCTATGAATCTGCACATGTCATACTTGGGGTACCGTAAAGACTACTCAAGACGGGTACCCAAACGGCTTACTTATCTGCACAAGCAACAGCGCGTGGATGCTGAAACCTAGTTCCCAAAACGTTGTGAAGATCCGAGTGTTTTGGAGCGGATTGTCACCGACGACGAGACATGAGTTCAACAGTGTGAACCGGAAAGCAAGGTCTCAGTAAGCACATTGAAGCTGTGATGCAGAGCTGTGTCAAATGCATCTTGTTAAACAAGAAATCGGGAAAGCAAGAAGGGTTTTTAAATCCTTAAACGAAAGAGGAAGTAGCGTTAAGTACCTATCATGCTGACTTTATTGGTCCTCATCCATCCACCAACAAAAATTACCAGATATTTACTGTTGTCGACGCTTTTGCAAAGTTTACATGGTTGTACACAGTAAACTCTAATGCAGCCAAAGACGCGTTGGACAAGTTGAAATTGCAGCAGAAAACCCTTGGAAACCCAACAAGAAAAATCACCGATAGAGGTAGTGCTTTCGTATCAAAAGAGTTTAATGTTTATTGTCTCGAAGGGGACATAGAGCATTTTCAAATCACTATTGGTGTTCTCCGTGGGAACGGCCAAGTCGAAAGAATAACATAAGACCCTCATACCTGTCTTATCAAAATTATCACTTGATGATCCCACTAAATGGTTTAAGCACGTGGATTCAGTGCAAGGGATACTAAATAGTACAGTTCCTCGTAGCACAAAGTGGTTGCCGTTTGAATTGTTAGTAGGAGTGAAAATGAGGAACAAAGACCTTGAAGTGAGAAAGATTCTTGAAGAGGCAATGCTGTGGAAACACTCCTTTTCCCCAGTAAAGAAGGAATTCAAACGACATCTCTCTGCCAAGAATGTCATGCTGACCTTCCTTTGGATATGGACCTATTCCGGGCGCATTTCCAGGAACACGGACAAACAGCGACCAGTGTAATGTACTGTGCTATGCTTAGAGAGAAAGCGAAACCTGCAATTTGCAGCAAAAGAAGAGAAATACTGTAAAAAACAGTCTTGTTGCACCATGACAATTCCCGTCCCCATGTAGGTGGTCTCAACGGGGAGGCAATGCAACAATTGTGGTTTGAACATCTTCTACATCTCCCTTAGCCCTAATCTGGCGCAATGCAAGGTTATCATGCCTTCGGTCCATTTAAAGTGGCTCTACGTGGTTTCAGGTTCACCTCTCGTGATGAGGTTAAGGAAGCTGTGCAGACTTAACCTCATCATCATCCTTCAGGAACAGCCGAAAAGCTTCGGCTCCCAAGGAATGAAGAAGCTAATGGAAGGATGCAAGAAGTGCATCGACCTGCAGGGGACTATGTGGAGCAGTGAGACACCGTTTCGTTCATTTGCTCACAGTTACCGGTATTAAAGTGCATGTATGTTGCCGCCCCAGTGACGCAGTTGTCTAAGAACTGGCTTCTAACCATTCGTCCGAGATGGGTCTGTCAAATCCCGGTGAGGCATGGATGTTGTGTTTGTCTTACGACACTGGCTCTCTCCCTTCCCTGGAACCAGTGACGCTAAACCAGGGACGGGTGACGCTTATAGCTCATCGAGTTGCTCACTGTGACCGCTAAACGTTCTGAGAAAAGAAAAAGCGTATGTTGCCTTAATTTTTTTATTCTTCCTCGTGTTAATCTCTCTTCCATTTTGTGCAACAGAGCTTCTGCCATTTTGTAATCATTGTAAAAAGAAACATTTTAGCCATGAAATAAAACATCAATGGTGCATGACAACTAAAAATTACACTTTATTACTTTTTTTCATGTCTTACAAAAATATATTTTCATAAACTCATTTTATTTTAGTACTTTCATAATACTCCATTTCCAGGGAGTATAACATTTTTTTTATATGTTACAAATACGGATGGCATTGAATTACCCAGAGGTCTTAAAATCCCTTAAAATTCTTACTGTTCTCAAAAATTTAAACGAGCTTATTTTACTAGTTGTTTGATTAGTTCGTCATGAAAGAATAATTAATATTATTGCAGTGGAGTAAAATATCAATATCAATAATGCTTACCGAAGCACTATCTGTTGGAATCAAATTTGACGCCCGAGAAGAAATTTAAGGAATATTTTATAAATACTTTATATAAATATACAGAATATTATTACTTTCGTTGCACAAAGGAGAGTTAACCCTCGTTCGATAATATCTTTGGAATATTGTTAAGGCGCATTTTCAATAGATTCTATATTACATAAATAAATTCAGGCGATGCGTTCTACAACTTTTGGGGCATACCTACAGATTTTCTTTTGCTCATGATATGCACAATATCACAGTAAAGTGTAATCGGGTGCCCCACGAACACACTCCATAAAGTTCACAGGTAATGGCCGATTGACTTTGTTTGAATTGTGAGAGTCCGGTCCGTAACGAGAGGTTATCCTGTCTTTGTAAAAGACCTGATTGCTTCTGCTGTCGGCTAAAAGCTGCCTAATGCCGTCAACAGATCTAGCATTGGGGAGTTTGTGAGTTCGGTTCCAAAAGGCACAACCCAAGTCTAAACTGGCACTGTGCAAACTGTCTCCCATGGAAGACAATTGCGACACAACAGGAGTTGGCTTCAGAGGAATGGACAAGTTCAGAGAATCCACGTAATTTTCACAGGAAGCTCCTTCACTTAAAGGGTCAAATTCGGAACAAATGCTGTCCAGATCACTTTTTGGCTCACGACTCCAGTAGATTTCGCTGTTTAGAAATTTCGACTGCTCCCGCCGCATGTCCTGTTGCACAAAATCCCACCTCTGACGCGCGTGCTCTTTGGTATGTATCTGGCAGCAGAGGGAGGATGTGGCAGACGACATCCCAACAGGCAACGTGGGATTGTTCCAGTACGTAGAATTCGATAACAAGCTGGAATGGCAATTGTCGTTATCGTTCAGGTCGAGCAGATCCTTCTGAACGTTACCGTTGTGGCACGAATTCATTAACGTGTTAGGCGTGTTGCTTCGATTGAGCGAAACATCGGTGAAATTCCCGGTGTCGTATGTTTGGCCGTAGTGATTACCCTGGTGATTCACTCTCTGTCCCTCGGAATCCAGATGGATCATAGCCGGTAAGCTCTGAGTTTTGGAAAAGTCACCAAATCCAAGGGGCGAATAAGGTGATGCTACGTTTGCGTTCCCTCCCTTGAAACGAGAAGTATCTCTCCAATCATCGGTACTCCCCAGCCCGAAGTTCTTCACGCACTTGTCCTGTTGTTCGTCTGCTAGTGCTTCTTCCAGCTCATTGACCCTACGGCGAAAATCAGCTGTTTCTGACTTACTCTTATCTAATTTCTGAAGCAAGTCTTCTTTATCATGCAAAGCGCGTTTCAGTTCTTGCTTTAGTCGTGCTTCAACCTTCATCCAATGAAAAAGCCTTGTGGGGTGATCTTGCTGAAGTTTTGCTTGCAGCACGTCATTTTCCATAATGTATGTGAGTAGCTGCCTTTGGAGCTCGATGACATTCGTCTCTTTCAGAACGGCAGAGACTTTCCGTCTGCTTTTTTCACTGTACTGGAGGTATTTTCTCTTTATGGACGTTTTCTCTAAAACAGACTCCGACATTGGATCCCTCTTGAACGCGGAAAAGCTGATTTCGTTCTGAGCTTCAGGGTTGTCCTTTGGCTTGTCCTGATCTTGGCATTCTTTAATTTTTTCCTGGAGTTTCCGATTTTCGAAAATCATGGCGTCTAGAGTTTTCTGAAGCTTCATTTTCTCGCTCAACACTGCGTCCGTGGCGAACTCCAATTTCGCCAGGCGGTCCCTCAAGTCATCTCTGTCCGCCCTCACTTCGGAAAGCTGTCGCTGAGTGTCCATATTTTCGGCAAGCAAATTATCCAGAGAGACGCTTTTCCCGTTCTTAGACGACGTTTCTTCCATCTCCGGAACAGAGCGCTTCTGTTTTTGTATGCCTTCCACGTGCTGCAATAGTAAGAGGCTCTTCTGATCGATCATATCTAGAAGGTGGAGTAGTTCATCTTCGTTCTGCGAAGATCGGCTACACCGACCTGTCACCGCACATGTTGGCAGGCTGCAGTCGCTTTCTTGCTCTCTGTAATCGGAGTCTACTCCACTGTCCTTGTTGTAGCTGTCACCTTTACTGCTATCGCACTTGCTGTTAGAGGATGGAATGGAAGTGCTTATGAGTTTGTTATCTTTGGCCACATCTTTGGAAGAAATGCACGAATCTGAATGGGCTGTTGTGAACACATTGTCCCGCGCAGAAACCAGTTTTTCCGGAAACTTTGTTATATTTTGGAGCAGAACACGGTCTTTCTTGATAGTATTAGTGTCGGATGAGGACTCTACGGTTGTCACCAAGTGGTGCTGAACATTCTGAATGGCTAGCATCAACCTCTCCTGAATATCTTCCAAAATGGTCATACGAGCCTGGAGTTCCTGTAAAAAAAAGAGAATACTTTAAAGGCGAAAATTCCAAAAAACAAAACAAACAAGTTAGTAAAATCATGCAATGCATTGATTATACGCTTTCCAACATACCAGAAATCATTACTCAAGTTATGAGAAAAATAGCTGTGGAATAAATCTCGGTCCTTTGCCCTGACCTTTGATCCCATTTCGATTATGTTTAACAGAACCAGTTCAGTATACCTCCGAAATAATATGATGAAGTTTTGTCGCAATGGAAGCATTTTTATGTAAGTTATGATGCATAAGAGCTATGGAATAGATTCCGCTCCAGTGTTCTAACCTTTGACCCCATTTCGCCCATTTTCAATAGGATTCGTCATCAGGCAGGCGCCTACAACATACTAACATTTCATCCAAATCGAAGAATTTTTTCGTAAGTTATGACGCATAATTGCGATGGAAGTGATTCCACTCCTACGTCCTGACCTTTGACCCCATTTCGCCCATTTTCAATAGGGTTCGTTCCCAGGTGGTCCCCTACCACATACTAAAATTTCATCGAAATCGAACCATTTTTACGCGAGTTATCGTGCCGACAGACAGACAGACGGACGGACAAAGCGGGAGTACATACGCTTCTTCAACCAACGGTTGGAAAGCGTAAAAAAAGCATAAGCATGATTTACAATTACAATAAAGGCTCAGGAACAAGTAATTTGTTGAAAACGCATAATATACTCATCTCTCAACTTTTAAACGCTTATGGATTAGTGATGACGAAACGGAGTCAACAACCAAACTGTCTAGTATACATCTAAGTATGCCTTCAAATGATTGGATAATCCTATCAACCGCATGGACCAAGCATCAGCCTCCGTCAGTCCCCCAACTCAAGCTTGACGCTCAACTAAGCGCTTCCAATACTGTGGAAGAGCAACTGATTCTTCTCATTACTCACCATCATCAAACAGAAGTCATCGCTCTTTCCACGTTTATAAGTGAGTCACGGAAAAATTATCATGGGCCACCACTGGAAATCGAACCCAGGGTCTTCCAGTTACGTGCCGGACATGCTACCACCGCACCACAGCGGCCTCGTAACTGGAAGACCCTGGGTTCGATTCCCAGTGGTGGTCCATGATAATTTTTCCGTGGCTCACTTATAAACGAGGGAAGAGCGATGACTTCTGTTTGATGTTCCTAATCCCCGTCAATTGTGTGTATTAATTAATCAATACTCACCGTTCGGTGAGTTCCAATTTCTCGCGTCTTGCTTTCAATGTTCTTAGTGTCATTGTTGAAAGACTAGCTAACTTTAAGCATATGCTGCCACACCTGATTGACAATCAAGTACGGTCAGCATTGGCAGCTGATGCCTTGGAAAAGAAGATGGTTACTCCCTAGCGCTCCTATGCTGAAGTGGACTCAGTTCTCCAGTCTCTTAAGACAAGATCCTCCCCCCCCCGCCCCCAAAGTTGAGTGATCCGAGGCTCCAGCCGGAGCATTTCAGGAGGATCCTCGTCTTCAACAGCAACAAGTCCGGAAAACTGTAACACCTGCTACAGTTGAAGCTTTACCTGCAGCTTCACAAAAAACGGTCACTTCACCCAAACCTTAGGACAAGGTGAAAGTGATACCTCCCACAAAGTCGGGGGAGCCTCGGCACCTCCAACTTTTCTTCAAAGGTGATCTTCCTCCATCGGTAACAGATGACTGCCTTAAATCAGTCAGGGACAAGGAGATCACCTGTGAGAAGACCTTTCGTATGTTTCACACAAACGGCCGCACTCCCCATTGGCTTTTTCATGCTACATGTCAAAGCCTCTGGGGTTCCACAGATTAGTAAGTTGCTCGGTCTCACCGTAGCGGTTAAAAAAATTGTAAAAGTAGCTTCAGACAGGCGGGGCCGCGGGTGGCCTAGTGGGCAACGTTTGTGACTGCCATGGAAAGGACCTCAGGTTCAATCTCAGGCAGGTACAAGCGCTCGATCCACTAAATATCCGCCGTGCGTCGGATGGGCACGTTAAGCCGTCGGACCCTGGGTACTGGCCCCCGGTAATAAATAAGGGTGTCTTCCTCCGCCTTTCTACTTCGCTTCCGTGTCACTTTCCTATCGGGCACTCTAGCCCAAATCTCCTAGCTTCCTATTTCTAAGGGTTGTTTAAGACCTGGGGTCAGACACTCCTTTCCTAAAATCCTCTACATCTGATCTGATCTGAGATCTCTTCGGACAGGCGCTTTTTCAGCCCCCCTTCCAACCCTCACCCCAATCCCGTTCTTGGGATACACAGAATTCTCGAAAGAGGGAACCTCAGGGTCCCCAACGTCGAGAACCACAAAAAAAGGGGTGAGAAATCATTTTCCCTCTTCTTCTGATGAGGATTTGGACCCAAGGACTATAAAAAAAGCTCAAAAAAATCTATCCAAGAGGCACTAGTGTCTCTCCGAACGCACAGCCTTCTAGGAGGAGGAACCCCTTGTGTAGATTATTCAATTTTTTTTTATCTATTCTTTAAAATGACCATTTTTTTATACACACACTTAGGTGGACTTTTACCACGTCCTTTGTACGGCTTTAAAACCTTATTTTTTTTTAGACATCTTGGGCTCACCCCTAATTTTTCCTTTCGCGGTCATAGAGCCTTATACTAGTATACTCTTGACCCGTTACGGTAAAATTTATTCATTTATGCGGGATGATACGGCGCGATTATTATAACTGTAAAACATTCTATTACTCATTTTATTCATTTAATTTTTTAAAAGTCCACTCCGTTAAAAGTAAAAAACAAGAAAGTTGACACCGAATTTTCGGGTGTAATAAGCACGTCTTTTGAATCCGTTCTGACGCAAATTAATTTTATCAAAGCTATTCAAAGTCAATGGAGCCGGTATGGAAAACAATAGATCTGACCAAAGAAAGAAGTTTTTCAATCGGGTTTTTAATCCCTCAGATATTGCTGTAAACGGAATCGTGAGCTTACGCCCTCTGGTTGCTGACTTGTGTGTTAAGAAAAACATGAATTTATATGAGAAACATTTCGCACCGAAAACGCTCTCCAACACAGAAAGAATTTTTCAAATCGGACTCTTAGAAACAGAGATGTCGACAAAAAATAAGATGTGACTTTACGTCCCCTGGTGGGAAAACCATGCATTGTTTTAGAAAGAAAGTATTCTCAAACGTATTTTCCATATGAGCGGTATCGGTCCAAGAAAAAAAAAATATTAGTCGAGTTTTCAGGAGCCCAGATTTTGCTACAAATACATCAAAAGCAGAAATTAACACTTATGCCCCCTGGTGGCCAAACCATTATTTACCAAACATTTGAAATTATGTGAAAAATATTTTCCAAAAATATTTTGGTCTTGTATGCAATACAGGAAGAATTTTTCAAATCGGAGTTTTAGAAGCAGAAATAATGCAGAAAACGCAATTTACCTTTGTGCCCCCTAGCGGAAAGTCTATGATTTACTTGATAATACTGAATTTATAGTAAAAACATTTTGTTTTGCTACCTCATCTTTGGAGGTAAGTCGTAACATAGTTGGGCCACCGGAAGGCGGCCCAAGAGTCAAAAAAGGTTTTGTAGCAATTCACTTACACTGAAAAGACAGATATGAGTCAAAAAGCTGGTGCCAAAGTTAATTTCCTCTTTTCTATCTTTTTTAAAAAAATTTTAAAACTGAGAAGGAGACATCATCTCTTTTAAAGAAATAGATTGCACATTTAGTATCAGTGTTATTCAAATTATATCTTTTTTAGATGCTCCCGAGGGGGTGTGAGCTACTTGGGAAGGCTTATTGAATAGTGGCTTATCGCGACAGCGGTTTATCGTACCGAGACATCGGCGCCCGTGTGGGACGACATCCAGCCACAGTGAGGAGAGTATGGATTCTGTGAGTGCAGGAAGGACGGACGGACCGACGTGAGCGATTGCCGCAGCCGCGACACACCACCTAACAAGAAGACCGGCATGTTGATGGCTCGCACCGCCGTATTGATGGCTCGCACCGCCACATCACGAACGTTAGCGCAGGAATTAGGGTGTGTTGCGCAACAACCTGTGTCAGCACGTACCGTTCGACGTCGTCTGCAGAAGCGGGGACTTGTCGCACGGCGCCCATTGCTCCGATTACCATTGACGTTACACCACCGGCGAATACGGCGGCAGTGGGCCGTTGAACGCCGCACCTGGACTACGGAATGGCACAACATTGTCTTCACCGACGAATCCCGCTTCTGCCTGCAACACCACAATGGTCGGATCCGCGTGTGGCGGCACAGCGGCGAGAGACTGTACGACGCCTGCATTAACCCAGCAAAAACACAAGTGCTGGGAAACTGCTGGCCACCAGCTGGCATTGATGGGTCACTGCTAGCTGAAATCTGCCGCTCACGGCCCGGTAGTGGTCCGTTGGTGGCAGCGCTATCAGTTGGCGAGCCATTGATGGCCCTGCAGCATCGCCGTGAATTGTGGGCCTCCAAGCAAGTGCCACTAGTGGCCCGTTGCTGGCAACCAATGCAACCCCCAACAGCAGGTGGAAGCATCGGGACTGCGCATGCGCAGAAGCAACACTTGCTGTGTCTCTCATGGTACCAGTTAGTTGAAGACGACGCCATCGCCATCGTGTTATTTTAGTGGATGTTAAGAAAAAAATCCATATGTGGAGAGGAGAATTAATTTCCTAATGAAATTTTACGTCGACGAAGATATCAGATTAAGCCGTGAAATACTAGATTACAGCCATGAAATACACCCACTCCATTCCCATGAATAACAATTCATGGAATGGAGTGGATGAATAACAAGAAAAAATTTGAAACCGCTTGAATATCCTGGAAAACCATTCAAATAGCGTTTGTTGGAAAAAAAAAAAAAGAATTATACGCGTACAAAATTTATTAATTATTTGAAAGAAAAAAAAGCAACGCTATGTGGTGTACTCATCCATGGGTTGAATACACAAGAGGAGGAATTCGCTTCTAAAAATAACAAGTAAAATAAAATATCTTTTACTCTTTAAAACAAATGTAGCTTCGGACAACGGAAAGGAAAGACATAACGTTAAAAATGTAACAGAATGTGACATGAACCCGGGTAAATATATATTTATTCAACAATCTCTTTTCAAGACGGCAAGGACAGTACAAAACTTTGGAAAGCGACTCTAAGTATGTGCACGCCTTGAAAATGAGTGAAGTTCCCTTAAGGTAAAAAAACAACTATCGTTACGTTGAAAAAATTAATTTATCAATTATATGAAACTGACTTTTATGAAAAATGCCTCGCAATATTATAAAATGAAAGAGGGAAGCATTCCGATTACAAATTGCATACCAAACAAATAGCTTCCAGCTCGTACCCGAGCGTCGTGAATTAGTCCGGTCGGTAGCGAACGCGGCTTCCATGTAAACGGCCCAGGATCGAATCTAGTCAGATGCACACGGCGTTTTTCCGGCCTGTCGAGAAAATTTCCCCAGCGCAGTGCGTTAATTCACAAACTTCGTAAGGGTAAAATAAAAAAATTGTAGATTTGGGGAACTGCGGTTATCCTTGCTTTTTTTTATTTATTTATTATTGCTACTACTGGGAAATTGGCGGACAAGATTCGGCAAGCCACCAGTTACGTCACGTGGTTGCTGGCTGCCACTAACGGCCCACTAGCGGACCACATTAGGCTAGCCATCATTTCTGGCAAGTACTTGCAGGGCCACTTGTGGCAGATACTGCCTGTGATGGACCACTGATGGCCCTGTTGTGGCATATGACAACTGATGGGGTGCCAACTGTTGGCCAGCTGCTGGCCTGAACTGCTGGCCCTTCTGTTGGCCGCCCGGACATTTTATTGACGGTTCGGCAGCGGCAACATAGTGCTGGGCCATTGCTGGCAGTGCTGGCTGCCAGTAATGGCCCACTGCTGGCCCAGCAATACTGTTTTTGCTGGGTAAGCATCCCCATACCGGTCCGTCGCCTGGCGTTATGGTGTGGGGCGCAATTGGATATGACACCCACACACCTCTGGTAAGCATCGCCGGTGCACTCAACAGCCACCTCTACATCTCCGACGTTTTGGAGTCTGTAGTCCTCCCTTACCTGCAGGACCTGCCAGTGGCCACGTTTCAACAGGACAATACGCGCCCGCACGTGGCACGCATCCTGCAACAATTCTTCACGGCACACCAGGTGTCACTGCTGCAGTGGCCCGCTTGTTCTCCCGATATGTCGCCCATCGAACACGTCTGGTCGCTGATCGGCAACCGAGTGGGCAGGCAAGCCCCGCCCGCGGCTACGCCTGATGAACTGTGGCAACGTGTGGAAGCAGCCTGGACCGACATACCCCAAGCTGACATCCAAAGCCTCTTTCGTTCGACACTGTAGAATAATTAAAATTCTTGATATTAATATTACTATTCGATATGCGCAGATCAATACTGTAGGTTGCCGCCCTGGTGGCGCAGTGGTCTAAGCGATGGCCTCTGATCATTCGTCCGAACGGGGTCCGGGTTCGAATCCCGGTGAGGCATGGATGTTGTGTTTGGTCTTACGGCACTAGGGACGGGCGACTGCTTATAGCCCATTGAGTTGCTCATGGTGGTCGTTAAACCTCCAATCAACAACAACAACAATACTGTAGGTTACTCCAAATATCGTCCAATCACTAGGCAGTTGCACATCCAGCGGGGGCCTGTTGAGGCAATCGAACGACACCCCCCTCAGCTGTGCAATCGCACCTTAAAGCCCCGTAAAGGCACCAGTTTTTCCTTTTTTAAAAAAGGAAAACCTGTACCTTACGATTCAGTGCCTTTGGTACCTTTCAATGCACTTGGTGCACCTCTTTTCCACCTGTTGAAGTTTTAATAACAAGATTCTTTAATTTTTAAAAAGGTTCTCTTAGAGCGGGTTTTGTAATCCATTGTTAACTTTTTGGCTTTTTTTTATTTTTTATTTTTGCGGGTTCAGTTACTTTACTTCACTGTACGCGGACCCTTTACAAGGGTGATCGACCTCACCAGGGCAACAGGAAAGCCCGCTGATTACAAGGATCTCAAAGCCAGAGAAGGTCATGGGTCATGACCTAGTGAGTACAGAACTCCCCAAGAGTCTCTACCAACGGCGAAAACACCCAGAAATCAGCAGTGTAGCATAGAGATTCTTTATATAGACGTACTTTTTTTTATTTATTTTTTGGAGGTTTAACGACCACCGTGAGCAACTCAATGGGCTATAAGCAGTCGCCCGTCCCTAATTTAGGGTCACTGGTTCCAGGGAAGGGAGAGAGCCAGTGCCGTAAGACAAACACAACATCCATGCCTGACCGGGATTCGAACCCGGACCCCTTACGGACGAATGATCAGAGGCCAGCGCCTTAGACCACTGCGCCACCGGGACGGCATAGACGTACTTTTCCGTACCTTTCAACACACTTGATACATTCTTGCTTTCCAGTGGAAGTTCGTTTTAGTGAAATTCTTGATTACGACGTGCACTTGATATATAGGGTGTCTATAAAGTCTTTCCCACATTACAAAAATTAAAATAAAAAAAATTATTTAAGTTAAAATAAAATGGTTGGCAACATAATATAGCAGCACTCATGAAGTTTTTTTTTTTGTTTTTTTTTTTGTTCTTTAGGTGAGCGCTACTGCTGAATAAGAGGAGCATTTCATCGATAATGGCTTCCATGCAAGAAAATGCGGCGTGCGTGTTGTGGTTGATTGAGACCAAATCGGCGGTTACTGTCCAGCTTCATTTCAGAAAAGAGTACAGACGATCACCACCGGACCAAAAAAGCATAAAAGCTTGGTATGAAAAGTTTAAAGCGACGGGTAATGTTGGCGATCTCCTCCGAGCGGGCCGACCACCGGTTATTCAACAGAAAGCTGCAGTTGTTCAGGAGACAAGCCCCAGGAAATCCACTCGTCGTGCTTCACTGGATTCAACGGAAACTGGGATTCACCGTGCCACGGTTCACCAAATTTTATACAAACGTCTTCATCTGTATGCTTATATGGTAGAAATTGTTCAAGCTCTTCAGCCTGATAACCGGCCTCGGCGTGCTGCATTTGTGATGGGGATGTTGCAGCGCATAGCTCATGATAGTGATTATCTGCACCGTGTCTGTTTTTGAGATGAAGCCACATTCAACGTCTCTGATGCAGTAAATAGGCACAATGTGCGAATCTGGGGATCAGAAAATCCCCATTATGCCATCGAACAACATAGGGATAGCCCGAAAGTGAACTTATGGTGCGGCCTGATGCATGAAAAAATCCTCGGGCCCTTCTTTTTTTACAGAGCTCACGGTAACATGTAACGTGTACCTGGATGGAATGGAACTTTTTGTAGAACCACAGTTGCATGCGCTACAACTTTCGGTTATTTTCCAACAAGGCGTACCCCATCACATCGGTCAATAATGGTTTGTGAGTTCCTGAATGCCACATTTCCAGACAGATGGATTCGCCGCGACGGTCCCATGACATGGCCACACCTCTATCGCCCGACATAACCCCTCTAGACTTTTATCCTGTGGGGTTATGTGAAAGACCAAGTTTACTCTAGCAGTGTTCCGGATGTCGGGACGTTGAAGAGCAGAATAAGGGACGTCATTGGTTCTGTCTCTGCTGAGATGTCAAACAAAACATGGCGTGAAATCGAATATCGCTTAGATGTCCTCCGGGCCACAAATGGCGCCCATATAATAATGTCATCGGATAAATTATACAGTTTTCGATTATTACTGTTTATGCATGAACGTATATATGCTAAGAAAATTTCAGATCTAATCACCTTGGATTTCCGTTCCCATTATCATGACACTCGTGGAAATACTAGTTTTTTAATACGTAGAGCGGCGTTACTAATTTATTATTTAATAATATTAACTTGACCAGCCCAAGGTCCTGGAATGGGTTGCCGCTTCGAATCAAGACGATTACACACTTTTCGGTATTCAGAAAACAACTAAAGACCTTCAAAATTAATAGTTGATTAACGATTTGTTGTATATTACGTATTATAACTTTAATTGACTGCATAATGGTTAAATTGTTCTTTGGCTTGACTATTTAGATACTTTGGGGGGGGGACTAGGGGCCCGTCAGGCTATTGTTAGCCTTTTCCCCTGGTTCCCTTGCCACAATCATAGTGCACCGCACTGATTTGTTTAAGAACCTGTAGTGGTGCTTCAATTTACTCAAACTAAAAGCAAAACTATTCATGTTATCATACGTGTTTTTGTATTTCCTATTACTTCATTTATACTTTTTAATATATGTATAATATTATTGTATAATATTTGTATTTGCATGTTGTTGTTTTTTGTACAGAAACTGTATCTGTGATTTGATTGTGTGGTGAATGGTGTAGTGTGGCAAAAAAATTAAAATGAAAAAAAAAATGTGGAGGTTAACTGACACTGGGAAAAAAACTTTACTTGTATACCATCATTGTCGTGCAGTCTCTTTCTTGTACCTATAATATATTTTTTATAATAATTTTTGTAATGCGAAAAAGACATTATGGACACCCTGTATTTTTGTTCCGCCATTGGAAGTTTTCGTAATAAGATTCTTTACTTCCACGTACAGTTTACCTTTAATACTTTGTTCCTCCCGCGGAAGTCTTTTGTAACACGATTCCTTATCATGCCCTCGAAACTATTCATTTGTGGCTTCTTTTTTTTTTTTTTTGATTGGAGGTTTAACGACCACCGTGAGCAACTCAATGGGCTATAAGCAGTCGCCCGTCCCTAATTTAGGGTCACTGCTTCCAGGGAAGGGAGAGAGCCAGTGCCGTAAGACAAACACAACATCCATGCCTCACCAGGATTCGAACCCGGACCCCTTACGGACGAATGATCAGAGGCCAGCGCCTTAGACCACTGCGCCACCGGAGCGGCCATTTGTGGCTTCCATGAGCTTTACTCACATATCATCTCTGAGATGTAATCGATGTATTTAGGAGCTGTTTATTTATTTGTGCATTGCATGAACCCACGAAGTGATTTTGTTGTCATGATGCGTGCCAAGTCGATGAGGAAGATCTAACATCAGCGTTTGAAAGCCAGCCCAGAGAGAGTTAAAAAAAAACAAAAAAAACAGGAATCACCATACCGAACTAGGTGTAAATATGAAAGAAAGAAAAAACAGTTCAAATTTAGGAGGTAGAAGAATTACATGGAACCTTCCAAAAAATTCTATAGAAGCAACGAAAATATCGCATGTTTTTTTTTTTTTGTTTGTTTTTTATCCTTTCTTTTTTTAACGTACTTTTTGTTACTGCAACCAATAGCGAAAACTTGCGTTATTGCCTCCCTACAGGAATACCTGCAAATCCCAATGAAAACGAAATGTTTCGAATCGTATTTCAAAAATATAGACGAGCGAATTTAACCCGTTCCAGAGAAATGGGCATTAAATGCATCAGGACTTAATTGGATGTAGGATTTACATTTCAATGCTCTAATCCGTTACACAAGCCCAGACGATCGACCATTAAATATTTTTAAACACAAGAGCTTTTTTTTTTTATTTACATCAAAACATGAGAGTATCGTCAAGCGCTTCTGTTTGCTGGTCGATAAACTACGCCATCGTAAGCACCAAAAAGATCTTAATGCATTATGCTTCCCTTTTGATGAATCCTTAACACGAAACATAAGAGCTGTTAAAGCTGCCAGAGCACCCACATCTATGTTTGCAAAACGAAGGCGTCGCTGATTGGATTAGTGCCAGCACAGACCATTTTGGAGACTGTTTGGTAAAAGTTAGCGTCGACGTAAAAGTGTAGAATAATCGCTAAGTAATCGTTAATGTCTATCATCCATAATTACATCAATATAACCACACGGGAGACCAAGCATTAGACGATTTATTGGTGGTGGATTCAGTCGTTTATGGCTCTACGAGACCCGCCATCTTGTATTGCTGCCTTCTCTTATTAACCAACGGGCAAGCGTATTTCACAAATTGCGCGGGCAATTTTGCACATTTTAGAACACCGTTTGTGGCTAACGCAAGATATATGATAAATAAAGATTTCCCTGGTTTCAGAATTTTTATTGACCTTTCCCTTCATTTTTTATCTGCAGCGAAAGTCGTACCAAGGCGTCTTCCATAGTTTTATTAATTAATAAAAAATACTTAAAGGGTCCGAAATGAAAATCTGAAACCCGAGAACTCTTTATTTATCATATATCTTGCGTTAGTCACAAATGGTGCTCCAAAATGTGCAAAATTGCCCGAGCAATTTGCGAAATACGCTTGCCCGTTGGTTAACAAGAGAAGGCACAATACAAGATGGCGGGTCTCGTAGAACCTTAAGGTGGGTTCCACCTAAAATCTCTGCCTCATGTTTCCAATGGTAAAACTTCTTTACATATTTTCTTCGCAATTAATGTATTCCCAAGAATGAAAATTTGCACATCGATAAAACTAACTTTAGGTTATAGCATGGGTTACTTGCATAACCATAATTATATTAAAAATCAATCATTTTTCTTTGAGTAATATTAGAGACCTGTTAACAGATGGCGCTACCTGTACATTGATGACGTCAGTAGACAAACAAATGTGGGGTTGCTTAGTTATGGTTATGTTTTAGCAAGTATTAAGTATCCCATGCTATAACTTAAAGTTAGTTTTATCGATGTGCAAATTTTCATCCTTGGGAATACATTAATTACGAATAAAATATGTAAACAAGTTTTACCATTGGAATCATAAGGCAGAGATTTTAGGTGTAACCACCTTAAGGAAGTTCAGTTCTGGAGATACAGGGGCAGCAGCAGCAAGGCGTGATCTTAAAGACAGTGTATAATCATAAAATAATATGACACAAATTGATAACGAGGAACAGTACACCAATTACGTAGAATATAGTAACACTACAGTAGTGCAAAATAAATATATATAAATATATATACAGTAGTGCTCCAATTTATTGGCGTAGGAAAATATACATAAGCGTTTCCAAGCTTTCGCACATCAACCAGATGGCTTTTTCAAGGAAGTTAGACAGAAACTGCAAACTGAAAAATAGAACGCTTAACAATTTGAACGCGATGACTTGACTTGACAATAAATAGATACGACGTTATATTCATTTAAAGATACGAGGTATCACGTTGGTTGCACACGCGGCATCCTGGTAGGGAGAAGTCGTTACCTGAACTTGGTCCAAATTCGTGGCAACTCGAGTGAGACGCTATCATTGCAAGTATCGCTGCTGATATTGATCTCCAAGGTTTCTCGAATGGCTGTACATTTATGGGTAGAGTAGGTAGCTAATTTCTTTTGTCATCCTACATAGGAGTAGCGGACTTGAATTTGACTTCGCTGGATAGGGTCGTGGCTGCTTTACCGTATTTTGTTCCCCCTTCTATGTTCGTTGATTCTGATTCTAAACGAACGCTTGGTCATTTCAATGTAATATCGTTTAAAGCTGTCCGGATACTGTAGACGGAGCGCATAAACACCTGCTTGAAAGAGGTGATTTTTCAATATTTCTCTTTAGCATAGTATTAAAAAAAAAAAAAAAAATATTGGATTTTTAACGACCACCGTGAGCAACTATAAGCAGTCGCCCGTCCCTAATTTAGGGTCACTGGTTCCAGGGAAGGGAGAGAGCAAGTGCCGTAAGACAAACACAACATCCATGCTTCACCGGGATTCGAACCCGGACCCCGTTCGGACGAATGATCAGAGGCCATCGCTTAGACCACTGCGCCACCGGGGCGGCATTTTAAAAATGCAGGGACCTCATGCCCATGTCGTAATTCATCTTCTTGAGGGCATTCTTGAGTCTGTAAGACCAGGGCTGGCTGGACCATAGGGGCAGCCGGGGCGACTCGCGCCTTTAAGGGGCCCCGCAGTTTAAGAAAAAAAAAATAGTTAGAATTTTTTACAATTATTATTTTTTGTGTGCAAGTATTCGGGTGCGAGGCCCTTAAAACGATGCTTCTGTTTTTTTTTTTTTTTTTTTTTTTCAATCCCCTGGTTTTCGAATAGGTTATCACCCTTCGCCGTACAAATACGGAGACCTGTAGATTTCAAGTGATTATTGTAACGACCTTGATATTTTCTGAATTTATGAAATCGCAAATTTAATTTCATCATTTTGTATCCCTTGCTTTTATATATTTAACAATTTACATGCAAACCAGATACTTAAATATAAATAAAATAAAAAAGAAGAATATCAATTTTTTTTTCGGGCTACACATGGAGGCCATTTATTCAGTGACTTAAAAAACATTACTAGAAATTTAAAAAAAATCATATATGAGCGTGTATAAAAGTTTAAAAAGTCACTAATTTCTCAGTTACTCCATTTTGCATTAAAAATCAATCCCTGAAACATGTATCAGGAGAAAAAAACTATTTATACGAATTTACTATTTATTATTTCTACACTAAAATATTCGCAATCCAAAAATGTTCGCTACGCAGGCAGCTTTTTGTCATTTTGTGAAGCAGTTTTTTGTACAATAAGTGAAATACAACCTCAACCCCATCTCCTCGGAAAGAAAATCGTAGATTTTAACTGTTTTTACTCTCTCTCTCACTCTCTGAACTTTCAATGCATATTCTGGTCTGTTTCTTGAGCTTAAAGCAAATGCTTCTTTGAGATAATCATTTTGTCTTTACGATAGTTTTCGTTTCGAAGTACTACAGAGGTGAAACACATGTCAAAAAGGAAAAGTTACAGATATAAATTCCGTCGGTGTACCTTAATCGGTAAAGCATTCAGCTCCGGAGCAGAGGGATACGAATTCGTCTACGTCACAGGCAGATTTGTGGGTTTCACATCCTGTGTATTCTTTACGGACATCTTCACGCAACGACTTTATTAAAATATGAGATTTATTTCTTAGTGCAAGCAATGAAATTTTGCTTTCGGGGCCTTGCAATGAAATTTCGCCCCGGGCACCGCAAAAGCTCCATCCGGCCCTGTGTAAGACACATTTGGTATGTAGGGAGTTGAGCCTAAATAACAAAGCTGCAGCACAGGAAGATTAGAATGTTTGACCCTGGCTTTTTGGATGAAGTTACGTATCTGATTCAATTATTCAGCGTTCTATTATTCAGTTTGCAGTTTCTGTCTAACTTCTTTGAAAAAGCTATCTCGTTGATGTGCGATAGCTTCGAAACGCTTATGATGTTTTCCTACGCCAATAAATCGGATCACTAGTATAGTGTTACTATATTCTATATGAGACAATACAATATGTTAAAATGAAATTAAACTGCCCCGGAGGTAAAAATTTTTTAAACGCTGTGTCCTCGAGCAGTCGAATCTTTGCGCTTGCATTTTCGTAATTGTAATTAATGATGCTAGTGTACACATCTTTGGTACCGATCGTCGAAAATAATTCGGTAAGTTTTAAATCCGAAAATAATTCAGTAAGTTTTTAAGGTTCTGGGATTTTGAATGCGTTCTGAAGCCCAGTGATGCGTATAAAATTAAATGAGATTACTGTTCAAATGATAGGACATTGCATATAGATCCCTGGGACTGTTTTCAGTTTTGTACAATCAAATCTCTGCTCCTAAGACTTCGTTAAGGCTCTACGAGACCCGCCATCTTGTATTGCTGCCTTCTCTTATTAACCAACGGGCAAGCGTATTTCACAAATTGCGCGAGCAATTTTGCACATTTCGGAACACTGTTTGTGGCTAACGCAATGACTATGATAAATAAAGAGTTCCCTGGTTTCAGAATTTTTATTGACCTTTCCCTTCATTTTTTATCTGCAGCGAAAGTCGTGCCAAGGCGTCTTCCATAGTTTTATTAATTAATAAAAAAATACTTTAAGGGTCCAAAATGAAAATCTGAAACCAGGGAACTCGTTATTTATAATATATCTTGCGTTAGCCACAAACGGTGTTCCAAAATGCGCAAAATTGCCCGAGCAATTTGTGAAATACGCTTTCCCATTGGTTAATAAGAGAAGGCAGCAATACAAGATGGCGGGTCTCGTAGAGCCTTAAGGATTGGCACTCTCTCTGGAAATTTGTCGGTGTGATTTTTAAAATTTGCGAAGTTCAAACAAGGAAAGAAATCCTAGTGTATTGATTTCAGAAAACGTGTTTGAAATCTTTGTCTTCCCTGCACTAACAGTTTCAGAATTTCCTTTTCTGCGATAAGTTCTGGCAGAAAGTTGTAAACACACAAGCACATTACCTCAGGGCACCGATATTTGAAGATTCAGAAGGGATTCGCTTTTTTATTTCCAGACAGGGGATACAGTTGAGCCCACATAGCCATATGACAGTCCTTACTAGATCGCAGTCCTCTGAATAACGTAACGAGTGACTTCATACGCAATTTGCATTGTATAATTCGTTCCTATTAAAAACAAAAATATTTATTTGAAAATGTTTGCAGTGGCAACACTGGATAACAGCGCACTTCGCCCCGATAGATACAAATATGCATTTACGTCTTCTAAAAAAGAAAAGAAATTGGCAACCAAGAGAAGTGAAAAAAGATCGATATTCTTTGTGGATAATTCATGATATGCATCTTCCGCATGCCAAAATTTTTGTGGGCGTAAAATTAAACGAGTTATTTAGTCTGGTGCCGAAGCAAGAATACCTAAAATATCGGTATATAAGATGTTTCTCGACGGTTTCTATACGAACAATGTGTCCTGAATCCGAATATGATGGGTTTTATTCTGTATCTGTTGAGCGTTTGGAATTATGACGTCATCAAAATGGTGGCCTTCTAAATGCATCATTTTACCAAAGAATATCTAAATGATAAGAAGGTAAGGCTCAGCGAGACGTAACTAGCGCCACTATATTATGCGGCAAAGAATTACTACACAGAAGCTAACATTACTGGCTGATGCCGCAGGATGCCGAGCAGACTGAGTTAGACTGAGCATGCGTGTTTGTGTTCAAAGAATATAAACGCTTGTTTGTGTTGGCGTTTTGTTCAAAGGTTTTGTTGTTCTCATCTAGATCTGCCTTTATATTACAGCCATGAAATACACCCACTCCATTCCGATGAATAACAATTCATGGAATGGAGTGGATGAATAACAAGAACAAATTTGAAACCGTTTGAAACAAATATCCTGGAAAACCATTAAAACAACGTTTGCTGAAAAAAAACTATCGTTACGTTGAAAAAATTAATTTATCAATTATATGAAACTGACTTTTATGAAAAATACCTCGTAATATTGTAAAATGAAAGAGGGAAGCATTCGATTACACAATGCATACCAAACAGACAGCTTTAAGCATACACTCAATCGTGGCGAGTTAGTCCGGTCGGTAGAGAGCTCAGCTATCACGCCAGCGGCCCAGGTTCTCAGATACGAACGGATGTTTTTCCGATCTGTTGAGAAAATTTCTCCAGCGCAGTGCGTTTAATTTACAAACTTCGGAAGGGTAGAAAAAAAAATTGTAGCTTTGGGAAACTGCGGTTGTCTTTGCTTTTTTTTTTTTTTTTTATTATTATGGCTGCTACTGGGAAACCAGCCTCAGCATTTTTGACATTTAAGGTATATTGTAAATATGAAATTCATGCCAAGCAACCTGGTATTACTACGGTGCTTAAAGTGAGAATAAAACTGCTAAAATTTCCTTAAAATAATATTAATTGCTAATGTATATATTTGTTTCACCAAAAGAAGGGACAGGAGGGATACTCAGAAAAGAACAACAAAAAAAAAAAAAAATGCTTTAGTAGACCCAATGAGACCGAAGGAAACAGTCGCAGATCAAAGCTTAGCGAATATCTAACTGATAAGAAGGTAAGGCTCACCGAGACGTAACTAGCGCCACTATATTATGCGGCAAAGAATTACTACACAGAAGCCAACATTACAGGCTGATGCCGCAGGATGCCGAGCAGACTGAGTTAGACTGAGCATGCGTGTTTGTGTTCAAAGAATATAAACGCTTGTTTGTGTTGGCGTTTTGTTCAAAGGTTTTGTTGTTCTCATCTAGATCTGCGTTTATATTACAGCCATGAAATACACCCACTCCATTCCGATGAATAACAATTCATGGAATGGAGTGGATGAATAACAAGAACAAATTTGAAACCGTTTGAAACAAATATCCTGGAAAACCATTAAAACAACGTTTGCTGAAAAAAAAAGCTATCGTTACGTTGAAAAAATTAATTAATCAATTATATGAAACTGACTTTTATGAAAAATACCTCGTAATATTGTAAAATGAAAGAGGGAAGCATTCGATTACACAATGCATACCAAACAGACAGCTTTAAGCATGCACTCAATCGTGGCGAGTTAGTCCGGTCGGTAGAGAGCTCAGCTATCACGCCAGCGGCCAGGGTTCGAACCTACTCAGATACGAACGGATGTTTTTCCGATCTGTTGAGAAAATTTCTCCAGCGCAGTGCGTTTAATTTACAAACTTCGGAAGGGTAGAAAAAAATTTGTAGCTTTGGGAAACTGCGGTTGTCTTTGCTTTTTTTTTTTATTATTATGGCTGCTACTGGGAAACCCGCCTCAGCATTTTTGACATTTAAGGTATATTGTAAATATGAAATTCATGCCAAGCAACCTGGTATTACTACGGTGCTTAAAGTGAGAATAAAACTGCTAAAATTTCCTTAAAATAATATTAATTGCTAATGTATATATTTGTTTCACCAAAAGAAGGGACAGGAGGGATACTCAGAAAAGAACAACAAAAAAAAAAATGCTTTAGTAGACCCAATGAGACCGAAGGAAACAGTCGCAGATCAAAGCTTAGCTTCCTTTCCGTGAAATAGGCTTCCCGTCCCGTGTCTCCTACGCTTTTTGCGCCTGAATGTTAACTTTCCCGCAGAGCATCTGCTGCCGCATTACATGGTGGCGCTGCTGTCGCCTGTTTTACATTATCTCTACGAGAGTTGAGCTTCTTCACGCGAAGCGTTTATATTCTTTGGCTTAGCTTCCTTTCCGTGAAATAGGCTTCCCGTCCCGTGTCTCCTACGCTTTTTGCGCCTGAATGTTAACTTTCCCGCAGAGCATCTGCTGCCGCATTACATGGTGGCGCTGCTGTCGCCTGTTTTACATTATCTCTACGAGAGTTGAGCTTCTTCACGCGAAGCGTTTATATTCTTTGATTTTACTGTTATATTACAATAATTCATATAGTGCTATTGTATTTGATATCAAATTAAAGCTGCATTTATGTTGAAACTATATATGCTTGTATTTTGATAAAATTACTTTATGACGTCATCTAAATGGCTGCCATCTAAATTCATCATTTTTTACGCTTTCCAACCGTACGTTGAAGAAGCGTATATGCTCCAGCTTTGTCCGTCCGTCCGTCCGTCCGTCTGTCCGCACGATAACTGGCGTAAAAATGGTTCGATTCCGATGAAATTTCAGTATGTGGTAGGGGACCACCCGGGGACGAACCCTATTGAAAATGGGACAAATGGGGTCAAATGTCACGACGTAGGAGCGAGATCCTTCCATTGCCCTTAGGCGTCATAACTTTTTTTTTTTTTTTTTTTTTTTTTTTTTTTTTTTTGATTGGAGGTTTAACGACCACCGTGAGCAACTCAATGGGCTATAAGCAGTCGCCCGTCCCTAATTTAGGGTCACTGGTTCCAGGGAAGGGAGAGAGCCAGTGCCGTAAGACAAACACAACATCCATGCCTCACCGGGATTCGAACCCGGACCCCGTTCGGACGAATGATCAGAGGCCATCGCTTAGACCACTGCGCCACCGGGGCGGCCGTCATAACTTGCGTAAATATGGTTCGATTTCAATGAAAGTTTACTATGTGGTAGGGGACCACATGGGGATGAACCCTATTGAAAATGGGACAGAGGGGTCAAAGGTCACGACGTAGGAGCTGGATCATTCCATTGACCTTATGCGTCATAACTTGCGTATATATGGTTCGATTTTAATTAAATTTTAGTATGTGGTAGGGGACCGCCTGGGGACGAATCTTATTCAAAATCGGTGAAGTGGGGTCAAAGGTTAGGACAGAAGAGCGGGATGCATTCCATTGCCTTATGCGTCATAACGTGCGTAAAAATGGTTCGATTTCGATGAAATTTCAGTATGTGGTAGGGGATCACCTGGGGACGAATCCTATTGAATGTGGACAAAATGGGGTCAAAGGTCAGGACATAGGAATGCGATCCATTCCATCGCTCTTATCCCATATTATTAAGGTGGACGTCAAGTAATTTTGCTTACTATACTTCCAATGGAAAAACTTTTGTACACATTTCCTTCACAATTAATGTGTTCCCAAGGATGAAAATTTGAACATCGATTAAAATAACTTCATTACAACTTGGAATACTTAATATTTTCTGAAACATAACCATAATTACATTAAAAATCAATAACTTTTCCTTTGGTGATGTTGAAACCAGAAAAAGTATCGCGCGACCTGTATTTTGATGACGTCAGTAGACAAACAAATGTTGGATTGCATAACTAAGGTTAAGTTTTAGAAAATATTAAGTATTGCAAGTTATAAAATGAAGCTATTTTAATCGATGTTCAAATTTTCATCCTTATGAACGCATTAATTGTCCAGAAAAAAGATGGCGCGACCTGTATTTTCATGACGTCAGCAGACAAATAATGTTGGATTGCATAATTATTGTTATGTTTTAGAAAATATTAAGTATTCCAAGTTATAAAATGAAGATATGTTAATCGATGTTCAAATTTTCATCCTTGGGAACGCATTAATTGGGAAGAAAATGTGTACAGAAATTTTTCCATTCGAAGTACAGGAAGCAAAATTGCTTGACGTTCACCTTAAAGGAGCAATTCTTGTATGTATGTAAATTTTATTTTGAAAACGGCTCTGAGGATTTTGATGAAAGTCGCTAACCTACCGTTTTCTGGTACTAGAAATCGATTTAGCTTGATCTCGCCTTTAAGAAAATTTGTTTAGTGGGTTAAACAACCACCCCGAATTACCAAGTTTGTAGTGTGGTGTAATGGCGCCACCCCTTTAGATGTTGGCGCGCGGTCATGCCATCTATCTCATTACGTCACGCGTTGTTTGTGGATCCTATTAAAGTTTTACGACGTCACACCTTGCTAGCAGATGGTCGTGATTCCCATCTGCCTCATTACGTCACGCGTTGGGTGCGTATGTTCGTCCGCACGATAACTTGCGTAAAAATCGTTCGATTTCGATGAAATTTTAGTATGTGGTAGGGGAACGAACCTAGGAAGGAACCCTGTTGAAAGTGAACGAAATGGGGTCAAAAGTCAGGACATAAGAGCGGGATCAAATCCACTGCTCTTATGCGTCATAACTAACGTAAAAAAGGTTCGATTTCGATTAAATTTTAGTATGTGATTAAAGACCACCTGGGGACAAACCCTATTGAAAATTTGCGAAATGGGGGTCAAAGGTCAGGACATTGGAGCGGAATCACTTCCATCGACAATATGAGTCATAACTTACGTAAAAATGTTTCGATTTGGATGAAATGTTGGTATGTTGTAGGGACCTTCCTGGGGACGAATCCTGTTGAAAATGGGCGAAATGGGGTGAAAGGTTAGGACACAGGAGCGGGATCTATTCCACAGCGCTTATGCATCATAACTTACGTAAAATTGCTTCGATTGCGACAAAACTTTATCATGTTATTTCGGAGATATACTGAACCAGTTCTGCTGAATATCATCCAAATGGATCAAAGGTCAGGGCACAGGGGTGAGATTTATTCCATAGCCATTTTCCTCATAACTTGAGTAATCGCTTGAGTAATGATTTCTAGTATATTGGAAAGCGTATCATAATCAATGCATTGCATGATTTTACTAACTTGTTCTGTTATATTACAACAATTCATGTAGTGCTATCGTGTTGGCATCAAATCAAAGCTCCATTTATGTAGAAACTATGTATATATGCATGCATTTTTATAAAATTACTTTTATGCCGGTATCAAAATGGCCAACTTGTAACAGCGGCAGAGTTAGTAGTACTTAGCAATGTTAGCATTAACCTTGAGCAATAATTTGAAATAAACATGTCGAAATGTACATCCTTATGTGCAGCTCTCAGCAAATTGTAGTCTTATTTGACAATCAGTGACCAGGTATCACCACGGAGAGGTGGCTGCAGAGACCCACCTTACCCATTTCAACCACCCTACCTAGATGGGTTATAGTCAATTAGGTTTTTTTTTTTGATTGGAGGTTTAACGACCACCGTGAGCAACTCAATGGGCTATAAGCAGTCGCCCGTCCATAATTTAGGGTCACTGGTCCCATGGAAGGGAGAGAGCCAGTGCCGTAAGACAAACACAACATCCATGCCTCACCGGGATTCGAACCCGGACCCCGTTCGGACGAATGATCAGAGGCCATCGCTTAGACCACTGCGCCACCGGGCGGCTCAATTTGGTTGTCGAATCAATACTATCATCTTCAGTCTCCATAATCGTTTTAGTATTTGAATTTTCACATTTTTCACTTCCTGTGCAAAATGGTATACATGAGAGGTTACTCATTTGGCATTTACAACGTCTATTACCATTCCTTTCATTGTCACACTTGCAACTTGTTACCTTTAAGGTAGACGTCAAGTAATTTTGCTTCCTATACTTCCAATGGAAAAACTTCTGTACACATTTTCTTCACAATTAATGCGTTCCCAAGGATGAAAATTTGAACATGGATTAAAATAGCTTCATTGTATAACTGGGAATACTTAATTGTTTTCTAAAACATAACCATAATTATGCAATCCAACATTTGTTTGTCTACTGACGTCATCAAAGTACAGGCCGCGCCATCTTTTCTGGACAATTAATGCGTTCCCAAGGATGAAAATTTAAACATCGATTAAAATAGCTTCAGTTTATAACTTGGAGTACTTAATATTTTCTAAAACATAACCATAATTATGCAATCCAACATTTGTTTGTCTACTGACGTCATCAAAGTACAGGCCGCGCCATCTTTTTTCTGGACAATTAATGCGTTCCCAAGGATGAAAATTTAAACATCGATTAAAATAGCTTCAGTTTATAACTTGGAGTACTTAATATTTTCTAAAACATAACCATAATTATGCAATCCAACATTTGTTTGTCTACTGACGTCATCAAAGTACAGATCGCGCCATCTTTTGTCTGGTTTTAACACCATCAAAGGAAAAGTTATTGATTTTTAATATAATTACGGTTATGTTTTATAAAGTGTTAAGTATTCCAAGTTATAATATGAAGTTATTTTAATCGATGTTCAAATTTTCATCCTTGGGAACACCCTAATTGTGAAGGAAATGTGTACAAAAGTGTTTCCATTGGAAGTATAGGAAGCAAAATTACTTGACGTCCACTTTAAAAGTTCATTTGGCAGTTCCTGTTGGTATAGCAATTGGTGAAAGAGATTTTGATTCGTCATTCTTCATCCAACTATAATCACTCTAGTTGACATATTACATGCAACACATTGGCGTCACTTACGATTATACGAAGCCACAGTCAGGTACATACTAAGTGGAATTAAATCATAACAACAAACAATGAGGTTTACTAATTCCTGACATGGAGCGGTACTTAGGTAGATGGATTAATGAATGCTATTTTCATAAAAGCAATGAAAGAAGATATGTGAGTCATAAAAGTAAGTATTTACTAAACTATGGCGGCGGCAATAGTACCCAGTCTTAGCATAAATAGTGTTACAAACGTTCGACAGATGGCACGCAACCGGTGTGCAACGTCACCGACCAGTCAGAAGGCATGAAGCAGCTGGTGAATCATTGTGCGTTCAGTCACAGAGGAGCTAACGTGTTTCGTGAAGTACCTGCCATGGAGTGGGGCGATTAGGAGAATCGTGTTGCTGCACAAAGTTGGAAAATCAGCTTCCGCGATTTTCAACATACTGAAGAAGCTGAAAATCAGCCGAATTTTTGTCTACCGGACCACAAAAAGGTTCCTTGAGACTGCGATCATCGCTGACAGCACCCAGAAAGGGTCGGCCGCGTACCGTGAGGACTTCTCGCCTGGTGAAAGCAGTGGAAGCTCCTATTCGATGAAATCCTGTCAGAAAACCAGCAGTGATGATTCGTGAGCTGAACATTTCAAGAATGTCGATGTCACGCGTGGTGCGGATGACCTAAGGGTGAGAGCTTACCGGGAACGTACAGGGCACTTCCTCACCCCACAACTGAAGCAGCAGAGGGTGCTAAAAGCGAAACATTTGCTGCAGCATTACGCAGACAATCACCACAGACAGGTCCATTTCTCTGATGAAAAAAATTCCCTATTGAAGAGGTTTTAAACTGCCAAAATGACAGGGTGTATGCCTCAACCTCACGCGAAACTCAGGAGGAAGCTCCAAGGATCATGAGGCGCCATCATCCTGCTTCTGTCATGGTCTGGTGGGGAGTCTCCTACGAGGGCACCACGGAGCTCCATTTCTGTCAGAAAGGAGTGAAATCACCTGCAAAAGTCTACCAGGACAGAGTTTTGGAGCCAGTGGTCAAAAATGTGAGTCACACCTTCTTCCAAAACCAACAGTGGAGCTTTCAGCAAGATTCCGCACCTGCTCACAAGGCCAAGTCAACCCAGGAGTGGCTTAAGGCGAATTTGCCAGACTTCATTTCTCTAGCTGATTGGCCGTCAAGCTACCCAGACCTTAACCCATTAGACTACAAGTTGTGAGCCACAGTGGAGGACATGCCCTGCAAAAAAGAGACACCCCAGTATGGACAGACTCAAACGCCCTCTGGTGCGGGCAGTAGCAGCTTTCCCTGTGGAGACTCTGTGTAAAGCTATTGATGAGTGGCCACTAGAGACTGAAGGACTGTGTGAAGGCAAAAGATGCCATTTTGAAAAGTGATTAGTGCCATGTATTCACAAGTGTACTACTTACGTCATATCACAGGTATATTAAAATATCTTTAAATTTCTCTTGTTATTTCATTGAATACTTTGCAACAGTATTTATGATAAGACTAGGTAAGTATTTCGACTGTTTAGTTTTTCAAAATCAATATTTATTATTATTAAAGATGAGCGTAAAACACGGTCTTGACACCGATGAAATGTGATGTAGCTACGAAAGTCCATCTGCGCATGCGCAAGCTAAAATTTGACCTTAAGATAGAAAGAAAAGCTGAATCGCAAGTGCGTTAGTGAAGGCGGTTGGTAACTTTTGGTCTACGATATCTACAGGTTACGCCCCACGGTATTATACATCATTTTAAAGCTCTCGTTGATAGCAGGTAACCTTATGGATGCCGAGAGGTCTAATTTCGCAAAGACGCGCAGTTTTCATAGCATCAAAAATTCATTTTCGCAGTGGCTTTTATCACATTTAGCATGATGATTTCGTAATTTACGTAGACTGCAATGAGATATTGTTACGTTTATGTAAAACGTGACTGAATAATGTTCGAGGATAGTTCAGCAAAATATATTATTGAGTAACAGTGAAATTAACTATTGTTGCGTCACTTCATGGGATAGTATTCGAAAATCAGATTTCGCCAATGGTTTTGACTATTTCCGTTACCCATTTTCGTTATATCGGAATTTTTTACTTGGGATGTACTTCACCACTATCGGGAAACATGCATAACATCAAAAAGCTAGAAGGTAACATTCCTTGGGCAGAACTGTTCGATCCAAAAGGTGTTTCAAAATCCGTAAATAAGAACATAAAAAAAAAAAAAAAAACTAGGGGAAAAAAACATTTTCACTACTACGCATCACGAAAAGGACAAAATTTATGGAAAATTCTGATCATGAAGACACGTAACTCCTATAAATCCTGATCATGAATTCCAGTAACTCCTAAAACTTCCATTAACTACTAGATACAAATCGTTTCGAACAGACAAAAGCTCACAACGGCACACCGTTCTCTTAGTCAAACTCATGTACATGAAAAGAAGTGCTAAAAACAAAAATACGCACGCCACTGTTTACCGTTTTCGCTATTTCACGAAACATAATTTCCAAAATGCAAATGTTAAAAACACGAACACAAGACAGTACAATAAAGTTAGAATTCATGGTGGATTTCCTTTTAGAGCTGTGATGTGAAATTTCTCACTGGCAAGATAATACATTTCCCATGTGAGGTCACACACCTCTTTAATCTTCTGGGACTGAGAAGAAATACGTTGAGTTGATTATCTTTGTTAGTAGGTTACGTCGTTGAAGCGAATGCAGGTCAAGAACAACGCTTGAGATACCAAACGCACGGCAGAAATTAGCAACACAAAGAAGCTTACGTTTTTGAATTTCCTTTCTTTTTCCCTTCCCTTCCAAATAAAAGGGAATTGTCAAAATGAAATCACTAAACGTGAGAGAAAAAAATGTTGTAGTTATGTCGACACGCTCAAAATGTAGAGTACTTTGCTGGACTTTTGAAAACAGATCTCTTCGTAATTAAGAATTCATTTCAATACCCAATAATTTGCAAAAAACAGTACTTTAAATTTACATACTGTGACATATCACAGAGGTGAATCACGTGTCAAGACGACAAATATGCACCGGTACATTCCGTCTGTGTAGCATCGTTGGGTGAGCATCTTACTCCGGAATGAGGGGGCGCGACTTCGATCGCCGTCACGGACACACTTGTGTTTTCACAATACATATCATTCAGCTGTTCACTAAGATTCAGAGGCTAGCTCTTCAAACGCAAGTTTATTTGCAAGTTTAACCCTTTTACCGGTTGGAACAAATTTTCTCGGGGTTGGCAAAATGGGCTGAAATTAACTCGAACGAATATATTCGGTGTCTAAGAAGTAGGCCGAACGCGGCTGGGACCAGTGAACTTGCGCCTCAGAAAACGTTGCTTTAATCTTAGCTTTGTTATTCAAAGTGGTCATTTAGGAATACATTCGCTGTCTAAGAAGAAAGCTGAACGCGGCTGGAATGAGTGAACCTACGCAACAGAAAGCGTTGCTTTTCCCCTAGCTTTGTTATTCAAAGTGGTCATTTAGGAATACATTCGCTGTCTAAGAAGTGGGCCGAACGCGGCTGGAACGAGTGAACCTGCGCATCAGAAAGCGTTGCTTTTCCCTTAGCTTTGTTATTCAAAGTGGTCATTTAGGAATATATTCGCTGTCTTAGAAGTGGGCCGAACGCGACTGGAACGAGTGAACCTGCGCATTAAAAAGCGTTGCCTTTCCTTTACCTTTGTTATTCAAAGTGGTCATTTAGGGTGATGATTGACATTAATACTCTCTGACAGATCACCTAGGGCTATAATGATGTCGTAGAACCTAACAAGCGAGAGAGAAGATGTCTGAGTCACTTGTTTCTATACCCCGTGGCGTGATGTACGTGTCAGACGGAGTAGCCCTTCCCATCATGCCTTGGGTCATGGAGAAGAGATTAAAAGACTAGAATGGAGCGCTTATCACTTGTAACAGGTTTACGGTTGGTACTGCTCAGATAACAGGGAGAAAGGAATTGTTTTGCCGTAGCTTTCGTATAAGCCGACCGCTATGTGAATATTTCTGTTTGGGGAGACTCAGAAAAATTTGGGCACTATTTGGTTCAGGTGCAGCTGCCATTTAAAGGATAAAAATATTTACTTTTAGAGAGAAACACTATTCGAGTACAAATTAAATCTAATTTTTTCATATACTTACTAATTTAAACTATTAGAGGTATGCAAAAGTTTCCGCCGTTTTAAGGAGACAGGAGCAATCAGGAAACCAATACACATTTATTCAACGAAATATTGGCCGTTAGCATTAAGGACCTTTTGCCGTTTTTCAGGCAACAAATGAATATCCCTGTGATAGAAGGACTCTGGCTCTGAGCTGAAGAACGCCGTGACGAAATTTTCCACCTCTGGAACTCTGGTGAACCGATGTTGGGCTAAGGCACGTTGCACAGAGCGAAACAGATGAAAGTCTGAGGGTGCAATGTCCGGGGAGTAAGCCGGGAGCGGTAAAACCTCCCATTGTAACAGTTTAAGGGTTGGTTTCGTGGTAGCACCGACATGTGGTCTGACATTATCGTGTAACAGGATGACTGGGCTGAGTCCTTTACCTGTCCATGAGCATTTTAGCTTGATTGCGGCTTTCAGTTTCATCAACTGATCGCTATATCGTTGTGCAGTGATTGTTTTTCCCGGTTTTAACAGTTCGAAGTATAGCACTCCATGCATATCCCACCACACACGCAACAGCAGCTTTTTATCGTGGATATCCTATTTTGCAGTGGATGTTGATGGCTGGCCTGGATCGACCCAGGATCGCTTGCGTACGAGGTTGTCGCAATAGACCCATTTTTCATCCCCGGTGACAACCTTCCACAAGACATTCTTCTCTTGAAACCTCTTCAGCAACGACATGCAGACGCCCAATTGTTGACCAATATTACGCTCCGTTGAGGAATGCGGAACCCACTTACCAATCTTCTGGATATTCCCCAAGGCCTGTAGACGCCGTACCACCGTCGATTGAGCCACTTTCAAACGTTTCACCAGTTGCGTAGTCGATTGTGTGGCATCCTCTTGCAACAGCGATTCTAGCTCCTCGTCTGCGACATCCTGCAGTCTACCTGCACACGACTTGTCTTCCAAGCTTAGATCACCTTTCTTAAACCTGGCAAACCATTCTCGACAAGTCCGCTCACACATAACCGTTTCGCCATACGCCTGACATATTGAACCGCATGCTTCACTCGCACTCTTCTCTAAATTAAACATGAATTACAAACAGTGCCGAAAATGAACTTTATCGACCGCCATGCTTGGATTCATGTACGAACTGACAGCACGGATCGTCGGCTGGTTAGACCTCTACAGCGCCAGCTAGCGGGGGCTGCGGAAACTTTTGCATACCCCTAATAGTATCACAGAGAAGTTATAGAGAGCATAGAAGAAGAAAAAATAAAAGGAACAATTTAAGAAGTATTTGCTGAAAAATATTTCTTGATCATGTATCAGAAATCAGTTTTCATTTTGCGCGCTGGATATTTTTCATATTTTAGAAAGGAAGAGAGATATCTCCTTTAATTCTATTTCAGTGTAGCACGCTATAAGTCTTGTGTACTGGTGTCAATCTTTAACAGAAGTATTTTTGGAAAGGTCTAAAGAAATTAGAAATACTGACATTGGTGTCTAAAGACTTGGTTATAAACCTTTGCGGGAAGTTTCCAATTTGTGATGGTGATAACATTGCAAAAGCGAAAAAGAAGAGATACTGAGTTTTGGTTTCTTTTACGCAATTGTTTACTTAAAGCTCTACGAGACCCGCCATCTTGTATTGTGCTTTCTCTTGTTAACCAACGGGCAAGCGTATTTCACAAATTGCTCGGGCAATTTTGCACATTTTGGAACACCGTTTGTAGCTAACGCAAGATATATGATAAATAAAGAGTTCTCTGGTTTCAGATTTTCATTTTGGACTCTTTAAGTATTTTTGATTTATTAATAAAACTATGGAAGCCGCCTTGGTACGACTTTCGCTGAAGATAAAAAATGAAGGGAAAGGTCAATAAAAATTCTGAAACCAGGGAACTCTTTATTTATCATATATCTTACGTTAGCCACAAACGGTGTTCCAAAATGTACAAAATTGCCATAGCAATTTGTGAAATACGCTTGCCCGTTGGTTAACAAGAGAAGGCAGCAATACAAGATGGCAGGTCTCGTAGAGCCTTAAGAATCCTGTTTTTTGCGTCGCATTTGAGCTCGAAAACATTGTTTGTAATAGAAATTTCAGAATAGTCTCTTTTTATTTTCTTTGAGTGCAGTCCTCCCTAAAGAGACACAAAAACCACAAACTTACAAAAATTGGAAAAATATGCAGTTACCTACATATGTTTGGAATGCAGCCTACACTTGTTCCACAGAAAGGACAAACTTTGGACAAATATTTCTCGCTAATCTAGTAAGAAAGCGTTGAATCTTCCGGACCTAGCTCTAGCTGCTGTTATACCATCAAAAAGAGCTGCTGTGGTGTACTTCTTCATATTTGTAGAGCCACTCTGTTTAGAAGCAAAATTTTTCATAAATGTTCATGCATGAGAGACTCTGGAAAGAATTTCATTAAAGTTGCGCCATATCCTGTTCACTAACATTGTAAACACTATATTTGTACCATCCTTTGCCGTCCCCATACGCTTTGTAGTAAGTTAACAACTTCCGGTTTTCTTACACCGACTTTCACCTGTACCAGTGCTAAAAAGATTGACTACGTCGTGCTTTAAATTCTTATCGAAAAAATAAATGAAACAAAAAATACAGGCGGGCTCAGTTCTGATTGGGCCGTCAGTGTGGAACATAGGACTACAGTTTGCAGATTAGAGAGTTGAAATGCGCAAGTTGACTATGGTTTCAAAGTGATTATTTAATTTGTTATAGCCAACACAGGTCTATGATATAAAAAGTAGCTTACGTAATTGCGAACACAAAGCAGATCGATACACGAATTACCCAACGCGCTGCTCTGTATTCTTTTGGGCTTCTTACATTACTCACCACTTGATCTCGTTTTCATTTTCTTCACTTTTGCTTGCGTTCATTCTGCGAATTCCGCGGCACTGTCGAAAATGTTAACCCGTTCATACGGAAACAATTTTTAAAATTTTTAGTTCAAACTACTGCGAGATGTTCTTCATATATTTGAATAGATCTCGTCGAGAGCTTCAGAACGTCACCACGCACAGTCGTTTTGCACTCACGGTTGTTCAGATAAACTGCGATATTGTCAAGAGTATTCACCGGTTCACAAGAAAACGATTTTTAAAATGTTCCGTTCAAACCACTGCGAAATGTTCTTCATATATTTGAATAGATTAGATCTCTTCGAGAGCTTTAAAACGATACCACGCACAGTCGTGTTGCGCTCACGGTTGCCGAGATAGACTGAGTTAAACGCGGCGGCGCACTCAGAAGTATTGCATCATCTCACCCGCGCACAGAGAGCGAGGGGAGCTTCGCGCGCAGGGTGTATTGCGCAGTACGCGAATTGGACTCCCCGCTGTTTACGAATATGCTAACGCGATTAATGTGCGGTACGTATTTTTAGCGCTATAATGATTTCAATTGGGACCTATTTTTGCCACAGGCGGTCGACCGTAAGTCTCCCCATACTATTCGCGGAGTTAGACCTAGTCCTACGTCAAAAAGGAAACTACAATTGCAGTAGTATAACCCAGGAGGTGCGATGTAGATGTTACTGAGATAATGCATGTTACCTCGGCATGAAGAGTTTCAAAGCAGTTTTATTCTTCCGCTTCCAAGCATTACTGTAACAAAACACGAGTCGAGCATGTGTATATGATCGAAGTGTATTTGCGCATGCGTGCGTACATGGTACCTGTGTAACGCGCGTGACAGCCCGTATGACTTGCGAACACAGGAAAATGTAAAAAAACGAAAAATCACTCAGTTTTTCAGGGCATTTTCAAACAGAAGAAAAGTGACAATGTAAAAGTAATGCGTTTGTTCTCTGGAGAATTTAGTGCAAATTGGCGACTCAAACATGTTTCGAAAATACACTATATTATCAAAATTATTCAGACACTACTAAATATTTGCATAAGTGGCTGCGCAGAAAGGTGCGCTGTGAAACGTACATAAAGCTGAGATGGAACGTACATAAAGCTGAGATGTTCTGTCGTGTTATGGGTAACTTTGAAGCGGATACGCCGCGTGGACTTAAACTTCCAAAGTTCCGGCGTGGGCTGTCATTTGAGTAACGTTTCCATTCGGAGCATTGCATCTGAACTAAACATACCAAAATCGACTCTGCACAAACTGATGGAACGTGACAGAAGAGCCAAGGTAAAAAATGAAAAAATAATAAAAAAGCCTTCACGAGGGCCGCACAAACTGATGGAACGTGACAGAAGAGCCATGGTAAAAAATAAAAAAATAATAAAAAAAGCCTTCACGAGGGCCGCACAAACTGATGAAACGTGACAGAAGAGCCATGGAAAAGAATGAAAAAAAAGCCTTCAGGAGGGCCGCACAAACTGATGGAACGTGACAGAAGAGCCATGGTAAAGAATGAAAAAAGCCTTCAGGAGGGCCGCACAAACTGATGGAACGTGACAGAAGAGCCATGGTAAAGAATGAAAAAAAGCCTTCAGGGGGGCCGCACAAACTGATGGAACGTGACAGAAGAGCCATGGTAAAGAATGAAAAAAAAAGCCTTCAGGAGGGCCGCACAAACTGATGAAACGTGACAGAAGAGCCATGGCAAAGAATAAAAAAAGCCTTCAGGAGGGCCGCACAAACTGATGGAACGTGACAGAAGAGCCATGGTAAAGAATGAAAAAAGCCTTCAGGAGGGCCGCACAAATTGATGGAACGTGACAGAAGAGCCATGGTAAAGGATGAAAAAAAGCCTTCAGGCCGCACAAACTGATGGAACGTGACAGAAGAGCCATGGTAAAGAATGAAAAAAAAAGCCTTCAGGAAGGCCGCACAAACTGATGGAACGTGACAGAAGAGCCATGGCAAAGAATTAAAAAAAAAGCCTTCAGGAGGGCCGCACAAACTGATGGAACGTGACAGAAGAGCCATGGTAAAGAATGAAAAAAGCCTTCCAGGAGGGCCGCACAAACTGATGGAACGTGACAGAAGAGCCATGGTAAAGAATGAAAAAAAGCCTTCAGGAGGGCCGCACAAACTGATGGAACGTCACAGAAGAGCCATGGTAAAGAATGAAAAAAAGCCTTCAGGAAGGCCGCACAAACTGATGGAACGTGACAGAAGAGCCATGGTAAGAAATGTTAAGAAATCCCGTTCTTCCTCTACCGTTTCCATCGCTGCTGAAATAGAAAATGCTTGTAAATGGCTCAGTTAGTACCATCCGCAGAGAGTTGCACAGTGTGCGTTTTGATGATAGAGCAACGGCACACAAGCCACACATCACTATCATGAATGCGAAGCGCCATTTGGAGTGGTGAGTCTCCCGTCGTTCCTGTACTGTGGGCAACAAGAAAGCTGTTCTTTGGAGAGATGAGTCACGCTTTTCACTCTTCCAAATATGATGGGCGTGTTTGGGTATGGTAACAACCCAGCTAGCGATTTTTGCTGGATTATGTTCTTCCAACTGTTAAGTTCGGTGGAGGCTCCATCATGGTATGGAGTTGTTTTTGTGGATGGGACTCAGCCCGTTGGTTATTATACCACAAACCATACACTCTGAAGTGTATCTCGACGTTCTGGATAATTCTGTCCAACCAACAATATGGCATTATTATGGTAATACTGCCATATTATTGGTTGTCTCTTCCAACACGATTGATCACCCTACCATACTGCAAGGCGTGTGCAGTACTGGTTTCTTGAAAATGAGGTGGAATTGATAGACTGGTTTGCTCAGAATCCTGATCTTAATCAAACAGAACACCTCTTACAAAATCGACCACAACAACCGTCTTCGCTCTCCAATCTGGCAGCAACTTTGCAGGACGAAAGGCAAACCATTACCGTCGAGACCTACCGGAAATTGGTTGATAGTACACTGGCATGCAAGAATTAAGGACGAGGCGGTTTTTCGAATATAACGTCGTGCAGAAGTTCTCCACATCGACTCAAATCATACCATAAGATCCCCAAGATGTAAGAATGTGGGACAAGTGAGCAAAACCGTCCAAACAAGGAATCCAAAGGATACAAAGGCACTTTATTGAAAAGGTAGCTTCGAGCACAACTGGACAGAAGACAGAAACGTCCATGTGACAGGCGGCTGCCAAGAAAAATCTAGTCTTTAGTAGGGGATATGATCACCCCTGACTGCGTTGCGGGATTTAAAACGTCTGTCCATGCTGAGGACGAGGTTGTCAAGGAGCTGTTGAGGCATCGCGGCCCATTCATCTTGTAGTGCCAATCGCAGCTGCGGAATCGTTGCTGGCGGCTGGTGATGTGCTGCCAAGCTTCTCCCGAGAAGGTCCCACACGTGTTCAATTGGATTTAGGCCCGGGAACCTTACGGGCCAATATATGCGTTGAATATCTTCACTCTCCAACAGCTCTGCGACAGCCACTGTACGATGAGGTGTAGAGTTGTCGTCCATGAAGAGGAACTCAGGAACCACAGCACCTCTAAACAGACACACGTGAGTCAGGAGAACCTCAGTACAATAGCGGACACCAGGGACTGAACCTTCTTGGAAGATGTAGAGGTGAGTACGGCTACCAAGCATGATACCACCCCAAACGATAACTCCGCCACCTCCAAACCGGTCCCTTTCGATGATGTTGGAGGTGTGATTGCGTGCTCCCTGCTCTCTTCAGATGTGTATACGTCCAGAATCGGTGGTCAGACTAAATCGGCTCTCATCCGTAAAGAGAACTCGACCCCATTGCTGATGTTCCCAGTTCTTGTGTTCCTGGCACCACAGAAACCGCCGTCTCCGATGAATAGGCGTTAATGGCACACACCGTACTGGTCGTCGTGCAAATAGACCACCTTTGTGCAGCCTTCTGGCCAAGGTAAACCCGCGATAACGGACGTCCAGTTGTCTGTTGCATGCGCCTTGCGATTTCTCCCGCTGTCTGCTAATTGTCTCTTCTCACCTGTAGGACAATATACCGGTCGTCTGCCGCCGTGGTTGCTCGTGTACGACCACTGCTAAACTCTAGGACAGCTGTTCCTGTCGTTTGAAATGCTCTCCAAGCTCGTTAAACGATGCTGTGAGCGATCCCGAACTCCTCGGCCACACTAGTCACATTTCGACCCTCTTCCAACTTCCCAATGACGCGACCTCGGGTAAAATCATCCAGATGTCGTCTACTGGATTGCCTGTTGGCCATATCACACGGTGGCAGCAACTCGACGTCATTCAAACCGATGTACACCGTGCAATAGCTTTCACCGAATTGCTGAGCATACACCGCCCGTGTGCTTTATACGGTATACCCTTCCGACACTCTCCACCCCCACCCCCCACACCCACACCCTACGTCATGCTGCATATATGCGCATGCCCTACCGTGCTGGACCCTAGTCTATGTCCTGAGTGGTCTTTCGGTCCGTTCTGCCTGCTCTTTCCGGTTGTACTCGAAGCTACTTTTCAATAAGTGCCTTTGTATCCTTTGGATTCCTTGTTTGGACGGTTTTGCTCACTTGTCCCATATTCTTACATTTTGGGGATCTTATGGTATGATTTGAGTCGATCTGGAGCACTTCTGCACGACGTTACATTCAAAAAACCGTCACTTCCTTAATGAGGAGGAGTTATAGTACGCAGAACCAAAGGTTCCAGACAAAACTGAGGTAAACAGAGATAAGTCAGTAGAAATAGCCACTGGTGTACGTCGCTGAAGCAACTGACGTCAATGTACACATACACAGCGAGCGGGGTTATTCTTCTTCACGACATAAGTGAAAAAAAAAGTGTCAAGAGATTAAATTCCAGACCTTTTGGAAGTTGCAGAAATCCTTCACCGGCGTCAAAAAACGTAGGGCATGCCACAAAAAGTACACAGTGACGTTACATAGGCTATGTTACCAATGTTTGCAACATCGAAACGGAAAACTCTTGTAAACTCAAACTGACTTCTCAGCCCATGATACCTAGAAGTCTTGTAGCGAAAGTTTATCATTTTACTAAATCCCTCTTTGTGTTACTGTTTAATATAGCTTTTCATTGTGACGTGCGAGCTTTTGCTGAGACCGCCGCCTGTGTGTGAAAGAATCTGTCATTAATGCGAGGACATTTCTATGTCTCATTAAAAAAACACACATTTTTTAAGACACCACTTTTGATATATTTTATGTATCATTCACGTTATCTAATATATACCAGAAATTGCACGATGATGGGGTGGTAGCTTAGTCACATCTCAAATTTTGCTTTTACGATTTCTGGCTTGAAAGATGAATATTTTTCATGATTCAAGAACGTTAATGAAATTTTAAACCTACGCAAATGCATGGTAGTCATACAATCATAAAATTTTCGATGGGGGGGGGGGGGGGCGGTTGTCATAGAAATGCCGTATTCAGCTGTTCGCAAAGCTATAGTCAATCGATGCGCAAAGCTATAGTCAATCGATGAAATATCAAACGATCCGCCAACCTTTAGTTCATCGATGAAATGTCTATCGCTTCTCAAAATTATTGTCTATTGATGAAATTACAATCGATGCGCAAACTTACGGTTTATTGATAACATGGCAATCGATACGCAACCTAATTATATATCGATGAAATTTCAACCGATGCGCAACATGTAGTTTTTTAACTAGGCAAATGCCATCGTCGCCTTTTGGTGCAGTGGTGCAACCTGACGACCGACCAATAGTAATATGACTGTACAACCAAAATTAGTGCAAAGTCTCTCCACACTCATCATTCCGCATGGCCAGCGTGATGAGTTATACATCTCACTCTCAAATTACATCCCAAATGCTTACATCTACATTGGACAATAGACATCAAACGAGGAACACACGAAGGAGAAATTAATAGTCGTTTAAAACATACCTAGAGTGCATTTCGAAGAAAGAGTGCAACTTTGAAGAGCAATTTACCATTATGAGTCTAAAAAAATAGTGTTAATCAATGCGGCCTCCCAGTTCTTGTTTATGGATCCGAGACGTGGACCTTAACTTTAAAAGGCATGCAGATGCTGAAGACAACTTTAAAAGGCATGCTGATGCTGAAGACAACTTTAAAAGGCATGCAGATGCTGAAGACAACATTAAAAGGCATGCAGATGCATGTTTAGTGTAACCAGGAAAGACAGGAAAAGGAATTCGTGGATCGGGAGAAAAATGACAAAAGTTGATGAGACCGTGATCAGGGTAAGGACCCGTGTTGCATTCGGAGAGATTTTGTCGGAAGGGGGAGGGGCAATTAAAAATGTCGAGGGGGCTAAACCTTGCTGACTGATTATATACAAATAATCACAATTTTGTTATTCATATTTATATTAAAATATACACTGCTGGCCACCCAAAATGCAACACCAAGAAGAACACGGGATAGCAAAGCCAGTTTTACTGGACACGTAACAACAGATACAAAGATGAAACGATTGAGCTTACAGGCCCGTGCGACTTGCGGAACACGCAGACATCAATAGTTCGTGTGGCCCCCATGGCTGGCAATAACGGCCGCTACACGCCGCGGCATCAAACGAAAGAGGCTTTGGATGTGGGCTTGGGGTATGTCGGTCAAGGCTGCTTCCACACGTTGCCACAGTTCATCAGGCGTAGCCGCGGGTGGTGCTTGCCGGGGCACTCGGTTGCCGATCAGCGACCAGACGTGTTCGATGGGTGACATATCGGGAGAACAGGCGAGCCACGGCAGCAGTGGCACCTGGTGTGCCGTGAAGAATTGTTGCACGATGCGTGCCACGTGCAGGCGCGCATTACCTGTTGAAACGTGGCCACTGGAAGGTCCTGCAGGTAAACTGGCAGGTCAAATTTTGAAGCCTATAGTTCTCCTGCTGGCAGGTCCTGCAGGAGAACTATAGGCTTCAAAACGTCGGAGATGAAGCGGTGGCTGCTGAGTGTACCGGCGATGCGTACCAGAGGGGTGCGTGTGTTATATCCAATTGCGCCCCAAACCATGACGCCAGGCGACGGACCTGTATGGCGGTGCATAATGCAGGCGTCATACAGACTCTCACCGCGGTGTCGCCACACCCGCATCCGACCACCGTGGTGTTGCAGGCAGAAGCGGGATTCGTCGGAGAAGACAATGTCGTGCCATTCCGTAGTCCAGGTGCGGCGTTCAACGGCCCACTGCCGCCGCACTCGCCGGTGGTGTAACGTCAATAGTAATCGGAGCAATGGGAGCCGTGCGACAAGTCCCCACTCCTGTAGACGACGACAAACGGTACGCGCTGACACAGGTTGTTGCGCAACACACCCTAATTCCTGCGCTAACGTTCGTGATGTGGCGGTGCGAGCCGTCAATGCCCGCCGCACAACATGCCGATCCTCTCGTTCGGTGGTGTGTCGCTGCTGCGGCAATCGCTCACGTCGGTCCGGCTGTCTCTCCTACACCCACCGAATCCATACTCGCCTCACTGTGGCTGGATGTCGTCCCACACCGGCGCCGATGTATCGGTACGATAAACCGTTGTCGCGATAAGCCACTATTCGTCCTCTGTTGAACTCCAAGACGTGCTGGAATGACTGCCGTATTCTGCGACGAGGCATCAGGAAGCTTCCCACGCACAAGTCTGGCAGCACAACACACTTCCACTACTTACACCCCGCCTTCTGTGCACCCTTCTTATAGTGCTTCTCGGTGGCGTGCCGGGCGCACACGATTTGCATATGCCCTGCAATGCTAATCGTTTGCATGTCCTCTCGCGGGCGACGCATGCTGCGAATTACAGGCCAATCGGATGCTTCCTTCTTGGTATTAAATTTTGGGTGGCGAGCAGTGTGTATATATATATTTTAAATAGAGTACAAAATTTTTCTTATGCTCTTATATCGCAAATGCAAATTTCAAAAAAACTACACATACAAGTGATTAAAAATGTAAAAATGTTATACCTTTGCTTTATTTCAGTAATACACCATAGATTTCATCCTGGGGTAGTGTAAAATATTGAGGATGCTAGTAAAGAAAGGCTGTGCTGTAGAAAATCCCCCCAAGACATTAGAGGCGTGGTAAAAATGTCCTCGCCTTACTAGAAGCGTGTTTCTGATTATTAAGAAATCATTACAGTGTTACCTGAAAACGTACGGTGCAAGCCATTCCCCTGCCATATGGTTTCAGCCCCTTTAGATTATTTTAGATTAGCAAGTAGTAGTAAAAAAACTAACTAACTAACCGTTTGGACGCCAGTTTGAGGTGCTTCGATATATTTGTTTTCTTTTTGTCACAGAGTGTAAAAACCACCACCGCCAGAAAAAAAAAACACCTTATTATGGGAACAATTTCTAATAATTTGTTATTGTTGAAAATTAGGTAGCAAATGTTTGTTGTATTGGAAGCACTAACGTCACGTTAGCTACACTGAGGTTTTACCGTATACATGAAAAGTGGGCATCTTGAAGAAATATGATGATGTATTGTAGGGCAAACATTTCTATTGTGTGCAATTAAGTTTTTATTGCAGAAGTAGTCCGAGTTGTCAATGCTTGAAAATTTGTCCCCTCAGCGAGGACTGTTTAATGTTTTGTTGAAGTATGCTAGAAATTTCAGACTGAAGTCCACATGTGGATGGTTTTTTTATTATTATAATATTTTCCACTATTTTCTTGTTGTTTTTTTAAATTAATTTCTCCAAATATTCAGCTATAAACGAACACAATTAGATTAAATATAAGGAGAGATCGCCCAAAAGCCTACGGCGAGGGGGAGGGGCGTTCATGGGTTTTCGGGGGGGGGGGGCTAAGCAACCCCGAGAAGATGCCTGAATACAGCACTGGTAAGGACACTCAAGTAGCAATGGGCTGAACATATTACTAGAAGAACTAACCACCGTCGGACAACTGAAATAATAAAACAGATACCAAGGAAAGGGTTAGACCTAGAAGACCACGTGGGAGACCAGTGGATGCAATTCGAAAGCATGCCAAAGTGGCGTGGCAGAGAATTATGGAAAAAACTTGGCAATTCACTTTCAAGTAACTGGATGAGGATCTAAGGCGTTAGCTACATGGTAAGAGTTCAATATAACTCTCATCATGGGCGTATTTAGAGGGGGAGGCAATGAGGCCTCGGACACCCTAAAAGCGTTTTTTTATGTTTTTGGTTAAAATACTTACATTAGAAAAAAAAATACCTTAATTTTAAAAAAATGCATCTACTTACATTAAAAAAATGCTTAAGTTTTTTCCTCTATTTTTCATTAACTTTTATTGTGTTTTGGTGGATTTCAAAACTTTTCATTTTTCGTCGCCCCCCCCCCCCCCAAAGAAATTCTGTACATACTCCTGTCATTCATGCCGAAAAAAAGAAAAAAATGCTTATGTTCGCCATGTGTTTTAAATTTATTTTTCATTAATATCTTTGATATTTCCTTGTTGGCATCGGTTGCCGGGTTGGAATGGAAGTCGCTACGAGGAGGCATCGGATTCCTCGATTAACATAATTTGATGTCTGTTCAAAGAGATTTCTATATTTTTAATTACTTGGGAACGTTTTGTACTGCGTACTTTAGAGATTAACATATTCGGATATTTTGCAGGAGACGCAGGTTCGATTTAAGCTCTAAAACGATATAACCCTCAATTTTCCTGAGGAGCTGCAGCTGCATGATAACAGTACAATGAGGTATTCCTATACAAAAGAAAGAATTCAGACGACACTGTCTTTCCAAACATTGTTTGTTGCCGTAGCCCCCCCCCCCCCAGTGATGCATTTAGGCCCACACTTCAGTTTTTGGGAAAATTTCAAATAAACACACAATTACGCACGCACACACAAGAACTTTTTTAACAGGCAGCAAAAAAGTTGACTTTGTATCAAATCTCTCATCGGTTTTTATTGTACTGTGTCTAAAAACACAGAACTGATATGGCGTGAATCATAAGTAAAGGGAGGGGGATAATACAAGAAAATATTCATAAGTAAAGGAGGGTTCATAATACAAGAAAATATTCCTCTCAGTTTCACTGAGAGGAATATTTTCTTGTATTATGAACAAGAAAATATTCCTCTCAGTGAAACTGCCACAAAAAAAAAAAAGTCACATAACCAAACAATGTGGAGCGCTTTTTTTAAGTGGAATCTTGAAACCAAAAGGATCGAATATTCCCCGTTTAAAGCTGTTATATCCACTGCAGCAAATAAAAGCACTTTTACCTGGCATCCATTAATCTTCTTTCTTCAAAAGCCTAAAATTCTTACGATTGTTTGTTTCTGATGCAGATATAGCACGCAATGTCAACAGCAAGGATGTCAAAATTTAGAAAATATTATGATTCAGCAGGAAGCAAAGGAATTTTTATACCGGCTGTAAAAAATCAGAATGTTATTTCACAGTATTATAACTCTCCAATTATGGATACCACAACGAGAAGTTCTCACGAAAATGAAAGCTTTCTGTTTTCGGAAATTCGGTATTTATTCATCTTGTTAGTAGTCTCAGGAGCACCACAAGTTTTTAAATATAATTAAAAGTCTTTACCAAAACACCTGCTAGAAAACGAACATAATTTTAACATACCCCTAAATTGAAAATTTAATAGTAAATGAAAACTAAAAACGCGCAAATATTAACTGTTTCAGATAATTATCCGGTATTTTTTTTTCCTTTTGCTGCACCTGAAATAACGTTTTCAGTATACCACTTCAAAAATTTCAATTATTTCAGCATCTTAATGGCACTTTATGAACTCCAATGAAAATTAGAATATATCAAATAGAAAAACAGAATATAAATGAAGTGGAATTTAAATACGTCACATTTAAATTACGTTTTTTTTTCTTTTTTGGATGCTCTATCAACCGAATTTTTTTTTTTTTTTTTTTTGAGATCTAGAAAAATAGAAATAATAACCACATGGACAAACAAACAGAGCGATTACATTAGAGTCTTTCCACGAAATGTGTTAAAAATATCAAACAACCGCATACCTAAAATGTATATTATTATTTAGTTGTTTTGGAAGCCAAGAAAAGGATTCACAGTGGGGAAGAGGGAGGAGAAAATGGAAAAGTCGTTCCTTACTTATTTAAATACGGATTCATCATACAGACATTAACTACTCTTTGTTCACAATGTATCTTTAGTCAATTTTGCAGATATGTAGAAACAGCGAAGCAGTGCATTTTCTAGAGGCACCGTCAGGGCAGCAAAGAAGAAAGTGGGACTGCTGAGAATAAATTCCAAGAGTCTTAAGCATATTTGGAACTGAAAAATCTTCATTCTTGTATGGTCCCATTGCAGATTATTTATATTTGTTTTATTTGCCTTCTCTAAAAAATGCATTTTCTTCAAATAGAATTTGTCCTTTTTTTTTATAAAAAATATTTTTTTAAAGAAACTTCTGACCTTCAATATCCCTGTGGATGTCAAAACTGAAATCAGGGGCGTTTTAAAATACTTGAAGTGCTTGAGTTGTCTTGTGATGGCCATAATTTAGATCAAGGCCCTAGTCAAAACTGGCAACTGCAATCAAATCACTCAAGCAAGGAGCCCTACCATCGATGTCGCAACTGCAAACATTCAAAGTTATGCAAACATTTCTGATGTATAAAAAAGTGACTTTCGCTATGAGATTTGCAACAGAAAGAAAGGCAACCAGTGAAGAAAAGCTGTCATTGCGAAATAGTGCGGTAAGACGAAGGGGCAATCTTTCAGGCTTCTATTGCTCTATTCAATAGAGTTCTTTTGGCTGGGTCCAGAAAAGCTTATCTGATGGGTAAAAGCTGCTGAAGAAAATAATTCAAAGTTTTGAATTCCTTTAGAAGTGTTTGGACATAGCAGAAAACAAGCTAGCTGGCGCTGTTCACCACCAGCCAGCTTCTTTTAGGGTGTTGATAAACAGGGCGTTAAAATGCTTAACGGATGGACATTTTTAAACAATTCCATGTAGAGAAATTCAGAAGTGAGAAACTCGAACCACCTGACTTGCTGAACAAAATTATGCGAAGGAATCTTTACAAAATACCTTCAAATACCGTCGTTTCTCTTGGGGATGTTGAATCGTTCCTGTGACTATTGCCATAACAAAGGCAGCGTTCGCATAAATGGAGCCTTTTCTCTCTGTGTGTGTGTGTTTCGGATTTAACAAACCATGAACATCTAAGGTTTTAAGGAGTCTCCTGTCTATAATTTATAGACTTCAGAAAAAGGACATAACGAGCTCCGTCGGAAGAACACACCATCCGTGCTTCATCCGGAACTCGAATTAAGAGGATTAACCAACTGACCGTTCGGCCTCCAGAGCAGCTAAATGTAGTTTAACGAGAATTAAAGACGGCAGTGTCACAACACAAAGTGATTTGCAGATTTTAGCATTCACACTATCGTAGCGAGACAAATGTACAATCGCTGGTCTACTGATTATGACCTCTTTGGTATCCATGAGATGACGCTTTCTACAGCAAACGCACGACCACTCGCGATGCAGAGGAGGGCATAATTTGGAGGTCACGTGCTCTCAATTGTACCTCTTTCGTGCATACCCAAAACTCAGGAGCACTAAGAACAATGAAGTAATGATTTTTGTCGTTCCTTACCTGGGAGGGTAACAGCGTCCTTAATACAGTACCTACCAGAGAGGTTTTAACATTACGTTCGTAAAAAAAGAGATGTGTTGTTGTTTTTTAAGAGAAATACTTTTCGGCTTCTCCAACTCAAAATGTCATTTCAAAAAAAAGACTAGAAAAAAAGTGATGCTAGCGACGGTACGTGACGACATCTAGTGTCGTCTCTGAAAAACTTCAAAAACGGAGTCAGTTCAATAAATCCGCCCATTTTTACGCTTCTAAATCGCAGATTAAAAAAACGATGTATAGATGCCGATCTCTACGGTGGTAAACATTTGCGTACATTTTCCCCTGCGCAGTTTTTTTGCTTTAGGAGGGCTTAAATGCATTTTATAATCTAAAATAATGTAATTTCCTTTGTTTGAATGTTTGTCCCACTTTGGTGGTGCAGTGGAAAGAACGCTTGCCTGTTTTATTTGTCAAACCCCTGCCTCAACCAATATACTTTTTTACTGTTATGATGTTCGTGAAATGTACTTTTGCCTTTGGACAACACAAACAAAAAGAATACCTGATTATTAAAAAATTACTCTACACATCTTATTTCCCCCGTAATTACTGATGGGTTTTCACCTAGTAACAATAATAATAATAATAACCCGAAATGCATCATGGACTGGGACAAACCTATCATCACAGACAAGACCATTGACTACAACTGAACTGACATTGTAATTGTAGACAAAAAACTGAAGATGACACAACTTACAGAAAACATCCAAAAAACAGTATCCAAGGAAATCTCTAAATATGAGAACCTGCGAATGGAAAAAAAAAGATCTGGAAAAAAAGCAAACACAGGTCGCATCAGTTGTCATTTTGGCAACCGTAGTGGTACCAAATAACTTTCTGAAAAAATTCGAGGAATTTGGATTGCCACAGAGAATGACTGCCTTTTGGATTGCCTGCCTTTTGGATTGCCTCACCCAATCCAAAAGGCAGTCATTCTACAAACATGCCATACACTAGAAAATTCCTGAATTTTCAGGCTTGAGCTGAATATCTCAGCTTTTTGCTCAATGGACCTGGCGGAGAAATTTGACAACGGCAACAACAAAAATAATAATCTAAGTACTGCTGCTAATTGGAGAAATGAATAAACAAATTCAAGCCACAGAAACTACATTTGCCTGCACGTTCTTTTTTCTATATTTAATCAACCTTTTGATTCTGGTCGCTTAAGCCAATCGTTATTCAAACATGCAAAATAACACTTTTTTTCTTCGCTTCCCTGTTTGTGATTTGCTTAAGCTCTGAGAGTTCAATGACTCTGAAATTTAAAACATGCATAATTCCTAGCTGGTGATGTCATATTTAAAGTAAGATTCCAAAGGAAAAAAATATACGTTCTTTCATTATCCGGGTATCAATTAACGGACATATTTCTCAAATTTTATGCCAAAAAAATTGCGTTTCTAATGTTCCCAAGAAATTTCTACAAAATACAAAGCTCAAAATCGTCGTTTGGCATAAACTTTACTCAAAATGATACTCTATGAAACACGAAACGTAAGAAATTGCACACCCACAAGCACAATAAAAGGAATTAAAAAATTGTTTTGCCCAAACAAAGCTCGATATTTTTTTCTTGTCGACTTACTTCGTCGTTTGGAAACCCGATCTGTTCAAATGTGTGCTTAATTTTATTTATAGCAGAAAATGTTCGTGGGGAAAATCCACTTATATTCGTTGATTTTCTTTGTGTCATCATCGTCAACGGCTGAATGAAGAGGTCTCCCCTATTCTTTCCCACAACTCTCTGTCTTGACATTTCTCTTCCATATCCCTCCGGCACGCTTTCAAAATCCACCAACATATCTCCCAAATGGTCTTCTTTTCGGTCTTTTTCTGTCCCTTGGTATCCAGTCTAATAACTTCAGTTGTCTAACGATGACCAGTTCTTTTCTTACAGCAATATATCCAGCCCATAGCCACTGGAGGATCGTTACTTCGATTATGATGTCATCAACTCTTGTCATTTCTCTGATCCAGGAATTCCTCTTCTTATCTTCCCTAGTTAAACCAAGTATGCATCTCTCCATGCTTCTTTGAGTTGTCTGCACCCTCTGAGTGTCTTTTTTGATCAAGATCAATGTCCCTGTTCCGTAAGTAAGAACAGGAAGGAATGCATTGATTAAACACTTTTCTTTTCAGACACAATGGTACATTGTTCGTGAGAATTGAACGGTTTCTTCCAAATGCACTCCAGCCAAGTTTTACATGCCAATTAACTTCTTCTTCGATTTAGCCTTCGCTTGACACCTGTTGATTAATGTAGAAGTAGAGCGCAGTTGCTTCTAAATTTGATTTGCTTCAAACACCTTTAAATCTTCGATTCTTGTAAACACATTGTACATCTATTTGTTTTCTGTAAGTTCATTTTTAGTCCCACATTTTTGCTTTTCTTAGCAAGTTTCTGGAATCTTGTTTACGAGCATGTATATCCACGAAACGAAGTTTGCTTATGAACCTATAAAAAGCTGTAGTTCTTAACTAGACCATCTTCTCCGAAAAGTCGGTTTATATATAGTGTAAAAGCATGCGTAGTTTATATACACAATTCTCTTTCTCAGTTGTGAAAACACAAATTTACCGGCGGCGAATATAGATTCCGCTCCGGAGCAGAATGCTTTCGAAATTAACTTATATCCACGCTTTCCCAAGTAACTTATATAAGTTATATACATGCTTTTAACATATATACATGCTTTCCCAATTAACTTATATAAGTTATATACATGCTTAAGTTATACACATGTTTTTAGCTTATATGATGCTTTCCCAATTAACTTATGCAAATTTATATACAGAATTCTCTTTCCCAGTTGCGAAAACACAAATTTCGGGTGGCGAATATCGAAGCAGTATCCTTTCGCTCCGGAGCCGAATGCTTTCCAAATTCACTTATATACACGCTTTCCCAGTTAACTTATATAAGTTATATACATGCTTTTAACTTATATACATGCCTTCCCAATTAACTTACATAAGTTTATATAACTTATATATACGCTTTCTCAATTAACTTACATAAGTTATATACATGCTTTTAACTTATATACATGCCTTCCCAATTAACTTACATAAGTTTATATAACTTATATATATGCTTTCTCATTTAACTTACATAAGTTATATACATGCTTATACAGTATACATGCTTAAGTTATACACATGGTTTTAACCTATATACATGCTTTCCCAATTAACTTATGTCAGATTATATACACAATTCTCTTTCTCAATTGTAAAAACACAAATTTGCTGGTGGCGGTAATCGAATCCTTCTGCTCCGGAGCGGAATGCTTTTCCATTTCAACTACACCGACGGAATTTATCGCTGCAACTTTGCCGCCTTGACATGTGCTTCACCTCTGTAGTACGTCACACATTTCCACTCCCCCAATGAGAAAGACGGGGGCACGAAATCGCAGGTTTCGGGTTCGCAGCAAACCATGCTTGAAGGAACTCTGTAGAAGAAGGAATTCTCACTAATTTCAGACGATGTGTGGAAGGAACGTCACACATTTTTTTGGAGAACTCGACGGCCAGTAGATCGATCAATTTTTACAATCGGACGCGAATGTGAAAATACAAATTTTCCAGTGACATAGAATACCTCCGCATCCTTCTGCTCCGGAGCCGAATGCTTTTCCAATTAAGCTACACCTGCGAAGTTTGTCACTGTAACTTTGCCATCTTGACATGTGCTTCACCTCTCTAGTACGTCACAGAGTTGCAGTTCTGATCTTAACTATTAGTCTTTCAAAGTAATTTTCCCGATTCCGTATTGGTTTAGCTTAAAATTTCAGTTTGTTTTCCCTTGGCTCATTGCTGTCGTCAACGTATTACTCATCTGGGAGCAGTTTCAAGAATCACAATAGACGCCAGACGACATTTTAGATAAAGCAGTACAACAAATAAACATTTTAGTATGAAGTTTTCCCACTGCCATAGCTCATCGAAAAATAAATAAATAAATAAAATAAAAGCATGAAGATGGCGAAGTTAAATAAGTATTTAATTTTTCGCATCATTGTCTTCCTGTTACATATTTGTTATCTGTTGCCATCGTATCATAAGCAATTTCTGCCCAAGTATGGTCGCTTGGCTTCTTACAACTCTCTCTCTCTCTGTCTCTCTCCTTCAGTGCGTTGAGGTTTCACTACTAATCTCTGTCTAGCTGCAATTTAATTTCCTTCTCCTAGCTTTGAAGTGACTGATTAAGTGATTAAGTGCTGATAGTCATTGTACCTGAACACACATAATAACATGCTGCCTTTGTCACTCTTCACAGCGTTTCGTCATCTTGATTATTGTCTTGATTTGACAGTTTCCCACTTCCCAGAGAAGTGCATTTCTTTCATGATACTTATCTAGCCGAATCTAATTTGTTGATGGACATATGGACTTTGTTTTTTATTTTTCAATTTCATATTTCGTACTAATTCATTTCCTAAATACGAGTGACTCATAATTGGTAACTTTGTTTCAATGACAACATTACCGCCATCCATACCTTTGTTTCGCTCGTATCAAAAGATCTACCAAAGTTAAAAAAACAAAAACAAAGCAGGCAAATGAAAAACAGCAGTAAATTGACATTTAAATCGATGTAACAAAAACGCCGTGGGCGCAGTTCCTCCTTAGGATGTCAACAAGCATAGCGAGAAGTAAGAAAGTTGCTCCAAAATTAAGATTAATCAAAAAACGTATTATTGATATTTTGAAACGAAGCTTATATAATAATTGCTTACAACTATGAACTACATAGTGATTCAATCGGGACCACACCAAACCCAGTCCGGTACATACTAAGGGGAATTAAATCATAACAACAAAAATAAGGTTTACTAATTCCTGACATTAAGCGGTACTTAGGTAGGTGGAATCTTGGGTCCAAAACCTGGGCTATCTTACCCGCCCCCAGTATTTTTTTTTTTTAAATTGCGTTTATTTTTCAGTTGTTAACTAATAGGAGTAACTTATTTTCTTAATTTTAGGTACATGCTATTGCTATCATAATACCAAGTTATTATGAGGATTTGGATTTTAACACTTATTTGTACATGAACTCCATTCTTCTTCTATACACTTTATTTGTACATGCACTCCATTGTTCTTTCCTTTCAGTGAAGTTGACCATTGGCGCACCCACAGAGGCCTTGGGGGCTTAAGCCCCTCCAAGGAGATTAAGAGCGTCGTACGTCACAAATTAAACATTCAAAAATATTATTTTACATGTTCAAAAAATTAGTGTCTTCTTCCCAAAGCCCCAAAGAGATTAAAAGCGACGTACGTCACAAATTAAACATTCAAAAATATTATTTTACATGTTCAAAAAATTACAGTGTCTGACCTAGTATCTTCTATTGCATGGTGTCTTTTTCCCAAAGCCCCAAAAGAGATTAAGAGCGACATACGTCACAAATTAAACATTCGAAAATATTAATTTACATGTTCAAAAAATTACATAAGGTCTGACATAGTGTATTCTATTACATGGTGTCTTCTTCCCGAAGCCTCAAAGGGATTAAGAGCAACGTACGTCCAACGTACGTAACACATTGTGTACGTATACTATATACACTATCTACCAACAAGTAATTGAACACCTGTGATAGCAAAGGAAAACGAAGTTTATTCACCTTCAATAGTTGGTGGAACCTCCACGAGCGGCGATTACAGCTGCGACCCTACGGGGCATACTCTCAACCAGGCGTTGTACGACGGCTGGCGGTATTTTCTTCCACTCGGCTTGGAGAAGACAGGTCAGTTCCTTCACCGATTTCGGACGGTGCAGGGACCCCTTAAGTCGACGCTCCAACTCATCCCAGAGGTGCTCGATAGGTTTAAGGTCCAGGCTCAGCGCAGGCCAGTCTATTCGATTAACCCCATTGTCACCATACCAAGCCATGGTGGACCTCGCAACATGACAGGTGGCATTGTCATCCTTAAAGTAACATGGGTCCACCCCGTAAAACTACCACAACGTAGGAAGCGCATGGTATTCCAAAATGGTGCAGTAGGTCTCGGCGTTGAGTCTACCAGGAATTGCGACCAAGGGTCCCGTGCCATACCAGGAGAAACACCCCCATAGCATAATTCCAACGCCGCCGAACTTCACAGTTGGCACAATACATTCCGGCAGAAGGAGTTCTCCAGGCAGACGCCAAACCCAGACCCTGCCATCCGAACGGTAGAGAGTGAACCTTGATTCGTCGCTCCAGAGAACCTGTTTCCACTGTTCAACGGTCAACTGTCGACGTTCTTTGCACCACGTTAGCCGAGCAGCGCTATTGGACTTGGTGATCAAAGGCTTGTGGGCGGCAGCACGTCCATGATAACCGAGCAGATGGGCTTCCTTACGGATGATATTCATCGAAAAAACACTCCCGGATGCCTGTTGAAACTCCTCGCGGATGTGGCCCATCGATTTGGTGCGGTTCTTCCGAATTTCTCTGGCCAGCACCTGTCGGTCTCTAACTCCCAGTTTTGTGGGTCTGCCGGGTCGGGGCACATTCCAACAGTCACCTCTCATCTTCCACTTGCCAATCACGTAGGCCACTGTCGATTTTGGGTACTTCAACTCGCTGGATATGTCACTATGGATTGGCCATTTATGTGATACCCGACGATTACACCTTTCTCGAAATCAGAGAGTTCCGAACTGCGTGGCATCTTGCATGCGTCTGGTTGCGTTGTTGTTTCCCACACGATATTTAACGGTGGCGGCTGTGACGTGTATCAGGACCGCAGATATCGTCGATTGCAGGGGTGTCCAATTACTTGTTGGTAGATAGTGTATATAGGCTCCTCCAACAGGAATGCCTGGTGTGCGCCACTGAAGTTGACTGTTACGTTTCCATAAAAAGTTTCTTCCGAGTATTTTATCACATTTAAAAAGAATGTTTTTCTCTATTGACAAAACAGCCAACTTGCTTGAGTGTACATGCCCTTGTGTTTCCATAAAGTATAGTATGTCTTTATTCTTTTTAATGCAGAAAAACTTCTTTCCGTAGTTGCAGTTGTTGATGAAAATTTGAATATTAGGTCTGCTAATTTTTACACCTCAATAAACTCAATGGCCAATTTATTCAATTTCATGTAACTAGTAATGTCCCTCACTAAATTTTTTTTGTATTCATCAAGGAAATAAACACACACACACACACACACACATGCGCGCGCGCTCTCGCGCAGTTCATTTTTGAGTCGAACTGTGTCAAAATTTGAAGCATAGGGTTCTTCAAGTTCTGACAGTAGATGATCAGGAAAGCTTTCGCAAAATCTTTTCAAAACAATTCGAATCCAACAAAAGCCACGTATTTAAGATATAATATTACTAATTTTAATTCATTGACACTTCACACAGCTGAAACAACTCTCGCGAAACACGGGCATTTACGGGCGCAGGAGTATGCAAATGACGAATGTAGTCAAAGTCTTCTCTTTTCTGAGCAAACCGTTGCCTAAAGCAACGGATTATTCACACTTCATCTGCTCCTCCATGCTGTCACGGAAACCCTAGCCGGCGAACGTATCCAAAGTCTTCAAATCACACAGCGAAGACCTCAGGCGAAAACTGGTAGAGCGACTCGTTGCGTCACGGTGACACCATCCCTCCACACTAGGAGGCCCGTTGGTCTTTGATCGTCAGATTGATTCTCTTAGTCAAAAGAAATGAATCAGCACATGTGTTGTTGTTGTTTTTCGCAGCGAAACATCGACATAGTTTAATACCGTTGATAATTCACTTATTTGTGTGTATCTAATTGCTTTTTATTTGTGCATTGTCCGGGCTTCGCAGCTAGCCTAGCTAGCCTCGAATATACGCCACTGGTAGGTAGATTAATCAATGTTATAGTCGTAAAACTAATGAAAGAAGATACGTGCGTCATAAAAAGTAAACGCTTACTAATAATATGGCGGCGGCAATAGCAAGTACTTCGACTGTTTAGTTTTCAAAAACAATATTTATTATCGTTATTATCATGGTTATTATTATTTATATGTTATTCAGATTTTGACGAACGTAAGAAACAACCTTGACACCGATGAAATGTTATGTAGCTACGCAAGTCCATCTGCGCATGCGCAAGCTAAAATCTGACCTCAAGATAGAAAGAAAAGCTGCATTGCAAGTGTGTTGGTGAGGTGGTTTGGTAACTCTTGGTCTAGGATATCTACAGGTTACACCCCATTATGTTATACATTAGTTTAAAGCTCTTGTCAATAGCAGGTAATCGTTATCTCTCCCAGGGGATCGAGAGGAAGCCATTTGCGCTACAACGCATGCTTTGGGATTATCGGCATCAAAATGCATTTTTGTAATGGCTTTTATCACATTTAGCATGAGGTTCTCGCAATTTACGCAGGTTGCAGTGAGATCTTTTTTACGTTTATGTAAAACGTGATGAAATAAAGTTCGGCGGTAGTTTAGTAAACTATATTGTTCAACAACAATGAAATTCACAATTGTTGCGTCAATCCATGGATCAGCATTTAAAAATTAGATTTCAACAATGGTTTTGACTACTTCCGTTACCCATTTTCGTTACATCGAAATTTTTTACTTGGGATTTACTTTAGTACTGTCAGAAAAGATGCATAACATGAAAACAGAAAGGAATCAGGTGGTGCTAAGTCTGGACTGTAAAGAGGATGATTCATCACAACCTCACACGGACTTTTTTCTCAGCTAGGGTTTTATCCACCGTATGCGGTATTGCGTTGCAGTGAACTAAACAAACTTGTTTGTTCCGCAATCTTTCACATCGTATGAAACTTTTTTTTAATTGTTCGTGAAGTCTGTGGGTAATAATCTGCATTAACGGTTTTCCCGAAGCTGTGCAATTTCCAGTTGGAAAATGTTTTAGCAGTCCTAGAACACTGTCGCCATGATATTATTATTATTATTACTTTCAAGAAATAGTTCGTTTTAACCTTTCTTTGCAACCATTATCCAGTATGCTTCCAGTTCACGGCATTTGTTTTTAAAACAATGGTGGTATTGTGATCTCACGTTTCGTCTCTAGTCCCAATAAGCTCGAGAAAATTTCGTTCAGTCTGAAGGCCAGACAAATTTTCAAGAGAAATTAACAATCGGCGTCGTTTTGTGGTATTCGGTGAAATTGGTACTCACATAGACCTTTCTAGAATTCTGTTGTTCGATGAAAACTTATCTTCGGCACTTCTTATTTTGAATACACTAGGTGGTGAATACGCAAGAAGCGCTTACAGCGTAGTAAATCCGTTTATTTTAATGGTGTAAATTTGCATAAAGATTCGCCAAGCTTTCACACTCCACTGGGAGGCTTTCTCAAAGCAATGTAGATATAAAATGCTAGACATAATTTATGTCTACATTGCTATCTCTGCATTGCTTTGAAAGCATTGTTATGTCTACATTGCCTTCTCAAAGCAATGTAGATATAAAATGCTAGACATAATTTATGTCTACATTGCCATCTCAAAGCAACGTAGATATAAAATGCTAGAAATAATTTATGTCTACATTGTTATGTGTGCATTGCCTTGAGAGAGCCTCCCAGTGGAGTGTAAAAGCTTGGCGAATCTTTATACAAATTTACACCACGAAAATAAACAGATTTACTACGCTATAAGCTTTCCTTGCGTAACTTATCTTTGTAATGACCGACTGAGTAACAATTTCACAAAATTTCAGTTTTCTGATAGAGACAAGGAAAAATTCGACAGCAGAAATTACATCAGGCGGAAGCGAAGTGGTTCTGTCTTTTTATCTACGAAAATCATTAGCCTCGCTTTCACGCCCCGATTTGTATTGCGAAAGGAACAAAACTTCTGGTCCCTATGCACAGCAAATCTCATTGTTTCCAGTGGGATTTAAAACCTTTGGAGTTTAAAAAACGAACAACGCACATCTTTTCTTGCGCGTGTAGCCAAGCTTACATTCCCGTAGCTTACGAAGTTTACCTCCATCGCAAAGCCACGTCAGCAATTTGAAACATGTGCTATACAGGAACAGAAAGTATATCCCATTTCTGGGACAACCTGCATAACCGCATAAACTGAATGGTTATTTTAGAAACGAAATAAATTTCGCCGTTTCAAAAATATATATAAAAAGAATAACATCTTCCGTTTCGGATTTAAGGCGCACTATAATAGCTAAAGTCAGTCGCCTGTCCCTATTTTAGGGCCAATGGTTCAAGCAACGCCGCGAATGGCTGAGTGGTTAGCGGTTCGGACTACCAATGCCAGGTTCTCAGGTTTGATCCCAGGCTGATCTTGCGGAGGAGGTGTGATTTGCTAACAATCACTGAATATTCGCCGTGCATCGGACGAGCACGTTAAGTGACGGCCCCCAGGTTGGACCCACTGGTTAAATGGGTATCCTTTCCTATGCCCTCCCTGAAATTTTCTCACCCCTCTATGTGCAACATCGTACTTGTACGGTGGCGCCATCTACTGCGCTCACTACAAACTGTTCTGTCAAAGTCGGTAGACTTGCTCTCATTCCTTCCATTTCTGTGTCTTGCCCAAAAGGCGAATTCGCTGTAGGTAGCTGGGACCTAAAATCAGCTCACTGTGGACGAAAGTCCTACAAGAAAATGACTCATACTTGTGCCTCTGTTCCACCTGGGACAAAGCAGAGCAAGCAACCACCTCTGTAACACAAGCACGCGATCGATGCGTCATTCGGGACCCGAAAACTTGGACATGTAAGAGCATTTGCAAGAGTGTCTCCGCTTATATAAATTGTAAAAGAAAAGAAATTTGATAGGACACCCTCCTGCATGAATAGCATTTCCCCCGCATTCCGTCGTTGGAAAAACACTCAGTTTTCTCTGTACGGCGCGGACAACTACATTGCCTTTTCCCTTGATATTTCCGCTTCTAAAAGTCTGATCTGAAAAATCCTTTTCGCATCCACTACGAAGAACATTTGTGCACACCTGATTTCTTATAACGTATTGTTAGTTCTGCCGTTAGTGCGCATTTTCACTTGCAAATGTATTTCAGCTTCACAAAATTTGGTTAAAAAAATTATTTTGGGGTCGGCTCAATTGTTGAAGAAAACTGCGCACATTGTATAATTTAAATAGCTCTCAGTTGGGTCGCGTAAACGTATATTTTTTTCTCTGTTTATCTCCTCTTTTAAAACTCCGATTTGGACAATTCTTTTAATGTAGAAGGTCGTCAAATGTGGGAAATGTTTAGAGTACATCTCCTACTTTTCCAAAGCTCTTTATTTTTTCGCTAAGGGTCACGACTGCTACGGTATCAGCAGCTATGCATCTAAAATATGGATTCAAAGATTTTCTTTCGCACATCATGTAAGTCATGACAAAGATGTACTTTCATTTCCTGCTGTTAATGATGTTTTTATTTTCTAAGGGGTGCAGGTGTTTATTTCTCTATGCAACTATACCACCATAAAGAAGTTTTATTCTTCATGCTGAGGCTTTTGTGAAAAACATTTCCAGTGAATTTTTGTGTAACCGGTATTCAGTTCTCTGGTAATAGTGTAATATGTTTCTTGATTTAGAACCATTTCTTTAATTTAAAAAGACTTAATACAAAAATTCTTTGCTGCCCCAGTGGAGCAGTTGTCTAAGCACTGGTAATCGTCCGAAATGTGCCCAGGTTCGCAACCCTGGTGAGGCATGGATGTCGTTTTTATCTTACGGCATTGGCTCTCTCCCTTCTCTGGAACCAGTGGCCCTTAATAAAGGATGGGCGACTGATGGTTTAAAACTTTTACTATAAGAAGTTCGTTAAAACCTGTGAATTAGGCATCATCACAGTTAAGTACCAATCATGCTTTGGGTCATCTAAGGAGGAAAATGAGACAGTTAATTACGTAATTTGCCTCATTTTCCTCCTTACGACGTTCTTAACTGAATTTCCATTTTTTCCATACAAAAATCAGAGCTGTTCCAGTATTTCACGCCGCGAAACAAGCAACTTTAAGAGCGCTCGAAATTAAAATATGTCATGTTGGTTTTTCTTCTAATCTCATTATCAAAGTACTTCAGGTTTTCTATCTGGCTAATCGCATTTCAGTGCTTCATCTTTTTTTGCGTTGCTTGAAAGCATAATGCAGTCCGTAGATTTTTACAAACGCACGGAATGGGACTTAAAAAATCGAGTATTACCCTGCATACTTTTTTTTTTTCACACCCACAAAGATCTTGGCATGCATTTTTTGCATGCCAAGATCTTTGTGGGTGTGAAAAACAAACAAATGATTGGAGAGTATACATTTATTTACATACAACACATTGCATTTATTCGCGTTACTCACGATTACACTAAGCCATAGGCCGGTGAATACTAAGTGGAATTAAATCATGACAACAAACAATAAGGTTCACTAATTCCTGACACTAAACGGTTCTTAGGTAGGTCGATTAATGAATGTTATTGTCGTAAACCCAATGAAAAAAATGAGTCATGGAAATAAATATTTACTAAACTCTGGCGGCGGCAACAGTATTTCGACTGTTTAGTTTTTCAAAAACAATATTTAATTTTATTATGACTATTATCTACATATATAAAATAGAATGTCTGTCTGTATATACACTGCTGGCCACCCAAAATGCAACACCAAGAAGGACACGAGATAGCAAAGCCAGATTTACTGGACACATAACAACAGATACAAAGATGAAACGATTGAGCTTACAGGCCCGTGAGACTTCCGGAACACGCCCACATCAATAGTTCGTGTGGCCCCCATGGCTGGCAATAACGGCCGCCACACGCCGCGGCATCGAACGAAAGACGCTTTGGATGTGGGCTTGGGGTATGTCGGTCCAGGTAGCTTCCACACGTTGCCACAGTTCATCAGTTGCCGGGCAACTCGGTTGCCGAGCAGCGACCAGACGTGTTCGATGGGCGACATATCGGGAGAACAGGCGGGCCACGACAGCAGTGACACCTGGTGTGCCGTGAAAAATTGTTGCACGATGCGTGCCACGTGCGGGCGCTCATTGTCCTGTTGAAACGTGGCCGCTGGCTGGTCCTGCAGGTAAGGGACGACTACAGGCTCCAAAACGTCGGAGATGGTGCGGCGGCTGTTGAGTGTACCGGCGATGCGTATCAGAGGGGTGCAAGTGTCATATCCAATTGCGCCCCAAACCATAACACCAGGCGACGGACCTGTATGGCGGTGCATAATGCAGGTGTCATACAGACTCTCGCCGCGGTGTCGCCACACACGGATCCGACCACCGTGGTGTTGCAGGCAGAAGCGGGACTCGTCGGAGAAGACAATGTCGTGCCATTCCGTAGTCCAGGTGCGGCGTTCAACGGCCCACTGCCGACGCACCCGCCGGTGGTGTAACGTCAATGGTAATCAGAGCAATGGGAGCTGTGCGACAAGTCCCCGCTCCTGCAGACGACGACGAACGGTAGGCGCTGACACAGGTTGTTGCGCAACACACCCTAATTCCTGCGCTAACGTTCGTGATGTGACGGTGCGAGCCGTAAATGCCCGCCGCACAACATGCTGCTCCTCTCGTTCGGTGGTGTGCCACGGTTGCGGCAATCACTTATGTCGGTCCGTCAGTCCCTCCTACACGGGCGCCGATGTCTCGGTACGATAAACCGCTGTCGCGATAAGCCACTCTTCGTCCTCTGTCGAACTCCAAAACACGTGCTGAAATGACTGCTGTATTCTGCGACGAGGCTTCAGGAAGCTTCCTACGCACAGGTCCGGCAGCACAACACACTTTCACTACTTACACCCCGCCGTCTGTGCACCCTTGTTATAGTGCTTCTAGGTGGCGTGCCGGCCGCACATGATTTGCATATGCTATGCAATTCTAATCGTTTGTATGTCCCCTCGCGCGCGACGCATGCTGCGAATTTCAGGCCAATCGGATGCTTCCTTCTTGGTGTTGCATTTTGGGTGGCCAGCAGTGTATTTTATAAACTCCTAGACTCTTTGACCGATCTGAACCAAATTTTGCATAATTACTCTTTAGAGCCCTGCGGAAAATATAAATTCCAATGAAACCTGGACATCACAATCCGTCCCCTTGATTTTATTCCTCCCCCTGATTTCATTCTCTTGACACTTTCTGCCGAAACCCTTTGCAGATCTGGACTAAATTTTGCATAGTTACTCTCTAGAAAACTTATATAACTTTTGGTAATAGTTGTAATTTTTGGCGTACGGGCTAAGCATCTGTTAACTTCTGTGACTCGTGTAGTGTAGTTCATGAACTCAGTAAATGGCTAAAATGTTCCCCCTCCTCTTCCTTTTGTTTTCAAACTGACAAATCTGTGGAATTTGAGAAAGACCTGAATTCATACATGCAGTTCATTTTAAGTACAAGAAGCTGAATATGGTGGACCTCAATCACCAAATTATGAAAATACAGCAAATTTCAATTTAGTTTACGTGTTCATGTTATTTTTTATATATCCAATGGAGGAAATAAAGATCATTTTACTGGTAAAATAAGAGTTTTATACTGCACTTCACAATGAGTTTTGATAAAATGTTTTTTTAAAAATCTACAAAAATTACCCTTTACCCAAGTGGTTCTCAAACTTTTTATCCTATGGAACCCTTTTTTCTGCAATATCTAGTAACGGAACCCCTCTAAAAATACCATTAAAATTAATATACCTACATGCCCATTATGTATCAGTGATTTGAAATAAAAATGAAACGAAAAAAATAAGCAATTAGTCAATAAAAAAGATATTACTTACAAAAAGGTAATGTAGAGCCAATAAAATGTATTATGCAAATGATGTTAGTAGTAATCATTAATGAAAATATTAATGTGATGAATGGCTTTGCTTTCTATTGCCACATAGTTCTTAAAAATTTGGTTCTATCGAAGAAAGTTGTAATCTCACAGCGGGCTTTGCATCCAGCTTATTGCGGTGCTTACTTTTTGTTGAGGCATGTACAGAAAAGCCCGTTTCACAAAGACAGGTTGTCGCGAATGGTAAGAATACTGCCACAGGTTTTTGCGATAATACATGGCTTGTTAAGATTCTTTTGCATTCCCCTTTCAAACTGCACCAAAATTCTGCCACTGTTTTATAAAGGGATGTCACTGAGAAATCCGACATCAGATCAATACATTTTCCATATCCATCAGATGAAAAGCATGTAGTTTTTTCATTAATAACAAGTGGATTTTTATTTCATAATTGACTTTTTAATTTTTCGTGCTTCTCATCAGGAAAATAGTACCTCATTGAATCATGGAGAGCTACCGAATGCTGGGTGATTTCATCACATTTTTTGTTTTATATTTATGAACCATTGTTCATTTTATATTTACCACCGGGATGCGAACCCGGACCCCACTTGGACAAACGAGCAGAAGCAATTGCTTTGAACACTGCGCCTCCGAGTCTGTGCTATTTCCTTCACTTGGAAAGACACTGTATCGCTTCATAACGGAATTTTTGCTATTTGTTTGGCCGAATTTTCACCAAGCATGCACTTAACCATGTCAATAGCACATGGCTTGATAAGATTCTCGGCTATTGTATAAGGTTCACCTGCTTGTATTATTTGATAGCTTACTAAAAGGGAAACCTTAGTAGCTTTTTCATTCAATGTATTAATATGTGCTGCATGAAAAAAACCTGTTTCACATTTAAAAGTTCATCATGCTTGCGTACAAAAAAATCAACATTTTTACCTTTGAGCTCTAGATGTGTGCTCCGTAAATGATACAGCAGTTTAGCAGAGGCCATTGGGCTATTATGAAAAACTTTGCTGCATATGACACACTGCGGATTATCACCATCGTTCATAAATCCGAAAATAATATAGCTCTGATCGTACTTTCTTCTTTTCGCACATTTGACAGTTTTGTCTTGATCACACTTTCCAGAACGTGTTTTATTTTCTTGAACTGTTTTTTATTGGCCATGGGAAATTGCTTAGTTAAGGCTGTAATCAGAAAAAATATGGAATTTACAGATTTTCTTGAAAATTTCGGAGCTGTTTTACGAATTGCATGCGGAACCACTGGGAAACCGTCGCGGAACCCCGGGGTTCCACGGAACACACTTCGATAAACACTGCTTTACCCCATGCAGAACTTTTTTATTCATATAGGTCAAATTTCAAACAAATAAAAGAATTTCTCAAATACCCCGAATTTAATTATTTAATTCACAATTTCTTTTAAATGCATGTGAGCATGCATACCTGTCATATGCTTTTCACTCGAAAAACAGATTCTGCGCATGGTACTGTACAATTTGCGTCTAAAGTTTTAGCTACAGGCGCTATTTTGCACAGGTCAATTTTTCCTAATTTCTCACCCTGATTAGAATCCAGACCTATCTGGAATGAATGGTCTGAAGCTTGCGCTTAGATCACTGCGCCAGCGGGGCGGCATCGAACTGGATCTTGAAAATTGTACGGTTTCTTCCAAATGCTCTCCAACGAAGTTTTAGACGGTTTTTTTCTATAGTTTCAGAGCTTTTTTTTTTTTTTTTTTTTTTTTTTTTGGTTTTTATATAGACTGTTTTTTATTAGATCAAGTTCTTCAACAATGGGAGCTTGCTTGTTACCTGTTGCCTAAATTAAACGTAGGGGGGGGAGACGCAACACTTCTAAAAAAAATAAGTATTCTGAAATTCTTGAAATAGTATTGTGTTTTTATAAGCAGAGTAGAAACATTTTTTTTATTTCATTAAGTGTAATAAAAATAATAATTTCTTTAAAGAAAATAACAAAAATTGAAGAGCGCAGGGCAGGGATAGCAATGTGCGATAGGTCTTTACTTATATTTTGATTTGCATCATACACTATCTACCAACAAGTAATTGGACACCTGTGATAGCAAAGGAAAACGAAATTTATTCACCTTCAATAGTTAGAGCCTCCACGAGCGGCGATTACAGCTGCGACCCTACGGGGCATACTCTCAACCAGGCGTTGTACGACGGCTAGCGGTATTTTCTTCCACTCGGCTTGGAGAAGACAGGTCAGTTCCTTCACCGATTTCGGATGGTGGGGGCACCCCTTAAGTCGACGCTCCAACTCATCCCAGAGGTGCTCGATAGAGTTAAGGTCCGGGCTCTGCGCAGGCCAGTCCATTCGATTAACCCCATTGTCACCATGCCAAGCCATGGTGGACCACCTCGCAACATGACAGGTGGCATTGTCATCCTGAAAGTAACATGGGTCCACCCCGTAAAGCTGCCACAACGTAGGAAGCGCATGGTCATCCAAAATGCGGCAGTAGGCCTCGGCGTTGAGTCTACCAGGAATTGCAACCAAGCGTCCCGTGCCATACCAGGAGAAACACCCCTATAGTATAATTCCACCGCCGCCGAACTTCACAGTTGGCACAATACATTCCGGCCGGAGGCGATCTCCAGGCAGACGCCAAACCCAGACCCTGTCATCCGAACGGTAGAGGTGAACCTTGATTCGTCGCTCCAGAGAACCTGTTTCGACTGTTCAACGGTCCACTGTCGACGTTCTTTGCACCACGTTAGCCGAGCAGCGCTATTGGACTTGGTGATCAAAAGCTTGTGGGCGGCAGCACGTCCATTATAACCGAGCAGACGGGCTTCCTTACGGATGGTATTCATCGAAAAAACAATCCCGGATTCCTGTTGAAACTCCTCGTGGATGTGGCCCATCGATTTGGTGCGGTTCTTTCGAATTTCTCTGGCCAGCACCCGTCGGTTTCTAACTCCCAGTTTTGTGGGTCTGCCGGGTCGGGACACATTCCGACAGTCACCTCTCATCTTCCACTTGCCAATCACGTAGGCCACTGTCGATTTTGGATACTTCAACTCGCTGGATATGTCACGTATGGATCGGCCATTTCTGTGATACACGACGATTACACCTTTCTCGAAATCAGAGAGCTCCGAACTGCGTGGCATCTTGCATGCGACTGGTTGCGTTGTTGTTTCCCACACGATATTTAACGGCGGCGGCCGTGACGTGTATCAGGACCGCAGATACCGTCGATTGCAGGGGTGTCCAATTACTTGTTCGTAGATAGTGTATATGGCAAATGTTCTAATGAAGTTGATACCAAGATGGATATGTTCATATCAGTGTAGTTTATCATAGTTCATAAATATGGATACAATGTCTTACATCGATAAAACACATATCGATGTAAAACAAAGTTTTATATCCCTTTAGGTTGTATAGCTGTAATCACCAGCAGGCATTTCTAATGATGTCACTACGTCCTGCTACACAATTATATGAAACATTTTACGCTCTGACCAAAAAATTTATATTCTGATATCTTGACCTGATGTCCACAAATAATGTCAGTGTCCCTGCATTAGACCGAAAGTTCACTTCACTGCAACTCGCTTGCTTACCTGGAGAAGTATTGGCATCACGATGTATCCTTGAACGAAAGCAAGTCGGTGGACGAAGTGTAATGCTTTAGGAAATGTTCTGCTGAGAAACCCTGGGTCCAGTCATTCATGTGCAAGAAACTATGACGTCTACCACATGCCTATAAACACCATTGAAGAACAGGAACATCTTTACATGGCAACGGTATTCCTGTCTAGTAGCGTCTCCTTTCAGTAGAATAATGTGCCATTAACCACAGTGCTCGGATTGTTCGAGCTTTCGTGGAACATAGGAAAGACTTCCAATTATTCCAAAATCCCCAGACATCAATCCAATCGAACATCTGTGGTTTGTGTAGGAACAGAAAACCCGACCTGCGGCGGCTCAACCACATGACTTACAAGAGTTAAAGGATCTGCTGGCAACGTGTTGTTACCAGATATCGCAAGACACCTTTAGAAACCTTGTAGCGTCCATACCTCGCCGGGTAAGAGCTGTTTTAGCAGCACATGGAGGACCATAATCATACAATGCAGGCTATCATAATCTTTTGGATCATCGATTTAAATCAGCTTTTAAAAATAATATAAATCTTATTGGAGAGCACAGGTTTCATTATACCCCGAGCTTTTCTAAAATTCATGAATGAAAAATTCACGGGGAAACTGAAAGAACCTTTTTGTCATGAAAAATTACGAGGCGTGTAATTCATCAATTACTTACCCGTTAACAATAAAAAAAGAAAGCAAAGAAGTAAATAAATGGAAAGCGGAAAAGGAAAGGAAACGAGAATTGTTTCGGAAATTTTAAAGGTTATCGAACTAAATTCAATTCGCAAACTCAGTGATGAATTTTGTGACACATAACACGAACCGTATCGCCGCATTTTTGATACTAAAATGAAGTTCAATCTCACGCATTCAAGAAACTGCTGCACAAAAGTATAGCTCAAAAGCAGGCGAGTCCAAAGTGAGAGATCTCAGTAACACCAATAAATTAAACATTTAACTTGTAATTAACTTGAATGCAGAGATAGCCATGATTACGATCATTCCTTGGAGGAACTTTATTGAAAATGAATAACGGACTTTCTCTCAAATACACTGGTGCTTTAAAATAAAGGGTAATGTACAAAGGCGTGCATAGCTGCCGGTGTATGTACAGTATATCTCTCGTTCTTATCTGTCAACACGCACACGTCACACACTCAAGCCTCATGACCGTTACCAACACCATCCAGCGAGTGAGAAAATATAACGTTAAGGTTGAAACTCTTAAAGAGAATGAACTCAAATTTACATACAGAAACAAACTAAAAATGAAAGTTAAATTAGAGTAGACGTGGTAGACGATAAATCCCATTCTCATCGAGCTCATTTGATACACATTTTCCTCGAAGAGAAAGATATTCGCCGTATGTAGTGGCCACTGAGATTCCCTGACTTCATTCCCATTGAGCATGTATGGGATGCTCTAGTGAGACATATTGGAGCACGCCAGCCCACTGCCAGAACACTTCAAGAACACAAAATAGCTCTTGTTAAGGAATGGCCATAAATATCTCAAGACCTCATTAGTACAACACAAACAATAGCTGTTGCTTGAGGATTTCAGGGGTGATAATTTTTGTCGGAATGAAGTGTTTCCTATGAAACGTCTCAGGGTCTTTCTCTAACCTACTATATGATGCAGGTTTTTATCAATTTTCATAATATTATATCATGTATTTTTGAGTTATCACGATATTTCTGTTTTTTCCTTAATTTATAGAAACCAGGAAATAATAATGATAATAATAAAATTAATGATAATAATAAAAATTAATAACGATCGTTTTATGAAGTGTGTGCTAATACAAAACGTATTAAGCTTTTCATATATGCGTGTAATATAAAAGCAGTGGAAAATTCGACTTTTATTACTCACGATACATACAGAAATACACAAAACGTAATACTAAGCGCCAAAAGTTGACAAAATCTCTCAAGAGAAATATTTTCAATCGGAAATATTTTTCTTGACAAAATTCTTCGCAGATTAAATTCTTATACCTCGATAGGAACTGATTAATTTTTTGCATTGAACAAAATGGAGTTGTATGTCCGGAAAGAAGCGAATTAAATTGTTATGCCTCGATAGAAACGAATTTTAAATTTATTATAAGTAGTGTCAATATTGGGTTTCTGGCGCAGTTTTTATCCATAGACTTAATGTTACTTTTAAAGTGGCTCCACTTTTTGGTATTTCCTCCATATCTACCCCACCTTCTTCACTTTATCTAATTTAAAACTGAGGTGGGGTTAAGGGGAAAAAAACATAAAAAATCTTCCCTTAACCCCAGATGGCTTTAAATTACCTCACTTTTAAAAGTGAGCTGGTGTTAAGGGAAAAAAATTTCCTTAACCCCACCCCTCTTTTAAATTAGTTAAAATGAAGAAGAAGGGGACAGATACATGGAAACAACAAAAGAAAAGCCACTCAAAAATTAACATTACGTCTATGGAAAAAAACTGCGCCAGAAACCCCATATTGACACTACTATTATACTTTGCATTTTATCTGATATTTCTTGTCTAGAATGATCACGATATATCATTGCATTTAAACAATGAAAAGAATTCGTTTGAAAAGAATTCATTTGAAAAGAATTCGTACTAGTGATCCGATTTATTGGCGTAGGAAATAAACACATAAGCGTTTCCAAGCTTTCGCACATCAACCAGATGGCTTTCTCAAGGAAGGTAGACAGAAACTGTAAACTGAAAAATAGAACGCTTAACAATTTGAACGTGGGAACTTGACAATAAATAGATGCGACGTTATATTCCTTTAAAGATACGAGGCATCACGTTGGTTGCACGCGGGATCCTGGTAGAGAAAAGGCGTTACTTGAAGAATTGGTTCCAAATTCGTGGCAAACTCTAGTGAGACACAATCATTGCAAATATCGCTGCTGGTAATGATCTCCAAGGTTTCCCGAACGGGTGTACATTTAGAGGTAGAGTAGCTAGCTAATTTCTTTATATCATCCCACATAGGAGATCATATAAAGAACTTAGAAGAAATTAGCTAGCTACTCTACCTCTAAATGTACAGATATTCGAGAAACCTTGGAGATTATTACCAGCAGCGATACTTGCAATGATTGTGTCTCACTCGAGTTGCCACGAATTTGGAACCAATTCTTCAAGTAACGCTTTTTCTCTACCAGTATCCCGCGTGCAACCAACGCATCTTTAAATGAATATAACGTCGCATCGATTTATTGTCAAGCTCCCGCGTTCAAATTGTTAAGCGTTCTATTTTTCAGTTTACAATTTCTGTCTAACTTCCTTGAAAAAGCCATCTGGTTGATGTGCGAAAGCTTTGAAACCCTTATGTGATTATTTTCTACGCCAATAAATCGGATCACTAGTATTACTACTTAATTGGTGTACTGTTCCACGTGATAAATTTGAATTCATTTGTAATACCTGTGTCGCAGAGGAACTGCACCTAAAGTTGTAGAACTTAACGTAATCAATTAAAGCCCTTAACATTAAAAGTTTCGTAGCAGATTTCTAGAATACGTATGCTTAACACGTAAGAAGCTCCCTTCTTTAACGAGGAAATAATTTAGCAAATGCTTTTAGGTTGCCTTTTTTAATGATTGTCTGAAATGCAATCCGATTTGGAAGACGAATGATTCCGCTTCAGAAAAGAGGTTCAAATCTTGAAACTTCTATATTTCGTACTTGCCTAATGCTCATTTTGTATACTTTCCCTGAGTTCTACAATGCTTTTATCGTTGTTTTTTAAAAACTCGATTGCAAAAGCTGTTCCGCTTGTTTCATAACAACTACCTAACATGGAAGTGTTACTTAACCGTTAATCGTATTTAAGCTGCGTATATCTTACGGTGATTGAAACTGAAATTGCTTTATTCTGTTTTGAATGAGCAAAAAACACGAAAATGTACTGCGTCAAATAAGTACGTTCTTTTTTATTGGAGGTTTAACGACCACCGTGAGCAACTCAATGGGCTATATATAAGCAGTCGCCCGTCCCTAATTTAGGGTCACTGGTTCCAGGGAAGGGAGAGAGCCAGGGCCGTAAGACAAACCCAACATCCATGCCTCACCGGGATTCGAACCCGGACCCCGTTCGGACGAATGATCAGAGGCCATCGCTTAGACCACTGCGCCACTGGGGCAGCGTTCTTTTTATTTAAGGTGAAGAAGCTCATGTTGGGTTCTTGGGCTTTGGCTGAGATTTTGTAGTCTTTTTAACGCTAAGCTATGCAAAACACCTTTGCAAATATCGTGCCCAGATATTCCAACAAAAAAAACAACATAGCGAACAGAATAAAGAGAGAAAAATAATAATGAAAAGAAAAAAATTGGAGAGCACATGATTTAATCTCAGATTTAATACAAAACGATGAGAATGTGGCGCGGCTGAAAGTTAATTAATATGAAATTTAATGAAATTTTATTAATTATATTACTAAATGACTATTTACCATATCATCAAACCACCTATGTATTCAGAATTTTAAGTATTATTTACAAGATAACTATTAACACAGAGACATGTTACAGACGTTCTAACTACGTGTATCGACCTTTGAGCTCATTAACTATGCAGTAGCAAATTCACGACATCTGTGATCAGGACATTGTCGCTTATTTGACTTGACTTACATTGTGTATTTGTTAATGTAATACCAGCGCCGCTACAAGAATATCCTTGCCTTCCTCGACGGGCTTAGAATCACTACGATAAAACAGGAACGGTACGTACAACAAATGCTTAAATCAATATTATCATTATATATAAATTGCTGACTCACAAAAGTGAATGATGATTTCATATTTGTGACTGGTAAGATTACGACTTAAACAATCAAAGCCCATATCACTGAATTCACTGCATTAATTCTATTAAGAAAACCATTGGGACGAACGTATTTCATATTGTGACTGAAATTGCGCAGCAAATGTCTGTGACTTCAAACAGAATTTCATCTGAGGGGTGCTTCATGCTGTAATGAACGCTTTTAATTTGACCACACAACACTTTTAATATTTTCCGCCGTGGTTTTTTTTTCAATTGCTTTGCAGGCTTAGCCAAAGTATACAGTATACACACGCATGGTAAGGCTGAACAGCAAGTCGTGCGTGTTGAAAAACTCCTCAAATTGGCTTGGTTTTAGAGGTTATAAAACATTTTCTTCGCAGCAACGCGTTAAAAATTAATGCCACGTGGTATTTTGAACATCCATGAAGAACGTTCTGCGTCTGTGTACACACCGATCTTGTTTCCAAGAATCCTCAATTTATGCCAAACTAAGGATATGGATCTTTCGGAGAGTTCTCCGTCTAATTTGTACTATATGTACAACCACTTAAGGACAGTTAAGCGAAAATATTCTTTAGCCAGTGATATTTCTGGTGGTGTTAACTTATTGGAAGTACATTGTTGTAAAACATAAATCAGAAATTGAGTTTGTATTTGTACTTACTCCTTCGACAGAGTCTCAAGGTAATCCAGTGATCCTGCGATAAGTGAAGAAATTTGAAAATTTGCGTACACACACACACGGATTGAAAGTAGGTTTAGCATGTTGAACCGAAGACTCTGGAAAATATGTATTCCGTTTGTTCTTTGCTGCTAGCACTGCTGATATCTTGGTCGCTGCTTCGAAACGTAACCCGCACAAGACGAAACACTCAGACCGAAGAACAACAGGTCTTCAACACGCGGCTTCGCTCGACCAAGGAATTTCGGAAAGTGATCACTTACCAATGGAAATTGACTCAGAAAAATTACAAAACATAAAAGAAGGAACTGCCACTTTTTCTTTTTTTTTTTTTATTTCGTTGCTTTCGGGAAATTATGCGCCTAAGTAAACTAACTCCCTGCAGGTAGAAAATAAAAATACAGAAATAAAAGGTTATTACTTGAGAGGCTTCTGCGGATACTGTCGACATAAGGCATTCAAAAATGCAGCAGAACCAGATTTCGCATTTCAATGCTTGCAAGGAGAAAAATGTTACTCGTTGTGCGTGTGTATGTTGTTGGTGCCAGCATCCATTGAGCATTTCTCGCCCCAAGGCTTTGACCAAAATGTGTGTCACTGGTTGCAGATGAGCGATCCCAGCGCAAAGGAACTGAACGCGTATTTGTTACGCTCCGCTAACAAGTTAAAAAGAGTTCCCAGAAAAAGAAGGAATTTTTCTACCTCTGCATTTGCCTATATCTTTGGCTTTAAAGAAACAATTCTACAAAATCTTTTACCTAGGATATAAAAAATGTATACCGAAGTAGAAGTACTTCTTTTCCTTGAGTAAATCCGGAGCACCTAGAGATGTTTTAAGCCTCAAAATCTTCCTTCACGAAGATAACTTTATTTTTCATCCGTGTCAGGAAAAAAATAAAAAAATCAATAGAAAAATATCATGACTTTGGGTTCAAAAGAACACTAAGGATAAACGAAAAGAAGTTAAATTATAGTTAAGTCGCAGTAGTCACTGATTTATTTCTTGAATAAAGTAGGGGATCACCGACACGACTGGCCTTACCACTTCGGCGGCCCTAGGCAAAGATTTACTTCGGCGGCCCTAGGCAAAGATTTACTTCGGCGGCCCTAGGCAAAGATTTACTTCGGAGGCCCTAGGCAAAGATTTACTTCGGCGGCCCTAGGCCCTAAGCAAGGATTTACTTCGGAGGCCCTAGGCAAAGATTTACTTAGGCGGCCCTAGGCCCTAAGCAAGGATTTACTTCGGAGGCCCTAGGCAAAGATTTACTTCGGCGGCCCTAGGGCCTAAGCAAGGATTTACTTCGGAGGCCCTAGGCAAAGATTTACTTCGGCGGCCCTAGGCCCTAAGCAAGGATTTACTTCGGAGGCCCTAGGCAAAGATTTACTTCGGCGGCCCTAGGCCCTAAGCAAGGATTTACTTCGGAGGCCCTAGGCAAAGATTTACTTCGGCGGCCCTAGGCAAAGATTTACTTCGGCGGCCCTAGGCCCTAAGCAAGGATTTACTTCGGAGGCCCTAGGCAAAGATTTACTTCGGCGGCCCTAGGCCCTAAGCAAGATTTACTTCGGAGGCCCTAGGCAAAGATTTACTTAGGCGGCCCTAGGCACTAAGCAAAGATTTACTTCGAAGGCCCTAGGCAAAGATTTACTTCGGCGGCCCTAGGCAAAGATTTACTTCGGAGGCCCTAGGCAAAGATTTACTTCGGCGGCCCTAGGCCCTAAGCAAGGATTTACTTCGGAGGCCCTAGGCAAAGATTTACTTCGGCGGCCCTAGGCCACTAAGCAAAGATTTACTTCGGAGGCCCTAGGCAAAGATTTACTTCGGCGGCCCTAGGCCCTAAGCAAAGATTTACTTCGGAGGCCCTAGGCAAAGATTTACTTCGGCGGCCCTAGGCCCTAAGCAAAGATTTACTTCGGCGGCCCTAGGCAAAGATTTACTTCGGCGGCCCTAGGCAAAGATTTACTTCGGCGGCCCTAGGCAAAGATTTACTTCGGAGGCCCTAGGCCCTAAGCAAAGATTTACTTCGGAGGCCCTAGGCAAAGATTTACTTCGGCGGCCCTAGGCAAAGATTTACTTCGGCGGCCCTAGGCAAAGATTTACTTCGGCGGCCCTAGGCAAAGATTTACTTCGGCGGCCCTAGGCAAAGATTTACTTCGGCGGCCCTAGGCAAAGATTTACTTCGGCGGCCCTAGGCAAAGATTTACTTCGGAGGCCCTAGGCAAAGATTTACTTCGGCGGCCCTAGGCCCTAAGCAAGGATTTACTTCGGAGGCCCTAGGCAAAGATTTACTTCGGCGGCCCTAGGCAAAGATTTACTTCGGCGGCCCTAGGCAAAGATTTACTTCGGAGGCCCTAGGCAAAGATTTACTTCGGCGGCCCTAGGCAAAGATTTACTTAGGCGGCCCTAGGCCCTAAGCAAGGATTTACTTCGGAGGCCCTAGGCAAAGATTTACTTCGGCGGCCCTAGGCCCTAAGCAAGGATTTACTTCGGAGGCCCTAGGCAAAGATTTACTTCGGCGGCCCTAGGCCCTAAGCAAGGATTTACTTCGGAGGCCCTAGGCAAAGATTTACTTAGGCGGCCCTAGGCACTAAGCAAAGATTTACTTCGAAGGCCCTAGGTAAAGATTTACTTCGGCGGCCCTAGGCCCTAAGCAAAGACTTACTTCGGAGGCCCTAGGCAAAGATTTACTTCGGCGGCCCTAGGCAAAGATTTACTTCGGAAGCCCTAGGCAAAGATTTACTTCGGCGGCCCTAGGCCCTAAGCAAGGATATACTTCGGAGGCCCTAGGCAAAGATTTACTTAGGCGGCCCTAGGCACTAAGCAAAGATTTACTTCGAAGGCCCTAGGTAAAGATTTACTTCGGCGGCCCTAGGCCCTAAGCAAAGACTTACTTCGGAGGCCCTAGGCAAAGATTTACTTCGGCGGCCCTAGGCAAAGATTTACTTCGGCGGCCCTAAGCAAAGATTTACTTCGGCGGCCCTAGGCAAAGATTTACTTCGGCGGCCCTAGGCCCTAAGCAAAGATTTACTTCGGAGGCCCTAGGCAAAGATTTACTTCGGCGGCCCTAGGCAAAGATTTACTTTGGCGGCCCTAGGCAAATATTTACTTCGGCGGCCCTAGGCAAAGATTTACTTCGGCGGCCCTAGGCAAAGATTTACTTCGGCGGCCCTAGGCAAAGATTTACTTCGGCGGCCCTAGGCAAAGATTTACTTCGGCGGCCCTAGGCAAAGATTTACTTCGGAGGCCCTAGGCAAAGATTTACTTCGGCGGCCCTAGGCAAAGATTTACTTCGGCGGCCCTAGGCAAAGATTTACTTCGGCGGCCCTAGGTAAAGATTTACTTCGGCGGCCCTAGGCAAAGATTTACTTCGGCGGCCCTAGGCAAAGATTTACTTCGGCGGCCCTAGGCAAAGATTTACTTCGGCGGCCCTAGGCAAAGATTTACTTCGGCGGTCCCTAGGCAAAGATTTACTTCGGCGGCCCTAGGCCCTAAGCAAGGATTTACTTCGGAGGCCCTAGGCAAAGATTTACTTCGGAGGCCCTAGGCAAAGATTTACTTCGGCGGCCCTAGGCCCTAAGCAAGGATTTACTTCGGCGGCCCTAGGCAAAGATTTACTTCGGCGGCCCTAGGCCCTAAGCAAAGATTTACTTCGGAGGCCCTAGGCAAAGATTTACTTCGGCGGCCCTAGGCACTAAGCAAAGATTTACTTCAGGAGGCCCTAGGCTAAGCAAAGATTTACTTCGGAGGCCCTAGGCAAAGATTTACTTCGGCGGCCCTAGGCAAAGATTTACTTCGGAAGCCCTAGGCAAAGATTTACTTCGGCGGCCCTAGGCCCTAAGCAAGGATATACTTCGGAGGCCCTAGGCAAAGATTTACTTAGGCGGCCCTAGGCTCTAAGCAAAGATTTACTTCGAAGGCCCTAGGTAAAGATTTACTTCGGCGGCCCTAGGCAAAGATTTACTTCGGAGGCCCTAGGCAAAGATTTACTTCGGCGGCCCTAGGCAAAGATTTACTTCGGCGGCCCTAGGCAAAGATTTACTTCGGCGGCCCTAGGCAAAGATTTACTTCGGCGGCCCTAGGCCCTAAGCAAAGATTTACTTCGGAGGCCCTAGGCAAAGATTTACTTCGGCGGCCCTAGGCAAAGATTTACTTCGGCGGCCCTAGGCAAAGATTTACTTCGGCGGCCCTAGGCAAAGATTTACTTCGGCGGCCCTAGGCAAAGATTTACTTCGGAGGCCCTAGGCAAAGATTTACTTCGGCGGCCCTAGGCAAAGATTTACTTCGGAGGCCCTAGGCAAAGATTTACTTCGGAGGCCCTAGGCAAAGATTTACTTCGGCGGCCCTAGGCAAAGATTTACTTCGGCGGCCCTAGGTCCTAAGCAAAGATTTACTTCGGCGGCCCTAGGCAAAGATTTACTTCGGCGGCCCTAGGCAAAGATTTACTTCGGCGGCCCTAGGCAAAGATTTACTTCGGAGGCCCTAGGCAAAGATTTACTTCGGCGGCCCTAGGCAAAGATTTACTTCGGCGGCCCTAGGCCCTAAGCAAGGATTTACTTCGGAGGCCCTAGGCAAAGATTTACTTCGGCGGCCCTAGGCCCTAAGCAAGGATTTACTTCGGAGGCCCTAGGCAAAGATTTACTTCGGCGGCCCTAGGCCCTAAGCAAGGATTTACTTCGGAGGCCCTAGGCAAAGATTTACTTCGGCGGCCCTAGGCCCTAAGCAAGGATTTACTTCGGAGGCCCTAGGCAAAGATTTACTTAGGCGGCCCTAGGCACTAAGCAAAGATTTACTTCGAAGGCCCTAGGTAAAGATTTACTTCGGCGGCCCTAGGCCCTAAGCAAAGACTTACTTCGGAGGCCCTAGGCAAAGATTTACTTCGGCGGCCCTAGGCAAAGATTTACTTCGGAAGCCCTAGGCAAAGATTTACTTCGGCGGCCCTAGGCCCTAAGCAAGGATATACTTCGGAGGCCCTAGGCAAAGATTTACTTAGGCGGCCCTAGGCACTAAGCAAAGATTTACTTCGAAGGCCCTAGGTAAAGATTTACTTCGGAGGCCCTAGGCCCTAAGCAAAGACTTACTTCGGAGGCCCTAGGCAAAGATTTACTTCGGCGGCCCTAGGCAAAGATTTACTTCGGCGGCCCTAAGCAAAGATTTACTTCGGCGGCCCTAGGCAAAGATTTACTTCGGCGGCCCTAGGCCCTAAGCAAAGATTTACTTCGGAGGCCCTAGGCAAAGATTTACTTCGGCGGCCCTAGGCAAAGATTTACTTTGGCGGCCCTAGGCAAATATTTACTTCGGCGGACTAGGCAAAGATTTACTTCGGCGGCCCTAGGCAAAGATTTACTTCTGCGGCCCTAGGCAAAGATTTACTTCGGCGGCCCTAGGCAAAGATTTACTTCGGCGGCCCTAGGCAAAGATTTACTTCGGCGGCCCTAGGCAAAGATTTACTTCGGCGGCCCTAGGCAAAGATTTACTTCGGCGGCCCTAGGCAAAGATTTACTTCGGCGGTCCCTAGGCAAAGATTTACTTCGGCGGCCCTAGGCAAAGATTTACTTCGGAGGCCCTAGGCAAAGATTTACTTCGGCGGCCCTAGGCAAAGATTTACTTCGGCGGCCCTAGGCAAAGGTTTACTTCGGCGGCCCTAGGCAAAGATTTACTTCGGCGGCCCTAGGCAAAGATTTACTTCGGCGGCCCTAGGCAAAGATTTACTTCGGAGGCCCTAGGCAAAGATTTACTTCGGCGGCCCTAGGCAAAGATTTACTTCGGAGGCCCTAGGCAAAGATTTACTTCGGCGGCCCTCGGCAAAGATTTACTTCGGCGGCCCTGGGCAAAGATTTACTTCGGCGGCCCTAGGCAAAGTCCCCAATCAAAAAAAAAAAAAACTAAAATAAAAAAAAGTGCACAAAATTGTTATTGAATATATGAACTAAAGGCTTGCTAGAAATTTTCTGGACATCTGCATTCGAATGCTGCCTACAATATGCTTATTTGTAAATGTCATTGTAGCTTGCTGTTTCGTAATTATTCCTGCATAAACTTTTGGGCACATAACTTAAGGTTTAATGTTAATCACACTGTTTACAACTGTTGTAGAAAACTCAAACGGTAAAAAGAATGCTTTCCTAGAGTGTAATAATTTTTATAATTTGCTAAAACTACATTAGTCCAACGATCTACTATAGTCAAAAGTATGGAAATTGTAATACGGTTAAATTAGCAGATCTCAGACGTTTTGCTTTTCACTCAACCCCGGAAACTTTTGTCTTGTGTTTTGTTTACTGCCTACACATTCCTCCTTTGTTATTACCGTTTTACATGAAAAGCCAGCAGAAAAGAAACTAAACTTCACTGCAAAGCATAAAGAAGGCTGTTTTTTATATAGATTCATGTAGCGGCATCCCCCCCCCCCCCCAAAAAAAAAAAAAACCAGCTAGGGGGACAAGAGAAAAGGCATACTTCGACTGCTTATCTTTTTAGTGATTTTTTTTAGAGATAGTACAGATTAAAAATTGGATGATGACAGAAAATCGATATATGATTAAAATCCGCGGCTCCTAGAATTGGCGGCCCTAGGCAGCCACCTCGCTCGCCTATGTCTAAGGCCGGCCGTGCTCACCGAACGCATAGTATGTGATTGAAAAGCTACTATTTATACTTTCTACTGCTATAAGAGTTGTCCCAAAACAACTGAGAATGTTTTTTATATAAAAAAATATGCGTACCTTCATTATAAAGTTTTTTTTGTTTTGTTTTTTATTGGGGGTTTAACGACCACCGTGAGCAACTCAATGGGCTATAAGCAGTCGCCAACCCCTAAATTAGGGCCGCTGGTTCCAGGGAAGTGAGAGAGCCAGTGTCGTAATACAAACGCAACATCCATGCCTCACCGGGATTCGAACCCGGACCCTTCACGGACGAATGGTCATAAGCCAGCGCTTAGACCACTATCAAGGAAGTGGTCATATTTCTCGAAATACTGCTCATTGAATCGAATACAGATGTCTCAACGTTCCTTTCATTTTTACAATGTCTTCTGACATGCTGTTGACGCACCTCTGCGCAGCTGTAATACGTTGTTGATCAGTCTCAAATTGTCGTCCCCGTAATGTATTTTTTAAAATGTAGAACAACCAGAAGTCACGTGGTAAAAAAGTCTGGACCATATGCAGGTTGGGGCATTAACTTAATATTCATTTTCTCCAAATAAGAAACGAAGGAACTGGCCATGTGCGGACTTGCATTATCGTAGTGTAACACCCAATTCCTTTTCAGGTGTGGTCGTTTCGTTGTCGCATTTTTCTGCAGATTCTGTAGCACAGTTTTGTAGTAGTCGGCATTTGTATTGTAGGTTTTGGAGATACAATAATAGATCATACCTTAACAATCAAAGAACGCAACCAGCATGACCTTTCTCGCTGATTTTGATTGACGAACTTTGTTTGCTTTAGGCGACGACGGCGATTGCCAAACAATAGCTTTCTGCTTTGGTGTGTGGATCAAAATAGCGTATCCAAGTTTCGTCTCCTGTGTGATAACCTGCGTTGCATGACTTCTGGATCTTCGTTCACCATTTGCTTTAATTGTTGACAAAGCTCAACTCGACGATCCATCTGTTCCTTTGTCAAGAAATGGGGAATCCAAGCTGAACAAACTCGTTTCAGTCGCCCCGGTGGCGCAGTGGTCTAAGGCGATGGCCTCTGATCATTCGTCCGAACGGGGTCCGGGTTCGAATCCCGGTGAGGCATGGATGTTGTGTGTTGTCTTACGGCACTGGCTCTCTCCCTTTCCCTGGAACCAGTGACCCTAAATTAGGGACGGGCGACTGCTTATAGCCCATTGAGTTGCTCACGGTGGTCGTTAAACCTCAAAAAAAAAAAAAAAAAAAAAAAAAAAACTCGTTTCATGCCCAAATCCGTTAAAGCGCCGCCCCGGTGGCGCAGTGGTCTAAGGCGCTGGCCTATGATTATCCGTCCGTAAGGGGTCCGGGTTCGAATCCCGGTGAGGCATGGATGTTGTGTTTGTCTTACGGCACTGGCTCTCTCCCTTCCCTAAAACCAGTGACTCTAAATTAGGGACGGGCGACTGCTTATAGCCCATTGAGTTGCTCACGGTGGTCGTTAAACCTCCAATCAAAAAAAAAAAAAAAAAAAAAAAAAAAAATCCGTTAAAATTCTGTGAAATAATGATTTTGAAATATGAACAATATCTCTTTGTTTCTTTGTTTTTCATTGAAGGTTTAACGGCCGCCCCGGTGGCGCAGTGGTCTAAGGCGCTGGCCTCTGATCATTCGTCCGTAAGGGGTCCGGGTTCGAATCCCGGTCAGGCATGGATGTTGTGTTTGTCTTACGGCACTGGCTCTCTCCCTTCCCTGGAACCAGTGACCCTAAATTAGGGACGGGCGACTGCTTATAGCCCATTGAGTTGCTCACGGTGATCGTTAAACCTCAAAAAAAAAAAAAAAAACTCGTTTCATGCCCAAATCCGTTAAAGCGCCGCCCCGGTGGCGCAGTGGTCTAAGGCGCTGGCCTATGATTATCCGTCCGTAAGGGGTCCGGGTTCGAATCCCGGTCAGGCATGGATGTTGTGTTTGTCTTACGGCACTGGCTCTCTCCCTTCCCTAAAACCAGTGACTCTAAATTAGGGACGGGCGACTGCTTATAGCCCATTGAGTTGCTCACGGTGGTCGTTAAACCTCCAATCAAAAAAAAAAAAAAATCCGTTAAAATTCTGTGAATTAATGATTTTGAAATGTGAACAATATCTCTTTGTTTCTTTGTTTTTCATTGAAGGTTTAACGGCCGCCCCGGTGGCGCAGTGGTCTAAGGCGCTGGCCTCTGATCATTCGTCCGTAAGGGGTCCGGGTTCGAATCCCGGTCAGGCATGGATGTTGTGTTTGTCTTACGGCACTGGCTCTCTCCCTTCTCTGGAACCAGTGACCCTAAATTAGGGACGGGCGACTGCTTATAGCCCATTGAGTTGCTCACGGTGGTCGTTAAACCTCCAAAAAAAAAAAAAAAAAAAAAAAGGTTTAACGATACGTGAGCAACTCGATAGGTGGTGGCGCAGTGGTCTAAGGCGCTGGTCTCTGATCATTCGTCCGTAAGGGGTCCGGGTTCGAATCCCGGTCAGGCATGGATGTGTGTTTGTTTTACGGCACTGGCTCTCTCCCTTCCCTGGAACCAGTGACCGTAAATTAGGGACGGGCGACTGCTTATAGCCCATTCAGTTGCTCACGGTGGTCGTTAAACCTCCAAAAAAAAAAAAAAAAAACTCGATAGGCAATAAGCAGTCGCCCGTGCCTAATTTAGGGCCCACTGGTTTTTAGGGAAGGGAGAGAGCCAGTGCCGTAAGACAAACACAACATCCGTGCCTCACCGAGAAGAATGCACCAACCATATTTTCGATATCTCGATCGATAGGTGTTTGTCTTCCAATATAATAATACTTGCTGTATTGATGTTTACCTCTCTAACACTAGTTGGTCTTCTCTGCATGCGCAATTAAAGCCGCCGACTCACTAACCATCCATAAATTCTTCATGCCATCTGAATATTGTTGATTTTCCTAAACATTCATCTTTATCAGCCTCTTACATAAGACGAAAAGTCTCTCCGACAGACCTCTTAAGTTGACAGCCAAATTTAATGGCACGTCTTTGTTGGTCTTTCACATACATTTTTTTCAAAAAATCACAGCGCGAAAAAAAAATTGTTAAGGGTTCACGAAACAACGCTTTTTAAACTGCGCACTACCGACGACGCATGCGTGATAAACACGTGTGACCGGTTGCTATAGTTACGTTTTTTCCAGACTCGTGCCAAGGTCGGTTGAACATAGTAATACACATTTTTTACGAAAAATTTCTCAGTTGTTTTGGGACAAGCTATGTAAAACTAGATTCTTGAAAAAGTAACTTGCTACAGCTACAAATACTTTTTTGAAAAGCAGCTAGCCGGTTATACTACTTTCTGTAAAAATTACTAACTTTTTGGCTGCATTTTAAAGTTAAGTGCAAATTCTGAGGATCACCTTTATGTGTACAATCTTACATATAACCTTTAGAGCTAAATACCGCAGCAAATGGCACAAATACTTTATCTCTGTATTTATCTCTTTCATTTTTTTTTATTATTTGAGAGTCAACGATCACCGTGAGCAACTCGATGGCCTATAAGCAGGCGCCCGTCCCTAATTTAAGGCCACTGGTTTCAGGGAAGGGAAAGATCCAGTACCGTAAGACAAACACAACATCCCTTTTTTTTTATTTGGAGGTTTAACGATTACCGTGAGCAACTCGATGGTTTATAAGAAGTCGCCCGTTCCTAATTTAGGGCCACTGGTTTCAGGGAAGGGGAGATACAGTGCCGTAAGACAAACACAACATCCCTTTTTTTTTTTTTTTTTTGGAGGTTTGACGACCACCGTAGACAACTCGATGATCTATAAGCAGTCACCCGTCCCTAATTTAGGGCCATTGGTTTCAGGGAAGGGAAAGATCCAATGCCGTAAGACAAACACAACATCTCTTTTTTTTTATTTGGAGGTTTAACGATTACCGTGAGCAACTCGTTGGTTTATAAGAAGTTGCCCGTCCCTAATTTCGGGCCACTGGTTTCAGGGAAGGGAAAGATCCAGTGCTGTAAGACAAACACAACAACCCTTTTTTTTTTTTTTTTTTTTTTTTTTGAAGTTTGACGACCACCGTAGACAACTCGATGATCTATAAGCAGTCGACCGTCTTTAATTTTTTTTTTTTTTTATTGGAGGTTTAACGACCACCGTGAGCAACTCAATCGGATATAAGCAGTCGCCCGTCCCTAATTTAGGATCACTGGGCCGGCCCGGTGGCGCAGTGGTCTAAGCCATGGCATCTGATCATTCGTCCGAACGGGGTTTGGGTTCGAATCCCGGTGAGGCATGGGTGTTGTGTTTGTCTTACGGCACTGGTTCTCTCCCTTCCCTGGAACCAGTGACCCTATAAACCTCCAATCAAAAAAAAAAAAAAAAAGGGGGGGGGTCACTGGTTCCAGGGAAGGGAGAGAGCCAGTGCCGTAAGACAAACACAACACCCATGCCTCACCGGGATTCGAACCCAAACCCCGTTCGGACGAATGATCAGATGCCATCGCTTAGACCACTGCGCCACCGGGGCGACCTTTTATATTTTGCAAATTGGAGTATAATTTACTATGCATTTAGAATTCTTATGAGATACTATGGGTTCTTGTGTAACAGAAGAACCAATAAGACTTCATAAAAATGCTTCAGTGTGTTGTATTGTTTCAATGAAGTGGCAAAACTCCCCCGTATAAGAATTGCTTTGCATAAAACATATATGCAGCACGCTGGAACCTCGCACAAGGATGCAGTGGGTGAGTCGAAAATTTAGCAATACTTGCATAAACGCATGTGCTGCGACGGGTATGTCACGTGTTTAAACTAGTTCAAGTCACGCACTGCAGTCAGTCGAAAAGGATATAAAGTGGTATAGTCGTCGCTGGAACTGCATGTCGTCATTCTGTCTGTGATTGGGACACCTAAAAGATGAAGAGCCAAACTCGGCTAATTAGGGAACTTTTGTTTAAGAGTTTGAACTCGGCCATAACGCTGCTCAAGCAACACGATACGCCGCCTCAGTGGTCTAAGTGATGGCTTCTGATCATTCGTGCGAAAAAGGTACGGGTTCGAATAATAGTAAGGCACGGATGTTGTGTTTGCCTTACGGTGCTGGCTCTCTCCCTTCCCTGGAGTCAGTGACCCTAAATTAGGAACGGGAGGCTGCTTATAGCACTGAGTTGCTCACGGTGTCGTTAAACCCCCAAACAACAACAACACGAAACATTTGTCACGCGAAAGGGGAAGGTTCCGTGGACCACAGCACCGCAACCAGATGGTTCAAGAAATTTCGCACAGGTATCAGAAACTTCGACGATCACCCAAGGTCAGGTAGGCCGCGAAACGTTGATTCGGAAGCCGTGCGCCAAGCCGTAGAGGTAAATCCGACAACCAGTACTCGGAGATTATCAAGTGAGTTGAGCATAGCACAGACCACCAAGGTGCGTCACCGTCAGGACCTCGGCAAGGTTTACAGCAGCTGCCGCGTTGTCCCTCACGAACTGACGCCACCTGAAGCAAACCGCCGAGTGGAAGTGTGCACGAAACTCCTAGAAAATCCGCACGATGTACGTTTCACCAAGAGAACTGTTACGTGCGATGAAAAAGTGTGTCTATTTCCGTAATCCTAACACACAACGGCAGTGATTGAGCCTGGACCAGCTTCTAGAACCTGTTGCGAAACGTGGGCCCTTCGAGCGCAAGATGATGCTCAGCGTTTGGGGGAATTTCGAGGGGATAACCCATTACGAATTTGTTCCAGACGGTCGGACCGTCAACGCGAACCTCTACTCTGAACAGCTGAAGCGGATGTATGCCGTTTTGGGGGAGACGCACCCAGCCCTGGTAAACATAAAGCGTGCTCTCCTACAGCAGGACAACGCTCGGGTTCATACCACGTGAACGACCCGGGCAAAACTCCAGGAACTTGAGGGCATCGAACTGATGCCACGCCCATCATATAGTCCGGATCTTACCCCGTCGGATTATTACTTGTTCCGGTCCATGGCCCACTTTCTTCGCGGGCGGCACTTCAACAACCAGGAGGAGGTGGAAGCTGAGGTGAAAGAGTTATTCGCCTTGAAGGACAAGAACTGGTACCACCGCGGAATCGAAGAACTGGGAGACAGATGGCTAAAGACGGTGCAACATAATGGCCTGTACTTTGAATGCTAGTCAGCTTTCGTCGTAAAGGTACGTAGGAAGACACAAAGTGATCCAAATATTGCAAAAATGTTCGACTCACCCTCTGTAATAGTACAAACCAATTTTTGCTATGGCCTTGAAGATTCTCTAGTCCATAGTCATCTATTTTCACGCACATTGGCGGCAGGGAGGCCAAATATCAATCAATGTCCTTCAAAGAGGAAAATGTGTACTAAAAGAAACGGCCATGTATCTTAGACTCGCAGAAAGGTTTCCACGCACAGTTATGAATCCAACTGCACACAACTGTACACAACTACTATACCACAAACCAAGGAGGCTGGAAATACGGTTCTCAAATATCTTGCACCGCAGCATCTCATGAAATGAAAGTGATGACACCACGTCTCTAAACCCGATGAAAAGAAGTGATGTCGTTGCAAACAGATGTCGCCGGGAGCTAGGACAAAGTGATGCCAAAAATCTAGTTATTTCGATCAATTTCTATTGGGTTAGTGCGAATGAAATGTCCGGCGCGAACGAGCAGTGGAGACAAGCCCCCACCACAGCGGAATGGAACCACCCCCAGGTGTTACGAGTATTACGTCACAGAGTTACTATAAGCAGCTAGCACGTGTGTGTGTGTGTGTGTGTGTGTGTGAAGAACAGAGTTCAAGCGTCGTTTGTTTGGACGTGACGTTGCTTGCAAAGGAAACATGCAGGCGCCGGATTTGAGAGTCATCTTCCTGTACGAATTTAAACTGGTCCATTCTGCAGGACCTGCCGCTGGAAACGTCAACAAAGCGTTTTGGGGAGAATGCAGGCAACGAACGAACCAATCGGCGATGGTTTCTGAAGTTTCGAGTCGGAGATACGGACTTGCAAAACGACACCGACCTGTCACGTGGTCACCGACCTGTTGCTGTTTCTGACGATGTTCTGATACCTGTGGTTGAAGCGGACCCCCGAAAAACGTCTCGTGAGATAGCAGCAGAGATGGGCTTCCACCAAACGACAGTTGCTCGGCGTCTGGCTGCGCTGGGAAAGGTCGAAAAGCTGGACATGTGACTGCCGCATGAGTTGACAATTGCCAACAAGACTAGGTGTTCAGCAGTCTGCACGTCGCTGCTTTCCACGAATGAATAGGAACCTTTACTGCATCGATTCGACGCTTGTGATGAGACGTGGGTCCTTTATGATAATCGGAAACGATTTGCACAATGGTTAAGCAAGGCACAGCCGGCTGGACGGCATCCTAAGCCACCCCTACACACCAAGAAGATGATGTTCCTTATCTGGTGGTCCACAGCCGGGATAACACTAGCCAACAATGGTTCTGCGGTAAACGCGAAAGTAAGTGATTCTTGTGGAAATCTGTGTCCTGAATCCGAAAATAACGTTAGTTTTGGTCCATCACATCTAGTTGTTTCGCAATATTGTTTTTTCCGTATACGTGAATTGACGTATCCACATTGTATGTAATGTAGAGTTATCTTCTCACAATCGCACTTAAATATCCACAAAAAAACTTGACTTAAACCTAGGAAATGCTATATTACTATGAGAAATGCCCCTCGTCAACAAATGTTCCTGCGTACTCCTGCGTTTCGTTATTGTTTATGTTTTCAGACGTCGCGTTAGAGCCGTCGGCGCGCCGCTGCTTGTTTATTGCACCCCTAGGAGTTTCTGTTTAAAGAACCATCACATTCACTCACTGAATATCCTATCAGTTGAGCAGAGGGCAGGCATCTTTGTGCATGTGCCTGTCCTATATTGGAAGTGTGAAACTAAAACGTGAGTTTGTAAGTATGGCTAGTGCGTCGGGATTGTGTAGAAGACAGTGTGTGCGAAGTTCTCAGCAATTTTGTTACATTTGTGGATGTAATGTGTTTGATGGTAAGGTACGTAAACTTGATTCATTCGTGAAGAAACTATACTTTGCGTACTTCAAAGTGAAAGTCGGCGACCAAGAGAAGTCGTTTGCGCCTCACTTTGCTTGTAACAGTTGTGTCGAGGGACTGCGGTACGAAGGAAAACGGAAGGCAATGTCATTTGCAATTCCATTTATATGGCGTGAACAGAAGAACCACCACGATGACTGTTATTTCTGTATGTGCAATGTTGCTGGTTATAACAAAAAGAATAAGAAAGGAATTAAATACCCAAATCTGCCATCAGCCATACGGTCTGTTTCTCATGGACTTGACTTACCAGTACTACACCACCAGCTAACTTGAGTGATGAATCTGAAAGCAGTTCTCTACATTCAGACACTAAGGACATAAGTTTCGAACCAGAAGAATCTGATCATTCACTAAAAATGTTTACTCAACCCGAGTTGAGTGACTTGATAAGAGAACTGTGGCTCACGAAGGAAAAGAGTGAATTACTAGGCTCAAGACTTTATGAGAAAAACCTGCTGGCACTTGAAGTTACATTTTCTTGGTACAGGAATCGTGACAAGTGTTTTCGGAAGTACTACTTAAAGAAAGATGATCTGTTTTTTGTACGGACATCCGTAATCTTATTCATCATTTGGGAGAGGAAGTCTATCAGCCTAGTTCCTGGTGCCTTTCCATTGACTCTTCCAAAAGAAGCCTCAAGGTGGTTTTACTTCATAACAGCAACAAATTCGCTTCTGTACCACTTGCTCATTCTACAAAATTGTCAGAATCATACGAAACATTAAAATTAGTGCTTGAAAAAAATAAATTCCATGAACATGAATGGCAAATATGTGGTGACTTGAAAGTCAGTGGAATATTGTTTGAACAGCAGAGAGGATACACAATATTTCCCTGTTTCCTTTGCGAGTGGGATAGTAGAGCCAGGGACAAACATTGGGATGCTGCACATTGGCCTGAGAGGAAGCAACTGAAAACAGGTTCCAAGAATGTCATTAATGAAAGTCTAGTTGGTCGTGAGAAAATTCTACTCCCTCCGTTACACATAAAACTTGGCATTATGAAACAGTTTGTAAATGCACTAGACAAAAGTCGTCCATGCTTCCAGTACTTATGCACAACATTTCCTTCATTGTCACAAGCTAAAATCAGAAAGGGTATATTTGATGGCCCGCAAATTCGTAAACTGATGATGGATAACAATTTCACCTGTACAATGATCTAAACTGAAGAAGTGGCGTGAAACGCTTTAAAAGTGGTGAAATTTTTCTTGGAAACGTAAAGGACACGTCGTACAAGACAATTGTACAAAATATGTTGGACAAATTCAAATTGCTTGTTTGTAATATGAGCCTAAAACTTCATTTCTTAAGTGCACATCTCGATTACTTCCTCCGAATTTTGGGCTTTGAGTGAAGAACAAGGTGAAAGGTTCCACCAGGACTTAAAAGAGGCAGAGCGACGTTATCAGGGACGTTGACATGAGCGTATGATGGCTGATTACTGTTGGTCTTGCACGTGAGGATCCTTCCAAAGAACACTCAAGGGCATCGCGAAAACTGAGCTTCCATGACAAAAGAAGAAAAAGAACTGCTGACTAACATTAAGGATGTAATTAGGTAAGTTTTCAACTCTTGTACACTTTTTATTTTATTTCTATGTAGTTTTGTTCTGATAATTCCGTTTCACTTTTAAAGGTTCTTCTTGCTTATGTTTAGTTTTAAAATTGGTTAAATATGCATGCTATATATGTATATACAAAGACATGAAATGTATCGCTTGGGTCAACAGAAATTGATGAACTTACATTATACCGTATTGCCAAGGAACCCGATGTGATACAGCAGAACCGAATGAATTTTTGAATTCAGCGTACAAAGATTAGCAAAAGTCACATATTCAAGTTCATACCGCAGAAAAAAGTTTTCATTTGTGGCTAGTGTAATTAATCGGAGTTTCTTGGCAAGAGGCTTAACCATTGCTGCAGAACGTTCTTGTGCTGAATTACACTAGATGCACCGGGAATTGCTGCAGAAACAACCGGCTTTGGTCAACAGACATGGCGTTCTTCTGCTCCAGGACAACTCTCGCCGTCATGTCGCACAACGAACGATGCTGACACTAAGTGCTGTGGGCTTTGAAGCACGGCATCATCCTGCCTATTACCCGAACTTGTCTCCGAAATACTACCGTCTGTTTCGTCGCCTGGATCACTTCCTGTCCGGGAAACAGTTCACGACAGACAAAAAGGTCCAACGTGCAGTTGATGACTTCTGCGAGTCCCAGCCACGAGACTTTTTTGTTCCGGGATCATGGCCTTGTTGGACAGATGGCAACTATGTGTCGATGCCGAGGGGGATTATTTTGCCTACGTAAGTTGTCCTGCTTTTCAGTTCTCGCCGTCCAAAGGTGCTGGTCCTTTGGCGGACATTTTATTCGCACTAACCCAATATTTTTCATTGCAATCAAAAATTCCAAGTCAATTCCAGGACCTTTCGTAAGAAAATGAAAAATCAGGGATTTTCCAGGATTCCAAGGACCGTGCGAACCCTGTGAATTTGCCTACGCGTGGGCCAGAATTTATCGCCAAAAATAATTTGTATCAAATTCGGCGATGTAAAGGACGAAAAAATACTTTCACAAATTCTTGTAGATGAATCGGCAGGTAATGGAATCTGACAAAGCAAAAGGCTGTCAGATATTTCTAAGCATTATTGCAATTGATGTTGAATAATTCAACATACTTCACAAAGGAAGACAAATCGCCATTAGTGAGCCAGAAAGTAGTTGAATATTACGATCTTTGAGTAGATTGTAGACGACGGGCGTGTCTTCACAAGCGACTGAGTACTTCGAGCAAAACTGTGTTCAGTCAATGATGGAAACACAAACAAGACGGTTTGTAACAAAGGCCGCAGCTCATATTAAATTCGTAAAAACAGCACGCGCCGCTTAAAAGGTCACACAGGTAACTCCGTGAAGAAAAATTACCATAATAAATCGAAAATAATAATCTTCATTGACAGACGGGCGGCCCTGCGCAGAGACGATGGAAGTTTGCCCATTCTCCAAATCATTTTTCTAGTTCACTGGGCCCTTCAACGTACATAATTTTGAAACTCATTTTTCTAGTTCATTGGTGCCTTCACAAATCAAGGGTGAAAAAGCCAAATGAAAGGGAAATTTTATTATTCCGAGTCGAACAAATGGATTCATCAGTCTTCACAGAACACTATAATTCCAAGTTTTCCTCTCGCAAGTGCAACAAAGAGTTCAAGTATGCCATATTTGAAATGCCTAACTTTCTGTAAATACTAAATGCAGAGAGTGTTTCCTTTTTTTTAATTACTGAACAAAATCTAGGTGGAATTCGCGTCAATGAAACAACGTACAGTAAAACTTCGTTAACGGACACTCTCGAATAGGGGATACCTCCATTTAGCGAGCAGTGTTGTGTACCCTAGTCCCGAAGTATACACGGTTCTGTATATTTACCTCCAAATAGCGACCCCTCAGAATAACGGACAGTGATGTTGGCCATAAAACAGTTAAAACCATGAACTTCCAAGCCAAAAAAAAATTGCCAGTTTTTGAGCCAAGATTTCTTTTAGCTCCTTTCGATGGAAATAGGGTACATTTCCTTCCATATCCCACTTACAAAAACTACTGGTTTGTTATTCCAATATGGCCGATCTTTTCTTAGAAGTGGGAAAAACAGCTTCTTTCAAACAAAATGCGGCATTCGTTTGCTGTCCAGACGAAGAGGACGTAGATGTCATTTTTGAAATACAGAGATTTTAGAACGATTTTCCAGCAATATAATTAATGTTCAAAATAAAATTATTTCTTTCTTAAATGATAGCTCTTTCTCTCGAATGGACCTACATCTAGATTTCCAAGGTAACAGGTCATTTCTTAAAATTGGTAGTGGTATTTTATTTTACTCCACTTCTACTGCGTTCCGTAGACCAAATATTGTTTTACATGTGAGTTTAGAAAGCGCTCTTTTTAACAGTCCGAAGGCACAACAGTCCACTGGTGACACATCCGATCATGGCCTTGCTGGACGTCGCGGTAGCACCACATAAGTGCTGTAAGGAACATTACCAGTGTGTACCCTAAAGCCCTATCACATCGTCAGTGCTGTCGTTGTCTTCGAACGGTTTCGAGAGGGAAATTCTGACCTGTCAGACCGCCCCAAACCCGGAAGACCCACAACAGTGGATATGGATTTGCTGAAGACCTTAGTGGAGAGTGATCCATGTGCGACTACGCGAGAGTTCGCCAAGCACCTGGGGACCACCAACATGAGCATTATCACGCACCTGCGTCAAATTAGGAAGGTGCAAAAGAGGGGAGTTCGGGATCGCATGAGTGCATGCGTTTCACTGCTTGCACGTGACCAAATTAAACTTTCTTAAACTGCATAGTGACAGGTGAAAAGAAATGGGTCCTGTACGACAATATCAACTTCTGGAAACAGTGGTTAGACCCAAAACAGAAGCCCATGCCGACTCCCAAAGCCGGCGTGGACCCACGTAAGGTCCTTCTGTCTGTTTAGATGACATGCGAGGTGTCACGTTTTTTGTGCTGCTACCGGACAACACCATTATCACCGCTGATATGTACTGCTCCACGAACATCACGCATAACTCACATCGAAACGACCAGTACTGCTGAACCTCAAGGGCGTTATCCTACACCAGGATGGAGCTAAAGCTCACACAGCACGGGCGACCTGTCACAAAATCAGGGACCCGGGCTGGGAACTGCTTTCCCCCTCAGCATATTCCCCGGACATTTACCCCAAGCGACTACCACCTTTTTCGGTCCTTGCAGCATTTCCTGAAAGGACAACGGTTCAACAACTAGGACGATGTCGAAAGCGCACTTACTCACTTCTTTGTGTCCAAGCCGACACAATTCTACAGGGACGGTGTCCAACAGTTGCCCAGATGATGGCAGCTGCTCGTAGCAAACGATGGCGACTACATTTCTGGACTGATTTGTATTCGTACATATGGTAATTAGCACTTTTCTGTTGGCTTGCATTTGCAGACATAATTTCCATTCCAACCGAATATGTTAAAATAATGCACTGAAAATCGGCGAACATGCAAAATTGGTAAGCATGCAAATTTTGCTATGCGGAAGGCTATCCCTCGTTTACTCTCGCTGCAGATAAACCGGAATATGCAAATCAGGACTGCGTTAAAAAGACGTGCGAGTCTATTTGGATCCTGAACTTGTTCCGGCAAGTCCAGCTGATCCGTCACAACGACGTATGAATTATTTTTAGAGTTGGAGAGCGATTTGTACGACGGTAGATGGTCACTTCCAGAGAAAAGTTTCCAGAGCGTTAAGTGTTTCACATAACGTCATGTCAAGACTCTGGGGACCGTTTCAACAGACCAGAGATGTTTGTCGTCGACCAGGACAAGACCAACCCGGAGTCACAACTGCAGCAGACGATCACTGTATGAGTCTGACTACCAGATGGAACAGAAAGATATTCGCTTGGCAATTCTCTTTGGCGTTTGCAACAGGTACAGGAAAGAATACTTCAAGGCATATTCTTTGTAGAAGACTCTGTGCAAAGAGATCAGTTATTTGTGTACCTCTAACTTCCGCCACCCGGTGAGCTCCTTTAACGTGGAGTCGCCAACATCACACTTGGAGTCCAGACCAGTGGCGAAATGTTCTTTTCGCAGATGAATCGCGATTCAATTTAAGTATTAATTCGCGCCGTACTCTCATGTGGAGAGAACCAAAGACGAGCAACAGTCCCTCTAACATCAACGAATGTGAGTACTCTGGTGGCTCAGGTGTGATGGTCTGGGCAGGAACCATTACGAACGGGTGCACAGACTCGCACATCTGTCAAAATCGCTCTATCCCTGCCCTGAGATACACAGCCGATATCCCGAATCCGTATGTCAGGCCATTCACGGAAACCGTTGGTCCAGATTTTATCATCCACTGGTTCCGGGGAAGGGACAGAGCCACGGCCATAATGTCCAACTTTTTTTTTTTTTTTTTTTTTTTGGTTGGAGGTTTAACGACCACCGTGAGCAACTCAATGGGCTATAAGCAGTCGCCCGTCCCTGATTTAGGGTCACTGGTTCCAGGGAAAGGAGAGAACCAGTGCCGTAAGACAAACACAACAGCCATGCCTCACCGGGATTCGAACCCGGACCCCGTTCGGACGAATGATCAGAGGCCATCGCTTAGACCACTGCGCCACCGGGGGCGGCTGTCCAACCTCATCGAGCTCATTTCGTAGACGATTTTCTCGAAGCGAAGATTTTTGTGGAAGACCATAGTCCCGTATAGTATACGTATATGGAATGCTATTGGAAGACGCATTAAAGCTTGTCATCCCTTTTCGTACTGATACGTTATTTAAAAAAACATACTCATACGACGAAATAGTTCCTAAATTAAACCTTAACGGCCAGACGAAACATTTAAAACAGAAGTCAAACTTACGGAAATGGACTTTTATTTCTCCAGCACAGGTTATAGCACTTCAGGGTACTATAGAAATCACATAACACAAATCAACATTCCACATTCCACTTTCCACCACTCACCACCACACAAGCAACTGTTTTAACGTAGTTTATGTCTCTCGTTCTTATCTTATAACAGGCATACGTCACGTTCATTCAACCTCAATTATGTTGCCAACAGTATTCGTTTGAGAGAAAAGATATCACGTTAAGTGTGAAGTATACCTGAGAACAAACTCAAGATTTACATAGGGAAAGAAACTAAAAAGGAAAGTTAATTTAGAATATACGTCACACCCTTAAGAACTTATCAGAACTTTCATAAACAATACGAAGAGTCATTGCATGAGATGCATGGTAATTAATTGGTTGTAAAGTGTGATCATACTGCATATTGCAACAACCATTCCGTAAAAACTGAGAGAAAAATCTCACAAAATGAAGAAATATAGGTACAGAAAAATATATGTTATTCTTTCTCAAAGTGCCTTTCCTCGGATGATATGCAACGGTCCCATCGCTCAGCCCACGTTTTAAAGCATGCGCTGAAGGCATTTTGCGGAAGCTGCTTTATAGTGACCCGTGCACAGCTTGAATAACGTCGGCATCTGTGCTGAAGAATTTAGACGGAACTTCACCTCCATTGTTGGAGACGACCAGAAATCGCACGGGGTGAGATCAGGACCGTAGGCAGGCTGCGGCGCGATTTCAATTTTCCAATTTGTAACTGTTAAACACAAGCAGCCACATTTGGGCAGGCGTTATCATGGTGTAGGGTCCACTTGGCCACCAGTTCCGGTCGCTTAATCGATATGTGTCGTCGCAGACGCTTCAAGACTGAAATGTAATATTCAGCATTGACTGTAATTTGTGGAGGAACGGCATGCTAGTAAACTACACCTTTGTGCCCAAAGAAAATTATCATCATCCCCTTCCCAGCCATCATGATTTGGTTTGACGGATTTTTTTCGGAGGAGGCGAGCCTGTGTGTTTCCAGACACTAGTTGCGCGCTTCATGATGGGGGTCGAAATAGTGGACCCAAGTTTCATCGGCAGGTGTTTAGAAAGTTTGGATCCTTTGCAATCATTTGTTTCCACTCATGACACACCTGAACTCTGGCTAACAATTGTTCTCTCCTCAGGTGATGAGGTACCTATCTGGAACACCCACGATGCAGCGGTAATTTGTCACGTAGAATGCAAATTGCCGACGTTTTTGAAATATAAGTTGACGCCACTATGTCTTCATACGCCATTCGATTCGATCTTCTTACAGGATTGCCCAAACAGTGTTAACAATACGCTCCGTAACAACACTTTCAGGTCGACCAGGCCTAGGAGCGATTTCTGCCGACAAACGCCCTTTTCTGAAATCATGGTTCCATCAAAAAATCGTTGACTGACCCAAACATTTATCTTTGAAAGCTTTTTTCATTAAATCAACTGTTTCTGGAGCCGTTTTACCCAAACGGTAGCAAATTTTATAGCACAACGCATTTCACTTCTTAACTCTGAATCTCTCACCTTCATAGCTGTACGGCGAAATGCAGACGTACCTTAAACAATTGCGCAATAACAAAACCAGAATTGTCTGCAACGGCTAATAACTGTTGCCATAGATACTTCCTTAATTCAGTTAGTCGTCTGCGTGGTTACTTTCCCTTTCGCACTGTCGCCAACTCAAAAACGTTACCCTCAGTTTTTATGGAACGGTCTTTGTAAAATGTCACTAGTCTTAAGCAAAAGTCTTTAAATATTGTTCCATGGATTGTTTTTTTTTATGCAAATGATTTTTTTATTTGGGGTCTAACGACCTTCGTGAGCAACTCAATGAGCTATAAGCAGTCGCCCGTCTCTAATTCAGAACCACTGGTTCCAGGGGAGAGAGAGCCAGGTAAGTAAGACAAACACAGCATCCATACCTCACTGGGATTCAAACCCAGACCCATTTCGGACGAATAGTCCGAAGCCTTCGCTAAGACCACTGCGCCATTGGCGGGACAATGCAAATTAGAAGATCATGATACTAACACACGCAAAATATGAAATTAAGATTATCTTTAGCTTGAGTTACATAAGAAATGTAATAATAAACCTTTTTGATAAACTCTATTCGCTCCGGCGGTGCTGCAGTCTGCTAAGTGCTGGCTTCTGACCTTTCATTGAGATCGGTCTGGGTTCAAATTCCGGCGAGGCATGGATGTAATGTTTGCCTTACAGCAATTGCTCTCTCTTCTTTCCCTGGAACCAATGGCCCTAAATTAGGGACGGGTGGCTCCTTATAGCCCATTAAGCTGCTCACGTGTGTGTGTGTGTGTGTGGTCGTTACCTTTCTTCCCCCAAAACACTTCACTTAATTTCCCCATACATACATACTTGGACACAGGTAGCGACCATAGAATGGTAAGATGTAAGATGTACCTCAATGCTAAACTCGAGAGTGGCAAGCTCATAAAACAAACAAAGTGTATTGATATGACCAACCATAAAAAACATCATAATACGTTCAAATTGGAACTGAGGAACAGATTCTCAGCTCTAGAAGGTCTAACTTCGGAAGATGTGGACATCTCTGAAGTTAACAGAAAACTAACCAAGGCTCTTATGGAAACAGCAACAAAAATAGCTGGTACTAAGAAGAAGTTGCATACGAACAAATTATCAGGAAAAACAAACATTCTGATGTAAAAAAAGAAGAGAGATGAGGAAAACCAAAGGAGATGTTACTTCCAAAGTGGAATACATAGAGCTATGCAAGACGGTAAGAAAAAGTATCACTGACGACGTAAGGAAATTCAACTGTGAACTAGTAAGGAAAGCAATTGAAAACAACCACAGCTGAAAAGAGCAAAGGGACATCTGAGTAAGGGAAGAAAACAGATTATAGCTCTGAGAAAAGAAGATGGTTCTGTAACAAGAAATAGAGGTGAAATTTTGACAAGAGTGAAAAATATCTACTCAAAACTATATGAAGGGGATGACACATGTACTCCAGACATTACGAAAAGTACCAGAGTTCTTTCCAGTCCTCCCAGCAGAAGTTGCACATGCAATCAAGAACATGAAACGGGGAAAAGCTCCAGGAGAAGATGGAATTACCGTAGACATCATACAAGAAGCAAGTGGAGAAACTGAAACAGTACTCGCCCAAGTTTTCACTCGATGCTTTAACGAAGAGAAGATTCCTGAGGATTGGAACAACGCTACATTGATCCTGCTACATAAAAAAGGTGACATTGAGGATCTCAGGAACTACAGACCTATCAGCCTCCAATCAGTGGTTTATAAAATCTTCACTAAAGTTCTTTCACACCGCTTGAAGGTGACACTGGACATGGCTCAACCGAGAGAACAAGCTGGATTCAAGAGTGGCTACAGCACTATAGATCATATCCACTTACTGAGAGAACTGAAAGAGCGAGAGAATATGAACTTCCATTATGCATGGCTTTTATCGATTATGAAAAGGCCTTTGATTCGGTGAAACCATCAGCAGTTACAATGGCTTTGAAATCCTGCGGTATTGAAGATGGATACATTAATATTATTCATAACATCTATGAAAATGCAAGTCTAAAGATTCGGCTATTTGAGAATACAGCACCCATAAAAATTGGAAAGGGAGTGAGACAAGGTGACACTATATCTCCCAAACTCTTTAATGCCACATTGGAAAATGTCTTTCAATCACTGAACTGGGAAAACAAAGGGATAAAGATTAATGGAGATTATCTAGCTCACCTTCGTTTTGGTGATGACGTTGTCATTTTTGCAACTACCCCATCACAGCTGTAGAGTATGATCCAGGAACTTGCTGACAAGAGTAAAGAAGTGGGATTAAAAATGAACTTTCAGAAGACAAAAGTGGTGTACAATGCTTTTACAAGAAATGAAGGTTTATCGATTGATGGGGGAAAGCTGGAGATAACCAATATCTACATTTATCTAGGACAGCAGATATCAAGTGAGAGCCACATTGATGAAGAAATTAATCGGCGTATAAAACTTGCCTGGAGAGCTTCTGGAAGAAAGGGTATAATTTTCAAGAGCAATATGACATTATGTCTTAAGAGAAAAGTGTTTGATCAATGCATCCTTCCAGTGCTTACATATGGTGCAGAGACGTGGACCTTAACTAAAAGAAACATACAAAGACTGCAGGCAACTCAAAGAGGCATGGACAGATGCATGCTTGGTGTAACCAGGAGAGATAAGAAGAGGAACTCGTGGATCCGAAAAATGACAAGTGTGGAAGACATCATGATCAGATTAAAGTCCCTGAAATGGCAATGGGCTGGACATATTGCCAGAAGAACAGGCCATAGATGGATGGCTGAAATTTTTAGACAGGATTCCAAGGGACAGGAAAAGACCACATGGGAGATGGGTGAATGAAATTCGAAAGTATGCGGGAGTGACATGGAGGAGACTGGCACAAGACAAACCGTTGTGGAAGAAACTTGGGGAGACCCAGCAGTGGATTGATAATGGTTGACAATGATGATGATGATGATGACTTGGAGTTATGTATGAATATATAAACTATCTTTTAATTTTGGGCGCCAGTGTTTATTACATACTTATCCTGAGTATATCCTACGACACAATACACTTGTCTTTTCAGGATAGCTAGGGACCATTTCCATACCGACAGTGAGTTAGAGAGACAGGAAAAGACAGCAACAAAAAGACTAAAACACCTTTACTTAAAAAATATGTATCGCTCTACAGCTGAAAGCTTGTTCAAAGAAACTTATGTTGAATGCGTATGAAATTGAGGTCCAAAGAACCTGAGCACTTACGTGAATTTGACGAAGCATACCCGTTTTGTTCTTTATATCATACAGAATGAATTTAGGAAGGAAGGGAAGCGTTTCTAATGGTTGACTGAGCTAATGCACAACTTCCTGTTGTTGGCAATAAAATCTGCCTGTTTCGCTTACTTTACGACTTCCGTGAAAAAAAAAAGGAAAAGAAAAACAGGAAAAAAAATGCAAAGGAATAGTGCTTGGGACATGCGATCGCTAAATGAAGGTATTAGACGAGGCCGTTCGTTCTATGTATATTATTATGCTTCAGGGAAAGTGGCAAAGGTGTACTTTCTGTGCTGTTAAGATCTGACTAAGACAAATTTTACATCGTATCGTTTTTTTATTTTGCCTCCATATTTTTTTAATTTTATAGATATTAAATGTGTTATAGGAACTGAAATCACAGGAAGGAATAATACTTCACAAAATTAAAAACTGTTTTCGACGCTTTCACTTGAAATCAAATTTTTTTCGTTAAAAAACGGGGAAAAAAAGTATTTTTTTATAACAAATACTCGTGTAGTGGTTTTCGTTTCTCGTTTGGACCCATTGAACTTGAACACGACGGACATGCCGAAAATATTTAGCTGGTTAAAGAAATGTGTATTTATTTACGAATAATTACTTTCAACTTTTCAAAATAATCTCCATGAACATCTATACACTTCTGCATTCGATAAAACCATTTTCTCCTCCACCGAAATAATCTCCATGAACATCTATACACTTCTGCATTCGATAAAACCATTTTCCCCTCCACCACAATAATCTCCATGAACATCTATAAACTTCTGCATTCGATAAAACCATTTTCTCCTCCACCAAAATAATCACCATGAACATCTATACACTTCTGCATTTGATAAAGCCATTTTCTCCTCCACTAAAACAACTTCCAGGAACATCTATAAACTTCTGCATTCGATAAAACCATTTTCTCCTCCACCAGAATAATCCCCATGAACATCTATACACTTCTGCATTCGATAAAACCATTTTCTCCTCCACCAAAATAATCACCATGAACATCTATACACTTCTGCATTTGAAAAAGCCATTTTCTCCTCCACTAAAACAACTTCCAGGAACATCTACACACTTCTGCATTCGATAAAACCATTTTCTCCTCCACCACCAGAATAATCCCAGTGAACATCTATACACTTCTGCATTCGATAAAACAATTTTCCCCTCCACTAAAGTAAGCCCCATGAACATCTATATACTTCTGCATTCGATAAAACCATTTTCCCCTCCACCAAAATAATCTCCATGAACATTTTTACACTTCTGCATTCGATAAAGCCATTTTCTCCTCCACCAAAATAATCCCAATGAACATTTATACACTTCTGCATTCGATAAAGCCATTTTCTCCTCCACTAAAACAACTTCCAGGAACATCTATACCCTTCTGCATTCGATAAAACCATTTTCTCCACCAGAATAATCCCCATGAACATCTATACACTTCTGCATTCGATAAAACCATTTTCCTCTCCACCAAAATAATCACCATGAACATCTATACACTTTTGTATTCGATAAAACCATTTTCTCCTCCACCAGAATAATCCCCATGAACATCTATTCACTTCTGCATTCAATAAAACCATTTTCTTCTCCACCAAAGTAAGCCTCATGAACATCTATAAACTTCTGCATTCGATAAAACCATTTTCTCCTCCACTAAAACAACTTCCAGGAACATCTACACACTTCTGCATTCGATAAAACCATTTTCTCCTCCACCAGAACAATCCCCATGAACATCTATACACTTCTGCATTCGATAAAACCATTTTCTCCTCCACCAAAATAATCTCCATGAACATCTATACACTTCTGCATTTGATAAAGCCATTTTCTCCTCCACTAAAACAACTTCTAGGAACATCTACACACTTCTGCATTCGATAAAACCATTTTCTCCTCCACCAGAATAATCCCCATGAACATCTATACACTTCTGCATTCGATAAAATCATTTTCTCCTCCACCAAAATAATCACTATGAACATCTATACACTTCTGCATTTGATAAAACCATTTTCTCCTCCACTAAAACAACTTCCAGGAACATCTACACACTTCTGCATTCGATTAAACCATTTTCTCCTCCACCAGAATAATCCCCATGAACATCTATACACTTCTGCATTCGATAAAACCATTTTCTCCTTCACCAAAATAATCTCAATGAACATCTATACACTTCTGCATTTGATAAAGCCATTTTCTCCTCCACTAAAACAACTTCCAGGAACATCTACACACTTCTGCATTCGATAAAACCATTTTCTCCTCCACCACCAGAATAATCCCCGTGGACATCTATACACTTCTGCATTCGATAAAACCATTTTCCCCTCCACCAAAGTAAGCCCCATGAACATCTATATACTTCTGCATTCGATAAAACCATTTTCCTTTCCACCAAAATAATCTCCATGAACATTTTTACACTTCTGCATTCGACAAAGCCATTTTCTCCTCCACCAAAATAATCCCAATGAACATTTATACACTTCTGCATTCGATAAAGCCATTTTCTCCTCCACTAAAACAACTTCCAGGAACATCTATACACTTCTGCATTCGATAAAACCATTTTCCTCTCCACCAAAATAATCACCATGAACATCTATACACTTCTGTATTCGATAAAACCATTTTCTTCTCCACCAGAATAATCCCCATGGACATCTATTCACTTCTGCATTCAATAAAACCATTTTCTTCTACACCAAAGTAAGCCCCATGAACATCTATATACTTCTGCATTCGATAAAACCATTTTCCTTTCCACCAAAATAATCTCCATGAACATTTTTACACTTCTGCATTCGACAAAGCCATTTTCTCCTCCACCAAAATAATCCCAATGAACATTTATACACTTCTGCATTCGATAAAGCCATTTTCTCCTCCACTAAAACAACTTCCAGGAACATCTATACACTTCTGCATTCGATAAAACCATTTTCTCCACCAGAATAATCCCCATGAACATCTATACACTTCTGCATTCGATAAAACCATTTTCCTCTCCACCAAAATAATCACCATGAATATTTATACACTTCTGTATTCGATAAAACCATTTTCTCCTCCACCAGAATAATCCCCATGGACATCTATTCACTTCTGCATTCAATAAAACCATTTTCTTCTCCACCAAAGTAAGCCCCATGAACATCTATAAACTTCTGCATTCGATAAAACCATTTTCTCCTCCACCAAAATAATCTCCATGAGCATCTACACACTTCTGAATTCGATAAAATCATTTTACGAGTGCCTCTTCCCAGCTTTGTTTTGGCACACTGTCAACTGTCTCAAAACAAGCAGTTAGGGCTTCTTCATCCGACGAAAATCGACATCCACGCAGGGTTTCCTTGGCTTTTGGAGACAAGAAGAAATCACAAGGTGCCAAGTCAGGAGAATTGGCCGCATGAGGCAAAACTCGCACGCCTTCTTTTGCCAAAAAAATTAAATGTCTTGGCTGCAGCGTGAGTCGATGCATTATTGTGGTGCAAAATGAGGTGCTCATTTTTTGATCTTGAGTGCTTTTTCTCCCGTTCCGCGGTTACCTTTGGCAGACATTGAGTGGTGTACCAATTAGCAGTAACAGTTCGTTTGAGTTTCAAGAACAATAGTTGTGTCACATATTCTGTTTTACAGAAGAAGAACGCTACCATTTTCTTCCCTGCACTGAGGATTCGCCGGACTTTAGTTGGAGGTGCGTCACCTTCGAAGCACCAGACCCTTGACTGTTCTTTGGTTTCCGAATCATAATGATAAATCCATTATTCATCACCAGCTATGATGTTGTAGGTGTATTTACTACGCTCTCCTCTGAATTTAGGCAGCATGAATTGTCTTCTGCTGTTCCGTGAGTGGATGAGGCACCCAACGGGGGCACATCGCTTCCTGACATGCAAATGATCATGAGTGATTGCTTCTGCAGCAGTTGATCCAATGTCCGTCTATGTTTCATGATTATCTAAATGAAATTACCTAAATATATTCGTATTTAACTTCTCTCAAAAGCATAATAAAGCATGCATATCACATTTTGCATATGTGATGACAGTGTTAAATTTCATTTTCTCTCTTCAGTATCAGTAAGGCAAAATATTTTTTATTCCCCCATTTGGTGCACCAGCTATTGTATACTGTATTACAGTAAGACACCTAGTACTTTAAATTATTGTACGGGTGATTGTATGATATTTACTGTATGTATCAGTCTGTGATCCCTTAAGGTAAAATCTATTATACATATCAAGATTAAATTTTATAAACTTAGGGGTTTTGTGACATAATACTAAGAAGCAGAATATTTCACCTTTTCTTAAACATAATTGAAAATAATTACCAGTTTTGAAAGATCTCAAGTTCCAAAACATACTTCAGAAATCACAATGAGAAAAAAATGCAATTTGTGTTAAATCCTCCTACAAAAAATAATTAAAACTATGATAAACGTATTCAGAAAAATAATAAGCTTCTACAGATAATGAAATGACTAATTCACCTGCATTAATAACGAAAACCATTTCATCATCGCGCGATTCATCCTCATTTCTACTTTATACGTGACCATGAGTTAAGTGTCTTTCTAGATCAGCCGGTGGTTCTCTTCCATGTTGTTGAACGTACCGGGTTCGGACTACCTGGTGTGTGTGGGGGGGGGGGGGAGGGGTTCGTTCACTTTGTACGCCAGTAAATAATCTCTGGTAAAAGCGCTGACAAAAATCGAAATCGAAGTATTAGCGAAATTTCTGTATAAAAACGGAAAACTCGAAACTGACTTTTTTGAAACAAATGGGATTAGTGAAAACGGAAAATCTGTGAAAATGCTCAACTTCGATACGGAAACTCTTCAAAACGGAAATTTCGTTAAAAGACGGAAATCAACCGGGAAATTTGCTACACACTATTTTCAGGAATTTTCCAATTCACACCACTTACTTTTTTTTTAGAGTATACATTCAGTGATTACATTATATAACTGATTGCGATATATAAATCACAGTCAGTGATGCCAAATTTAGAAAGCTCGTCGGCAAAAATAATGTGTTGCTAAGTCAGAACACGTTTAATGAGAAGAACCCAAATTCACATAAGAACACAGAAGTTCAAAGGGAAGGTTAAATTAGAGGTATGCGTCACAAGATAATTTGTGGTCTTCCCGATTTCGCTGATTTTGAACCATTAAACTCAGGCAGTGGCTCATGTGCTCTTTCCTAACCAACAGATAATAAAAGATCGTCGCTGGCTCAAATGCAAAACAAACAAACCGCATAATGTTAAATTAAATGTTCAAAAATACCGGAATAATTGTCCAGAAAATAGACGTGGGAGGGGATAATGGTGTAAGTATTGCATTGTTCGCGCCGAACTGCTTACAATTTGTAACATGTCCCGCTATGTAACATGTAATTAAGTGATTTAACCACTAAAACGTTCCAAATTGAATTTCGTGTCCAAAGATGAAGATGAACAACTTAACAATGGCTGCTTTCCAATGAGCTTGAGAAAAGAGAAAAAAATCATCTGATGGGAGACAAGGCTATGTTTTTCACCAACAGTGTGCTCCAGGAACAGTGTTTAATGACATTTTGTTTTTCCTGAAGAACACCAAACGAGAATTTCAAAAAACAAAACACAAATAAGAAGCATCGAAGCACATTTTCTCAAATATTGTCAGTTCGTGTACATAAGCATCGGTTCAAAGCTTTTTTGTGCTTTTATTTTAATATTAAAACACTATTTCAGTACTTTTTTTCGAAAAAAAAAAAAAAAAAAAGAGAGAGAGGTGGTATGTTCCTATTTCTCAATGGAAGGAACATGTTTTTTATAACTCTCGATCCCAGCACCCTAAAGAATATTTAAGTGTTGTTGTTTTTTTCTAATATTAAACACAGCGATTAGTATCTTTTGAACAAGGGAAATTGATTTTACTCCAGAATTTCTCATTAGATGAGTACAAAAATAGTGGTTGTAATTACAACAATCAGTTTCAAAAAAAAAAAAAAAAAAAAAGTTTAAAAATATGATTTTTAGAACTGCAGATATAGTTTCAAATACGCTGTTATGTCGCCTAGCGAGGAAAATAGCGCATCTGAAAACGATTAATCTTTCTTATTCTGAAGTAATGTTAAAAGAATTTCTGCTCTCTTACCGGCAGAAGCTAGCTGTGTCCTCGAAAGGAAAATAGAAATTCTCGCTACCTAGCCTTAGCAAATAAAAGGCTGGTAAAAACATTGAAAACAATAGTGGCTACGATATAATCGAATACAGAAAAGTCTTGAAAATCGCATTTGACAAGCTCAGATAGTTACAAAATCAAATATAAATATATGTATTTATATAGCTCCATAGCTGAAAAAAAGTAGTCTCGAAATTACCCGGATTATATCGGTTTTAGTTACACTTGCTAACATTAAATGAATTTTTTCAATCAATTCATCAGTTGTTATTTTTTGGGATGGGGGGGATGCTTAATGAACCCTATGAGCAACTCTAAGGTCTCTAAGCTGTCGCTCGTCCGTACTTTGGAGTCACTGTCTCCAAGGAAGGGAGATAGGCAGCGCCGTAAGGCAGACGTTAGACACTCCTAACCTGGACTCACGCCCGGACATACACATCTGACCACTCGTTCACCGGGTGGCGTCCAACAGCTAGAAATAAAGATACCATTTAATTAAAACTCTAAACTTTTATTCAGAAACTCATCAAAACTTTTCTTTTTTCAAAGTCACAATTATGAAACGAAAAGATGATTTTTAAAATCGATTTTTTAAATATACATGGCTACATACAAACATCTCTTTATAACCTCAAAGAAATGCGTTGTTTCAAACGTAAATCTACATTTTTTGCGAACTAGCGAAAAAAAAAATGTGCTCAACAGACATTCAAAAGAGCGTGGCGCAATATTTCCGAGGAATACTGTATGTTTTTTGGTGTAAAAGTAATTTTTTGAAGCCGACTTGTAAACAATATAGCGTCTTCAGCAGGAATAACTGAAAACTGTCATACGTACGTAAGTTTTACAAAATGACGTGCTAAATCAGAATAGGTCGTGTGACGCATATTCTAAATTAACTTTCCTTTTTAGTTTCTTTCCCAATGTAAATCTTGATTTTGTTCTCAGTTATACTTCACACTTAACGTGATATCTTCTCTCTCAAACGAATACTGTTGGCAACACAATTGAGGTTGAATAAACGTGACGTATGCCTGTTATGAGATAAGAACCAGAGATATAAACTACGAGATAACAGTTGCTCGTGTGGAGTGTGGAGTGTGGTTGATACTGATTTGTTATGTAAACTGTGAAGTGCTATGATGTATTAGTGAAAACATCTGGAATAAAGCCAATTTCCGTAAGTTTGACTTTTGTTTAAATGTTTCGCCTGCCCGTTAAGGTTTAATTTAGGAACTATTTCATCGTATGGTGATGTTTTAAAATAACGTAAGAAGAGCGACAAAGAATGAGTACGAAAAGACATTACGTTATAGTCGTAATAACCCTGCTTTTACCCATCAATCCATCAGAATACTGTTTTTTCATGGGATTGCGCAAATCCTGAGAAGTATATTTCGTGCACTTTCGAATATCTGTGATACACAATCCCCCCCCCCCCGGTGACACGCGTGAGCATTTTATGTTTGCCACAGTAACTTCCGTTCCAAAAATCTGATTTTTTTTTTATTACTAAGTGGCGCATAACAGGATCAGCGAGTGAAATTTCCGAAGGTAAATAAATCCGCGTAATAGTTTACTAATATTTCTGTGTTTTCAAACATCCAACTTAAAAATCTTTTGTTTCACATGATTGTTGAAACAAAGGCTAGAATGAATTTTTGTTTTCTACCTTTTACCGACGCCAAATTTTCCTCAAGGTCGATTAAATTTGAATTTTTAATTAAACAGTTCATCGGCTGTAAGTCGGACTGGCAAAATTATTTTTAGCAATAAAACCATAAAAAATATTATCTACATACCTTATGATATTTTATGTGCACTATTTTTCCACTAGGTAGCACAGGAATATATGTATAAACATAACTGCGCTTTTAAGGAAGACCTCAAGTGATAATCTATCGTATACCTACCACGTTAATTCGTTCTATACGCATCATCTCAAAGACTATTGCGTTCTGGTCTTCACAATTTTGAGCGCAAATAAATAAAGTCCTTAGTTAATACACCGAAGAGTTAAAGCATTATGTCCACCTGCTTAGTATTATGTTGTTCCCCACGCGCAGCCAAAACAGCTGTTTCCCGGAGAGGCAATGACGCTACATAATTTCTAAAGGTGCCTTTTGATATCTGGTAAACCAGCAGATCTTAAACTATTTTAAGTTACGTGTCTGAGCAGTCGCAGATCGAATTTGCTGTTCCAACACAAACCACGGATGCTCGATTGGATTGATGTTTGGGGAATTTTAAATACTTCGAAGTCTTTCTCATGTTCCGAGAACCATCCTGGAACAATCCGGGCACTGTGGTACAGAAACGGAAACGGGCCAAGGGTCAGCGGGTCGACAATTTCTTGCGGGTGAAACGGATCGGGCCAAGGTGTCCCTGAAACGATTTCAACCCCGGTTTTATTTCCGTTATATTTTATGAAAAAGAAAAAATATATTCCAAAGAAAAACGCGCGTTGTGGAATTCTGTAGTCGATACACGGAGTGAATAATGATTTGCCATGCAAAAATATTGTCGTCTCTTTCTTAAAGCAACGAAGATTTCCTCCGACCGACGTCAAACACACCGACACCATATCGTAAAAAGATCCTTCCTTTGCGTTCTTTTACAGTGAGATTGTCCAGGGCAAGGTACAGGCAAACGCCATTTGCCTGCTTCTCAGCTGATTCACTCTCACCGTGCGAAGTTCACTGTATGACTAAGAGTTACTTTTCACATCGCATCTTTTAAATTGAGCATTCAGAGGTTTTCGATTAATGTACGAACATCCCGTTCCCATGACATGCCATGTCGAAATGAACTCTTTATTTGTTAATATAGATGGATTTAATATTAAGAAGGTTGAGAAAGGCGTCGAGGCCAACAAATACGTGCTTGTTGAAAACCACAAGGGGAAGAATGAATGCTGTTGTTTGGTCTTGCTTGTTGTTCAAAATGCGCAGAGTGTATAATTACAAAGAAAGATGTCGACGGTGCAATAAGAGATTATGGAACCAAAACTCGAACGGACCATATGAAAGTATGCGCACTTCCATCAAAGCGTGGAGAGAGTGAACAATCTAAATACATTTTTAAAAATGCATTTGTGTAATCGTAAACAATGATTCCCATTTGTAATTTACTCTGTGGTCACGGTCATAGTTAGCCATTACTTCTGGATTACGCAAAATAGTGGCACTAAAATTTAGTTATTATTAAAAAAGAATTTCAGTTATTAAATATCAAGCAGTTATTGGGATGAATACATATATTATGTTTATATGTCATCATCAACCATTATCAATCCACTGCTGGATGGATCTCCCCAAATTTCTTCCACAATTGCTTGTCTTGGGCCTGTCTCCTGCATGTCACTCCAGCATACTTTCGAATTTCATCCATCCATCTCCCATGGGGCCTTCTTCTGGGTCTTTTCCTGTCCCTCGGAATCCAGTCTAAAATTTCGGTTGTCCAGCGGTGGTCCGTTCTTCTGGCAACATGTCCAGCCCATTGACATTGCAGTGATTTCACTCTGGTCATGATGTCGTCAATTCCTGTCATTTTCCTTATCCACAAGTTTCTCTTCTTATCTTTCCTGGTTACACCAAGCATGCATCTCTCCATGCTTCTTTGAGTTGTCTGCAGTCTTTGTGTGTTGTGACGTATATTCTAAATTAACTTTCCTTTTTAGTTGCTTTCCCTATGCAAATCTTGAGTTTATTCTCAGTTATACTCCACTCTTAACGTGATATATTTTCTCTCAAACGAATACTGTGGGCAACATAATTGAAGTTGAATGAATATGACGTATGCCTGATATAAGATAAGAACGAGAGATAAAAACGACAATGAAATTGTTAATTGGCGAGCGTTGTTAAAGAGAGCGTTGCTTGGAGAAGTGTTGCAAGTTGAGCGTTGTGTTGTAGAGCGTTGTGTTAAGAGCTGTGTGGTGTGTGGAGAGTTTAATGCAATATGCTATGCTATGTTATGTTACGATGTGTTGGCTACATCCTTGAATAAAGCATATTTTCCGTAAGTTTGACTTCTGTTGTTTACATGTTTCGTCTGGCCGTTAAGGTTTAATTTAGGAACTATTTCATCTTATGGTTATGTTTTTTTAAATAACGTAGAAGTAAGAAAAGACTTCTACGTCATAGTGTCTTTTTTTAGTTAAGGCCCATGTCTCTGCTCCATACCTAAGCACTGGCAGGATGCATTTATTAAACACTTTTCTTTTGAGACATAATGACATACTGCTCTTAAAAATTGTACTGTTTCTTCCAAAAGCTCTCCATCCAACTTTTATACGCCGATTAATTTCTTCATCAATGTGACCCACACTCGATATCTGCTGCCCAAGATAAATGTAGAAATCGGTTGTCTCAAGCTTTTCTCCATCAATAGATAAATCTTCGTTTCTTGTAAAAGCATTGCACATCACTTTTGTCTTCTGAAAGTTTATATGTACATATATATAAATTGAGTTTCGAATTTATAGTTCAAAGTTGATTTGTCCGGGTCAGTTACGGGTCCAGTTATGGGACGTCCGGGTCCGGGTCTGAAATTTTTGACTAGTTTCCAACTCTGTTTTCAGTGCGATTGTCCGGAGCAAGATACAGGTAAACGCCTTTCACGTACTTCTATGATGATTCACTCTCTCACACACAGCGTGTCACATTGTAAGACTAAGAGTTACTTTTCACATCGCATGTTTTGCGTTGAGCATTCAGAGGTTTTCGTTTGATGTGCTGACATCCCGTTCTATTGCATGCCGTGTCTGAATAATACCTTATTTGTTAATATGAATGAACTTAATATTAAGGAGATTGAAAAAGACATCGAGGCTAACAAATACGTGCTAGTTGAGAACAAAAAGAGAAAGAGTGAATATTGGAAGTTGTTTCGTCTCATTAGGAAACCAGAATACGTTTTACAACAGCACCAATTTTCACAAGTTTCTGATGAGTTGAAAGTTTCCAAAATGTGAATGTAATTTTATGAGTCTTCCTTGCTTCTGAGGGGACAATGATGAAATCAGCATCCACATTTTGGACACTTTCAACTCATTAGAAGCTGGTGAAAATTACTGTTTCGGTGAAACATATTCTAAAGCTTGATATGTTATCAAGAAACAGCAAAAAACTGAAAGTAAACATACAACAAGTTACTTAATTCAAAAAATTTGACTGTAGCACCATCAAAATGAAGTAGGACAGTGGCGGCGGAACCGCCTGGGCCGCTAGGGCCCGGTCAATAATTTCAGCCAAGATTATTTTTTTATATTTTATTTTTTGTTTGGCATATGTGCGATTGTTGTAATGTGCCTTAGAAAGTTCCTCTAGATACGTAAGTCCTAATCCCCAGCAAAGCTGCTCAGGCATTGTTTCTCTTCTGTTTGTTGCGGGAAGGGAGGAGATACACCACGATTCGAAATTTTGGGCCCGGTCAACGAACTTCGCTTTCCGCCGTCACTGAAGTAGGACAGCCTTAGCATTACTGCGGAGGGACTTTCTGACTTTCGAAGAAGTGTTTAAAAACATGTGTAAGACAGTTAGGTTATGTGAAGGAGGACAATTTCAATTATATGTTTCCGTAATACATTTGTATGGTTTCTATATAACCTACAACACCCACTGCAGAGAGACTTTTTCAACGTCCGTCAGATACGGGTCGGGTCATATAATGTTACGTCCGGGTCCGGGTCCAAAATGTTTGCCCAGTTTCCAACTCTGCTGTGGTATATGGCGCGTTATTCTACTGAAAGATGACACTACTAGACAGGAATACCATTGCTATGAAAGGATGTACCTCGTCCGCAATGATGTCTAGGTAAGTGGTAGACGTCATAGGTTCTTGCACATGAATGACTGGGTTTCCCAGTAAAACATTGCCCGAGACATCACACTTCCTCCACCAGCTTGTTTCCGTCCCACGGCGCATCCTGATGCCAACACTTTCCCAGGTAAATGATGCACACCACCCGGAAGTCCACGTGGTGCTACAGGAAACGAGTTTCATCGGACCTGATAATCTTCTTATAATCATTCAAGGTCCAGTTAAATCTTAATTTCCGCTTCTTATGTATTTGCAGCAAAATATGAGCTTCTAAAATTTCGATTGAAAAAAAGGTCATTTGTACTTTGTGGACCGATACTACTCATGTCGACAAACCTTTTAGGAACATTTTCTTCTTAAAATAACGCATGGCTTCTACGCCAGGGGGCGTAGATGTATATCTTATTTTTATTAATATATCTACTTCTAGGAGTCCGATTTCAAAAATTCCTTCTTTGTTGGATAGTGTTTCCGATGCGAAATGTTTTTCATATAAATTCAAAATTTTTAAATAAATGATAGACTTTTCGCTAGGGAACGCAAAGGGAAATTGCGTTTTCTGCGTTATTTCTGCTTCTAAAACTCCTTTTTGAAAAATTCTTCCTGTATCTGTATCACATACATCTGATGAAAAATATTTTTCATATAATTTATAATGTTTGGTAAAGAATGGTTTGGCCTCCTCAGTGTTCATTTCTGCTTCTGATGTATTTGTAGCAAAATCTGGGCTCCTGAAAACTCGACTAAGTTTGTTTATTCTTCGACCGATACCGCTCATATTGAAAAACTTTTTGAGAATATTTTCTTCCTAAAATAATGCTTGGTTTTCCCACCAGGGGCGTAAAGTCACATCTTATTTTTGTCGATATCTCTGTATCTAAGAGTCCGATTTGAAAAATTATTTCTGTGTTGGAGAGCGTTTCCGGTGCGAAATGTTTCTCATATAAATTCATATTTTTCTTAACGCACAAGTCTGCAACCAGAGGGCGTAAGCTCACGATTCCGTTTACAGCAATATCTGAGGGATTATAAACTCGATTGAAGAACTTTCTTCCGTCAGATACTATTGATTTCCTTGCTCCTTGCCGGTTCCATTGGCTTTGAATGGAACCGGCAAGGATTTGGAGTAATCGTTGATTTGTGATGTATCACCTGAATTTTGCGTGTTTTAAGGGAGCTCAGGGTGTAAACATATAATTTACGTTTATAAAGAAACAACAAAGTTATTTTCCATGAAAAATAATAGCTCTGTGATGTGTAACTACAATAATCTTCAATGCGTGAGGGTAGGGCGCTTGCCTTGTAGATGGGGGTTAAACACCAATCACGATGCTACTCTTCTAAGAGCTACGTCAATATGAACAACTCACCGATATTTTTTTTTTTTTTTCATTAGGCGGCGTTTCTCATTGTGACATTTTTTTAACTGCAAATTTTACCTCTATAGAAGTAGTAGGTGTTTCGGTAGCGTACATATCCAAGAAAAACTAGAACGCCATATGGCAAAACTAGAGCGCTACCTAATGACTCCGATGAAAATACGTCACGAACTGCGAAAACCTTCAGACATAAAGTTCTTGTTTTGAGTGACAGTACCATCTGCTTGCACTAGAGACAATGGATTCTTCGCTGCTTTTAACAGAAGGCAAACTCCAACCCACGTGCTCCGTTTTCCCTGTTTGGTAGCTATATCTGTTTCATCACTCTTACGCGTCTGTGTCTCATGCACTTCTACAGTGGCCTTGAGATTCGAATCTCCTCCTGTTGACAACGAAAAGTCTTTCTTTGGAATATTAAGGTCATAAAATTCAAGATAGTGGAAGTACTGCAGAAGACACTTAAACAAAATGGACAAAAGAGAAACGATTTTTCGCGCGCGCCCTTGGGTACACAAAATGACACATTTCCGTTATCGTTCTGCCTGACTTTAAATACGATACCTGCGCTTCTAATCGAACTGGATAACAAATCGATTTACTTACAAAAGCAAGTATTATCATTTTTCATATATTTTCTCGCTCGACGGGGCAAATGTTTTATCTCTGTTACCGCCGTTTCTAGAAACCTGCCTGCTGAATTCGATAACTTACGCAAAACATTCCATAAATCCTTCAGCTCCATTTTCGTACACAGTTTTTCCCTTTAGAGAGCAGATGTATACATACCTGTTCTTGTCAGGATATTTCTGTTTCCAGGACAAAGAATGGGAAATTCTTTCAGCAACTCATAGACGTAAACCTTCTGACGTTTTTCATTTATAAACTGAAAGCACAAGTTATTATACAAAACGCACTCATTCACAAACCTGCCCTGCAAGAAAATAATATGGTGAGATAGGGCAGGTTTGTGGATGAGTGCGTCGTCACCAGTGGCGTCGGAATTATTTTTTGACAGCGGGGGCAAGATGTCGGAGAAAAAAGTATTTTATCATTTCATAAAATTTATCATACTACTGTAAAAGAAGTGCTAACTTAATTACGAAAATTTGCTGGAATAAAAATGTTTTCGATTAAACATTCATCTTTAAAAAAAACATTTTCATATCCATATAGTTTCTCAATCTAAACTAACTGTACACATAAACGGCCTTGAACTATAGACTTTGATATTTCCGGATTGGTACGAATTCTACAGGAATTGTAGCCGTAGACGGGATAATTAAACATTGAAGGAACCTATATCTCATTCCTCACCCTGCTTCCATTTCCCTATTTAGTTTTAGAGGAAGACTAATTTTTTACACTTAATGAGACACAAAACGTTACTGGTCTCTAACGGGAATCAGCCCACTGCACTGTTTAATAGGGCCTAGCATTTATTGAGGTCTCAGGAGTTGTATTAAAAAAAATCAGATTTCTAGATAGTTCATGGTAAAAAATGAAGAGCAATAATCAATTTCTATCAAAATGAACTTACAAAAAAAACCCGAATGTTTGATATTTCCAATCACGAACATATTTAATTCGGAAAGAAAGAAAACTGAGGGGGCAAATGTTATGCTTTGTCCCCCACACTCGTTTGTGTGCGTGGAGGGGTGGGGCTGCCCTTTCTGCCCCCGCGGTTCTGACGTCGGTGGCTAGCAGAACTCCCTGCAAGATATAAATAGGTCATACACAGCTGGACAATTGCTAAGGACGGATCATAAACGGCTATATAGCGCATAAAAAAGTAAGTGTGGTTGCATGCCAAGTGAAATAAAATAATGTCAGAATGCCAGGATATTACAAGTAAGACAATTTATTGTGCTCTGAAATCCAGAAGGCTTTGGAACGTGTTCAAGGGACAAACAGGCGATTTTGTGCAGAATACGTAAACGTGAAAAAAATGCAATTACCGTCCGCAGGCGTTCCGGCGTGAGATGTCAATACGGGATATGGCCACCATGGAGGGCGATGCAAGATTCCACACGTCGTGTCATGCTTTGCACAACATTATCAAGCAGCTGTTGGGGTAATTTATCCCATTCCTCTGTCAGTGCACGTATGAGGATGTCCTTGTTTATTGGAGGGCATTGGCGACCAGCAAGACTCCTCCCCAAAGTATCCCACAGATTTTCAATGGGATTCAGATCTGGAGAACGTGCTGGCCATACGAGGCGTTGAATATCCTCGCCCTCAAGACACTCCTGGACAGCGACTGTTCGATGACATGTTGCGTTGTCGTCCGTGAAAATGAATCTATCACCGACAGCACCACAAAACATGCGAACATGAGGTAGCAGAACATCATTAATGTATCGTTGGCCAGTCATAGTCCCAGTTGGAAGCACATAGAGGGACGTACGGCCATTGATCATGATGTCAGCCCATACCATGACACTACATGTCGGATATTGGTCCCTTTCCTGTATGTTTGCTGGACAATATGCAGTACCACTATCACGCCAGATCAGTTGTCGTCGACAATCAGACGATAGACTGTATCTACTCTCATCTGAGAAGTGGACAGCAGACCAGTCGTTATCAGTCCAATACCTCACTAGCTGTGCTGCGCCGGTGTCTTTTTGTTGATAGCACTATGTACCGATCTTCTGCAGGTGTCGTACTGCGAACACGACCTCCCCCGTGACGTTTGCTACACTCTCCATTTGTTTGAAATGATTTCCAAAGCCTTGAAACAACACTGTGGCTGACGTCGAACTCCCTGGCAACATCTGTTATTTTTCGCCCTTCTTCAATCTTGCCAATAATACGGCCACGCGTAAAAACATCTAGGTGATGTTGGGAAGACATACTGAAAATTGCAAGTTCGTCAATTGATTCTTTCCCTTTCAACTTTGCGTTTGAACAACAACGGTCAATACGCGTCAAATCCTTTATATCTCTTCTCAGCGCTATGACGTCACGAACAAGTTCGGCAATCCAAAATTTGCATACGCACAACACGTCTTACTGTATCCCGCACTTATGCTATAACGAAGTAAATTTCTCCGTCATTTTGGTCTACGCCGGGATTCGAACCCGGATCCCCTCATTCCGGAATAAGTCACTCTACCAATTGAGCTACGCGGACGTTTTTGTTCTGACTACTGTCTGCCTTTATGTCGTGTGCGTCCTGCTGGCAGGTACGTCACATCTCCCCCCGAAAGAGGGCCGGGGGCATGGCCCACGGGTCAGCCGTGACCATGAATCGTTACAGGCAGCCATCCACTGTAGAACGTGCACTTGAGAACTCCCAGCCAATCTGGTGTGTGAAATGCAACGTCACACACATTTATTTTTCAAAGCGCTGGAGAAGGGATTCTCTGATTTTTCCTATCTCGCGGTGTGGAAATAGCATCACACCATTGCGAGATTTTGAACGGTCGGGTCGTCCGGATAGTTCGGGCACCATTATAACGAAGTAAATTTCTCCGTCATTTTTGGTCTACGCCGGGATTCGAACCCAGATCCCCTCATTCCGGAATAAGTCACTCTACCAATTGAGCTACGCGGACGTTTTTGTTCTGACTACTATCTGCCTTTATGTCGTGTGCGTCCTGCTGGCAGATACGTCACAATGCTAATTTCCACATTTTGCTGCCTTCCATTTTATGGTTGCTATCGTTGCTATTCTCATCCGTCCTTAGCAATTGTCCGGCAGTGTATAACTACCTGCGGTATAACGTACTCCCGACTGTGATGATAGATAAATACAGCAACTTGGGCGAGTTGGAACGTGGACAAATAATTATTTTTTAATCGGTGTGAGGAACATGGATGCTTCGTCTCCGCGACTGCAAAATCCGGGATTTCCGCGTCCGTCCGTTGCATGTCTGTACTAGGAACATGGCCGTAGCTACTAGGAGAGCGGTTTACCCCCCCCCCCCCCCGCCCGAATGGCCATTCTGGGGGCGTAAATTCATGTTCTGTGGGATGTAAAAAACAGAAATTGTAACTAAAAAAGAGAGTTACACCCTTCATTTTTTTTCCTTTTAAAGACTTCGGTTAGTCGCATACAGTTTTCCATGCAGTTAGCCAGGCTACATTCACTAACATACACTATGTAACATAGACTATGAGGTGTGAACATCTCATATCCGTGAAGGGAATTTTAAAAAACAGTGAATACAGGCATAGAAAACCTGATATGTCTAACCTCCATGACCTTTCCGAACATGTCGTTGGGATGAAGAACTAATTAATCATCTTTGCTCTGTCGCAGAAAGTTCTCTGAGCGTTTAACCTAGAACGGAATTTTCCCAAGCCCTGACACTATAGCTTCTTGCGATTGTTGCGTTCACTATCCGATACTCATTCGTTCTGCGCTGGTTTCTTTTTTGTTCTGCATTTCTGTGGAGTGAGTGTTGTGTTGTCGGCGTTCACATAACTTTTACGCTTTACATGGTATTTACAACCTGTAGTTCTTGGGTATTTACTTACCTAGTTTTAACATTTTTAATAAAATTATGTCAAAAACCTGAAATGGGACTTCTGAACGATCATAATACTTTCTATAACGGCGATGTGGGAGAAAGTAAAAACCACGTATTATTTGAGTGGAAACCGAAGGTGCGTGGTTTTGAACTCGAAAGGGGCGTCTCGAATGGGCGTGATTTCAACTCTTGCCCTCCCAGATAAGAGAAGCTTGCTACGGTCCTGACTAGGAATACATCAAAATCGGTAGCAGCCATGGAAAATATGGCCGTAAACTGGCCACTGATATTCCAGGTGGCAGCTCTTTCAGGCATTAAAACGCGGGAACAAGCATTTTCCAAATATGTTAAAAACACAAATATGCAGTTACGCCCCCTAGTGGCATTATTACCGTGCCCTCAATAAGGGCTTCGCGATCCACTGCTACGATTACATGTAGCATACTGAAGAGCGTAGCGAACACATAGCTATTCCATATGAAACACAACGATATGTGCGTGCGGCATATTGAAGAGCGTGGCAAACACATTGCTATTTCCTATGAAACACAACGATATACGCATGGGGCATACTGAAGAGCGTGGCGAACACATAGAGCTATTCCATATGAAACACAACAATATGCGCATGCGGCATATAGAAGAGCGTGGCAAACACATAGCTAATCCATATGAAACACAACGATATGGGCATGCGGCATATTGAAGAGCGTGGCGAACACGTTGCTATTCCATATATGGAACACAACGATATGCGCATGGGGCGTATTGAAGAGCGTGGCGAACACATTACTATTTCATATGAAACACAGCGACATGCGCATGGGGCGTATTGAAGAGCGTGGCGAACACATAGCTATTCCATATGAAACACAACGATATGCGCAAGCGGCATATTGAAGAGCGTGGCGAACACATAGCTATTCCATGTGAAACAACGATATGCGCAAACGGCATACTGAAGAGCGTGGCAAACACGTTGCTATTTCATATGGAGCACAACGATATGCGCATGCGGTATAATGAAGAGCGTGGCGAACACATTGCTATTTCATATGAAACACAACGATATGCGCATGGGGCATACTGAAGAGCGTGGCGAACACATAGATATTCTATATGAAACACAACGATATGCGCAAGCGGCATATTGAAGAGCGTGGCAAACACATAGCTATTCCATATGAAACTCTACGATATGTGCATGCGGCATATTGAAGAGCGTGGCGAACACGTTGCTATTCCATATGGAACACAACGATATGCGCATGCGGTATAGTGAAGAGCGTGGCGAATACATAGCTATTCCATATGAAACCCAACGATATGTGCTTTTGTCAACCCTGAGTTTGGAGACTTTGGAATGGGGAACCTAACCTCACTGCTGATGCCGTTAGACGAAATTTAGGGGTGGTTTATTTTCACGGTATTTTGTCACAAAGTTGGCGAAACTTTCAAAGACACTTTAAGTTGTAGAAAGTCTATGGGAAAGGATTGTATTAGTCGTGCACAAGAGTATGAGTTGTATAAACGTTTTAATGGTGGTCGTGGAAGTGTTGAATGTGATGAAAGGTCCGAGAGGCCCGCAACCAGTGTCGAACTTGAACTCACAGCTGTGAAGGCTTCAACATTAGTTACAGTTCAGTTCAGTCGATTCTTACGGACGATTTGGGTATGAGACGCGTCTCGGCCAAATTTTGTGCCAGAATAGCTCTCAGCTGAGCAACAACGGGCCCGTGTTTCAGTTGCTAGCGACCTGTTTGAGTGCGTGGAAAATGAGGAAACAACTTTTTAAAAACTATCATACTGGTGATGAATCGCGGGTTTATGGGTAACGATCCCAAAACTGAGACCCAGTCTTCACAGTGGAAGACCTGAAACTCTTCCAGACCTAAAAAAAAGCACGACGATGCCAAATATTCCCTTTTTTTCAATCATGAGGGAATTATGCATCACGAATAGGCGCCATCAGGCCAGACAATCAACAAGGAGTACCACTGTCAAGTTTTACGGCGTTTCAGGGACGCAGTTTGTTGCAAAAGGCCGATATTGTATGAGAGTGGCGGGGAGCAACACCGCCATGACAACGTGTCTGCCCATGCATCACAACTTGTGGAGCAGTTCCTTGCTAAGCATTGCACAGATCCGACAGCCATCGTATTCGCCAGAGCTCTCGCTCCCTGCGACTTTTTCTTTTCCCAAATCAAATACCACTTAAAAGGGAAAAGATTTCAAGATATTGAGGAGATACAACAGAATACGACGAAGCAGCTATTCGCTTTTTCAGAAGATGACTTCAAAGAATTCTTCGAGCAGTGAAAACTGTGCTGGGTTAAGTGTGTGGCTTCGGAAATGTACTATTTCGAAGGCGATTAAGTTTCACTGTAAGTCTTGTACTTTTATGTTTAATAAATCCAGTATGAATACTTTTCATCACACTTTGTACAACTTAATGCCGCTTCTCAAGCCAACAGAATAAAAATTCTAAAACTGAAACTGAATCATAGTAAATGAATTTTCTCACCTTATGTATAAGCCTAGAGGAATCCATAGAAAACGGCTATGAATACTGATAAAAAAAATGAATGCTTAAATCCTGACTGCTAATTCGACGTAAGACATAGAAGTACTAGCTAGTATAATCCATGAAATGCGGGATAATCGTCTAAAACACGCACGTATCCATTCGTAAAATGACAGAAAGACAACAGCTTCGGAGAAGAGACTGAAGAAAACTTCATGTCGAGGTCCTTGGCAAATGCTTGCATAAAATGAATGGAATCACCAGGAAAAACACCTTCTATCCTTTGTTAAATAAATCCCTGGCGGGAAAAAAACTGGAAAAACAAACACGTGAAGGTCATTTACGATGAAAAGCTGAATGCTTCTGCGTTTTATAAAATACAGCTTTGAGGATAAGTCTGAATTTTCATTGAGTCGTAATGGCGTCTATTATTTCAGTTGTATCGTTTCTCACTATAGCTTTCCTGTACATACGTATGCCAAAAATGTACGAGCTTAAGCAACTATTTTTTCTGTCTTTCCATCCTCCCACTGCAGACAGTTCGAGAAAAAAATAAATACCTGGACGCATAAAAGTCATGACGGAAAAAAATAATGTTGTACCAGATCAATTTAAGCTTGGCTTATATTTTACATGCATACATTCCTAGCAAAAAAAGAAGGAATAAAAAAAAAAAAAAAGACCGAAGTACCCCGAAAAAGTCGTTCGATCCGCATGCAATTATTTTTTTAATCATTTTTCTCCGCATGCAATTTACTTTTTTAATCATTTCCCGAATAATGACCAATAATGACGAATATTATATTATTGGTCATATATAATGACCAATAATGACCAAACGTGGCCGCAACTGCACATCGGGGATGGTATATCAAAAGCAAAACTCGCACGCAGGAACAATTGCCGTGGATGGCTTTGAGGTTAGCGATTCAGACTATCATTGTAAGGTCCTCAGGTTCGAACCTGTGCTGATCTTTCAGAGATGGTGTGATTTACTAACAATCGCTGAATATCCGCCGTGCATCGGACGAGCACGTAAAGTGACGGCCCCCAGGCTGGACACACTGGTTAAATGGGTATCCTTTCCTATACCGCCCCTGAAATTCTCTCACCCCTTTGTGTGCAACATCGTACTTGTACGGTGGCGCCATCTACTGTACTCTAATCTCACTACAAACTGTTCTGTCAAAATCGCTAGACTTTCTATCATTCCTTCCGTTTCTGTGTCCTGCACAAAAGGCGATCTCGCTGTAGGTGGCTGAGACCTAAACTCTACTCCCTGTGGACGGAAGTCCTACAAGAAAATGACAAATACGCAGGAACAATTGTGACAGAGGATTGCGGTTGCATTTTTCTCCACGGACTGTGAGGATGCCTTGTCGTCATATCCGTGCATAATCGAGCAGTTGAGAGAGTTTGACAAAGGCCGTGCAACGCATTTTGGTCAGAACAACGCGGCAATCGGACGATGTTTGTGCCAACACGCGGCAAAACCCAGTGGCACCCAGGCAGTGGACCGCCGAGGGCATCGACAGAACGCGAGGGTCGAGTGATAGTGAGAGCCGCACGAATAGAACCGAATTCGTTGCTCTCAACCAACAGTGGCCATGTTGCGTCGTCGACAGGTCCGTTACCAGATAACTTGCGGCACGGGGACAACATTCCAGCAGGCCACTTCGCCGCCTTCCACTGACCAGCGAACATCCCCGACACCGGTTGCAGTGGTTTCGGCCCAGATCAACGTCAGATAGTGCCCACTGGCCTTCAGTGATGAGTCACGGTTTGCACTTCGTGCCGATGACCAACGCATACGTGTATACGGAGACGAGCCGGCCAGCGCGCAGATTCTGCCTTTACCGTAGAACGGCACACGGGTCGTCGGGAGTGACCGTCTGTGGAGCCATTTCCCACGACTGCTGGACACCCCTGGTAGTCCTCCGCACCACCCTCCCAGCTCAACGATGCGTCGACGACATTCTACAACCTGTTCTGTTGCCATTCCTGTTGCAGCATCAACAATCAATTTTTGAACAGGAAAATGCCCGGCCACACACGGCACGGCTGGCCCAGGTTTGCATTCGTGATGTCGACACCCTTCCATGCTGGCCAGCCGGATCGTCCGACCTCTCACCGATCGAACAGGTTTGGGACACCATGGGACGCCTCCTATCACCATCACAGAATGTCGGCAAACTGGCCCTCAGTTTGGACACCATCTGGCATGCTATACTCAGGACAGAATCAGTGAACTATATATGGATTTGAGTTGTAAATTAAAGTTCATCTTTTAATCTGCAATTAGCTCCATTGTTTGATACCGTTTCTAGACAGCATTCAGTTATTTTTGGTGTATTTAGTTGGCACGAATAGCAGAGACTTTTGGAACTATATTCGTCTATGCCCGCCAAGTAACCGCTTTTCCCCTAGCCAGAGGTGGCGCTACATCGTACTGACTTGTTCCACTCGGGTAGCGGTTTTATCCGAATAAATGGCACAACTGCTGTGGAATTGCAGTCATTTCCTTTCCTATACACGTACATTGAACATACCAAGTTTCTTCTCGATTGGGGGGGCCGCGGGTGGCCTAGTGGTCAACGTTCGTGACTGCCACAGAGAAGACCTCGGGTTCGATCCCAGACATCAGGTGCGAACGCTCGAACGACTAAATATCCGCCGTGCGTGGGATGGGCACGTTAAGCCGTCGGGCCCCGGGTACTGGCTTCCCGGTAACAAATAAGGGCGTCTTCCTCTCCCTTTGTTCCTCGCTTCCGTGTCATTTTCCTATCGGGCACTCTAGCCCAAATCTCCTAGCTTCCTGTTTTTAAGGGTTGCTTAAGACCTAGGGTCTGACACTCCCTTACTAAAATCCTACATATGATCTGATCTGATCATCTCGATTGTATGGGTGCTTCGCTTTTTGGGGCAAAGATTGTTTTTGGCTTTCTCCGATGCGCAGTTTTACTTTGTACGGGATTAATGAAAGCATAACCTAAGGTTTTCTATATATTATTAGAATTCCTAGATGCACAGTTCAACCGCAAGGTACTGCAAATGTGTTCATGCAATTGTTGCCATACCTTTGTTTCTAGGAGACAGAGAAATGGGCAAACTGTTTTGGAATGTTATATACGAAAGCATAAATAAAATTTTCTTTACAGTATTAAGCTTTTACTAAAGCACGGGTATATCAAGGTTAATCATATCAATTATCAAAGTTAATCATATCAATTATTAAGGTTAATTGAACAGCTGAATGGAAAAAGTATAACATTCCAAAAATATGGGAAATCGAGGTGACGAAACCATTTCGTAGTTATTTGTGTTAGCGATCTTCGGAGTATAAAACGAGAATATTCCAGTCCAAGCAACATGTAAGAAAATTTTATTTATTGTTGGACTGGTTTTCCCATATTTTCCAACGATTCCCCAACAATTTTGCTTGAGTTTGATTTCCTGTATTTTTTGGAATGTTATGCTTTTTCCACTCAGCTGTTCAGTTGTTTAGAAATGGCGAAATGGAAAAATTCAGAGCAGATTCGATAGACTAAGCATGGATATTGTCTTCTACAAAACATTTCAGCTTTTCTAGCAGAATACTTTTGCAAGAATTTCCGCACTGAGCGGGGTGCATGAGCTTTCTTATTTTTATTTTTTTTTATTGGAGGTTTAAAGTTCACCGTGAGCAACTCAATAGGCTATAACCAGTCGCCCGTCCCAGATTTAGAGTCACTGGTTCCAGAGAAGGCAGAGAGCCAGCGCCGTAAAACAAACACAACATTCATGCCTCACCGGGATCCGAACCCGGACCCATCTCGGACGAATGAACAGAAGCCATCGCTTAGACCACTGCGCTACCGGGGCGGCTGAGCTTTCCTATGTCAGAAAGTTTCTTTTTCTAGATCATGGATTGCGATCTGGAAAAAGAAACTTTGTGATACAGGAAATTTCATTTTGGTATTGGTAGACGCAGGATCTTGGGTGCGGATGGACATTTCCACCACGTCCCATAAGTGCTCTATTGGGTTCATGTCGGGCGAACGTGGTTGCCACACCATCCGTCGGAACTGTCCAGAATGCTCCTCAAACCAGTTTTTGACAACTTGGTCCCGATGACATGGTGCGTTGTCCGCCTAAAATATCCCATCGTTATTGGGATAAATCAAGTCCGTGAAAGGCTGCAAATGGCCACCCAGCAGAGCAACAAAGCAATTGCCGGTTAATGACGTGTTTAAGAGGACCATAAGACCCAAACCGTTCCACGTAAAGACATCCCACACATGTATGGAACCACCACTAGCTTGCACAGTGCCTTGTTGACAGCTTGGTTCCATGGCTTCATGGGGTCAGCGTCACACCCGAACCCTACCATCAGCTCGTAACAACTGGTAGCGTGACTCATCGGACCACACCACATGTTTCCAGTCTTCCAGTGTCCTATTATCGTGTTGACGAGCCCAGGTGAGGAGCTGTGTAAGATGTCGTGGTGTTAACAAAGGCACTCTAGTGGGTCTTCTTCTCCCATACCCCATGGACACTAAATTACGCTGCACTGACCTGATGGGTATGTCTCTGCATTGAATATGGACGTTATTTGTGCCAGTGTCCCTTGTCTGTTATCATGGACAATTTAGTCAGACACCGCTGGTCACGGTCATTTAGCACCCGTGGTCTGCCACTGCGGTGTCCACGGTGGGTGGTAATGCCTTCCATCAGGTATTCTCGGTACATACGTGACACCGTGGATTGAGAAATGCTGAATGTTTGCACAACTTCGGAAATAGAATGTCATATCCGTCTGGCTCATACTACCATGCCTCGTTCAAACTCCGATAACTCATGTCGGCCTTCCATAATCCTACTGGCGACTGTTCAACCTGGCTCACTAGATTTTACCTTTCAACTGATAATAAAATTGTGGCGTTCGTCGAAGCCTTTATGCGACAGTTGAAAATTTGCATGCTGCTATCCCACGACTTTTGGCACTTCGGTGTATTTATGTGCCAGCAATCTTCCCAGTTGATTCGTGGATGATCTGCTGATAAAATTAAGTTTAAGTAAGTGCATGCCACCATTATAGCAGCCTTCGCGAGAGAATCTACACAATCTTCTCTTTCTTTCTTTAAGAATCACGCTCGGGTGGCATCAAATTGGTGTCGAGCGTTGAAATTGTTGGGCTCGATACGTTACACAAGAATCTCCAAACTGCGAACTTAATTCGGACGCAGTATCAATAAAATAATCAGTGGACATAGACTGCGTCTGTAGGAAGAAAAGTCAAGGAATAACCGTTCACAGACAATTTAGACGAAAATTCAAAAAGGATGCACCAACTGCTAACTCGATTCGGACATAGCATCATCAACCTGTGAACACAGTCTGCATCTGTAGGAAGAAAAGTAGAGGAATAACGGTTCGCAGACAATTCAGACGAAAATTCTAAAATGATGACCCAATTGCTAACTCGATTCCGACATAGTATGCTCAATCTGTGGACACAGACTGCATTTGTAGGAAGAAAAGTCCAGGAATGATGGTTCACAGACAATTCAGACGAAAATTCAAAAAGGATGCAACTGCCAACTCGATTCGGACGTAGTATCATCAGTCGTGGAAACAGACTGCACCTGCAAGAAGAAAAGTCCAGGAATAGCTCTTCACAGACAATTCAGGCGAAAATACAAAAAGGATGACTCAACTGCTAACTCGATTCGGAAGTAGTATCATCAATCTGTGGACACAGTCTGCATCTCTAGGAAGAAAGGTCCAGGAATAATAGTTCACAGACAAATCAGACGAATATTCAAAAAGGATGCCCCAACAGCTAACTCGATTCGAACGTACTATATAGTATCATCAATCTGTGGACACAGACTGCATTTGTAGGAAGAAAAGTCCAGGAATAACGGTTCACAGACAACTCAGACGAAACTTCAAAAAGGATGACCCAACTGCTAACTCGATTCGGACGTAGTATCATCAATCTGTGGACACAGTCTGCATCTCTAGGAAGAAAAGTGCAGAAATAATAGTTCACAGACAAATCAGACGAATATTCAAAAAGGATGCCCCAACTGCTAACTCGATTCGAACGTACTATATAGTATCATCAATCTGTGGACACAGACTGCATCTGTAGGAAGAAAAATCCGGGAATAACAGTTCACATACAATTCAGACGAAAATTCAAAAAGGATGCCCCAACTGCTAACTTGATTCGGAAGTAGTATCATCAATCTGTGGACACAGTCTGCATCTCTAGGAAGGAAAGTGCAGGAATAATAGTTCACAGAGAAATCAGACGAATATTCAAAAAGGATGCCCCAACTGCTAACTCGATTCGAACGTACTATATAGTATCATCAATCTGTGGACACAGACTGCATCTGTAGGAAGAAAAATCCGGGAATAATAGTTCACATACAATTCAGACGGAAATTCAAAAAGGATGCCCCAACTGCTAACTTGATTCGAACGTAGTATCATCGATCTGTGGACACAAGACTGCATTTGTAGAAAGAAAAGTTCAAGAATAACGGTTCACAGACAGGTCAGACGAAAATTCGAAAATGTGGCACAGATTGCATTTGTAGGGAGAAAAGTTTAGGCAGATGGAGTATCAGTGAGGAAACAGTCAATCTTGTTCAGCAGGCGCGTCAGAAAAATCCGAAGTCGACGCGCCAGGCAATCCGTGAGTTAAATGTACCGCATCAAACATTGTGGAAAGGTCTTTGTAAAAGCTTTGCTCTTTTATTTTGTCGACTGAACTGTTGCACAACATGACACCAAAACGATAGTGTATTACGTCTTGGAAATTATGTCCACATGTTAAATCGCAACGCAGCAGATGAAATATTTATGTCAAACGTTTGTTTTAGCGACATGGCAATATTTCATTCTTCTGGAAAGGTTCACAGACATAATATTCATATGTGGAGCAGTGAACTGCTTCGCGAAATGGTTGAACAGGTAAGAGATATCCTGAAGGTGAATGTTGCTTCTGCTGTTACCTGGGATAAAATGTTTGCGCACTTGCACTCTTCTCTTTCACGAGAAAAAAAAACAATTATTGGAATTATCTACCATGAATTGTTTAAGTTTTGGTTAAAGGCTCAGCTACTTAAAGGAAAACCAAACATTTTTAGTACTAGAGTATTCCTAGAAGCTTTTACTCATAAATTTTAAATATTAAATAGGGCTGGGGGTTCTACGTAATATATACTGTATATTTCACTTACTTGATAAATAAAGTCTAGAAATAGACAGAAGAAAAGGAACAACATTAAATGGTCAGAAGGGTTATATTTTATCACAGGAGTGGAAGCAGCTAGTGAACCCTGAGGGTGGATATGTTTTCTTCCCGAAAATGTGTCAAGTGGAATATATTATATTCCTTAGAAACCCCATTTAATACTTAAAATATATGAATAATAACCATCGACCTTATATGCAGGTAGACAGCGAATGACGTCATGATTTATGGCTCCAACATCAGAAAGGGAAATGTCACGTGATCTTAGTCAGAAATGTTAAAAGTTCTACAACTTGTAACCAGTGAGAAACGAATTAAATTATTAAGCGGATTCTTTGCCTCTATGGTAATAATGTGATTCCAATCTGTAGTAAATTTTTATTACGGTTAGTATGGGACACCATTCCATACTTGAGTTTTCCATATTTGGGGTAATGATTATCATACATGGGAAGAAATAATTAATCTTGAGGTTCAATTCCCAATCTAGAAAACGTGTGCCTATTAACCCTTTAACGACCATGACCCAGAAATCTTGCATCACTCTAACTACCATAACGCCCGAAACTGTCTTTTGTTTCACTTCTTTTGATTAATAACAACAATAATGACTGTGGATGACTCCTGCTGATCCCCTATAGGCCGAAAAAAAGTTGAAGAACAAGTAAGGATAGGAAATCTGACTCACTCTAGACAGGCGTTTCGGGCGGCTATGATGGTTTCTACGTACGGGCGTTTTGGGCGTTATAGCCGTTAAATGGTTAAAGCAATAATATATCATTTGCGTTAAGAAATGGACCTACGTGTTCTATATTTTTTACAAATATTCATCGCAATATTCTAATCTTGGCCTATAATAAAGACTACCTATGCACATAGGTACATATTTTACAAAAGTTTGAGTACGGCAACGTTATTTCCGTATATTTTACGTAGCATTTAACTGTATACTTCTGGATTTGTCACATTATACTGTGGCTCTGTATCATAAATTATTAATGAGAACACCACTTTACATAAAGCACAAACGTAGCCGGTTCATACAAGAATACACTAAACAAATGACCTAATTCGTCCTAACGACTCATCTTGTAACTCCGAAATGGTTGCAATTAAATTTCTATAAATGACAATTTCTTAATGAATATATCCTCAGGTTTATTATTCCTAAGAAATGCACTTGTGGCCTGCATGACTTACTAAATGGGGATATTTAAAAGTAGCCTGCCAGGTCATATGAGAGCATTGAAACTGGATAGCACGAAATCACTTCAGCCCAATGTCACGTGATGTGACGGCTGTCATGTTGCGACCACGGCTGACTCAGTGGCAGCTACTACCAGTGCGCGGTCTATCACTATATATGGTCGAAGGTAACAACCAAACGTTGTTTTGCAACACGATGAATCGCCACCAGAAATCTACAAAGAGGTAACAAATTTTGAACAGGCATTTAACCGAATGATGGATCCACCGCGGGTAGGAGTCATTTCTGGAAACCACGATCTCCAGATCTAAACCCTCTTGACATCTTCTATGGGGTTCATGAAAGACGAGGTTTACTGTCTTTACCTGCCTACAGTGCTGGATGATATGAAGATTCGCATACTGACAGCAATAGCCAAAATGGATCATCACATGCTGGACAACGTCTAGCATAATGCTGACTATCGGTTACAAATTCATTCTACAATGAAGGGCCAAAACGTCGTGGGATACGTACCTAGCTAGTATCGTGTAGGACCTACTCTAGATCGGTGAAGTGCAGCAACACGACGTGGCATCAATTCCACAAGTGCCCGGAAGACTTTTGGAAAGATGTCGAGCTATGCGGTCTGAATAGCAGCCCACGGTTCTTTTTTTCTTTTTTTATTCGAAGTTTAAAAAAATGATTTATTGGACCTAGTGGTACAAGACATGACAAACAGGCAGACAGACAGGATACAGATGTTTCGTATTAACAAGTATATATCAAACATGGTTTTTACAGTATGCTAAACGACCAATGTACACAGAAAGCTAGTGTTGATCAAATAACACATTGAGAGCCATTGCCGAAAGGCAAACACAAACATCCATGCCTCACCGGGATTCGAACCCGGACCTACCTCGGACTAATGATAAGAAGCCATCGCTTAAACTACTGTGCCACCGGGGCAGCCCCACGGTTCCCTGGTATCTTTAGTTGCAGGATCTTCGCTGCGAATGAAACTTTCCACCACGTCCCGTAAGTGCTCTATTGGCTTCATGTCGGGTGAACTATTAGGTTCATTTGGGTACATGTCGGGGCACACCATCCATTGTAACTGTCCAGAATGCTACTCGAACTATTTTTGGACAATTTGGACCAGATGACATGGTGCATTGTCCGCCTGGAAAATCGCATCGTTGTTGGGGTACATGAAGTCCATGAAGGTCTGCAAATGGTCACCCAGCAGAGCAACAAAGCGATTACCGGTTAATGACGTGTTTACGAGGACCAGAGAACCCAAACCGTGCCACGTAAAGACATCCCACACATGTATGGAATCACAACAAGCTTGCGCAGTGCCTTGTTGACAGCTTGGGTCCATGGCCTCACGGGGTCTGCGCCACACCCGAACCCTACCATCAGCTCGTAACTACTGGAAGCGTGACTCATCGGACCACGTCACATGTTGCCAGTCTTCCAGGGTCCAATTACCGTGTTCACACAATGCCTTGTTTACAGCTTGGGTCCATGTCCTCCTGGGGTCTGCGCCACACCCGAATCCTACCATCAGCTCGTAACAACTGGTAGCGTGACTCATGGGACTACTGCACATGTTGACAGTCTTCCAGAGTCCAATTACTGTGTTCACACAATGTCTTGTTGACAGCTTGGGTTCATGTCCTCATGGGGGTCTGCGCCACACCCGAACCCTACCATCAGCTCGTAACAACTGGTAGCGTGACTCATTGGACTACTGCACATGTTAACAGTCTTCCAGAGTCCAATTACTGTGTTCACACAATGCCTTGTTGACAGCTTGGGTCCATGGCCTCATGGGGGTCTGCGCCACACCCGAACCCTAACATCAGCTCGTAACAACTGGTAGCGTGACTCATGGGACTACTGCACATGTTGACAGTCTTCCAGAGTCCAATTACTGTGTTCACACAATGCCTTGTTGACAGCTTGGGTCCATGTCCTCAAGGGGTCTGCGCCACACCCGAACCCTACCATCAGCTCGTAACTACTGGAAGCGTGACTCATCGGACCACACCACATGTTGCCAACCTTCCAGGGTCCAATTACCGTGTTCACGAGTCCTAGTGAGGCGCTGTGTTAAATGTCGTGGTGTCAACAAAGGCACTCTGGTGGGTCTTTTGCTCCCATACCCCATGGACACTAAATTACGCTGCACTGACTGACGGATATGTCTCTGATACCTCCTGCATTGAATGTGGATGTCATTTGAGCTAGTGTCGCTCGTATGTTAACATGGACAATCCTGGTCAGACGCTGCTGCTTACGGTCATTCAGCACCCGTGGTCGGCCACTGCGCTGTTCACGGTGGGTGGTAATGCTTTCCATGAGGTATTCTCGGTACACACGTGACACCATGGATCGAGGAATGTTGAATGTTTGCACAACTTAAGAAATTGAATGTCCCATCCGTCTGGTTCTCACTACCATGCCTCGTTCAAACTCCGATAATTCACGTCGGCTTGCCATAATCCTACTGGCGGTTGTGCAACCTGACTCACGAGATTACACCTAGCAACTGATAAAAATCGTGGCGTGCGTCGAAGCCTTTATACGAAGGGAGCGCCAGTTAAAGATTTCCATACAGCTTTCACGTGACTTTTGCACTTCGGTGTAAGGTATGAAACAAAACTGTTTATAATGGTACAGCTTTCAGTTATGGTGCAGGTTTCAGGTATGTTATTATCACATGCTGGAGGATGTCTGGTATAAAGATGATTATCCACTTGAATTTCTATGAGAAGTTTCGAAATTTTTTTTATAATATGGTGTAGTTTTCCGTTATGTGCGATCAGTGTTGCGACGTGACCTTGTCGATACTGTTACCAGAATCTTACTACAGTATTTGAAACAACATCTAACAACAAAATGCCATAAAAAATCAATAAATATCCACACATTTACTGTCAGATATTTGTCTCTAGAATATTATGGAACACAACTACGCTTTTTTAACACCGGAATTACATTGATCATTTCCCACTCAAAGAATCTGAAAATGGGTAGATATAGAGAAAGAGAGGGGGAGAGGAGGGGGAGAGGGGGGAGGAGGGGGAGAGGGGGGAGGAGAGATTACTTTATTAGCACGTCTTTTGTAAAAATGATCGTGCTTATGTTATCTGTTTGTCCGTCCGTCCGTCGGTCTGTAGGCACCATATCTCTGCAACTATTAGTCCGATTTAAAAAATGCTTTTTGCATTCGGAAGCCTGAAATGTCAAAATGACGATCCTTGCAATCTGTTTTATTTATTTATTTATTTAGTTTTTTGTTTTTCTACGATGTACAATTTCACCGCTAGAGGGCGTAAATGCAGATATATAATTCAAAATACATCGTATACCTCCATATGTTTGTTTCTAAATATTCCATTAGAATTTCACCGCTAGAGGGCGTAAATGCAGATATATAATTCAAATACATAAAATACATCCATATGTTTGCTTCTAAATAATCCATTAGAAAAAAATATTTTACCTTTCGATGCCATTTCTATTGAGCTCTATTTTAGGTACAGTCACTTTTTCAAATTACGCATAGATTTTCCGCTAGGGAACGAAAAGGTAAATTGCATTTTCCCCTCCATCTCTGCTTCTAAAACTCCAATTTGAAAAATTCTTTCTGCACGGGGTACAACTTTTGATGGGAAATGTTTTGCATATACTTTCTAATTTTTGGTGAAGAATGGTTTGGCCACCACGGAGTGTAAGCGTTAATATCAGCTTCTGACGTATTTGCTGCATAATTTGAGCTACTAAAAACTCGATTGAAAAACTTCTTTTAAAGACCGAGACCGCTCGCCTCGGAAAACTTTTTCAAAATATGCTTTTCTTAAAATAATACAGTTTCCCCGCCAGGAGGCGTAGATGTATATCTTATTTTTGTCAGTATTTCTACTTCTAAGAGTCCGATGGAAAAAAATTCTTTGTTGGAGAGCATTTTCGGTGCGAAATGTTTCTCATACGATTTCAGTTTTTTCAAATAATGTATAGACTTTCCGCTAGGAAACGTATCTCTTCTTCCAAAATTCCGATTTGAAAAATTCTTCCTGCATCGGATACAGCTCCTGATGGGAAATGTTCTGCATACAATTTCTAATTTTTGGTAAAGAATGGCTTGGCCACCAAAAGAGTTTATTTCTGCTTATGAGGTATTCGGAGCAAAATCTAAGCTTCTGAAAACTCGATTGAAAAAATTCTTTCGTGAACCGATACTTTCGGGGATCTATTAATGCGTTCGTTTTACAGCTGGTGATAGCCCTGGAAAGTCCCAGAATTGAACAAGCGGCACGGGGAATATATATACTGTATATTCTTCACTAATTGTCTTATGCAACATTTTTTGGAATTATCTACCGTGAAAAGTTGAAGTTTTGGTTAACGGCTCAGCTGTTTGAAGTAAGAAAAAAACGGTTTTAGCCATAAAGGATGACATGGCTATCCCAAGTAGTTATTACGTATTAGTTAGTATCTTATAGGAATAGCCATGTCATCTTTCGTATATGTCTAGAAGTCATTATTAGCACCTTGCAGGAATAGCCATGCAAATCTTTAGAATCTGGCCCAGACCATAACTATTTGAATTATCTACCCTTAAATGTTGAAACTTTGATTAACAGCTTAGCTACTTGAAGGAAAGCCAAACGCTTTTAGTAATTAAAGGATGGAATGACTATTACCACGTCCCCGTTAGGGCGGTGGTCGCGGAATATTATTTCATCGTCTAAATGGATAAACAGTGAGGTTGCGTCCCCCTACATTAAGGAACCTACCCTCAAAGTTTACGGACGTCGCGTTGTGTTTCATACAAGTTCGTGACGAAGTATTCGTAAAAAACCCATATGCCGCAAATTATGAATTAGAAAAATAAACAGACTTGAAAATTTTGCTACACCAGATTAAGTAATTAACATGTTTATTAGAATAAAAGAGTATGTTGAAATAAGCAATTACTGCCTTTAGATGGAGGCCAAATAAAAGTTAAGTACAATTAAAAGGATAAAATTAGCCATTTGTTGATTAGTCCATCGCTGCATAAGTCTGTTACCTCCCATGCCCCACACCCGGGAGCCTAAATTTAGAATAAATCCCTCAATCTATCTACGAGGAGGCATAGCTACCATGCATATGTATATATACATACAACATTGCAAGTGCAAAGATTCGGCTGTTTGAAAAAACAACACACATAAAAATTGGAAAGGGAGTGAGAGAAGGTGACACCATATCTCCCAAGCTCTTTAATGTTACACTGGAAAATGTTTTTCAATCACTCAACTGGGAAAACAAAGGGATAAAGATTAATGGAGATTATCTAACCCACCTTCGTTTTGCTGATGACGTAGTCATTTTTGCAACTACCCCATCAGAGCTGCAGAGTATGATCCAGGAACTTGCTGACAAGAGTAAAGAAGTGGGATTAAAAATGAACTTTCAGAAGACCAAAGCGATGTTCAATGCTTTTACAAGAAATGAAGATTTATCGATTGATGGAGAAAAGCTTGAGATAACAGACACGTACGTTTATCTTGGACAGCAGATATCAAGTGAGGGTCACATTGATGAAGAAATTAATCGGCGTACAAAACTTGCCTGGAGAGCTTTTGGAAGAAACAGCATAATTTTCAAGAGCAATACGCCATTATGTCTTAAAAGAAAAGTGTTTGATCAATGTATCCTTCCAGTGCTTACGTATGGTGCAGAGACGTGAACCTTAACTAAAAGAGACATACAAAGGCTGGAGACAACTCAAACAAGCATGGAGAGGTGCATGCTTGGTGTAACCAGGAGAGATAAGAAGAGGAACTCGTGTATCAGAAAAATGACAAGAGTGGAAGACATCATGATCAGAGTTAAATCCTTGAAATGGCAATGGGCTGGACATACTGCCAGAAGGACAGACCATCGATGGACAGCCGAAATTTTAGATTGGATTCCAAGGGACAGGAAAAGACCCAGAAGAAGACCACGTGGGAGATGGGTGAATGAAATACGAAAGTATGCGGGAGTAACATGCAGGAGACTGGCACAAGACAGACCGTTGTGGAGGAAACTTGGGGAGACCTTCGTCCAGCAGTGGATTGATAATGGTTGACAATGATGATGATGATGACATACAACATTAGAACTGAAATTGGGGGAAAAACATCATCTTACCTTACGACTGATGGGCTAGTGCTCGTTGGCATCCCTCACGTGGCAAGGTAAGTTTTTTCTGGTGTCGCTAATTATCTAAAACTCTGCTGCCCTGGCTTAAAATGCATACCAGCTAACCTGGTCTTCCATTTCCCTATCTCGACTCTGGATATATCTATGTCTGCTCCTGGCTACCTTATAAAGTTACATTATGCTTCTTTATCTGTATAAATTTCTTACGCTATTTCTGTGTATGTATCTGAGTCCCTTTAATTTCCCACGTGATAGGGGCGTGCCCTCAGCATTCTAGGGCCTGGATTGGTCAGATGAAGTTGACCAGTGCTTGATCTTAGTGGTTATTGGTTGGCCCCTGAGCCACTCAGCTACCTTTAGCAACAGCTGGCGTATTGGGCAGGTGATGTTTTCGCACTTTAAATGGGATATATCTTCTTGGTCCCGGTGAATAGCGAAAGATTGCGGTGGCTTACCACTGACAAAGTTACGACTTTCTTGTGACAACGCAGTGTATTTTACGACTTTGGTTGGTGCCTACTTCTAGAAGAGATGGTCGTAAAACGTAAACTTGTCTATTCATCTGACCGAGGTTCGGACTTTGCATGTGCATTTCTGAGATACCGGGAGGTTTTTTCTACCAGCAACGCTAACACTAGCGCAGCCTTTTCATAAATTTCGTGAATACCACGCTTCTTCTCAGGAGAGTGAAAAGAAGCGAAATTCCTTGATCATTCCTACGGGTGTCCGAGGGAAACGCCATAAACCCCCTTAACCACCTGGGCTTTATGCTTCCAGGGCTGCTATGCTCCAATGTGGAAAAGAGGGGTATGAGGCAGGAAAGGGAGCAAAGGAAAAAATAATTTAGATTAAATAAAAAATTAAAAGTAAAAAAAAAACACCTGGTCTTTGTAATTAATTAAACCGCCAAAACAATGTGGCCCGAAATACGAAGTATAATAGTTCCGCGGCAACATGACTATTCCAAGAAGGTATTATTCGTATAACCATCACATTCTTTAGTATCTCTTTAGAACTTATTAGTACCTTCTAGGAATAGGTATGTCACTTTTTAGTATGTGTCTAGAAATTATAATTAGTACCTTCTACGAATAGCCATTTAAACCTTTAGTATCTGTCTAAGGCAACGACACAGAAATTGCAACGCTTATCAACAGGGGAACGACTTTACAGTAAACAGTAGTTAGTGTCCACTTCATAAACTCGTTACGGAAATGGGTTCTCTCGCCAACGCACCGTTGTGTGGACATTTGTGCAACGTGCGGCGCACCCTTCTATATACTAAACAACCAATTAACTTCGCTTTTTATTCCGCTCCACATTTCCCGTTACTTATGCTTCGTTTAATTCTTTAGCCGTCAATACATTCACTCCCATCTTTGTTCCGCCCAATCATTTTTTTCTTCATGCCCCATTGCCCTTTTCTGTCTCATCAGATTTTCTATCTTTAAATGTTGTAAGCTTCCATTATTTCGTCTTTCTTTGTTGGATGTCCTAAATCCTTTCTCTGTCCACATACTGTTTTGGTTGCTCACTGCCTATCCCGATTTCTACTTTTATTTTTGTCTTTTTTATTTCGAGGCGTCGATCAAAAACCAGGCAAGACAATAGCAGTTTGCATTTCGTCACCTTTCACAGACAGATTTGTTTTGTATTGAGTTACTTCCCACTAGATACAAATTACCGCTTTTTAATTATCAGATAAAACACGGTGTGAGCGTGCGTTCTCGGGTACGGGGATTTTCTTTCTTTCTTTTCTTTTCTTTTCTTTTTTTTTTTTTTTTAAGAGCGGTCATCGCAACTTCTGGAGTGAACGTAAATGCATCCTAGTCAGCGCACCAAAGTTTATCAGCATTTACAAACACACACAAACACACACACACACACACACACACACATACATACCCCGGAAGAGCAAACGATCTTGCAAAGCAAACACATCGACTGTGAGATCAGGAAAGTAAAATATCATTCGGATGCGTCTGTTGGATAATGAAAGAAAATAGAATAAACAGAGCACTGAACTCATCAGGTTCTTCAAGGATAAGAAGCCGCTAAGTGGAAGTTGAACGACAGCCATAACATCCGGAACGTCTTGCTTATCAGTTTCTGTACGAAGTCCAGAAAATTAATGGTAAGACATCACAAAACATTAGGCTAGCTTTAAATAATGCGACTGTTCTCAAACGAAATGCACTCGTTTCATCAAGGATTCCCTCACAAAAAAAAAATTTAACAATCTCAGGAACAAACATTTTCGTGTTGCCATTAGAAATTCAAATTATAGCGAAACCTCGGTAATATGCGTTTTTTGCACGACTCTTTGAACAAAAAGATCGTGCTTATGTTATCACTTTGTCTGTCCGACTGTCTGTGGTCACCATATTTCCGCAGCTATTGGTCGAATTTGAAAAATTCATTTTGCATTGGAAAGCTTGAAATGTGAGAAAACGGATCCTGGCATTCCGGCTTTTTTTTTTTTTCAGATGCACAACTTCGCCGCTACAGAGCGTAAATACAGATGATTTCGAATTTAAAATACATTTTATTCTAAAAATGTATTTAAATCGGATGTTTAGAAGCAAATATGGAATATTTGCTTCTAAGCATCCGATTGGAAAAACTCTTTCTCCTTTCGATGCTATTTATATCGAAGTTATTTTAAGTACAGTCTCTTTTTTCAAATAATGCACAGATTTTCCGCTAGGGGGCATAAAGGTAAAGTACGTTTTCCCCGATATCTCTGTTTCTAAAAATCCGATTTGAAATTTTTTCCTGCATCGGATACAGTTCCTGATGGGAAAAGTTTTGCGTATATTTCTAATTTTTGGTAAAGAATAATTTGGCCACCAGGGGCATAAATGTTAGGGCTAACCAAGTATTCTTGGTTGAAACGGTATACGCACCGGGTGGATTCAAAGATTAGGCTTCACCAATGAGTGGACCTTGAGATACGGAGAAGCTACAATTATTCAAAAAACACTGGGACTCATGCTGTAACGACGATCAACCTGCTATCCTTCCCCAACCCTGTAAGCACCTCATTAATACAGAGGCGACCCACCGAGGCTTTCCATTGTTGTCTTCGCCAAGATCCGGAAAACGTGTCACTACAACTCAGTTTGTTCTCAGCTCGATAACCCCACTTGTAAAATCTGGCTGATACCCCCTGCTCGATCATACGTGTCACTTACGACTGTGTTGTGCGACATGTTTTTAAAACCTCTGACTATATGAAGTGTAGTTTTTAATATATTAACTTCGTACACCTGAAGATGAGACCAAATTGAGTGTCAGGAACGCCTAGACGGTTTTTTTAACTAATCTTCAGGACATAAATGTTCATGCTTCTGATGTATTTGTTGCAAAATCCGATGGAAATTTCTTTTTCGTGGACCCGAGAAATACCTCCTGCTGAAAATAGTGCATAGTTTTTCCGTCAGGGGGCGTTGATATATAATTTATTTTTGTTGATATCTCTGCTTCTAACGGTCCGATTTGAAAAAAATGTTCTTTGTTGAAGAGCGGCCCAGATCAAAATGTTTCTTACATAATTTCAAATTTTTCTTAACGCACAAGTATGCCACTCGAGGGTGTAAGTACACGTTTCCATTTACAGCAAATATCTGTGAGACTAAAAACCCGACTGAAAAATTCTGTTTCGGTCAGATACAGCGAACTATGAGAACACTTTATGTGTATTTTCTTCCCAAAATAATGAAAAATTTCGCCTCTAGGCGGCGCAAATGTTTAACCTGTTTTTCTCAATATCTCCATCTTCGTATAACTTTAGTTTTTCCTGTCATTAACGCATTTTTCGTAAATTTTTAGATTACGACCCGGATTTTTTAAAATTTAAGTGCCGCAAAAAGTTTTTTTATATACAGGCGTATATTATCAGCATTGGAGTATAACCAGCAGAAGCTAAATTTATAACTTTTTGAACAGATGATCCGCAGGTATCATCGGAATTCAATGCCGGAGCCTCAACAAGCATCAGCGTCCGGACTGTGCAACGTACCCTGCACGATATGGGCTTTGAGAGCCGACGCTCAACTCGAGTCCCCTTGATGGGTGCACGACACAGAGCTATGCGCCTCGCTTGGGCACGGCAACACCGCCACTGGACACTTGATGACTGGAAACAAATAGCCTGGTCTGACGAGTGGCGTTTCCAACTGTATCGGGCAGATGGAAGGATTCGTGTGTGGCGCAAACCCTATGAAGCCATGGATCCCGCCTGTCAACAGGGAACTGTACATGCTGGTGGGGGGTCCGTAATAGTATGGGGTGTGTTTAGTTGGACTTCACTGGGACCCCTGGAACGTCTACAAACGTCTGTGACCGGCCAACGCTATGTGCGCATCCTTTCTGACAAGGTACACCCGTTCATGTCCTGCATTCATGCTGATGTGTTGGGCTTGTTCCAACAGGACAATGCACCTCCACACAAGTGTCGGGACGCCACATTATGGTTAGAGGAGCATTCACCTGAGTTTCTGGTGTTGCCATTCCGACCCAAATCCCCAGATGTGAACGTGATAGACCACATTTCGGATGCCATGCAACGCGCTATCGAACACAGGAATCCGAGACCTCGGAGTACACCCGAATTGTGGAACGCTCTGCAGGAAGTATGGTGTGTATTGCCTACAGCATATTTCCAGAAGCTAGTGGAGTCATGCCCCGTCGTATTTCTGCAGTCCTGGGCTCCCGTGGGGGACCTACCAAATATTAGTCTGGTGTACCAGTTTTTCTGGCACTTCAGTGTATTTCTCTCTTCAAATTTCTATCGACCATAAATTTACGTGCGCTTTTAAGATTTGATAATTCAGTCTTGGCCCTCAAGAACAGGAGTCTTCAACCTTTCGTGAATCGCAGGTCACATGACAAAATGAAATGGTATAGGTGGGCCACATGAAAATGGAGTAGTAATGACGGGCCACATCAAAAATGCATATGTTTATTACGAATATTTATTATTCTCGAGAGGTTTTGAATCCCAAGATTTTACTTGCGTATAAAGGAGCGACGTAGTACAGAATTTTCATTTTAACATGATATCTATGTTACAGAGATGTCCGGAGTAATTACCTGATGTGTCTATGAGATTTCAGCTCTCTTTAAAAATTTAAGATACAGTAAAACTTCTAAATAGCGTACACCATCGGACTTCAACATTTCTCTGCTGTTGGGAGGTATCCGCTGTTTGAAAGGTTGACTTCTGAGCTCAACCAGGCTCACAATAAAAAAAAATCGCATTAAATACGTACGTACGTACAACGTATAATAATACCGTTGCCATGAACGGGTGTACCTGGTCTGCAATGATATTTAGGTAGGTGGTAGACGTCATAGTTTTGGAACCTGGGCATCCATATTTATCAGACGTGAAGTTCAGTAGTCATTTTAGAGATAGTGAATTGTAATCATTTTACTCCATTTTACCGCCATTTTGATGAGCTGGGCAACGAACGGTCAAAGTGCGCTTTTTCTCACGCGTCCATTCAAATGAGGGGTGTTAGATATATGGTTTCGTGGATGTGAGAAAAGTGGAACAGGACATTATTGCTTTTCAGCCGTCCCCGGCAAAGGGAGGGGGTTGTTACGGGAACACATTCGTGCAAGGGAGTAAGAGAAAATAGGGGACAGGAAAGCCAATTAAACAAAACTTTGCGTCTTCAGAGAGAAGGCATTTTAATGAGTGTCCGAGCTTTCTTGGTAGGCGTTGGACTTCACTCTTCGGCAGGGGAGACTTTTGGTTCTCGGCAAGAGGACGTGGCACTCGATTGCAGGGGATTTGGCGTTAAGGAGTGGAGAGAGGTGGTGTGAAATCTGTCCCGTCGCTGGGAATTGGAAAAAGATGAAGGTAGGAACAGAATACAGGCCGAGAGGAAAAAGGCGATCAGCTGGTTGATGATAATAGAGGAAAGGAGATCAGGATAATGCTTTGAGACATTCCCCATGACATTTGATTATAAGTCTTCCTCGCTGCAAGAGCAAAGCTTAACTTTAGTCGTGTTTATTTATACTTTATCTATCTGCTCAAATAGGGAGAAATACGGGTTAAATCCCCGATACAGAGCTTGCGGCAAACGAGGCATCAAACGAAGCCTTCACACCGGGGGCTGTAATATAGCTCAGCACCAAGCCCTGTAACGGTTTCCTGCATATGAAATGAATGACGACCCGGAGTTTCCAGTAGAACATTGCCCAAAGCATTGCACTTCTTCCACCGGTTTGTTATCGTCTAACGGTGCATCCTTGTGCCAACACTTCCCCAGGTGAACGACGCACACGTACCCGACCATTCACATTGTGCAACGAAGCATGAGATAGGCGACCTTCATCTAACCACTCAAGGTCCAGTTTGTTTCTTGCATGCCCTTTGTAGACGTTTTCGATGGTAAACCGAGGTTAGCATGGGCATTCGGAGTGGCCTGTGGCTACTCAGCCCCGTTTTCAGCAGGGTTAGATGCACTGTGTATTGTGACACATTACCCGCGTCACCAGCGTCCCAATTACCGGCGAGATGCGAAACAGTATACCTTGTGTTGACTCGTACCATGTGGGGATAGCCTTCGCTCACCTCTAACATCGATGACCAGTGCATGGTCCGCCCACACTTTGGCGGCAGTTCGTGGTTTTGCCCTCCTGGGACCAGTTTCTGAAGGTACTAACCGTGTTTGACCGTGAGCACCCCAGAAGCCGTGCTATCTCGGAAATACTCTGCCACAGTCGTATGTCCATGACAATTTGGCCTTTGTCAAACTCGCTGCCTTTATCATCTGAAGAACAACAATAACACTGATTAAGAGAGCTGAGTATCAGGTGTTATTTATACCGTTTCATGACCTTCACACGCACCGTCGTTCACCTGGAGTTGCTTCGATTTGCATAAAGTCGCGCTGGTCATAATATTTTGGATCTTCGGTGTATATAAATATTTCGTTTGTGACGTCGTCTGATATTTGGTACATTCGAAGATGACCGTCTGCACAGCAGTGTTTACTCTGCAGTGATTCACAGGGATTTGGGCTGTCTTTTCTCTTGCACTGTTCTCGCCAGTCTCTTTTGATCTCTTTGATCCACTAGCTGTTTTTGTCTGCTGGATTGCTAACTGCTGGAGTTTTTTGGCGTGCGACATCATTCACAGTAAACTATTGCAACGATTGTGCGTGCAGGTGGACGGCCATTTGGAGGACGCTAAACCCGGCATACGTTCAAAGTCGCTCAGATCCATCGCTTTGCCCATTTCCGACCCACATTGGAGCGTTGCCTGATTTACAGAGCTCACGTTCGGCTTTTGGTGTTGGAGTGAAGCATTTGTGTAACTACAGGTGTCCCTAATAAACTGTCATCGCAGTGTGTATATAGATAGATAGATATCTGTCATTTTTATTTTATTTTTTCGGAAACAGGGTACGGTTGCAAATAGAAATATGAACTTACGCCACCTAGCGATAGAGTTGTTAATTATAAAACAACAATTATGCATAAAGTCTTCATAATAGCGGACGTTACGTGATCAAAGTACGAATTCTTTAAATTGAACTTTTACTATGTGTGGCTGCAAGGGAAACTGAATATCCATCTACGTAACTAGCGGAAAAAGCAACTACAATTCGTAGTAGAAAATGGCACCTCCGGGATCCGAATGGTCAGAGGCACGGGCTTCCGGCAAATCATTCAATATGGTCCTTGTCACGGGCTGACAAATCAGAGACGCCCAGTCGCCATGACGACTAAAAATTTTCGCCCGGCAACTGAGTTTTTAAAATTCTATTCTGAAAATTTCAGTTTTCAAAATTGGAATATGAAGCTTGTGAAAACACAAATTTGCCCTTGGTGAACTTCGAACTCACATGCTTCTGCTTCGGAGCCAAATGCTTTCCCAATTAAGCCACACCGACAAGGGCTTATCACTGCTACTTGCCGTCTTGACATGCGCCTCACTCTGTAGTATATCACATGTATCCAGTGGCGATGCCAGCCGCTCAGAACTGGGTGGGCTATCAGGGGGATAAGCATGATGGGGGCAGAAATTTTGGCAAACAATTCCGTTCATGTGCGTTTTACCAGACGCTGGTAATGCTATCCCTAGTAAAAAAGTTTTCAAGTAAATACTGTATGTAGTATTTATTCAATGTGTGAGGTATGGGAACAATAGATACGAATCTCTGTGGCAAATTATTATTTCTTCGCAATTTTAGCTTACTTAGTCGCCCCCCCGTTTCTTTGGTTTCCTAAGGCTGTTTATGAATATTAGTTTGTAACCTATTACAAAAATGATGCATTTCTTACATACACACGTGTACGTATAGGAAATTCAGCTATCTATGCACGAAACATGGTTGTATACCAGGGGGCGAAAGTGTTAATTTTTGCTTCTGATGTATTTACAGCAAAATCTGATCTTCTAAAATCTCGATTGAAAAAAAATCTTTCGTAGACCGATGTCACTCACGGCGATAAACCTTTTCGGAATATTTCCTTATTAAAATATTGCATGGTTTCTCTGCCAGGGGCGTAGATGTATATCTTATTTTTGTAAGTATCTCTACTTCTAAGAGTCCGATTTGAAAAATTCCTTCTTTGTTGGATAACGTTCTGGGTGCGAAATGTTTTTCGCATAATTTCAAAATTTTCAAGTAATTCATAGACTTTTCGCTAAGAGGCATTAAGGTAAATTGCGTTTTCCCCGATATCTCTGCTTCTAAAACGCCGATTTCAAACATTCTTCCTGTATCGCATACAGTTCCTGATGGAAAATGTTTTGCATGTAATATCTAATATTTGATAAACAATGGCTTGACCACCAGGGGCGTAAGTGTTAATTTCAGATTTTAATATATTTGCAGCAAAATCTGAGCTCCTGAAAACTTGATTGAAAAAATTATTTCGTGGACCGATACCGCTCACATAGGAAAACTTTTTGATAATACTTTCTTCTTACAATGATGTATGGTTTTCCCGCCAGGAGGCGTAGATGCTTATGTTATATTTGTCGATATCTCTGCTTCTAAGAGTCCGAATTGAAAAATTATTTCTTTGTTGGAGAGCATTTTTGCTGCGAAATCTTTCTCATATAATTTCAAATTTTTCTTAAAGAACAAGTCTGCCACTATAAGGCGTATGTTCACGTTTCCGTTTACATTAATATCAACGAAACTAAAAACCCGATTGAAAAACTTCTTTGTTCGGTCAAATACTACTATTTTCCATACCGTGACTTTGAATAGCTTTGATAAATTTAATTCACTTCAGAACGGATTCAAAAGACAAAAGTAAATTCGGTGTCACCTTTCTTTGTTTTTACTGTTGTAATGTTCATGAGGCATACTTACACATTTGAACATCACGAACAAAACCTGGTTATTAAAAAACTACTCGACATATTTTATTTTCCCCGCCATTATTGACGGGTTTTCACCTAATCTAAGAAATAATACATTAATTTTGACTACGGAAGATGTGGCGTACCAACCTCAAAGGTAACGCACATGCCAAGACGGCAAAGTTGCTGCGACAAGCTGTGCCGGTGTAGTTTAGTTGGGAAAACAGTGGAATCCCGAGAAGGCAGATGTGTTTTCGAATGCCATCACCGGCAAAAAAATGGCTTTTTTTTCACATTGGCGCCCGAACGAATCACCTGGCAGTGAGGTTCGAAAAATGTGCGATGCTTCTTCTTCCACTCACCGTCTGGAATTAATGAGAATTCCTTCTTCTACAGTAAGCTCCTTCAATCATGGTTTCCGGCGGACCCGAAACTTGCGATTTCGTGTCTCTGCGTTTCTCAAGAGGGGATATACACGGTCGAGTCATATTCGAGTCACATTATTGTGACCACTAGCTATCCTGAGTAACCACCGTGTGCAGTACGGACAGCAGCTACACGGGTTGGAAGTGGCTCAAAAAGGTACTGGAAGGTGTTCACAGGTATATGGAGCCATGCTGACTGCAGTGCATCTGACAGCTGGTGGTTCCACAGATGCTCAATTGGGTTTAAGTCTGGGGAATTAGGGGCAAAGGAAGTACTTTGAAGTCTTCATTGTGCTCTTCCACCACTCTCGGACATTTCTAGCTGTGTGACACGTGGCATTGTCGTGCAGGAAGATCCCATCCGCCCCAGGGAAGGCAATCATCATGTATGGGTGTACATGGTCTGCAAGGATCGGTTCATAACGAATTCGGTCCATAGTGCCTTCCACAGGTATGAGTGGATCCAGGGAATGCCACGAAAACATTCCCCAGACCAAAACGCTGCCCCCACCAGCTTGTGTTCTTCCAGAAATGGTTGAAGAGTGTTTGTTCTCAAATGTTTCTCGCCTTATACGCCAACGTCCATCCGTTCGATGAAGCAGAAAACGTGACATCGGAGAAGGCAATACTTTTCCAATCAGCGGAGGTCCAATTCCAATACTGCCGTGCAAATGTAAGCCTTTTCTGCCGATGCAGCTTCGTTAGCATAGTTGCAGCGACAGTCCGTCTGCATCGGGACCCCATAAGCAGCAGGGTTAACTGTCGTTTTAGACACACTTCCGGTAGCCCCCTGGTTAATTTGGCCAGTGATTTGCTCCACTCCAGCGTGTCGATCGGCCCTCACGCACCTTGAAAGCAGACGTTCACCTCTCACATCAACGGCATGTGAGGCTCCGCAGTTTTCACGTCGATTATTCGCAATGGTGCCATTCCTCCAATCACGATACACCTTAACCACAGCAGCACGCGAACAGTTCACAAAGTGCGCTGTTTCAAAAATATTGCCACCCTTGTCTCGAAAGCCGATAATCATCCCTTTTCGCAAATCTGATAAATCGCTCCTTTTAACCATGACAGCAACGAGTGATATGTTTTCAGATCATATGTAGATGATTTTAGGAAGGGAGTGTCTAACCCCAGTCTTAAACAACTCTTAGAAATAGGAAGCTAGGAGATTTGGGCTAGAGCGCCCGATAGGAAAGTGACACGTAAACGAAGTAGAAAGGGGAGGAAGACGCCCTTATTTATTACCGGGGGGCCAGTACCCGGGGTCCGACGGTTAACGTGCCCATCCGACGCACGGCGGATATTTAGTGGATCGAGGGTTCGTACCTGCCTGGGATTGAACCTAAGGTCTTTTCCGTGGCAGTCACGAACGTTGCCCACTAGGCCGCCAGCGGCCCATGTTTTCAGAATGCCTACAGCACACTTTATATACCGTCCAAGCCAGCTCACGACACGTGCCTTCTTTCACTGGCTACGCTCTGTTGACGTCAAAAGTAGGAGGTGGTCATAATAATGTGACTGGACTGTGTATATGTGACGTAGTACAGAGGTGACGCATTTGTCAAAACAACAAAGTTGCAGCGACAAGCTTCGTCTGCGTAGTTCGGTTGCGAAAACTGTTTCCGAAGTGAGGAGGGGTGGATTCTAATGGCACCACTGGCAAATAGGGATTTTCTTCACAAAGGTCATAATTCTGTATGTGTGGTTTTCCCTTCGAATTTCTTGAAAAAGATGTCCTGGCTCCTGAAAATTTTGGGGTTTTGTCTACCCCTGGTCTAGGTTCAAACTCCTGATGAAGCGTGGGTTCTGTATCTCATCTTCGAAATCAGTAGTCCTTAGTTTTATAGTGGAGGGTCTCCTTATAGCCTACGATACTCACGGTGCTCGTTAAAGTTCCAAACAAATAAGTGCGCAAAATACACTGATGGAAAAAAAAATCCCAACACCACGAAAAAATAGTTGTAGAGGAATGAAATGGCGGCAATACATTTGTATAGGTAACATATTTAATCGATTAAGGTTTCAAGATCACAGCTTATTGTAAGCGCGAGAAGAGCCACTTTAAATGTGAAATGCTGGTACATTAATAACCGGTGTAACTGCCAGAATGTTGAATGCAAGCACGCAAACGTTCATGCATTGTGTCGTACAGGTGCTGGATGTCAGTTTGTGGGATGGAGTTCCATGCCTGTTGCACTTGGTCGGTCAATACAGGGACGGTTAATGCTGGTTGGGGGTGACGCTGGAGTTGTCGTCCAATGATGTCCCATACGTGCTCGATTGGTGACAGATCTGGTGATCTAGAAGGCCACGGCAACATGTCGACACTCTGTAGAGCATGTTGGGTTACAACAGCGGTATGCGGACGAGCGTTATCCTGTTGGAAAACACCCCCTGGAATGCTGTTCATGAATGGCAGCACAACAGGTTGAATCACCAGATCGACGTACAACTATGCCGTCAGGGTGCGTGGGATAACCACGAGAGTGCTCCTGCTGTCATAGGAAATTGCTCCCCAGACCATAACTCCAGGTGTAGGTCCAGTGTGTCTCGGCCGCAGACAGGTTGGTTGCAGGCGCTCACCTGGCCTCCTTCTAACCAACACACTGCCATCACTGGCACCCAGGCAGAACCGGCTTTCATCAAAAAACACAACAGATCTCCACCCCGTCCTCCAATGAGCTCTAGCTTGACACCACTGACGTCACAAACGGCAGTGGTTTGGAGTAAGTGGAATGCACGCTACAGGGCGTCTGGCTCGGAGCTGTCCTTCAAGTAACCGATTTGTAGCAGTTCGTTGTGTCACTGTGGTGGCAACTGCAGCTCGAATTGCTGCCGCAGACGCGGTACGATGCGCCACGGCCATACGCCGTACACGGCGGTCTTCCCTCTCAGTAGTGCCACGTGGCCGGCCGGAACCAGGTCTTCTTGAGGCAGTACCTTCCCTTGACCACCGCTGCCAACAATCATGCACAGTGGCTACATTCCTGCCAAGTCGTTCTGCAATATTGCGGAAAGAAAATCCGCCTTCTCGTAGCCCTATTACACGAATTCGTTCAAACTCCGTGAGCTGTTGATAATGGCTTCTTCGTCTTCTTAAAGGCATTCTTAACTAACATCAACACACTACGTCGAATCTCAACGATAACTAACGCTCACGAACGTTACAGAATCTCAACGATAACTAACGCTCACGAACGTTACAGCAAACCTGCTTTGCATGTTCCGAGGGGCGCTACTAGTGCCACACGTATGCGCCCAGCGCGAAATTTGCATAAACGTCATCTTACAGATGTACTCTCACCGCCTACCAACTGTCGTTTATCTAACACAACCCCTTCTTGGTGTTGGGATTTTTTTCTGTCAGTGTACTAATCATAGTAAAAAATTTCGATGCAACTAAAAGGAAAAAACTCATGCGATTACAGTTACTAAATAAGACTTGATCTGGCGCTTCTAAAATGTCAGTAGAAAATAATAAAAGAGTTCTTTTTCCCGGATTCCAGAATCACGCGCTGGAATGACACCAAAAGGTGCGTTCTTGGTTTTACGCTTGAATAATGATCATCCAGGAGACCCATTGTTTTGTTGTTTTGTTTTTCAATCAGTTGTTCAATTGTCACTGACCCATTTCTGTGAGTCGTGTCGCTATTTCAGCCACTCTTTGCTTCAGATCACCGGATCAGAGCCAGGCGTTACTATACTTCAGCCATACTTTTACAAGCAGTGATATGGAATAAATACATATCGAAATAGGTAGCAATGTGCCATTTTAAAACGCCTATAGCGTAGTATAAACACGTTAATTCAGTGGCATAATAAAATCATCATCACCCTCATTGTCAACCATTATAAACCTACTGCTGGATGAAGGTCTCCCCAAGTTTTTTCCACAACTGACTGTCTTTGGCCAGTCTCCTCCATGTTATGCCGGCATGCTTTCGAATTTTACCCATCCATCTCTCAGGGTCTTCTTCTGGATCTTTTTTTACTGTCCCTTGGAATCCAGTCTAAAATTTCGGCTGTCCATCTTCTGGCAACGTATCTAGCTCATTGTCATTTCAGGGATTTTATTCTGATCATGACAGTGGCGTATGTTCGAGACCAGTTAGGCTAGCTGGCTGCGAAGCCCAGAAAATGCACCAATAAAAGTCAATTAAATATACACAAATAAAAATCAATTATCAACCGTATTAAGATATGTCGATGCGAAAAAAAAAACGCGTGCGAATTCGCTTCTTTTGTCTAAGAGAATCAGTCTGGCAAGCGAAACCAACCTCCTCCTATTGGAGGGATGACGTCATCGTAACGCAACCATCTGCACAAGAGCCTTCGTTGTTCTGATTCGAAGACTTTCGAAGAGATCGTCTGTAGCGTTTCCATGACAACACTAATTAGCGGCTGAAGGGGAACGGAGCATTGCTTTGGGCAACGGTTCGCTCAGAAAAGAGAAGACTTAGACTACCTAAGTCACTCGCATGCTCCGGCCGAAAACAGCATGTGTTTCGCGAGAGTTGTTTCAGTTTGTGTGAAGTGTCAATGAATTAAAATTGGTGATACTATTTCTTAAATTCGTGCCTTTGTTGGATTCGAACTGTTTTGATAAATTTTGTGAAAACTTTCCTGAACATCTACTGTCAGAATTTAAAGAACTCTATGCTTCAAATTTTGATACAACTCGAATAAAAAGTGAACTGAAGGTGTTTTATTCCCTTGATGAATGCAAAAAGAAATCAGTAAGAGACATTACTTGTTACATGAAGTTGAATAAATTGGACATAGTGTTTGGTGAGGTGTACAAATTAGCAGACCTAATATTAAAGTTTCCATCAACAACTGCAAATGCCGAAAGAAGTTTTTCTGCATTAAAAAGAATCAAGATATATGTTAGAGCCGCACAAGAACATGTACATTCGAGGACCTTGGCCGTTTTGTCAATAAAAAAAACCCATCCTTTTTAAATATGAAAAAGTACTCGGAAGAAACTTTTCATGAAAACGCAACATTCAAGTTCACACAAAAGGAAAAAAGAATGGAATTCATTTACAAATAAAATATTCAGAAGAAGAATGGAGTTCTTGTACAAATAAGTGTTCAAATCCTAATCCTCACAATTATTTGTTATTATGTTAGAAATGCTATGTACCTAAAATTTAGAAAATATTAGGTGTGCAACTTAATGCTCGGCCACAGGCACGACACGTTGACAGCAAATTATAGCAAATCGAATACGTACGTAATAAGGGAAATAATCCCCGGCGTGTTGGATACATTTGAGCTATCGGTCAGGGAGCTGCCGAATGCCACTGCGGGAAAAAATGGCTGTTTCGAGTTGATAAATCCATCAATACTTGTGTGGACCTCCTCGACAGAAGTGAAGTGCGCATCACTCAGGTGATGTTGCAGGGAGCGGAAAATGTGATAATCCGACGGGGCGAAGCCTAGAGAATACGCCGGGTAGGACAAAATCTCCCATCCCAGGTCGGTGATCGTGTTTAAAGTCGTTTTCGCGGTGTGAGGACGCGCGTTATCCTGAAGCAACAGGACCGACCTTCTGCCCTTGCCGTTGTATGGCCTTTTCGCCTACATTGCGTCACTCATACGAATGAGTTGCTGACAATAAGGCTCAACATTGACCGTTTCACCAGATTTGAGCAACTCGTAGCGCTGATCCCACCATATGCACAGCAACAACTTCCTGGCATGGCTATTCGGTTTGGCGGTACTGGTGGTAGGCCCTGGAACCTCTACGATAATCCTAAGCGACGCAATAAACCCACGATTTGCGCCGCTTAGGATTATCGTAGAGTATCCACTTCTCATCACAGGCCAAAATCTTGGGGAGGAAATCCTTCTTCTTGAATCTGGAGAGCAAGGTCACAGCAACAGCGTAGCGCCTAGACTTGTTCGCAGCTGTGAGTTGGTGGGGCACCCAACGAATCCGTCCAAGCTTTGCAGACGCTTTGGAATGGCTTGTCAGGCGTTTTGCAATTTCCCTGCTTAAACCGCTGGAACCACTTCTTACACGTACTGTGGGACACAGCAGCCTCACCCAAAGCAGCACAGATAATTTGCTGGGCCCTTTTGCTTCAGCTGAAACGCAAACAGGAGGCAGTGTCTCAAATTTTGCTTCTCGGACGACATTGCTTTCACGGTTAACTTTCGTCCCTTCTGTCACTACAGCTGTGAGCGGTTACGGTTGCCTGGAAAGCTGTTGGGTGACACTGCAATCAGCCATTATCGCACACAGCTATTTGCATTTGCCGACGTTTTACGATCGCTTGCGGTTAGGGGCCGAGAATTAAGTTACACACCTAATAAGGTACTTCTATTGCTTAACAACTAAAAAACAAACTTCGCAATTTTAAAAAAAATAGTATTTTTGGGTGGGGGACGGGTTAGATATTCCACGCCTCGGACCCAAGATACGCCACTGGATCGTGATGCCTTCCAATCTTGCCGTTTTCTTTACCCATGACTCCGTCATCTTATCTCTCCTAGTTACACCGAGCACGCACCTTTCCAGGCTTATTTCCGTTGTTTGCAGCTTTTGTATGTCTTTGGTTAGTAAAGGTCTATGTCTCCTCCATATGTAAAAAATGAAAGGATGCATTGATTAAACACTTTCCTCTTAAGACGTAATGGCACATTGCTCTTGAAAATTGTACTGCTTCTTCCGAAATGATACTCCGAATCATTTCTTCATCAATGTGACCCTTGCTTGATATCCGTTGTACAAGGTAAATTTAGATATCGGTTATCTGAAGATTTCCCCATCAACTGCAAAATCTTCTTTTGTTGTCGAAAGAAGCATCGTACATCAGTTTTGTCTTCTGTAAGTTCATTTTTAATCCCACTTCTTTACTCTTGGCTGCAAGTTCCTGGATCACACTCTGCAGCTCTGAAGCAGTAGCTGCAAAAATCAAATATATACACTGAAGTGCTGGAAAAACTGGTACACCAGTTTAATACTTTGTAGGTTCCCCACGGGAGCGCAAGACTGCAGAAATACGACGAGGCATGGACTCCACTAGCTTCTGGAAATATGCTGTAGGCAATGCACACCATACTTCCTGCAGAGCGTTCCACAATTCGGGTGTATTCCGAGGTCTCGGATTCCTGTGTTCGATAGCGCGTTGCATGGCATCCCAAATGTGTTCTATCACGTTCACATCTGGGAACTTGGGTGGGAATGGCAACACCCCAAACTCAGATGAATGCTCTTCTAACCATAATGTGGCGTCCCGACACTTGTGTGGAGGTGCATTGTGCTGTTGGAACAGGCCCAACCCATCAGCATGAATGCAGGACATAAACGGGTGTACCTCGTCAGAAAGGACGCGCACATAGCGTTGGCCGGTCACAGACGTTTGTAGACGTACCAGGGGTCCCAGTGAAGTCCTGCTATACACATCCCATACCATTACGGACCCCCCACACACACACACACACTAGCCGGTACAGTTCCCTGTTGACAGGCGGGATCCATGGCTTCATGGGGTTTGCGCCACACACGAATCTTTCCAGCTGCCCGATACAGTTGGGAACGCAACTCGTCAGACCAGGCTACTTGTTTCCAGTAATCAAGTGTCCAGTGGCAGTGTTGCCGTGCCCAAGAGAGGCGCATAGCTCTGTGTCGTGCACCCATCAAGGGGTCGTGCACCCATCAAGGGGACCACCCATCAGGGGGCGTCGGCTCCCAAAGCCCATATCGTGCAGGGTACGTTGCACAGTCCGGACGCTGATGCTTGTTGAGGCTCCAGCATTGAATTCCGATGATACCTGCGAGAGTGTTGCACGACTACGCGTGAAACGATTCTTGACAGCTGATGATGGTCATGTTCGCAATGTCTTTTTACTGCCACACGGGTATCGCAGGTTTTAGATTTTGCCGGAATCTGAGGTTTTAGATTTTGCCAGAATTCTTGTAGTCACGGTACACCCTTGCAATGGTCGTCCGTGAAAATCCGAACTTCGTTTCTACCTCCGAAATACTATGGCCCATCTCACGAGCGCCAACTATGACACCGCGTTGAAAATCGTTTAAATCGTTATTACTTGTCATTCTCATGTCGAAAACAGCTCTGACAGCTGGCAAAGATGTCTATCGCTTTATATGCGCACTGGCGGGTGCAACCGAGTACGCGCATAGGTGACGTTGCTATGTATTTTGCATAAGCTCGTCTGCATCAGTTTTTCTGGAACTTCAGTGTATGTAAATCCCCAAGAATTCGCAATGCAGCCGGGTGGCTTTTTTCAAGACACACTGCAGGAAATCGGAACACGTAAGAAACAAAGATAATTAAGTGTGGAAAACATCAAATGCGGTACTAAGTGTTATTTATTACGTGATTATACACTGGGTTGCGACGTGTTTGCGTCTCTTAATGATCCATGCCAAATCATCGGTGGTTCTATAGAAACAACATCATTACACGCTAGTTGCTTAGAAAGTACTTCAATTGTTTCTCTGATGGCAGTCTCTTTAAAGTTATTCTAAGAACACAAGAGAAATGTCATCGGCTATGCAGAATTGGGAACTTGCAAGTTATGAACTTCTTGGCTGCTCCTATATAGAATAATATTAGAAGAGTTGCCTCTTACATGAACTTTAAACAGACTGCCATAACGGAAACAGTTTGAATCCTCTCCACTGCTGGCTCTTTCCCTTCGCTGGATCCATTGCTCCGAAATTAGGAACGGGAGGCCACTTTCCATGATGAGACTCAAACCCAGGTGGAATTACTAATTCCGAAATCTTCGCCTCTAACTACTCGACCACCGGGGTGGCAGTCGTGACTTCACCAGACATGTAACATATATGTGTTATATCGATGCGAAGATAAATTTGATGCCCAAAGGTTATGTTAATCGAATGTGTCTCCTCACAGAGTGATACCATCCAGTTTAAGTGTCGCTACAATCACAAAGTAATGCCGTCCAATTTAAGACAAAGAGAAATTTAAACTTCCGCTAAGGCAAAAAAAAAAAACGTTCTGGTACTCCGAAAAGGATTTGCCTTGATAAACTATTTAACAGGGGCGCCGACTCCACCAAATTATTGGGGGAGTAGGCGTCAGGGGATCAGACGTGAGAGGGGCACATTTCTTCCGTTGTCAGAAGGGGAGGAGGGGAAAGTGATGAACTTCGAGATTCGACGTATATTTTAAAACGCAATTGTAATTGTTCATCAGAAAATGAACAAGGAAACGGAAATATTATTTTGCAAAATATTAACATTTTTAAAAAGAATACTCAGCCTGCCATTTCATTAAAATATCCAAAGACCAAAAATATCCTCAAACAAAGAACAAGAAACGCAAAAAAGTAAACTGATAAATAAAGGCGCTAGAGATTACATGTTTCTGTATTCTTATTTGTTTTATTTTTGATAATTTTTTTAAACATTTACCCCATATCACATGTCAAACACAACACGGAGCTGGCAATGCTGAATATGGGGGAAAGTTTTACTTATTTTGTTTTTTCGGAAATAAATCGCTTTGCCTTATAAAAAACCCAGAGCGATTATTTAATTAAACAGGAAAAAAATATTAGGTGGGCACTGTCCCAGTAAAATTATTGGAGGGGTACGATTCACCTTGCCCCCCCCTCCCCTAGTCGGTATCTATGCGGTACTTAATATAATGCAGCTTTTAATCACGAACTGGATTAATTCTGCTAATATTTTTGTAAAGGTCTTAGTAGTTACAAAGAACACATGGCGATACCCGTACTTCACAGCATTGAAATGTGTGCAATTAATATTGTTGCTACACTCCGGGACGCCCGATTATCGAATAAAAATAAGCTTTAAGAATTTAGATTTCAGGATGTTAGGCAGTGGCCGACGGCCCGGAGGTAGACATTAGAATTACGAATAATTACATGCGAGCTCTTTTTATCGCCGAAATCTTATGTACAGGTGAAAAGAGTTTATCCTGCAATTTAGCCAATCAAAACTAAGAACTTCTGACATTCATTAGATATTCATGCAACTTCAGGACTGGCACGAGACAACAGACATTTAATCAATTTAAAATATAAACATGAAGATAATGATGAAGGCGTCTGTATACAGAGGATTGTGAAGGAGGGGCGTCAAGTAGACTCGCCCCTTTCGGGATAGCTCTGAGGCTGAATTTATCATTCAAGTCAATGATTATTTGTTGGCCTATACAGTCCGGCTTTAAAAACAGTTCTCAGCCGACGAGAGTCTATTGCCTGACCGGACCCAATCTAATCACAACTGGCATGCATACGCAAATTCCGTACTTACAGATATGCTGTTTCCTCGGGTATCCATGTTTAGTGCACTCACTTTGTTATGCATCACTAAGATTTCATGTGTTTTAGAAGCGTACCTGTGTGATGACACGCCCATTTCAGAGCGCGCACTATAACCAATGGAGAGGGGAGTCGAACCCCATCTCCCACTTTCTCTCGTGCACGGCATTCGCCTGCATGAAATCAGGGACGCATTTATGCGCACCAATGTCGTGGTGGAACGAAGCCGCTGACGTGATAGAAGGATCCGTTCGTCTCTCCAAAGGTTATTCTCGCCTACATCACCGGTCGGCATCTCAGTCATTCGGGACTGTAATTCCATCACATCGTGTGACCTCCAGGATGCTGCTGGCTTTCTCTTACGTGCAATCTAGCACCAGGAAAAGAGTTATCGTCCTCCCTCCTATTTTCTCGCGGTAATATCAACCGCTCGGCCGCTCTTTGGCTAGCTGGCCGGCATCTTCGGCAGGCAGGAGCTTTTCTTCCGCCGTAAAAGTACCGCCCCCGCCGCAGGATCTCATCTGGTCCTGCTGTCTCCGAGTCCAGTCCCTTTTCGAGCTTCTTCCAGACTACCCTTTTTCGCTTGTTCACATCGTTAACAAATTCCTTGTTCTTTCAGACTACCCTTTTTCGCTTGTTCACATCGTTAACAAATTCCTTGTTCTTTCAGACTACCCTTTTTCGCTTGTTCACATCGTTAACAGATTTCTTGCTCTCCTTTTTAGGGGTCTGTTTAAACTCTCTTGTCAGCCTGAAAGCATTCGGCGCTGTGAAGTGGTAAGAAATACATGCCTCTGCATTCGGAATATGTGGTGGGTCCACTAACCGAAAAGTACGGAAAACACATAACTTAACTAACACTCCCTTGTCCTGCCAAGTTTCGGATTAGCAAAGCCATAAGTTTCCTGACCTGTTGACACTTAATGGCCACCCGACTGACCGACACGCACTTAGGGAGCGACACATCGCGTTCCCCACACCAGGCTAAGATTTCTCCCTTCCAAGAAAAGGGACCATTATCTCTTCTCCTCTTTTGCAATGCGGGAAACCACTAGCTGTTAATTTTCACCCAATAACTAATGTTTTTCCAGCCTATTGCCAAACCCGCTAATCGACTTCATTACCGTACTCAAAAGTCGCACCAATATTTTAAGATTTCGAAAATTTTGTAATTCCCTCTTAATCAATGTCCTCCACTATAAATGATTCATCAATCACTGATATATGGTTATTTGTGCCAAGTACACAGATTCCAACATGATTCTAAACTAAACTATATTTGTGTTCAAAAGCGCAATGCTCTGTATAACAGCAAAAGCACGGCAAACATCTGTGCCTTGTCTGCAACCATAGTCTGCATTCGTGTGGGTGTCATCGTTTTGCGTGATATGTATTGCAGTTGAAACTATTTTTTTTATATGAAATGATCAATGCACATCTTAATTCCCATAGTCTGAGTAATGGTGAAATGGATAGTCACTGAGACTGTGTTATAATGCAATACTTTCGCAAGACGTGCCAAAGAATCTTGATACTTAACACACTTCATATCGTTCCATTTAAGAATTACACAACGCCGTGATATGTTCGTGCTAATTTTAACGGTCAGAAAACTCACAAACTTCGTGTATGTAAACATGAAACCGAAGTTTGATTGCATAGAATTTTAATGGTTTCGTCGTTTTCACGATCTGGTGAGCTCATGTTTATTGTGAAGGATACGTTTCGTGTCATTTGGCACGTAATGATGTATTTTTGTCCTCCGAGGAACATTCCAAGAAGTCATAACCTCTTTGCTAGCCATTGAAGAGTAGAACAGCAGTCTAATGTTACTACTCAATTTATGCATTTGGGTGTCCGTTACCGCCCCCCCCCCTTCTCTTTCTCTCTTGGTGTCTTATTACTGCTGAAATCACTGGGCCATTATTCGGCTGCATTGCTTCTCTCTTTCTACCATACTTTCTTTCTATCACTTACTTTTCCTTTGCTTGATCTCTTCCCCTTCAGCTCTCTCATCTTTTTCTCTTCCTTCGATTCTTTAGAATCACCCCTATTTCACTTTTTCTTTCTCTTTCTCTGGCTTCTATCTTTTGTCTCACAATTTCTCTGCGTCCTTTCTACTACACTGGTGTGCAAAAAATTAAGGACGAAGAGGAGAAATTAGCATAACAGCGGAACGGACCGAAAGACCACTCAGGAGATAGACTAGGGTCCGGTACGCATATATGCAGCATGGCGTGGGGGGTGTGGTGTCGGAAGAGTATACCGTATAAAGCACACGGGCGGTGTACGCTGAGCAATTCGGTGAAAGCTATTGCACGGTGTACATCGGTTCGAACGACGTCGAGTTGCTGCCACGGTGTGGTATGACCAACACGCAATCCAGATCTGGATGACTTTACCCGAGGTCGCGTCATTGGGAAGTTGGAAGAAGGTCGAAGTGTGACGTGTGGCCGAGGAGTTCAGGATCGCTCACAGCATCGTTTTACGTGCTTGGAGAGCATTTCAAACGACAGGAACAGCTGTCCGAGAGTTTAGCAGTGGTCGTCCACAAGCAACCACGGCGGCGTACGACCGGTATATTGTCCTGCAGGCGAGAAGAGACAGACGGCACACAGCGGGAGAAATCGCAAGGCACATGCAACATACAACTGGACGGCCGTTATCGCGTTTTACCGTGGCCAGGAGGGTGCACAAAGGTGGTCTATTTGCACGACGACCAGTACGGTGTGCGCCATTAACACCTGCTCATCAGAGACGGCGGTTTCTGTGGTGCCAGCAACACAAGAACTGGACACATCAGCAATGGGGTCGAGTTCTCTTTACGGATGAGAGCCGATTTAGTCTGACGAGCGATTCTGGACGTATACACATCTGGAGAGAGCAGGGAACACGCAATCACACCTACAACATCATCGAAAGGGACCGGTTTGGAGGTGGCGGAGTTCTCGTTTGGGGCGGTATAGCCGCACTGACATCCACATCTTCCAAGGAGGTTCAGTCACTGGTGTCCGCTATTGTACCGAGGTTCTCCTGCCTCACGTGCGTCTGTTTAGAGATGCTGAGGGCCCTGAGTTCCTCTTCATGGACGACAACGCTACACCTCATCGTACAGTGGCTGTCGCAGAGCTGTTGGAGAGTGAAGATATTCAACGCATGGATTGACCCGCAAGGTCCCCGGACCTAAATACAATCGAACACGTGTGAGACCTTCTCGGGAGACGCTTGGCAGCAAGTCGCCAGCCGCCAGCAACGATTCCGCAGCTGCGATTGGCGCTACAAGAGGAATGAGCCGCGATGACTCAATAGCTCCTTGAGAACCTAGTCCTCAGGATGGACAGACGTTGTAAATCCTGCAATGCAGTCAGGGGTGATCATATCCCCTACTAAAGACTGGATTTTTCTTGGCAGCCGCCTGTTACATGGACGTTTCTGTCTTCTGTCCAGTTGTGCTCGAAGCTACCATTTCAATAAAGTGCCTTTGTATCCTTCGGATTCCTTGTTTTGAAGGTTTTGCTCACTTGTCCCATATTCGTACATCTTGGGGATCTTATGGTATGATTTGAGTCGATGTGGAGCACTTCTGTACGACGTTACATTCAAAAAACCGTCTCGTCCTTAATTTCTGCACGCCAGTGCATTTTTCTGTTTACAGTATTTTTCTCTTGAGCTTGCTCTGTTTCACATCTTTCTATGTTTTCTAGGACAGTAGATGCCAGGTGCCCTCTTAAAACGGTCATCCTTGGCGCCTAAATTTATTCTCTGGGGAATACTAAAATAGACATACGGTTGTCCGTTCTTCTGGCAGCATGTCCAGCTTGTTGCCATTTCAGAATTTTTACTCTGATCATGATGTCTTCCACAGTAAAATTATGTCTGAATAAATTTCCTGAAATTTTTAGTGAAAAAGATAGTTATAATTTTCATTTTCTTTGAGACTTTAGTTAGCAACAAAGAGCATTGAGCGCAGCTGACCAGGGTCCAGAGTAACTACTTTTTTCGGTATGGATTTATCATACGCACAAAAGAAACTGTCCAAAACAGCAGAGTCATGTGAAACAATACGCTGATATGACTAATCTCAGTATCGTTTCCGCATACGCTGAAGGAACGAAGAGTTAATTAGTCATCGAAGCTCTGTCGTAGGAAGCCCCTCAGAGCATTTAACCTTCAAAGGAATGTTTCCATGTCCCATTCCGAAAGTATCTTCCTACTGTTTCACCATCCGCTACTCCTCCGTTCTGCACTGGTTCATTTTCCTTTCTGCATTTCTGCGGAGTGCTATGTTGTCAGCGTTCACATAACCTTTACCTTTACTTGATTGACTCTTGGGTATCTAGTTTTCACATTTTTAGTAAAATTATGCCCAAAAATCGGAAGTGAGATTTTTTAAGGAACATAACAGCTATAATTAGGTTCAGCTATTTGAGGATACAGCACCAATGAAAATTGGAAAGGGAGTGGCACAAGGGGTCACCATATTTCCCATACTCTTCAATGGCACATGGCAAAGTGTATTTCAATCACTGAACTGGGAAAACAAGGAGATAAAGATCAATGGAGATTATTTAACTCACCGTTTTGCGGATAACGTAATCATTTATGCAACCACTCCTTCAGAGATGCACAGTATGATCCAGAAACTTGCTGATAAGAATAAAGAAGTAGGATTAAAAAGGAACTTTCAGAAGAAAACTGATGTATTACAAGAAATGAAGATTTGCAGTTGATGGAGAAAATCTCGAGGTAATCGATCCCTACATTTACCTTGGACAATAGATATCAAGCAAAGGTCATATTGATAAAGAAATTCATCGGCGTATAAAACTTAGTTGGAGAACTTTTGGTAGAAACAGTAGAGTTTTCAAGAGCAATATGCCATTATGTCTTAAAAGAAAAGTGCTAAATCAACGCATACTTCTTACATCTGGAGCAGAGACATGGAACTTAACTAAAAAAGGCATACAAATAGCATAACTCCAGCGCAAATCGGGAGATGCGAGTCCGATTTCCGTTCCAGGACGAATAAATTTTCAAATTTTTGTGGTTATGTTACATGGGAAGACCAGCTTGATTTATGTCTATGTTAATTATTCCATGTGTTTCCAACTTGATATTTACTCATTTGCTGGTGATCTAACTTAACACTACGATGAGAACGTTTGTTTCGACTGATGCAGTGAAATCGAAGTATGACGTTTCAGATTAATACCTCAGTTGTTTGGAATTCATTGTTCTGGATGGTGCAACGGTTAGCATACTCGAGAGCAAATCGCGAGATGAGGGTTTGATTCCCGTCCAGGACGATTTTTTTCAAATTTATGTGGATTATTTTACATGAAAAGAACAGCTTGATTTAAGACACACAAAGGCTGCATACAACCAAAAGACGCATGCTCGGTGTAACCAGGAAAGATAAGAAGAGAAACTTGTGGATAAGGAAAATGACAAGAGTGGAAGACATCATGATCAGAGTAAAAACTCTGAAATGGCAAAAAGCTGGACATGCTGCCAGAAAAACGGACAACCGAAATTTTAGACTAGAAAGCAAGGGACAGAAAAAGACCCAGCAGAAGACCACATGGAAGGTGGATGGATGAAGTTTGTAAACATGGAAGAGACTGACCCAAAACAGACCGTTGTGGAAGAAACTTCTGTAGACTTTCATCCAGCAGTGGATAGATAATGGCTTACAATGACGATGAATAGCTATAATAGAGGTGTAAGAAAGTAAAACCTGCTTTCAATTTGAGTTGAAGTAGGGAATTTTTAAACTTCCGTGACGTAATTTCAAGTCTCACCCTCCTAGTTTTTAAGCTTGTCCTAATCTTTTCCCTTTCTTCGCTCTCTGCTTTGTTCCTATTGACTCCAAAATTCCTATAGAAAAAAAATTCGTTTCATATCGCATACTTATCATTGTGGCAACACAGGCAAGATAGGTTACTTAAGGAACGGTTTATGAAAGGCTTCCTTTTGATCATTTGCGGAACGAAGATGTTTCGCAGAAACGTGAAGTAAAATGTTGGGTGGACACACACACATATACAAAAACAACGTCAAAATACACTACCCTACCACTAATAATCAGACACTCTTCTATTGATAGTGAAATCGGTCCTACCCAAGCACCACGTCACACACTCAACTATGAATATCCAGTTGTACTATCATGATACACTAGCATGACTACGTATGTAAGGTGCCTCGATTGGAAGAACTTGCTGATTTTCAGTGCGGATTGGTAACAGGGTACCACATAAGCAATCAGCCAGACGTGACATTGGAGAGCTATTGCAGATCCCTAGGTCAACGCTTGGTGATGTAATATGCAAGTGAAGTGAACTGAGGTTGAATCTGCCAAGAAATGACCCAGTTAACGTTCGACGTTAACGAAACCAGACACGAATGTTCTGAAAAAGACTGCCCTCTCAGAACCCAAATCAAATTAGTCTCTCATCTTGCAAACCTTATTCGAGACTATTGGGGCTGATGTTAGCACCAGTACAGTGAGCATAACGCTACACTACATGAGTTACCACTGTCAAAGTCTATGTGAGACTATTGAGTTTGGTGTTAGCACCACTACAGTGTGCAAGATGCTGCACGACATGGGTTACCATTGTCAAAGTCTATGTGAGACTATTGAGACTGATGTTAACACCAGTACAGTATGCACGATGCTGCACGACATGGGTTACCACTGTCAAAGTCTATGTGAGACTATTGAGACTGGTCTTAGCACCAGAACAGTAAGCAAAACGCTGCACAACATGGTTTACCGCTGCCAAAGTCTATGTAACACTATTGCAGCTGATGTTCGCACCAATACAGTGTGCATGACGCTGTACGACATGGGTTCCAATGGGTGAACAGCAAACCACAAGTCACTAATCTTTCAAATGATGCCACATGCCGATTAGTGTGTTGTAAAGAACGTTGAGCTTGGATCCTGGACCAATGGAAGACTGTGTTTTGGACTGACCGGTCATAGTGCACATTCCAGAAGTCTGCTATTTGTTCTTGAATGTGATGGAAGCCTAGAGGTAGGTACATTCCGGACTCTATCGCCCCAACAATAAAGTTTGGCAAAGGCAGCTTGATGATATGGGGCTATTTTTCTTGGTTCAGCTTGGTTTCATTAGTCGTTTTGAACAAAACCATGAATTCTGAAATGTCCTGGATAATTACGTGTTGCCAAAGTTGTGGCAGTACTTTGGGAAAGGCCCATTGCTTCTATAAGAAGGGCAAAGCACAATACTATTGTTGCAGTTTTGTTTGAGGACATGAGTACCGAAAAGTTGAACTGGCTAACCAAAAGTCCTAACCTGAACCCTATAGAGAGTCTCTGGGTAGAATTGGATCGGAACTCCATCAGAATTTTTGGAATTTTCTGATGACATTCTCCTTACATGACGGAACCATTGCAACCTTCGTATCTCAATAGTCTGAATAATATCTACTTTAAGACTCATAATATCTCGAATTTTAGTATTACGCACTTTTTCACATCTGGATTTTCTTGCAGAACGCCTCCAAATCTTGCAAACCTTATTCGAGACTATTGGGGCTGATGTTAGCACCAGTACAGTGAGTAGAACGCTACACAACATGAGTTACAACTGTCAATGTGAGACTATTGAGTCTGATGTTAGCACCAGTACAGTGTGCAGGACACTGCACGACATGGGTTACCATTGTCAAAGTCTATGTGAGACTATTGAGACTTGTGCTAGCACCAGTACAGTGTACAAGACGTTGCACAACATGGGTTACCACTGTCAAAGTCTGTGTGAGACAATTGAGACTGATGTTAACACCAGTACATTATGCACGATGCTGCACTACATGGGTTACCACTGTCAAAGTCTATGTGACACTATTGCAGCTGATGTTAGCACCAATACAGTGTGCATGACGCTGTACGACATGGGTTACCACTATCAAACTCTATGTGAGACCATTGGGACTGATACAAGTACAGTAAGAAGAACGCTGCACAACATGGGTTACCACTTTCAAAGTCAATGTGAAACTATTCGGACTGATGTTAGCACCAATAAAGTGAGCAGGACGCTGCACGACATGGGTTCCAATGGGTGAACAGCAAACCACAAGTCGCTAATCTTTCAAATGATGCCACATGCCGATTAGTGTGTTGTAAAGAACGTTGAGCTTGGATCCTGAACCAATGGAAGACTGTGTTTTGGACTGACCGGTCATAGTGCACATTCCAGAAGTCTGCTATTTGTTCTTGAATGTGATGGAAGCCTAGAGGTAGGTACATTCCGGACTCTATCGCTCCAACAATAAAGTTTGGCAAAGGCAGCTTGATGATATGGGGCTATTTTTCTTGGTTCAGCTTGGTTTCATTAGTCGTTTTGAACAAAACCATGAATTCTGAAATGTCCTGGATAATTACGTGTTGCCAAAGTTGTGGCAGTACTTTGGGAAAGGCCCATTGCTTCTATAAGAAGGGCAAAGCACAATACTATTGTTGCAGTTTTGTTTGAGGACATGAGTACCGAAAAGTTGGACTGGCTAACTAAAAGTCTTAACCAGAACCCTATAGAGAGTCTCTGGGATGAACTGGATCGGAACTCCATCAGAATTTTTGGAAGTTTCTGATGACATTCTCCTTACATGACGGAACCATTGCAACCTTCGTATCTCAATAGTCTGAATAATATCTACTTTAAGACTCATAATATCTCGAATTTTAGTATTACGCACTTTTTCACATCTGGATTTTCTTGCAGAACGCCTCCAAATGTCCATCTCTGAATAATCTTTGTTGATGTCTTTTATTCAATGTCCACGTCTCCGCACCATGTAAAATGATGCTCTGTACATCGCAGAAAAAATGTGGTTTTTTTTACTCTTGGAAATACATTGTTGCTCCAAAGAACAGGATTCAAAACAGAAATAGCTTTCCTCCAATCAATGTCATGATGCCATGTACCATCCTGATGTATAATATCATGAACTCGAGGTATTTAAATTCCTCAACTGTTCTCAACGTAATATTATCATTCACGGAACATGTAAGCTACGTCATCCTGATTTTCTGCCAAAATGACTCGATCATCCACAAACAGCAAATCGTACACGAAATTACTCTGAATCCGTAATCCCAAGTTTCTGCACTTCGCTGACCTCCCCCCCCCCCCCATGGTTCCCTCACCTTATCGGGGGGGGGGCTGTGTACTACGATGAACCTTGAAGCTATGACGGCGGAAGCATTTATTCCTCGAAGGGCCACCTAAGACGTACAGGTTTAAGGAGAGTGGTCAGAGCCTTGGGTCAGACTAAGATCATACTGAGTGGTCGACTAAGAACACCAAACCCCAACTTGGTCCTCCAGGTTGGGGGTTGGTGCAACGGACCAGTTCCCCGTCCACCGTCAAAATTCCACAAATGCTAAAAGACCAAATAGTAATAATACCGTTCTCATAGTTCAAATTTTACGTTGTGCATTGAGAAAAAGAACGAAGAATATGAATCACCGCCCTCAACAAATTTTTCATTGTACATGGACGAAAGAAAATGTGCATGAATAACCGCTCTCATGGTTCAACTTTTACATGGTACATTCAGGAAAGAACAAAGTTTAAATTTTCTTTGCATCAGTTCAATTCTTTAGCGACAAAATTTTTTTAGTAGCTTGGGCATTAATACATAAGACCTGCATATTATATCCGAAAATTTGGTAGCATCCCTTACTTTTCCTTTTTTTTCTTTAGTTTAGCAACCTTTTCATAAGGAAGGTTAATTGTACAAATCCAGTTTTAAGTTTCTTTGCATCAGCTCAATTCTTTAGCGACAAAATTTTTTCAGTAGCTTGGGCATTAATACACAAGACCTGCGTATTACCCTGAAGAGCAATTGAATTAGAGATACCTGTCTAATAACGTGTAGCACCACCTTTCGTCCTGATCACGGCGGCAATTCGTCTCGGCATGGACTCGACAAGACACCGGAAGCGTTGGGAAGCCATGCGGATCCACGACCCCTAAACAAGCTTCCACAATTCACGAAGATTTGATGGAGGGGGTCAGAGCCTCGAACATCTCTCTCGATGGCATCCCAGATGTGCTCGATGGGATTGAGGTCAGGTGACCTAGCTGGCCAAAGAAGCGAGGCCACGTCGGTGGAGTGTTCATCCAACCATTCGGATACAATTCGGGAGCGATGGCACGGTAGATTGTCTTGTTGCAGGATGAGGTCCCCAGTGGAATGTTGAAGACGCACAAACGGGAGCAAAGGGACGTCCCTGATATCCCGGTAACGTTGATCTGTGAGGGACGATGTCACACGTACCAGGGGTCCCATTTCAGTCCACGTAAACAGTCCCCAGACAGGAATGCCACCCCCACCAGCTTGAAGAGTACCCTGCAGGCAAAAAGGATCCATTGGTTCATGTGGTTTGTGCCGTACTCGTATCCTGCCATTCGCATGTACCAACGTGAATCTCGACTCATCAGTCCAGGCAACATTTTTCCACATGTCTAGGGTCCAGTGGCGATGTTCCCGCGCCCCTGCTAATCTTTGCACCCTGTGATGTGCCGTCAGCAGCGGTACCCTCGTGGGACGATGGCTTCTCTACCCCATAGCGAGGAGATGGTTGTGGATGGTGTGGCTGCTTACACATTTTTGTGCACCAGCGTTAAATTGCCTAGTGTTTTCTTGCACTGTGGCCCGTCTATCCGCTCATACAATGTGAGCTAGCCGACGATGACCCCGCTCATCCACACGCTGTTGTCCACGGCAGTTGGCCCTTGCAGGGATGGTTTTACCGGATTCGATGTACTCACGGTGCACCCGTGACACAGTGGCTCGTGAAAATCCCAGTGCCGGCACGACTTCCGAGATGGAGTGACCCATTCGTCGGGCCCCGACAATTTTCCCACCATCAAATGCGCTTAGATCCTTCGTCTTATCCATACTGCGTCCGACTCTTACTGATCCCCGTAGCGTTACTCCTTATATTCTCGGATCGCTGCATACGCCATGTCGTTTCCGTTTACAGGGCTGCCCACAGCGCCACATTTGCATAACGCCAGCGGTCTCTAATTCAATTGCTCTTCTTTTTTTTTTTTTTTTTGATTGGAGGTTTAACGACCATCGTGAGCAACTCAATGGGCTATAAGCAGTCGCCCGTCCCTAATTTAGAGTCACTGGTTCGAGGGGAGGGAGAGAGCCAGTGCCGTAAGACAAACACAACATCCATGCCTGACCGGGATTCGAACCCGGACCCCTTACGGACGAATGATGAGAGGCCAGCGCCTTAGACCACTGCGCCACCGGGGCGGCTCAATTGCTCTTCAGTGTATATCCGAAAATTTGGTAGTATCCCTTGCTTTTTCGTTTCTTTTCTTTAGTTTAGCGCCCTTTATGAGGAAGGTTAATTGTACAAATTCCTAATTGAGGGTCACCTATTTCGGAAAAGGAAGAAGGTGGCACCGTAAAAACTAGTACAATATGTACTTCCTAACATGAACTCGAACACAAGTCTGAGAAACACAAAATCTGTCCAGTGGACAACTCGTACTGTTGAACAGATCATTTTCAGCCAGCAGGAGGAACTCATTATTCGCGCCTGTTGCCACTCATCTCTTTCAAAAAAGAAATTGAATTCGTCGAAATGGAATTCTTGTCAACTGAGCACGAAAACACTGACATTGTCTCACTCCAGGTATCTGCTCATCATAATCTGAATTACCATGGGCATAAGGCCGTATCCGTAACCCATCTGCGAAGAAAAGGTTCCGCTGGTGAATGGATCTCGGAATAAGGTCGTTCGCTGAACGCGGTGACAGATCTCCAACGAGCAGAACAACTCCCACGGCGGATTGATCTTATGTGGGACAAACTCTCATTTGCTGATCGGTCACACGGAAACTTGCAATTTTCCGCCATTCATGTGCTTTGAAACTACTGAAATGTTATGCATAAAAAAAAAAAAAAAAAAAAAACAGCATACTTCCGAGCAGATAATGTCAGGGCTGTAAGGCAAAAATTACTGCTTAGGCTCAAAGCGTAAAATCGTCCAACAACATGTTTCAGTTGGGAATGCTGCAAACTGCGATGTCACATATAACTTCCGTTTTAGTGTAGATGGACCTAAAAGGTGAGATCTAAGCTGATAAATATTCATTCTACAGTCACAGAGAACACAAACATCATGCATACCCACGCGAGAAATGCTGGGCACATTTGCAAAACGTAGAGCATTTAAATGGCAGTTTATCAAAAACATGTAAAAATATGGTGATCAAAAAGGAATGGAATTGGCATAATCACTATGTTTATTCCGATTTATCGCATGGGTCAAACGGCACAGGAATTTCAAGAAACTTCGCCAAATGCATGAATATTTCCCGTTAAAACTGCTGAATATAAAAGGTTCAATGCTATGTTGTGAACACAGGTAGAATACGCATTACCAGAACACACCCGCATTGCATTTAAGAGCACTACCTGGTGCAATATTATCTCCATGAAGGCATGTGTTCAACAAGGAAGATATACAGAACAACATGCATCCATGAGAGATAATCTTTTAACGTAAGACTACGTCTAACTCCGCTGATAGTACATGGGGAATCGTTTTAAAGCTCTCGACGAGATCTATTCAAATATATAAAGAACATATCGCAGTGGTTTAAACTAAAAAATTTTAAAATCGTTTTCGTGTGAACGGGTTAACATTTTCGAAAATGGTTCAGTCTACCTCTGCATCCGTGAGCGCAACACGACTGTGCGTAGTATTGTTTTAAAGCCCTCGACGAGATCTATTCAAATATACGAAGAACATTTCGCAGTGGTTTGAACTGTACATTTAAAAAATTGTTTTCTTGTGAACCGGTGAACACTTTTGACAATATCGCGGTTTAACTGGACAACCGTCAGTGCAAACCGACTGTGCGTGGTATCCTTTTAAAGCTCTCGATGAGATCTATTGAAGTATATATAAAGAACACATAGCAGTGGTTTAAACTAAATTTTCTTAAAATTATTTTCGAGTGAACGAGTTAACATTTTTGACAATGCCGCGGAATTCGTAAGCAAAAGTGGAGAAAATCAAAACCAGAGGTAAGTGATGAGGAATGTAAAAAGCCCAAGAAGACTGCAGACCTACGAACTAGAGAGTATCGAGAACGCCTGAAAGCAGTCGCAGCCAAGCAAAAATCCAGCAATCCGATTGTAGTCCTGCGTTCCAAACTGATGGCTCAATCAGAACTGAGCCTACTTTTTTTTAAGCTTAATGACGCCGATGAGAATTTCTGGTCACTGCTTCCACATTAAAAGGTCTTCTTGTATAACCGCAGTTGCTGGCACAAGATTTACTAGACTAAGATGTAACTTGGTCCTAAAACGAGAACCAAGTTACCATTTGTTTTCTACCTGCCTGATCCTTATTCTTTCAAGACTTTAATATCACAAAGTCGTGAAAGAATAAGGATCAGGCAGGTAGAAAACAAATTTGTACGAAGAAACACGACATCAATATCTTAACTGGATTCGAACCCATCCACCCAACAGTACGAAGAGCCCCCTGAGATAGGTAAAACTAAAAGCAGTGCATTTTTCAGCAAGAATTAGCCATGTTTTAAACATATTTGTCTTACTCCTTGAATTCCATATAGAGTACTTCAAAATGAATACGGGTTTCTTCTTGTCGTAGACAGCAGTCTGAATTGGGCAGCTAGGTTGCTTCAGGCCATGAGTCTGCGATGAGACCGAGTTCGAGTCCCGAATGAGATATGGATGTTGTGCTTGCTTGAGGGCGCCCCGTGTGTCCCTTCCTCGTAACAAGTGGCTCTAAATTAGGGTCGGCCAACTGCTATGAGCTCTATTAGTTGCTCCTGGTGGTTGATAAATCCAGAAACAATAAAAAATCGAGTGTACCAAAGAGTACTCTTTTTTTTTCAATCAAAAAATACCCTAATTCCTTGTAACAAGTGGCCCGAAATTAGGGTCGACCAACTGCTGATAGCTCTATTAGTTGTTCCTGGTGGTTGATATATCCAGAAAAAAATCGAGTATACCAAAGAGTATTCTTTTTTTTCTAATAAAAAAAAAGTACCCTAATTCCTTGTAACAAGTGGCCCTAAATTATTGTCGGGCCAACTGCTGATAGATCTATTAGTTGCTCCTGGTGGTTGATAAATCCAGGAACAACAAAAAATCGAGTGTACCAAAGAGTACTTTTTTTTCTAATATAAAAAAGTACCCTAATTTCTTGTAACAAGTGACCCTAAATTAGGGTCGGCCAACTGCTGATAGATCTATTAGTTGCTCTTGGTGGTTGATAAATACAGAAACAACAAAAAATCGAGAGTCTCAGGGTACTCTTCTTTTTTTTAAATAAAAAAAGAGTACCCTGGTACTCTTTGTAAATAATTTATGCTATGCATTTTTGCACTCCAAAACCTCTGTAGGTGTGAAGTAAAATTTGTGATTCGAAAGTATGCATTTATTGACGTACAGCACAGTGTTGCAAGAGACTTTTACATGAAATCAGTAAACCAGAGCTGAAAAAAATCAGTAGATCAGATTTTTTTTTTGCTAGAAATATGCACCACCTTATTAACTTAATGTAGTGTTGGATGTAATCTCATTACAACGGAACATTTACTGGTAGCCCATTTTCAAATAATAACAGTACTCCCCAAACTACTATTAAACATCGGAATAAAATTCAAACCAATATAATCCTGAGTCGCTTTTCTATAAGACATTACTCATGATCAGCTTTATAAAACAATGCTCACCATTAAAATTAATGTTGTGTAAATTATCATTTCATTTGCCTTTTGATGTAGTCACAGTTGGATTGGTCCCACTTGTTGTCTGCCTAAAAACGAAGTTTTATTCTGGTTTCTTACTAAACGATGCCCAGATGTTCCCAAAGTACGTGACCGTCCCCATGGCGCAGTGGTCTAAGTCGCTGGCCTCTGATCATTCGTCCGTAAGGGATCCGGGTTCGAATCCCGGTCAGGCATGGATGTTGTGTTTGTCTTACGGCACTGGCTCTCTTCCTTCCCTGGAACCAGTGATCCTAAATTAGGGACGGGCGACTGCTTATAGCCCATTGAGCTGCTCACGGTGGTCGTTAAACCTCCAATCAAGAAAAAAAGTGCGTGAAATAAGTGATATACTAAAAAAAAAAAGTATCATTAACAGAAATATCGTACAACTCGACGGTTAGTTTATTTTTTGAAAAGAAAAAACTCATATGAAACAACGAATGTAAACTTTTGTTCGATTCATCATCCACAGAGCAATCCTGTTGAAAGATTTCACAGTACGATTAAACGTATACTGCGAGTCTTGTGTTTGGAAGCAGCGCCCGATTGGGAACAGCACGTTCATTCAGCATTATTTGCGCTTCGAACTGTGACGCATGAAAGTACTGGCTTTACTCCCGCAGAATTAGTCCATGGGAAGAATTTAAGGACACCAGTTACCCTGCTCTATGAGAAGTGGATGAAACCTGAAGGCATCGAAGAAGAAAATTCAGTCGTGGAATATGTATTTCAGTTGATAAATCGATTTAAAAAATGCCAGACAGTGGCTGTATAAAAAATGAGAGAAATGCAGGTAAAGAGAAAAACCTGGTATGATAAGAATGCAGTAAAAAGATAATTTAAAGAAGGTGATTTGGTGCTAGTATTAGCTGCTTCTAGACCAAATAAGTTAGCTGTCCAATGGACTGGTCCAAGTACTATTGAGAGTAGAATCTCTACTAACTATATTGTTAAAGTTTCTGGAAAGAAAATGCCATCGCAGATATATCATGTCAATATGCTTAAACCGTTCTACAAAAAACCAGAGTTAATTAATTTCTTATCCAGTAGTAAATCACCGGATCAACCTGGTTTGGAAATAGAAATTCCTGGAATAGAAAATTATCCTAATGTTTTTAATTTTGCAGAAATTGTTCAGGAAAGTCGTTTGGAAGAAAGGCTAGAGGTAGAACAAATTCGACAATTGCAGGATTTGCTTTGTAAATACGCAACATATTTTTCTAATGAACCTGGTATGACACATCTTGTCGAGCATGACATTGAATTAATTAGTGACTAGCCCATCAGAGCTAAGCCATACCGTATGTCTCCTAGACAAACTGAAGTTTTGCAGAATGAAGTAAGAAAAATGTTTAAATGCAAAGTAATTGAGATGGGAGAGTCAGATTATACATCTCCGATGATTTTGGTGAAATCTTCAGGCAGAGATCCAAGACCTTGTGTTGATTATCGTCGATTAAATGACGTTATTCGTATTAATTTTCACAAGCTTATGATGAGTTAAGAGTTTCCAAAATGTGGATGTTGCTTTCATTATTGCTCCTCAAGAGAAAAGGGCACTTTTCCTTCTCAGGATATTCTTCCTTCATATTACATAACAAATCACTTTTCAGTCCGCGGGCACCAGTATCTAGCACAAAATTCCACAGTGCGTTTTATTTTTGAAAGGAAAAAAAAAAACTTGCTTATCTATACATAGTATAAAATAAAGTCCCCAGTAGGCGTATGTCTGTTTGTTCGGGCTAATCTCGAGAATCGCTGAACGGATTTCGATGCGGCTTTCACCATCCCATAGAGCATTTGTCGAGGAATGTTTAGGTGTATGAAACATTAATCTATGACAAAAGGGAGCCGAGCAGTAAAGATTTTAGTTCAGAGAAAAACCCACCGTTCGAATTCTTTCGTGGCTTGCACTGCCTAAACAACGATGCGCGGCGACAGGTTTACGAAACTTTTTTGCTCATTGGGAAAAAAAGCGCTAGACGCATGCGCTGTGGCCGGTCTGACAGCATGTAAGGTAACAGAATAAATGCTTTGTTACATCGCACGCTGAAAGAATTGGTTTATCGAAGCTCGCACACACTAAAGGCGTAGTTACATCAGACGCTGAAAGAATTGGTTTATCGGCGCTCGCACAGACTAAATGCATAGTTGTTTTCGTCCACACGTATGTATCTCTTTGAGTAGCTCTTTAATTAAAATGTAAGTATTGTATTAACATTTTGCCGAGACGAAAATCGAATATAGGTCATAGTACATCAGACACTAAAAGAATTTGTTTATCCCATCATAATGAAACTTTCCAAGAAACAGAATCTTGATTGGAAAATGACAGACAAAGAATGGCTTTACAAAGAGAAAGACAGTCGCCTGTTGAACGTAATAATCGTCTCTCTTTAGATCGAAGTAGACATAATTTTCAGAGAGAAAGAGAATCGTATGTTCAGCGCAACAATCGTCTATCTGCTGACAGGAGCAGACATGTTAATCTAAGAGAGAGGAGACGAGCAAGTATGTATAGATTAATTTATGGCACAAATTACATTATGGTATGGTATGGAATTCTGCATTATAGAAATATTTTTAATATCATCACTTTCGAAGAACGAGTATTTAGCTAGTCGAAAATAAAACGGAAATAAAACCGGGTCAAGAACTTCTTGACCCGACCTGTTTGACCCGCAAAAAATTTTCGACCCATTGACACGCTGACTCGTGACCCGTCTCAATCTCTGCGAAGGACCACCGTGAGCAACTCAATGGTCCGTCTCTAAGTTAGGACCATTGTTTCCAGGGAAGGAAGAGAGCCAGTGCCGTAAGACAAACACAACATCCATGCTTCGCCAGAGAATCGAATGCAGACGAATTTTGGACGAATGTTCAGAAGCCAGCGCTTAGACCACTGCGCCACTGAGACGGCAGAGCAGATATCTGCCGTACCAGTGGCGGAAAGCTGTTAATCTGACACAGTTTGCACCCACAGGAAAGGTATTAGATACAACTACCTACGTTCGTGAGACTTTTCTGCGTATCAGAAAGAACGTCACATTAGATTGAACCTAGAGGCTCAGTTATGACAGCGGGTAGACAAGTCAGAGACCACAGTGAAGGTTTAGAAGCAACTACCTATGCACCATTGCACTTTTATGCTGCGTATTAGAAAGAACGTCACATTAGATTGAACCTAGAGGCTCAGTTATGACAGAGGATAGACAAGTCAGGGACCACGGTGAGGGTTTAGACGTAACTACATATGTCCCATGGGACTTTTGTGCTGCGTATCAGAAAGAAAGTTACATTAGATTGAACCTAGAGGCTCAATTACGACAGAGGGTAGACAAGTCAGAGACCACAGTGAAGGTTTAGAAGCAACTACCTATGTCCCATGGGACTTTTGTGCTGCATATCAGAAAGGAAGTTACATTAGATTGAACTTAGAGGCTCAATTACAACAGAGGGTAGACAAGTAAGAGGAAACAGTGAAGGTTTAGATGCACCTACATATGTCCCATGGGACTTTTGTGCTGCGTATCAGAAAAGAAGTCACATTAGATTGAACCTAGAGGCTCAGATATGACAAAAGGTAGAAGGTTCGAGAAGTAGGAGTGTCAGATTCAAACTGCTAGTCGACAAAGAATAAATGACTTTATTTGTAACGATGGGTCCAATACCCCGAGGCCGACGGCTCGGCGTACGCATCCAACGAACACACAGTATTTGGTGGTTCAGAGCAGCCCAACCTGCCTGGAATTGACCCCGCGACCATCTTGTGTTAAAGCGGGTGCTCTAACCACTAGCCTACTCACGGCCTCTGGAGCCCGCATATAGCATTTATTGACATACATTAGCACGGCGTCGGTCCAACTTTGCATTTATTGAGATACATTAGTACGGTGTCGGTCCAACTTTGGCCTTAATGCATGCACTGACCCTTCGAGACATGCTTCTGACAAGGTTTTGAAACACAGCGATTGGTATGCGCTCCCATTCAGTACATAATGCTGCCGCTAACTGTTGCTTAGTAGTAGGTCTCGGTTCCAAACTTCTTATGCGGCGCTCTAATTCATTCCATAGGTGCTCTATGGGATTAAGATCAGGGCTCTGTGCTGGCCAGTCCACGCACGATACGGAATTATCGTCAAGCCACGCCATAATCCTTGCTTTATAGCTCGGTGCTTTATCTTGCTGATACCAACAAGGCTCGTGTTACCACAGAGTTGGTAGTGCGTAATTGTCCAGAATATCGAGGTAGACGTGCTGGTTAACAGGTTTGTCCACGATAACCAATGGGTACACTGCCAGCTCCAAACTTGACCGTAGGAACAATACACTGTGATAAATAGCCTACGCCCGGCTGCCGCTATACCCACACACGGCCATCAGACTGATGGATCGTGTATCTGAATTCATCAGTCCATAGGACCCGTTTCCATTGATCTACGGTCCACGATAAATGTTCTTTACACCGTGCTCAACAACGAATAGCAATCCGAGTGGAGATGAAAGGCTTATGAGCAGCCGCACGACCACGGTAACCCATGTTATGAAGTTCTGTGCGAATGGTACGTGTACATTCAAGGTTCCAGCAGTTTACTCACTTGTACACTGAAGTCTTGTGCAGTACTCCGTCGATTAACTGTAACGAATCTCTTGAGGCTTCGACGTCCTCTATCACTAATTTTCTTTGGCGTCTGGCGGTACGTTTTGCTGCTTCATGCACACCATGTGTCTTCCACTTATTCAGTACGTCCAAAACAGTTGACTGGAGTATGTTTAAACGCCTCTGGGTTTCTCTTATGGACAACCCACTAATATAACACTCGACAATCTTTCCTTTCTCAAAGTCAGTCTCTCCCGCCGCGACATTTTCACTCAACATCACAGTGCGATTTGATCGCGGTCATTTTTCTTGTAGGACTTCCGTCCACAGTGAGTAGAGTTTAGGTCCGGTCCCAGCCACCTACAGCGAGATCGCCTTTTGGGCAGGACACAGAAACGGAAGGAATGAGAGCAAGTCTAGCGACTTTGACAGAACAGTTTGTAGGAAAAATAGATTGCAGTAGATGGCGCCACCGTACAAGTACGATATTGCACATAGAGGGGTGTGAGAATTTCGGGGGGGGAGGCATAGCAAAGGATACCCATTTAACCAGTGGGTCCAGCCTGGGGGCCGTCACTTAACGTACTCGTCCGATGCACGGCGGATTTTCAGCGATTGTTAGTGAATCACACCATCTCCGAAAGATCAGCCCAGGCTTGAACCTGGGGACCTTGCATCGACAGTTTGAATCACTAACCACTAAGCCACCCGCGGCTCCGATTTGATCGTGGTCAGCTACAGGCTTGTTTTTATACCGTTTGCAGCTGTACCGCGCATCTTAATAACATAGCGGGTTCGTTCATTTGCTTTTGGAGGGGTGCCCGGTGACTTGTGTCGATATAGTGTATGAGAAAATTAAAATGAAGTAAAATTTGAAGTAGATGGCACAGTAAAATGAGAAATTAGAAAGGTGTAATCGTAAAAAAAAAAAAAAATGCAGAGTGCATGTGTGCGTGGTTTGTGCCGCTATAACACAAAATCTATTATAGCTATCAAGACGAGAGTTAATATTTACGGGTTCTGTATTATCCTGATTGGGAAGAAAATGCGGGTCACAAGTGAGGAAGACTTCGTTAAAGCAAAAAAAGTCGGAACTTCATAAAGATGGTCACTGAAGCACATAGCATTCAACATGTTACATACAGTTAGCTTGTGGCACTGTTTCAATTCATATTTATGCTACGTACGGTGTGCCTGGCATCTGCTGTCACGTACCACCAGATTCCAGCCCACAAACAATCCCCATAAAGAATCCAGACATAGATTAAACCAATTTACGCGTCTCGTAAAACCATCCTTTTCAATGTCATTTCACTCCTGTGGTAATTGTCTTATGATTGCCTCTTAAACTGGACTGAATGAGAGGAAAGAATTTTTAAGAGACAGATGGGCGGTTCGAAAGAAAAAACAAAATGTTAATCAAATTATAAGCAAATCGGCTATAAATGACACCCCAGTCTTATACCTCAGTTGTAGTGTAATGTTAAGATGTTCCACCTAAAAACTCCACCCTCTGTGTTTCAAATGGTAAAAATTTCTGTAGACTTTTTCTTCGCAGTTAATGTGATCCCAAGGACGAAACTTTGCACATAAATAAAAACAACCGCAAATTATAGCATGACATACTTAATATTTGCTAAAATTTAACCATAATTATATTAAAAATCAATATTTTTCTTCGGTAATATTGAGACCTGCTAATAGATAGCGCGACCTGTACATTGGTAATGTCGTAGAAAAAAAAATGATGACCTTTTTCTGTATTAGAAATCAAAAAGACCGTAGGTACTGCTGATTTTTTTTCAGTAATTTTCTGAATTATTTGTAATGGAATAAAAATTTGATTCTGTCCATGCGGTAGTCTCGAACGCTTAGAATGATTTGAGCCACTTAGATTGAATGTTCTGACGATAATTTAGCTGAAAATGCCAATAGAACTGTATAGAAACTGCTGATTTCTAATTCCGAAATAATTGTTTGTGTAGTGACGTCATCAATGTACAAGTCACACCATCTATTAGCACATCTCAACATTAGCCAAGGGGAAATTATTGATATCTACAAGGAGTGTTCAAATGAAAAGGTACGAAACGACACTGTGGGTATAAATGAAGACTTTATTCAAAGTATACACCATAGGCCGTAGCACAACGATCCCATTGATTAATGAGCCGAAGGATTCCTTGTTCCCAGAATTCCTGTGGCCGTGACGAGACCCAGTCCTGCACAGCGTCCTTGAGTTCGTTGTCCGAGTGGAAGCGCTTCCCTTTCAGATGTTTTTTCACGGTACCAAACACATGGAAATTGCAAGGCGACATGTCCGGGCTGTATGGCGGATGGTCAAGCTGCTCCCACTGGAACTTCGCCAGTTCCGCGTGTGTGACCCTGGAAACGTGGTGACGCGCGTTATCATGGAGCAGAACCACACCCTCCGCGATGGATAGCGGCCGGTTTAACACCTTCCGCTGTCAGAAATCGGATAACGCCTCGCTGCTCCTCAATCGTCGAATTTTGCAATGTGAACGCCATCCTGTCCTCACACGCACTGTCGCGTCAGTTGGACGGCGCTCTTTGTAAGAGCCTCTGCTCTCTCCTGCGCATGCGGGCGCCCGCGCATGCTCCGATCCACGCCGGCGACTCCAATTGCATCTCTAGATGTGTCGCTACGTTCTCCCATAGCGGCATAGGCCAATATGTTAACGGTTACGTTCTTATGACGTTTCGTACCTTTTCATTTGAACACCCCTAGTATATATTAATTCTATAAGGTTTTTTACTGTGAGTCCTATTTTGAGAGAACGGCTGAACGTAAAGATATGGTTAAGGTATCAAAATAAATGTCTTACCATGTAGATGTGTCAGTCGAAGAGAAAAACGAGATTGGGGCGACGGTTCTGGCGTTGTGCGGGCGGCAAAGTTCCCATGTAAAGTCTATGGGAGAAGCGTGCGGTTGACATTCGATTGCCTGAGGTTGACTCACGCGCTGTTGAAGGCGGAAGCATAGAGGTACTGAGACAGTCCAAAGTCTTCTCTTTTCTGAGCGAACCGTTGCGCAAAGCAACGCCAACAGGCATTCGTATAAAAGTTCTTCTCATCGAAACAGCGAACACTCGCGAAGACCCGATTGTATTATGCCGTTGGACTGTGTGATGTATATATACGACTTTATATTCATTCGATCCAGTTTATTCACGTATGTAAGACGTTTCCAATTATGTAAAGATGTAAATAAACATTACGTTGACCATTGTTAGTGAAAATATTTAGAATGTACATATTGAGTTGCCCATCTATATCTTCATTCTATGAGGTTTTTTACTGTGAGACCTATTTTGAGAGAACGGCTGAACTTAAAAATATGGTTCAGGTATCAAAATAAAGGTCTTACAGTGTAGATGTGTCAGTCGAAGAGAAAACTGAGATTGGGGAAACGGCTCGGGCACGGAGGGGCGGCGAAGTTCCCATGTAAAGTGCATGGGAGAAGCGTGCGGCCCTTACCTACATCAGGCTGTCAGTTCAAGGTCAGACTTAGTGTGTGCATGGTGTTCTATGATCAGTCCCTCACTCCAACAACATTTACAAACACAGTTGTGACTGAAAATGAGAGTGAAAGAGTGCGCTATCCAGTTGAATTTTTGCACACGATCGAGATGAGTGAACTTCCGCCTCACATTTTACGACTGAAAAAGGGTGCAGTCGTGATGCTCATCACGAACCTAGCCGCGCCGGTGGCGCAGTGGTCTAAGCGCTGGCTTATGATGTTTCGTTCGTGAAAGATCTGGGTTCGAATCCCGATAAGGCATGGATGTTGTGTTTGTCTCTTGGCACTGGATCTCTCCCTTCTCTGTAGTCAGTGACCCTAAATTAGGGACGGGGACTGCTTATAGCCCATTGAGTTGCTCAAGGTGGTCGTTAAAGCTTCAGTCAAAAAAAAAAAAAAAAAAAAAAAAAAAGATCACGAACCTGAAGTGGTTGAATGAATTTGTCAATCAAATAAAGTTTACATTTGTTGTTTCATATGAGTTTATTCTTTTCAAAAAAAAAAAAAAAAAATTAACTGTCGATTCCGACTTGTTTTGTCTAGTTTAATGTAGTTATAGCTACGTTTTAGCGAATATTAAGACTTCCATGCTATAATTTAAAGTTATGTTTATCGATGTGCGAATTTTCATCCTTGGGAATACCTTAGTTGCCTAGAAAATGGCTGCAGACGTTTTTACCACTGGAAACATATGGCAGAGATTTTAGGTGGAACCATCTTAAGTAACATTGCTCTTAAAATGATTTTTAATGAGCCTGTATTTCAGCTAGTAATTTAATATGAGGTATATACTTCGAGTTCGAGGGGAACCTTTTTTCCTTTTTCTTCCTTTTTTTTTTTTTTTTTTTATTAAGGGTTTTTAATAACCACCGTGCAACTTAACGGGTTATAAGCAGTCACCCGTCCCTAATTTAGGGCAGCTGCCTATAGGGAAGAGAGAGATCAAGCGCCATAAGACAAACACAACATCCATGCCTCACCGGGATTCGAACCCGGACCCATCTGGGACGAATGGTCATAAGCCAACGCTTAGATCACTGCGCCACCGGGACGGCTCGGGAAGAATCATCCGCCCACAACATAGAACAGCAAATTTATCTTTCATTCTATGGTGTGTGTTTTTTTAACAGAAAAACGGAAAAAAGAAAAGAGAAAGAAAAAAACATTATTGGGTGGAGAGGGGGCTGCAGTATCTCGGTGGCCCCGCGCTTGTGCTTCCCTATAAATCCAGCATCCGGCGAGCTGCAGGACTTTCAAAAATCAGAACATTTTCTTGTTTATCTCAAGTGTTTCAGTTGGATGAGAGAACAAGATATAATTCGATTCCAAGATGGCCGAAATTGGTGAGATAGTAGCTGCAACCTTGATGTATTCAGCCCAACGACCGTACAAAGCTTTGACAAGACAGGGTTTAAAACCTGTCTTCGATACGTAGGGGATGGTAATCATTGTTCTGGACATGAGAGGGAGGGGAAAGAGGGAGGGGTTCGTGTGCGAAGCAAAAACCGTATTACTGGTTCATTTCTCATTTTGTTTTTCATTATTATTATACCAAAACGATCCCATTTTCGAAGGAATTTCGAGATTCTGACTCGATTTACGTACGACGTAAAGATCTGTTACTTAAAGAAAAAAAAATAGGAGCAGAAGAAAAAAACATCAATAATAGATAAGATATGATGACGATAAAAATCCCAGACTATTCAGTGAACTATTTCTCTATTAACATCCTTTCCGAAGAATCCAGGTTAACACTACCAGATGGCGGTTAAAGAACTGCTCATAATATCAGCTCGGGAGTTCGACGAAATTTGTTTTTCTCAATGCTCAGGCCGGCTTTCCAGCTTAATTTGATTTTGGTTTCATAAGGTATACATTTTTTTTCCTTTTGATGTTAAATTTTAAAACAGAAATGCCTGTAGCAAGTTTTTTTTTTCCTCACCATAAATCAGTTTTTACTATATCAAACAGATACACTCCCTTGCAGATTCCTTTCATTTGTTCCACGATCAGTGCGGCATTAAATCGTCACAGCAATTTTTTTTTTTGAGAATTTTATAACCCTAATGCACGGTCTTCAACCCATGTCCCGCTGGTTTTGTGTGTGTGTGTGTCACGAGACAATTTTTTCATTAAAAATTCTAAAAATTTATAAGAAATTATAAAAATAATAATATAGATTGTTACGTTTTGTTTCATTCATTTTCTAGTAGTTTTTTAGTTTACATTAATTTTGATTACACTTCGATCAATAAATCGTATATTTCTTTATTATTTCACCGTACGCCCCAGATTTACAAGCAATTATTTTATATACCTGCTCAACTTTCATTTGATCAATAAATCGTATACTTCTATGTTATTTTGCCTGAATGTCTCAGATGTAAGAATAAATATTTTATATACTTCTTCGACTTTTTAAGGCGGTTATTTCAGTAGGAAAAAATATTCAACTTTTTAAGACAGTTTTTTCTGTAGAAAAGAAATTACTCATCTTTTTAAAAGTTATTTCAATTTGAAAATATTCCTTTCACACTCTATGCCATTTCCTAAGGAAAAAGTTGCAAGCATTATCTTCTTCAAATAACGTATTCCCTATAAAGGTGTGCATATAAAAAACATTCTTTCGATTTTTTTTTGATTGGAGGTTTAACGACTCAGTGAGCATCTCAATGGGCTATAAGCAGTCGCCTGTCACTAATTTAGGGCCACTGACTCCAGGGAAGGGAAAGAGCCAGTGGCGTAAGGCAAACACAACATCCATGCCTCACCAGGATTCGAACCCGGACCCACTCACGGACAAATGATCAGAAGCCATCGCTTAGACCACTGCGCCACAGGAGCGGCTCGATATTTTTATTTCTAGAAGGCGCAATTGGAAAATTCTTTCTCTATAGCATAGTATAGTTTTTGCTAAAAAGAATATTTTGTGCATATTTTTCACTTTTTCATAGTTAACAAGTCTGCCGCCAGGGAGCGTCAGAATATATTTATATTCGGAAGATTATCTGCAATTTTAAATTTTCCTTGGAAAATTTAGAATTACGATACACTTCACCAAGAAATATTTTGTCTCGATTTTCTCCTTCAAATAGAGAATAGCCTTCTCGCAAAAGGACGAAATTTATATCTCATTTTCTTCCGTATCTCTTCTTCAAATTGTTCGTTTGAAAATTCCGTCAGCCTCTTATATCTTCCACTATGAGAAACGTTTTGGGTACGATTTGCGGTTTTTCGTAACACAGTTCTGCCACTAGTGAGCGCAAGTAGCTGTACGTAATTGCGGATGTTTTACCGATTGCAGAAACCTGCTTAATTTTTTTCTTTTGCAACTAGTTCCATTCACTGTGAGAAACACTGCTAGCACTGCGTGTTTTAAATAATGCTCGGTATTTCTAGTAGGGGGCGTAAGTGCAGTAGCTTTCTCGCTGATTATTTTCTTTTATAAAAATCTACTTTGAAAAATTCTTTTTGCGTTTGGAATCATTTAACCTTGCTGTTTTCCTCGGGTCTATATGACCCGAAACGAAATTTAACTCTACATATTTTTTTTAATATTTAATTGTTAGTGCTCAATATTTGATGACATTGTTTTTACATATATTCTGCTTTTTCTAAAACCTCAAAATAAAAAAAAATAAAAAATTATAATAGAAATTGTTACCCTTGTACTCCAATATGACCTGGATGTAAGGCACATATTGTAACATTTAAAATAATTGTCTCCCCCACTCTAGTACTCATTTTTCTTTTTTTCATTTCATAAATTACTGCAACAGAGCAAGTTTGAACACGTTTGTGCGCATGCCAGCCTACTGCATTGCAAGTTCATACAGATCATCAGTACGTGGGGAAATAACTTTCCAAATTATATAATCCTGGTGGAAATGTAACTGTTGATGAGCAACTGGTGGATTATAGAGGACGTTTTCCATTCAAACAATACATATCCCAAGTAAACCAGCTAGGTATGGGATAAAAATATGGACACTGTACGATAGTGCTAGTTCCATATAGGAAAACAGCCTGGTGGAGCACGAGAAAAAATAAAAGTATGCGAATTGCTATGGATCTGACATATGAGCTAAAAGGTTAAAAAGTTGCATGTGATAATTTTTTCACATCATATATGTTGAGTCAAGCGCTTCTCAAAAAAGAAATGTTACAATGTTGGGAACGATCAGAGAAAACAAGACTCAGCTCCCTAATATATCAACAAGAGAAGATGTTTATAGTTCGAAATTCTATTTTACAAAAGACACCACAGTAGTATATCCTACTGTTTTTACATATATAATAAAAATGTCACTCATGAGCACAACGCATGAGAATAGGAAAGCAAGTAACAGAAAAGATAAAAATCAAAAATCATACAAAAATCCAATGCGACGAAAGGGGCAGTTGACACGCTGAATAAGTTCTTTGCTATATACACATGCAAGAGAAAAACTAATCCTTGGCTAACAATTTCATTTTACAATATTCAAACTGCTTACAATGCTTTTGTGTTGTGGGCAGAAATCAATCCAGATCGGAACAGAAATATTCTTTATGAAAGAAGAATATTTCTCGAGGAACTGAGAATTCTTATTACTTAGTGCATTGAAGTTACACTGTCAAAAATTGTGGTAGGTTGCACCAAAAAGTGGCACTATACCAACTGCACCACTTTCTGAGAAAAGATATCCCATTTGTGTTGCAAAGAAAACGAACAACATGGTGCAACCCTGTACTACACTGAGTGGCAACTTTATTATGACCGCCTGACAGTTTTAAGCAAATGAGCTATGGCTGCACGCTGCTGCCGCCAGAGGGCGAGGCTAGTATAAAAAGGGAAAGCTGTGATTTTTGGGTGACGAGATGGGTAAAAAAAGCGATTTGACGAACTTTCAACGTGGGATGATTGTAGGACCTCGGAGCCATGGAGCGAGTATCACCAAAACCGCCGCATTCATGAAATGTTCCAGAGCAGCTGTTGTTAAAGTGTTTAAAAACTGGACTGTCAGCCAAAAAACTAAGTCTCTACGTGCAACGTGTGGTCTTCGTCGACTAGTGACTGTTCGGGCGGAACGGAGAGTGTCCAGACTGGTAACATACAACAGAAGGGCAACAGTGCAGTAAATTACAGACCGTCTTAATCAAGGATCCCCTCAAATGATCTCTGCACGCTCTGCTCGCCGTACACTGCGTCGGATGGGATATGGCAGCCGAAGGCCTGTTCGAACACCTTTGCTGTTTGCAGTTAACAAGAGAAAACGTCTCCAGTTCGTACAGGAGCACAAGGATTGGACAGTCGATAATTGGAAACAAATTATGTGGTCCGATGAATCACGTTTTCAGTTGCACCATGCCAATAGCAGAGTGAGAATTTGGCGGAAACAGCACGAAAACATAGACCCCAAATGCATTGCTACAACCCTTCAAGCTGGTGGAGGCAACGTTATGGTTTGGGGAATGCTTTACTGGCATAATTTGGGCCCTTTAATTCGTGTTGATCAGCGTCTGAATGGCACATCATATCTAAACGTCTTTGCGGACCAAGTGCATCCTGTCATGTGGATGGTTTATCCCAATGGCGATGGCTACTTTCAACAAGATAATGCGTCCTGCCATAGTGCTCGTATTGTACAGGATTGGTTTCAGGAACATGCCGGTGAGTTTACTTTGCTCAGGTGGCCCCCACAATCTCCAGATCTCAACCTCCTTGAGAATTTGTGGGATGAAGTTGAACGAGCCATCAGACAGCTGGATCCACAACCCTGCAATCTCACACTCCTGGAAAGTGCTATTCATCAAGCATGGACTCAGATCCCATAAACCACCTGTCAACATCTCGCGGAGTCCATGCCACGAAGAATCGACGCAGTATTAAAGGCAAAAGGTGGCCCAACGAAGTACTGAGGGGGTGGTCATAATAAAGTGGCCACTCAGTGTATAGTGTAGTGTAAAGTGTGACGTACTACAGAAGTGAATCACGTGCCAAAACGACAAATCGCCAGCGGTATATTCCGTCCGTGTAGCTTAGTTGGGAGAGCAACTTACGCCGGAGTTAGGGGGCGCGGACAAACTTGTGTTTCACAAAGTTGCATCATGTTGTTGGCTGTGTCAACAACATGATGGTGTGTCTTTTCTCAGAAAGTGGTGCAGCTGGAGGTAGTACCACTTTTTGGTGCAACCTACCACAAAATTTCTAACGTTGTAGAAAAAAGCTTCCACGAAATGAACAAGCAATTGCTATTGTGAGAAAACTACAAGCAGGGGATACAGCTGTATCAAGCTTCAGCGGCCGCTACATAAATTTTGTTTAACGGTTTACAAGAATTATTCTCCATTTTATCTTAAATAGAAAATTAAATTTAATGCACAATATTTTTTCAATACCACGTTCAACATCCCAGTACATCGGGTCATTATAACCGGAAAGAGTATGAGTGTGTGTGTATGTAGTATTGTTGAGGAGAAGTAACAGCAGGGTTAAGCTGAGAATCCGGTGTCATTTTTTTACGCTTTCCAACCGTAGGTTGAAGAAGCGTATATGCTCCAGCTTTGTCCGTCCGTCCGTCCGCACGATAACTGGCGTAAAAATCATTCGATTTCTATAAAATTTTAGTATGTGGTAGGGAAACACCTGGGGACGAACCCTATTGAAAATGGGGTTAATGGGGTCAAAGGTCACGACATAGCAACAGGATTCATTCCATTGCCCTTATGCGTAATTACTTGCGTAAATATCGGTCGATTTCAGTGAAATTTTAGTATGTGGTAAGGGACCACATAAGGACGAACCCTATTGAAAATGGGCGAACTGGGGTCAAAGCTAACGACATAGGAGCGGGATCCATTCCATTGCCCTTATGCGTCATAACTTGCGTAAATATGGTTCGATTTCTGTGAAATTTCAGTATATGATAGGGGATCACATGGGAACGAACCCTGTTGAAAATGGGTGAAACGGGATCAAAGGTAAAGACATGGGAGCGGGATTCATTCCGTTGCCCTTATGCGCCATAACTTGTAAAAACGGTTCGATTTCGATGAAATTTCAGTATATGATAGGGGATCACTGGGGACGAATCCTGTTGAAATGGGTGAAATAGGGTCAAAGGTCAGGACATCGGATCGGGATCCATTCCGTTGCCCTTATGCGCCATAACTTGTAAAAATGGTTCGATTTCGATGAAATTTCAGTATATGATAGGGGATCACCTGGGGACGAACCCTATTGAAAATGGGTGAAATAGGGTCAAAGGTCAGGACATCGGAGCGGGATCCATTCCGTTGCCCTTATGCGCCATAACTTGTAAAAATGGTTCGATTTCGATGGAATTTCAGTTTATGATAGGGGATCACCTGGGGACGAACCCTTTTGAAAATGGGTGAAATAGGGTCAAAGGTCGTTCAGGACAGCGGAGCGGGATCCATTCCATTGCCCTGCGTCATAACTTGAGAAAAACTGCTTCGATTTCGATGAAATGTCAGTATATAATAGGGGATCAACTGGGGACAAACCCAATTGAAAATGGGTGAAATGGGGTCAAAGGTCAGGACATCGGAGCTGGATCCATTCCAATGCCCTTATGCGCCATAACTCGAGTAAAAATGTTTCGATTTCGATGAAATGTCAGTATATGATAGGGGATCAACTGGGGACGAACCCTATTGAAAATGAGTGAAATGGGGTGAAAGGTCAGGACATTGGAGAGGGATCCATTCCGTTGGCCTTATGCGTAATAACTTTAATAAAAAAGGGTTCGATTTCGATGAAATTTTAGTATGTGCTAGGGGACCTCCCGGGGACGATCCCTAATGAAAATGGGTGAACTGGGGTCAAAGGTCTGGACATAGGAGCGGGATTCATTCCATTGTCCTTGTGCGTCATAACATACGTAAAGATGCTTCGATTACGACAAAACGTTTTCGTGTTGTTCCGGAGGTATACTGAACCAATTCTGTTTAATATCATCGAAATGGGGTCAAAGGTCAGGGCACAGGAGCGAGATTCATTCCACAGCCATTATCCTCGTAACTTGAGTAATGATTTCTGGTATGCTGGAAAGCGTATCATAATCAATGCATTGCATGATTTTACTAACTTGTTTATATTAGCGTAGTATGTGATATTCGACTAATTTTTTTTTCAACCTTGTCGGTTGGTGCGTAGGTGCAGCTGCAAATGTGTGGTAAAACAAAAATACAGTATGTGCAAACGAATCTTACTACCAAATTTGGATGTTGTGAGAACTGGAAATTACGTGCAAAATAAGCATCACGTGAATGCTATCCGAGCAAAAAGATTTCTCCCAATCGAACTTTTTTTAGAAATAGCGATATCCGGTGGGGTATACTTTCGCGCACCCCAGCAAGAAGCTAGTGAATTGTTTGAAGTATAAATTGCTCGTACAATGGTCTTGGCGATAAATGACATCGAACGCAAAAGAGGAATTTCTTTTCAGTTGGACCTTTAGAAACAATGATACGAAATGATAAGGTATGCTTTGAATTCTATGCCATCTCCATTTTTGCCACCTTCCGGCAAGGTTATAACTTCGGAAACAGACCAAAAGGTATAGATTTCTAGCAGTTCAAGATTCCCTACGCAAAAGAACCTTTCGAATCGGATTAATAGGTACAGAGGTATGATGCCCCGAAAAAGAAAAGACAGACTATTATAATGACAGTATAAGAACGTCCACTGGAATTAAAAAACAACAACATGTGCTTATGTTACCACTATGTCTGTTCGCCCGTCTTCTATGATTGCACGATTTGAAAAATTCCTTTAACATTGAGAAACCCGAACTATTATCCTTGCCTTTCGGTTTATTCCCGATGCCTCCCCCGCTGGCGAGGTGGTCTAAGCGCTGGCTTATGACCATTCGTCCGAGAAGGGTCCGGGTTCGAATTCCGTGCGGCATGATGTTGTGTTTGTCGTACGGCACTGGTTCTCTCCCTTCCCTGGGACCAGCGTTCCTAAATTAGGTACTAGCGACTGCATATATCCCATTGAGTTGCTCACAGTGTTCGTTAAACCTTCAGTCAATAATATATATATACTGTATATTCCCGATCACAACTCTTACTCTAAGGAGGTCAACACTTAGGTGATATCGAATTAAATAAAACATTTATTCCATATTATTGCTTCTAAAAATTCGACTGAGAAAAATATTTCGTTCGGTAGCTTTTTAATGAAGGGCATTTGTCATACAATTTCTTCAAATAATGTGCAGTTTTCCGGCTAGAGAGCCTAAACATATAATATTTTTTCCGATTTCTCTGCTTTTAAAAATCTGATTTGAAGAATTTGTTTTGCATCGAAAAGAGCTTCTGGTGAAGAATGTTTTGCATGGAGTTTCTACTTTTCGGTAACGCAAAATTTGTCCACACAGGGCGCGGAGGGCCATATTTCTGTCTCAAATTTACTTGCCACCGTATTTGCTCTTCCTAAAGTTCGTTTGAAACAACTCTTTCTCCGTTGGACGACAGAAATCACTTTGCACATATTACTTCCCGTAAAAATACACGGTGTTCTCGCTAGGGATGTAAATGTATATCATATTTTTCTCTATACAGGGTGTTAATAAATGAAGTATACAACTTCAGCATGCTACTGAGAAAACAACTACGATAAATAACAACTTACTTTTAATGACAAAACACGTGGTAACTGTGAAAGTTCTTTTTTTAATGTCAGTAGGTCTGCAGTGTGCTCCACTGGTTGCTCGCAGGATGTCTAAACGATAGTCCAGTTCCACCCACGTACGCTGCAGAATATCAGATGTAACACAGAGAAAGGCCGCAGTAATGCGTTCTTTGAGCTCAGTGATAGATGTAAACTTTTTCTTGTACACAATGTCCTTAATAAAGACCCAAAGTAAAAATCGCATAGGGTAATATCAGGAGAACGGGGTGGTCATGCTGTCGGACCCCCACGTCCAATCCAACGCCTAAAGATCTGCGTACATCCAAACACCAGTGCGGAGGCGCTCCTTCTTGCTGGGAAATGGTGTCTTGAATATCCTGGAGTTGTGGAATGGCGAATTGTTCTAACATGTCCAGGTACGTTATGCCAGTAACGGTTGGTTCAGCGAAGAAAAAGGGCCTTATCACTCTGTCTTATTTCCTAATCAGCCGAGTCATTAACCTTCGAGCTGTCTCTCTCAAGTCCACATGAGGATTTTCCGTGCCCCAGATTCGGCAGTTATGTTTATTCACTCTGCCAGAAAGAAACATGGAATGTCGACTCCTCGGTGAAAAGATCCGTGAAAGAAGTGTGGAGTATTCGTCAATGCGATAAAGCATGTCTACCGCAAATGCTTTCTGACGTGGTTGATCATTTGGTCGAAGCTTTTGCACTAACTGCACTATATATGCATATAAGCGTAGACGTTTATGCAGAACCTTGTGAACCATTGCTGGCGGTATTTCGAATTCACGACTGGCGACGCGGATGGACTTCTTCGGGCTCCTTAGATAAGCCTTACACACGTCTTGCAACTTTTCATCCGAAATGGAAGATCACCCAGTGCTTTTGCCTTTCAAGACACTTCCTGTTGCTTTGAATTTATTTACCCATTGTTCGATGCTCCTTCGTGCCTTCGGTTGTCTCTTGTACTTGGTTCTGAACTTACGCTGAGATTTTGACTCCGGAAACAAAAACAGACACTCTGCTTTCTCCACTGCGGAAGCCATGTCTGTTGTATTCCGTGTTTGACGAGATTTTTCATTACATGTGGCACCTGGCGCCATCTATCATCTGACTTAAGAAACTTTAACACTTGCCACATCTCCTGACGTTTAAAGTAGTTTTTTCTATCGTATTTTTTTAATAACATACTGAAGTTGCGTACTTCATTTATAGACATCCTGAATATCTGCTTCTAACATTTCAATTTGGACAAAACAAATCGAGAGAGTACCCTGGTATTCTTTGTAGATAATTTATACTCTGCATCTTTCGCATGCCAAGACTTTTGTGGATGTGACATAAAACGATTCGAGAGTATGCATTTATTTACGTTCAACACATTCGCGTCACACACGACCACACCGAGCCACAGTTCGGCACATATTAAGTGGAATTAAATCATAACAACAAATTGAGCAACTATTGCGACTGTTTAGCTTTTCAAAAACAATATTTATTATTATCATTATTACTGATTTAGACGAATGCAAAAAAAGACTCCGACACCGATTAAATGTGATGTACCCACGAAAGTCCATCTGCCCATGCGCAAGCTAAAATCTGACCTTAAAATAGAAAAGGTGAAGTGTGTTAGTGAGGGGGATTGGTAACTTTTGGTCTAGGATATTGACATGTTACACCCCATGGTGTTATATATCATTTTAAAGCGCTCGTCAGTAGCAAGATAGAAGGAAAAGCTGAATCGCAAGTGTGTTAGTGAGGGGGATTGGTAACTTTTGGTCTAGGATATTGACGGCTTACACCCTATGGTGTTATACATCATTTAAAAGCTCTCGTGAATAGCAACATAGAAAGAAAAGCTGAATCTCAAGTGTGTTAGTGAGAGGGATTGGTAGCTTTTGGTCTAGGATATCTACAGGCTACAACTCCATCATGTTATACGTCGTTTTAAAGCTCTCGTCAATAGTAACATAGAAAGAAAAGCTGAGTCGCAAGTGTGTTAGCGAGGGGGGCACAGGTGACTTTAGATCTTTTGGGGTCTTAGGCGCTAAAAGGTTCAGGGGCCCCCTCCCCCTTTTTATTGCCTCAGAAATTTTCATCCATCGGATTAACAAAGAAGAAAAAAAGAAGGGAAGTAAAGAAAAAGTTTTTTTACGTTTTTAAAATGCCATTCTATCTTCCTGTTATTAGAAAGTTCTGTAAGAAACAGTGCTAGTGTAATCATTTTGTCTGTCCGTGCACATCAAACTTTTTGTTCTTAGAGGTATTTCAAAAATTAATTTTGTAGCTAATAAGAAATCAAAAGACATTAAGTTTGGCACTTTAAATATCCATATACTTTATGAACTTACCGCTAAGGGCTGTCAAAGTCGAAAAATAAAAAAAATTCTACTTCTATTGTGAAGAAACTAATCAACTTAGAGGGGGAAATATTTATATGTCTCTCAGATTAGACTTAACTATTCCTTCTCAAATATTTAAATTTTTAAATTAGTTCGTTTATTTCCTGCTAGAGGCGCTAAGCCCAAAGAATTTGGTTTTCACAGATTTTTGAAACATTATTTCTTCGAATGGTAGGATATTAGCATTCATTAAATTTTGTCCATTTAAAATTTCCCTACTAGTTCATACATTTCCCGCTAGGAGTTCTCTAAGTGGAAATTTAGTAAATTTTAGCTTTACGCTACGAAGAGACCGTTTCAGTTACAGCAAAAGTTCTTTTTGAATTTGATACATTTGCAAGTTACTTGTCAAATTTAACGCTAAGGGCGCTGAAAATGGAATTTCTCTAAATTTACCAATATGTTGCGTATTTTTCATAATATTCGAACGCGTTTTATTTACAAAACATGCTTTATCTATTGCTTCAGCTTTGGAAAAGCATCTTGTTTTTACGTTATGAGCAAATTAGTAGGCAATGAGCATGGTATCAAGCAAACATAAAATACTTGAAGACATTGTCACCCGGAGAAGTCCTCCACATTAGAAAATTCGTATAAAATGCAATATTTGTGTACAGTACTTCACTTGAAAAGGATGGATGACTTTTCATGGAGGCGTACCTGCCAGCAGGACGCACACGACATAAAGGCAGATAGCAATCAGAATGAACGTCTGCGTAGCTCAGTTGGTAGAGCGACTTGTTCCGGAATAAGCGGACTCGGGTTCGATTCCCGGCGTAGACCGAAAATGACGGAGAAATTTACTTCGTTATAGAGCATAAAGTAATCAGAAAATGTTGTTACAATGCAATATAAATTACTTTTAACACTATTAAATAAGCAAAAGATAGATAGTGTGATATTTTCGAATTTATTTACATTTTCAGCCTAAATATTAACTCTTTTAGTTTAGGCTCGTTTAGAGTGATTAGGACTGAGAAAAAAAACTTGATTATCTTACCACGAAGGAAAAAAATTGACAGCGAACACCCCGATCATCAGGAAGGTTTTTACAAGTACTCCTCATCGCAACTCGGGGGAGGGGGGGGAGGTTCCAACACAGATGTGTTTCCTTGGCAGGAAGTAGCATGAAAGCAATTTATAGCACAGCAGGCTAGTTAAGAATTCGCCTCAAACAATGAAAAGTGTGGGAAGCGTGAATACTTACTTTACCTACCACTAAAAGGAAGGGAAAATTATTTTTACCGTTCCTTTCAAAATAAGTACATCGATAAGAACTCGAAAATTCGGAGTATCAGCAACAGCAAGGAAAAATATGTTACTACTGTAATATATTTTTCCTTGCTGTTGCTGATACTCCATATGATAAAGTAAAGTATCAATTGACAATACAAAGTAATCGCTTTAACGATTGATTTGCTTCTGTCCGTGAAAACCAAAACAAAACTGGAAATCCAATTATACGTTTTCGGGGCCCCTCAAGCTGTGGGTCCCTAGGCGAGCGCCTAGTGCGCCAAGTCGGAAATCCGCCCTTGGGGATTGATAACTTTTGGTCTAGGATATCTACAGGGTTTTTTTTTTTTTTCATATGTAGAGGATTTTAGAAAGGGAGTGTCTGACCCCAGGTCTTAAACAACGCTTAGAAATAGGAAGCTAGGAGATTTGGGCTAGATTGCCCGATAGGAAAGTGGCACGGAAGCGAAGTAGAAAGGGGGAGGAAGACGCCCTTATTTATTACCGGGGGGGGAAGTACCCGGGGTCCGACAGCTTAACGTGCCCATCCGACGCACGGCGGATATTTAGTGAATCGAGCGTTCGTACCTGCTGCGATCGAACCTGAGGTCCTTTCGGTGGCAGTCCCGAACGTTGTCCACTAGGCCACCCTCGGCCCGATATCTACAGGTTACACCCCGTACAACCTTTTAAAGCTCTCGTCAGGAGCAGGTAACTCCCCCTTTGTAGTGTCGAGAGGAAGTCAAATTTCGCTATGTGACGCACCGTTTTCATAGAATGAAAAATGCATTTTCACAATGGCTTTTATCACATTTAGCATGAGGGTTTCGCAATTTACGCGGGCTGCGATGAGATATTGTTACATTTTGGTGATGAAATAATGTTCGGCGATACTTTAGTAAAATATATTGTTGATTAACGATGAAATTAACTATTGTTACGTCATTTCACATGGGACAGCATTAAAAAGTCAGATTTCAGCAATGGTTTTGACTACTTCCGTTACCAATTTTCGTTACATCATTTTTTTTTATTTGGGATTTACTTTGCTGCTGTCGGGAAAGATGAATAGCATTAAAAAACTAATCAATCGATAACGCTTGAGTTATCGTCACCTAACACGGAAGGGAGAATGAAACGATATCTGTCCTTCACGCTTTCTGCATTATGAAAGGGTCTCATGAGCTAGGATATTGATTGTACAGCGGTTTCAGACAAGAAAAACGGCAAGACTCATTTGCCTAATGTTTTCCGCAATCAAGGCACGCTACACTGGTAAAATCCTTACACCGTCGAGAACTGTATTGCAACTAACGGACCGGGGAATGCAGTCTTCCTGTCGTTTCACAGAATGAAAATCCTCACGAAAAGCTCTCACACACGCAGAAAAATTAACGAAATCCAAACTAAGAAGAAAGGAAGACTTTCCTTTTCAGTGAAGGCAACGTCCTCTAAGTTCAGGGTAACGCTGCGATAAGCGAATATGTACAGTCACGGCTACACACATAAACATGTTTGTGAATCCAAGTGACATGCGGTGAATTGCAGCCACTAATAAATAACTTAGTATGGGTTGCGTGACTTTATGATCACCAGGTTTGCTCACTGGGAGGAGGGGGGTCGTTATAACATATGAAATCGTTAGTTTATAAGTTTTAGTTTGTTCCGCATATTATTTATTCCATTCACTCTCAAAGTAGAATAACGTTTTAAATGTTGATTTTCCTGAGAAATCATACTTTGCGATAGCTGGAAAAGAAGCAAACAACGTCTTGATGTCCAAATCCAGGGTTCGTACACCCCTGAAAAAATCCAGAAATTTTTCAGGGAATCATCAAAACTTCCAGGAGCTTAAATTATAGCTACAATCATAGGGATTTCTAGCTATAATTTATGGCTACACATATATTATACATATACTGTAGCTATAAATTATATATATATATATATATATATATATATATATATATATATATATATATATATATATATATATTCTATAAAGATACCTAAGCAAAAAAAATATACAAATATAATTTTGACTCACACCTAGTACAACATAGAAAAGGTTATGTATCTACCTGTGTGAGTAAAAGGAGAAAAGAAAAAAAAAAAAAATAAAATAAAATAAAACAACTGAATGTAGAAGGTGTCGAGAATACTGAGCCTTGGCTTTATCAAGGACCAGCAAAAACTCTGCATTTTCTCACTTCCACAAAGACCTAGTTGGAAATGGGTTTCTGCAAGGCCATAGATGCAAGTAACATTCCCACCTAAAATAGTTTAAAATATATATATATATAAGTCATGTCCTCCGTAGAGTAGCATGACCTAGCACTAGTTAACAATTTCGCTTGCATCCATTAACCTTCATGGCCCGACCCATGCTCTTCATCTGTTACTATTAAACAGAGAGAAGAAGATTAAAGAGAACTCAAGCTGTGAGAGTGACATAATAAATAGAAATGATTTTCAGCTATAACGAAATTCCAAGTTCGTTTGAGAGAGAATTTAAACCTGAAAAACAAATTTTACATTGCAATTAAAAAAGGAAATGTTAATTTATAACGAACAGATTTTTGAAAGAAAACTTGAGTCTAAAACCCCCTACTCTACAACTTATGACAGCACGAAAACGAGAATAAGTTAAAGATAATAATTAACTAAAGAAAACTTTGTGAAAGTTATATACCTTAAACAGTTAGTTGCAATATGTACAAAGTATTTCAGCAGTGCTTTAAGTGCATAATTAATTAGTTATTAAGAACTTAACTACTTTGAAAAAACAGCGCATAGACAGCGCATAGAAAAGGAACAAGCTTAGCCATCTTCTGTTCCTAAGTACCACAAAAGACGCTCAAAGTTACAAAGAAAAGTAAGAGTTAAAACCCGCATAAATGTTAACAGACAAACCAATGCTTAAAAGCTGAAAAGCTAAAAAAATACAGAGAAAAGGTACATGAAGTACTAACATTGAACTTATAAAACCTAGAGCCCAAAAACAAGGAAGAGAGCTTACCTCTTGTGTTACAAAAACTTTTCTCCTCACAAGAGGAGAACATGGCTGACCTCTTCCGCCACTCCCTAGACGCTGGGGGGCAGTGAGGGTGGGGCTGATGGCCTCCTCATACAGCAAGAAACCAACGCGCGGAGATTTTAACCAGAGAAAAAAATATAAACTTAAGACTGTGGATCTGTATGATCAGAATGAGCAGAATTAACTCTCCAGAATACATGAGAAATATTATAAAATACACGAGCAGTTTATTTAATAATCTTTGCATGTATTAAATTTTGCACCCTTTATTTTGCACCCTTCGTTCTAAATTCTAAAATTTTTTCCTTAGTCTTCAGTTTTGCTCTTAAGTATATATATATATATATATATATATATATATATTTTCATCTATGAAAATGCAAGTGCAAAGATTAGGCTGTTTGAAAATACAACACACGTAAAAATTGGAAAGGGAGTGAGACAAGGTGACACCATATCTCCGAAGCTCTTTAATGCCACATTGGAGGGTGTTTTTCAGTCGCTGAGCTGGGAAAACAAGGGGATAAAGATTAATGGAGATTATCTAACCCACCTTCGTTTTGCTGATGACGTAGTCATTTTTGCAACTACCCCATCAGAGCTGCAGAGTATGATCCAGGAACTTGCGGACAAGAGTAAAGAAGTGGGATTAAAAATGAACTTTCAGAAGACAAAAGTGATGTTCAATGCTTTTACAAGAAATGAAGATTTATCGATTGATGGAGAAAAGCTGGAGATAACAGCCACGTACGTTTATCTTGGACAGCAGATATCAAGTGAGGGTCACATTGATGAAGAAATTAATCGGCGTACAAAACTTGCCTGGAGAGCTTTTGGAAGAAACAGCATAATTTTCAAGAGCAATATGCCATTATGTCTTAAAAGAAAAGTGTTTGATCAATGCATCCTTCCAGTGCTTACGTATGGTGCAGAGACGTGGACCTTAACTAAAAGAGACATACAAAGGCTGCAGACAACTCAAAGAAGCATGGAGAGGTGCATACTTGGTGTAACCAGGAGAGATAAGAAGAGGAACTCGTGGATCCGAAAAATGACAAAAGTGGAAGACATCATGATCAGAGTTAAATCCCTGAAATGGCAATGGGCTGGACATACTGCCAGAAGGACAGATCATCGATGGACAGCCGAAATTTTAGATTGGATTCCAAGGGACAGGAAAAGACCCAGAAGAAGACCACATGGGAGATGGGTGGATGAAATTCGAAAGTATGCAGGGGTGACATGGAGGAGACTGGCACAAGACAGACCGTTGTGGAGGAAACTTGGGGAGACCTTCGTCCAGCAGTGGATTGATAATGGTTGACAATGATGATGATGATATATATATATATATATATATTCTATAAAGAAGATACCTAAGCAAAAAAATACATATATAATTTTGACTCACACCTAGTACAACATAGAAAAGGTTATGTATCTACCTGTGTGAGTAAAAGGAGAAAAGATAAAAAAATAAAATAAAACAACTGAATGTAGAAGGTGTCGAGAATACTGAGCCCCGGCCCTATCAAGGACCAGCAAAAACTCTGCATTTTCTCACTTCCACAAAGACCTAGTTGGAAATGGGTTTCTGCAAGGCCATAGATGCAAGTAACATTCCCACCTAAAATAGTTTAAAAAATATATATATAAGTCATGTCCTCCGTAGAGCAGCATAACCCAGCACTAGTTAACAACCTCGCTTGCATCCATTAACCTTCATGGCCCGACCCATGCTCTTCATCTGTTACTATTAAACAGAGAGAAGAAGACCAAAGAGAACTCAAGCCGTGAGAGCGACATGCCAATTCACAACGAACAGACCCTTGAAAGAAAACCCGAGTCCAAAACCCCCACTCTACAACCCATGACAGCACGAAAACGAGAACAAGTCAAAGATAATAATCAACTAAAGAAAACTCTGTGAAAGTCATATACCCCAAACAGTCAGTTGCAACATGTACAAAGCACTCCAGCAGTGCCCCAAGTGCACAATCAATTAGTTATCAAGAACCCAACCACTTTGAAAAAACAGCGCATAGACAGCGCACGGAAAAGGAACAAGCCCAGCCATCCTCTGCTCCCAGGCACCCCAAAAGACGCTCAAAGTCACAAAGAAAAGCAAGAGTCAAAACCCGCAAAAATGTCAACAGACAAACCAATGCCCAAAAGCCGAAAAGCTAAAAAACGACAGAGGAAAGGGCACATGAAGCACAAACATTGAACTTATAAAACCTAGAACCCAAAAACAAGGAAGAGAGCTCACCTCCCGTGTGACAAAAACTTTTCTCCCCACAAGAGAAGAACATGGCCGACCTCCCCCGCCACTCCCCAGAGTTGGTGGGTTCTAGGTTTTATAAGTTCAATGTTTGTGCTTCATGTGCCCTTTCCTCTGTCGTTTTTTAGCTTTTCGGCTTTTGGGCATTGGTTTGTCTGTTGACATTTTTGCGGGTTTTGACTCTTGCTTTTCTTTGTGACTTTGAGCGTCTTTTGGGGTGCCTGGGAGCAGAGGATGGCTGGGCTTGTTCCTTTTCCGTGCGCTGTCTATGCGCTGTTTTTTCAAAGTGGTTGGGTTCTTGATAACTAATTGATTGTGCACTTGGGGCACTGCTGGAGTGCTTTGTACATGTTGCAACTGACTGTTTGGGGTATATGACTTTCACAGAGTTTTCTTTAGTTGATTATTATCTTTGACTTGTTCTCGTTTTCGTGCTGTCATGGGTTGTAGAGTGGGGGTTTTGGACTCGGGTTTTCTTTCAAGGGTCTGTTCGTTGTGAATTGGCATGTCGCTCTCACGGCTTGAGTTCTCTTTGGTCTTCTTCTCTCTGTTTAATAGTAACAGATGAAGAGCATGGGTCGGGCCATGAAGGTTAATGGATGCAAGCGAGGTTGTTAACTAGTGCTGGGTTATGCTGCTCTACGGAGGACATGACTTATATATATATTTTTTAAACTATTTTAGGTGGGAATGTTACTTGCATCTATGGCCTTGCAGAAACCCATTTCCAACTAGGTCTTTGTGGAAGTGAGAAAATGCAGAGTTTTTGCTGGTCCTTGATAGGGCCGGGGCTCAGTATTCTCGACACCTTCTACATTCAGTTGTTTTATTTTATTTTTTTATCTTTTCTCCTTTTACTCACACAGGTAGATACATAACCTTTTCTATGTTGTACTAGGTGTGAGTCAAAATTATATATGTATTTTTTTTGCTTAGGTATCTTCTTTATAGAATGTGAATTCTGAATTTTCAAAACTGCTGCGTTGCGCGTTTTGATTTTCAGGTTATTTTGCACCCTTCGTTTTAAATTCTAAAATTTTTTCCTTAGTCTTCAGTTTTGCTCTTAAGTATATATATATATATATATATATATATAATTTATAAATAACTTAGTATGGGTAAAAAATAACGTTTTGATGATCCCCTGAAAATTTTCTGGATTTATATATATATATATAATTTATAGCTACAGTATATGTATAATATATGTGTAGCCATAAATTATAGCTACAAATCCCTATGATTGTAGCTATAATTTAAGCTCCTGAAAGTTTTGATGATCCCCTGAAAATTTTCTGGATTTTTTCAGGGGTGTACGAACCCTGGATTTGGACATCAAGACGTTGTTTGCTTCTTTTCCAGCTATCGCAAAGTATGATTTAAATAATAAAGGTAAGCAGCACTTGAAGATAATTATGGGAGATTTCAATGCAAAAATAGGGCAACGGCAACAGAATGAAACTTCAGTAGGTAAATTCGGTCACGGCAACAGAAACCAGCGTGGAAATACTCTCGTAGAGTTTGCAGAGGCAGAAGGGTTTTTCATCTTGAACTCCTTTTTCAAGAAAAAGCCACACAGGAAATGGACATGGAGACATCCAAATGGGACGACAAGTGAAATTGATTTTATTATGTGTAACAAAAAATTCGTCATAGGAGACTGCAGTGTGCTAAACAAGTTCAACACAGGCAGTGACCATAGATTGGTGAGATGTAAGATGCACCTCAACACTAAACTCGAACGTAGCAAGCTCATAAGACAAACAAAATGTATTGACATAACCAACCTTAAAAAACACCATAATACCTTCAAATTGGAACTGAAGAACAGATTCTCTGCTTTAGAAGGCCTAACATCGGAAGAAGTGGATATTTCTGAAGTTAACAGAAAAGTAACCAAAGCTCTTATGGAAACAGCAACAAAATTAGCTGGGTCTAAGAACAAATTGCATGTGAACAAATTATCAGGAAAAACCAAAATGTTGATGCAAAAAAGAAGAGTGATGAGGACAACTAAAGAAGATGTGACTTCCAAAGTGGAATATATAGAGCTATGCAAGACAGTACGAAAAAGTATCACTGAAGACGTAAGGAAATTCAACTGTGAACTAGTAAGGAAAGCAATTGAAAACAACCAAAGCCTAAAGATAGCAAAGGGACATCTCAGTAAGGGGAAAAAACAGATTATGGCACTGAGAAAAGAAGATGGTTCTGTAACAAGAAATAGAGGCGAAATTTTGACAAGAGTGAAAGATTTCTACTCCAAATTATATGAAAGGGATGATACATGTACTCCAGACATCATGAAAGGTACCAGTACCAGAGTTCTTCCAGTCCTTCCAGCAGAAGTTGCACATGCAATCAAGAACATGAAGCGGGGAAAATCTCCAGGAGAAGATGGAATTACTGTAGACATCATACAAGAAGCAAGTGGAGAAATCGAAACAGTACTCGCCCAAATTTTCACTCGATGCCTTAATGAAGGGAAAATTCCTGAGGATTGGAACAACGCTACAATGATCTTGCTACATAAAAAAGGTGACATTGAGGATCTCAGGAACTACAGACCTATCAGCCTCCTATCAGTGGTTTATAAAATCTTCACTAAAGTTCTTTCACACCGCTTGAAGGTGACACTGGACATGGCTCAACCGAGAGAACAAGCTGGATTCAGGAGTAGCTACAGCACAATAGATCATATCCACGTGCTGAGAGAACTAATTGAAAGAGCGAGGGAATATGAGCTTCCATTGTGCATGGCTTTTATCGATTATGAAAAAGCCTTTGATTCGGTGAAACCATCAGCAGTTGCAATGGCTCTGAAATCCTGTGGTATTGAAGATGCATACATTAATATTATTAATAACATCTATGAAAATGCAAGTGCAAAGATTCGGCTGTTTGAAAATACAACACACATAAAAATTGGAAAAGGAGTGAGACAAGGGGACACCATATCTCCGAAGCTCTTTAATGCCACATTGGAAAATGTCTTTCAATCACTGAACTGGGAAAACAAAGGGATAAAGATTAATGGAGATTATCTAACTCACCTTCGTTTTGCTGATGACATAGTCATTTTTGCAACTACCCCATCAGAGCTACAGAGTATGATCCAGGAACTTGCTGACAAGAGTAAAGAAGTGGGATTAAAAATGAACTTTCAGAAGACAAAAGTGATGTACAATGCTTTTACAAGAAATGAAGATTTATCGATTGATGGAGAAAAGCTGGAGATAACAGACACGTACGTTTATCTTGGACAGCAGATATCAAGTGAGGGTCACATTGGTGAAGAAATTAATCGGCGTACAAAACTTGCCTGGAGAGCTTTTGGAAGAAACAGCATAATTTTCAAGAGCAATATGCCATTATGTCTTAAAAGAAAAGTGTTTGATCAATGCATCCTTCCAGTGCTTACGTATGGTGCAGAGACGTGGACCTTAGCTAAAAGAGACATACAAAGGCTGCAGACAACTCAAAAAAGCATGGAGAGGTGCATGCTTGGTGTAACCAGGAGAGATAAGAAGAGGAACACGTGGATCCGAAAAATGACAAGAGTGGAAGACATCATGATCAGAGTTAAATCCCTGAAATGGCAATGGGCTGGACATACTGCCAGAAGAACAGACCATCGATGGACAGCCGAAATTTTAGATTGGATTCCAAGGGACAGGAAAAGACCCAGAAGAAGACCACATGGACGATGGGTGGATGAAATTCGAAAGTATGCGGGAGTGACATGGAGGAGACTGGCACAAGACAGACCGTTGTGGAGGAAACTTGGGGAGACCTTCGTCCAGCAGTGGATTGATAATGGTTGACATGATGATGATGATGATGATATATATATTATAAAAAATATATAAAAAATAATATACACTGGCGGAAAGTGAAAAAAGAACACCAAGAAGGAATTGGCGGACGGTCATGAAATTTACATATGTTAATTGGGTCGAGTTTATGTAGGTGTGATGTTAATTTCGGGACCAACCGATGAGCGCTTACGCCACAGCACGGCATAATATGCAAATTATCGTCGGTGGTATTTAAGGAGTACGGCGAAGTGAATGTAATCAGTCGTCGGCGTACGGACATGTGCGAAGACCCTGAAGAAGCTGCAATGCCTGGACATGGAAGACCCTTAAGAAGCTGCAATGCCTGGACATGGAAGACCCTGAAGAAGCTGCAATGCCTGGACATGGAAGAGGTGTACAATTTCAGCAGTTATCGGACTTTGAGCGAGGTCGTCTAGCCGGACTCAGCGAGGCCGGGTGGTCGTATCGTCGTATTGCGGAGCGAATTGGACGGGAAGTATCGGTGGTGGTACGATGGTGGCGTAGATGGTCCGAGGAACATTCCCACACGAGAAGACGTGGAACCGGCGGTCACAGACGGACTGATGAGCCGACCGATCGACGCATAAGATGAGCGGTGTTGTGAAGCAGAACATCCACTGCGGCGCAAATCTGAGCTGCCGTTGCACCTGAGGTGACTGTGCTAACAATCCGCAACCGTCTACTGGATGCAGCACTACGTGCACGTGTGCCTCTGGAATGTGTACCTCTGACTCCAGCCCACCGTCAGGAACGGCTGCAGTGGTGTCGCCGACGTCTGCACTGGAGAAGTAAATGGCGATCTGTCGTGTTCAGCGATGAAAGCAGATTCTGCTTGGGATCCTCCGATGGCCGTGTTCGTGTTCGCATACGCACAGGGGAGCGTCTCCACCCTTTTTGCACCCGCCAGCGACACACAGGGCCTGCATCTGGTCTCCTGGTGTGGGGAGCGATCTGCTATCACTCCCGTACACAACTAGTGTTTGTACTGGGTACGTTAAACAGCACCTCCTACATCAACAACATCATTCAGCCCGTTGTTGTGCTATTTGTAAGGTCGGTCCATCGTGGTGTTTCCAGCAAGATAACGCACGCCCACACACGGCACGTGCAACGCAACATGCACTTCAGGGTGTGAGACAGCTTCCATGGCCTGCACGTTCACCGGATTTGTCCCCCATTGAGCACGTGTGGGATTTTATGGGACAACGACTTATCCGGTCTCCACGGCCAGCCACGACCATCCCCGATTTACGCGTCCAGGTTGAGGATGCTTGGAACTAAATACCCCAAACTTACATCCAACATCTGTACGACAGACTCCATGCCAGAATTGTACAGTGTGACGCAGTTCATGGCGGTTCAACCACGTACTAACCATGCTACATGGAAATGTTATTTTTCAGTTTACCAGCAAATACAGCTGTATTTTGCCATAATGTTTTGATCACGTTATCCTCTGTATTCCGTTACTATGCTGTATAAATTTCGTTGGTATCAGACGTCTCCCTCTTGGTGTTCTTTTTTCACTTTCCGCCACTGTATATATATATATATACATATTTTTTTTTTTTAATGCATATTACATATACAGGGTGTGTAGGAAAGTCCTTAAACAGGGAAATAACTTTTGAACGCAAAATACTAGAGTTGTGAAAGTAGTGTGTGTACATATAGTAAAGTGACTATGTTCTATCAGATGAGACCGATTGCAGCACCCCTAGCAGCGAATTTTGGAAGTTAGCGATCCTACCGCGAGAACCAAGAGATATAGCGAAAAAAAGTCCATAGCAGACGTGTAGAGCGTCACCGATTTAGTACGAAATGATGCCCTACATTCACCAAAAACTCCAATAGAAGTCCGGAAATGCAGATCTCTAGGTATCCAATCACCGGCATAAATACGTCACTCATCGCGTGCAAAACTGTGACATTATAAGGTGATGCAAATTTACTAATAAACTAATACATGTATGTGTCAGCAAGGTACAATTTATTATGTACTGTTCAGTAAAGTAGTAGGAAATTCATACACCAGTAGGATATTATGAAGAAGAAAAACACAAAATAATGTTCTAGAAATACAAAATGTCAGTACTAATACTTAAGCATTCGAGATGTGTCCACCATCGGCTGCAATACACATCTGTATTCGAGCTAGAACTTCTTGTTGGACGTTCTGCAGCATTTCAGGTGTTACGTTACTAACACCTGAAATGCTGCAGAACGACATTGATGATTGCTTGGATAATATGGGGTTGTAGAAATTTGCCATGCACGACCAAATGTAAGGCCACACGTCACGCTCTCTCGTACTGCAGTGTGGGTGGGCTAGCGCATAGGCCAGGACGTTCACTGGCTGTACGTGCACACCTGCAAGTGTCGGCCTACCTGAACGGGAACGACTTGTAATGCTCACGGTTTCTCTCAGCCGCCGAACGACATTGATGAATCAGTAGCCGCAGTAGGATGAGAACGATTAAGGAAACGTAATGCATATTGGCGTGCTGCCTCTCTTGCCCGACGACCGCATTCCCCGTACAACACAACCATCTCGCAGTATTCCTCGTTGGAATAACTAGCCATGTGTAGACTCGAAGATCCAGTCCACGCACTGTCTGACAAACCTTCCCTGACCGCCAATTTATGCTTCCCGGTGAGGTATGAGGTAGCGTTTCCATTTGCATACTGTCAACCATCCTTCGCTGTTTTGCAGGCAAAATTCGTTTACAGATTTTACGCTTTGCGATGTCATTCGTGACGTATTTATGCCGGTGATCGGATACCGAGAGATCTGCATTTCCGGACTTCTATTTGGAGTTTTTGGTGAATGTAGGGCGTCATTTCGTACTAAACCGGTGACGCTCTACACGTTTGCTATAGACTTATTTTCGCTATCTCTCTTGGTTCTCGTGATAGGATCGCTAACTTCCAAAATTCGCCGCTAGGGGTGCTGCAATCTGTCTCATCTGATAAAACGTAGTCATTTTACTATATGTACACACTACTTTACACAATTCTAGCATTTTGCGTTCAAAAGTTATTTCCCTGTTTAAGGATTTTCCTATACACCCTGTATTATACATTTTGCAAATTGGGATGAAATTTACTACGCATTATTACGAAATCTTATGGGCACCGCTGTTACAGACTGTTGTTCAGTGTGTGTTACATCTTGGATGTAGTGACGAAATTTCTCGGTATAAAAATTACGCTGCCAAAAATTTATATAAAGCAATCTGAAGTTTAGCACAATGATAATAATACAGAACAATTTTCCCATGGTATTGAAGATTCCTTATTCCGTAGTCATCCATACTGTCTACCAACAAGTAATTGGACACCTCTGATAGCAAAGGAAAACGAAGTTTATTCACCTTCAATAGTTGGTGGAACCTCCACGAGCGGCGATTACAGCTGCGACCCTTCGGGGCATACTCTCAACCAGGCATTGTACGACGGCTAGCGGTATTTTCTTCCACTCTGCTTGGAGAAGACAGGTCAGTTCCTTCACCGATTTCGGACGGTGGGGGCACCTCTTAAGTCGACGCTCCAACTCGTCCCAGAGGTGCTCGATAGGGTTAAGGTCAGGGCTCTGCGCAGGCCAGTCCATTCGATTAATCTGATTGTCACCATACCAAGCCATGGTGGACCTCGCAACATGACAGGTGGCATTGTCATCCTGAAAGTAACATGGGTCCACCCCGTAAAACTGCCACAACGTAGGAAGCGCATGGTCATCCAAAATGGTGCAGTAGGTCTCGGCGTTGAGTCTACCAGGAATTGCGACCAAGGGTCCCGTGCCATACAGGGAGAAACACCCCCATAGCATAATTCCACCGCCGCCGAACTTCACAGTTGGCACAATACATTCCGGCAGGAGGCGTTCTCCAGGCAGACGTAAAACCCAGACCCTGCCATCCGAACGGTAGAGGGTGAACCTTGATTCGTCGCTACAGAGAACCTGTTTCCACTGTTCAAGGGTCCACTGTCGACGTTCTTTGCACCACGTTAGCCGAGCAGCGCTATTGGACTTGGTGATCAAAGGCTTGTGGGCGGCAGCACGTCCATGATAACCGAGCAGATAGTATTCATCGAAAGAACACTCCCGGATGCCTGTTGAAACTCCTCGCGAATGTGGCCCATCGATTTGGTGCGGTTCTTCCGAATTTCTCTGGCCAGCATCCGTCGGTCTCTATCTCCCAGTTTTGGGGGTCTGCCGGTTCGAGGCATATTCCGACAGTCACTTCTCATCTTCCACTCTCCAATCACGTAGGCCACTGTCGATTTTGGGTACTTCAACTCGCTGGATATGTCACGTATGGATCGGCCATTTCCGTGATACCCGACGATTACACCTTTCTCGAAATCAGAGAGCTCCGAACTGCGTGGCATCTTGCATGCGACCTGTTGCGTTGTTGTTTCCCACACGATATATAACGGCGGCGTCCGTGACGTGTATCAGGACCGCAGATATCGTCGCTTGCAGGGGTGTCCAATTACTTGTTGGTAGATAGTGTATTTCCACACACATTGGCGGCAGGGACGCCAGCAGATATCAATCTCTTTCGGTGAGGAAAGCGCGTGCTTGAAATAATGGCCATCTTGGACTAATGGGAAGGTTTCCGTACGCTGCGGCGAATCTAACTGCACATAACTTCTATAGAGCCTTTGCACGTGACGTCACAAAACTGTCCACTAGACTTCCGGGTGGTTAGAAAGCACCCGAGCTGGTCTTTCTCCATGCTTTTCAATGGCTGCTGCTGCTGTAAATAGAGTTACAAAATCTTCTTCCTGACAAAGTTTGCCATCTTAATGTGGTGGAAAAGCAACGTTACGAAGAAAAGCTTAGAAATAATGGCATAGAAGATCCATGTGACCTACCTGAAAGATATTTTTATCGTCTGGAAGTTTTTGTTGCTACGGACGTCCCTGATTTGAACTATCACGATATTTATAACTATTTAATAGGCAGTTTTTCGTGTTATACAGGAAAAGCTCTAAGAGCTTATAAAAGCCTTGATAGATATAAATGTTTTATCAATGGGTGGGTTAGAAATGTATTAATTCTGAAGACAGAAAACGAAAAATTTCTTATCTGGTCTAAGGTAAGTTGTTACATTTCTCACTGGTTCCAGTTTGTATTGCAATTAAAAAAAGAAAATACCCTATCATATCCCGAAAAAAGGACTATTGTTTTTACCAAACCACACAATAATGTATGACAACACCCTGTAATTCTATTTGGACGTACAGTAGCGAACAAAAGTATTTGGCGAAACACTTTTCCGACCATAATGCTTTTTCTGCTGGACCAAATCGGGTTATTGATATGTGTTATTTAGTTGTAAACATGACCCATATGCAGATGGATCGCAAACCTTAACACAGATCAGGTACCGAACTTAATCGCAAAGATCATACAAATTGACCAACAAAGTAGGTGTGTATCAATCATATTCATTTAAAGCCGAGAGCGTTAGCCTTTCACCACGGTGGCCAGCAATCCACGGCGCTATGTGTTTTTCTGTTGTCAGCTTCATAGAGCTGTAAGATGGGCCAGCAGCTGAGACGTCTCTATTAATTATGGCAGTTAAAGCCAAAGGTCGATATCAAAAGTGAAAATCCTCCAAATACGTGGCGTCAGTGTATAAACAAAGACGCCGCTCTTTCCATGTTTTGGCAACACACAGCAACCGAATAACAGTTTTTTCGGTTGCTGTGTGTTGCTAAAACGTGGAAAGAGCGATGTCTTTGTTTATTCTATTCCAGGTCCTTTCACAGAAATTTGAAAAATCAAGGATTTTCTGCACCTGGAAAGAAAAAAAGAAAAATCAAATTCCAGGATTTTTCCAGTATTCCATGATATCACGTCTTCACACTCCATGGAAGGAAGTGATGTCATTATGAGCAGAAACCGCTGAGAGCTAGAACGAAGTGACCCAATCAATCCAAACATTTCGATGATTTTTTTTTTCAATGAAATAAAAATGCTAGATTATTCCAGGACCTTTCACAGAAATAGGAAAAATCAAGGACTTTCCAGACCTAGGAAGAAAATAAAGAAAATCAAATTCCAGGACTTTTCCGGGATTCCAAGAGCCGAGCGAACCCTACAAACCGTCCAAGGGAAAGTCTTCTGCATAATCGTCCAAGATGGGCTCGGGTTCGAGTCCCATACGTGGTGGAGCGCTTGTTACACTGCGATGATGCTGTCCCTTTTTGGAACCAATAACCCTTACAATTAGGGACCGGTGACAGCCTGAGTTGCTCACGAGAGTCGTTGAATCGAGAAACGCCTCCCCGGTTGCCGAGTGGCCAAAGGCGCCAGCTTATGTCTAATACCCCGAGTTGGGTACGTGTTTGACCCAGGATGAAGTGGTGTATTTGTCCAATAGTTCTAAATTATAGAGAGTCGACTCCATATTGACAAGCTCACGGAATGCCATTATCTCCGACTCTAAACAAGTTAGTAAAATCATGCAATGCATTGATTATGATACGCTTTCCAATATACTGTACTAGAAATCATTACTCAAGCTATTACTCAAGTTATGAGGAAAGTGGCTGTGGAATAAATCTCACCCCTGTGCCCTGACCTTTGATCCATTTGGATGATATTCAACAGAACTGGTTCAGTATATCTCCGAAATAACATGATAAAGTTTTGTCGCAATCAAAGCAATTTTACGTAAGTTATGATGCATAAGCGCTATGGAAAAGATCCCGCTCCTGTGTCCTAACCTTTGACCCTATTTCGCCCATTTTCAATAGGATTCGTCCCCAGGAAGGTCCCTACAACATACCAAAATTTCATCCAAATCTAAACATTTTTACGTAAGTTATGACTCATAATGGTGATGGAAGTGATTCCGCTCCAATGTCCCGAACTTTGACCCCCATTTCGCCAATTTTCAATAGGGTTTGTCCCCAGGTGGTCTCCTACCACATACTAAAATTTAATCGAAATCGAACCTTTTTTACGTTAGTTATGACGCATAAGAGCAGTGGAATGGATCCCGCTCTTATGTCCTGAACCTTTGACCCCATTTCGTTCACTTTCAATAGGGTTCCTTCCAAGGTGTTTCCCTACCACATACTAAAAGTTCATCGAAATCGAACGATTTTTACGCGAGTTATCGTGCGGACGAACATACGCACACAACGCGTGAAGTAATGAGGCAGATGGGAATCGCGGCTATCTGCTAGCAAAAGTGTGACGTCATAAAACTTTAATAGGATCCGCACATTTGTTTGACTGCTAACGTCGTGAAAATACAGGTCGCGCCATCTTTTTTCTGGACAATTTATGCGTTCACAAGGATGAAAATTTGAACATCGAATAAAATAGCTTCATTTTATAACTTGCAATACTTAATATTTTCTAAAACATAACCATAATTACGCAATCCAACATTTGTTTGTCTGCTGACGTCATGAAAATACAGGTCGCGCCATCTTTTTTCTGGACAATTTATGCATTCACAAGGATGAAAATTTGAACATCGATTAAAATAGCTTCATTTTATAACTTGGAATATTTAATATTTTCTAAAACATAACCATAATTACGCAATCCAACATTTGTTTGTCTACTGACGTCATCAAAGTACAGGTCACGCCATACTTTTTGTGGTTTCAACACTCGCAAAGGAAAAGTTATTGATTTTTAATGTAATTATGGTTATGTTTTAGAAAATATTAAGTATTCCAAGTTGTAATAAAGTTATTTTAATCGATGTTCAAATTTTCATCCTTGGGAACACATTAATTGTGTAGGAAATGTGTACAAAAGTTTTTCCATTGGAAGTATAGTAAGCTAAATTACTTGACGTCCACCCTAATAATATGGGATAAGAGCGATGGAATGGATCGCATTCCTATGTCCTGACCTTTGACCCCATTTCGTCCACATTCAATAGGGTTTGTCCCCAGGTGGTCCCCTACCACATACTGAAATTTCATCGAAATCGAACCATTTTTACGCACGTTATGACGCATAAGGACAATGGAATGGATCCATCCCCTATGTCCTGACCTTTGACCCCACTTCACCGATTTTAAATAAGATTCGTCTCCAGGCGGTCCCCTACCACATACTAAAATTTAAGTGAAATCGAACCATATTTACGCAAGTTATGACGCATAAGGGCAAAGGAATGATCCAGCTCCTACGTCGTGACCTTTGACCCCATCTGTTCCATTTTCAATAGGGTTCATCCCCAGGTGGTCTCCTACCACATAGTTAACTTTCATTGAAATCGAACCATATTTACGCAAGTTATGATGCATAAAGGCAATGGAATGATCCCGCTCCTACGTCGTGACCTTTGACCCCATTTGTCCCATTTTCAATAGGGTTCGTCCCATGGTGGTCCCCTACCACATACTAAAATTTCATCGAAATCGAACCATTTTTACGCTAGTTATCGTACGGACGGACGGACGGACAAAGCTGGAGTATATACGCTTCTTAAACCTACGGTTGGAAAGCGTAAATTAGAGACAGAATACTCCATGTTGGCTAATATTCACAGGGTCCTTAGAACCAATAACTGTAACTTTGAGACAGTTGCATACATGCAGGATACTACATACTGGCTAACATTCACAGGGTCATTACACTAATAGCTCTAAATTAGAGACAGTACTGTACATGCTCATGGGGGGAGGGGGTCGTTAAACTCTCAGAAGCTTTGACGTACTACAGAGGTGAAAACATGTGTCAAGACGACAAATCTGCAGCGAGACATTCTGTCTGCGTAGCTCAGTTGGAAGAGCGACTTACTCCGGAGTGAGGGGATACGGCTTCGATGGCCGTCGCTGACAAACTTATGTTTTTACATTGGCGCCCGATTGTGGAAAATGGATCCACTGGCCGTTGGGTTCTTCGAAAAATGTGTGATGTTTGTTCCACGCATTGTTTGGAATTAATGAAAAATTCCTACTTCGCTTCAAATGAAAAAAATTAAGAGGGAGATGATGTGACGTACTACAGAAATGAAAACATGTGTCAAGACGACAAATCTGCAGCGAGACATTCTGTCGGCGCAGCTAAGTTGGGAGAGCGACTTACTCCGCAGTGAGGGGACACGGATTCGATGTCCGTCCAGGACAAACTTGTGTTTTCACAAGCTCTAAATTCATGAGTGTCCACTCTTTATAGGCGTACATGCTCATTGGATCGTTAAACAAATAGATTTAAATTAAAGGCAAGCTAATCCATATGGGCTGATTGTTAAACCAAAAGCTATACATTAGAGACAATCTAATAATATAAATTAGAGACCATCTACTCCTATAATTCACCGTCTTCTTGCACTCCTATAGGCTTACAAGCTCCATGGGGTTGTTAAAACAATAGCTCAAAATTAGACATCGTCGATTCCACGTAGGCTTACAAGCTCACTAGGTAGTTAAATCTTCCGCAGCTCCAAAAATGCTACTTAAGGGAGTCATTAAATGAAAAGACAAGAATTACTATACAATTTTATGGGAGCCTTATAGGAACAAAGGTTTCCAGCTACAAATACTTGAAGACGGTCCTCCAATAAACTAATAGGTCTCTCAGCAGCCAAGGGTTAGAGGTTATCCTTATAGTGTTGATCCTGTTTCCTACGTAGGAACAATGTTCCTAAATTTGGAACTAGCGACTCCCCTCTACCTTCAGATCTTAAACGAGACGTAAATATTAAGACAGGAAACCGCCTGCGAACAAAAAATCATGCATCAAGTGTCATCATTTACCAACTGTAGGCGCTAGTGATAATTTTAATTCGCATTTAGAGCGGAAAAAAGAAGACAGCAAACCACCGGAATGGGAAAATACTAATATGTTACAGCTTCTTTCACTTGAACGAGAGATTCGGCTCAGCAACAAAGTTTTGCTTGGAGGTTTTTCGCTGAAAAGCAACGCATTCACAGACAGAGCTTTTTAATTCATCATGTCAAGGATGGCATAACCAGTAGATAATAATTGTCAATCAGAAAACGATAAGATCTAAGGAAATGAGTTTCGGTCAGTAAGAAAGGAAGGGAAAGATAAATTACCTTTATGGCAACGACAGACTTGGCCTGTTCTCGAATGAGAAAGAAGATCGGACCGTTCACCGCCGCCTTTGTCTCTCCAGTATTTCCTGCGTGCGTGCACGCTTCTTGCGGGGAGGCAGACATCGCCCCCTCCTCCTCTGTCTGCAATGAAACAAGAAAATAAATTCATAAACATCACGCGAGTCACAGATAACGAAGTCAAAAAGAGAAACAGTGCACAATAAAACGCGTACTTGCAAGATCTGTCTCACGCACTACGAAAACGTATACGTCACACAGAATTCGTACGATTCGCACATTATCACGGATTTCCATTGTCGCTTGAAAAGATCACTTGCTTGTTAAATTCCGTCCTTGATGATTCATTATTCAATTGTCGCCTTTTGAAAAAGAAGTTCACAGCTGTGCATTGAGAAATCGCACAGACATGTATGAGCAAATGAGCGCTGGACACAATTTATAGCTACCCACAATGAATGAGGAGGGGGGGACTGTGGTGATCCCCCTCCAAGTAGGTTCTTCTTTTTTATATGGCCAATATCTAAATAGCGTTGGCCTCTGATCATTCGTCCGTAAGGGGTCCGGGTTCGAATCCCGGTCAGGCATGGATGTTGTGTTTGTCTTACGGCACTGGCTCTCTCCCTTCCCTGGAACCAGTGACCCTAAATTAGGGACGGGCGACTGCTTATAGCCCATTGAGTTGCTCACGGTGGTCGTTAAACCTCCAATCAAAAAAAAAATGTCTAAATAATTAATGCATTTATTATTGTAAAATTATAGTAATAAATGCACAAGTTTTCGTAAACATTTTCATAAGAACTAAAATTTGCTGTAAATTTGGAGAAAAAATGTTCCGTTCTACCTTCAGCACAACAAAAAACAGAAAAAAAAACTAGTTTCAGAAACAGAGAAAGATGAGAGAGGAAGTGAAAAGAGATTTTCACTGATCATGGAAAGCAGTGGCTGAGCTTTGTTCCGTTTTTAGTATTGTTTAGCATCAGTAGTGCAGCGTGGAATTCCTGTTGGGAGGAGGTGTCTATATGTGCCGTGTGTACATACCCACGTAGTACATACTGCTTACACTATATTGACAAAAGTCACCGGACACCCCTTCAAAAGCAAATGAACGCATCCGCTGCGTTGCTAAGATGCGCGGTACAGCTGCAAACGAAACGGTATTACAAATAAGCCTTCAGCCGACCGCAATCCTATCGCACTATGAGGTTGAGTGAAAATTTCGCAGCGGGAGAGAACTGACTTTGAGAAAGGAAAGATTGTTGGGTGTTATATTAGTGGGTTGTCCATAAGAGAAACCGAGAGCCGTTTAAACATACCCAAGTCAACTGTTTTGGATGTACTGAATAAGTGGAAGACACATGGCGTGCCTGAAGCAGCAAAACGTACCGGCAGACCAAAGAAAATCAGTGATAGACGACGTCGAAGCCTCAGGAGATTTTTACAGCTAATCGACGGAGTACTGCACAAGACCTCAGTGTACAGGTGATTGAAAATGCTGCAAATGCTTGCGGCTGCTCAAAAGCCTTTCATCTCTACTCAGAATGCTACTCATCGTTTAGTGTAGTGTAAAGAACATTTACCGTGGACCGTAGATCAATGGAAACGGGTCCCAAAGACTGATGAATCGAGATACAAGATCCATTACTCTGATGGCCGTGTGTGGGTATGGCGGCAGCCGGGGGAACGCTATTTACCACAGTGCACTGATCCTACGGTCAGGTTTGGAGCTGGAAGTGTACTCGTGTGGGGGTGTTTTTTGTGGTATGGTCCCCGCCCATTGGTTATCGTGGACAAACCTGTTAACTACCTCGATATTCTGGACAATTATGCCCTGCCAACTCTGTGGCAATATTATGGAACCGATCCTTGTTGGTACCAGCAGGATAATGCACCGACCAATAAAGCAAGGACTGTTACGGCATGTTTTGACGATAATTCCGTATCGTGTGTGGACTGGCCAGCACAGAGCCCTGATCTTAATCCCTTAGAGCCCTTATGGGATGAATTAGAGCGTCGTATAAGAAGTTTGGAACCATGGCCTATTACTACGCAACAGTTAGCGGCAGTATTATGTACCAAATGGAAGCGCATACCCATCGCAGTGTTCGAAAACCTTGTCGAAAGCATGTCTCGAAGGGTCTGTGCATGCATTAAGGCCAAAGGTGGACCGACAACGTACTAATGTATGTCAATAAATGCTATGTTGTGTTTATCTTCTAGGTGTCCAATGACTTTTGTCAATATAGTGTATATGTATACCCCATATCATCATTGTCAACCATTATCAATCCACTGCTGGATGAAGGTCTCCCCAAGTTTCTTCTCAACTGTCTCTTGAGCAAGTCTGTTCCATATCACTCTAGCATTATTTCGAATTTCATTCACCAATCTCCCACGTGCCCTTCTTCTGGGTCTTTTCCTGTCCCTTAGCATCCAGTTTAAAATTTCGGTTGCTCATCGATATATAGTCCGTTCTCCTGGCAATATCTCTAGCGCATTGCCATTTCAGGGATGTTACTCTGATCATGATACCTTCCACTCTAAGTCATTTTCCTTATCCACGAGTTTCTCTTCTCATCCTTCCTCGTTACAACAAGCATGCATCTCTGCATGCCTCTTTCATGTGTGTATATATATATATATATATATATATATATATATATACACACACCGGGATGTAAGGTCAGGTGATGCGTAACATCACAGCCTCTCCTTGACAAATGTCAACCCCGCCTTCTCGTGGTGCATCCTGTTCCCACTAAAGGGGCTCTGACGACCGCAAATAGCGGTATAACTATACCATCGGGATCAGAGGAAATGCTATCCCACACTCACCAACCCGCTTGGCCAGCGTGGTGAGTTATGGCCAAACACCTCCAAAATGACTCTACAACTTAAATCTTGGCCCTCAGTCTCCGGCAGCTGGAATGTACCTGGCCAAGGCAGGGGCCAGTGCGACATGAAGGCAGAGGGTGCTAAGAATCCCCGGAGGACCGGACTAGGCTGCCATTTGATGCTGACCTTGGCTACCTACAACGGACGCTCCCTATCTTCTGATTCAAGGCTTCTTGAATTGGAAGAGGAACTACAAAGGATCAAGTGGGACATCGTCGGGCTAAGTGAGGTAAGGAGAAAAGGAGAAGATCTCATTGAACTGAAAAGTGGACATCTCTTCTATTATCGTGGGACAGATACTGGCAGAACTAGTGGTGTTGGATTTATAATAAACAAGAAACTGAAGGATAAAGTGGTAGAAGTTGAAAGTTCCTCTGACAGAGCTGCACGACTCGTTATCCAACTATCGAGAAGATACCAGGCTCAGATTATTCAAACTTATGCACCCACCACAAGTCATCCTGAAGAAGAAATTGAAGAATTTTATGAGGAAATTCGTCATCTAAATAATAAAGGTAAGCAGCACTTGAAGATAATTATGGGAGATTTCAATGCAAAAATAGGGCACCGGCAACAGAATGAAACTTCAGTAGGTAAATTCGGTCACGGCAACAGAAACCAGCGTGGAAATACTCTCGTTGAGTTTGCAGAGGCAGAAGGATTTTTCATCTTGAATTACTTTTTCAAGAAAAAGCCACACAGGAAATGGACATGGAGACATCCAATTGGGACGACAAGTGAAATTGATTTTATTATGTGTAACAAAAAATTCGTCATCGAAAACTGCAGTGTGCTAAACAAGTTCAACACAGGTAGTGACCATAGATTGGTGAGATGTAAGATGCACCTCAACACTAAACTGGAACGTGGCAAGCTCATGAGACAAACAAAATGTATTGACATAACCAACCTTAAAAAACACCATAATACTTTCAAGTTGGAACTGAAGAACAGATTCTCTGCTTTAGAAGGCCTAACATCGGAAGAAGTGGATATTTCGGAAGTTAACAGAAAAGTAACCAAAGCTCTTATGGAAACAGCAACAAAATTAGCTGGGTCTAAGAACAAGTTGCATGTAAACAAATTATCAGGAAAAACCAAAATGTTGATGCAAAAAAGAAGAGTGATGAGGACAACTAAAGAAGATGTGACTTCCAAAGTGGAATATATAGAGCTATGCAAGACAGCACGAAAAAGTATCACTGAAGACGTAAGGAAATTCAACTGTGAGCTAGTGAGGAAAGCAATTGAAAACAACCAAAGCCTAAAGATAGCAAAGGGACATCTCAGTAAGGGAAGAAAACAGATTATGGCTCTGAGAAAAGAAGATGGTTCTATAACAAGAAATAGAGGCGAAATTTTGACAAGAGTGAAAGATTTCTACTCCAAATTATATGAAAGGGATGATACATGTACTCCAGACATCATGAAAGGTACCAGAGTTCTTCCAGTCCTCCCAGCAGAAGTTGCTCATGCAATCAAGAACATGAAGCGGGGGAAAGCTCCAGGAGAAGATGGAATTACTATAGACATCATACAAGAAGCAAGTGGAGAAATTGAAACGGTACTCGCCCAAATTTTCACTCGATGCCTTAATGAAGGGAAGATTCCTGAGGATTGGAACAATGCTACAATGATCCTGCTACATAAAAAAGGTGACATTGAGGATCTCAGGAACTACAGACCTATCAGCCTCCTATCAGTAGTTTATAAAATCTTCACTAAAGTTCTTTCACACCGCTTGAAGGTAACACTGGACATGGCTCAACCGAGAGAACAAGCTGGATTCAGGAGTGGCTACAGCACAATAGATCATATCCATGTACTGAGAGAACTAATTGAAAGAGCGAGGGAATATGAACTTCCATTGTGCATGGCTTTTATCGATTATGAAAAAGCCTTTGATTCGGTGAAACCATCAGCAGTTACCACGGCTCTGAAATCCTGCGGTATTGAAGATGCATACATTAATATTATTAATAACATCTATGAAAATGCAAGTGCAAAGATTCGGCTGTTTGAAAATACAACACACATAAAAATTGGAAAGGGAGTGAGACAAGGTGACACCATATCTCCGAAGCTCTTTAATGCCACATTGGAAAATGTCTTTCAATCACTGAACTGGGAAAACAAAGGGATAAAGATTAATGGAGATTATCTAACCCACCTTCGTTTTGCTGATGACGTAGTCATTTTTGCACCTGCCCCATCAGAGCTGCAGAGTATGATCCAGGAACTTGCTGACAAGAGTAAAGAAGTGGGATTAAAAATGAACTTTCAGAAGACAAAAGTGATGTTCAATGCTTTTACAAGAAATGAAGATTTATCGATTGATGGAGAAAAACTGGAGATAACAGATACGTATGTTTATCTTGGACAGCAGATATCAAGTGAGGGTCACATTGATGAAGAAATTAATCGGCGTACAAAACTTGCCTGGAGAGCTTTTGGAAGAAACAGCATAATTTTCAAGAGCAATATGCCATTATGTCTTAAAAGAAAAGTGTTTGATCAATGCATCCTTCCAGTGCTTACGTATGGTGCAGAGACGTGGACCTTAACTAAAAGAGACATACAAAGGCTGCAGACAACTCAAAGTAGCATGGAGAGGTGCATACTTGGTATAACCAGGAGAGATAAGAAGAGGAACTCGTGGATCCGAAAAATGACGAGAGTGGAAGACATCATGATCAGAGTTAAATCCCTGAAATGGCAATGGGCTGGACATACTGCCAGAAGGACAGACCATAGATGGACAGCCGAAATTTTAGATTGGATTCCAAGGGACAGGAAAAGACCCAGAAAAAGACCACATGGGAGATGGGTGGATGAAATTCGTAAATATGCGGGAGTGACATGGAGGAGACTGGCACAAGACAGACCGTTGTGGAGGAAACTTGGGGAGACCTTCGTCCAGCAGTGGATTGATAATGGTTGACAATGATGATGATGATGATGATATACACACCGACAAGGGATTACATTATGACCATCCCCCAGCATAGAGAAATGAGCGCGCCTGGAGACCGAACATTAGCGCAGGTTAAGTTCATTGAGCAGTACATATACAACTTGCGGACCGGTTTTCGGTTAGTACAGTGCTCTGAATCAGAATGGGAAAAGCTGCCGATTTATCGGAGTTTGATAAAGGACAAATTGTGATGGGATGGCGCCTCTCAAAAACGGCGTGACTTGTGGGTTGTAGTGAGTACGTATCAAAAGTGGTGCACAGATGGCAAAGCGACGAATCGTCGCGTCGTCCAGTCGTGCGTCGTCCGCAGCTGACTGATGCGAACTGAGAGCGGAGACCTCCGCCCCTTGTTCACAAAAACTGCAGAGCCACAGTGCGACAAATCACCCGCAGCTAGAACAGTAGTGATCAGGACAATGTGTCACTGCACATAGTTCATCGCAACTTTTTGCGCATGGACCTTTGTAGCCGAGGACCCAGCCGGGTCCCCATGCCCATTGCACATAATCGAAAACAACGCATGAAATGGGTCCAACATCATCGAGATTGGACCGTGGATGATCGGAAGAAAGTAGCCTGGTCTGACGAATCAAGATCCTTGGTGCATCACGTAGACGGCCGAGCGCGGATTCGCCGATTACCAACGGAGGCTATGGCACCTGGATGCACTGTTGGGCGGAAACAGGCCGGCGGCGGCGGTGTTACGCTGTGGGTGATGCTTTCTTGGGACACTTTAGGCCCCATTATCCCAATAGCACAATCCCAGACAACTGCCAGGTATCTGAACGTCGTCGAGGACCAAGTTCACCCATTCACGGAAACTGTGTTCACTGCTGGTGATGGCCATTACCAACAGGATAATGTGCCATGCCACACGGTCAGAATCGTCAAGGAGTGGTTCGAGGAGCATGCTGGGGACTTTCTGCTAATGCTCTGGTTTCCAAATTCACCTGACACGAACCGAATCGAACATTTGTGGTTCGTCTTGGAAATGTGGGTTCGCGCTGAATCCTATCGCCACCTTATCGAATCGATCCCTCGCGCAGTGGCCGCTGTTTTGCGGGGTAAAGGGAGTCCTACAGCTTATAGGTAGGTGGTAATTGTTAACTGTTATTGCTTATCTTTATTCTTGTTGTTAACTTGAAATTGTTAATAAGTCCGTAGTGCTTGAGGATGATAGTTAACGCGTAATAAGCAAATAATTCTTGCGATCCGTAAATATGTCTAAGAAACTTTTATTGTTCTTTTCATTTAATTCCTTGCAAAGGTTGTCCGTTAGCTGAGCTATGTTTGCTCGCTGTTCCGCTTAAAACTTCCATTCCTTTTTCTTATGTCCTGATTTCCTTCATCTCTGGCGCTGTCGAGAAATCCCCTAACCCGCCGGTCCACCTAAGACCTTCCCATCCTATCCCGGGGCAAATCCTTCGTCCTGCTATGTGCGACCGCTCGCTCTCGCAGCCCAGAGACAACTGTCTTCTCGCCTTCTACTCCCCTGTCTCCCCAAAAATGCTCTTAAGCATATCCGAAAGTTCCCCGTGAGGAAGAACCACACCGCCCTCGGTAAAAATTAAAGCCTGAAAGTAAAATGTGAGGGGATAGTCCATTAGCCGGCAGCATTGAAATTGAAATCTGTAAAGCATCAAAAGAGGCGTGATAGAGTTAATCTCCATTCAACATACAAAGTGCGAATAATAAGCATAGACAAAATGTCGTCTTAGTAAATAACCGTGCATCCGGTGTCTAATGGGAAACTGACTCTGCGAAATTTCTCTCACCCTTTGTGGAGACAAAGGAAGGGGGAGCACGAGATGGAAAAAGGTTGCATTTCGAGATTTTATATGAAATCCTAAAACCCCGTATAAAATCTCCGGTCATAATGTAATGGCATATCGGTGTACATACCTATTGTGTACACATTAGATAGATAGATAAAAGAATTCACATACATCGTTCATCTCTTTCGAGGGAGGGTCTAAAGCCCCCCCCTCTCCTTAAAAGCGCTAGTGTCTGGCATCATCAGTAATCGGGAGCAAGAAAACTCACCATGTGGGGTAGACTTTGACGTGTGTTTGATATAGCGTGAGGGACAGAGGAAAGTACGTACCTCGATCGGGCCGTAAAGAATAACTAGTAAAACATTTCCAAGCTGGAAATTTCTCTAATAAACTAGCCCATCTGAATAGAAGGGATCAAAATTTATTTTGAAAGATTTTATCCAAAAGTGAAATTTAAAAAGCATCAAGCTGGTTTCCTCGAAAAGCGGTCAATTGAAGACCATGAAAATAGTGCTGAATTTTAAGGTCTCGTTCGCAGATTGTGGTTTAAAATTTCAGAACACTTTTTTAATGGAAAATTTTAAAATATCTTGCGATGCTAAGTCTATAGTGTGTGTGTGTGTGTGTGTGTGTGTGTGTGTGTCCTATACAAGGTCCCTTTTTTAAGACAGGAGCAAATTCCCTTTCTCCGTAAGATGAACTTCCAGATCTGCTACTGGTTACCATGAATGCTCTCTGTACCAAATATGAATAAAATCAGCGCGGCATAAAGTGAAACAATCAGTCATGTTGCTCCAAATACGACTAGAAATGTTTCAGCATTTAAAGCAGGGGCGTATATATAATATTTTTCGAGGGAGGCCATAGAGGTTTTTTAAATCTACGAGGGCAAAATTAATGAAAAATAATGAAAAATAGAAGAAAACAAGAAAGATGACACCGAATTATCGGGTGTAATAAGTGCGTCTTTTGAATCCGTTCGGATGCAAATTAAATTTATCAAATCTATTCAAAGTCAATGCAACCGGAATGGAAAATAGTAGTATCTGACCGAAGAAAGAAGTTTTTTAATCGGGTTTTTACCCCCCTCCCCAGATATTGCTGTAAACGGAATCTCTCTGCATAGACGATATATTATTTTTATTGAACAGATATCTATGAACAAGTTAGTAAAATCATGCAGTGCATTGATTATGGTACGCTTTCCAACATACTAGAAATGATTACTCAAGTTATGAGGATAATGGCTGTAGAATAAATCTCGCTCCTATGACCAGACCTTTGACCCCATTTCGATTACATTAAACAGAACCGGTTCAGACATTAAACAGAACCGGTTCAGTATATCTCCGGAACAACATACTAAAGTTTTGTCGCAATCGAAGCATTTTTACATAAGTTATGGCGCATAAGGGCAATGGAATGGATCCCGCTCCTATGTTCTGACCTTTGACCCCATTTTGCTCATTTTCAATAGGGTTCGTCCCCAGGTTATCCCCAACCACATACTAAAATTTCATCGAAATCGAATCATTTTTACGCGAGTTATCGTGCGGACGGACAGACAGACAGAGCTGGAGCGTATACGCTTCTTCAAGCTACGATTGGAAAGCATAAATAAACGACGTGAAGTAAGCCGACCAAGCACTTTTTCCTTCTTTTTTCTTTTGTCTAAGCCGCTAACTGCTTAAACGTGTGTGCCAGTTATACTTCTTTGCCGGTGGGTGGATTCGAACCACCATTTTCCTTCTCCGGAGCGGCTGTTCTACCAAACGAACTACGCCGGCAGCCTCGCCGCTGCTTCATTGTCGATTTAACTCATACGTCACTAAAGTAGTAAGTACGCCGTCTGTGTCATGTAACGTAGAACGTTATACATAGCGCTACGAAGTGAAATTGTGGTAAAAGTTTTCCAACGTCAGAGTGGGTACAAAAGAGTTTGGAGTCAGTCGCTGGCGTATAACCATTCATCTGATAAACAAGCAGGGTTCGAATCCCGGTGAGACATGGATGTTGTGTTTGTTTTTAGGCACTGGCTCTCTCCCTTTCCTGGAGCCAATGGCCCTAAAATAGGGACGGGTGACAGCGACGACCATTGAGTTGCACACGGTGGTCGTTAAATCTTCAGCTAAAGAAGAAGAGTCTAGGACAGAGGTGGGAACCTTTTCATGTTGGAAGGCCGCATCACGTTAGCTGTAATCTAACAAGGCCGCATTCAAGAAACTTCAGTTAGATATACTTCGAAATGTACATTATTTTGTATCTAACTTCTATGTACTAACTAACTTATTAACAAAAATTGTTAATAATTGTTAATTCTAAAGTTAACTAACCTTTTAATGACTTTGTTGAGACAGCTTTTCGTTGGGAAGTATTTGAATATTTGGTTGCAACATGGAGGTCCGCACTTTTAGCTGACCCTCTAGATAAGTATCAGGCATTTGTGAACTTAATGGCGTCTTGATTTGGGTTAGGTAGGAGAATCTAGATTCGCAGCAATAAGTGGTTGAAAAGCAAAAAAGCATTTTTCGTGCATATTGCCTAAGGCGTGGGTATTCTATTGCATTTTCCCATATTTCAATTGGATCTTTCTTGGCATCAGATAAAAACTTTAAAATGTCATCTTCTGAGAGCTCAATAAATTTAATTTGTAGTTCTTTAGGATCCATTGAACGAAATCATGAGCGTAGCAGATGTCAAAATAGTGTGACTTACTAATGCTTTAATTGTGGCCGTCAGTCGGGAGGCATTATTTCGTTAAATCGTCTTTTACTCTTTGATATTTTAAACACGGTAATTCTAAACTTAAAATTAAAATAATTAAAGACGAACAAAAAACATATTAATAAAACTAAAAGGATTAGTTCTGAAAGTTTTGGATCCACTGAAAAGGCCGAGGTTACCTAGCCTGGTCTAGGCGAATTTTAGAAGCGTCAGCGCATCCTTCAAGCCCAAAGACTGAAGATTAAAATGCTATGGTTTTTTCTCTTTAGTACCGTGCACGTATGATTGGGCAAAAGACGCAAAATAAAATACTTTCCATCGTTTGTGGAAACCATCTGTAACGTTATTCCAACCTAGTAATTCACACTGTGCCGCCCCGGTGGCGCAGTGGTCTAAGCGATGGCCTCTGATAATTCGTCCGAAGGGGTCCGGGTTCGAATCCCGGTGAGGCATGGGTGTTGTGTTTGTCTTTCGGCACTGGCTCTCTCCCTTCAGCCTGGAACCAGTGACCCTAAATTAGGGACGGGCGACTGCTTATAGCCCATTTGAGTTGCTCACGGTGGTCGTTAAACCTCCAATCAAAAAAAAAAAAAAAAAAAAGGAGAGAGTAAAAGACACGTGGCCGCCCCGGTGGCGCAGTGGTCTAAGGCGTTGGCCTATGATCATACGTCCGAAGGGGTCCGGGTTCGAATCCCGGTGAGGCATGGATGTTGTGTTTGTCTTACGGCACTGGCTCTCTCCCTTCCCTGGAACCAGTGACCCTAAATTAGGGACGGGCGACTGCTTATAGCCCATTGAGTTGCTCACGGTGGTCGTTAAACATCCAATCAAAAAAAAAAAAAAAAAAAAAGACACGTGTTAATAATGTTGTTCAATTAAGAGCAGTGGTCTAAGCGATGGCCTCTGATCATTCGTCCGAACGGGGTCCGGGTTCGAATCCCGGTGAGGCATGGATGTTGTGTTTGTCTTTCGGCACTGGCTCTCTCACTTCCCTGGAACCAGTGACCCTAAATTAGGGACAGGCGACTGCTTATAGCCCATTTGAGTTGCTCACGGTGGTCGTTTGTTTTTTTATTGGAGGTTTTTAACGACCACCGTGAGCAACTCAATGGGCTATAAGCAGTCGCCCGTCCCTAATTTAGGGTCATTGGTTCCAGGGAAGGGAGAGAGCCAGTGCCGAAAGACAAACACAACATCCATGCCTAACCGGGATTCGAACCCGGACCCCTTACGGACGAATGATCAGAGGCCAGCGCCTTAGGCCACTGCGCCACCGGGGCGGCCGGTGGTCGTTAAACCTCCAATCAAAAAAAAAAAAAAAGTACAGAGTAAAAGACACGTGTTAATAATGTTGTTCAATTAAGAGCAGTGGTCTAAGCGATGGCCTCTGATCATTCGTCCGAACGGGGTCCGGGTTCGAATCCCGGTGAGGCATGGATGTTGTGTTTGTCTTACGGCACTGGCTCTCTCCCTTACCTGGAAGCTGTGACCCTAAAATTAGGGAAGGGCGACTGCTTATAGCCCATTGAGTTGCTCACGGTGGTCGTTAAACCTCCAATCAAAAAAAAAAAAAAATTCACACTGTCGTTAGAGCGTTCCGTAGTATTTTTCCACAACCCGTGTTCAAGTGACAAGATTTCTCATATGGTTGCTCTTTTTCACAGAAACCCTTAAACGAAGATAAAGAGCTGCCCCGGTGGCGCAGTGGTCTAAGGCGCTGGCCTCTGGTCATTCGTCCGTAAGGGGTCCGGGTTCGAATCCCGGTCAGGCATGGATGTTGTGTTTGTCTTACGGCACTGGCTCTCTCCCTTCCCTGGAACCAGTGACCCTAAATTAGGGACGGGCGACTGCTTATAGCCCACTGAGTTGCTCACGGTGGTCGTTAAACCTCCAATGAAGATAATGAGTATTGCTTTTAGAATGTTTAACAGTTAGTTACGATTCCTTGTCAGTGATGGCAGCACGACGCATATCCGACATCCATCGTAATATTCCTGCCAAATGTTAATAAGCCCAAATTTGTTGTTAATCAGAAACTCAAAACTGGTATTATTATGACATTGCTCGCTGCATCGTTCAAGAAGTAGGGTTTGATTGTGCACTATGAAAGATGAATTTCATGGCACATCTCCAAGCCAGTGAGCAAGTTTTTCTGTCATTTGCCAGCTGAATGAATATGTTTTTCGCAGCTACGCAGTTTTTAAAATAAGTGTTATTGCCGCTAATGGTCGCGAAGTGTAAGACACGCCTTTATTTGCTTGAATGTCGTAATAAGCTAACGAAAAAAAAAAATTGCATAACCTGTTACATTTTCATGCGCTCCGATACTTTCGTGTTTGCATTCTGAAAGTTCGAAAAACAACTGCTGTAAGAGAGCTAAATCGTCTGCTCACTGTTTTCCTTGTGGTGCTGCGTTAGGGTTGAGCCAACTGCTGCCCATGAATCGCACAAATTCCGTGTCTGGTTTTAGCGTTAATTGATGACGCCAGTTCTCATATGCTGAAGTTTCTTCGCAGCGATGCCAAAAATGTGTGGAATTTCTATATTATATTGAAAAACGGAGTAAGTTTCCTTCACGAACCAGAAATAATTTGTGAGGGAAATTTAGACCATTGCATCTTCTCGTAGACCGAAATCCTAATTTACTCCGATTCGGTGACAAAATAGGGCAACCCAGAGTCCTTGATACTGACGAATAAATGATATTAGCAATCTGAATTTAAGTCCCTAGGGTTCTGTTTCTATTCGTTCCCTGCAGCCAGTAACTCGAAATTACAAGTGGGGAACTTTAGTCTGAGATGCTTTTGGAAATCACATAAAGGAACGCAAAATTCACGCATCTTTTGAAATAATGTTCGCATTATAGCAGAATATGCGGAAGTTGTTTTAGATATTATGTCTGCCCTCTAAATCGGCTGATTCCTTTGCATTTCCAGACCAAACGTACAGAAACAGTGTGGGCTTCTTTATCGACCTTGTGACGCAAAAGTTCAACCTACTCAAAAGGCTACTTTTACTTTTCCTTCCGTCGATAAGAATCGAGTTTGTTTTGACTCATGCGTTGATATGGAAACTGGAACACTGAACTCGTTTCGAGAAAACTCAAGACTTCTATGTTTATTTAAAAAGAGATATCGAAACACATCTGCCTCGCACGCAAAGCGAATGTTGACTCAGCTGCGGTCTAAAACGAAATTTCTGAACTATGGCTGTTCAGAAGAGATTTCTAAATTCATTTTCTAAAGCTAAAAGCTTGTTTGATGTTATCGCGTCCTTTGTGCATTTTACTAGTAATATTTTACGGGTACAGTAAACCGTGTTTGATACGTAACGTACATAAAACGAAAATCTACACAAAACAAATATTTTTTTTAGTCCCGAAACGAAAGATAGAATCGAAAATCACGTACTATTTAACCTGTCTAAAATAGAACCTGTTTCACGCGGAAACGGAAACGGCAGAAGAATAAATGAACCTTGTAACAACGGAAAGTTTCCATATGTTCCCGTGTCGTCAAGCATTTTAATTGAATACAAAACCTTACACGATAAAGATGAATTCATGCAAACAAAATTTGCTTGAGGTTGAAGGAACATTATTAAACACAGAAGTATTGATTTTGGAATGGTTTATACAAAAATACATTGCAGCACACATACTGTTTCGCTCCTCTGTAAGCACACTCATGTTTAGGTCATGTAACCAGCGTTACTCTGTTTGCTGAATGCTAAGTCCATAGTCTTGGCAGTTGAATGTTTCGTGCTTATTTTAAAGAGACACTCCGATTTAATTCTCTAACATTTATTCATTGAGGTGATCATTCACAGCTTTAGCTTATTGTAAGTTCGTTTGCCTCTTGCCGCGGCGCCAAAGAAGAGCGTTCTCGATTTGGATGCAGTTACTGAAATTCGCCAAAACAGAAAGTGTGAGTGTCAAGAATTTTCCAGAGAAATTCAATGCCGAAGAAACACAAGTATACGACATTTTAAAGCCAAAGGACGAGATAACAAAGCAGTGGCGTAAAGCTCAACGAAGAGAAAACTGCGAGAAACCAAACATAAATAATTGAAGAAGGTTGTCTGGGAGCAGGGGCAGCGCTTGACTTTGAAACCAGGATTGGCGACGGCTGGGCGAGCATTATTTAGGTGGGGCAAGCTTCATAGCAACTTTTTTTTTTTTTTACGAAACATTGAAAGAACACGTTTTTAATGCTTTTTTTTTCTTTTAATTGGAGGTTAAACGACCATCGTGAGCGACTCAATGGGCTGTAAGCAGTCGCTCGTCTCTAATTTAAGATAACTGGTTCCAGGGAAGGGAGAGAGCCCGTGTTGTAAGACAACCACAACATCCATGCCGCACGAGATTCGAACCCAGACTCTTCTCTGACGAATTATTATAAGCCAGTGCTTAGACCAATGCTCCACTGGGGCGGTTTCAATGCTTTTCACTACCGGCTACAAAAGAATTCCTGCAATTCCGACCCCTACCACCTGGACATGCATGGACCTGATTAGTTACGCTACGGGTGTATAAGATGTTGGTGAAATATCGGCTTCAACTTTTTGCTTGCTCTGGACGCATTGTCTTAAATTTCTTTTTCAAAATTTCCCATTTTTGCTTACGAAAATAGTACTGTACTTAATCAATTTGTTTTTTAAAAATGTCGTTTTTGTTTATCTAAATCAAATTTTAACGTTGTGCCCCGCAGACACAATACCTCATCCTTCCTTAACTTCCTTCCTTCCAGCCAGCGATTTTGCCTTGTACTCCTCTCATACAAAGCAGTCGCCAGCCACTTTATGCACTTTTAATCTCCCGGGGCAGTATTAAGGATACTAGTGTAGTAAAGTATTAAGGATACTAGTGTAGTTCCTGTCCCTTGGAATCCAGTCTAAAAATTCAGCTGTCTGTCTATGGTCTGTCCTTCTGGCAATATGTCCAGCCCATTGCCATTTCAGGGATTTTACTCTGATTATGATGTCTTCCACTCTTGTCATTTTTCTGATCAACAAGTTCCTCTTCTTATCTCTCCTAGTTACACCAAGCATGCATCTCTCCATGCTTCTTTTAGTTGTCTGCAGTCTTTGTATGTCTCTTTTAGTTAAGGTCCACGTCTCTGCACCATATGTAAGCACTGGAAGAATGCATTGATCAAACACTTTTCTTTTAAGACATAATAGCATATTGCTCTTGAAAATTATACTGTTTCTTCCAAAAGCTCTCAAGGCAAGTTTATACGCCGATTAATTTCTTCATCAATGTGACCCTCACTTGATATCTGCTGTACATAATTAGTGATTACTTAAGAGAATGTATTTATTGTTCTTGGAGGAACAATAAATACATTCTATTAAGTAATCACTAATTATGTAGAATCTGTCCTTAGCGTGACAAAAATTCAAATGTTTACATTTCAGCGGCTTCCATGGGTGCACCTGCATAAAACAGAAACCTGTCTAAAGACAGGAAATGAGTCCAGTCCCTTGAATTACGTCTTAGACAGGTTTCACTGTATAGTCACAGCCAGAAGAAATAAACCGATTACGGCTTGTTCAAAACATCTTTTTCCCTCGTTTTGGTCTTTTCAATGAGAAAGCTTCGGTACTCAACTTTCACTCCTCTCTTTCTTCGTCAGGGTTTTGCTTCATTTGGAGACAAACGTCCACGTCCTAACAACCCATGGAATATGACGATTACCCACGAGCTCCTAAAATTGTAGTGACGTCGCTCCTCCTTAATTTAGGCCGACCCGGTGGCGCAGTGGTCTAAGCGATGGCTTATGATCATTCGTCCGTGACGGGTCCCGGTTCGAGTCCCGGCGAGGCATGGATATTGCGTTTGTCTTACGGCACTGGCTCTATCCCTTCCCTGGAACCAGTGACCCTAAATTATGGATGGGCGACTGCTTATAGCCCATTGACTTGCTTATGGTGGTCGGTAAACCTTCAATCAATGAATCAACCTTAATTTATTGCAGCTTGGTTCCAGAGTAAACACAGAACAAACGCCATTCAACAAACGCCATTCAACAAACGCACCACCCAAGCCACTCCCTTGACTCTTACAGGATATGTACAACAGGTTGGGACATGCAAATGAATAAAATGTCAGTGGGCATGCGCAAGTGGTTTCAGAGCAGCGCCCTCTGAACTGTCCGGTCATGGGTATAGAGAGCTGACTCAAACGAGATGCTGCAATCAGTGAAGAGCCGAAATTGAGTCGAGAGTGTGTTTCTTGTGTCTCGCCGTGCCCCTATCCCGAAGAAGGTCCCATTATGCGGACTTAGAGCGAGGAAGGATTGTTGGTATGAGAGAAGTTGGATTTTCCTACCGCGAAATTGCCACTCTTACGGCACGAAACGCCAGTACAGTTATGTGAACGCGAAATTGCCACTCTTACGGTACGAAACGCCAGTACAGTGATGTGAACGTGAAATTGCCACTATTACGGCACGAAACGCCCGTACAGTGATGTGAACGCGAAATTGCCACTCTTACGGCTCGAAACACCAGTACAGTGATGTGAACGCGAAATTGCCACTCTTACGGCACGAAACGCCAGTACAGTGATGTGAACGCGAAATTGCCACTCTTACCGCACGAAACGCCAGTACAGTTATGTGAACGCGAAATTGCCACTCTTACGGCACGAAACGCCAGTACAGTGATGTGAACGCGAAATTGCCACTCTTACGGCACGAAACGCCAGTACAGTGATGTGAACGCGAAATTGCCACTCTTACGGCACGAAACGCCAGTACAGTGATGTGAACGTGAAATTGCCACTCTTACGGCACGAAACGCCAGTACAGTGATGTGAACGCGAAATTGCCACTCTTACGGCACGAAACGCCAGTACAGTGATGTGAACGCGAAATTGCCACTCTTACGGCACGAAACGCCAGTACAGTGATGTGAACGCGAAATTGCCACTCTTACGGCACGAAACGCCAGTACAGTGATGTGAACGTGAATTTGCCACTCTTACGGCACGAAACGCCCGTACAGTGATGTGAACGCGAAATTGCCACTCTTACGGCACAAAACGCTAGTACGGTGATTGAACGCGAAATTGCCACTCTTACGGCACGAAACGCCAGTACAGTTATGTGAACGCGAAATTGCCACTCTTACGGCACGAAACGCCAGTACAGTGATGTGAACGCGAAATTGCCACTCTTACGGCACGAAACGCCAGTACAGTGATGTGAACGCGAAATTGCCACTCTTACGGCACGAAACGCCAGTACAGTGATGTGAACGTGAAATTGCCACTCTTACGGCACGAAACGCCCGTACAGTGATGTGAACGCAAAATTGCCACTCTTACGGCACAAAACGCTAGTACAGTGATTGAACGCGAAATTGCCACTCTTACGGCACGAAACGCCAGTACAGTGATGTGAACGTGAAATTGCCACTCTTACGGCACGAAACGCCAGTACAGTTATGTGAACGCGAAATTGCCACTCTTACTGCACGAAACGCCAGTACAGTGATGTGAACGCGAAATTGCCACTCTTACGGCTCGAAACGCCAGTACAGTGATGTGAACGCGAAATTGCCACTCTTACGGCACGAAACGCCAGTACAGTGATGTGAACGCGAAATCGCCACTCTTATGGCACGAAACGCGAGTAAAGTGATGCGCACGTGACGTCAGTGGGTGGATGAGGCTAGGACGCACAGAAATCCGGGAAATGGGCCGCCAAATCGCACGACTACACGGGACGATAGACACCTCTACCGCATGACAGTGACCGATCGCACAGTAACATCCACGATGTTAGCACAGCAGTGGAGCACTGTCACAGGTCAGAATTTATTCTCCAGCACAGTTCGACGTCGTCTGCTTGACAGAGGACTAGCCGCTAACATTCCATTGCTGCGCATTCCGACACTTAACCACAAACGCCTCAAGCTGTAACGGGATCTCGAACAAAGACATTGGCACGCTGATTATGAAAAGACTTTTGATTTCGTGAAACCATCAGCAGTTACAATGCCTTTGAAATCCTGCGATATTGAAGACGCTCACATTAGCATTATTAATAACATCCATGAAAATGCAAGTGTAAAGCTTCGGACATTTGAGCATACAGCACCAATAAAAATTGGAAAGGGAGTGAGACAAGGTGACACCAAATCTCCCACTCTTCAATGCAACATTGCAAAATTTCTTTCAATCATTGAACTGGGAAAACAAGAGGATAAAGATTAATGGATATTATTTAACTCACTTTCGTTTTGCTGATGATATAATCATTTTTGCAACTACCCCTCCAGAACTTCAGAGTATGTCCCAGGAACTTGCTGACAAGAGTAAAGAAGTGGGATTAAAAATGAACTTTCAGAAGACAAAACTGATGTACAGTACTTTTTCAAGAAATGAAGATTTTGTGATTGATGGAGGAAAAGCTCGAGGTAACCTGTACCTACATCTACCTTAAACAACAAATATCAAGCAGGAGTCACATTGGTGAGGAAATTAATCGGCATATCAAACTTGGCTGGAGAGTTTTTGGAAGAACCAGAACGATTTTTAAAGAGAAATATGCCACTGTGTCTTAAAAGAAAAGTGTTTAATCTATGCATTCTTCCATTTCTTATATATGGAGCAGAGACATGGGTCTTCACTAAAAAAGACATATAAAGGCTACAGACGACTGAAAGAAGAATGGAGATATGCATGCTTGGTGTAACCAGGAAAGATAAGGGGAACTCGTTTATTTGGAAAATGACAAGAGTGGAAGACATCATGATCAGAGTAAAATCCCGGAAATGGCAATGGGTTGGACATATTGCCAGAAGAACGGACCACCGGTGGACAACCGAAATTTTAGACAGGATTCCAAGAGACAGAAGAAGACGACATGGGCGATAGATGGGTGAAATTCGAAAGCACGCCGGAGTAACCTGGAGGATACAGCTTAAAACAGACAGTTGTGGAAGAAACTTGGGGACATTTTAATTCGGCAGTTGGTTGATAATGGTTGACAATGATGATGATAGCCTTGGATAAGGCTGTATTTAACATTAAGTTCTTGATGTTAGATCTTGGCTACCTGATCGTGTCTGTTAAGGTATTGTTTTGAAGCAAGAAGAGAGAAGCCGTCTAAAATATATTCTACGGTTTCATTTACTTTTCCACACATTCTACCGATGTCATCATCTGCAACTTTCATTACATGTGTTTCTTGAAGTTCTTGGTTGCGATAACGCGGTCTTGAATTCGAACGGAGAATCTCTCGGTTTCTGGATAAAATTGACCTTTTCTTAAATATTATAGTGAGGAGTTTTTGTCAGTGATTTGCAGATCCAAGGAGTTTGGATATTTACTGTGCAGAATTTTGCTTTTCCAACTTTGTAGAGGATCTGAATTGTGCTTTCTTATTTAGGAAGAAGCTGAGTAGTATCCAAGTACAGCGTAGTAAAGCCTTCGCAACTGCAGTCAACATATGGTAGTAATAACATGATTTTTGCCTAAGAAGTATTATTATTGTTATTATTATTATTATTATTATAAATATAAGGACGAAAGTTATGATTCCACCACTTCCTGAGGTTTTTCTCTTCCTTCTGGAACTGGTACGACGTACCAAGTTTGGGAAGTGGTATTTCTTTCTCTCAGTTGTCCAGGAACTTCCTTACTATCCTACAAATGTTCAGGATAGCTGTCTTCTGTAGTTCCATGTATGTGTTAGGTTGAAAGTCTAGTGTCTGTATAGAGCTGTGAATGGTCTTAGGTACAACTCCTGTGGCTAATATTACACTGGCGTGCACAAATTAAGGACGAGACGGTTTTTCGAATGTAACGTCGTGCAGAAGTGCTCCACATCGACTCAAATAATACCATAAGATCCCCAAGATGTGAGAATATGGGACAAGTGAGCAAAATCGTCCAAACAAGGAATTCAAAGGATACAAAGGCACTTTATTGAAAAGGTAGCTTCGAACACAACTGGACAGAAGACAGAAACGTCCATGTGACAGGCGGCTGCCAAGAAAAATCCAGTCTTTAGTAGGGGATATGATCCCCCTGACTCCGTTGCAGGATATACAACGTCTGACCATGCTGAGGACGAGGTTGTCAAGGAGCTCTTGAGGCATCGCGGCCCATTCCTCTTGTAGCGCCGATCGCAGCTGCGGAATCGTTGCTGGCGGCTAGGGACGTGCAGCCAAGCGTCTCCCGAGAAGGTCCCACACGTGTTCGATTGGATTTAGGTCCGGGAACCTTGAAGGCCAATCCATGCGTTGAATATCTTCACTCTCCAACAGCTCTGCGACAGCCACTGTACGATGAGGTGTAGCGTTGTCGTCCATGAAGAGGAACTCAGGACCCACAGCATCTCTAAAGAGACGCACGTGAGGCAGGAGAACCTTAGTACAATAGCGGACACCAGTGACTGAACCTCCTTGGAAGATGTGGAGGTCAGTACGGCTACCAAGCATGATACCGCCCCAAACGAGAACTTCGCCACCTCCAAACCGGTCCCTTTCGATGATGTTGGAGGTGCGATTGAGTGTCCCTGCTCTCTCCAGATGTGTATAAGTCCAGAATCGCTCGTCAGACTAAATAGGCTCTCATCCGTAAAGAGAACTCGACCCCATTGCTGATGTGTCCAGTTCTTGTGTTCCTGGCACCACAGAAACCGCCGTCTACGATGAGCAGGCGTTAATGACACTCGGTACTGGTCGTCGTGCAAATAGACCACCTATGTGCAGCCTCCTGGCCACGGTAAAACGCGATGACGGACGTCCAGTTGTCTGTTGCATGTGCCTTGCGATTTCTCCCGCTGTCTGCCGTCTGTCTCTTCTCGCCTGTAGGACAATATACCGGTCGTCCGCCGCCGTGGTTGCTCGTGGACGACCACTTGCTAAACTCTCGGACAGCTGTTCCTGTCGTTTGAAATGCTCTCCAAGTTCGTGAAACAATGCAGTGAGCGATCCCAAACTCCTCCGCCACACTAGTCACACTTCGACCTTCCAACTTCCCAATGACGCGACCTCGGGTTCATCCAGATGTCGTCTACTGGATTGCCTGTTGGCCATATCACTCGGTGGTAGCAACTCGACGTCGTTCAAAAACCAATGTACACAGTGCAATAGCTTTCACCGAATTGCTGAGCGGCACCCTTCCGACACCCCCTCCCCCTACGTCATGCTGCATATATGCGCATGCCCTACCGTACCGGACCCTAGTCTATCTCCTGAGTGGTCTTTCGGTCCGTTCTGCCTGCTCGTTCCGCTGTTATGCAAATTTCTCCTCTTCGTCCTGAATTTTTGCACCCCAGTGTACTATCGGACGGTGGTGACGTTCTCCATATGTCACGTTTCCTTGACTTTCGTATCGTAGGTTATTATTATTATTATTACTATTATTGCACACACAAATCGGAATTTCACGAGTATAGTAAATCCAATAATCCAATTTCGAGACAAATCCTTTTTTAACAAACATTTTCTTAAACATATTGTTTAAAGACATATTTTGGAACAATTGCAGATAAAGAGCGAAAACATTTTTCATGCCTGAGTCAGTCATTTTGTTGAAATGCAGAAAATAACTCTTACTCTTAAGCAACGCAGGTGACTTCACCCTTTCGCTCGTTGCCCGAGGTCACAATAGAAGGTGCCCTGATGTTTATTCTCGCACGTACCTATGTTTTTCTTTTCTGCCTTTTAATCGCACATTTCCAGCTTTAAATCCATTTTAATGCACCTTATAGGTACTATGTCTCGGAGATATCACGTCATCTGCGCATACTCACACGTGGTGGTGCTGTTGCTTCTGCGCTCGGCTGACCAGCCTGGGAGTCTACGTACCAAGGCCCATTGACTGCAAATTCGCAACAGCACAACTTGATTTAATGTTCTAAATTCCAATCGCTGAAGCCTGCAGTTTAGAGGGGAAGTAAAAATTAAGTGAATTACATGTTGATGGGATCGAGTACCTATCAACTTCTGGGCAGAGGAGTATCCTGGATGGATGGAGGGAGGGGACTGAGACCTCAGCTGTTTCAGAGAAACTACTCTCCGCGAACAAGCACTACACATACACGGTTACGGGAAATGAAATAGACGGTTTCAACATTTCATAAAACCAAAACTATTTAAGTTATTGACACTGACGTTGTACGGAAACCCTTGAAGTCTGTTACAACGACTTACAGATGCTAGATGTGGGCACCATTCGTCGTACGGCATACACTATATTAACAAAAGTCACCGGACACCTAGAAGATAAACACAACATAGCATTTATTGACATACATTAGTGCGATGTCGGTCCACCTTTGGCCTTTACGCATGCGCTGACCCTTCGAGACATGCTTTCGACAAGTTTTATAGGTATACGCTTCCATTTAGTACATAATGCTGCCGCTAACTGTTGCTTAGTAGTAGGCTTTGGTTCCAAATGTCTTATACGGCGCTCTAATTCATCCTATATATGCTCTATGGGATTAAGATCAGGGCTCTGTGCTAGCCAGTCCACACACGATACGAAATTATCGTCAAACCAGACCGTAACAGCCCTTGCTTTATGGTTTGGTGCATTATCCTAATGGTACCAACAAGGCTCTGTTCCATAGTATTGCCACAGAGTTGGTAGGGCATAATTGTCCAGAATATCGAAGTAGACGTGCTGGTGTCCACGATAACCAATGGGCCTGGACCATACCACGAAAAACACCCCCACACGAGTACACTGCCAGCTCCTAACTTGACCTTAGGAACAGTACACTATGGTGAATAGCGTTCCCCCGGCTGCCGCCATATCCACACACGGCCATCAGACTGATGGATTATGTATCTATATTCATCAGTCCATATGACCGATTTCTATTGATCTACGGTCCTCGATAAATGTTTTTTACACCATCCTAAACGACGAGTAGCATTCCGAGTGGAGATGAAAGGCTTATGAGCAGCCGCACGACCACCGTAATCCATGCAATGAAGTTGTCGGCGAATGGTATGTGTACATACCGAGGTTCCAGCATTTTTACTCATCTGTACTCTGAGATCTTGTGCAGTACTCCGTCGATTAGCTGTAACGACTCTCCAGAGGGCTTCGACGTGCTCTATCACTGATTTTCTTTGGTCTGCCGGTACGTTTCGCTGCTTCAGACACGCCATGTGTCTTCCACTTATTAAGTACATCCAAAACAGTCGACTTGGGTACGTTTAAACGCCTCTCGGTTTCTGTTATGGACAACCCACTAATATAACACCCAACGATCTTTCCTTTCTCAAAGTCAGTTCTCTCTCGCCGCGACATTTTCACTCAACCTCACAGTGTGATATAATCGCGGTCAGCTGCAGGCTATACCGTTTGCAGCTGTACAACGCATCTTAACAACGCAGCAGATCCGTTCTTTTGCTTTTGAAGGGGTGTCCGGTGACTTTTGTCAATATAGTGTATACTCAACGCGGTAGTCGAATTGTTGCCAAACACGCGTGAACATATCTTTAACTCCAGCAATAGCTGCTGTGACACTTTGTTTCAGATCAGCTAAATTAACAGGAAGGGGAGTAACTAAGACTTGTCTTTGACATAGCACTATAAAAACTCACAGGATTTTAGATACGGACTTCATGGAGGCCAACGAGTGACGGACATGTTGCCGCCTGTCGCACGGCCAATCCAGCGCTGCGGAAGATTTTTAGCGAGGTGATTTCTAACTTCCCCATGCCATTGGGGTGGTACTCCAGCCTGTTAGAAAATGAAGTTGTCACTGTTTTCGTGCAGTCGAGGTATCAACAAAATAATTAGCATATCGAAATAAGAACTTCCTGTTACAGTGTTTTCTTGTAAAAAGAAGGGCCACATACGCTTTTTTACGGGATATAGCACAGAACACATTAACATTTGGGGAATCCCACACATGCCCCACTGTTGTTCTGACTTTTACCTTTACGTAAACATCTTGTTGATTCAAATTTCTTGTGCTTCTTCATCAGATACGCGTGGTCTCCCTGGACTTTTACCTTTGCATAAACATCTTGTTGATTCAAATTTCTTGTGCTTCTTCATCAGATACGCGTGGTCTCCCTGGACTTTTACCTTTACACAAACATTCTGTTGTTTCAAATTTCTTGTGCTTCTTCATCAGATACATGTGGTCTCCCAGGACTTTTACCTTTACACAAACATCTTGTTGATTCAAATTTCTTGTGCTTCTTCATCAGATACGCGTGGTCTTCCTGGACTTTTACCTTTACACAAACATTCCGTTGTTACAAATTTCTTGTGCTTCTTCATCAGATACGCGTGGTCTCCCTGGACTTTTACCTTTACATAAACATCTTGTTGATTCAAATTTCTTGTGCTTCTTCATCAGATACGCGTGGTCTTCCTGGACTTTTACCTTTACACATACATTCTGTTGTTTCAAATTTCTTGTGCTTTTTCATCAGATACATATGGTCTCCCAGGACTTTTACCTTTACACAAACATCTTGTTGATTCAAATTTCTTGTGCTTCTTCATCAGATACGCGTGGTCTTCCTGGACTTTTACCTTTCACAAACATTCTGCTGTTTAAAATTTCTTGTGCTTTTTCATCAGATACATGTGGTCTCCCAGGACTTTTACCTTTACACAAACATCTTGTTGATTCAAATTTCTTGTGCTTCTTCATCAGATACGCGTGGTCTCCCTGGACTTTTACTTTTACACAAACTATCTGTTGTTTCAAATTTCTTGTGCTTTTTCTTCAGATACATGTGGTCTCCCAGGACTTTTATCTTTACATAAACATCTTGTTGATTCAAATTTCTTGTGCTTCTTCATCAGATACGCGTGGTCTCCCTGGACTTTTACCTTTCACAAACATTCTGCTGTTTAAAATTTCTTGTGCTTCTTCATCAGATACATGTGGTCTCCCAGGACTTTTACCTTTACACAAACATCTTGTTGATTCAAATTTCTTGTGCTTCTTCATCAGATACGCGTGGTCTCCCTGGACTTTTACCATTACACAAATATTGTGTTGTTTCAAATTTCTTGTGCTTTTTCATCAGATACATGTGGTCTCCTAGGACTATTTTACACAAACATCCTGTTGTTTCAAATTTCTTGAGCCAGTCTTAGATGGACTGTCTATTCGGCGGTGATTTCTTGAAACGTGTTCTAAAACACCGCTGCACAACAGTAACAGAATTCATTTTGCTTAATTCAAGCACACAGAACGCCTTCTCCACAGCATTTGTGGCCATCTTGCCTGACTGGTAACGTGACAATGAAAACGTGGAATCATTTTTTTGTAGCGCCATCTATATAACGAAATTGTTACTATTGATGATAGAACGGTGCATCGTGTGTGTCAATATCTTACATAGTTTTGTTTTATAAAAGGTTAAAAATGTCTATTTCTTTTGTAATAACCCTGTATTTTGTTTTATTAGAACAGCAAGGTTTTGGAGCTAGAGCGCAATGGAAATAATATTGTACGGACATTATTTCCTTTACTGTACTTCGGATAGCGGTCTTACTTTACGAAAGCCTGTTTCAGAGAGAAAAAGCAAATCCCGTGTGCCTTCGAATATCAATGCGGATCGTCCGTTCAGTGGATTACCCTGCATGATTTTTCATTTACTTTATTTTATTTCATCTTTTCAGAATACTGGCAACGTTGCCCGGATTTAACAAAAAACACATGAATCGGATTCTGCGCCAGTTGAATCCGATATACAGCTATGAAACATTTAACTAAAATATGTTCCAGTAATCAAAGGAAAGGAATTAAAGTGAATAAAATAGATACTTGTGCGGTCACAACTGGCTAAAATTGGAAATGCTTATTGAGTGTGAATACAGGAAGTTGAAATATCTAAAACATTTATTATTACATTTTTCTAATGTATTATGATCAGTGTAATGTACATTTTTTCCGAAGAGCAAGGTTTTCCTTGAAGAGCCTCTGGGTAAACGATGTTGAGTGTTCTTCTATTTAGTGCCAAGATGAAGAGGTTTTTTGTATTCCTTCGAATTTCACTGAAGCATATTTCCTCTCAAAAAGTACAGAGGAACTATTTTTTTAAAACAGTGGAACAATTTGCAAGATGTAGTAGCATACGGAGAGCCACGATCAAAAACGTAAACAAATCTACCGGCAAATTGCGACGGAAGAATACGCGAAACACTGCAGCAGATAGTGAACAGCAAGATGAAATTTCAAATTTTAAATCACGCGTGGTATCTAAAATTCGAAACAACGGTTGAAAAAAGCAAGTCAAAATATTCCCGTATAAATGGCTTGGAACTGTATATATTGCATACTAAAATACACGGAAAGTCGGGGTGTAGAACGTAAATAAGCTCGCCTTCAACTTCAGCGGAAGGATACACGTAACACTTCGGAAGTACATTCGCTAAATTTGGCACAACCTATCCAGTTTGACCTCGGGTTTTCATAGTTTACGCAAAAAGTGTAATGAAATATTGTTGCGCAAAAGTGCAATGAAATATTATTCCGTGAGCTTATAACACGGTATACAGCAAGATCAAATTTCAACAATGTGGTTTCAATTTTAAAAAGTAACTAAAATTTTTCCAATTTAAAGTTTACAAAAGTACGGGGATGGGGGTTCCGGGGTCCATAGGCTCATGTGCCTCGGCATGTTTCTACCAAATTCAAAACCTCTACGTTCAGTAGTTTCTCATATAGGTAACCGACTCGGCATTTCTTTATTATTATTCACAACCGTAAGCACTCTTCGGGCTATAAGCAGCCGTCAGTCCCTAATTTGGCGCTACTGATTCTAGGAAAAGGAGAGAGCCAGTACCGCAAGGCAAGCAGACCGGGCCACTCCGATGAACGCACTACGCCACTGGAGCGGCAGACACGATAGTTTTGTTATAAATTGCATACTATACTCACGGACAATGAAATTTGCGAACCAAGAAGGAAGCATCGGATTGAACTGAATTTTTATGGACGTAATGATACAGATGAATGATACAGATGAATGATACACATGATGGCAAAAACGGAGCTGCAGGACAATTACGGAGGGATCTGTGGCACGCCGTCCGGTCATCTTCAATAGCGCGTAGCACCGCCTCGTGCGGCGATACATGCTGCAATACGGTCCGGCATGGAGGCGAACAGACGCCTGATGTCTTACGGCAGACTGGCCCACACGTGTTGGACGGTGGGCTCCGAATCCCGGATATTGCGGCACGGCGGCAGCCGGCGTTTCAACTGGTCCCACACATGGTCGATAGGGGACTTGTCCGGGGAGCGGGCAGGCTACGGAAGTGTCTGGACATGACGTAGGCAGTTCTGGGCAACCCCAACCTTAGGGCGGGCATTATCCTGCTGGTATAGCGCACCTGGAATCCCGGCCAGGAATGGGAGCACATGGGGCCGCAGGATCTCATCCACATACCGCTGGACCGTCAATGATCCACGTACAATTACTAGAGTTGATCGGCAATAATATGCAATAGCTTCTTTGACCATAATGCCCGCAGTGGGGGAGGTGTGGCGCTCGATAACGAGGTTGGGATTGTGCCGTTGACCCGGAGACTTCTACACCCGGACATGAACCCGGACACGATGACCATCTATCCCCAAAACGAAGTGGCACTCATCGCTAAACACCACACGTCGCCAGTCTGTGGCGTACCACGTCGCTCTGGCCTGTCACCACTGCGCACGGAGCCGGCAATGTTCCGGTGTTAAGGGCAGCCCACGTAATGGGCGCTGGGATCGCATATTCGCTTCCGCGAGGCGCAGTGAAATGGTTCGTGAGCACACAGGAGCCTCTACATCTGCCTGCATAGTGGAGCGGGCCCACATGATATCCGTTCGTGCCTGGCGCACGATGCTTCGATACTCGCTACCGGTGGTCCTCCTGGTCCGTCCGGAGCCGCTCCGCCGTATGGCAGTGCCGTCACGTGTCCACTGCAGCCAACACAGTCAGACGGTATGGTCAGAACGATCCACGTGGCGGGCTATACGCCGACCACCCTGCGGTTTTCGGCCCGATGATCAGGCCTCTCTCAAAGTTCGTAAGTTGTATAAATCGACGTCTCTGGCGTCTGCCCTGCAGTCTTGTCCCTCTGTACCCTTGCCTGCGTCGGCCGGTGCTTTTCGCTTTCATGGGGCATCAACTACACGCCGGTTTATAAGGCTGCCGGTTCGTACTTGCAGCGTCTCCACAGGGTGTGCAGTCATGCGCACTCGCACCAGACGTGGATCATTTGCATACCAGCAAGCACTGTAGCTAATTGCAAAATTTCGCGGATGTTGCATGTTTGTCTCTAGGTGCGCACATTTCATTGTCCGTGTGTGTGTAAATATATGCAAATTGTATATATAAAAGCAGATACGTCTGTTTTTAATTAGCATAGGTCACCGATATCCTCTGAGGTTGATCAGGTTTGAGGGGGGGGACTGGATCCTTCCACCCCTCTCTATCTTTTCCTGTACTAGATGCTTATATACGATATGTCTCAGGCGTGGTCAATGCAAATCCAGTAACACTTGTTCGCTCACGGAGGAAAGTTCTAAATATAGAGGATGATTTATAGGCTTCAAGCGAAGCAAGAGAAATGCCGGAGATAATGGATTCAATGAATAATTTAGGAGGTTTTGAAAATGTGGGCAAAGAAAGTCTGCATGATTGGTCGCGAAGTGATTCACGCAAGCCAGGATTACCGTACTACATGATGCAAATATCGTTGCCGTTCTCTTTCTCTCTCTCTCTCTGTGTTGCGAATCTCCCCAACATGCAAGAGAGTGCCAAAAAAGAAAATAGGCACGTCAATTAGAGCACGGTACTGCCCTGTGCTTTCTTAAAAATATATTAGTGGCACCTCAAGGGTTATCGAAAAGAAGCAAAATAATTACCCCTTCCCTTTTAAGTAACATAATTCTCGTTCGTGCGGCACAGTCCGCTTATAACGAGAAGCACGGGACCGGCGGAAAATCTCGTTAAATCCGTATTTGGGTGAAAATTCCCACCATGTAAAAATATACATTGCTGAGTCATTACATTATGATCACTTACCTAATAAATTGTAGGAATATCTTTAGCCCGCAAAACAGCGGCCAGAGTATCTGGTACCATAAGTCAACAGCAGGTCCTCCAGTTCCCGTACATTTCCGGGTGGTTGTGATTTAGCCCGAACCCGCTTTCTCAAGTTGAACCACAGATGTTCGATTGGGTTCAGGTTAGCAGCATTTGGAGGCAAGAGCATTAACAGAAAGTCACCAGCATGTTCCTCGAACCAGTCCTTGACGATCCTGGCAGTGTGGTATGGCACATTAACCTGTTGGTAATGGCCATCACCGGCAGAGACCACAGTTGCCGTGAATAGGTGAGCTTGGTCCGCAACGATGTTCAGATATCTGGCAGCTGTCAGAGATTGTGCTATTGGGATAATGGGGCCTAAAGTGTCTCAAGAAAACGTCGCTCACAGCCTAACACCGCCCCCGCCGGCGTGTTTCCGCCCAACAGTGCATCCAGATGCCATTGCCTCCTCTGGTAATCGGCGTATCCGCTCTCGGCCGTCTACCTGACGCACCACGAATCTTTATTCGTCAGACAAGGCCACTTTCTTCCAATCATCCACGGTCCAATCTCGATGATGTTGGACCCATTTCATGCGTTGTTCGCGATGATGTGCAATGAGCTTGGGGACCTGGCTGAGTCTTCGACGACGCATGCCCATGTTCAAAAGGCTGCGATGAACTTTGTGCTGTGACACATTGTCCTGATCACCACTGTTGCAGATGCGGGTAATTTGTTGCACTGTGGAAGCTGTGATCAATGCGCGACAGTCTCCGCTCCCCTCTGGCATCGATGTGCTGCGGGCGACACACGGCTGGACGAGCGTTCGTCGTTTGGCCATCTGTGCACCACTTTTGATACTTACTCACTACGGCGGCACGTGAACAACCCACAAGACGCGCCGTTTCCGAGATCGTAGGTCCGAGGCGTCGTGCCATCAAAATTTCTCCTTTATCAAACTCCGATAAATCGGCAGCTTTTCCCATTCTGACTCCGTACACTCTACTAGCCGAAAGCCGGTCCTCGGCTTGTATATATACTGCTCTGTGAATTTCACCTGCGCCACCGTTCGGTCTCCAGGCGCGCTTATTTCTCTAAGTTGGGGGTGGTAATAATGTAATCATTGGTGTACATACGTGATAATATGCATATACGTTTATATTATATATTCACTAAAATTGGATATAATTGAAAGACTTAATTAATTACATTAGTATTATAGTTAATTAATGAAACCTTTCAAGTAAAATCAACTTGATGGCCACGTAAGACTGACCGCATTTTTAACTACACAACACAGATGAAGCAAAGCATCATTGCAGGGCCATTGGCATCACTTTCCAGGGCCTCATTGCGTCCATGCCGCGCCGAGACGGTGCGGCATGGACGCAATGGGCCCAGGGTGGTTATTTCCATTGGAACCTCATCCGGGCCCAGGGTGGTTATTTCCATTGGAACCTCATCCGGGCCCAGGGTAGTTATTTCCATTATTAGGTAGGTGCTCATATTATTCGAATACGATTGTTTATATAGATAGAAAGAAACGGCAATTCTTTTTAAGACAATGTTTTAGACAGGTAATACTCAAATGAAGTTAACGATTCTTATTCATAAGTACAAAATAGTTACTCGTTCTTTCGAAACAATCCAGATAAAGAGGATACGAGAAATAGTGGGCCACTTCTCGAGTGAAATGGCCCGGTATCCGATGGGCCAATCCGCCCCTCACCAGAGACGAAGTAAGTTCCTCTGACGTCATGGGCACAAGACAAGATGGCGCCCACAATCACCAAATTTGTTCTTTTGCTAAACGGTGCTGGCTCATGGCGTGTATGTGTCTGTTTGTCTGGAGTCTGTTTTATTCAAGAAAATTAGAAGTAAGAGTAGCTGGCAACAGCCCCTCTCCCAGTGCTTCTGGCGTGACGTCACTTTTTATCAGCTGACTACGCCAATGCGCCCAATCTAAGAATCTCCTGTATACCTCTATGGGAAAATCGCGATTTCGAACGGGTTTTTCGGACCCTTACTCTACCGATACAGGCATGAAAAAAATTGAGGCTGAAATATTCATTCCCATAATAAAAAATTTCCAGAAAAAAACAAGAAAATATGTTTTGGTATTTCTTTAAAAAATTGAACAAAATAATGATTTTTTGAGCGGAAGTGCATAGTGTGCATGGTTACTTACTGCCCATGTGCAAGTAACCATGTTTAAAATATAACCAAAAGCCTAATGTTACGAAATAAGAAGTCCGAAATATTCCTTCTTTCCATCCTTGGTTTGCATGCGCTTAGCAAAACTGTTTAAGCCACAGAAAGTGACGTCACGTTCCCGAACTCTCGCAGCGCAGACTCCCAGCACCTCATAAAGAGGACAGAAACGCATGTCCAGAAAATGCGACAGAAACAGCTGATCTGTTTTGGCTTCACTCAAAACGGGTCCTTTCACCACCTCTTCTTCTAACCTCTATAACGAAGTAAATTTCTCCGTCATTTTTGGTCTACGCCGGGATTCGAACCCGAGTACGCTTATTCCGGAACAAGCAGCTCTACCAACTGAGCTACGCAGACATTTTGTTCTGATTCCTATCTGCCTTTATGTCGTGTGCGTCCTTCTGGCAGGTACGTCACATCTCCTGGTACGTTACATCTCCCCCCCCCGAAAGAGGGCCGGGGCATGGCCCACGGATCAGCCGTGACCATGAATCGTTGCAGACAGACAACCACTGTAGAACGTGCACTTGAGAACTCCCAGTCAATCTGGTGTGTGGAATGCAACGTCACACACATTTATTTTTCGAAGCACTGGAGAAGGGATTCTCTGATTTTTCCTATCTCGCGGTGTGGAAATAACATCACACCAATGCGAGATTTTGAACGGTCGGGTCATCCGGGTAGTTCGGGCGCCATTATAACGAAGTAAATTTCTCCGTCATTTTTGGTCTACGCCGGGATTCGAACCCGAGTACGCTTATTCCGGAACAAGCAGCTCTACCAACTGAGCTACGCAGACATTTTGTTCTGATTAATATCTGCCTTTATGTCGTGTGCGTCCTTCTGGCAGGTACGTCACATCTCCTGGTACGTTACACCTCCTTGGTTATGTTAAGTAATTTTGCAATGGCATTTATTATTAATGAAAAATATAATAGGTCCATTTCATAGTATTCCAGTGTAGGTTTCAAATTATTGACCTTCAGGATTTTGGGAAGAATAAATACTGTGCATTATGCTAATAACATTTATTATTATAAAACAATATAATGCACCAGAAAGACACAATAATGTGGGAAAAGAAGCAAATATTAAAACAATCTTAATGAACATTTACGTTGCAAATGAAAATTTGATTAACACTTACGGAATTTTCCACTTTTCCACCCAATGTCTGACTGCACCATAATTATGGCATGACCAACGGTCTTTTACGGGTCTTTTCATGGCCAAAATTGTCCATTACCGAAGAGTAGTTTATATCCAGAATTCTGTCCTTTTATACACACATGATCACGAGTGCGTTAAACTTTTTCTTAGCCTAATAATTCATTTTTTATTCTTGAGATTGCTGAAAATGATCTTTCAGCAGAACAGTTCGTGACTGGTAAGGTTAAAAACATTCTCAAAGCTATTACGAAGTTTGTAAATGTACTCTGAAGATTGTTATCAATGATGAAAATGTACATTTCCAGTGGTGTGTTCAAATCTTCGGCATTCATATATGACTGGAAATGCAGAAATTCGTTGCTGAAAAAGTTTTCTATGTCTCTCTGCTACCTATGAACAAGTTTATTTGATTTCGCCTCTATGTCACGAGCACTGGTCTCTTTTAAATCTCCGAAAAGTTCAAACCTTTCCAGAACAACTTCGTATGATTTCCTCCTGTTTGCTAAATTATGGGTGCTGATTAAAGAATCCATAATCTTAAAAAAAACGTGTTTATTCTTGCTCAGTTAATGCTCTCCGTCTACGCATATGGAGTGAGGACTACAAATAATATAAGTTTTAAAAATTAATAAATTTTAGTAATATTATTTAAGTAAAAATGTTTTGGGTGGTGGTGCTAAAATATTCATAAAAAAACTCTTCCAGCTTGGCGCTCTCCTAAATCTAGCGCTCTGGGCCCGTTGCTTAAATCGGCTCTGCCTCTGACCCTTTACCTCGGGAAGTTTAAGCAGCTCTTCTTCTCGAAAGTCATAGACGAGTAATGAAGACTTTCTCAAAACTGTGCATTATTTATTTGGTACAGACATCACGATTATTACAAAGTTAAGTTCGCGGACTTAAATATGAACTCCTCAGTGAAAGTTGGCATGTCTTCATCATCTCAGGAGAGTTCTTCGCACGTATGTTTTCCTGGAACTTACATAAGGGCAACTATCTGTACGTGCATGAGAATAAAGGCACGCTAAATTTCTCGCCTGATTGAATGAACCTCACTTGCTTCAGAAGGAATGGCTCGGGGCATTAACCTTACAGTGTTCTATCACGTGTCGACTAGGTGAGCCAACCGAAACGTTTTGGAAAAAGTATTTAAATTTTCTTATTTATCGCCTGAAAACTTTTTCCCTCGTTCCAGCTTCGAATACCAGATTTCACTAACAATGACATTTCTCTTTCCCATTCACCAATCCGTCTGCAAATCGTTGGAGATTACAGGTTTTAAAATGTAAAGGAAACATCAACCTTAAGAAAATGTCTGAAAAGGAAGAAACAGTAAAGAAAGATTAAAAATGTTTTAGCTTTTAAAAGATGCGTTTCAAAGAAAGCGTTTTTAATTTCGAAGCACATAACTTCAAGAAAACAAAATGTCTGGATGGGTGATTTGGCAAGTGGAACTGAACAGCATGATTTCTTTATTTCTTTATTTGACGTCTGGAGTTCGTTGTTATTAGCTCCTCCGTGCTTAGAAAACAAGCCTAGAGAAAAATAGCCAAACCACAACGTATCATGCAGTGAACTCCCTATCACATGATCCACTAATTTACTCCAAGTTTCACGAGGAATGAACTTTAGAAAAATATGCGATATGCAAACCAGCAATTAGTCACAGAACGAACACAGAATTTATTTTTAAAGAGACAAGGTGTGCGAGCTGAATGATCCATGTAATTTTCAAGGCCTTTAAGAAAAGCAACTAGCTGTCCAGCCAGAAAGGGAAGCTGCTTGCAGATTGTTGGGTCATGACTTACTTCCCGGTCAAAAAAAGAACCCCTCCCGAGAGCAACTTTAATCTTGTCGAGTTTTTATTGCCGTCAAATGAATTAAATTTTTATAATGAAAATTTTCTTAACAGTGTGACGAGTGTGTTATCTTACAATGCTCGACGTAGAAAGTGTCACACTAGGAAGTATTTCTCAGGGCACCATGCAAATTGGTGGGTATCAGTCGACAACTGAATTATGTAAATGAATGCATTTGCGAATTAATCACGTGATAGATGAGGGAGATGTAATTAAGAAAGCAAAGGGTAAAATGGCTCGGTTCCCTATCATTTTGTCCACGTTCACTTGGTCCAGTTCATTTCGTCCACGGTTCACTTTGTCCGTGTTCATTTCGTCCACGGTTCACTTCGTCGGTGTTCATTTCGTTCACGGTTCACTTCGTTCGTGTTCATTTCGTCCGTGTTCATTTCGTTCACGGTTCACTTCGTTCGTGTTCATTTCGTCCACAGCTCTCTTCGTCTCTGTCCATTTCGTCCACGTTCACTTGGTCCAGTTCATTTCGTCCATGGTACACTTCGTCCGTGTTCATTTCGTCCACATTCTCTGGTTCCAGTTCATTCCGTCCACGGTTCACTTCGTTCGTGTTCATTTCGTCCGTGTTCATTTCGTTCAAGGTTCACTTCGTTCGTGTTCATTTCGTCCACAGCTCTCTTCGTCTCTGTCCATTTCGTCCACGTTCACTTGGTCCAGTTCATTTCGTCCATGGTACACTTCGTCCGTGTTCATTTCGTCCACATTCCCTGGGTCCAGTTCATTCCGTCCACGGTTCACTTCGTCCGTGTTCATTCCGTCCACGGTTCACTTCTTCCGTATTAATTTCGTCCACGGTTCACTTCGTCCATGTTCATTTCGTCCACGGTTCACTTCGCATGTTCATTTCGTCTCTGTTCATTTCGTCCACGTTCACTTGGTCCAGTTCATTCCGTCCACAGTTTACTTCTTCCGTGTTCATTTCGTCCACGTAAAATTGATCCAGTTCATTTCGTCCACGGTTCACTTCGTCCGTGTTCATTTTGTTCACGTTCACTTGGTCCAGTTCATTTTGTCCACGGTTCACTTCTTCCGTGTTCACTTTGTCCATGTTCATTTCGTCCACGGTTCACTTCGTCCGTGTTCATTTCGTTCACGGTTCACTTCGTTCGTGTTCATTTCGTCCGTGTTCATTTCGTTCACGGTTCACTTCGTTCGTGTTCATTTCGTCCACAGCTCTCTTCGTCTCTGTCCATTTCGTCCACGTTCACTTGGTCCAGTTCATTTCGTCCATGGTACACTTCGTCCGTGTTCATTTCGTCCACATTCCCTGGGTCCAGTTCATTCCGTCCACGATTCACTTCGTCCGTGTTCATTCCGTCCACGGTTCACTTCTTCCGTGTTAATTTCGTCCACGGTTCACTTCGTCCATGTTCATTTCGTCCACGGTTCACTTCGCATGTTCATTTCGTCTCTGTTCATTTCGTCCACGTTCACTTGGTCCAGTTCATTCCGTCCACAGTTTACTTCTTCCGTGTTCATTTCGTCCACGTAAAATTGATCCAGTTCATTTCGTCCACGGTTCACTTCGTCCGTGTTCATTTTGTTCACGTTCACTTGGTCCAGTTCATTTTGTCCACGGTTCACTTCTTCCGTGTTCACTTTGTCCGTGTTCATTTCGTTCACGGTTCACTTCGTCCATGTTCATTTCGTCCACGGTTCACTTCGTCTCTGTTCATTTCGTCTACTTTCACTTGGTCCAGTTCATTCCGTCCACGGTTCACTTCGTCCGTTTTCACTTCGTCCACGTTCATTTGGTCCAGTTCATTTCGTCCAGGATTTATTTTGTCCGTGTCCATTTGGTCCACGTTCACTTGGTCCAGTTCATTTCATCCACGGGTTCACTTCGTCTGTGTTCACTTTGTTCGTTTTCATTTCGTCCACGTTCACTTGGTCTAATTCATTTCGTCCAGGGTTCACTTTGTCCGTGTCTATTTCGTTCACGTTCACTTGGTCCAGTTCATTTCGTCCACGGTTCAGTTCGTCCGTGTTAATTTCATCTACGTTTCCTCGGTCCAATTCATTTCGTCCAGGATTCACTTTGTCCGTGTGCATTTCGTCCACGTTCACTTGGTCCAATTCATTTCGTTCACGTTTACTTGGTCCAGTTCATTTTGTCCATGGTTCACTTTGTCTGTGTTCCTTCCGTCCACATTCACTTTGTCCACATTCATTTCGTCCTCAGAATGAATGCAATACCGTGGAAATTTTCTGTTTTGATGGAATTTTTTTACTAGCGAGAAAGACAAGGTCAACGGACGTTTCTTACATGCGATATTTTCCTGTTTAAGTTTTCGATTAAAATGTAACGATTTTAAATGTTATTTAAAGTAAAACGAGAAGCTGAACTTTGAAGAGCTTTTTTAACTCTTTTGTGTGGTACGATGTCAATCTCTTTTGTGTGGCGCTATGTCAATCTCTTTTGTGTGGCACGATGTCAATCTCTTTTGTGTGGCACGATGTCAATCTCTTTTGTGTGGCACGATGTCAATCTCTTTTGTGTGGCACGGTGTCAATCTCTTTTGTGTGGCATGATGTCAATCATGCCACATTGCAAAATGTCTTTCAGTCACTGAACAGGGAAAACATGGGGATAAAGTTTAATGGAGATTACTTAACTTACCTTCGTTTTGCTGCTTACATGGTCATTTTGTAACTGCAATAGTCCAGAAACTTGCTGACAAGAGCAAAGAAGTAGGATTAAAAATGAACTTTCAGAAATCAAAATTGATGTACAATGCTTTAACAAGAAATGAAGATTAATCCATTGATGGAGAAAATCTAAAGGTAACTTATACCTACATTCAACTTGGACAGCAGATATCAGGCGAGGGTCACCTTGAGGATGAAATTAATTGGCTTATGAAACTTGGTTGGAAAGCATTCGGAAGAAACAGCAAGCGGCCAAAATACCTCCAGGACCTTCCACTCCACCATTTTTCGGAAGATTGAAACTTCACAAACCAGGACTGAACGTGAGGCCTATTATAGGCAGAGAAGACAATCTCCCAACATTTCCGTTGAAAAAGGGATGGACACGTTCTTAAAACCTACCGATACCTGAACATGTTCTGAGCTCCTCGGCAGACTTCGTTCAAAAGATAGCTAATTTGAAGCTAGACCCGATGGATATCCTGGGTTCTTTTCATGTCATCTCTCTCTACTCCTCTATCCCAGTACGTGAAGCGTGCGCTATAATTAGAAGATCGAATAGTGAAATCAAATCAATACCCTCTAGAAGTAGTGTAAGAATTAAGGAAAACCTTGAACTTGTTTACCAACAACAACTATTTCCGTTTTGAGGAAATAATATGCTTAGGTATAAACAGACTAGAGAAGCACCCATTAGTTTACCGATATCTGGAATCCTAGAAGAAGCCATATTACAACCGATGGAGGTCAAGATATTTTTGAACTGTGCCTTAACACCTGAAGCCAGGTTCAGATATGTGGATAACATCTTATTTGTGTGGTAACAAGAAGAACAAAGGTTAAGTCTTTTCCGTGGTGAGATGCATGCTTGGTGAAACTAGGAAAGATAAGAAGAGGAGTTCGTGGATCAGGAAAATGGCAAGAGTGGAAGACATTATGATCAGAACGAAATCCCTGAAATGGCAATAGGCTGGACATACTGCCAGAAGAATGGACCACCGATGAGAAACCGACATTTTAAACTGGATACTATGGGACAGGAAAATACCCAAAAGAAGACCACGTGGAAGATGGGTGGATGAAATTCGAAAGCATGCCGGAGTGACGTGGAAGAGTGTGGCTCAAGACAGACCGTTCTGTGGAGACCATCAGCCAGCAGTGGATTGATAATGGTTGACAATGATGAAGATATATCATCATCATCATCATCATTGTCAACCATTATCAATCCACTGCTGGACGAAGGTCTCCCCAAGTTTCCTCCACAACGGTCTGTCTTGTGCCAGTCTCCTCTATGTCACCCCTGCATACTTTCGAATTTCATCCACCGATCTCCTATGTGGTCTTCTTCTGGGTCTTTTCCTGTCCCTTGGAATCCAATCTAAAATTTCGGCTGTCCATCGATGATCTGTCCTTCTGGCAGTATGTCCAGCCCATTGCCATTTCAGGGATTTAACTCTGATCATGATGTCTTCCACTCTTGTCATTTTTCGGATCCACGAGTTCCTCTTCTTATCTCTCCTGGTTACACCAAGCATGCACCTCTCCATGCTTCTTTGAGTTGTCTGCAGCCTTTGTATGTCTCTTTTAGTTAAGGTCCACGTCTCTGCACCATACGTAAGCACTGGAAGGATGCATTGATCAAACACTTTTCTTTTAAGACATAATGGCATATTGCTCTTGAAAATTATGCTGTTTCTTCCAAAAGCTCTCCAGGCAAGTTTTGTACGCCGATTAATTTCTTCATCAATGTGACCCTCACTTGATATCTGCTGTCCAAGATAAACGTACGTGTCTGTTATCTCCAGCTTTTCTCCATCAATCGATAAATCTTCATTTCTTGTAAAAGCATTGAACATCACTTTTGTCTTCTGAAAGTTCATTTTTAATCCCACTTCTTTACTCTTGTCAGCAAGTTCCTGGATCATACTCTGCAGCTCTGATGGGGTAGTTGCAAAAATGACTACGTCATCAGCAAAACGAAGGTGGGTTAGATAATCTCCATTAATCTTTATCCCCTTGTTTTCCCAGCTCAGCGACTGAAAAACACCCTCCAATGTGGCATTAAAGAGCTTCGGAGATATGGTGTCACCTTGTCTCACTCCCTTTCCAATTTTTACGTGTGTTGTATTTTCAAACAGCCTAATCTTTGCACTTGCATTTTCATAGATGTTATTAATAATATTAATGTATGCATCTTCAATACCGCAGGTTTTCAGAGCCATTGTAACTGCTGATGGTTTCACCGAATCAAAGGCTTTTTCATAATCGATAAAAGCCATGCACAATGGAAGTTCATATTCCCTCGCTCTTTCAATTAGTTCTCTCAGCACGTGGATATGATCTATTGTGCTGTAGCCACTCCTGAATCCAGCTTGTTCTCTCGGTTGAGCCATGTCCAGTGTTACCTTCAAGCGGTGTGAAAGAACTTTAGTGAAGATTTTATAAACTACTGATAGGAGGCTGATAGGTCTGTAGTTTCCGAGATCCTCAATGTCACCTTTCTTATGTAGCAGGATCATTGTAGCGGTGTTCCAATCCTCAGAAATCTTTCCTTCATTAAGGCATCGAGTGAAAATTTGGGCGAGTACTGTTTCGATTTCTCCACTTGCTTCTTGTATGATGTCTACAGTAATTCCATCTTCTCCTGGAGCTTTTCCTCGCTTCATGTTCTTGATTGCATGTGCAACTTCTGCTGGAAGGACTGGAGGAACTCTGGTACTGGTATCTTTCATGATGTCTGGAGTGCATATATCATCCCTTTCATATAATTTGGAGTAGAAATCTTTCAGTCTTGTCAAAATTTCGCCTCTATTTCTTGTTACAGAACCATCTTCTTTTCTCAGTGCCATAATCTGTTTTCTTCCCTTACTGAGATGTCCCTTTGCTATCTTTAGGCTTTGGTTGTTTTCAATTGCTTTACTCACTAGTTCACAGTTGAATTTCCTTACGTCTTCAGTGATACTTTTTCTTACTGTCTTGCATAGCTCTATATATTCCACTTTGGAAGTCACATCTTCTTTAGTTGTCCTCATCTCTCTTCTTTTTTGCATCAACATTTTGGTTTTTCCTGATAATTTGTTCACATGCAACTTGTTCTTAGACCCAGCTAATTTTGTTGCTGTTTCCATAAGAGCTTTGGTTACTTTTCTGTTAACTTCAGAGATGTCCACTTCTTCCGATGTTAGGCCTTCTAAAGCAGAGAACCTGTTCTTCAGTTCTAACTTGAAGGTATTATGGTGTTTTTTAAGGTTGGTTATGTCAATAGATTTTGTTTGTCTTATGAGCTTGCCACGTTCAAGTTTAGTGTTGAGGTGCATCTTACATCTCACCAATCTATGGTCACTACCTGTGTTGAACTTGTTTAGCACACTGCAGTCTTCTATGACGAATTTTTTGTTACACATAATAAAATCAATTTCACTTGTCCCATTTGGATGTCTCCATGTCCATTTCCTGTGTGGCTTTTTCTTGAAGAAGGAGTTCAAGATGAAAAACCCTTCTGCCTCTGCAAACTCAACGAGAGTATTTCCACGCTGGTTTCTGTTGCCATGACCGAATTTACCTACTGAAGTTTCATTCTGTTGCCGTTGCCCTATTTTTGCATTGAAATCTCCCATAATTATTTTCAAGTGCTGCTTACCTTTATTATTTAGATGACAAATTTCCTCATAAAATTCTTCAATTTCTTCTTCAGGATGACTTGTGGTGGGTGCATAAGTTTGAATAATCTGAGCCTGGTATCTTTTCGAGAGTTGGATAACAAGTCGTGCAGCTCTGTCAGAGGAACTTTCAACTTCTACAACTTTATCCTTCAGTCTCTTGTTTATTATAAATCCAACACCACTAGTTCTGCCAGTATCTGTCCCACGATAGTAGAAGAGATGTCCACTTTTCAGTTCGATGAGATCTTCTCCTTTTCTCCTTACCTCACTTAGCCCCACGATGTCCCACTTGATCCTTTGTAGTTCCTCTTCCAATTCAAGAAGCCTTGAATCAGAAGATAGGGAGCGTCCATTGTAAGTAGCCAAGGTCAGCATCAGATGGCAGCCTAGTCCGGTCCTCCGGGGATTCTTAGCACCCTCTGCCTTCATGTCGCACTGGCCGCTGCCTTGGCCAGGTACATTCCAGCTGCCGGAGACTGAGGGCCAAGATTTAAGTTGTGGAATCATTTTGGAGGGGTTTGGCCATAACTCACCACCTGGCCAAGCGGGTTGGTGAGTGTGGGATAGAATTTCCTCTGATCCCGATGGTATAGTTATACCGCTATGGGCGGTCGTCAGAGCCCCTTTAGTGGGAACAGGATGCACCACGAGAAGGCGGGGTTGACATTTGTCAAGGAGAGGCTGTGATGTTACGCATCACCTGACCTTGCATCCCGATGAAGATATATATATATATATATATATATATATATATATATAATAGAAATAATAAAAAGACCAAAGCTCACCAAATACACCAACCGAACCAGGTTAGCTTCAAACTATGCAAAGTACCGAATAAAAGAATGCAGGGAAGCATATTAATGACTTACCTCTTGTCGGCTTCGTCAAGGGCAAGCAACAAGAAAACACTCACTAATCTACTAAGACCAGAGAATTGTGGGTTTCTGCTATTTTAGTTTGTTTAAAGGACCAATTAAATTTAGGGGAATAATGTCAATAAATGGGAAAACTAAAAAAAAAACGTACCCAGCAAACTAAAACTCATTTGCCCGACCTCACATCAAAATTTAAAGATTGAAGAAAGTGAGCAATTAAAAACCAACCAAAAAATGTACCAAAGTGATACATTAAACTTGTTACAAAAGGGAAACAAACTACCAGTCAAAAATAACCAGTAATTACAAAAAAATGTTTTTACAAAATAATCATAAACCAAAATAAATTAAACCAGAAAAAGCAAACAACCAAATGGAAAAAGAAAGCAACAGCCAAATTTATATATATAAACTGATACCACCGCGATGCCCGAGTGGTTAGAGGCGTAGGTTTCGGGCTAGTGGTCTGAGCAGGGCAGAGTTTCGAGTCCTGGGTAAGGCATAGGCGATGTATTTGTCTTACGGCGCTGGCTCTTCCCCTTCCCTGGAGCCAGTGGCCCTAAATTAGGGACGGGCGACTGCTTGTAGCCATTAGAATTCCGCATAGTGATCGTTCAACACCGATAAAAAATCCACTCACGGTTTTTCCGTTTAATCCCACATAGGTATTAGTTTTAATACCTTCATCTTTGAGTTCTATATGTCCTAAGGTTATCCTACAACTCTGTTGTTAACAGTGCAATTATGTAGGTATGTATGCATATATGTAGTATTACGCAAAATCATACAGATAAGGGAAATCTAAAAATATAGTTAACGAAGGTGCATAGGTAAATAAGTAAATTTGATGTGAATTTACTTATTACCTATGCACCTTCGTAACTATATGTGCTTTCATTCAAAACAATTAAATGAAAGCACACAATGTTGCTAGCATCCTTAAAGGCCGATTTTATTATCTCAATGAAAAAACTGCGAAATCAGAAAATTATTAAAACCTGTTCACAACCGCTTCACTTAAGAGAACATTGTTCCCTTCGTTACCGCCCACTTTCACTCCTGATATTCCTCCAAAATTATTGGTCTGATACTTTCGGGTCATCATGTATAACTATATTTTTCAGGATTTCTAGAGAACGAAAGCAGCTTTCCCAGAAGGACATGTCGAATGGATAAAGAAATTCAAGATCACAGTCCAGTCAGTTTGGTTTCCAGTCCCTCGTCGGTGAATGAATGACAGGGAAATGCAAGGAGAATGAATCATTTTAGCTAACACTATAGAGGTGTTGTTGGATCTCCGAACCCTTCGTCAGTTTGCACGCCTAATGTTAAAAGCTTCCAATGTGAGGTCACCCAGGAAAGTGGATGACCATCTCACTCAAGCGAAAAGCCTGTCATTTGTGATGTCTATTAGGTGACTGCTCTGAGTGAATTGCAGGCCAACAGGATACAATACGCGTGCTTCGTCGAACATGTAGAGCACATGTCGAATAATTTTATCACGGACACACAGCGGCTAGATTTTCGAATAACCCGAGTCTCCTAGCTACCGAAAGTTCCGGAAATTAATTGGTTTGCAGCTACTAGCAAAAGCTCCAACCGTGATGAAACACATTTCTCCCAGAACAAACATTTCATAAATAATTTTCAAACAGAATTTCTACCACAATATCATTCATCGCATCAGTACATTTTAGAGGAGGTAACGTAAAATATGTTTTTCGTCCATGATGTACAACAAGGAGTTGCGCCACCATCTGTAAAGAGCAAATTTGCACACACACAAAACAGACGTATTACGCTGTTTTGCAATTTCGCTATTCAGTTGCACAGGGCAGATTAGGTCAATGGCAGACGCGCGAACAACGCAACGTCACTCCCAAAATGATCACGGCGCTAACTTTCGGTGCTGGATTTTTGTTGTTGTTGTTTAAGGAACATCGTGAGCAACTCCATGGGTTGTAAGCAGTCCCCCGTCCCTAATTTAGGGTCACTGGTTCCAGAGAAGGGAGAAAGCCAATGCCGTAAGACAAATACAGCAACAATACCTCACTGGGATTCGAATCCAGACCCATCTCGGAGGAATGGTCATAATCCAGCGCTTAGACCACGACGCCACCAGGGCGGCACTGAATTCGAGTGAGGCTGTGCTTGCGCTACAATTCTAGTGCTCTTTCTTTAATGTGGACCGAGGGAGAGGAGCGTCAGAAAGAGCGCGAGTACCTTGCTGTGTCCGAGGATATTTTAAGGAAAAAAATTTCCACATGCATTTAAAAAATCTCTCGAATTTTTTATTTTTTTTTTTATTTCGGAAGTGAACGAACATCATGACAAACTCAAAAGGCCATAAACAGTCACCTGTCCCTAATTTAGAGCCGCTGGTTTCACACAAGGGTAAGACACTGCGATGGAAGATAAGCGCTCCACTCAAATCTCATCCAGGATAAGTTTTTCTTTTTTTTTTTTTTTTTGATTGGAGGTTTAACGACCACCGTGAGCAACTCAATGGGCTATAAGCAGTCGCCCGTCCCTAATTTAGGGTCACTGGTTCCAGGAAAGGGAGAGAGCCAGTGCCGTAAGACAAACACAACATCCATGCCTCACCGGGATTCGAACCCGGACCCCTTACGGGCGAATGATCAGAGGCCAACGCCTTAGACCACTACGCCACCCAGGATAAGTTCAGTCGTCTAGCCAGAAAACTACGCGTTTAAACTACTCTACGCCGCCCCGGTGGCGCAGTGGTCTAAGCGATGGCCTCTGATCATTCATCCGTAAGGGGCCCGGTTTCGAATCCCGGTGAGGCATGGACGTTGTGTTTGTCTTACGGCATTGGCTCTCTCCCTTCCCTGGAACCAGTGACCCTAAATTAGGGACGGGCGACTGCTTATCGCCCATTGAGTTGCTCACGGTGGTCGTTAAACCTCCAAAAAAAAAACTACTCTACCACAGAAGTGCCTCTTCAAGGATTCTTCTTCAAGTGTAATATCCAATTTAACACTGAGAAAAAAGTTTGTTTGAAGCAACAAAATAGTTTTGTTGAGCTGTTTTGTCGCTTTATTTTGTTGCTTTAGCCAAACTCCATGGTAATTGTTTTGTTGGCAACACAAAATTATTTTGTTGGCTATATTTTGTTAATTCAACTAAACGTTTTATCACGATAACAATACATATTGTTGGATCAAACAAATTCCCAAAAATCGACATAGGCATTTTGTTAAATGAACAAAACGTTTTGTCATGTTAATAAATTTTGTTGAATCAACAATAAGTTTCAGGAAAATACATTTGTAAATTCAACAAACATTGCATATCGACAAAATGTTTTGGTTGATTCAACATTTTTGCTGAATTAACAAAACGTGTTTCTCAGTAAAGGACGTAAACAATCCCTCAAATATCCCTCTTTATTATCATAACTGTGGCTATTCTTTAATACAGTCATGGTAAAGAATATAGCCTGAGAAATCGGGATCATTACGAGGTGGTTTCTCGCGTTGTGTTCCTCATATAATATCAAGTGGCAGCCACCAGAATTTGCTTAGTACGTCTTCAGGACAGACTTAACAGTTTACGCGGCTGATGCATCGGAAACAAGAAATGCCCAGATTTTTCTGCCCCCCCTCCTCCCCCCAAAGCACAAATGTTTACATGGTGGCCGACCTCATTTACGAAAACTACGGCAAAACAACACTGAGAAAAAAGTTTGTTTGAAACAAAATAGTTTTGTTGAGCAGTTTTGCCGATTTATTTTGCTGCTTTAGCCAAACTCCATCGGAATTATTTTGCTGGCAACACAAAATTATTTCGTTGGCTATATTTTGTTAATTCAGCTAAACGTTTTATCATGATATACAATACATATTGTTAGATCAAACAAATTCCCAAAAATCGACCTAGAAATTTTGTTAAATTAACAAAACGTTTTGTCATGATAACAACAAATTTTGTTGAGTCAACAATAATTTTCAGCAAAATACATTTTTAAATTCAACAAACATTTTTGTTGTGTGCATATCGACAAATTTTTTGGTTGATTAAACAACTTTTTTGCTGAATTAACAAAACGTTTTTCTCAGTGAATTCCTATCCCTCGTCTAAAAACTGTTCTGACTTAAAACTGTTACTGGTGTCCTTCTTTCTAGTCCTTTGCAGCTCCATGATCCAAGGCATCATGAGGAAGGCCTTATCCTCCTGACAAGGATATCATACAACAGGGCACAAACAAGTGACTCAAAATTCTTGTTCCTCTTTTCTTTAGTTTGTTGACATTATTATAAAACTTTTAGCAGGTAACCAGTCAAAACAAATTAGTGTTAATCACCCCCCTAAATGACCATTTTGAATAACATAGCTAAGGAAGAGAACAACCTTTTCTGATGCGCAGGTTCGCTCGGTCGCTGCGTTGGACCTACTTCTCAGACAGCGATTATATTCGTTTACGCTGATTTCAGCTCACTTTGTTAACCCCGAGTTAATCCCTTTCGGCCGGTTAAAGGAATCCATCAAAGCATTCGTGGAAACCCTGGAAACCGCAATTTGGATGGTCAGCAGCGGATTTAGAACCCACAAGAGTTGTAACCAGAACATCATAGATTTAACAAGAGTGAACGTTAACAAACATTTTGAATATAATGAGTTTAAATCACCTCCTTTTCTCTTAGAGATTATTTGGGGATGATCCTTTCCCCCGATTCCGGACCGCGGATGGCCTAATGGTCAACGTTCGTGACTGCCACGGAGAAACCTCAGGTTCGATCCCTGGCAAGTACGAACGCTCGAACCACTAAATATCTGCAGTGCGTCGGATGGGCACGTTAAGTCGTCGGATCCCGGGTACCCCCCCCCCCCAGTAATAAATAAGGGCGTCTCTCCCCCCCCTTTGAACCTCGCTTCCGTGTCACTTTCCTATAGGGCACTCTAGCCCAAATCTCCTAGTTTCCTATTTCTAAGGTTTGCTTAAGACCTGAAGACAGACACTCCCTTCCTAAAATCCTCTACATATGATCAGATCAGATGATCCCCCAATTACGTGCAGCTACATTAATTCGTTACTTTGCTATTCGATCTGAGGTAATCACCGAGTTCGATTTTAATGCTTTATTGCTATGCGAGAAGGTAGGTGGACAATTATTTTTTTATGGAGGTATCAAGAAATCCTCACATCTTCATATTAGTTTTTCACGATAAGTCGAAAAACCGTTGGTAGGTCAGGGGCTTAGCAGCAGAGAGAAGGCAATTAAAACTAACTCCCGCACCTTGTGCGAACAGAAATTAAATCGGGAAACGAAAGCTTAGCAGGGAGATAACTGAAGAAAAGTCCACGAGTTAATAATACAAAGAAATCAGGAGGACAAAACTGAAAGACCTTTCCCGTCACTTCACGGAATAAATTTATTCTTCACTGCAAAGAACGACTATTAATTTTAGCCAAGGTTTGAAAAAACCCAGCCTACTTGAGATTTTTCAGGTTTTATCCGGCTTTTTTAGGGGTTTTTTTTCTAATTTGCATAGCTGAAATTTATGTAAAACATAATTGAAAATTCCGATTCATCATATTTTATTAGTTCAAATTTTTTAAACTAAGTGATATATAAAAATATTTCAGGTGCGGTGAGTGTGTAAAAAAATTACGTTATGTACATATTTTCGTTCAATAGCTTAAAAAAATCACCAGTAAAAAAGCACAGATAGTCTGCTATCTGTCTTTTTTCTTATAAAAAAAGAATTCAAAATTTATTTTAGCATTCCCCAAAAGTCTGTTAAATCACGGCATAAGTCCACTATTGCTTTTTTTTTCTTTTTCTTGTTACTGTGTTAAACGTATTACTTGTTCACTTCTGTTTTCGCCTCAGCAAATTCACTTTAGTGTGGTCTCGACATTTTTTCATTTGCCATAAATTCAACAAATTGCAACAAATCCACTGCATGGGGGGGGGGGAATAAAAAGCTGCGATTAAAAATTAAAGTGACAGAATATATAGTGGAAGAGGTGAAATTTTAAAAACCCAGTGCATGGCTGACGATGAAGAATAAAAGGGTGCATGAAAAAGGAAAAACTAAATCTTACTGATGAAGCAAGCAACAATCGTTGCTTTTAAGTCTGGTCCCACTCTTAAACGTTATGTTCCTGTGAATCAGTAATATCAACGCAGAATATTTACAAAAGCGGTAAAAACTGGAAATTTAGCAATTATTAGTTTAATGCTGTAAAAACAGTGTTACAATTGCTGAAAATTTGCAAATAAAAAAACACTCTCGTTATCAGACGAAATTTCTTTGAGATACATACAGGGGATGTCCAAAATAATGGAAACACCTTGAAACAATAGGTGTTACGCACCTAATATGGTGTGCGAGCACCCTTTTAAAACTGCTTGAATCCTCCTTGGAATGGACGCATACAAGTCCTGGATGGTGGTAAGTGGTGTGTTGTACCATTCTTCCTGCAGAAACTGGATGGTGGTAAGTGGTATGTTGTACCATTCTTCCTGCAGAAACTGGATGGTGGTAAGTGGTATGTTGTACCATTCTTCCTGCAGAAACTGGATGGTGGTAAGTGGTATGTTGTACCATTCTTCCTGCAGAAACTGGATGGTGGTAAGTGGTATGTTGTACCATTCTTCCTGCAGAAACTGGATGGTGGTAAGTGTGTGTGTTGTACCATTCTTCCTGCAGAAACTGGATGGTGGTAAGTGGTATGTTGTACCATTCTTCCTGCAGAAACTGGATGGTGGTAAGTGGTATGTTGTACCATTCTTCCTGCAGAAACTGGATGGTGGTAAGTGGTATGTTGTACCATTCTTCCTGCAGAAACTGGATGGTGGTAAGTGGTATGTTGTACCATTCTTCCTGCAGAAACTGCTCCTATTCCTTGAGAGACGCCAGAGTAGGATAACGGGATCGCACTCTGTTTTCCAACACAGACCACGGGGGCTCAATGATGTTTAAGTCCGGAGATTGTGCAGGCCAGGGAAGGTGTGCAACTTCATTCTCATGTTCCTCAAACCATGATTGAACAGTTCGACTTCTGTGAATCGGGGCATTATCATCTTAAAAGGTGCAATCCCCTGACGGAAACAATGTCTGCGCCGTTGAATGCACATGGTCGGCCAAAAGAGTGACATAGTCACCGCTAGTGATTCGTCCGTGTAAGGAGATAATGAGGCCTGCTGCAAACTACGAGATCATGGCCGAAACCATTACGGAACCGCCCTCATGCTTCACTGTAGGAAGGAGACAGTCTGGGTTGTAGGCTTCTGCGGGGATCTCCACAAGTAAACCCGTCCTGTGCTGGGGAATAGTGAGAAACTTGATTCATCGGAAAAGAAGACATGTTTCCATTAATAAGCAGTCCACGTTTTATGTTCCTGGCACCACTGTATTCTCCGTTTCATATTCATCTGTGACAGCAGGGGTTTTGCAATCGCGGCTCTGCCTTAAATATTGTGCTTATGTAATTCCCTTCTCACGGTATTGGTCGGCACTGGGTTTTGGAGACGTGCATTAAACTCAGCAGCCACTTTCGTCGCCGTGGTCTTCCTCCTTGCGGTCACAATCCTCTTTAATGTCCTCCTGTCTCTCGCACTGAGTTTGGTTTTCCTTCCAGAGTTGTGTCTCGCGGATGATGTTGTGCCGTGAACATTGTATGCTGCCATGACCTTCGACACGGCCCCTCTCGATACCCCCAATACCTGTACCACTGTGGTTACCGACGCACCAACCAAACGGGCTCCTACAATCTGCCCTCTTTGGAACTCCGACAAGTCACTCATGGTGACTTCACCTGGAACGAAATTATGCAATCACCCATTTAAAATGCAAGCACACAGACCCTTGATACTATAAGCAACACTTTAAAAAAAATTGTAGCTACATGCTCGTTTTACACAAAAAGCAGCACATACCAAAGTCACTGTTTTCATCTAGGTGTTTCCATTATTTTGAACAACCGCTGAATTTGGCGAAGAGCTCGGAAAGCAGATTTCTCATGTATTGCGAGAGCTAGCCAAAAACAGCAACCGCATAGAACTTGTAGATGGAGAATAATTAATGACTAATGGTCATTTTCCAAAAACACCCTTCCCCCCCCCCGCGCTAAGAGCTACAGAAAGGGTTTCCGTCTCTCAGCAGTAATGCATGAAGTTGGTCGGTCAAACTAAATGTAAAACTAATTGTAAAAGAAAATATAATGTTGGGTGCCGGTTAAATTTAGAATATTCTAGAAACAAAAATATAATCTAATTTTGAAAAAGCCCAGGCGGGTTTTTGGTGAGTTTTTTCAACTAGGCCCAGCCCGAAAAACCCTACTGGGTTTTTTAAACTGGCAGCTTGGCGAACCCAGTCAGTGAACATCCCTATAACACAATCGCCAACCACACGGACACGATGCTGGAGATTAGTCAACTCGCAATGCCAGTGGTCTTCAAAAATTAGAACACGCTAATTAACGTTATCAGTAGGTCTTCAAACATTAGAACACGCTAATTAACGTTATCAGCAGGTCTTCAAAAATTAGAACACGCTAATTAACGTTATCAGTAGGTCTTCAAAAATTAGAACATGCTAATTAACGTTATCAGTAGGTCTTCAAAAATTAGAACACGCTAATTAACGTTATCCGTAGGTCTTCAAAAATTAGAACACGCTAATTAACGTTATCAGCAGGTCTTCAAAAATTAGAACACGCTAATTAACGTTATCAGTAGGTCATCAAAAATTAGAACACGCTAATTAACGTTATCAGCAGGTCTTCAAAAATTAGAACACGCTAATTAACGTTATCCGTAGGTCTTCAAAAATTAGAACACGCTAATTAACGTTATCAGCAGGTCTTCAAAAATTAGAACACGCTAATTAACGTTATCAGCAGGTCTTCAAAAATTAGAACACGCTAATTAACGTTATCAGCAGGTCTTCAAAAATTAGAACACGCTAATTAACGTTATCAGTAGGTCTTCAAAAATTAGAACACGCTAATTAACGTTATCAGCAGGTTTTCAAAAATTAGAACACGCTAATTAACGTTATCAGTAGGTATTCAAAAATTAGAACAAGCTAATTAACGTTATCAGTAGCGCCCTGACAGCATCATGTTATAGGGGAAAAGAAACACATCTTTCATTTCGTCGCGAAAAAATTTGTACAAAGTGTGAAACTCTCAGATGTTCGCCACTGCAAGCCAGGCATTTCCGTGGTCCCACTGCGAAAGTGTATAATTATTCGCAGTCTTCTTGAAGGTCAGTAACGTGATTTATAACAACATGGCAGCAAGCCTACGATTTGGCTCACTGTAATTTCGCTGCCAGAATGAAAACGTGCTCTCTCGCTGCTGTGACTGTCATTAGTTAATATCAAGTGCAACAGTTATGAACATCCTAGTTGGTTTTTTTCTGAAATATGCTTATTCCTTTGAGCAGAAACTAGGCAGTAAACAAACCGAGTAGCAGTATGCCAAATCTTAGATTGCAGCAAAAGCGAAAATCTTCCAAATACGTGGAGACAATGTAAATAGACAAAATCATCGCTCTTTCCACGTTTTTCTTAATTAACACACAACCACCAAAATTTTTTATTTTGAACCCCAGGTCTCTCGATAACTAGCCGAGTGCGTTCGCCCTACGCTACAGTGGCCAACAATCCACGGCGCTATGTGTGTTTATCTGTCAGCATCTGACTTTATAAGAGAGATGGGCTCAGCAACTGAGACGTCTCCATCTGGTAGGGTTTAACGGCACAAGCTCTTTAATTATAGCTAAGAAATCCAAAGGGCGAGAGAAATGGGGGAAATCTTCCAAATACTTGGAGACAATGTAAATAGACAAAGTCCACGTTTTCTTAATTAACAAAGCACTCTTTCCACGTTTTCTTAATTAACAAAACACTCTTTCCACATTTTTCTTAATTAACAAAACCGTAAAAACAAGAAAACAGGTCAGAAAGTTGAGTTGCGAAGATTTCAGTGCATCTAAATGAATACCATTTTTTTTCTGTTCATGAGTAAAATTCCACACTTTGTTCGTAAGATCAGCACAGTTGCGACCTCCACGTTATGTTTATTACGTGATAAACCATATCAGTTTTAGAAATTTTTTTCAAAATTTCAAGCGATGTTTGTACCTGAAATATTTAGCGTTTTTTTTTTGTTTTTTTTTTTCAGTAAAACCTCCAGTTACATAAAAGGAGCTTTATTTTGTTAAATTTATTCTGTTATGTCATTTAAATAGACAACAAACACCGTTTATTATGCCTACAATACATATTTACACGGTATACTGCAGTGGTGCACCTAGGAATTCCTGTTGGAGGGGGTTATATACATATAGTATACGTACACAATGTGTGACGTACGTTGGACGTACGTTGCTCTTAATCTCTTTGGGGCTTTGGGAAGAAGACACCATGTAATAGAAGACACAATGTCAGACACTATCTGTTGTTTTGAACATGTAAAATAATATATTTGAATGTTTAATTTGTGACGTAGGTCGCTCTTAATCTCTTTGTGGCTTTGAGAAGAAGACACCATGTAATAAAAAACACTATGCAATTTTTTGAAAGTGTAAAATAATATTTTTGAATGTTTAATTTGTGACATACGTCGCTCTTAATCTCTTTGGAGCTTTGGGAAAAAGACACTATGTAATTTTTTGAACACGTAAAATAATATTTTTGAATGTTTAATTTGTACCGTACGTCGCTCTTAATCACTTTGGGGCTTTGGGAAGAAGGCACTATGTAATTTTTTGAACATGTAAAATAATATTTTTGAATGTTTAGTTTGTGCCGTACGTCGCTCTTAATCTCTTTGGGGCTTTGGGAAGAAGACACCATGTAATAGAAGACACTATGTAATTTTTTGAACATGGAAAATAATATTTTTGAATGTTTATTTTGTGACGTACGTCGCTCTTAATCTCTTTAGGGCTTTGTGAAGAAGGCACCATGTAATAGAAGACACTATGTAATTTTTTGAACATGGAAAATAATATTTTTGAATGTTTATTTTGTGACGTACGTCGCTTTTAATCTCTTTAGGGCTTTGTGAAGAAGGCACCATGTAATAGAAGACACTATGTAATTTTTTGAACATGGAAAATAATATTTTTGAATGTTTATTTTGTGACGTACGTCGCTCTTCATTTATTTCGAGGGGGCTTAAGCCCCTAAAAAACCCCTCAGTGCGTCAATGGTATACTGACAGACAAGTTTATCAGACAAATGCTTCTTTTTTTTTTTTTTTTTGAATGTCTAACGACCAAGGTGAGCAACTCAATGGGCTATAAGCAGTTTCCCGTCTATAATTTAGGGAAGCTGGTTCCAAGAAAGGGAGCGCGCCAGTGCCGTAAGAAAAGCACAACATTCACGTCTCACCGGGATTTGAACCCAGCCCCTTTTCAGACGAATAGTCAGAAGTCATCGCTTAGACCACTGCACCACCTGTGTGGCACAAATGGTTTACTCCAACATGTAATACAGAACGTGAGCATGGCATGCTGCATACATCAGGCATACCATCTATTTGAGTATTGATTAGCATTGGATTAAATGTTTAAAACGAGTAATCTCAGAGACTTTGAATGCAGCATGATCGTTTGCGCCAGGCGTCGTGTTTTCATTCATTTTAATCCTTCTGATTCACCATCTATTTTCGTCCACATGATCCGCGATTGTTGCAAGTTGTTTCTGTGTCGTAACTCACGGTAAAACGTTACTACAACTGTGTGTGAAAAGCCCAGGAGAACAACCGTTTGGGAGATGGTCGAACCGGTACACTTACACTGCTAAAAAATATATACTTAAAAATGAGAACCTGAACCTACTCGTTTTTTTTAAGTACAATAGTATCGTAAACGAGTACATGACATGCTCAAATACTGTATAAGTAACCATACCTACTTACAAATAACTGCGCCAATAAATCTATATGTTAATTCTATAAGATTTTTTACTTAAGACCAGTTGTGAGAGAACGGCTGTGTTTTGTCAGGAAATTTTGACAAAAACACAGCGTTTGATCCTATTAAAAAAGACTTAACTTCAAGAAAGACTTAACTTCAAGAAAAGGCTTAACTTGAAGTTAAGTCTTCAGACCTTCGAAGACTTAACTTTAAGAAATTTTGACAAAAACACAGCGTTTGATCCTATTAAAAATTATTGGCCATTCAGAAAGAAGCCAGAAGAGTTCACTCAAGAATTTCAATTGTCAATCCCTATTTTAAGAGGGAAATTATTACTTTAAACAGAAACGAGCATTTCCTCCTCTTAGCGGAAGAACTGTGTGTTATGAAACACAAGAAGATATCCCAAACAAAGGACGATATCCAATACAGAAATAATTTTTCAATTAAAACTTTAAGAAGCAGAGATCCTATACCTTGCAGAAGCACAAATTATAACCCTTTCATAAGTAGAGATTCTAACCAGTTTAGAAGCAGCGATTTTTTAAACTTTCGGAAGCAGAGATTCTGAAGCTTTCACAGAAGCAGCTATTCTAAGATTTTCAGAAGTAGAGATTTTAAATCTTTCAGAAGCAGAAAGTCTAAAACTTTCAGAAAAAACAGAGATTCTTAAACTTTTAGAAAAAACAGAGATTCTTAAACTTTCACAAGCAGAAAGTCTAAAACTTGCATGGAGGCAGATATTCTTAGTCTTTCATGATCAGAGATCGTAAAACTTGCATGGAGGCAGATATTCTTAGTCTTTCAAGAGCAGAGATTGTAAACCTTTCAGAAGCAGAGATTCTTAACCTTTTAGAAGCAGAGATTCCAAATCTTTCAGAAACAGAAAGTCTAAAACTGTCAGACAGAAGCAGAGATTCTTCAACTTTCAGGGAGGCAGATATTCTTAGTCTTTCAGGAGCAGAGATTGTAAACCTTTCAGAGGCAGAGATTCTAAACTTTTCAAAAACAGAGATTCTAAACTTTTATAAATAGATATTCTTAAACTTTCAGAAGCAGGGAGTCTAAACCTTTCAGAAACAGAGATTCTAAACGTTTCAGAATTCAATTCTAAACCTTTCGAAAGCAGATATTCTAAACGTTTCAGAGGAGCAGAGATTCTAAACCTTTCAGAAGTAGATATTGTAAAGCTTTCATAGAAGAAGATATTCTAAGGCTGTGAGAGCGAAAATACTGGTCACGTGCCGTGGACCTGCATTCTACTTATGACTCTGAGGCATCAACGTTATAGGTCAAACAGAAACCCTTCCTTGTGTCTGTGTCTCACAGACACAAGGAAGGGTTTCTGTTTCTCTGAAACACTCCCTAAACTCTATTCGATCCGCCTTCCTGGATAACAGATTATGAAATATGTGATCCAGGAAGGCGGATCGAAACAGCTGAACGAACAGAACAATGATCACGACTAAGATATAAGGATATCGAGAGGATTTATCAATACAACACAAACATTTATTAAATAATCAGTTAGGCTCCGACGGCGGTGGATTAATCTTCCTCTAGCATCGGGTTTCAGTAAGGCTTAGATCTGACGGGGCGTAGACATGAAATCTAGGAGAATCACTTCCAAAGAAAAATATCTAAGTCCTAGCTTTCGGCGTTGACGTTCTAGAAAGAATCTACCTACTATTAGGTAGATCTGCATCTCTGAGAATACGATTATTAGCCTAACTCGTGCTTCCCTGTCGTTACGAATTGAATCTTAGCCAGTACTATTAATTGCCTTGCTGTTGAGGAATATCTATTACGCAAGCGGGATTCCCTGACTGAGACCTGTACCGCTGCAACCAAAAACCCTATCTCTCCAAAGATAGTGCGCTGGCTAATCTCATCCAGAGTTTCGGACCTCCGTATAACAGGAGCGTCCGTCTGCTCACAAAAAAAAGGAAAACGCTTCGCGTCCCCTTACCGGAGAACTACTCTCTCCGGTAGACGAAAGCAGACTAACTAACAGGTTCCACCTAAGGGACCTGCCCTCCTCCGCGCTACGCATGCGCTAAGCCCCCGGCGCCGACATTGCCCTATCGCCGACCTGCTGATGTGGCGCTCTTCTCCTGCCCCGCGTCCCTCCTTTTGACGTCACGCGCCGACTAATCCCTGGCGTAGGCGAAGCGTACTTAACTGATGGGTTTTAATCCCACCTTTCCTGTCCCTGCGGTCCGTCAGATGTATCCATTAGGAAGTGCACCCTTTGAGAAAGTAATCCTACCGCCGAAGTACATCCTTACAACAACACAATATACATTGTTATATCTACACAAAGGTGGATGGCTGGTTTTCCAGACTTTCAGGCGTCTGTGCAACGCTGACAATGTACAGCGAAAGTCGCGGTATCATTGAAGATGTTATCAGTTCATTGGAAAAGCCTCTCCCTTTCTAAGGCGTGAGAAAACTAAGGTTCTTTGTTTGAAGCCCTCGACATCAGAAAAAAATATTCTCGAACCTTCTGTCGCGTTCTTGGGCTTAGTACTGTTTTACTTTCCTTTGTGAAAAAGTAACATAATGTTCAGTTCATTATATTTTAACATAATTAATATGTCCGTTCTTACAAAGGCTTTCAGGGAAAAAGAGATTTTAAACCTTTCAGAAGTAGTTGACGATGGCTTCTAGAAATAGAGATTCTAAAGCTTTCGGAGAAAAAGGTATTCTAAATAGCTTTCAGAAGAAGATCTTCTATTAATAAACAGCTTTCAGATAGAGAGTGGGGGAGGGAGGGAGTGGAGATTCTAAACTTTCAGAAGCATATATTCTAACTAACTTTCAGAGAAAGGGGTGGAGCAGATATTCTAAAAGCTTTCAAAAACAGAGATGCTAAACCTTTCAGAAGCAGAGATTCTAAACTTTCAAAAGCAGAGATTCTAAAAGTTTTCAGAAGTCCAGTTTCCAATTGTATATGTAAAGAAAATAGCGTATACAGCTGGATATTTAGAAGCATTAGAAGAAATGATGACAACAGACAAAACAGATATTTCGGCACTAATTAGTATTTTTTTAAGTACTTCGCCCGATAGAAGACCTGCTAAAAAAAAGTCAAATATATTTACTGAGATTACAAAGACACCCCCAGTCTATAAAATATCACAGCTTCAGCTTCAAGGGCGCCCCCAGTCTATAAATATTCAAAGGCGCCCCCAGTCTATAATATCACAGCTTCAGCTTCAAACCCGAACCCAGTTGCGTATCCACCCTTGCATTGAGAGCATAAGCACCTGTTGACGATGGCTTCTTTACTAGGATCGTATGCAACATAGCGAATTAAAAAAATTCAGCAACCCTTTTGATTGATCTGCACTTGAACCGATCAGTGAAGTAGCCGTTACGAATAGGTCGCAGTACCTTGTAGCTTCGGCATGCTTATAAATAGCGAAAAATCGATTTTCGCTCCGAGCAGTCGAACGAATGCCTTTCTTACCAAATGAGAATGGCGTTCTATGGAATTCAATCTTCCCACGGACAACTCTACGCATTAGAATGAATCAGTGCACACGGAAAAACTCGATGAAATATTTATACTTTTCAAACAAGGCTTGAGAATACAAAAAATAACATTGTAAGTAAATGTAGCACAACTACTGAGATCCCAATCCGTGAAATATAGTCTTTTATCTACAGCCATGTAATCTCAGCTTCATATGCTCTTTTCGAAAAGTTCAGAAATTAATAAGCAGAAGAAAAGGAGCCGTAGATGGGTTTTTTTTTTATTTTTATTCAGGAATTAACCACCATCATGCGCAATTCAAAGGGTATAAACAGTATAGCTATGCTTCACAGTGATTTTCTTGTCACAATGACGACGGTGACAGATCCGCGGAAGTAACGGTAATAAAAACACCGTTTACGACAGCGATGACAGAGCTGTAAAGAAGTCTGGACTGAGTTTTATTTGTAACAGTGACAAAACCACCGTTTGTGATGGATACGATACGAAGCAGGAACAGAGCTGAGAATCATTGTGCCAGAAGCTGAACACAAAATGGAAAAAGAAAATATAGACATTGTTTCCCTATTCGGCAAAACTAGACGAGCGCTATCACCTGCCCACGTTTCTACCACATACCTCGATGAGTTTAGGGTTACAACGATCTCGCTCAACTCATTTCGATAGGCCAACAGCCCCCTTAGGTCAGAACTCCCGTGTCGAGGGGATATTAATCTTAGAACGCGATGGTCACCAAGGCCTAAACTGTGACACCTTAACAGTGATTTCGGAACTGTTACTTTTTTTTTTATTGGAGGTTTAACGACCACCGTGAGCAACTCAATGGGCTATAAGCAGTCGCCCGTCCCTAATTTAGGGTCACTGGTTCCAGGGAAGGAGAGATCCAGTGCCGTAAGACAAACACAACATCCATGCCTCACCGGGATTCGAACCCGGACCCCGTTCGGACGAATAATCAGAGGCCATCGCTTAGACCACTGCGCCACGGGGGCAGCTGTTACTTTTAGTCACCGGTGACACTGTTTTTTCAGTAGCGGTGACATGACTATCTCTAAATAAGTAGTCACCCCTCCCTAATTAGAGGTCACTGGTTCGGAGAAGGGAGACAAGACAATCCCATCGCAATGAGAGCCGGCGCATTGTCTATGCCACATCCAGGGCTCGAACACGAGGCCATCCAACGCACCCTGTAACTGAAAGCCTAGCAACTCACTCATTACGTCATCATAAGTGGGCGGCATGTCTGTTTCCTGTGCTCATTAGTCAAAGAGAATACGAGGTTTCTGGTGTAGTACGATTCGCAGATGTTCAAATGTAGTCGTTACTTGCAGTATTTTGTGACTATAGGGGGCGCTGAGATACGTCACTAGTCAAGATAATTATGCTTTTTTTCCTTACTCAGTTAGTTTTGTGACGCGAAATACTATAAATAACGACTATGTGTAATACATCTGCTGTTCCGCCTGTTTAGGCTCTGCCTGTTCTCGTCGATAGATGAACACGGGAAACGAACATATGGTCCACCTATGATGACGTCATAAACACGTTGCTAGGCTTTCAACTACAGGGGGTGTTTGGGTCATCTCAGAGGGCTGGACAGAAGCCAACGTTCGGCCACGGGCCAGAGTTGTTAGTCTCCCAGTAATCGACTTGCAAAATAATAACCTCGCTTTCCAAGGACTTGAATCCTAGTCAGAAAAAGTCTTTCTTTGGTTCTGATTTTCACCCTTTCTTAATGCCAGTCATAGAGTGGTGCAGAAGGAGCTTAGCGCGCCACTATTTTTCTAGGCTTAGCTCAGCTAAGTCACTTTTCTTAGCTACATGGCAAAAGAATATGTGCAAAAGAACTTTATCAAATGATCATGTATTTACGTAAAAATAGGAAACTTTGTGTCCTGTACGCAAACATGCTCGTATCTTAACGGAATGCTCATGCTACAGAGATGACCGCCCTGATGTTACAGTGGTCTGAAGTGTACGCTTCTGACCATTCTTCCGAGCTAATGCGCATAGCCAAAGGTGCTGGATCTGTCTCTTCCCTGGAACAAGTGACCCGAAATTATGGACAGGCGATTGCTCATAGTTCACTGAGTTGCTCGCGGTGGTCGTTAAACCTCTATTAAATAAAAAAAGAAGACGCACGGAGAGAAGCTGTCGTATAACGACCTATGATACGAAGTCAAGGAAATGTGGCACATGGAGAACGTCACCACCGTCCCCATAGTAATATCAGCCACAGGAGTTGTACCTAAGACCATTCACAGCTCTATACAGACACTAGACTTTCAACCTAACACCTACATGGAACTGAAGGCAGCTATCCTGAACACTTGCAGGATAGTAAGGAAATTCCTGGACAACTGAGAAAAAGAAATACCACTTCCCAGACTTGGTACGTCGTACCCGTCCCGGAAGGAAGAGAAGAAAAACCTCAGGAGGACGGGGAATCTTGATAACATTTTATGAATAACAATAAATAATAATAATAGTAATGAATAATAATAAATAATTAATAATTAAATAATTTAACAATAATAAATAATTTGAATCTATTAATAATAATATATTTAAATTATTTAATAATAATGATAATCACAGTAACAACAAGAAATATGAGTACCTGATATCAAAGCAGATTCCAAAAGCCATCAATGCTATTTTAAATACACCAGATCGTGAATACTCAAGCAACGCTTATAGCGTAGCATTTTATGTCGGCATTGCCTTGAAAAAGCCTTTCAGTTAAGAGTGAAAGCTTGGCGAATCTCTATACATTGAAAGCGTAGCATTTTATGTCGGCATTGCCTTGAAAAAGCCTTTCAGTGGAGAGTGAAAGCTTGGCGAATCTCTATACACGAAAGTAAACAGATTTACTACGCTATAAGCATTCCTTGAGCCATCATTCATAGGCGTAAAAACTGGGGGGTCGGTGGGTCAGGACCCCTCCAGATTTTCAGAGTCGGGATCCCCAATGTAAAGGGGACCCCCCCCCAATGTTTCGGGCGGGAATATAATGATATAATGCACACTTTTTTATTATGTTAACCGACTAAATTTAATAATATAAGATTGTGATTTTTCGTAGAATGCAAACAAGTGTATAATGTATACTTAATAAAATAGCGATATCGATTCCTAATAAGCAAAGTCAGCTCTACAACTTTGTAATTTACATTTCTGCCCTATCTATCATAGATTTACAGGTGTGTTCGCTAAGTTCCTCAATTCGCCAATAGAGGCGCCTATGTCGTGCCCGTTAGATCGCACCTCAGCAACTGCTTTGCTCCTGCGTGTGTGCGTTTAGGGGGATCCCAAACTACTTTATACAGTGTGTGTATATTACTGTATATATATGTATACATATAATCTTTGGGGGATCCGATCACTGTGTATGTGTGATCGGACCCCCAGATTTTGAAACATGGTTACGCCACTGCCATCATTGCACTGTTACTGCCATTTTCACGTGTTTATGCCTTGCTCTTAGTATCAGTTGCTAGATATTTTACGCCAGCGGCGTCTTTTTTACAAATAAAAAAAGACAAAGATATTTTGCATGTACACTGCCGGACAATTGCTAAGGACGGATGACAATAGCAACGATAGCAACCATAAAATGGAAGGCAGGAAAATGTGGAAATTAGCATAAGTGCGGGATACAGTAATACGTGTTGTGCGTATGCAAAGTTTGGATTGCCGAACTTGTTCGTGACTTCATAGCGCTGATAAGAGATATAAAGGATTTGACGTGTATTGACCGTTGTTGTTCAAACGCAAAGTTGAAAGGGAAAGAATCAATTGACGAACTTGCAATTTTCAGTATGTCTTCCCGACATCACCTAGATGATTTTACGCGTGGCCGTATTATTGGCAAGATTGAAGAAGGGCGAAAAATAACAGATGTTGCCAGGGAGTTCGACGTCAGCCACAGTGTTGTTTCAAGGCTTTGGAAATCATTTCAAACAAATGGAGAGTGTAGCAAACGTCACGGGGAGGTCGTGTTCGCAGTACGACACCTGCAGAAGATCGGTACATAGTGCTATCAACAAAAAAACACCGGCGCAGCACAGCTAGTGAGGTAGCAAATCAGTTTATGGCTGCTACTGGCAAGCGGATCTCCCGAAAAACTGTCGCCAGACGTTTGCATGAAGGAGGACTATACGCCCGCCGTCCTGTTGTGTGCATCCCATTGTCCAGACGTCACCGTACCGCCCGTTTGCAATGGTGCCATCAACATCGCAATTGGACTGATAACGACTGGTCTGCTGTCCTCTTCTCAGATGAGAGTAGATACAGTCTATCGTCTGATTGTCGACGATAACTGATCTGGCGTGATAGTGGTACTGCATATTGTCCAGCAAACATACAGGAAAGGGACCGATATCCGACACGAAGTGTCATGGTATGGGCTGGCATCATGATCAATGGCCGTACGTCCCTCTATGTGCTTCCAACTGGGACTATGACTGGCCAACGATACATTAATGATGTTCTGTTACCTCATGTTCGCATGTTGCATGGTGCTGTCGGTGATAGATTCATTTTCATGGACGACAACGCAACATGTCGTCGAACAGTCGCTGTCCAGGAGTGTCTTGAGAGCGAGGATATTCAACGCCTCGTATGGCCAGCACGTTCTCCTGATCTGAATCCCATTGAAAATGTGTGGGATGCTTTGGGGAGGAGTCTTGCTGGTCGCCAATGCCCTCCAATAAACAAGAACACCATCATCCGTGCACTGACAGAGGAATGGGATAAATTACCCCAACAGCTGCTTGATAATGTTGTGCGAAGCATGACACGACGTGTGGAATCTTGCATCGCCCTCCATGGTGGCCATATCCCGTATTGACATCTTACGCCGGAACGCCTGCGGACGGTAATTGCTTTTTTTCACGTTTACGTATTCTGCACAAAATGGCCTGTTTGTCCCTTGAACACGTTCCAAAGCCTTCTGAATTTCAGAGCACAATAAATTGTCTTTCTTGTAATGTCCTGGCATTCTGACATTATTTTATTTCACTTGGCATCCAACCACACTTACTTTTTTATGCGCTATATAGCCGTTTATGATCCGTCCATAGCAATTGTCCAGCGGTGTATTTATTACGATATTTGAAACGTGGGTAGCCAAAGAAATAGTTCAGAACAATTTCAGTTTAATTCTAAGATTCAAAAATACAAAAAATAAAATTTGCAAGGGAATTTGAGAATTACTAGAAGGGTTCTACATATACACTGCTCGACACAAAAAAATGCCACACCACGAAGTATTTTGCAGAGCGCCATGGAATTTAGTAGATATGTGTCGACAGCTGAATTACGTAAATGATTGCAGATGCGAACCAATCACGTGATATGTGAATGGGAATAAACGGACGAAATGGCTCGACGTAGTTTGGTCATCCTCACCTGATCGTGTGGGCCACTGGATCGAAGGGATCTCGGTGGCGAAACCGGGAATTTACGTAAAGTAAATGTCGAAACACACGTCGTAGAAGAGGACCAACCAGTTTAATAAATATCAGTGAACTTACTGTCTTTAGGTGTTCTGATGCCCTTGTTGGTGTTCAATCAAATTCATTTGCGAGAAACCACATTCACACTCGCTAGTAGAAATTGCTATGCTGTTTATTATACCTATATGAGGCAATAGGGCAGGTGGTAATTTCTTTTCGACTAAGTAGTCACATTAACTTCTTAGGACCTTTCTTCCTGGAAGCCCAAGTCACCTTCCATCTCACTGAATGTTGCATTTTCCTAGATGTTGCGTGGCCAACATTTAGGATCTAAGACTTTCGTCCATTCGGATATTTGTCTGTCTGTTCGGCTTGACTCTCTTGTCAGGCTTTCTGAAGAACCTATAAGAATAGAACAGCACGATGACGCGTTTTACGTATTGCCAGAGCCATACGACGCAGTAATTGACTCAATTGGTGTGAGACTGCGAGCCGTGCTAACTTTCTGCTGCTTAGAGATAGCCTTGCTAAATTTTCCGAATTTTTAGTGCCTTAATTGTAAAGTTTAAGCATACCGGCTGAAAAAAAAAAAAAAGCCCTGGCCGTTTGCATTTCTTCGTCAAATCCGAAAGCTCGTTAAATCCGTTTCGGGAGCACACTATGTAAAAATATGCATACCTAACAATCAATATGTATAAATGTTTATATTATATATTACAGTGGTGTGCAAATGCATTGCATCACCTGTAAAAACCGAGAATTTTCAACTCTTTTTTTTTTTTTTTAACTAACATGTTTTCATAGTTATTTGATCCTTTATATGCCATTAGATGCGAAATTTAATGGAGATCTCAAAAATGTCTCAGTTTTCCTGTAGCTACTCCTGTTCTTAAGATATGACATAAAATAGGGGGTTTGACAAACACATTGAAATTCACATTAGCTGCGTATCAGTTATTACAGCCAATCATAGACATTATTTTACCGATTGGCAGCTTCCTAATGCTATCCTGATTCTACTCTAGCTTTTATAAGGGTTGACGCAGAGCTACTAGAGCATTGTAGTGGTCGCTTCTTCTTGTTATTAGAGTATAATTTGTGTACATTCTCAATAATGGTTAGCCCTGCGGAATTGTCCACAGCGGAAAGAGTAAAAATAGTTGTTCTGCATAAAGAGGGATGTTCTTCAAAGCAAAGCGCTGAAAGAGTGGGCTGTGATCAATCTACAGTTATTAGGCTACTGAAGAAAGTAAAAGACACTGGTGATATTAAAAATATGCGTGGCAGTGGAATGCCCATATCCACTACAACCAGGAAGGACACAGTGCTAAGAAAGCTAAGCTTGGCAGCCAGAAAGCTCAATTCACCTGAATTGCTTCAAAGATGATCTGAAGTGACTGGTAGCACATCTACGGTTAGGAAGAGGCTGCTTCACTATAACCTACGTAGCTGAAAGGGCAGGCGTAGATCACTGTTACCTGCAAACCAAAGGCAGCATAGACTTCAGTGGGCAATACAGCATGTCTCATGGACAACCAAGCAATGGGAAAATTTTCTTTGTACCTACATATTGTCGATGGTACGATTAATGCCCAGAAATACATCTGGATATTAGAAAACAAGATACTACCATCATTTAGAAGACTATATGAGGGAAATTTTATTTTTCAAGATGACAGTGCTCCCTGTCATCGTGCTAAAGTAGTGAAAAAGTGGTTTAAGGGAGGGAAATGTTGAGCATCTTGATTGGTCACCTCAGTCACCGGACTTAAACCCTATCAAAAATTTGTGGTTCAAAGTCTCGTATGAACTATCAAGAAAGAAGTCAACAACCAAAACTCAACTCACTGAAGATTGAAGATATAATTTCAATTTGGAATCGTATTGTTCAACCCAATCTTTTCCAAAACCTTGTTCACGGTATGCCAGCAAGATGCAAAGCTGTGATTAAAGCTAAAGGCCAGGCAACGAAATATTAGGCATACATTTTACAATTTTTCTTCATTATATATCTGTATTTAAATGCTATTTCATTCCTTATAAATTACAAAAACGATTTATTGCGGTAAATCTAAGTATTGAATAAATGATCCTTTTTTATAATAATTTCGACTTGGCCATGATTTTTGTAATGTATCTTAAGAACAGAAGTAGCTACACGAAAAACTATGACAGTTTTAAAATCTCCATTAAATGTTGCATCTAATGACATATAAATGATGAAATATTTATGAAAATTAGTTAGTTAAACAAAGAATTAAACTTAAAAATTCATGGTTTTTGCAAGGGATGCAATACTTTTGCCCACCACTGTATATTATAATGTATGGCAACATTTTTTCACCGTTTCCTAGCTATCTAATGCTGGCTACTTTGTCGTTTATACGGATAACGCTCTTCTCTTAAACATTTTGTCACTTATAAAAGTTCAGGATTTCCTATTCCACGATTACATGAGATTCACCGCTGTTTAACGACGCACACATGTAGTAAAAGCAGCACCGATCTTCCCAATGCAACGCTCACTTGGAGGAAGAAAGGGGCAACGACACAATTCCAGAAATTGTCATTTGCTGTTTCCTGTCACGCCACATTCGTACACTGCTGGACAATTGCTAAGGACGGATCTTAAACGACTATATAGCGCATAAAAAAGTAAGTGTGGTTGGATGCCAAGTGAAATAAAATAATGTCAGAATGCCAGGACATTACAAGAAAGACAATTTATTGTGCTCTGAAATCCAGAAGGCTTTGGAACGTGTTCAAGGGACAAACAGGCCATTTTGTGCAGAATACGTAAACGTGAAAAAAATGCAATTACCGTCCGCAGGCGTTCCGGCGTAAGATGTCAACACGGGATATGGCCACGATGGAGGGCGATGCAAGATTCCACACGTCGTGTCATGCTTTGCACAACATTATCAAGCAGCTGTTGGGGAAATTTATCCCATTCCTCTGTCAGTGCACGGATGAGGGTGTCCTTGTTTATTGGAGGGCATTGACGACCAGCAAGACTCCTCGACAAAGCATCCCACACATTTTCAATGGGATTCAGATCTGGAGAACGTGCTGGCCATACGAGGCGTTGAATATCCTCGCTCTCAAGACACTCCTGGACAGCGACTGTTCGATGACATGTTACGTTGTCGTCCATGAAAATGAATCTATCACCGACAGCACCACGGAACATGTGAACATGAGGTAGCAGAACATCATTAATGTATCGTTGGCCAGTCATAGTCCTAGTTGGAAGCACATAGAGGGACGTACGGCCATTGATCATGATGCCAGCCCATACCATGACACTACATGTCGGATATCCGCCCCTTTCCTGTATGTTTGCTGGACAATATGCAGTACCACTATCACGCCAGATCAGTTGTCGTCGACAATCAGACGATAGACTGTATCTACTCTCATCTGAGAAGAGGACAGCAGACCAGTCGTTATCAGTCCAATTGCGATGTTGATGGCACCATTGCAAACGGGCGGTACGGTGACGTCTGGACAATGGGATGCACACAACAGGACGGCGGGCGTATAGTCCTCCTTCATGCAAACGTCTGGCGACAGTTTTTCGGGAGATCCGCTTGCCAGTAGCAGCCATAAACTGATTTGCTACCTCACTAGCTGTGCTGCGCCGGTGTCTTTTTGTTGATAGCACTATGTACCGATCTTCTGCAGATGTCGTACTGCGAACACGACCTCCCCCGTGACGTTTGCTACACTCTCCATTTGTTTGAAATGATTTCCAAAGCCTTGAAACAACACTGTGGCTGACGTCGAACTCCCTGGCAACATCTGTTATTTTTCGCCCTTCTTCAATCTTGCCAATAGTACGGCCACGCGTAAAATCATCTAGGTGATGTCCGGAAGACATACTGAAAATTGCAACTTCGTCAATTGATTCTATCCTTTCAACTTTGCGTTTGAACAACAACGGTCAATACGCGTCAAATATTTTATATCTCTTATCAGCGCTATGACGTCATGAACAAGTTCGGCAATCCAAAATTTGCATACGCACAACACGTCTTACTGCATCCCGCACTTATGCTAATTTCCACATTTTCTTGCCTTCCATTTTATGGTTGCTATCGTTGCTATTGTCATCCGTCCTTAGCAATTGTCCGGCAGTGTATTTCTCTCTGCAATCGTCCCCCAGAAATCCTCTGAGTACAGATGGGCGAATCAAACCCATCCCGTTTTTACCGAGGAACAGAGTGCCTGTTTTCAACTGTGCTGATGCGATATTCCCGATGAATATCTCCTTGGAGTGGGTGGAGGAGATTCCTTTATACAACTCCCTTGTTGATCATTTGATGTACTCCTTTCCCTTTGCTTTTCTATCAACATTCTTCCACACGCACACCAAGATTCCACTGCGCTGTTACAATTTCGTCCAGTATGCCATTGTTTTTGCTCCAGGAAAGTGCGCAGCAGCTTTTCTTTGCCTGGTAAAATATGGAGTTTCGTTAAATTTTGATTATTTTGCTGTTAAAATGGACCATCTTAGCCGTTCTCTATCTCGTTAAATCCGGGGACTTGGTTAAACTTTATTCGTCAAAAACCATCTAATTAGCCTTGAATTAATATTATACCAAACAAAAGTTCCTGTTTTGCACGTTAAATCCGGGATCTCGCTAAATACGGGCTCGTTATATGCGGGTTCTACTGTATTTTCGATACTTTCGTAGCTTTCTCCCACTTAAAACTGAATCATTCAGCTTGTGCTCTAAACAAAATTTAGGAAGAGACACAGTCGGGAATTTTAATTAATTTATTTATTTAATCAGACGTCTCAAGAAATTACATAACCCAATTAGGGAAATCAGGTATCAGAAATAAGTACAGATGTTTACGACGAAGACAAAGGCTGAGAAGCAGTCAGCGAGCGTACTATAAGTTCGTGATAACATACAACTTTTATAGCTTTTCCACTCACCGAAACAGCATCTGTATCTTTAAGGGAATTGAACAGGTGAAAAAATCGAATAACAGGTGAATGACAAAAGATGTCATTTTTAAAGACAGGCACGTCAAAAAAACGGTGTCGATCCTGACAGCTGCAAACGGAGCTCTAAATCCAAGCACAGGAGCGATAATAACAGCGTCAATATCACTCACTGCTGATAACTTCAAGGAAGAACATCAATGACATAACATGACGCGTCAATTTCATTTTTACAAATAAAAAAGGGCAAAGATATTTTGCTTGCATTTTTTCCGATATTTGAAACATGGGTAGCTAAAGAAATAGTTCAGAACAATTTTAGTTTTATTCTAAGATTCCAAACTACAAAAAAATCTGCAAAGGGTTTCGAGAATTACTAGAAGGGTTCTATATATACACTGCTCGACACGAAAAAAAATAGCACACCACGAAGTATTTCTCTGAGCGCCATGGAATTTAGTAGATATGTGTCGACAGCTGAATTACGTAAATGATTGCAGATGCGAACCAATCACGTGATATGTGAAGGGGGATAAACGGACAAAATGGCTCGTCGTAGTTTGGTCATCCTCATCTGGTCGTGTGGACTACTGGATCGAAGTGATCTCGGTGGCGAAAGTACGTGTAAGCAGCAAGAAAGCCAGGTCTACGTCATCGTCAATCAATGCCGAGATTGTCACTTTCTGTCCCGTGGTGATAGATATTTCGAGAACGACAATGCATCATGCCATTGTCACTCTGTATCCTCGTGATGATGGATGCTTCCAAAAGGAAAACACACCATGACAAAAGGCCAGATTCTTACTCCCTACCCCCGTGATGATGAATACTTCCATATGGACAATCAACCAGAATGTCACTCACTTTCTATTCTCGTGGAGATGGGGATTTTCAGATGGGCAATGTACCCTGCAATTGTCACTCTGTATCCTCGTGATGATGGATACTTCCATATGGACAATGTACCAGAGTGTCACTCACTCTCTATCTTCGTGGAGATGGAGACTTTCAGAAGGGCAATGCACCATGCCATTGTCACCCTCTATCCTCATGATGATGGATGCTTCCAAAAGGAAAACACACCAAGACAAAAGCCCAGATACTCACTTTCTATCCCTGTGACGATGAATACTTCCAGGTGGAAAATGCACCAGTCACTCTCTATCCTCGTGGTGATGGATACTTACAGGAGGACAATGCATCATGCCATTGCCACTCTGTGTCCTCGTGATGATGGATGCTTCCAAAAGGAAAACACACCATGACAAAAGGCCAGATTCTTACTCCCTATCCCCGTGAAGATGAATACTTTCATATGGACAATCAACCAGAGTGTCACTCACTTTCTACACTGGCGGAAAGCGAAAAAAGAACACCAAGAAGGAATTGCCGGACGATCATGAAATTTACATATGTTAATGGGATCGAGTTTACGTAGGTGTGATGTTAATTTCGAGACCAACCGGTGAGCGCTTACGCCACAGCACGGCATAATATGCAAATTATCGACGGTGGTATTTAAGGAGTACGGCGAAGTGAATGCAATCAGTCGTCGGCGTACGGACACGTGCGAAGACCCTGAAGAAGCTGCAATGCCTGGACATGGAAGACGTGTACGATTTCAACAGTTATCGGACTTTGAGCGAGGTCGTCTAGTCGGACTCCGCGAGGCCGGGTGGTCGTATCGTCCTATTGCGGAGCGAATTAGACGGGAAGTATCGGTGGTGGTACGATGGTGGCGTAGATGGTCCGAGGAACATTCCCACGCGAGAAGACGTGGAACCGGGAGTCACAGACGGACTGATGAGCGGACCGATTGACGCATAAGAAGAGCGGCGTTGTCAATCAGAACATCCACTGCGACGCAAATTCGAGCTGCCATTGCACCTGGGGTGACTGTGCGAACAATCCGCAACCGTCCACTGGATGCAGAACTACGAGCACGTGTGCCTCTGGCATGTGTACCTCTGACTCCAGCCCACCGTCAGGATCATCTGCAGTGGTGTCGCCAACGTCTGCACTGGAGAACGTAATGGCGATCTGTTGTGTTCAGCGATGAAAGCAGATTCTGCTTGGGAGCCTCCGATGGCCGTATGCGTGTTCGCAGAAGCACAGGGGAGCGTTTCCACCCTTCTTGCATGCGCCAGCGACACACAGGGTCTACATCTGGTCTCCTGATGTAAGGAGCGATCAGCTATCACTCCCGCACACAACTAGTGTTTGTACTGGGTACGTTTAACAGCACCTCCTACATCAACAACATCATTCAGCCCGTTGTTGTGCCATTTGTAAGCTCGGTCCATCGTGGTGATTTCCAGCAAGATAACGTACGCCCACACACGACACGTGCAACGCAACATGCACTTCATGATGTGAGACAACTTCCATGGCCTGCACGTTCACCGGATTTGTCCCCCATTGAGCACGTGTGAGATTTTATGGGACAACGACTTATCCGGTCTCCACGGGCAGCCACGACCATCCCCGATTTACGCGTCCAGGTTGAGGGTACTGGGAACTCAATACCCCAAACTTGCATCCAACATCTGTACGACAGACTCCATGCCAGAATTGCACAGTGTGACGCAGTTCATTACGGTTCAACCTCGTACTAACCATGTTATATTAAAATGTTATTTTTCAGTTTACCAGCAAATACAGCCGTATTTTGCAATAATGTTTTGATCACGTTATCCTCTGTATTCCGTTATTATGCTGTATAAATTTCGTTGGTATCAGACGTCTCCCTCTTGGTGTTCTTTTTTTCACTTTCCGCCAGTGTATTATCGTGGAGATGGAGATTTTCAGATGGGCAATGCACCCTGCCATTGTCACTCTGTATCCTCGTGATGATGGATACTTCCCTATGGACAATGTACTAGAGTGTCACTCACTCTCTATCCTCGTGGAGATGGAGACTTTCAGAAGGGCAATGCACCATGTCATTATCACTCTGTATCCTCATCATGATGGATGCTTCCGAAAGGAAAACACACCAAGACAAAAGACCAGATACTCACTTTCTATCCCTGTGACGATGAATACTTTCAGGTGGAAAATGCACCAGTCTCTCTCTATCCTCGTGGGGATGGATACTTACAGAAGGACAATGCATCATGCCATTGCCACTCTGTGTCCTCGTGATGATGGATGCTTCCAAAAGGAAAACACACCATGACAAAAGCCCAGATTCTCAGTTTCTATCCCTGTGATGATTCATACTTCCAGGTGGAAAATGCACCAGAGTCTCTATCCTCGTGTAGATGGAAACTTTCAGAAGGAAAAAGGACAATGCACCAACGCATTGTCACTCTGTATCCTCGTGTGTGATGATGGATGCTTTCAAAAGGAAAACACACCATGACAAAAAGCCAGATTCTTACTCCTTATCCCCGTGATGATGAATACTTCCATATGGACAATTAACCAGAATGTCACTCACTTTCTATTCTCGTGGAGATGGATACTTCCATATGGACCCTGCCATTGTCACTTTGTATCCTCGTGATGATGGATACTTCCATATGGACAATGTACCAGAGTGTCACCCTGCCATTGTCACTTTGTATCCTCGTGATGATGGATACTTCCATATGGACAATGTACCAGAGTGTCACTCACTCTCTATCCTCGTGGAGATGGAGACTTTCAGAGGGCAATGCACCATGCTATTGTCACTCGGTATCCTCGTGATGATGGATGCTTCCAAAAGGAAAACACACCATGACAATAAGCCAGATTCTTACTCTCCTTATCCCCGTGATGATGAATACTTCCATATGGACAATCAACCAGAATGTCACTCACTTTCTGTTCTCGTGGAGATGGAGATTTTCAGATGGGCAATGCATCCTGCCATTGTCACTCTGTATCCTCGTGATGATGGATACTTCCATATGGTCAACGTACTAGAGTGTCACTCACTCTCTATCCTCGTGGAGATGGAGACTTTCAGAAGGGCAATGCACCATGTCATTGTCACTCTCTATCCTAATGACGATGGATGCTTCCGAAAGGAAAACACACCAAGACAAAAGCCCAGATACTCACTTTCTATCCCTGTGACGATGAATACTTTCAGGTGGAAAAATGCACCAGTCTCTCTCTATCCTCGTGATGATGGATACTTACAGAAGGACAATGCATCATGCCATTACCACTCTGTGTCCTCGTGATGATGGATGCTTCCAAAAGGAAAGCACACCATGACAAAAGCCCAGATTCTCACTCCCTATCCCTGTGATGATGAATACTCTCTATCCTGGTGTAGATGGAAACTTCCAGAAGAAAAAAGGACAATGCACCAACGCATTGTCACTCTGTATCCTCGTGTGTGATGATGGATGCTTCCAAAAGGAAAACACACCATGACAAAAACCCAGATTCTCACTCCCTATTTCCAGATGGACAATGCATCAGACTGTCACTCTCTATAATCATGGACACACAAAGCTCGAATTGTCATTTTCCATCTCCGTGTGTGTGTGTGTGTGTGTGTGTGTGTCTGTGTGTGTGTGTGTGTGTGTTGATGGATATTTCCAAAAGGAAAGCGCACCATGACAAAATGCCTAAACTGTCATTCTCTAACCTTGTGATCATGAGTACTTCCCGAAGGAAAATACACCGTGACACAATGCAAGATCATCATTATTTATCCACGTGGTGATGAATATTTCCAGAAGGGCAATGTCTTCATGCCGCAATTCTAGAGACAAAAGGCAGAGAGACGATGAGAAATTTTCGGAAGGAGTGTTCTGGAATTTTTCGGAAACGCTGAGATAATTTTTCGGAAAGGAATAGCAGACTGGCCGCGGTCGCGGCCGCGATCAGTCTGCTGTCAGGCAGCGGGTATTGTGGAGAGACCCGTGATTCCTTCCAGAGACGATGACGCCGGTAGCAGATCCTGTACTGGCGTCAGCGACGAATTGTTGGAAGAGAAGTCTGTAATGTCTGAATATCTGTCTGTCCACGAACATAGATGGCGATGAGAAATGCTGTGACGCCTGGGAACAGAAGCGGTGAAGAAGATGAAATACTTTTAATAGCATATGTTTAGTGCGTGTTTTGTTTTTTAATGTGTGTTCAATGTTCTTCCTGTGTAAGCTACGTGCCATGTCATCAAAGTGTAGTGTTGGTGTGGTGCATTCATAACGCTTACACTTCAGTTACTTATTAAGACATAAAATTGTAAGTACTCTCATTTGTTTATTCTTCAAGTCCTGAAACACGTCGCGGAAAGGCACCTTGTAAGAGATTCGGTGAGGCTTTGTGTTTCGAGAATGTGAGGTATCAACTGTCAATAATGTAAAATAAACTTCTGTAAGCAATAAAAACAGAATTTCTCCAAGAATGTTACCAGTTGCGGAAATTAGTACCATATAACAAGAATACGAGCGTAAATATAAGTAGCCGCAGATATTTGATATTGCCATTTAATTTTATTTAGCCACATTTAATCCCATTTATGCATTAAAGTATTTTCGTTAAATATGTTCATCTAGATAAATAAGTAAGATTATTGATTTGAGAAGAGTGCTATAATAATGCTTTGCTATTTACAGGGGATGGACAAATATATGGAAATACCTGGTAAAAGAAGGAATTCCATATCTAATATGGTATAGGATTGCCTTTTGCATTCAAGACGGCCTGGATTCTCCTGGGAATGGACAAATACATATAAGTCTTGGATGGTGGATAATGGGATGTTATACCATTCTTCCTGCAACACGCGTTCAAGTTCCTGTAAAGTTGAAAATCATCTAAATACGTGGCGTCAGTTGAATAAATAAATCCATCGCTCTTTCCACGTTAAGCAACGCACAGCAACCGAAAAATTGTGTCTCGGTGTGGTCGACCTTGTCACGTACACTCTGTGACGCCCTTGGACGGGTACACTGTGATTCCGGAAGTGGTCATATTATTTTGGTACGACCGTGTATAGACATATATTTGTTGAAGGATCTATACCACATTCTTTTGAATTATCACCTTTTCCTTTTTTACGCTTTCCAACCGTAGGTTGAAAAAGCGTATATGCTCCAGCTTTGTCCGTCCGTCTGTCCGTCCGCACGATAACTGGCGTAAAAATGGTTCGATTTCGATGAAATTTTAGTATGTGGTAAGGAACTACTGGGGATGAACCCTATTGAAAATGGGACAAATGGGGTCAAAGGTGACGACGTAGGAGCACGATCCATTCCATGCACTTATGCGTTATAGCTTGCGTAAATATGGTTCGATTTCAATGAAATTTTACTATGTGGTAGGGGACCGCCTGGGGACGAACCCTATTCAAAATGGGTAAATTGGGGTCAAAGGTCAGGACATAAGAGCGGGATGCATTCCATTGCCCTTATGCGTCATAACGTGCGTAAAAATGGTTTGATTTCGATGAAATTTCAGTATGTGGTAGGGAACCACCTAGGGACGAACCCTATTGAAAATGGACGAAATGGGGTCAAAGGTCAGGACATAGGATTGCGATCCATTCCATCGCCCTTATCCCATATTATTAAGGTGGACGTCAAGTAATTTTGCTTCCTATACTTCCAATGGAAAAACTTTTGAACACATTTCCTTCACAATTAATGTGCTCCCAAGGAAAAAATTTGAACATCGGTTAAAATAACTTCATATTATAACTTGGAACACTTAATATTTTCTAAAACATAATCATAATTATATTAAAAATTAATAACTTTTCCTTTGGTGGTGTTGAAACCAGAAAAAGGATGGCGCGACCTGTACTTTGATGACGTCAATAGACAAACAAATGTTGGATTGCATAATTATGGTTATGTTTTAGAAAATATTAGGGCCGCCCCGGTGGCGCAGTGGTCTAAGGTGCTGGCCTCTGATCATTCGTCCGTAAGGGGTCCGGGTTCGAATCCCGGTCAGGCAGGGGTGTTGTGTTTGTCTTACGGCACTGGCTCTCCCCCTTCCCTGGAACCAGTGACCCTAAATTAGGGACGGGCGACTGCTCATAGCCCATTGAGTTGCTCACGGTGGTCGTTAAAATTCCAATTAAAAAAAAATATATATTAGGTATTCCAAGTTATAAAATGAAGCTATTTCAATCGATGTTAAAATTTTCATCCTTGTGAACGCATTAATTGTCCAGAAAAAAGATGGCGCGACCTGTACTTTGATGACGTCAGTTGACAAACAAATGTTGGATTGCATAATTATGGTTATGTTTTAGAAAATATAAGGTATTCCAAGTTATAAAATGAAGCTATTTCAATCGATGTTCAAATTTTCATCCTTGTGAATGCATTAATTGTCCAGAAAAAGATGGCGCGACCTGTATTATCATGGTCAGCAGACAAACAAATGTTGGATTGCATAATTATGGTTATGTTTTAGAAAATATTGAGTATTGCAAGTTATAAAATGAAGATATTTTAATCGATGTTCAAATTTTCATCCTTGAGAACGCATTAATTGGGAAGAAAATGTGCACAAAAAATTTTCCATTCGAAGTACAGGAAGCAAAATTACTTGACGTTCATCTTAAAGGAGCAATTCTTGTAAGTATGTAAATTTTATTTTTAAAACGGCTCTAAGGATTTTGATGAAAGTCGTTAACCTAGCGTTGTCTGGTACTAGAAATCGATTTAGCTTGATCTCGACTTTAGGAAAATTCGTTTAGTGGGTTAAATAACCACCCCGAATTACCACGTTTTTAGTGTAGTGTCATGGCCTCGTTCCATTAGATGTTGGCGCGCGGTCAAGCCATCTGTCTCATTACGTCACGCGTTGTGTGTGGATCCTATTAAAGTTCTATGACGTCACACTCTTGCGAGTAGATGGTCGCGATTCCCATCTGCCTCATTACGTCACGCGTTGTGCGCGTATGTTCGTACGCACGATAACTCGCGTAAAAAGCGTTCGATTTCGATTAAGTTTTAGTATGTGGTAGGGAACACCTGGGAAGGAACCCAATTTAAAGTGAACGAAATGGGGTCAAAAGCCAGGACATAGAGGCTGGATCCATTCCACTGTTGGTATGCGTCATAACTAACGTAAAAAAGGTTCGATTTCGATTAAATTTTAGTATGTGGTAGGAGACCACCTGGGGACAAATCCTATTGAAAATTGGCGAAATGGGAGTCAAAGGTCAGGACATAGGAGCGGAATCACTTCCATCGGCATTATGCGTCATAATTTACGCAAAAATGTTCGATTTGGATGAAATGTTAGTATGTTGTAGAGACCTTCCTGGGGACGAACGCTATTGAAAATGGGCAAAATGGGGTCAAAGGTTCAGACACAGAAGCGGGATCTATTCCATAGCCCTTATGCATCATAACTTACGTAAAATTGCTTCGATTGCGACAAAACTTTATCATGTTATTTCGGAGGTATACTGAACCAGTTCTGTTGAATATCATCGAAATGGGATCAAAGGTCAGGGCACAGGAGTGAGATTTATTCCACAGCCATTTTCCTCATAACTTGAGTAATAACTTGAGTAATGATTTCTAGTATGTTGGAAAGCGTATCATAATCAATGCATTGCATGATTTTACTAACTTGTTTTTTTTAAACGCAGAAACCGGCATGATTCTCATTGTTTTACCCATTTCTTGGACTAAATGAAAATGATTACAAACAAATTCTTACACACGAATAACACAGGAGACAAAGACAGCCGACTCAATGAGACGGAAGTGTTTCAGGGTGTCCCAAAAAGGTGTAACGAATTTCAAATTATGATAACTGTTGATACAAAACTAATATCAGCATTCTGTTTGTTGCAAGCGGTAGTTCAAGTTTTCTGGAAGTGTACCCAATGGATCCTGCGACAAAAGCACAGATCGTGGAGTGATTTACTGGAACCCGATCCGATATGCAGGTTCAGCGGAATTTCAGAACAAAATATGGAAGCAAACCGCCCACACGTAACAGCATCAGAAAGTGGTACAAGTCATTCAACGAAACTGGTAGCTTCCTCACAAAGGAAAGTGCTGGACGACTTTCGCTGGTTCCAGAAAGGGAGGAGGTTGTGAGACATACATTCACTCGTAGCACTCGAAAGTCAATCAAACAAAGAGCGCGACAACTGGCCAGTCCCAAGTCGTCAGTTCACAGAGTGTTACGTCAGAGATTGGAAATGAATGCACCCGCATAAACTGCAGATAATCCATCACATAACCCCAGATGATCATGCAAAACGTAAAGAGTTTGCTGAAGAGATGTTGAAGAACATTGCAAGTGCTTAATCTTTCCTGAGACAAATCTGTTTCTCGGATGAGTGCACTTTCCATGTTCCTGGAAAGACTAATAAACAGAATGTGATAAATTGGGGAACTGAACACCCGCATTGCGCAATGGAACATAAACATGCCAGCCCAAAAGGGAGTGCTTGGTGTGGCATAATGGTCGACCGTGTTATTGGACCCTTTTTGCTTTCAGGAAGCGACCGGAGAGCTGATAATTACCAGGACGTGACTGAGCAGTTTGGTATTCCCAGTCGTATGAACTTGCAACTCCGGTCATTTTTCAACAAGATGGGGCACCACCTCATTGGGCTTCGATTGTGAGGAGGTCTCTGGATACCAAATTTCCCGATCGATGGATTGGGCGTGGTGGTCCTATTGCGTGGCTCCCACGTTCGCCGGACTTAACACCCTTTGACTCTTTTTAGGGAGATTCATCAAGAGTGAGGTTTACAGCACCCTTGTTGCAGACATTGCTGACCTAAAGAGGAGGATTACACACGCACTGCAGAAAGTTAATACGGACCTTCTCGAACGAACATGGTTGGTACTGGAATGCCGTTTAGATATTGTTCTGGTGACAAATGGTGCCCATGTCGAATGTCTATAAAACTTCATGATCTGTTCTGTCAAATAACACAAGCTGTGTACTGAGATCATTTATATTAAAATTGGTATGATTATTTGAAATTGGTTATACCTTTATGGGACACCCTGCGTACATATCCGAGAGCTAAAAAAATGCGTCCTTTTGTCAGACAACGAATGTGTAATGCCAGAATACGGTGCTCAGTTACAAGCGGTACCCTCAATTATTGAGCTTTTGAATGTATTCAGCGTCCATCTTACAAGAAGTAACCTGTCCTTCAAAAACGGTTCACTTTTTTTGTAAATGACATAGTTAAGTATTAGATAAAATGAATCTCTTCAGCTGATGGTTTCACCTGTACTTCCACTTCTAATAACAAGAGTAACATGAAAACCGTTAAAAGGGAGAGGGGGATCAGCCCAGCTGTCCGGGTTGTCAGTGGCGCAAGCTTCTGGATAATCGTTCGGTTTGGGATGGAGTCCCCGATGAGATATGCGTGATGCTCTTGTCCAGTGGCTCTAGTTCTACCCCTCCGCTGGCAACAGAGACTCTAAATTAGAGACGGGAGGTTCCTTTTAGCCTCAAATATTCACGAGAGTGATATAAAAGAGTGAAAACAAAGCGATCGTTGATCGCTCTTAAAATGGGAGCTTTATAAATCGTTCTTTAAATGGCTGCGTTCAAAAATGAATAAAAAATCGTATTACGATAATTTCGTTGTTGGGGAATGCTGATTAGCGGAATATCTCCCGCTCTTAATTAAATTCCACGGTGTTTGAAATTTGCAGTTTAGAGAAACGAAGCTAGTTCCACTGATAATGCTCACGAGGAGACCTACTCTTGTGGTTAATCATCACAATAATTTGACAGGTTGTCAGAATATTGCGTTCACATACTTACAGAGAGGAACTCAGTTCCATTGTTCAGCAACATCATTTGACAGCTGATGGAGTTGAAGTGACGGAACAACGCTAGCGGAAATATTCTGTGACAGCACCTTTCCAAGCGTGATCTAAGATTTCACTTTGGATTCGTCAGAAAGGAGCCCACAATGTCTGCTCCCTGAAATTCCGAAATGAAAATGAGAGATTTGCAAGCAGAAACTGCGATTCATTGAGCGCGTTAAACGTACAGTATTCTCAAGTTCAGGATGTTCTCAGATATTCTAGAATCACGTTAGGTCACCAGGAAGATAAAATTCAAGGAAACACCGCATCCGCTGAAAACAATCCTGAGCTTCTTCAACAATAATATACGCATTGCCAGTTAGAGAGAAACCACTGTGAAATAAAAAGACTGCAATCTAAAACGAATTTGTCAATTTCTCTCTCAAAAAAGGGAACTTCTGTTTTAGGCAGCTTTAGTTCCGGATATTCCTAGAATCTGCTGCTAAAACAAGTCCACTTTTATTTCATACCTGCACGTCGTTTTATTCAGGTTTTACTTTCTTCATGCCCACCAATATTTTTTCTCACCCTCTTTTTCTTGGTCGATCTACTACTATATTTCCATGTTCTCGACTTCTATTAATATTAAGTTTGCGTTCCCCTTTTCTTCTCCAGATATTTCCAGGTTCTCGATTTCCATTAATTTTTTAAATTCACTTTCCTCCTTTCTTCTAGATATTTCTAGGATCACGATTTCCATTAAATTTTGAAATTTGCTTTCCTCCTTTCTTCTCTAGATATTTCTAGGATTTCTAGGATCTCGATTTTCATTAATTTTTGAAATTTCCTTTCCTCACTTCTCCAGATATTTCCAGGTTCTCGATTTCCATGAATTTTTGAAATTCGCTTTCCTCTTTTCTTCTCTGGATATTTCTAGGATCTCGATTTCCATGAATTTTTGAAATTTGCTTTCCTCACTTCTCCAGATATTTCTAGGTTTTCGATTTCCATTAATTTTTGAAATTTGTTTTCTTTTTCTTTTCTCCAGACAAAGGGTTCTCGATTTCTATTAATTTTTTTAATTTGCTTTCCTCCTTTCTTCTCTGGATATTTCCAGGTTCTCGATTTTGATTAATTTTTTGAAATTTGCTTTCTTCCTTTCTTCTCTAGATATTTCCAGGTTCACGGTTTCCATTAATTTTTGAAATTTGCTTTCCTCATTTCTTCTCCAGATATTTCCGGCCCATTTTTAACGAATCCTATGTACTATATTTTCATTCTCATTTTTATTAAGCCTCCATTGCTTCTGTGTTATTTTGTTATTCCTTCTTTCTAAATAAGCGTCTCCTTCCTTTCCTGTGGTCTACTTCTTTTCTGGTTTCCTGACTTTGAATTTCCTGATTGTTTGATTTTCCGATCATCAGATCTAACACTTACCCTGTATATATCTACCAGTATAACGCCTATCCTGTATATATTTGACATGATTTTTATGCGGGTAAAATTTCCCTGACATCTCACCACTTTCCACTTATTCCATGACGCTCTCACTCGCGCAATCTGAGCCTTCTCGCAGCAGTCATTTCTTAGTAAGGCCGAGCACAAATAATTAAGCTGTTATGCTTTTATTAAGTTTTTGCCTTCTTCATCGTGTACTGAAAAATTATCTTTTCCATCTCTTGAACAGACCAAATCTCTGGATAATTTTTACCACATTTATGTGTACACCAACGTCTTTAAGAACCATCTGCCACTATATAATATGTTTTGTGCCCATTCATATGATTCAGTTGTAATGAGTGTAATGACTATGTGAGGATCTCGATAAATTGATATGTAATTTGATATTTAAATTATATTTGTGACTATTTTTTTTTTAGATGTACACTGAAATGCCAAACGTCATGGGATAGCAGTAGGCAAATCGTTAACTGGTCCCGCCGTCGTATGAAGTCTTCGACGCACACGGCGATTATTATCAGTCGCGAGGTGTAATCTCGTGAGCCAGGTTGAACAACCGCCAGTAGGATTATGGTAAGCCGACGTGAATTATCGGAGTTTGAACGAGGCATGGTAGTGGGAGCCAGATGGATGGGACATCCAATTTCCGAAGTTGCGCGAACATTCAACATTCCTCGGTCCACGGTATCACGTGTGTACTGAGAATAAATACCTCATGGAAGGCATTACCACCCACCGTGGACAGCGCAGTGACCGACCACGGGTGCTGAATGACCGTGACAAGCGGCGTCTGACTAGGATTGTCCATACTAACAGACGAGCGACACTGGCTCAAACAACATCCACATTCAATGCAGGAGGTACCAGAGACATATCCATCAGTGCAGCGTAATTCAGTGTCCATGGGGTATGCCTTTGTTAACACCACGACATCGGACACAGCGCTTCACCTGGGCTCGTAAACACGGTAATTGGACCCTGGAAGACTGGCAACATGTGGCGTGGTCCGATGAGTCACGCTACCAGTTGCTACCAGTTGTTGCGAACTCATGGTAGGGTTCGGGTGTGGCGTAGACCCCATGAGGCCATGGACCTAAGCTGTCAACAAGGCATTGTGTGTACACGGTAATTGGACCCTGGAAGACTAGCAACATGCGGCGTGGTCCTATGAGTCCCGCTACCAGTTGTTACGAGATGATGGTAGGGTTCGGGTGTTGCGCGGACCTCATGAGGCCATGGACCCAAGCTGTCAACAAGGCATTGTGTGAACACGGTAATTGGACCCTGGAAGACTGGCAACATGTGGCGTGGTCCGATGAGTCACGCTACCAGTTGCTACCAGTTGTTACGAACTGATGGTAGGGTTCGGGTGTGGCGTAGACCCCATGAGGCCATGGACCCAAGCTGTCAACAAGGCATTGTGTGTACACGGTAATTGGACCCTGGAAGACTAGCAACATGCAGCGTGGTCCGATGAGTCACGCTACCAGTTGTTACGAGATGATGGTAGGGTTCGGGTGTTGCACGAACCTCATGAGGCCATGGACCCAAGCTGTCAACAAGGCATTGTGTGAACACGGTAATTGGACCCTGGAAGACTGGCAACATGTGGTGTGGTCCGATGAGTCACGTTACCAGTTGTTACGAACTGATGGTAGGGTTCGGGTGTGGTGTGGACCCCATGAAGCCATGGACCGAAGCTGTCAACACGGCACTGTGCAATCTGGTGGTGGTTCCATGCATGTGTTGGGTGTCTTTACGTGGCACGGTTTGGGTCCTCTGGTTCTCGTAAACACGTCATTAACCGGTAATCGCTTTGTTGCTCTGCTAGGAGATCATTTACCGCCCTTCACGGACTTCATGTACCCCAGCAACGATCAGATTTTCCAGACGGACAATGCAAATGCACCAGGTCATCGGGCGCAAGTTATCCAAAATTGGTCCGAGGAACATTTTGCACAGTTTCGACGGATGGTGTGACCACCACATTCTCCCGACATGAACCCAATAGAGCACTTCTGGAACGTGGTGGAAAGGTCTATTCGTACCCATGGTCCTGCACCTACGAATACCAGGGAAACTGTGGGGCGGCTATTGAGACGGAATTGCTCAACATCTCTCCAAAAGTCTCCCGGCCACTTGTGGAACCGATTCCACGTCGAGTTGCTGCACTTCGCAGGGCTAGAGGAGGTGATACACGGTACTAGGTACGCATCCCATGATTCTGGTACTTCAGAGTATAACTCAATTTTGATCGGCCACTCCAGCAGCGCAGTGATCTAAGAGTTATCTTCTGACTATTCTTCCGAGAAGGGTCCGGTTTCGAATCCTGGTGAGGCTTGCGTGTTATGGTTGTCTTATGGCCCTGGCTCTCTCCCTACCCTGAAACCAGTGGCCGAAATTAGGGAATAGTGACTACTTATATATAGCTCATATAGTTGCTGAATGTGGTCGTTAAACCCTAAAAGAAAGAGAAAATTTAATGGCAGTATGTATTTTTTATGTTTTATGCATAGTGACTATATGATTTAAATCACGATTTTAATACGTTGTGTGTCAGTGGATAGCAATGGCCCTGCAAAGGACACGATTACCATCATTATAAAACTCTCGTTGAAGCAGCCATGTTTGTTCTCAGTTTCGAAGAAAAGACGCCTTCGAATTGTGTAAAAATATTCTTTTAGCCTGCCATGTGTGTAAGGGCAGTACAAAAGTGCATAAGTTAAAAGATCTGTCGAAAAGCTTTTGAGGAGGAACCACGCTGTCCCCGCAGTGATGCTGTGGCAAAAAAGAAAACCGAAAGGAGAGTAACCAACCGAGAGTTAAGAAAAGGGTGCATTCAAAATCATCCAAGTACCATTAACCGTTGTGTTTTAAGGGCTAGCGTACCGTCAAAAAGATGTTCATAGGAAAAGTAAGTGCAATAAAGACGATTTTTTTTGTCCTGGAGGAGCAAAGACATTTCATCAAAGTGAAGAAGTGTGTGCGATCAAGCAGGGAAATTTTAGAACAGGAAATTGTGTGCGGGCTTGCATTTCTACCTGATACGGATGGAATTAGTACAGAAGTGAAAATATCGTATCAAGGCAGACAAAGGAGGAAAAGCAGCACGGTGATTTTTTACATAAATATATACACCGATGTGCCATTTCATTATGACCTACCCCAACCGAAAGAAATGAGCGCGCTCCGGTACCGAATGGTGGCGTAGGTGAAGTTTACAACCCAAGGACCGGCTTTCGGTTAGTAGAGTGTTCGAAGTCTATAACGAAGTAAATTTCTCCGTCATTTTTGTCCACGCCGGGGCTCGAACCCGGGTCCCCTCATTCCGGAATAAGTCACTCTGCCAATTGAGCTACGCGGACGTTCGTTCTGACTGCTATCTGCCTTTATGTCGTGTGCGTCCTGCTGGCAGGTACGTCACAAGTCATAATGGGAAAAGCTGCCGATTTATCGGAGTTTGCTAAAGGACAAATTGAGATGGTGCGGCACCTCGGAACTACGATCTCGGAAACGGCGCGGCTTTTAGGTTGTTCACGTGCCGCTGTTTTGAGTACGCATCAAAAGTGGTGCACAGATGGCCAAACGACGAACCGTTGTCCAGCCGTGTGTCGTCCGTAGCTCATTGATGCCAGGGGGTGGGCGGAGACTGTCGCGTATTGTTCACCACGACCGCAGTGGCACAGTGCGACAAATCGCCCGCAGCTACAACAGTGGTTATCAGGGCAATGTGTCACAGCAGACAGTTCATCGCAGCTTTCTGCGCATGGGCCTGCGTAGCCGAAGACCCAGCTGGGTCCCCATGCTCACTGCACGTCATCGTCAAGAACGTATGAAATGGGCCCAAAATCATCGAGATTGGACCGCTGATGATTGGAAGAAAGTGGTCTGGTCTGATGAATCAAGATTCCTGGTGCATCATGCAGACGGCCGAGGGCAGATACGCCGATTACCAACGGAGGCTATGACACTTGGATGCACTGTTGGGCGAAAACAGGATGACGGCGGCGGTGTCATGCTGTGAGCGATGCTTTCTTGAGACACTTTAGGCCTCATTATCCCAATAGCAAAGTCCCTGACAGCTGTCAGGTATCTGAACATCGTTGAGGACCAAGTTCACCAATTCATGGCAACTGTGTTCCGTGCTGGTGGTGCCCATTACCAACAGGATAGTGTGCCATGCCACACAGCCAGAATAGTCAATGAGTGGTTCGAGGAACATGCTGTTGACTTTCTGTTAATGCCCTGAACTCCAAATTCGCCAATCGAACATTTGTGGTTCGACTTGGCAAAGCGAGTTCACGCTAAATCACTAGAACCCCAAAATGTGCGGGAACTGGAGGATCTGCTGTTGACATTATGGTACCAGATACTCCAGGATACCTATCGCCACCTCATCGAATCGATGCCTCGCCGAGTGGCCGCTGTTTTGCGGGCTAAAAGGGCTCCTACAGCTTATTAGGTAAGTAGTTATAATGCAACGGCTCATAAGTGTACTACACGATAGTTTGAAATTGGAGCACTATATAAGCAAATTATTTGTAACATGTAATTTGGCATGGGTATTTACTGACAACCTCACAGACAAAATCACAACATTCGCATGTCATCAACTGACAGGATCCGCTTTAGCGTTCATGGTGCTCGGTCTGATAATGCATATTTGTTGACGCCTCCACAATCTTGTGTGTGTATGTGTGTGATTTTTTAACCCCATAAGAAAGATATACAATATACGCTAAAGAGCAATTGAATTAGATATACCTGTCTAGTAACGTGTAGCACCACCTTTCGCCCTGATGACGGCTGCGATTCGTTTCGGCATGGACTCGACAAGACACCGGAAGCGTTGGGAAGCCATACGGATCCACCCCCTGATCAAGCTCCCACAGTTCACGAAGATTTCATGGAGAAGGGGTCAGAGCCTCGAACATCTCTCTCGATTGCATCCCAGATGTGCTCGATGGGATTGATGCCAAGTGACTTAGCTGGCCAAGGAAGCGAGGTCACGTCGGTGGAGTGTTCATGCATACATTTGAATACAATTCGGGAGCGATGGCACGGTGCATTGTCTTGTTGCAGGATGAGGTCCTCAGTGGGATGTTGTAGACACTCAAACGGGAGCAAATGGTCGTCCAGGATATCCGGGTAACGTTTTCTGTGAGGGACGATGTCACACGTACCAGGGGTCCCATTTCAGTCCACGTAAACAGTCCCCAGACGAGAATGCCACCCCACCAGCTTGAAGAGTACCCTGCTGGCAAAAAGGATCCATCGCTTCATGTGGTTTGCGCCGTACTCGTATCCTGCCATCCGCATGTACCAACGTGAATCTCGACTCATCAGTCCAGGCAACATTTTTCCACATGTCTAGGGTCCAGTGGCGATGTTCCAGCGCCCATGGCAATCTTTGCACCCTGTGATGTGCGGTCAGCAGCGGTACCCTCGTGAGACGATGGCTTCTGTACCCCATAGCGAGGAGATGGTTCTGGATGGTGTGGGTGCTTACACGTTTTTGGTGCACCAGCGTTAAATTGCCGAGTGATTTCTTGCACTATGGCCCGTCTATCTGCTGTTACAATGCGAGCTAGCCGACGATGACCCCGCTCATCCACATGCTGTTCTCCACGGCAGTTCGCCCTTGCAGGGATGGTTTTACCAGATTCCATGTACTCACGGTGCACCCGTGACATAGTGGCTCGTGAAAGTCCCTGTGCCTGCACGCACGGCTTCCGAGATGGAGTGACCCATTCGTCGGGCCTAGAAAATTTGCCCACGATCAAATGCGCTTAGATCCTTCGTGTTACCCATACTGCGTCCGACTCTTACTGATTCCCGTCGCATCACTCCTTATATTGTAGGATCGCTGCATACGTAATGTGGTTTCCGTTTACAGGGCCGCTCATAGCGCACATTTGCATAACGCCAGTTGTCTCTAATTCAATTGCTCTTCAGTGTATATCTATCATCCTAGGGTCAATGTGATTCTAATGTCAACGCTAAAAACAACGCTCCTTTATCGTGCTTGATTGTAATACCGATGAAACCCTGATTGTACGCTTTTCAACGGACCAGCATAAAAAAACGTACAATGCAGGAAGTCGTAAGACCGAGGTCGAGGTAAAACAAACTTTACAGGCATACATAATGTGCACACAAAAAAAGAAACGTAATGTGCTCTAGTAGTACTGTACTAGTATAGTGTGCATTGTAAACACATCTGTGTAAGAACCAGATCAGATTAGATCATATGTAGAGGATTTTAGGATGGAAGTGTTTAGCCCCATGTCTTAACAACCCTTAGAAATAGGAAGCTAGGAGATTTGGGTCAGAGTGCCCGTTAGGAAAGGATATGGATTGCTCACACGGTTATTCTAAACACTTTTCGTACTGTAACTGAAGTAACTGTAATATAGCAGATGCTATGTCTTACCTGCATTGTGTAACACAAAACAAGTTTTTTTTTTTTTTTTTTTTGATTGGAGGTTTAACGGTACCACCGTGAGCAACTCAATGGGCTATAAGCAGTCGCCCGTCCCTAATTTAGGGTCACTGGTTCCAGGGAAGGGAGAGAGCCAGTGCCGTAAGACAAACACAACATCCATGCCTCACCGGGATTCGAACCCGGACACCTTACGGACGAATGATCAGAGGCCAGCGCCTTAGACCACTGCGCCACCGGGGCGGCCAAAAACAAGTTTCCCCAACGAACTTAGTTTCCACGATCAGCACCATTTCACGATGTTAACACCGCGTTCTCTGAAAATTGCAGAAACAAGCTTAATTTTTATTACCTTATCCGAAGCCGGGTGATCTTGTAGTTCAAAAATACATTTATATTTAATACCACATTTACGTTGAATTTGCTAATATAACACAGCTTAAGGCCAAATGAAATTTATCTTCTTAACAGGCATGCTTTCAAAACCTCTTATCAGACATGGACAAAAAATGCCTCAAATTTTTGCAACAATAATGTCGGGTATTCTGCTGCACTAAAACTTGTTTTGAACTAGTTAGTTATTCGAAATTATGGAGGACAGACTAGCAACAAAAAAGGACGCAGACGCAGTTTTAAAATAAAACTCCATAAAAATATTATAATAATTATTAGAAATAATAAAAGACAGAAAAAAGATAAAGGCGCAGAATTGGTTTTAAATTAAAAATCTGTAGTTATTGAAAATAATAAAGGACAGGCAAAAAAGAAAAAAGCGCAGACGTTGTTTTAAAATCTTAATAAAATCCGTTTCTTAAGTTATTTAACATTTATTTTCTTCGCAGAAGAAAGAGAACGCAATGAAGTGAAAAATTTAAGTGCTCCGAAAAAATCCAGCGATCGACAACAGATCGGCGAAATCAAATGGAAATATATCAGGAAAAAAACAAGCACAATTAAAAAATTTAAAATAGAATGCGACCAAGTTCCTCGCACAGGTCAAAAGAGCCATCCAGGCGTGCATTCAGCGCTATTATAGCCGGTGAAGAAGAAAAACATGTTTTTTAACGAGAGTGATTTTCCGAATGTACACTCGCTTCTGTTACAGTGATTTCGTGTAAAAACTGGAAATCTTACGGTCATCCTTAAATTGAATAACAGCTTTAGTATTGCAGTTACTATCTTGTGATGCAAGGACAATGCATTAAGCGTAGAAGACTGAGAAACTTCACAAAAGCTGAACTTAAACTTTTTTTTTTTTTTCGGGAAGGAGGTTAATGACTACAATAAGCAATTCTATGGTCTAAAAGCAGTCGTCCGTCCCTAATTTGGGGCCTCCGGTTCCAGGGAAAGGAAAGATCCAGTGTCGTAAGACAAACATATAACATAAGCTTCACCCGCGACCATCTCGGACGGACTGTCAGATTAACTTCGGCATTTCTACGTATGTTTACTTTTTTTTTTATTTTTGATTCCTTGTTGTGGATATTCTTAACAGTAGTGTGACCTATACATCTAATTTAACTTTCCTTTTGAATTTCTGTCTGTGTTAAGACGTGCCGAGCCCGGGAACGAACCGTGCTCGGGCGGGCTCGAGCTGCATAATACTTACTGGAGTTCGGGCTGGGGCTCTGAGAGAGGGAGAAAATGTTCTTCCTTTTCTTTTCTTAGTGTGATTTTGTATGATTTAGCACACAAGACTTTTTTTACTCTTTCTAGTTGTTATAAAGAATTCTTCGGCAACTGGGTCTGGATGGGAAGTGGAAACTCTGCAGGGCAATTAATTCCAGGCTTGGGTAACAAATACCATAGGCCATGAATTGCTGAATTTCTGCAAAGGAAAAGTTTCTTTAAGAACTATAGATAGTAGATAGCTAGCTGACGAAATTTTGTTCCTTACCTCAACGGGGTAGCTCCCTGCTAATTCTATTCAGCAACGTATGACGTGCATCGTTGTGTCTCCTGATTTTTCGTGATGCCCGGTCACCCCCCCCCCCCCGAAACATTTTAGGAAGAAATGAATGGTAAAAAAAAACACTGAAGAGCAATTGAATTAGAGAAAACTGGCGTTATGCAAATGTGGCGCTGTGGGCGGCCCTGTAAACGGAAACGACATGACGCATGCAGCGATCCCACAATATAAGGAGTGATGCGACGAGAATCAGTAAGAGTCGGATGCAGTATAGGTAAAACGAAGGATCTAAGCGCATTTGATCGTGGGCAAATTGTCGGGGCCCGACGAATGGGTCACTCCATCTCGGAAATCGTGCAGGCACTGGGATTTTCACGAGCCACTGTGTCACGGGTGCACCGTGAGTACATCGAATCCGGTAAAACCATCCCTGCAAGGGCCAACTGCCGTGGACAACAGCGTGTGGATGAGCGGGGTCATCGTCGGCTAGCTCGCATTGCAACAGCGGATAGACGGGCTACAGTGCAAGAAATCACTCGACAATTTAACGCTGGTGCACAAAAACGTATAAGCAGCCACACATTCCAGAACCTGCCGCCCCGGTGGCGCAGTGGTCTAAGCGATGGCCTCTGATCATTCGTCCGAACGGGGTGCGGGTTCGAATCCCGGTGAGGCATGGATGTTGTGTTTGTCTTACGGCACTGGCTCTCTCCCTTCCCTGGAACCAGTGACCCTAAATTAGGGACGGGCGACTGCTTATAGCCTATTGAGTTGCTCACGGTAGTCGTTAAACCTCCAATCAAAAAAAAAAAAAATTCCAGAACCATCTAATCGCTATGGGGTACAGAAGCCATAGTTCCACGAGGGTACCGCTGCTGACCGCACATCACAGGGCGCAAAGATTAGCATGGGCGCGGGAACATCGCCACTGGACCCTAGACATGTGGAAAAATGTTGCCTGGACTGATGAGTCGAGATTCACGTTGGTTCATGCGGATGGCAGGATACGAGTACGGCACAAACCACATGAAGCGATGGATCCTTTTTGCCAGCAGGGTACTCTTCAAGCTGGTGGGGGTGGCATTCTCGTCTGGGGACTGTTTACGTGGACTGAAATGGGACCCCTAGTACGTGTGGCATCGTCCCTCACAGGTCAACGTTACCGGGATATCCTGGACGACAATTTGCTCCCGTTTGTGCGTCTTCAACATCCCATTGGAGACTTCATCCTGCAACAAGACAATACACAGTGCCATCGCTTCCGAATTGTATCCGAATTGTATCCGAATGGTAGGATAAACACTCCACCGACGTGACCTCGCTTCCTTGGCCAGCTAGGTCACCTGACCTCAATCCCATCGAGCACATCTGGGATGCCATCGAGAGAGATGTTCGAGGCTCTGACCCTCCTCCTCCGTCAAATCTTCGTGAACTGTGGGAGCTTGTTCGGGGGTCGTGGATCTGTATGGCTTCCCAACGCTTCCGGTGTCTTGTCGAGTCCATGCCGAGACGAATCGCCGCCGTCATCAGGACGAAAGGTGGTGCTACACGTTACTAGACAGGTATCTCTAACTCAATTGTTCTTCAGTGTAGATAGACATCCCTTCCAACTCCGCAGTTGAGAAAGGCACTGGTTAATTTCACGGGGAGTAAGGAGTGGAAATCTGGAAGAAGATTTTTTTTCAATGCCGAAACACAGGTTAATCATCGTTTTCGGACTCGTTCGGACCCAGGCCTCTATCTTGCAATAAAACATTTGGGCTTGGGAGAACATACTTTGCTCGGATGGGCTCGGGCTCTTAAAATTGAGCTCGAATTTAGCTCTTATTTCTGTGTTCTGGTATAAATTTGGTTTCTACTCGCTAAATACTTTCTTACTGAACGCCATAGAATTTCTCCCGGCGAGTATGTACTTGTTGACAGCCTGACAGAGGGTCAAAGTATAATGAAACGTAAATAAAATGTGTTCTGAGACTAGAGCTATGCGTAGATTGTACGTACAAAGCATAGCGATATTTTATGCTGTGATCGATATTACCAGAGCTATGTTATACTGAGCGATGTTACGCAAAGCAATGTTTTGAGTACATTGTGGGAAGTTAGCCAGTAATTCTCAAACGTATAGCAGTGTAAAGTCAATTTATCTTCTTGCTGAGAAAGACGTGTTCACTGAAAGGTAATTAACGTGCTGGAACATTGAATAAAAGTGAAATTGGATTTCTGTAAATACTGTCTCATAAAACTACACTGCTGGCCACCCAAAATGCAACACCAAGAAGGAAGCATCCGATTGGCCTGAAATTCGCAGCATGCGTCGCCCGCGATAGAACATGCAAACGATTAGCATTGCAGGGCATATACAAATCATGTGCGCCCGGCACGCCACCGAGAAACACTATAAGAAGGGTGCCCAGAAGGCGGGGTGTAAGTAGTGGAAGTGTGTTGTGCTGCCGGACCTGTGCGTGGGAAGCTTCCTGATGCCTCGTCGCAGAATATGGCAGTCATTCCAGCACGTATCGGAGCTTGACAGAGGACGAATAGTGGCTTATCGCGACAGCGGTTTATCGTACCGAAACATCGGCGCCCGTGTGGGACGTCATCTAGCCACAGTGAGGCGAGTATGGATTCGGTGGGTGCAGAAGGAACGGACGGACCGACGCGAGTGATTGCCGGGGCCGCGGCACACCACCGAACGAGAGGACCGGCATGTTTTACGGCGGGGATTGACGGCTCGTACCACCACATCACGAACGTTAGCGCAGGAATTAGGGTCTGTTGCGCAACAACCTGTGTCAGCACGTGCCGTTCGACGTCGCACGGCGTCCATTGCTCCGATTACCATTGACGTTTCACCACCGGCGAGTGCGGCGGCAGTGGGCCGTTGAACGCCGCACCTGGACTACGGAATGGCACGACATTGTCTTCTCCGACGAATCCCACTTATGCCTGCAACACCACGACGGTCGGATCCGCGTGTGGCGGCACCGCGGCGAGAGACTGTATGACACCTGCATTATGCATCGCCATACCGGTCCGTTGCCTCGCGGTATGGTTTGGGGCGCAATTGGATATGACACCCGCACCCCACTGGTACGCATCGCCGTTACACTCAACAGTCACCGCTACATCTCCGACGTTTTTGAGCCCGTAGTCCTCCCTTAGCTGCAGACCTGCCAGCGGCCACGTTTCAACAGGACAATGCGCGTCCGCACGTGGCACGCATCGTGCAACAATTCTTCACGGCCCACCAGGTGTCACTGCTGCCGTGGCCCGCCTGTTCTCCCGATATGTCGCCCATCGAACACGTCTGGTTGCTGATCGCCAACCGAGTGGCCCGGCAAGCACGACCCGCGATTACGCCTGATGAACTGTAGCAACGTGTGGAAGCAGCCTGGACCGACATGCCCCAAGCCCATATCCAAAGCATCTTTTGTTCGATGCCGCTGCGTGTAGCGGCCGTTTTTGCCAGCCATGGGAGCCACAGGAAATATTGATGTCTGCGTGTTCCGCAAGTCGCACGGGCCTGTAAGCTCAATCGTTTCATCTTTGTATCTGTTGTTATGTGTCCAGTAAATCTGGCTTTGATATATTGTGTCCTTCTTGGTGTTGCATTTTGGGTGGCCAGCAGTGTAGCTATGGCTGTTTCTTCTGGAAAGTGTTATTCATGTTGAATTAAAGTTCCAGCTGTTACGAATGAGCAACGAACCTTTTGGAATAATCCTGGTTAGTAAGCTAACTTAAGCTTTAAGTGAGGTTGAGTTACAACAAACGTAAATAATTCTACAATCCATTCAAGCACGTTTATTTTACTGCAGTCATAAGACATCTTTCGCCGAAATCTTAGTTTTTAATGAGGGTATCGTCTCACTATCGCTTCACATTCGTCCAACGAAATAGACCGTTTCACTGTACTACACAAGTACAGGGGTTGTCCAAAATAATGGAAACACCTTGAAACAATACGTGTTACGCACCTAATATGGTGTGGGAGCACCATTGGCATTTAAAACTGCTTGAATCCTCCTCGGAATGGACACATATAAGTCCTGGATGGTGGTAAGTTGCATGTTGTACCATTTTTCCTGCAGAAACTGCTCCAATTCCTTGAGAGACGTCGGAGGAGAATAACGGGATCTCACTCTGTTTTCTAATACAGACCACAGGGGCTCAATGATGTTTAAGTCCGGTGATTGTGCACGCCAGGGAAGGTGTGCAACTTCATCTTCATGTTCCTCGAACCATGATTAAACTGTTCGACTTCTGGGAATCGGAGCATTATCATCTTGAAATGTGCAATCCCCTGACGGAAACAATGTCTGCGCCATTGAATGCACATGGTTGGCCAAATGAGTGACATAGTCGCCGCTAGTGATCCGTCCGTGTAAGATAGGCACTAGGAGCGGCCTGTGGCTACGCAGCTCCATTTTCAGCAGCGTTCGATTAACTGTGTGTTGTGATACATTACTCTTGTGTGTGTGTGAACCGAGGTTAGCATGAGCACACGGAGCGGCCTGTGGCTTCGCTGCCCCATTTTCAGCAGGGTTCGATGTAGTGAGTGTTGTGATACATTACTCCCGTCACCAGCATTCAAATTACTGGCAAGTTGCGCCACAGTATCCCTTCTGTTGGCTCGTTTCATACAGGGTACCCTTCGCTCACCTCTAGCATCGATAAACCGCTGTCAGCTCACACCATGCCGGCTGTTCGTGGTTTTTTACGCTTTCCAACCGTAGGTTGAAGAAGCTTTTATGCTCCAGCTTTGTCCGTCTGTCCGCACGATAACTCGCGTAAAAACGGTTCGATTTCGAAGAAATTGGGGACCACCTGGGGATGAACCCTATTGGAATTGGGTGAAGTGGGGTCAAAGGTCACGCCATAAGAGCGGGAACCATTCAATTGCCCTTATGCGTCGTAACTTGCTTAAATACGGTTCGATTTCAACGAAATTTTAGTATGTCGTAGGGGACCACCTGGGGACGAACCTTATTGAAAATGGGCGAAATGGAATCAAAGGTCAGGGCATAGGATCGGGATCCAATCCATCGCCCTTATGCCTTATAACTTACGTAAAAATGCTTCGATTGAGACAAAACTTTATCATGTTGTTCCGGAAGTACACTTTACCGGTTCTGTTGTATATCATCAAAATGGGGTCAAAGGTCAGGTCATAGGAGCGAGATTTATTCTACAGCCATTATCCCCATAACTTGAGTAATGATTGGAGTAATGATTTCTGGTATGTTGGAAAGCGTATAATAATAATCAATGCATTGCATGATTTTACTAACTTGTTTCTCCTCGAACCATTTTTTAAAGGTTGAAAAAACAGGAATATGTGGGTGACGAAGATCAAAGACCGCGTTTCCTCGCTCTGGAGTGAGTTGCTTTAACCGACTTAGCTACACCGACGGACCGTATCGCTGTAGTTTTGTCGTCTTGACATGTACTTCATCTCTGTAGTACGTCACGAGGTACTAACCACAACTGGCCGTGAGTACACCGTATGCCCTTCCGTCTGGGAAATGCTCTGGCTCAGTCGTCTGCCCAGTACAGTTTGACCTTTATCAAACTCGCTTAAGTCCGCTGCTTTTTTCGCCTGAAGAACAAGAACAACGCTGATAGTGACAGAGCAGAGCAGATCAGATCTTATGTAGAGGATTTTAGGAAGGGAGTGTCTGACCCCAGGTCTTAAACAACCCTTAGAAATAGGAAGCTAAGAGATTTGGGCTAGAGTGCCCGATAAGAAAGTGACGCGGAAGCAAGGCGGAAGACGCCCTTATTTACTACCGGGAGGGGGGGGAGCAGTATCCGGGGTCCGACGGGTTAACGTGCCCATCCGATGCACGGCTGATATTTAGTGGTTCGAGCGTTCGTACCTGCTGGAATCGATCCCGAGGTCTTCTCCATGGCAGTCACGAACGCTGATCACAAGGCCACACGCGGTCCGATAATACTATACTGTGCAAATTAATTGGGACAAAGTAAAAAAACACTCTTTTTTCCAAAACTATGCCTTTATATCATTCTATGCCTTGATATACACTGATGAATACCTGCATTAGTATGAAGCATGTCCTCCTTTAGCAGAAATGACCTCTTGAATTTGTTTTGGCATTGACTCCACTAATTGAGTGCACATATTTTTGACTTCATAAACCACACTTTTATAGCATTCGTTATTATGCGTTCTTTGTTGTACAGTCCTTTTTACCTAAACGTCTCTTCAAAATATTCCACAAGTTTTCTATGGAATTTAAGGCTGATGAATTTCCAGGCCAATCAAGCAAATGAATTTGATTTTCCAGCATGAAATTCTTGACCAATTTCGAATTGTGACATGGGGCCAAGTCATGTTGAAATGTCCCGTCAAAAGTTTGAAAGAATGGAACAATCCTACGTTGTAATATTTCTACGTACTTGGCTGAATTCATCATACCTTGAACAGGAACTAAGCTTCCAGTGTCATTTGATGTGAAAAAAACCCCAAAACATCTGTTTCAGAGGGTGTTTTACAGTTTGTTTGACATGTTCAGGTCTTAAGGGTTCACAGTTTCTTCGTCTAACGACATTTGCTTGGTAAACCTGCACAAATAAATGAGTTTCATTACTGAAAATTACCTTTTTCCAGTCGTCAGCAGTCCATGATTTATATTTTTTGGCCCATGCTAAACGTTTTATCTTCATTTTCGCATTCAAATATTGTTTTTTCGTTGGTCTTCTTGCCTTCCGGCCAACTTCCAGAATCCTACAGGGTACAGATGAATCACTAGCATCACAACCACTAGCCAATAAATCACTCTGAAGGTCGGTGCTTGTTTTTTCTTGGATTAATTTTACTATTTCTGATTAGATATTTATCGGTTCGTGGAGTTGTTTTTCGTTTTCTTCCACATTTGCCTCTCCTTTTTGGAGACGATGATATAGATGCATTTTATCGCGTAAGCAGTCTTGATACACTTGATTTGCCTACATCAACTGCAGAAGCGATATCTCTCACTGTCATAGAAGTGTGATCCTTCAGAGCAATTATTTTTGCACGCTTCCTTGGGGAAATATCCATTTTTCAATACACGAAAGCAACACGTACTCACAGAGAGCAAAAACTGACATCCACGTGTCACACACGAAAGCTCACAACTGAAGCTGAAGTGCCTATTTCCTGTTTAAAACCGGTCAAACCACATTCTTACTATCAAGTTCTAACAGTCACACCACCTCACTGCTGATAAAACCGGTTTACGTGGGTTTCCAACATCAACTGGCGATCACATTACAATTCTGAGAATAAAATAGGTTGTCCCAATTAATTTGCACGCTACAGTAATAGAGCTCCGTATCATGTGTTATTTATACTGCATCATGATTTTCACACGCGCCGTCATTTACCTGCTGTTGTTTCGATTTGCATAAAGACGCGCTGGTCATAATGTTTTGGCTCTGAGGTGTGCGTATGTACTGTTTTTACGTGCATTCTACCTACTGCTTCAGCATTTAATCAATTTTTTATGTCGTTGTTTTTTATGACGAAGTTACGGGTACAAAGAGTTTTCATTTGGTTCCTTGGACTTCCTAATAAACGGGCACGAATGAACTAGGGAATTAAGACACTGCGTTCCATTCTGAACACAAATACCTCAAAATTTTGTTCTTACATCATTTCGGCTGTCTCTGAATCTGCTAATGACAACACTATTACATAAAGCTATTAATAAATTTTAACTCTTTGTGTAACAATCTTCGCATAGCAAGACTTACTTTCGCAATAAAATTTCAACCTTTTGTTGCCCTGCGCGTAATACTTTCATAATCTATGTTCTTATAGTCGGAAAGTATTCGTTGCAAAAGCTTTAAGCTTCGTGCAAAAACTTTAAAAATGCTGTAAAGCCTTTCTTATTGTGCAATGGCAGCTGCTAATAATTACTGCAATCTAATTTTTTTAATCTCTTCCTAAAAACGCAGGGTTTTGAATAATTCTATAGGAAAAACTTTTCTCTGCTTCTTAAGACCTAGTAAACAAAGGCAATACCGATGATCAATGCGAAATATTAATGCCATATGTTTGAAAATATTTTAATAGCTTTCATTTTGGGGGTAATGAAAACATTTTGTCTGAGAGAAATTCTTTTCTTTATAGATTGAGAGAACGATATAAAGCAGAAAGCAAAAAAAGGACAGTTAAATCACAGGGTCATGAATCACAACGTCCCCCTGAGAAAACATAAACAAAATAAAAATGGATATTATGAAGATCACTGGATGTAATTTTAAAATAGTATAACTGTACTAGTAATTCGAATTTATTGCAGTTGAATAGAAATCAAGGAAACTTTGATTTCCATTCTACGCTAATAAATTCGTATTACTAGTATAGTTATACTATTTTAAGTATTGTTGGTGTAAATTTCTTTGTGTTATTATTTAGGAGGTAATTTTAACTAAATACAAATCAATGGAGTTGTGAAAATCCGTGCCTAAATTAAATTCCTATTCAGAATTTTTTTTTCACTGTCCTGTTGGCAGAGAGCAAAAGTGAGTTGCAGAGTATGTTGTCCCGGATGTACGAAGTTTGCATGAAATTCAAACTGAGTGTAAATAAGGAAAAAACCAAAGTTCTGATTTTTGAGCGAGGAACTGGTAGCACTGAATGTAATACATATAAGTCTAAATGGCACAGTGATTGACCAGGTGAATGAGTTTGTGTATTTAGGAAGCATGTTTGACAGAGAGAACAAATTGGATGGTGAAATTAGTAGGAGAGTGAATTCTTCATTGGAAGTCATGGCTGCTTTGGGAGGTTTTCACAGGAATGATGGGTTCTCAAGACAGTCCTGCATGGCTGTGTATGAAAGTGTGATTGTTCCTACTCTGATGTATGGCAATGAAACCTGGGTACTACAGAAGAGACATAGGAGTCCCAGATGGCTGTGCATGAAAATGTAATTGTTCCTACTCTGATGTATGGCAATGAAACCTGGGTACTACAGAAGAGACATAGGAGTCCCAGATGGCTGTGCATGAAAATGTAATTGTTCCTACTCTGATGTATGGCAATGAAACCTGGGTACTACAGAAGAGACATAGGAGTCCCAGATGGCTGTGCATGAAAATGTAATTGTTCCTACTCTGATGTATGGCAATGAAACCTGGGTACTACAGAAGAGACATAGGAGTCCCAGATGGCTGTGCATGAAAATGTAACTGTTCCTACTCTGATGTATGGCAATGAAACCTGGGTACTACAGAAGAGACATAGGAGTCCCAGATGGCTGTGCATGAAAATGTAATTATTCCTACTCTGATGTATGGCAATGAAACCTGGGTACTACAGAAGAGACATAGGAGTCCCAGATGGCTGTGCATGAAAATGTAATTGTTCCTACTCTGATGTGTGGTATTGAAACCTGGGTACTACAGAAGAGATATAGGAGTCCCAGATGGCTGTGCATGAAAATGTAATTGTTCCTACTCTGATGTATGGCAATGAAACCTGGGTACCACAGAAGAGACATAGGAGTCCCAGATGGCTGTGCATGAAAATGTAAATGTTCCTACTCTGATGTGTGGCAATGAAACCTGGGTACTACAGAAGAGACATAGGAGTCCCATATGGCTGTGCATGAAAATGTAATTGTTCCTACTCTGATGTATGGCAATGAAACCTGGGTACTACAGAAGAGACATAGGAGTCCCAGATGGCTGTGCATGAAAATGTAATTGTTCCTACTCTGATGTATGGCAATGAAACCTGGGTACTACAGGAGAGACATAGGAGTCCCAGATGGCTGTGCATGAAAATGTAATTGTTCCTACTCTGATGTATGGCAATGAAACCTGGGTACTACAGAAGAAACATAGGAGGCTTTTGTGTGCCGGAGAAATGCGTTACTTACGGGAGGGGGAGAGGTTGTGGTAAGAGACGTTCTGATAGTGTCAGGAATGAAACTGTGTTGCAGTTGCGTAATGTGAAGTAAAATGTTGTTAGCAAGGTGAAAACTAATATGCTTCGGGGATTTAGCCATGTTGAAAGAATGAGTGATGAGATGCTTACTAACAAGGGAAGCCTTTGAATTGTCATTCTTCAAAATTGAAGAAACGTAGCCAGGAGATAGATAGTGCTAAGGGCAAAAACCAATGGGTGTATTTCCGTTTTGGCCCGAATGAACTGCTGAAGGTGAACGAGTGGTCTGAAAATGGTCTTAAAGCACAAGTGGGAAAAAATCATCTACCATGTGTTGTGGTGCGTGATATTTAACCCCAAATATCAGCTATGTCTCCATGATTCAAAATAAGTTCATGGCATACAAAAAGTAACAAAAACCTTTATTACAGGTGTAAATGAACATTTGTGGTATTGAACACATGGCCGAAGCAAAGTACTTTGGAACAATGAGAACAACGCAAGATCCCAAAGTTATCACAGTACTGAAAAATTATCATTGATGTCTGAAAAACAAATACGTTGAACATTATCAAAAGAAGCGTCATCACTTTCACAGTATCCAATTTTTACCCACGGATATAACAACATGTTGCATTTTCCTGACTTCCATTGATTGTTCATTGATACGTTCGATGATTTTCTCCACTTGTGCTGTAAGGCCATTTCCAGACCACTCGTTCACCTTTGTCAGTTCGTTTGGGCCAAAACGGAAATACACCCATTGGTTTTTGCCCTTAGTACTATCTCCTGGCCACGTTTCTTCAATTTTGGAGAGTGGCAGTTGAAAGGCTTCCCTTGTAAGAAAATATTTTTAGCCCAAGTAGCAGGAAGGAAAGACAGAGGAAGGCCAAGGATGTCATGGGGGAATCAGATTCAGGAGTGTCTGCATGAAAAAAAGATTGAGTATGAAGTATAAAAGATCCTGTGTACGGCATGTAATGGATATCAGTGAAGTCCGAGTTGTATGTCAAGATCGCTGTAAATGGAGAAGTTTGATACGGCAACAGTAAGTAAAATTATCTGGCAGTTTGTATTTCTTTGTAGAGCTAACCTCTGAATATGTATGTATGTATGTTCAGAAATTATTTGGGTGATTTGGAATTGAAAGTAACTTTTGATAACATTAAGAACGCTCGCTTTCAGATCTGGACTGAAAAAAAAATATTTTTCGAAGAGAAGCATTACAAAAAATCTTCACAATGTATTTTCCAGCATTTTGTGTTACGTAGCTCATTGAATGCGAAGATTAACCAATGACTGTGAAGATACTGATTTACTTTGTAACATTTCATTTGTGCGAGAGATGATTTGCTCTTTACAAAGCGTATCAAACTGCAAAGAAAAGTGGAGCATTAAATCAGAGGGGCAATCCCGAAAATGAAGTCCTACTTAGAGAGCTACACCCAGTCAATGGGAATGCTATTAACAGCTTTGAATTTAACATTCCAGAACATTATTAGCATCTTTGAATTTAACATTCCAGAACATTATTAGCATCTTTGAATTTAACATTCCAGAACATTATTAGCATCTTTGAATTTAACATTCCAGAACATTATTAGCATCTTTGAATTTAACATTCCAGAACATTATTAGCATCTTTGAATTTAACATTCCAGAACATTATTAGCATCTTTGAATTTAACATTCCAGAACATTATTAGCATCTTTGAATTTAACATTCCAGAACATTATTAGCATCTTTGAATTTAACATTCCAGAACATTATTAGCATCTTTGAATTTAACATTCCAGAACATTATTAGCATCTTTGAATTTAACATTCCAGAACATTATTAGCATCTTTGAATTTAACATTCCAGAACATTATTAGCATCTTTGAATTTAACATTCCAGAACATTATTAGCATCTTTGAATTTAACATTCCAGAACATTATTAGCATCTTTGAATTTAACATTCCAGAACATTATTAGCATCTTTGAATTTAACATTCCAGAACATTATTAGCATCTTTGAATTTAACATTCCAGAACATTATTAGCATCTTTGAATTTAACATTCCAGAACATTATTAGCATCTTTGAATTTAACATTCCAGAACATTATTAGCATCTTTGAATTTAACATTCCAGAACATTATTAGCATCTTTGAATTTAACATTCCAGAACATTATTAGCATCTTTGAATTTAACATTCCAGAACATTATTAGCATCTTTGAATATAACATTCCAGAACATTATTAGCATCTTTGAATTTAACATTCCAGAACATTATTAGCATCTTTGAATTTAACATTCCAGAACATTATTAGCATCTTTGAATTTAACATTCCAGAACATTATTAGCATCTTTGAATTTAACATTCCAGAACATTATGAGCATCTTTAAATTTAACTCTCATTTCGGTAAAAGTACCTGAAATCTATCCTATGCTGTAAAAATAGGTGGTGCGAATTTACCGAAAATACCTTAAAATAGCGCGCGGCAAAGTTACCGGTGGATCCGACTTTTTAGCGAAATTTCCGTTTCTAAAAACGGAAACCAGTATTTTGGTAGACTTTTTTTGTCGCTAATTCCGGTTATTTTTTTTTTTTTATATATAAATGACAGCTTCGGGTTTTTTCGTTTTACACAGAAATTTCCCAAGTTTCGAAAACCTACAACTTTGACTTTTTCAATACTTATACAGAAGCAACTTATGTTCCCACTTTTTGTAAGCTTAAATACACCAGTTTCGTTATTGGACTCTTCATGATGTACGGGGTGAAAGAATCATTTCCCTTGCAAGAGATGCAGGGATGGGAAGAGCTAACGACTGAGCTAGAAAACAACTTATCATCAGATTACGTTTAAGGTAGAAATGAGGAGCATTTAAATCGTGCGACAGAGAAACGTTTTTCGAAAAAACGTTTCTCTGTATACTATACAGAAGCTCATACAGAAAAGAAAATTAATCATTTTATTTTCTGTGGGAGCTTATTATTTTTCTGAATAGGTTTGTAATAACTTTACATTTTGTATCGTAGGACGTATATAAATAACATTTTTCTTTTCATCGTAATTTTTCAAAGTAATAGAATGTTTTGGAATTCGACATTTTTGTAAACTGACAATGACTTTCCATTATGTTTAAGAAATGGTGAAATACACTACTTAATGTTATTATTTCACAAAACCCCTAAATATGAAATTTACTCTTGATAGCTAATTAGCTATAATAGCTTTTGTGTTAAGGGGTCCACAGAATGATACTGTACATTGACATCATATAATCACTAGTACAACACTTCAAATACCCGGTTTCTTACGGTAGCACAATATTCAATAGCAGGTGCGCCAATTTGGGAGGGGGTATCCGTTGCACAATAACCCTAATATCATGGCCGCCCCGGTGGCGCAGTGGTCTAAGGCGCTGGCCTCTGATCATTCGTCCGTAAGGGGTCCGGGTTCGAATCCCGGTCAGGCGTGGATGTTGTGTTTGTCTTACGGCACTGGCTCTCTCCCTTCCCTGGAACCAGTGACCCTAAATTAGGGACGGGCGACTGCTTATAGCCCATTGAGTTGCTCACGGTGGTCGTTAAACCTCCAACCAAAAAAAAAAAAATATCATGAGATATGCTATCCACAGTATCAAGTCTCGCAACAGAACCTCAAAATTAGGTGCTCCCACTGATTCCTGGAAATTTAATAGTTAATCAAACCTCAAGTATTCCAGCGGACCGCTCTTAGTACTGGAAATTTAATAGTTAACCAAACCTCAAGTATTCCAGCGGACAGCTCTTAGTACTGGAAATTTAATAGTTAACCAAACCTCAAGTATTCCAGCGGACCGCTCTTAGTACTGGAAATTTAATAGTTAACCTAACCTCAAGTATTCCAGCGGACCGCTCTTAGTACTGGAAATTTAATAGTTAACCAAACCTCAAGTATTCCAGCGAAACGCTCTTCTTACCAGAAATTTAATAGTTAATCAAACCTCAAGTATTCCAGCGAACCGATCTTATTACCTGAAATTTAATAGTTATGCATATTAACATTGAAACCGTCTTAGCACGATTCAAACTTGCGTTAGATATCTTAAAGTTAAGAAATAACAACAAGTTAGAAGTATATAAATAAACTTTTAGATCTTTCGGATTACACAGTGAATCCATCTTCAGAAAACATTAACTGCATGAAAAGGAACGTTACAATTTTAAAATAAACATAAATATCGTACTGACAATGACATACAACGCGCAATGCACGTGTTACGTTCACGCACGTAAACTACAGCTTCTTCTGGGTTGGGCGAAAAGTTTGGATATTATACAGATAAATTATTCTTAAGTAATACCCTCCAAGGTTGAGGAATGCTTACTGGGCCGTCTTCATTACAGCATCCGTGTGCTAATTTGTGGATAAAAAATACTTTCTGATAATAGCCATCTTGATTTTAAAGAAGGAGTGGCAAGAATTGTTGCTTCGTCCATTTTGGGAAGTGGGTACCTCCATGAACTAGACGAGATAGAGCTGTGGTCACATCAACATTTTTAACATTATATTTATGTTCAGTTAATCTTGTTTTTAATGTCCGAGTCGTTGATCCAATATAACATGTATATGCATGTTCCGGGTGTACTGCTTTTAGGGGAATACTGTATATTCCGTTTTTATTCTGCTCTTCTACACGGTCACGGTCTTTTTTAATAATGGATAAGATGTTACTTGTCCCTAATTGATTTAATATTATTTGATTTAATAATTAATCAAACCTCAAGTATTCCAGCGAAACGCTCTTATTTCTGGAAATTTAATAGTTTTTTTTTTTTTAATCAAACCTCAAATATTCCAGAAAACCACTCTTATTACCGGAAATTTTCGTTATATTGGCACGCAAAAAGTGTGAATATAAGTTTTCCGTTAATACACGAAAAGAATTACGGAAACGTTATCTGAAAATAGAGGACTTTCCGTTAACACCTCTTAAAGAGGACTTTCCATTAACACCTCTTAAAGAGGACTATTTTCAGTTGTTAACCGGAGAAATATGAACAGGAGTAGTTAATACACGTATGAAAAATCTGTGAGATTCAGGTGTTTTCCATCATTTGATAGAAAAGGTTGAATCAGAAATATGCTTCTTTAGTTACCGAAAGGAATCACGGAAAAGTGGCTCGTGAATTTCAGAAAATGTTTAAAGGGGTATGACCTATATATTTTGGTAATATAATATAGTGAGGTAAACATGGTTTCATCATCATCATCATCATCATCATTGTCAATCATTACCAATCCACTGCTGGACGAAGGTCTCCCCAAGTTTCTTCCACAACGGTCTGTCTTGTGCCAGTCTCCTCCATGTCACTCCCGCATACTTTCGAATTTCATCCACCCATCTCCAATGTGGTCTTCTTCTGGGTCTTTTACTGTCCCTTGGAATCCAGTCTAAAATTTCAGCTGTCCATCTATGGCCTGTCCTTCTGGCAATATGTTCAGCCCATTGCCATTTCAGGGATTTTACTCTGATCATGATGTCTTCCACTCTGGTCATTTTTCTGATCCACAAGTTCCTCTTCTTATCTCCCCTAGTTACACCAAGCATGCGCCTTTGAGTTGTCTGCAGTCTTTGTATGTCTCTTTTAGTTAAGGTCCACGTCTCTGCACCATACGTAAGCACTGGAAGGATGAATTGATCAAACACTTTTCTTTTAAGACATAATGACATATTGCTCTTGAAAATTATACTGTTTCTTCCAAAAGCTCTCCAGACAAGTTTTATACGCCGATTAATATCTTTATCAATGAATGTGGCCCTCACATGATATCTGCTGTACAAGATAAATGTAGCTTTCCCCCGTCAATCGATAAACCTTCATTTCTTGTAAAAGCATTGAACATCGCTTTTGTCTTCTGAAAGTTCATTTTTAATCCCCCTTCCTTACTTTTGTCAGCAAGTTCCTGGATCATACTCTGCAGCTCTGATGGGGTAGTTGCAAAAATGACTACGTTATCAGCAAAACGAAGGTGAGTTAGATAATCTCCATTAATCTTTATCCCTTTGTTTTCCCAGTTCAGTGATTGAAAGACATTTTCCAATCTCCATTAATCTTTATAATCTCCATTAATCTTTATCCCTTTGTTTTCCCAGTTCAGTGATTGAAAGACATTTTCCAATGTGGCATTTAAGAGTTTGGGAGATACAGTGTCACCTTGTCTCACTCCCTTTCCAAGTTTTATGGGTGCTGTATTCTCAAATAGCCGAATTTTTGCATTTGCATTTTCATAGATGTTTTTAATAATATTAATGTATGCATGTTCAATACCTCAGGATTTCAAAGCCATTGTAACTGCCGATGGTTTCACTGAATCAAATGCTTTTTCATAATCGATAAAAGCCATGCACAATGGAAGTTCATATTCCTCGCTCTTTCAATTAGTTCTCTCAGTACGTGAATATGATCTATAGTGATGTAGCAATTCTTGAATCCAGTTTGTTCTCTCGGTTAAGCCATGTCCAGTGTTTCCTTCAAGCGGTGTGAAAGAACTTTAGTGAAGATTTTATAAACCACTGATAGGAGGCTGATATGTCTGTAGTTCCTGAGATCCTCAATGTCACCTTTTTTATGTAGCAGGTTCCTTGTAGCATTGTTCCAATCCTCAGGAATCTTCCCTTCATTAAGGCATCGAGTGAAAACTTGGGCGAGTACTGTTTCAATTTCTCCACTTGCTTCTTGTATGATGTCTACCGTAATTCCATCTTCTCCCGTCCGTTTCATGTTCTTGATTGGACATGCACATTCTGCTGGGATGACTGGGAGAACTCTGGTACTTTTCATGATGTCTGGAGTACATGTATGATCCCTTTCATACATGGTTTAGTCACCCCTATTGCCGAGAACAGAGTTTTGTATGAGTGGTGTGTTTGTCTTACTGCACTGGGTCTAACTACATTTAGCGGAATAGTAGTCAAACATTAGTGATGGTCGAGCATATAGCCCAGTCGCACACAGTGGTCATCAAACCTCCAAACAAAATAAACCAAAAAGTTTGATATATCTTACTAAACCACATAAAATCAACATAATTAAACATGGAGGTTTGCCAAAATAGTTGTATTAAAATACAAATTTATCCGGGCATGGTTTATCTGTTTCTCCGGGCAATCACGGGAGACAATGAATTCTGTTCATCCAGATTCGCTAAATACGAATGCCGTTGCTTCGACTGGCGAATCCTGTGTTGTATTAAATTCAAATTACTCAGAAACTTGAGACGTGGTCGTTCTGGGTGTTGTAGTGGTTAGCATACTTGTGCGTAAACCGGGAGACGCGGGCTCGATTATATATTATTTGACTTGTCACTCTTGTCATAATTTACACCAACAGGCGAATCACAACTTCAAATTTATATTGTGTAATCCCGTATTTCATGGTTTATCTGTATTAGTTTATGCCTTTGCGGTGTAATACAGTTTAGGAATACTAAATACATCGTGTTTAAAACAAAGCAGAATTGGTGGCTGCATCGTTGGATATTTAAATAAGGGAGTATGATGTAAACATTCAAATAGATCGACATTAACATAAAGAAAATGCATCCATTAAAAAAAGAATTGACTTACGGCCTTCTAACTCTCATAAAGTAATCATATAACGAAGATGCTGATCCTAATCCACAGGGGAAAAGCGCGTCGCAGAAAAAATATTGAAAACCATGCAGCCATTCGTTAGCGTGGGCGGCGGTGGAGTTTGCCGTAAGAGCATTTAGATCGGCAAAGAAAACACGCCTCCACAGGCCTTTTCCCATTTGAGGAGTTTCTGCTGTCCAGGTGATAGAGCGCCACCTGTCAGGACATGACGTCACACTACAACCAACGTCCCATTTCTCATTCATTCTCGGCAGAGGAGTGATTATCCAGCATGCGAAAAAAATATCGATCAAAAATTCTGCAGTGAGTGAAAACAACGTATACCTTGGACGCGAAGCACGTGTGCGTTACGCCTGAACGGTCTCCAGACATTTTGCAAATACCAAAAGGCAACTGCTCTGAGTAAATAATGCTGGGGTGCGAGGCTTTAAAAGGAAATGCGCATGAAACGGCGTTTTAGATAGCAGAGCTTTCTTTATGACAAGACAAAGTTCGATACAGATATTCTGCCTACGGGGATTGTTGCATCAAAAGAATGCATACCAAACGAGATTGATTAGTAGAAATCATATTTCGTATCACAGACCTTATTATTCCATTGTGCTTCTTTGCTTTTTCGTTTTCGAAAACAATCAAAACACATAGCCTCTAGCTTTTTGTAATTTTACGAAACCACTACAAAAATATGTTTCAATACAAACAGAACAGTTATTTGACCTGCTTGTCACCAATCACGCCGTCTCCCATGTAATGTAAGAATCCCATTAAAAAATTCTTAAAGGCCTATTTTAAAAGCGTTCAGGAAGTTGCATGCATTTACGAGGAATTTTCTTATTGTGAGTACAACGCCCCGGATTTTTTATCAACAATAAATAAAATAATTATTACAGATTAACTGTATTTCCCTCTAGACAGAAGGCTACTAGGTTATTGGTATGCGTATTGCATACGAAGCTCCTAACAGTGGCCTACCAAGATTCAGAAAATTTTGAAGCATTGAAAGGTAAAGACAAAGTGCTGACCAAGCAGAATATTTACTTTCTCATGTAGGACAACAGTCTTAATTCTTGCATACCAAATCGAAATTAGAAGCTATTGTTTTTAAAAGAAATGTATTGTGAATTATTTTAAAATAATGATTTCTGATTTTAATTTTTTAAATGCTAATTTTTTACACTGAAAATGTTAATATTTGAAAACCAAATAAAAATGAAAAGAAACTTCCTTCAACAGGTAGCTAAATATTATCCTCAACTCAACATACACAAATTTTCTTTAGGTAAACATCTACTTTGGCACAGGACCATATGTTTTCCCTGCTCTACTTCTAAATTGGCATGGATACATTTTTTGGCATTTTCTCAGTTTTTTTCTAACTTGGCAAAGATTCGTTTCTTCCATTTGTTCTGTTTCTCTTAACGTGGCATGAACACATTTTTTTTTTCGTCTGGTTTGTTTCTTTTAACTTGGAAAATGGGTACATTTATAGTACATTTTGTTTACTTATTTTAACTTAGTGTGGAAGTAAAAAGAAATTGATAAAATATTTCTCTTACTTTATTTAAATTTACTTTCAGCTACTCCTTATATTGGAAAAGTAACATAGTACGAAAAGAATTCTTCCGTTTTATTCTATTACTTTTGATTCGGCGTGGATACATTTCTTTCATTTGGTATACTTCTACCCTGTTCGGTTACATTAGTTCTTCGAACTATCTTACAGTATTTTATACTATTAAATCGTCCTCAGAAACAGGAGTTTTCCATTAACTCTGCTTATTTACTAACTAACGTGGTATGAACACATTGTCTTTCATTTGTTCGACTTTTCCTAACTTGGCACTGATAATTTTTTGCATATCGTTTATTTCTTCTAAGTAGGCAGAGTACATTTTTTGCGCTTTCTTTTTTGTAATTTGTCGTGGATAATTATTTTATTTCGTCTAATTCTTTTAACTTGGTAGGACAAATTTCTTCCATTTAATCTGTTTCTTATGACTTGGCATGGACTCCTTTTTCGTATTTAGTTTATATTTATTTAAGTAGTAAGAACGCATTTCTTCTAATATGTCATGGACGCATTTCTTCTAATTTGTCATGGACACATTTTCTTTCATTTGTCATGGACGCATTTCTTCCATTTCATCTGTTTCTCCTGGGCTTGGCACGGACTCCTCTTTCGTATTTAGTTTATATTTAAGTGGTAAGAACACATTTCTTCTAACATGTCATGGACGCATTTCTTCTAATTTGTCATGAACGCATTTCTTCATTTGCCATGGATGCATTTCTTCCATTTAATCTGTTTCTCCTGGCTTGGCACGGACTCCTCTTTCATATTTAGTTCATACACATGTATTTAAGTGGTAAGAACACATTTCTTGTAACATGTCATGGACGCATTTCTTCTAATTTGTCATGGACGCATTTCTTTTCATTTGTCATGGATGCATTTTTTCCATTTAATCTGTTTCTTCTGGCTTGGAACGGACTTCTTTTTCGTATTTAGTTTATGTTTATTTAAGTGGTAAGAATGCATATCTTTTAATTTGACATGGTCGCATTTCTTCTAATTTGTCATGGACGCATTTCTTTTCGTTTGTCATGGACGCATTTCTTTTCATTTGTCATGGACGAATTTCTTTTCATTTGTCATGGACGTATTTCTTCCATTTAATCTGTTTCTCCTGGCTTGGCACGGACTCTTCTTTCGTATTTAGTTTATATTTACTTAAGTGGTAAAAACACATTTCTTCTAATATGTCATGGACGCATTTCTTTTCATTTGTCATGGACGCATTTCTTTTCATTTGTCATGGACGCATTTCTTTTCATTTGTCATGGACGCATTTTTTCCATTTAATCTGTTTCTCCTGGCTTGACACGGACTCCTCTTTCGTATTTAGTTTATATTTATTTAAGTGATAAGAACACATTTCTTCTAATATGTCATGGACGCATTTATTTTCATTTGTCATGGACGCATTTCTTCCATTTAATCTGTTTCTCCTGGCTTTGCACGGACTCCTTTTTCGTATTTAGTTCATATTTGTTTAAGTAGTAAGAACGCATTTCTTCTAATATGTCATGGACGTATTTCTTCTAATTTGTCATGGACATTTCTTTTCATTTGTCATGGACGCATTTCTTCCATTTAACTTGTTTCTCCTGGCTTGGCACGGACTACTTTTTCGTATTTAGTTTATATTTATTTGAAGTGGTAAGAACGCATTTCTTCCATAATGCCATTTGATCTATTTCTTCTGATTTGTCATGAACATATTTCTTCCATTTGATTTATTTCTTCTAACATTGCACGGAAACGCTTCTTTCATTTAATTTCCGCTATATCGGTACGATCACATTACTTCCAGTTGATCCATTTCTCCTCAATAGGATAACCACATTTTTTCTATCTTTGACTGCTTCTTTTAACTTATCATGGATAATTTGTTGCATTCTCTCTATTTCTTCTAATCTGCTATACACATATTTCTCCAATCCCTAAATCTGCTTGAAAATATTCAGGATTTCCCTATTGTGCTAGTGCCATTTTTCATCTGAACAACATTTGAAGTTGTACATCAGCCATATAGCTTCGCTCAGCCTGTTCTAACGTTTTGGGCAGTGCAGCGATATCAATTCTAAATCTTCTTGATTCTTCGATGAAGTTTTTGGATGTGTTTTAATTGTTTTTAAACTGTTTTAGCTCTATACATCGGCTCTATGAACACGGCGTGAACAGAAATCATGAGAAACCTACTTAGTAACAGGTAGGCATATATTGTAAAAACAAATTCTCAAATTCACGAGTCAACTTTCTGTGATTCCCTTCGTGAATTAATGAAGCATATTTCTTAGATATTATTTGATTGGGGTGCCATGCGGCGCGGACCCTTCTTCCTAAGGGTGACTTAAGGCAAGACAAAAGGAAACTTCCCCGCTCCATCACGAAGTCACCCCTCAACTCCCACACCTTCTCAACCTTGCTGACATCAGACAATGAGTATTTTAACCCCTTCGTCTAATATGACGTCTCGGAGACGTCATGGTGTTCGGGGGCCAAACCTGACTATGACGTCTCTGAGACGTCATGCTATTTTGGAAGCTATTCATCACGGGGTTTTTTTACGTATAGTTTTTCCACTTATAATGTTATTCGTCTGTGTAAATCATATGCTTTTCCCAAAGAAATGGAGAATAATATACAGAGAAATTGAATCGATAACCGACGGTCTGATCCTGTTACGTGTGGAAATGTAGATTAGATTGTCTGACGCCTATGTCTTGTTTGCATGTTATCGCGTCACAAGGTCGTGTTAGGCACTATATAATGCAAAAGTATCATATGTAGCAAAACTATTTTTTCGAAAAGTGTCATATGCTGCAAAACTATTTTTTCGAAAAGTATCATATGCTGCAAAACTATTTTTTCGAAAAGTATCATATGCTGCAAAACTATTTTTTCGAAAAGTATCACATGCAGCAAAACTATTAATCTAACTTACTATATTTATTTTTTCATTCTAAACTATAAACATATTTCAGAACAACATAACTATCTTACATAAACGCATTGTTTTTAAATCAGTACAAATTACTTTATTTTCCACCTTTGTACATTCAGGCAGTGTTTCTTTCAGGCATACATCCAGGGGGGCTAAGCCCTCCAGGAAACGACCCCCCGGAGACATTTTAGGTTACCGAGCCAAATTTTAATAAATTCAGGCTATGATGAAAGAGGAAGTTTCGTTTCTTTTTATGATACAAATATTTCTTCAATTTAATTTTTTTTAATATTTATTCAAATGGTACTACTTATAGTTTATTTTATTAAAAAGTGTATTACGATGCATGGTATTCTTCAAAATATAATAAGTAGACTAATCATACCTAATTGTCTGGAAATCGTGATTCAGGAACAAGAATGTGTTGAATGCATTTTAACAGATAAAAATTTTAAGCCTGCGTAACCCCCCCTTCCCTCCTTTAGCTGAAAACAGTTTGTTATTCCTGAAATGTTTGAAGAAGTAATTAATACATTAGACATGTTTATAGAATGTTTCTTCGGGGGAGGGGGGCAAAAAAAGGAAGTTTTTGAAATCCACCATCTGGAACAAAATTAAAGTTAATGAAAAATTGAAGAAAAAATTAAAGCATTTTTTTCTAATGTATTTTGATACATTTTTATTAAATTAAAGCATTTTTTCTAATGTAAGTCGCACTTTTAAACAAAACAAAAAAATGAAGCGTTTTCCGGGGAGAGGCCCCTCTAAATGCACCCCTGTGCTAGATATATAGTAATTACTTCGATATATATAAATATAGTAGTTAAAATTATATCATCATCATCATCATCGTCAACCATTATCAATCCACTGCTGGACGAAAGCCTCCCCAAGTTTCCTTCACAACGGTCTGTCTTGTGCCAGTCTCCTCCATGTCACCCCTGCATACTTTCGAATTTCTTCCACCCATCTCCCATGTCTTCTTCTGGGTCTTTTCCTGTCCCTTGGACTCCAATCTAAAATTTCGGCTGTCCATCGATGATCTGTCCTTCTGGCAGTATGTCCAGCCCATTGCCATTTCAGGGATTTAACTCTGATCATGATGTCTTCCACTCTTGTCATTTTTCGGATCCACGAGTTCCTCTTCTTATCTCTCCTGGTTACACCAAGCATGCACCTCTCCATGCTACTTTGAGTTGTCTGCAGCCTTTGTATGTCTCTTTTAGTTAAGGTCCACGTCTCTGCACCATACGTAAGCACTGGAAGGATGCATTGATCAAACATTTTTCTTTTAAGACATAATGGCATATTGCTCTTGAAAATTATGCTGTTTCTTCCAAAAGCTCTCCAGGCAAGTTTTGTACGCCGATTAATTTCTTCATCAATGTGACCCTCACTTGATATCTGCTGTCCAAGATAAACGTACGTGTCTGTTATCTCCAGCTTTTCTCCATCAATCGATAAATCTTCATTTCTTGTAAAAGCATTGAACATCACTTTTGTCTTCTGAAACTTCATTTTTAAAATTATATATATATTCATAAAGTTCATTTTTAAAATTATATATATATATATATATATAGCGAATGGAAAACTTGCCCCCTCTAAGGTTCCATTGCCCCCGGGCCAAAAAGTCCTGAAAGAAACACTGCATTCAGGGCGTCATGATTAAAACAATACAAATTACTTTATTTTCCACCTTTGTACATGCAGGGCGTCATGATTAAAGCGGTACAAATTACTTTGTTTTCCACCTTTGTACATTTAGGGCGTCAGGCGAATTTAAATAGAACGCTTTGGTCCGACAAATCGACATTTAATCGTAGGGCAAAGGGTTAAAAACAGAAAACATGAAGAACGAAGCAAGCCTAGTCGCCAAACTATTATCTCCTCACTTACCCTAAGGCTAACTAACACACTTCTCCCCTCCCTCGCAGTAAATATCCTCGGCCTTGTATACTGAATAGCCTCTCTGAAGCAAAACAGAAGTGACAATGACGTCACCAAAATGCGAATATTTGTATTTTTTTTAAAAAGGGACTGGAAAATAATTTCTGCGGGGGAGGCCTAGAGATTTTCCAGTACGCCATTGATTGGAGGGGCAACCTTGCACCCCACCTAGTCGGCAGGCTTCAGGCAAACAAACACCATCTTCGTGCCCTGAGGAAAAGAAAGAAGATGCGTTGACAGATGCGGCAAAGCAAGATAACCTAGCCGCCCCGGTGGCGCAGTGGTCTAAGGCGCTGGCCTGTGATCATTCGTCCGTAAGGGGTCCGGGTTCGAATCCCGTCAGGCATGGGTGTTGTGTTTGTCTTACGGCACTGGCTCTCTCCCTTCCCTGGAACCAGTGACCCTAAATTTGGGACGGGCGACTGCTTATAGCCCATTGAGTTGCTCACGATGGTCGTTAAACCTCCCATCAAAAAAAAAAAAAAGATAACCTATGGCCAAACAGGAAGACAGCATAAATTTGTCAGTACAGCACTGCTTTTGGGTAAAAACCACTCCTTGTTGTCGGCTGTAAAACGAAATAAGGATATACTTGTAGACCCCTCAGAAATATTTTACTTTTCCCACAGGCCATTCAACATTTAAAATTTTATGAGAGTTGCGGAGTCAAAGGCGCTTCCTTAGGGAAGGCGCCACGACGGCTTGCTTATGGATTAGAGCCGGCCCTGGTAACCCAGCAATAAATGCGTTTTAAAAAGCGAAATAAGTGCTGTGCCTAAAAATTATTAAAGCTACATACTTTAAAAAAAATTCTGAAAATCACGAGCCACTTTCCGTTCATTTTTTCGTGAATTAACGAAGGATGTTTCTGACGCAACTTTTTCCTCGAAATGACGGACAAAAACTCTGAATGTCAGGGATTTTTCGTACGCCAGAAAAATTCTGAATTTTCAGAAACCTTTCCGCAATTTTTTTTTCTTACATTAACGGGAAAACTCCGTTCTCACTTTTCCGCATTCATATGACGAAAATTTTCCGGTAATAGGAGAGCTTCAAGGGAATACTTGAGGGTTTTATTAACTGTTAAATTTCCGTAGTCTGTCGAAGTATTTGATTTTGAAGTTCTGTAGCGAGATCCGATATCGTGGAACGCATAGCGCATGAATTTTTGTTACTGTGTGACAGAATATTTCTTCTTCTTTCTCCCATTTTGTTCACCAACTACAGTCAACTCCCGATTATCCGCGACGCAACTTTGTGGTAATAATTTTTTTAGTCGCTAAAATATCGGTAACTTTTTTTAGTCGTAATAAATATTTTTAATTACAAAAAGGAATTGGAGAAGGATGCGACTTAAAGACTTTCTGGCAAGTCTTCTTGATTCCATCTATGACGTGGCAAGCGCTTGGGATTCAGTTGAGCCCATTACTATCAGTAGGTCGTGGAGAAATCTTCTCTCTGGTGGAAATTGTGCTTCTGAAGAAAATACAGGTGCTAACATCATAGAACTAACCAAATTAGTGAAATCGGTTCCCGGAGGAAAACGTTGATGAAACTAATATCGCCAAATGGCTGGAGTGCGTCATGCATGAATGACCCTGGATTCGAACATTTAACTGATAATTAATAAAGTTAGAGGTAGCAGGAAAAGTGAAGATGAGGAGGAGATTTCACAGCTACGGATAAATAATGAATCAGCATTGCAACAGTCGATGGCCTGCCCGAGTACCTTGAAGGACAGGACGATGCGTTATTAGTTGATAAGTCCCGAATCAAACAAAAATGTTTTCCGTAGAAAAGCAGAAACAAGTAACTGATTATTTTAATAAGATTTAAACAGGTAACTTTTCAGTATGTAGTATGCTTGCAATAATAACTACTAGTCTGAATGAAACATAGCACTATGTTATGAGTTTAATGTGTAGATTAATTTAATTTCTTATAAAAATTTGGATTAGCCGCGAAACTCGTGCCGCCCACTATCCGCGGATAATCGGGAGTTGACTGTATTATTTATTGTGTTACCGTAGAAAACCGGGTACTTAATTTATTGTACAGGTGATTGTAAGATGTCTATGTATCAGTCTGTGGAATCCATAAGACTAAAGCTATATAGCTATCTAGAGTAAATTTTATATTTAGAAGTTCTGTGAAATGATATTATAAACAGTACAGGAAATAATATTATAAAACAGTACCTTCCCTTAAAGATAATTGAAAGTTATTGCCAGTTGAAAAAAGATCTCAAACTCTAAATCATTCTGTTGCTTCGAAAAATCAAAATGAAAAAATACGTTATTTGTAATAAGACATACAGAAAAAATAAAATGATTAGAAACGTTCAAAAAAATAGCAAGCTCTAACAGGAAATACAATAACTAAATCACTCGCAATATTGAAAAAAAGAATTCACTAACGCGCAATCAAGTTTTACCTTGAACTTGAGCCTGGTTCATTTGGCATCCTGGCTCAGCGGTTCAACCTAAAGTGCCCGGTGATATGGATGGCCTAGTGATCAGCGTTCTTGCCTGCCACAGAGAAATCTAGCAAGGGAAGCCTTTCAACTGCCACTCTCTAAAATTGAATAAACGTGGCCAGGAGATAGAACTAAGGGCAAAGACAAATGGGTGTATTTCCGTTTTGGCCCAAATGAACTGACAAAGGTGAACGAATGGTCTGAAAATGGCCTTAGAGCACAAGTGGGGAAAATCATCTACCATGTGTTGTGGTGCGTGATATAGTATAACCCCAAATATCAGCTATGTCCCCATGATTCAAAATAAGCTTATGTCATACAAAAAGGAACAAAAACCTTTATCGCAGGTGTAAATGAACATTTTGTGACGTACCTGCCAAGCAGGGCGCACATGACATAAAAGCAGATAGCAGCAATAACGAACGTCCGCGTAGCTCAATTGGTAGAGCGACTTATTCCGGAATGATGAGACCCGGGTTCGAGCCCCGGCGTGGACAAAAATGACGGAGAAATTTACTTCGTTATGATTTGCGGCATTGAACACATGACCGAAGCAAAGTAATTTGGAACAATGAGAACAATGCAAGATCCCAAAGTTATCACAGTACTGAAAATTGCCATTGATACCTGAAAAACAAATACGTTGAACATTATCAAAAGAAGCGTCATCACTTTCACAGTATACAATTTTTATCCACGGATATAACAACATGTTGTTGAATTTTTCTGACTGCCATTGATACGTTCGATGATTTTCTCCACTTGTGCTGTAAGGCCATTTTTAGGCCACTCGTTCACCTTTGTCAGTTCATTTGGGCCAAAGCGGAAATACGCCCATTGGTTTCTGCCCTTAGTACTTGTACTATCTCCTGGCCACGTTTCTTCAATTTTGGACAGTGACAGTTGAAAGGCTTCCGTTGTAAGTTTCGATCTCAGGAAGGTACGAACGCTCGAACCACTAAATACACCGTGAGTCGGATGGGAACGTTAAGCCGTCGGGACCGGGTACTGGTCTCCCGGTAATAAATAAGGGAGTCTTCCTCCCCCTTTCTACCTAGTTTCCGTGTCACTTTCATAATGGCCACTCTAGCCTAAATTCCCTAGCTTTCTGTTTCTAAGGTTAGTTTAAGACATGAGGTCAGACACTCCACTTCTTAAAATCCGCTATGATCTGATGATCTAAAAGACCCGGACTCGATTATCTCGATTATCTAGAATTATCTAGAATTATCTCGCGAAAGGGCTGAAATATTCATTACAGGAGGAAAAGAATTCTCTCGCGTAACGGTTGAAATATTCACTACAGGCGGAAAATAATTCTCACGCGTAAGGGCTGAAATCCTCACTACAGGCGGAAAATAATTCTCTCGCGAAAGGGCTGAAATATTCATTACAATCGGAAAAGAATTATCTCGCGTAAGGGCTGAATCCTCACTACAGGCGGAAAAGAATTATCTCGCGAAAGGGCAGAAATATTCACTACAGGCGGAAAATAATTCTCTCGCGAAAAGGCTGAAATATTCACTACAGGCGGAAAAGAATTCTCTCGAGTAAGGGCCGAAATATTCACTACAGGCGGAAAAGAACTCTCTCGCGTAAGGGCTGAAATCCTCACTACAGGCGGAAAAGAATTATCTCGCGTAAGAGCTGAAATATTCACTACAGGCGGAAGAGAATTCTCTCGCGTAAGGGCTGAAATCCTCACTACAGGCGGAAAAGAATTATCTCGCGTAAGAGCTGAAATATTCACTACAGGCGGAAGAGAATTCTCTCGCGTAAGGGCTGAAATCCTCACTACAGGCGGAAAAGAATTCTCTCGCGTAAGGACTGAATCCTCACTACAGGAGGAAAAGAATTATGTCGCGTAAGGGCAGAAATATTCACTACAGTCGGAGAAGAATTATGTCGCGTAAGGGCAGAAATATTCACTACAGGCGGAGAAGAATTCTCTCGCGTAAGGGCTGAAATATTCACTACAGGCGGAAAAGAATTATCTCGCGTAAGGGCTGAAATATTCACTACAGGCGGAAAAGAATTATCTCGCGTAAGAGCAGAAATATTCATTACAGGCAGAAAAGAATTCTCTCGCGTAAGGGCTGAAATCCTCACTACAGGCGGAAAAGAACTATCTAACGTAAGGGCTGAAATCCTCACTACAGTCGGAAAAGAATTCTCTCGCGTAAGGGCTGAAATCCTCACTACTGGCGGAAAAGAATTCTCGAGCGTAAGGGCTGAAATATTCAGCGTGTTGGATTTTGCGAAATTTCTCTCTAAATACGGAAAAACTGGAAACGGACTGTTCTAAAATAAACGGAATTACTAACTACAGAAAATCTGTGAACATACGGAAGTTAAAAAACACGGGAACTTTTAAAAATGAAATTCCGTTGAAAACGAAGAGTTACAGGCAACTTTGCTGCACGTGATTTTTATAAATTTTCCGTGAATCCACACCACTTATTTTTTACAGTGCACATTCTGAATCAGGTCAATTCACTTTCTTAAATATTTAATATTAGGGAAACAAAACCTACAGAGAGGGAACGTAACATACACGGCGAACAGGATTACCAGGGGTGTAAGTAGCCTGTAGGTAGTTTTGCTTTCTTGTTTGCCGTCATTACTCAATAATTTCCTTCGGGCTGTCAAGCCATCCATTGCATGTTATGCTTTTTTTTTCTTTCTTTTTTTCTTATGAAAAAATCTTAAGCGTGCAGTACGCATGTGTGTGCCCTAATGTTTTTTTCTTTTAAAGTAAGCCACAGCAAGTATTTTACCTTCAGGAGAAAAAAGTGAGAAGAACAACTATTAGTGACCTCTGTACGTAGAAGAGGGCTCGATACCTTTTGAGCTTTGAGTTCTAGAAGTTCGCCGAAGGGTGAAGATCTCTCATCATCTTTGGTCCGGGGAACCTTTCCGCAGGTTGGGTGAACTTCGGTTACAGATAGTTGTAGCGATAAGACGAAGCACATTAAACCTTTATTATTTTACCCTAGTTCCCAGGGAGTGCACAATAGCCGCTGACGCATTAGGGAACATGTAATTACTCGTCAACGTTTGCAGACAAAGACCACAATTTCAGAAAGGAAAACAATGTTTCTTTCAAATATTAGCAGAGCCTCGCTTTCAAACAGTGTTTTTTTCTACAAAATGAAAGAATCGTTCCATCTTTCTTGGCTATCGGGAGGTGAAATCAGAGTGCAGGTATATTTGGGGCAATACTTTCAAAACAAAAAGGGAAATAATTTTAATGATAATAAAGAAGGCGGCGTATTTGAAAAAAGAGTAGATACACAAAATAATGTACGCTTTGAATGAAAATTGTATATCTTCTTTCACAGAGCTGTAACTAGATTTTAGTTTCCGGGGAGGGGGGAGGGGGTAAAAACATTGCACATCAAAAATGTTATCCATCTATATATCTACCTAACAGAAACAATTTGCAAAAAAAGAACGAAAGGAGGATAACGGAGTCTCCTTTTGATCTAATACTTACGATAAACAAGCAAAAAAAAAAAAATCGGGGCAGGGGGGGGGTTGGACTCTAAAAACCCCTTTCCTGGGTACGGCCATGTTCTTTCATAGCACTCGTGAACATACACAGTAAAAATTTAAATGTGAATTCACGAAAAATTCCTGAAAAGGAGGCGCAGAAAAGTTATCGGTAGGTGTCCGTCTTTCGACGAAATTTCCGTTCTTAGAAGTTCCCGTGTTTTATAACTTCCGTGTTTTATCAGAGTTTCCGTAGCCGGTACCTCTGTTTCGTGCTTTTCTGTACTTATACAGAAATTTCGCAAAAACTCCAACTTTTTCAGCTGATCTACAAAAACCTTCCCTTTGCCTTAGTGCAGTGGTTCCCAACGTGGGGCTCACGCCCCACAGGGGGCAATTTGATTTTTAAGGGGGGCAACTCGAGAATGAGCACACTAAATACTTTTTTACTTTCTTCTAAGATCGCCAGATGAGCACACTAAATACTTTTTTACTTTCTTCTAAGATCGCCAGATGAGCATACTAAATACTTTTTACTTTCTTCTAAAATCTAAAGTTAGTGATATCCTTGTGCTGCATGCCTCTGCAGTAGACATGCAGCACAAGGATCTCACTAACTTTAGTATACTTATCTTGAGGTGCGCTCAAATTGTATTTTTTATTAAAATGATCAAAGCATTACAGAAAATGCTTCCATTAAAATTATTTTATATTTATGCATTTCAGTTTTCTATTATAAGTTTTGAAACTTTATTTGCTGTTTTTTCATATCACTTCATATTATTATTAATTTTTTTAACAATTTCTTAGTGATTTCTTCCTCAGTACTTCAACTGTAATTTCGTTCTTTTATTTTTCCCTTTCACGGATGCCATGTTCTTTGGAAGCTTGTTAACAAGCTTCCAAAGAACATGTGAATAGGAGTTCATTTTTTGAATAATAAGAATTAAATGTCACAGAATTATACATATATGTCATTGTGCGTGGAGGATAGGAGTTACATATTCTTTTTGAATAATAAGAATTATATGTAACTCCTATCCTCCACGTGAATAGGAGTTCATTCTTTGATTAATAAGAATTATATGTCACAGAATTATACGTATATATATATAATTGGTGGAGGATAGGAGTTCATATTTTGAATAATAATGTATTATACGTGGAGGATAGGAGTTCATTTTTTGAATAATAAGAATTATACGCCACAGGGGGGAAATCACGATTTTTGAGATGCTTAGGTGGGGCATGGCCAAAAAAAGGTTGGGAACCACTGCCCTTGTGGGATTCGTAATCGCGACCTCGCCTATACGTGAAGCGCGAGTGTTGTCGCTGGCCATAAAGACGCGCACGCAGGAATTTTTGTTATTAATATGAGTGAATTAGCTATTTCATTTTCTGTTGGAGCTTCTTATTTTTTTGCACAGGTTTGCAATAGTTTCATTTTTTCTGTAGAATGACTTATTATAAAATACGTATTCTTTTTTCATCGTGATTTTTTCGAAGCTACGGAATGCCTTAAAACTTAAGGTCTTTTTTAACTAACAAAGATTTTTAGTTATCTTTAAGAAAAGGTAAAATATACTTTTTTGTTGCATTATTTCACAAAACTCTTAAATACACTCACGGACAATGAAATTTGCGTACCAAGAAGGAAGCATCGGATTAAACTGAAATTTTATGAACGTAATACACACACAGCCCAGTAAAAACAGTCTTGCTGGCCCAGCACTATGTTGCCGCTGCCGAACCGTCAATAAAATGTCCGGGCGGCCAACAGAAGGGCCAGAAGTTCAGGCCAACAGCTGGCCAACAGTTAGCACCCCATCAGTTGTCATATGCCACAACAGGGCCATCAGTGGTCCATCACAGGCAGTAGATGCCACAAGTGGCCCTTCAGTGGCCCCGCAAGCACGTGCCAGAAATGATGGCTGGCCTAATGTGGTCCGCTAGTCTGCCGTTAGTGGCAACCAGCAACCACGTGACGTAACTGGTGGCTTGCCGAATCTTGTCCGCCAATTTCCCAAAGCTACATTTGTTTTTTCTACACTTACAAAGCTTGGGAATTAACGCACGGCTATGGGGAAATTTTATCAACAGACCGGAAAAACGCCCGTTTGCATCTGAACCAGGGCCGTTGGCTTGGCAGCTGAGCTCTCTACCGACCGGACTAATCTGCCACGCTCGAGCATATGCGTAAAGCTGTCTGTTTGGTATGCAATGTGTAATCGAATGCTTCCCTCTTTCATTTTACAATATTGCGAAACTGACTTTTATTTTTCATAAAAGTCAGTTTCATATAATTGATAAATTAATTTTTCAACGTAACGATAGTTTTTTTTTTTTTTTTTTTTTTTTTTACCTTAAGGGAACTTCACTCATTTTCAAGGCGTGTACATACTTAGAGTCGCTTTCCAAAGTTTTGTACTGTCCTTGCCGTCTTGAAAAGAGATTGTTGAATAAATATATATTTACCCGGGTTCATGTCACTTTCTGTTACATTTTTAACGTTGTGTCTTTCCTTTCCGTTGTCCGAAGCTACATTTGTTTTAAAGAGTAAAAGATATTTTATTTTACTTCTCGTTATTTTTAGAAGCGAATTTCTCCCAGTTTTGTGTATTCAACCCATGGATGAGTACACCACATAGCGTTGCTTTTTCTTTTTCTTTCAAATAATTAATAAATTTTATACGCGTATAATTCTTTTTTTTTTTTTTCAACAAACGTTGTTTTAATGGTTTTCCAGGATATTTGTTTCAAGCGGTTTCAATTTTTTTCTTGTTATTCATCCACTCCATTCCATGAATTTTTATTCATGGGAATGGAGTGGGTGTATTTCTTGGCTGTAATCTAGTAATTCACGGCTTAATCGGATATCTTCGTCGACGTAAAATTTCATTAGGAAATTAATTCGCCTCTCCACATATGGATTTTTTTCTTAACATCCACTAAAATAACACGATGGCGATAGCGTCGTCTTCAACTAACTGGTACCATGAGTGACACAGCAAGTGTTGCTTCTGCGCATGTGCAGTCCCGTTGCTTCCACCTGCTGTTGGGGGGTTGCATTGGTTGCCAGCAACGGGCCACTAGTGGCACTTGCTTGGAGGCCCACAATTCACGGCGATGCTGCAGGGCCATCAATGGCTCGCCAACTGATAGCGCTGCCACCAACGGACCACTACCGGGCCGTGAGCGGCAGATTTCAGCCAGCATTGACCCATTCATGCCAGCTGGTGGCCAGCAGTTTCCCAGCACTTGTGTTTTTGCTGGGAGATGAATGATACATACGATGGCAGAAAAAAGCTGCAGAGCAATTACAGAGGGATCTGTGGCACGCAGTCCGGTCATCTTCAATAGTTTCTATTGAAGATGATTCTATTGGGAAAGAATAACTTTAGCAAATCTGTTCTATTGGGTAAGAATAACTTTAGCAAATCGGTTCTATTGGGTAAGAATAACTTTAGCAAATTTTGTTCGCGTGGGAAAGGATTCAAAAGACGTATTCATTACAACCGAAAACTCGGAGAGCAAATCTTGGGGCGATGAGTGGTATCCTGTCCTTGAGATGTGCCCATTGGATCTGGAAGGGGGGAAGGCTTCACCCGGAACTCGCCCCCAGCCAAAGATCAGCTCATCTTACTACTCGGGAGAGCATAGTGGACCTTTTTCTTTAGGACGGGGGAGGCGAATTTAATGACCACCGAGAACAACCCAGGGGGCGATGAGTAATCGTCCGTCCGTAATTGGAGGCGACAGGTTCCAGGGAGGAGAGAGTGCCAGGGCGTAAGATGAACACATGATCCATGCCTTACCCAGGATTCGAACCCGGACTATTTGAAGCCAACGCCTCCTACCACTCGACCACTGGGGCAGATGAACTGGTTTTGAAAAGATATTCTACAGGCATCACTACTCAAATTAAATGCGCGTTTTCAAAGCTGATATTGAAATGTAAAAAGGAGAAAAAGAAATAAATAATTGAGGAAGGGAGAACAGAACATAAAATGGGAGGGAAATAAGCCTTTTGTACCTGTGGAAATAATAAAGACCATAAAATGTATGCACAAAATGACGACGTTTCTTTGTATTTCTTTTCTTGTGTTAACAAGATCTTGGTTACGTCACGCAAACCTTTGTCTTGAAGCTTGAATGGCACCGTAATAATGGGAAGACACCGCTTAAATACGCTTGCCTGCCTCCATGCAACCAACAATCTACACGATTGTCTATCTCAATGACCTACAGTATGCATGAATAAATACGGAGGACACGATGTCGATATGAATGCAGCCTCCAAATTTTAAGTTTCCCGTTTTAATTCGAACTTAAGGCAGTAATAATTAGCTCGTTAATAAGTTATTTCTGACCTTTTGTGTTACACGAAATGTTTTACGAGATGAAAAGACAATGAAGCCCACTAGAAACACTTTAAGAAGAATCAGCAACTCTGAGATAACACCGTGCGGCCTAGATTTCCCGCTAAAATCTCCAAACACATCGTTTAGTTCAAAGGGAGGTCGCTTAGAACAGAAATAACTCTTACTGAACGGTCGTTTTGTGAAATGATACTTCGTTTAAGAGAGTATTTATCAAAGAACGACTTAAGTGGCCGCGGATGATTTAGTGGTTAACGTTCATTACATAGGCGTGGCCAATGGGGGGTCCTCGGGTCGGGACACTCCCTTGAGGGAGGTTGAGAACGAATTTAAAGCGATATTGTATGTATACATGAGGCTTTCCCCAATGACCAAAATCATGGACCCCCCCCCCCTTCCTTAAGACCTTTCTGGTTATGACACTGGTTCGTGACCCCCTAGACAGGTACGAACCACTAAATATCCGCCGTGTGTCGAATGGGCATGTTAACCAGTAGAAACCCGTGTACTCTTCTCCTTCCCCTTTTATAAATAAGAGGGTCTTCATCCCCTTCCTACCTTGCATCCGTCTGGCAACCCTATCGAGCACTCTAGCCCAATTCTCCTAGCTTCCTACTTTTAAAGGTTAAGACCTGGGGTCAGACACTCCATTTCTAAAATCCTCTACATTAATATCTAAAAAGAGTGATTTAAATCAAAATTCGGCTCACCGGGATTTTACCACATCGATAGATCTTTTTATCAACGGTCTTCTTTGTTTTATCAAAATAACTACATTAATATTTTGCATTAAATAGACTATTTAAGAACTCCCCCAACTGCATCATATACACTATATTGACAAAAGTCACTGGACACCTAGAAGAGAAATACAAAATAGCATTTATTGACATACATTAGTACGGTGTCGGTCCACCTTTGGCCTCCTTCGAGATATGCTTTCGACAAGATTTTGGAACACAGCGATAGGCATGCGCTTCCATTCAGTACATAATGCTGCCGCTAACTGTTGCTCAGTAGTAGGCTTAGGTTCAAACTTCTTATGCGGAGCTCTAATTCATCCCTTAGGTACTCTATGGGATTAAGATCAGGGCTCTGTGCTGACCAGTCCACACACGATACGAAATTATCGTCAAACCACGCCGTAACAGTCCTTGCTTTATGGCTCGGTGCATTATCCTGTTGGTACCAACAAGGCTCGGTTCCATAGTATTGTCACAGAGTTCGTGGGGTATAATTGTCCAGAATAGCGAGGTAGATGTGCGGGTTAACAGGTTTGTCCACGATAACCCAATCGGCCCGGACCATAACACAAAAAACACTCCCACACGAGTACACTGCCAGCTCCAAATTTGACCGTAGGAACAGTACACTGTGGTAAATAGCGTTATCCCGGCTGCCGCCATACCCACACACGGCCATCACACTGACGGATCGTGTATCTGGATACATCAGTCCATAGGACCCGTTTCTATTGATTTACGGTCTACGATAAATGTCCTTTACACCATTCTAAACGACGAGTAGCATTCTGAGTGGAGGCGAATGGTATGTGTACATACCGAGGCTCCAGCATTTTTACTCACCTGTATACTGAGGTCTTGTGCAGTACTTTGTCGATTAGCTGTAACGACTCTCCTGAGGCTTCAACGTCCTCTATCACTGATTTTCTTTGGTCTGCCGGTATGTTTTACCGCTTCATGAACGCCATGTGTCTTCCGCTTATTCAGTACATCCAAAATAGTTGACTTCGGTATGTTTAAACGCCTCTCGGTTTCTCTTATGGACAACCCACTAATATAACACCCAACAATATTTCCTTTCTCAAAGTAAGTTCACTCCCGCCGCGACATTTTCACTTAATCTCACAGCGCGATATGATCGCGGTCATCTGCCGGCGTGTTTTTATACCGGTTACAGCTGTACCGCGAATCTTAACAACGCAGCGTATACATTCATTTGCTTTTGAAGGGGTGTCCGGTGACTTATGCCAATATAGAGTATATATACACTGAAGTGCCAGAAAAACTGGTACACCAGTCTAATACTTGGTAGGTCCTTCACAGGAGAGCAGGACTGCAGAAATACAACGGGGCATGGACTCCACTAGCTTCTGAAAATATACTGTAGGCAATGAACACCATACTTCCTGCAGAGAGTTCCACAATTCGGGTGTATTCCGAGGTCTCGGATTCCTGTGTTCGATAGCGCGTTGCATGGCATCCCAAATGTGTTCTATCACGTTCAGATATGGGGACTTGGGTGGGAATGGCAACACCCTAAACTCAGATGAATGCTCCTCTAACCATAATGTGGCGTCCCGACACTTGTCTGGATGTGCATTGTCCTGTTGGAACAGGCCCAACCCATCAGCATGAATGAAGGACATGAACGGGTGTACCTCGTCAGAAATGATACGCACATAGCGTTGCCCAGTCACAGACCTTTGTAGACGTACCAGGGGTCTCAGGGAAATTCAGCTAAACACACTCCATACCATTACGGACCACTCACCAGCCCGTACAGTTCCCTGTTGACAGGCGGAATCCATGGCTTCATGGGGTTTGCGCCACACACGAATCCTTCCATCTGCCCGATACAGTTGGAAACGCGACTCGTTAGACCAGGCTACTTGTTTCCAATCACCAAGTGTTCAGTGGCGGTGTTGCCGTGCCCAAGCGAGGCGCATAGCTCTGTGTCGAGCACCCATCAAGGGGACTCAGGTTGGGCGTCGGCTTCCAAAGCCCATATCGTGCAGGGTACGTTGCACAGTCCGGACGCTGATGCTTGTGGAGGCGGCATTGAATTCCGATGATACCTGCGAGAGTGTTGCACGCCTATCGCGTGAAACGATTCATGACAGCCGACGATGGTCACGTTCACCCAATGTCTTTTTACGACCACACTGGTGTCGTAGGTTGGAGGTTTCGCCGGAATTCTTGCAGTCACGGTACACCCTTGAAATGGTCGTCCGTGAAAATCCGAACTTCGTTTCTACCTCCGAAATACTATGGCCCATCTCACGAGCGCCAACTATGAAGCCGCGTTGAAAATCGCTTAAATCGTTGTTACTTGTCATTCTCAAGCCGAAAACAGCTCTGACAGCTGGCAAGGATGTCTATCGCTTTATATACGTACTGGCGGACGCAGCCGAGTACGCGCATAGGTGATGTTGCTATGCACTTTGCATAAGCTCGTCTGTACCAGTTTTTCTGGCACTTCAGTGTATATATTTACAGTAGATAACATTGAAATTCTTACTACTCGCACTGAATTTGAATACAACAGCGTTCCTAAATGAATCGGTGCCTTTACCATTTAAATAAGGCAATTTGCGACAGATGTGACCTCGTGGTTTGAGGTTCGGTTTTCTGGGAAATTGCCATAAGTTGCCCAGTTTCGAGTCCTAGATGAGGCTTGACTGGTGCGTTTTTCCTGCGACACTTTTTCCTACCTTTTTTCCTGATAAGTTGCCCTCAATTACGAACGGGCGATTCCTTACATTATTACTTATTCATCATAGCAGTTATATCTCGAAACAAACAAAATACCATATGATTCCGGAATGATTAAGTACGCTCTCCATTCGGTGAGAAGAAAGTTCCGGTACGAGAGAGGGGGCTTTTCCTTTCTAACCAGCAAGGCTTTTAAAGAAGGAGCTTACACTGTTTCCAGTGCGAATGAAGACTGTTCAAGAATGGGTAGTCTTCATTCGGAGCTTCTGGCACTTTCCTGGAAGCAGTGGCTCTAAATTACAGTCATTTGCAAAAGTTTAAAACCACCTGACAATTTATTGAAAATCAAGATTTTCAAAGAAATAACTAATTACTAGTCAGAGATATTTGAAAAAATGACTCCACAGATGAATACTTACATTCTTTAGAACACAAAATGACCGAAATCGGCACTTTGTGTGGCCACCTTTGTTTTTGTAACGGACAGAATACGATGTGGCATACTCTCAATGAAAGATTTGAAGTAGTCGCTTGAAATGTCTTTGCACCACACGTGCTTTATCGCGTCAATCAAAGCTTGGGAACTTGATGGTTGTTTTTCTGCTACCTTGTCTTATAAAATGGTCCACAAATTTTTGATGGGGTTAAGGTCGGGAGTATCACGGGGCCAGTCAAGCACGGTTATGTTTTTTCCCTCTGCAGGTAGTCTTTGATCTGTGGCATGGAGCACCATCATGCATAAAGATTGTGCATCTGTGCACTTTCATATGAGTTTACAGCTTCTCACGTAAGATTTCCACATAAAAAGGAGCAGTCATGGTAGTGCCTGTCGGCAAAATGGATAATGAAGCAGTACCGGATGTTGACATAACACCCCATATCATCTGACTAGGCGGATGTCTCACGGTGCTAACGGTGTAGCTTTCATCAAACCTTTTACCTTTTGGTCTTCGAACATGTGCTTCACGTGATTCAAATGGACACACAGTTGATTTATCGGAAAAAAGAACTTCGCTCTAATTTTCAGCAGTCCACGATTGATGACGCTTCGCAAACTAGAGTCTGCCTGAGGTTAGTCTAGGTTTATGAGATGGAACGTCTTAGTAAAGATTTCAGTTTATAAAACTTTAATCCAAAATCTTTGCTAAGACGTCAGGAAACAGTGCCGATAATAATATCAGACCTTTCTGAATGTACAAAGGCCTTGATTTTCGGGGAAGAACTTCTCGGAGAACGCATAAGTATTTGCTTTAAGGTATTGTTATTACGTGGGGTTTGTTTCCTTGGATGTCCACTTCTTTTTAGGTCGCTAAATTCCCCTCTATCTCGATATTTCATGATCGTAATATAAATAGCAGTCTTGCTCACATTCACCTTTCTGCTTATGTCACGTTCGGAGTATCCTTCATGATATAAAGTCATTATTTGTGCCCTCTGAGTAACACTTAATGATGCTTTTTAGCCTATTTTTCGCTGTATAGAAAATACGTGCAAAACCTCTAAGCATGAAAAGCAGAAGCAAACTGACGCTATCACGCTTTCCCCAACTCTATTAACAGCTGCCGCTGTAGGATGATGCAACACCGACAGGACGTTGAGTAATACAGACAGTAGCTGACGCAATTGGCAGAAAGCTCCTAATACCAACAGGTGGTCTTAAACTTTTGCAAATGACTGTAGAAATGAGCAGCTCCTTATAGCCTTAGCTGGTCATTAGGATCACTGTAAATGCCGAAACAAACCAAAAAAAAAAAAGTACAATTCCAGAGTAAACTGATACTCTCTCCATTCGGTGAGAAGAACGTATGGTAGTATAAGAGTGTACATTTTTTCATTCACACAGCAGAGCTTTCATCATGAAGGCGATACTATCCCCATTGCGATACTGATCGTCAAGGAATGGGTAGTCTTCGTTTGGAATAGAGAGCTTTCAGGAAAGATCTGGTACTCTCTCTAAGACATTCAAGAAGGGGGTAATTTTCACTCTGAGTGGACAGCTTTCAGGGAAGAACTGGTACTCTCTATAAAAAACTCGTTCAAGGACGGGTAGTGTTCATTCGGAATACTGAGCTTTCAGGAATGAACCGAGAGTGCCTATAAGAAGACCGTTCAAGAACGAGTAATCTACCTTAGGAATGCATCGCTTTCACGAAGGAACTACTGTTCTCTACAAGGAAACTGTTCCACGAACGGATAGTCTTCATTGGGAATTCAGAGGTTTCAGGAAAGATCCGGTAATGTCTATAAGAATACCTTTCAAGGATGTGCAGTCTTCATTAGCAAGGTGGAGCTTTTTTTTTTTTTTTTTTTTTTTTGATTGGAGGTTTAACAACTACTTTAAGCAACTCAGTGGGCTATAAGCAGTCGACCGTGCCTAATTTAGGTCCACTGGTTCCAGGGAAGGAGAGAGCCAGTGCCCTAAGACAAACACAACATCCATACCTCACCGGGAGTCGAACCCGGATTCCTTTCGGACGAATGATCAGAAGCCATCGCCTGGACCACTGCGCCACAGGGGCGGCGTGCAGCTTTGATGAATGAAGCACTGCTAACAATAACACAAGTTAGTAAAATCATGCAATGCATTGATTGTGATACGCTTTCCAACATACCAGACATTATTACTCAAGTTATGTGGATAATGGCTGTGGAATAAATCTCGCTCCTGTGTCCTGATCTTTGACCCTATTTCGATGATATTCAACAGAACCGGTTCACTATGCCTCCGGAACAACATGATAAAGTTTTGTTGCAATAGAAGCAGTTTTACGCAAGTTATGAGAATAATGGCTGTGGAATAAATCTGGCTTTTGTGCAATGACCTTTGACCCCATTTCGTTGATATTCAACAGAACCGGTTCGCTATACCTCCGGAACAACATGATAAAGTTTTGTCGCAATCCAAGCATTTTAGGTAAGTTATGATACACAAAGGCAATGGAATGGATCCCACTCCAGTGTCTTGACCTTTGACCCCATTTCGCCCATTTTCAATAGGGTTCGTCCCTAGTGACTCCCTACCACATACTAAAATTTCATCGAAATCGAACCATATTTACGCATGTTATGACGCATAAGGGCAATGGAATAGACCCCGCTTTTATGCCCTGACCTTTGACCCTATTTCACCCATTTTCAATAGGGTTTGTCCCCAGGTGGTTCCCTATCACATACTAAAATTGATCGAAATCGAACCATTTTTACGCAAGTTATGACGCATAAGGGCAATGGAATATATCCCGCTCTTATACCCTAACTGACCTTTGACCCCATTTCGCCCATTTTCAATAGGGCTCGTGCCCAGGTGGTTCTTTACCACATACTAAAATTTCATCGAAATCGAACCATTTTTACGCAAGTTATGAAGCATAAAGGCAATGGAATGGCTCCAGCTCCTATGTCCTGACCTTTGACCCTATTTTACCCATTTTCAATAGGGTTTGTCCCCAGGTGGTTCCCTATCACATACTAGAATTTCATCGAAATCGACCCATTTTTACGCAAGTTATGATGCATAAAGGCGGTGGAATGGATCCAGCTCCTATGTCCTGACCTTTGACCCAATTTCACCCATTTTCAATAGGGTTCGCCCCCAGGTGGTTTCCTACCACATACTAAAATTTCATCGAAATCGAACAATTTTTACGCAAGTTATGACGCATAAGAGCAATGAAATGGATCCCGCTCCTATGTCCTGACCTTTGGCCCTGGTCCGCCCATTTTCAATAGGGTTCGTCCCCAGTTGATCCCCTATACTAAAATTTCGTCGAAATCGAACCATTTTCACGTGAGTTATCGTGCGGACGGACAAAGCTGGAGCATATACGCTTCTTCAACCTACGGTTGGAAAGCGTAAAAAACCGGTCAGGAACGGGTAATACAGTATTTATTCGGAATGTAGAACTTCCAGAAAAGGAGCCGTCTTCTCCATGTCCTCTCCGAATGAAGGTAGTCTTCATTCGAAGTGTAGAGCTTTCAGTAAGGAAGAAGTACTGGAAATAAAAAGGCCATTCAGGAAAGGGTAGTCTTCAAATGGGATCAAGAGCTTTCAGAATGAAACCAGTACTCTTTATAACAGGAACTTTTCAGAGCAAAGGAGTAGTCTCGCCATTTGGATTGCGCAGTATTCCGGAGGGAATCGATGGTCTGCAGCTGCTGGAAACTATTGGCCAGAGGTGCGGAAATTTGGCTAATACCAGTTTGGCCCGATTATGAGCCTTTGATGAGACATGAGTGATGAGTTTTGTCTCTCCTGCAACTAGTGGCCTTAACTTAGGAACAGCTGATTTCACACAGCCTTTAAGGTGGACGTCAAGTAATTTTCCTTCATATACTTCAAATGGAAAAACTTTTGCACACTTTTCCTTCACAATTAGTGTGTTCCCAAGGATGGAAATTTGAACATCGATTAAAATAACTTCATATTATAAAACTTGGAATACTTAACATTTTCTAAAACATAACCATTATTATATTAGAAAACAATAACGTTTCCTTTGGTGGTGTTGAAACCAGAAAAAAGATGGCGCGACCTGTACTTTGATGACACCGGTAGACAAAAAAATGTTGGATTGCATAATTATGGTTATGTTTTAGAAAATATTAAGTATTCCAAGTTATAAAATGAAGCTATTTTAATCGATGTTCAAATTTTCATCCTTGGGAACGCATTAATTGTCCAGAAAAAAGATGGTGCTACCTGTACTTTGATGACGTCAGTAGACAAACAAATGTTGGATTGCATAATTATGGTTATATTTTAGAAAATATTAAGTATTCCAAGTTATAAAATGAAGCTATTTTAATCGATGTTCAAATTTTCATCCCTGTGAATGCATTAATTGTCCAGAAAAAAAGATGGCGCGACCTGTACTTTGATGACGTCAGTAGACAAACAAATGTTGGATTGCATAATTATGGTTATGTTTTAGAAAATATTAAGTATTCCAACTTATAAAAAGAAGCTATTTTAATCGATGTTCACATTTTCATCCTTGGGAACGCATTAATTGTCCAGAAAAAAGATGGCGCGACCTGTACTTTGATGACGTCAGTAGACAAACAAATGTTGGATTGCATAATTATGGTTATGTTTTAGAAAATATCAAGTATTCCAAGTTATAAAATGAAGCTATTTTAATCGGTGTTCAAATTTTCATCTTTGGGAACGCATTAATTTTCCAGGAAAAAGATGGCGCGACCTGTACTTTGATGACGTCAGTAGACAAACAAATGTTGGATTGCATAATTATGGTTATGTTTTAGAAAATATCAAGTATTCCAAGTTATAAAATGAAGCTAATATAATCGGTGTTCAAATTTTCATTTTTGGAAACGCATTAATTTTCCAGGAAAAAGATGGCGCGACCTGTACTTTGATGACGTCAGTGGACAAACAAATGTTGGATTGCATAATTATGGTTATGTTTTAGAAAATATCAAGTATTCCAAGTTATAAAATGAAGCTATTTTAATCGGTGTTCAAATTTTCATCTTTGGGAACGCATTAATTTTCCAGGAAAAAGATGGCGCGACCTGTACTTTGATGACGTCAGTGGACAAACAAATGTTGGATTGCATAATTATGGTTATGTTTTAGAAAATATCAAGTATTCCAAGTTAGAAAATTAAGCTATTTTAATCGGTGTTTAAATTTTCATCTTTGGGAACGCATTAATTTTCCAGGAAAAAGATGGCGCGACCTGTACTTTGATGACGTCAGTAGACAAACAAATGTTGGATTGCATAATTATGGTTATGTTTTAGAAAATATCAAGTATTCCAAGTTATAAAATGAAGCTATTTTAATCGGTGTTCAAATTTTCATTTTTGGAAACGCATTAATTTTCCAGGAAAAAGATGGCGCGACCTGTACTTTGATGACGTCAGTAGACAAACAAATGTTGGATTGCATAATTTTGGTTATGTTTTAGAAAATATCAAGTATTCCAAGTTATAAAATGAAGCTATTTTAATCGGTGTTCAAATTTTCATCTTTGGGAACGCATTAATTTTCCAGGAAAAAGATGGCCCGACCTGTACTTTGATGACGTCAGTAGACAAACAAATGTTGGATTGCATAATTATGGTTATGTTTTAGAAAATATCAAGTATTCCAAGTTATAAAATGAAGCTATTTTAATCGGTGTTCAAATTTTCATCTTTGGGAATGCATTAATTTTCCAGGAAAAAGATGGCGCGACCTGTACTTTGATGACGTCAGTGGACAAACAAATGTTGGATTGCATAATTATGGTTATGTTTTAGAAAATATTAAGTATTCCAAGTTATAAAATGAAGCTATTTTAATCGATGTTCAAATTTTCATCCTTGGGAACGCATTAATTGTGAAGAAATTGTGTACAGAAGTTTTTCCATTGGAAGTATAGGAAGCAAAATTACTTAACGTCCAACTTAAATGCTCATGAGATTGTTACTGTCATCCAGTAAGAGAACATTCATGACAGAACAGGTGCTTTCGCCTTTCGGACTGCACTGTTTTGTGGAAAGAACGGGCGATCTCGTTACACAGGTTGCACAAAAAGGATCAATGCTCTCACCATTCGACTAACAGGGAGTTCAGGAAAAAGAAGGGTGGTCGCATCATTTGGAAGCATTGAAGAAAAAACGTGCGCTCTCTCCATTCGGGCTGTAAAGTTTCTAAGAATTTTCCGAGATTCTCGTTAGTCGGAGAGGACGAGTTTGACAAAGCGCTCGTAATTCTTCGCCTGGCGCTCTTGAAATAAATTAGTTCTGGCCAGTGCATCACGATTCCTGCCTTCCTCGCGACTTCATAATTATTCGCAAATATTATTATTTGATAGCTGAGACCATGATATAATGTTGGCATGGTTACAGCTATCTGGTACAAGAAAAAGAATATTATCTGGTTTCATTACTAGAATAAAAAAAAATTTGCTCTATTTTATAAAACCCGTAAGCAACTTGCGCCTTAAGGGGTTGTCCACACCGAGTACGGAACAACTGGTTTCAGGGGGAGAACAAAGTCCGCGCGTCTGAGCACTCAACAACAGGGCTAGCAGACAACAGAGAAATCGTAATCAAATAGAAAAACGGGTTTACGTGGCGTAAAATGTTCATCAGGAAAGCTAAGAAATGGAAAATCATCATTCTCATGATCTCAGCTATTTTTACAGTTCGATTTACTAGAAATGGAAATGTGCTTATAGGGTGACAAACAGATAGACAGCACGAGATAAACGTGTTAATTTTCACATAACATTTGTGTTCCAACAAACGTGCTAGACAGTTCGATGATTTTACGAAATTGCAGAAACGTTCTAAAGCGAAATACCGCAAACCGAAACAGATATTCTAGAATCGTTTACAGAAATCATCTCATTCAAAATTTAATATGAGACTTTTTTAATTGAATATCCGTTAACTAATGGTAAATAAAAATTCCCCTACGCAGTTTTTTTACGTTTCTTGTTAAACTAAACATGTTAATGTATTAGTTGTAGTAAATGTTTTTCTGATTGGAGGTTTAACGACCACCGTAAGCAACTCAGTGGGCTATAAGCAGTCGCCCGTCCCTAATTTAGGGCCACTGGTTCCAGGGAAGGGAAAGAGCCAGTGCCGTAAGACAAACACAACATCCATGCCTCACCGGGATTCGAACCCAGATCTATCTCGGACGAATGATCAGAAGCCATCGCTTAGACCACTGCTTGCAGTAAATGTTTCCGTCGGGCAGCCTTCGCGCAACACTATATAGAGACGCAGTAAATATATAATGGAATCAGCTGCAGTAAATGTTTCAAACATTTTAGTTTGATAAACTTTAGTTGGCATTACCTACAGAATTTCAGACTGATTTCCTTCACGGTTTTGTGTTTCTTTATTTGGGATATTACGACTCCCTATGAAAACACAAATCTGTCAGTGACGTTGATCGAATCCGCGACTCCTCTCTCCCGAGCCAGTTCTTACCAAAACTACACCTATGGAATGTATGGCTGCAGATTTGTCGCCTTAACACTTGCTTCACCTTTGTAGTACGTCACATCATCTCCTCTCATTTTTTTTTTTTTTTTTTTTTTGAAGCAAAGAAGAATATTTTTATTAATTCCAGACGATGTGTAGAACAAACATCACACATTTTTTGAAGAACCCAACGGCCAGTAGATCCATTTTCCATTATCGGACACCAATGTGAGAACACAAATTTGTTGGTGACGGAGATCGATACCGCTCCTCCTCGCTGCGGAGCCAGTTGTTCTAACAGACTAAACTACACCGGCAGAATGTATCACTGCAGATTTGTTGCCTTGACACGTGCTTCACCTCTGCAGTGACTCAACCACCGTCGTTAGCAACTCAATGGGCCACAAGTAGTCGCCTGTCCCTAGTTTAGGACCACTGGTTCCCTAGAAGAGAGAGAGAGCCAGTGCCGTAAGACAAACACAAGGTAGTTAGAATGAGAGAAGCTAGGTCAATGAGTTCGCGCAACCCACTCCGGCTTAGGGTTCCAGGTATCAGTGACGTCAGTGGAACCCTCTTGGAGCTGTCCAACGCTCCAAATCCCCAGTGAAGACGTCCACTTGGTATCGTGAACTTGTTTTCAGATCACGGTAGTTATATTTATTTGTTTAATTAACGGATAATTTTACAATCATCCGTTGCCAACTGATTTCAAGCACAGGATGAAAATGCTGATGCTTAGATCAAAGCTTCCGCTGCCGGCCAATGGCAACGTTAAAAACTACGAAGCAGGGCCGGCTGGAACATAAGGGCGACCGGGCGATTGCTCCGGGCCCCCGCACTTAAAGAGAAAAAACCAAATCATTTTTGTAGAATTTTTCATATTTTTTTTTGTAAGATCTGGAGCGCGAGGCCCTCAAAAAGATTTTAATTAAGTTTTTTTTATGTTTCCAATCCCCCCCCCCTTCTCTCTTTTCGAATAAGGTATCGCCCTTCGCCGTACAGATACTGATATTTTCAGATTTCAAATGTTTATTGTAACCACCTTAATGCTTTCCGCATTCATGAAATAGCAAATTAAGTTTCATCATTTTGCGGGCCCTACTTTTAAATTTTCAACAATTTGTGTATGAACCAAATACTTAAATTTAACAAAATAAAAAAAATCAATTACTGCAACATGTATATGAAAAAAAAATATTTTTATGAATTCATTTCAGAAGAGTCCTTAATATTTCCTACACAAAAATATTCGGAATGCAAAAATATTCGCTACGCAGGTATCTTTTTATCATTTTATGAGGAAGTTTTTATAAAAGTCACAAGCAACTTCAACAGCCCTCGACCTGGAACACTTTTTACTCTCTCTGTCTCTCTCGGAATTTTCAATCCATATTATGGTCTTTTTCTTAAGCTTAAAGCCAATACGTATTTCTGTGAGAAAATCATGTCTTTGGGACAGTTTTCGTGTATGTTCTTTACGAACGGCAATTTTTCACGTAACGATTTTATTTAAATATGAGATTTATTTTCTAGCGCCCACAATGAAATTTTGCTGTGTGGTATCTATGTTCACCAATGTTCCAGCAAAAGGAGCTCTGGAATCCCTAAAATCAAGTCTTGTAGAGCGTCATTACATCCAACCTGAAGTTGAGGAAATAACAAGACTAGTGGACATTTGCATAAAACAAAACAGATTGACTTTCAGTGGAACGTTTTACGAACAGACGGAAAGTCTAGCCGCGGGCAGCCCACTGTCACCTATATTATGTGAAATCTACATGCGTCGATTTGAAGAAAAACTTTTCAAACTCGTGAAATTTGACTTATGGATACGATATGTAGACGATACTTTCGTTCTATGGAAGGGAAAACATTCTGAAACTCCGGAATTTGTCAAACTTATAAATTCCATTGATCCTCACATTCAATTCAGCTGCGAAACTGAAAATAACGGATGCCTACCATTCCTTGACGTCCTGGTAACTCGTTTAAATCAATCTCTCGCAACCACAATTTATCGGAAGCCTTTCGCTATTTTTTTCACCTCCACATGCCAAGTCTAATCACCCTTATCAACAAAAACTCAGCGCCTTTTACAGTTGCGTATATCGCATGATACACATATGTTCAGATAAAGACAGTTTGGAAAAAGAACTTTATTTCCTTAAACGTGTTGCAGTATAGCGAGGATACAACCCTTCCATTATAGACAAGGCTCTGACAAAATTCCGAAAACCGAAGTTCATCTCCACATTAACTCCTGTGATGCGCCCACTGCGAGAGAATTTTGCCATTATTCCATTTTCCCGTGACATTGCATGCCTTCAAAATTACAAAAAAAAATTCTCAAAACCTTTAATTTTAAGGTGATTTTTAAACCCATAAACAAAATGAGATTTTTAGGATCAGAGAACTATGTTGAAAACAAAAACTCGTGGGGAATTTATCAAATTCCATGTGAATGTGGCGCTTCGTACACAGGACAGACCCGTAGAGCCTTACGTTTTCGATTGAAGGAGCACCAGACCTACATTCGGAATTGTGACCTAAAGAAGTCATCGATGGCTAAACACTGTTACGAAAAGGACTACACATTTCTCTTTGAAAAAGCAAAACTTATTGACAAGCCAGATTCAAGCACCAAACCTGATATTTTGGAAGCTTTCCACATATATCAGAAGTCTTCGCAACTTGTTAATGACATGGCATCCACGCCATTTCTATCAAACGCGTGGAAGCATCTAACCAAAACACGTGACTAAACACCATTTATGACGTCATATACAATTTGAATATTTACGTGCCATTCGCCCTGATGAAGCTAGGTCAATACCCAGCGAAACCATGGTCGGCTTGAAAAAATAAACATTTGTGACAACTACTTTGTATTATCTTAATCTATATATAATCGTCACAAGACTGTAGTCGTTGAGATAAAGAACATGCATTAAATTTCAGGGAGTTAAAGAAAAGGAAACAATGTAGGGAAAGTTCCAAGTTTTAGTAATCGGTAAGTTTTGTTTTAATTCTGTAATTCCTATTTTAAAAAATCCTGCCTATGTATTCTTAAAAGCTTCTAATTTAAACTAAGATTCACGCATTTCACCATTCTTTACCACCACGACAGAAGACTGCTAGGGACCAACTACGTCACAGGCCTCCGCGAGGGGAGACCTCCTGCTGTTTGTTTACAATCTTTGACCTACCTCACTCATTCTAACTACCTTGAGACAAACACACATCCATGCCTCCCTCACCTCAGATTCGAACTCATTTCGGACGAAGGGTTATAACCAAGCGCTAAGACCACCGTGCTACATGGGTGGCTTTCTTCACTTTAGCTGCAGCAAATAATTCAGTCTGATTATTACCTTCACGTTAGCTACAACAAATAGTTTATCCTGATAGCCTACATGTAGCTGCAGTAAATATTTAAAACATTTCTGTCTGATAAACTTCACACGGCATTAGCAGCAGTATTTCAGACTAATTTTCTTCGCGTTAGATGCAACAAATAATTCAGCCTGATAACCTGCTCTCGGAATTAGCAGAAGTAAATATTTCAAACTTTTGTCTGATAAACCATCGCTGCTCCTTAGGCGCAGTTGTCTAAACGCTGGCTTCTGATCATTCGTCCGAGATGGCATGAATGTTGTATTTGTCTTGCGGCTAAGGACCGACTTAGACCGTCTGAGACCATGGGCAAGAAACTTTGACCCCCCCCCCTCCTCCCCGTGTAATTGGATAATTCTTGAAGAACATCCCAAATTAGCTCTTTGGAATAAAGGTACAGTAGATTCCGGTCAATTTGGCCATCTGTTAAGCGGGGTAGTTATTTATTTGGGACAATTCTTGAAGATCATGCCAAATTAGCTCTTTGGGATAAAGGTACAGTAGATTCCGGTAAATTGGGTCATCGGTTAATCGGGCCAGCCATTTATTTTGGACAATTCTTGAAGAACATCCCAGATGAGCTCCTTTGGATAAAGCTTTGCAAAATTTTCGATTGGGATAGCCGCTTAATTTCGCCAAAGTGTTCTAGCCCCGATGTGTCTCAATTAACCGGAATTTACTGCACTTCTTAAAATCGTCTTTTACTTCAATTTTTAGCGGCAGAACTTCCTGTTTTTCTTTTCCTGTTTCTGTTGTTAGCAGTATTCTGTATATTATAACAATATTAACACTTTCCAGCCCATTGTCGTTCAGAAACAATATATATTCTTTGAATTTTCGTCGTCCTTCTAACACAACAAATTCATTTAACTGGTAGACAAGTATCCAAAGCAACATTGTAATTCCTTTTGAAAAGAACGATGTGGTTTCACGTTCATGAAGGAGATAAAATCAGGAAAAGGAAGCCAAATTATCAGAAATTTCAACTTTTGTATACCAATGTTGTTCACAAAAAACATTTTGCATTTGAGGAATAAAATTTTATAAAAAGTTTTTAGTGTTATATTTATTTATTACAAGCCCAAAACACCACAAAAACCCGAAAAAAAAAAGTTTCCAATTTCCAAAATGAAATTTTGGGCTGGAAAGGATTAAAACGAGTCACATGAAAATGAAAAGTCATTATTGTTTGTAGAATAAAAGTTTATACCGTCTAGGTACGTTAGAAAATATTTTAATTTTTCACTAAAATACACTAGCGCTTTCGAAACTAATATATAGTTTCATCATTAGGTGTAAAAATAATACGCAGATCTTTTCAAATACACAGTAATTAAATGACCTCTTGAGGTTATAACGGCAAGTAATATGTAAGATATATTACTTGCCGTTATAACCTCAAGATGTAATTTAATTAATGTGTATTTGAAAAGATCTGCGTATTATTTTACACCTGATGATGAAACTATATATTATTTTCGAAAGCGCTAGTGTATTTTAGTGAAAAATTAAAATATTTTCTAACGTGCTTAGACGGTATAAACTTTTATTCTACAGACATAATCCGGTACATATTCAATCTCACCGAGTGCATGACTTCGTAAATCATCATATCATGCAGAGTGCATCACTTGGGGATATTTATTGTCTTCATTGTTTATAGAACTAAACTACTAAGGAAAAGAAGGAGAAAAGAAACCTTTTTCTGGAATTAGAGGAACTCGGTTTTTTCAGCTCTTAACAAGAGTTGTTATTAAACAACAAAGAATATGTGCGACTACGTTTCAAAAAACGCTCTAAATACCAAAGATAAGCTTTGTGTAACATTAAATACTCCCCTTTTTTATTGAAATTTTGGAAACCTTAATTATATTTTCATTTTAAACTAAAAAAGAAAACTGTATACTAATATATTCATGCGATTAAGCACAACTGCTAAAGTTTCGTATTTGAAAGGGAGAATGAAAGCATACACTTTTGTAAATCTGCAGGTTTTTATTTTTAATTTAATCGTTTTCGCTCTGATATTTTTCCTAATGTGATTTAAATATCAGAGTTGAGGAAGCGTTAAAAATATTCATTCGCAAAACTTTCGAAATGGTAGGGATTGAAAGCTTGCTGCGTTAACGAGATTGAGTCCAAACAGTAAAGCCGAAACTTCTAGTTGTGAACACAAAGAGCTTTTGCTGCACTTAAACGAAATTCTGTCAAATTTGATTCGCATCACCCATTCAATGGTATGGGATGCTGTGTGAATAATCGGAAGAACAGTGAATGGGTATAGGAAAGAAGGGGTTGAAAAAAAAGAGGTGGTGCCCATACATATAAATTAAAAAAAATCCGCAGTCGTTCGAAAAGGAATAAAACGGGGTCACAAGAACTGTTGAAACCAAAACCAGCGAACCATAAACTAGGGGAAACTTATCAAAGGCAACTGTTGATACCCATTAATTGTGTCGCAGGATGCGATATTTCTGCTGTCGACACCAAAGATAGATCCATGTATGCCGGTGAAAAGAGGCCACAGAGGATGTAGAAATGTCGGATAATCTGAAGATGAATGGATTCGCCTGTATATATTGTAAAAAAGACCCGTTTAAAAAGGCATTGCATTTTGCAAAACGTTGCCATGCAACGTACGCGGAAACAAACTCCACCCTACTCGGAGTCCGTCCGACGAAAACGACTGTTGAAATGAATAGACACCCCCGAAAACAAAATTGTATAACACATGCCAAGCTAAATTCGTATTACTAAGCCACCAACTGACGGCAAGGCGCACACAAAACAAACAATTACCAATCGTGACGCATTTATTATCTGCGACACAAGTGTGCGTGTTAGTAACATACAACAATATGTTCCTTTCACGTATTTATGCTCAACGCTCGACATTAAGTGGTGAGTCATAGGACTAATTCAGCCTCTTGCTTGTTCATATTCAGGTTCTAAATCATTCAAATTCACAGTACACTTATTTTGTGTACGTTAATCGCGCACTGTAAATTACTCCGCCTGATCAGTTTATTCGGACCGAGAATCGTACTTAGAGAGGGGAAACACATGTCATTAAGACAAAGTTGTAGCGATAAATCCCGTCGGTGTAGCTTAATTGGGAAAGCATTTGGCTCCAGAGCAGAAGGATGCAGGTTCGATACCCCTCACCTACAAATTTATGTTTTCACATTGGCGCCCGATTGTGGAAATGGATTCTACTGGTTCTTCGAAAAATGTGTGATGTCCTTTGCATACATCGTCCGGAATTAATCAGAATCCCTTCTTCAGCAAGCTACTTCAAGAATGTTTTGCGGGCTGACCCGGAAACTAACAATTCCGTCCCAGCCTTCAGTAAGCTACTTCAAGAATGTTTTGCGGGCTGACCCGGAAACTAACAATTCCATTCCAGCCTTCAGTAAGCTACTTCAAGAATGTTTTGCGGGCTGGCCCGGAAACTAACGATTCCGTCCCAGCCTTCAGTAAGCTACTTCAAGAGTGTTTTGCGGGCTGACCCGGAAACTAACAATTCCATCCCAGCCTTCAGTAAGCTACTTCAAGAATGTTTTGCTGGCTGACCCGGAAACTAACAATTCCGTCCCAGCCTTCAGTAAGCTACTTCAAGAATGTTTTGCGGGCTGACCCGGAAACTAACAATTCCGTCCCAGCCTTCAGTAAGCTACTTCAAGAATGTTTTGCGGACTGACCCGGAAACTAACGATTCCGTCCCAGCCTTCAGCAAGCTACTTCAAGAATGTTTTGCGGGCTGACCCGGAAACTAACGATTCCGTCCCAGCCTTCAGTAAACTACTTCAAGAATGTTTTGCGGGCTGACCCGGAAACTAACAATTCCGTCCCAGCCTTCAGTAAGCTACTTCAAGAATGTTTTGCGGGCTGACCCGGAAACTAACGATTCCTTCCCAGCCTTCAGTAAGCTACTTCAAGAATGTTTTGCGGGCTGACCCGGAAACTAACGATTCCGTCCCAGCCTTCAGTAAGCTACTTCAAGAATGTTTTGCGGGCTGACCCGGAAACTAACGATTCCGTCCCAGCCTTCAGTAAGCTACTTCAAGAATGTTTTGCGGGCTGACCCGGAAACTAACGATTCCATCCCAGCCTTCAGTAAGCTACTTCAAGAATGTTTTGCGGGCTGACCCGGAAACTAACGATTCCGTCCCAGCCCATTCTCGATGGGGATGGATATATGTGACGTACTACAGAGGTGAAGCACTTGTCAAGACGGCAAAGTTACAGTGATATATTCCGTCGGCGTTGCTTAATTGGGAAAGCATTCGGTTCCGGAGCAGGAGGATGCGGCTTCGATCGTCTCACTGGCATATTTGAGTTTTCATAACTGTTGCTACATTATGCCTATCGAAAGAAATTCACGTACGGCAGAAATAACAGTTGCACGAGCTCTGCATTAACTAATACGGACACAATCACTGCAAAACACTGAAATTCATCACCAATTTTGATCATATTTCAAGAACTCATAAATGTAAATTCACTAAACGAAGTCTCTGTGTCGCTAAATTTGATTAATCCTTCAACCGGCTGGAACGAATTAACTCGGGCATAGCAAAACAGGCTCAAATGAAGCAGTCGTAAAAGCGACCGGAGTTCAAATCGTAGCAAAAGCGACTGGCAGGGGCAAAGAAGGGTGCGGAGAAAGAATAGAGGTAGAGTGGGGAGACTAGGTATTGACGTTGACTAAGAAGTCGTAACAATATATCTACTAGTGGCATGTTGTCCGTATCAGGGAGACTAGCGCTTCCCCATCATGCTTTGGCTCATGGAGAAAAGAATAAAGGATTAGAACGGAGTGCTTGTCACGGTGTCGTCGCAAAAGCAATCGTAGCATAAACCACCGAAGTTGAAATGGTGGTAAAAGCGGCGGGCCTTAACGCAGAGGGATGGGGAAAGAAAGAAGAGAGGAAGGACCCTTCTCTGCCTCTACCGGTCGCTTTTGCTACCATTTGAACCCCGGTCGCTTCATGCATAAGTTCATGCCGTTTTGTTTCACGAGTGTCTCCCACGTCAGTCGTGACGGTGCAGATGGCCAGTTGTATATCAAAATCTAGCCAGTAATATCGTGTATCTAAATCATATTGCGTTGTGTAATTGTGGCGAATGATTGTTTTAGGTTTTTACGTCCCGAAGTATGGAGTGTCAAGTAGAGAGGAATGAATATTTCTGACATCTGCTCCTCTACGAGTTTAAAAAGGAATCCACAGCCGCCGGGACCACTCGAAAAATTTGTGCTGTGTATGGGGAGGATACTATTGCTCCGAGGACAGCCCGCAAATGGTTTGAGCCGTTCTGAGGTGGCAATTTTAACCTCAACGACTCTCCACGCTCAAGTCGTACATCTCACTTTGACGCGGATCGTTTGAATCATCTCATCCACTTGGATCCGCGTCAAACCACACGCAAATTGGCCACTGAGATGGACTGTGATCAGGCCACATTGGTGTGACACCTGGAATGTACGGGAAGGTCCAAAAATTGGGGTCTTGGGTTCCTCACACTCTCACCGAGAACAACAAGGATCAGAGTTACCATATGTGGTTCCTTGTTCGCCAGTTATCACGAATGTTCTCAGCAACCGAAACCCTTTCTGTCACGTATTGCTACTGGAGATGAAAAGTGGTGCCTGTACGTGAATTTCAGGCTTTGGAGGGAATGGATAAGTCCAAACTAGACGCCCACACCACGTCCAAAACATGACCTTCATCCTGCGTAGATCATGGTGTGTGTCTGGTGGGACATGGTAGGCATTATTCACTGGGGAATGCTGAAGAGAAATAGGACCATCAACGTTGCACTCTATTCTGAGCAACTCTGCCGTGTAGAAGGAGCAATTGAGCAGAAACGGCCACATCGGAGCCTTGCTGTCCTTATCCAGCATGATACTGCACGCCCTCACAGTGCGAACATAACCAAAATTGCCATTCAGGACATGAATTGGGAGATCCGCCCACATCCGGCAGATGTCACCCTTCAGACTATCACCTGTTCCGATCTCTGTCGAATGCACTCCGTGGCAGAACGTTCAACAATGATGTTGATCTCCAGAATTTCCTTGATGATTTCTTTGGAACAAAACCTGCACGTATTTTCAAGAATGGAATATCCAGACCTATCCAGACTTTGGGGCACCATCGTAAACAGTGGGGGAGAGGAAATATATAGTTGATTGATTTCGTTTTCCCTTCTGAAGTAATACATTCCTCTAGTGCGGCGAAAAAAACGGCATGAACTTATGCGTCAACACAATAAATGACACAAGCATCTTCCCTGTTCTTTCTTTCATTAATCCTTTCTGACCTGCTAATGGTTATTTTTTATAACCATTTCAGCAGATCAGAAAGGAATAATGTTAACTCTATCCCTAAACGACCACGTTAAAAAACAAATCTAAGGGTAAGAAATGCTTTCTGGTGCGCAGGTTCACTCGCTCCAGCAGCGTCCTCCGCTTCTTAGATAACTAATATATTCGTTAGAACTCACTTGAGCCGGTGTCGTCGCAAAAGCGACTGCAGCATAAGCTACCGGGGTTGAAATGGCCTTAACGCAGAGCGACCGGCCTTAACGCAGAGAAATGGCGATAGAAGAAATGGAGCAGGGATCCCCTTTTTGCCCCTGCCGGTCGCTCTTGCGAGGGTCACTCGTGGCAGGTTTCTGGTCGGCGCTGCTGAGATGGGAGAGGGAAAGGAAATGTTTTTTTGTTTTCTTTTTTCTTTTGGACGTGACCTTCGTAAAACCAGGCCGACTATGTCTGTTTGGGGAGCGCAGAAAAATTTCGGCACCACTTGGTTCCGGTATATCGGCCGTTCAAACGGTTAAACAAGAGAAATGCTACCGAATTATCGGGTGTTATAGCACGTGTTTTAGGGGGGGGGGTTGGGGAAAGAAAAAAAAACAAGATAGATGACACCGAATTCTCGGGTTCACAAGGTACTGTATGATTAAAGACCCCGTTCCGTAATTCACTGAATAATAAATCCGTTCTGCACTGCAAAAGAACGACTTTATATTTTAGCTTATTTGTTTCATCATCGGGGGGGGATACAGGTAAAACCCAGGAACTTGGAAGTTCTTTAAAAACGAAGGTCTGACGAACCCTTGAGACCGAAACAAACTCAATGAATAGCCCTGTAACCCTTTAACGTGTAAAACAAGGAACTTTCATTTGTTTAAAAAGATACAAAAAGTTTCATTTTAATACGATTGAAACCATACTTTCATTCCAGTCGTGCATGGCTTTTCAGAAGTGCGACTAAAAGTCACAGAGCAGAAACCTTGTGAAAGTCAGCAAAGCTTATCAGTGCTTCAAACAAAGCCGTGGCATAAGCTCCCACAACTACGAACAGCTGTCATTTATGACATAAATTACTGTCAGAGCCGAATAAAACTTTAGTAATTACTTTCTCCTAAAAAGACTTATTTATGAAATCACAAAGGAATGCGGCAATTGTGATTTTTACAGGTAAGTAAAATTACTAGCATTTTGTAGGCCTGCGTTATTGTAATTACGTTGGTGTTGCAATTTTAGCGTATTCAACAGACATCTTCGCGTCTGCAGTGGAGTACTCATTCACTCGTAAGTGCAGAATGAATTATGTTAGGGTGCTTTTCCGATTATCAGCTCTTCCAGTAGTTCCGCGTATTTCTGTTTACATAAGATCTACGCACACCCACCGTTACGGGACAAAGAAACTAGCTACGCAGCTGCATTTCATATTTAACATTCGTTAGAAAAATAATTTAGACGCCCTGTAAGGATACAGTTTTGTTGCATACCCTGCGCCACAAATAGTACAAAATATTTCAAAAGATAAGCAGTGGCAGTGTTTAAGCTATTGCTCGCATTTTCGCTAAATCGCGATAAAGACGGTAATTTTACACGACAAAAAGCCCCCCCCCCCCCTGAATCGCCAAAAAGCGAATGTTTCCCGTCATTTTGTTTTCGTCATCCCACCCACTTCTGATTCGTTCTTGCGTTGCTTGTGATTCAAGTTATTTTTCCGTTCCGTCATCACTACTTCGCGCCACCGACCTGATTTTCTTCCCCGTAATTTTTCTCACGGTCATCCCGCCCACCTCCCCGCTTTTTTTGTAATCTCCATTACTTTATCTTTCTGTATCGCTGCTCCGCTCTGAGGACCGGGTATCCTTCCCCGTCATTGTTTCCTTCCGTCTTCGTTGCTGCATGCTGCTTCGCCCTGTTGTCGTTTTTCCGTCCGCATTGGCTTTATTCATATTGCAGAAAAGTGCCGGTGAGCTTCGAGAGCACCTTTCGCATGGGCTTTGCTGCAATGGATACAGAAAGAAGCGTTTCGTTTGTTTCTTTAGCGGCTCGCCGCCGCAGCAGCAACTGGGGAGTAGCACGTGCCGTTTTGAATCGGGTCGTTGGTTCTGGCTTTGCTCAGTTCTGCTCTTTGTATGCATTTTCACAAACTGCATGCATCAGCAAAGGTAAGTATTTTTTCAAATAAAATTAGGTTGTAAAAGCCTATTTGTTTTAATTCTTGAATCTATTTAAAGTAAAAAAAATTATTTAGCCAATGCATTGTGCTTGTATTTTCGTAACTAAATATGACAAAAAATAGAACCGTGAAATTAGCTGATCTGCGGATTACGTGCGGGAAGCGACCCAAGCGACCCTGAGGAAAATCGCGCGAGAAGCGACCTATTTATATTTCATCGTGGACGAAGCGACCCCGCTGAACGAGAAGGAACATGCCGCTCATTGTTTAAGGAACTAAAGACTTTGTGTCCACATTGGGTTTCAAAGTTGACAAAGACCGATTTCGAAGCAGCCCTTGTAAAAGCAACTAAAGAAGTATTCCCTGATGTAACTGTCTCCGGTTGCAATTTTCACTTTAGTCAAAGTCTATGGCGGAATATTCAAGATCTGGGACCTACACAGCTGTACAAAACCAACGAAGAAATAAGAAGAATATGTAAAATGTGCGCTGCTTTGTGGCCCACCTACATGCAGAAAATGTTGAAGACGCATGGCTGCTTTTTATGGAAGACGCTTCACAGAATGAAATTTTAAATTTATTTCTTGACTATTTTTGTTAACCAACGGATGGATAATCCAAATGTTCCAATTCAAATGTGGAATGTAAATGGTCAGCGTCATATAAAACCAACAACGCCGTCGAAGGATGAACTCAAAATCAAATAGTTTGCTGGAAAAAAAAAGGCCAAATATATAAAAAATTATTAAATGCCTAAAGAAAGAATCAAAACGTGTGATTCACAAACAACAATTAAAAGAATTAGGAGAACTTGGTTCAAAAAGAAAGAAAATGTGTATACAAATAGACGAACGCACTCGCAACATCATGGCAGAATTTGGAAATTCTAAATAAATAAATATATACGCATTCGCAACATCATGGAGGAATTTGGAAATTCTAAATATATATCATCATCATCATCATCATCATTGTCAACCATTATCAATCCACTGCTGGACGAAGGTCTCCCCAAGTTTCCTCTACAACGGTCTGTCTTGTGCCAGTCTCATCCGTGTCACTCCTGCATACTTTCGAATTTCATCCACCCATCTCCCATGTGGTCTTCTTCTGGGTCTTTTCCTGTCCCTTGGAATCCAATCTGAAATTCCGGCTGTCCATCGATGATCTGTCGTTCTGGCAGTATGTCCAGCCCATTTCCATTTCAGGGATTTAACTCTGATCATGATGTCTTCCACTCTTGTCATTTTTCGGATCCACGAGTTCCGCTTCTTATCTCTCCTGGTTACACCAAGCATGCACCTCTCCATGCTGCTTTGAGTTGTCTGCAGCCTTTGTATGTCTCTTTTAGTTAAGGTCCACGTCTCTGCACCATACGTAAGCACTGGAAGGATGCATTGATCAAACACTTTTCTTTTAAGACATAATGGCATATTGCTCTTGAAAATTATGCTGTTTCTTCCAAAAGCTCTCCAGGCAAGTTTTGTACGCCGATTAATTTCTTCATCAATGTGACCCTCACTTGATATCTGCTGTCCAAGATAAAGGTACGTGTCTGTTATCTCCAGCTTTTCTCCATCAATCGATAAATGTTCATTTCTTGAAAAAGCATTAAACATCACTTTTGTCTTCTGAAAGTTCATTTTTAATCCCACTTCTTTACTCTTGCAGCAAGTTCTTGGATCATACTCTGCAGCTCTGTTGGGGTAGTTGCAAAAATGACTACGTCATCAGCAAAACGAAGGTGGGTTAGATAATCTCCATTAATCTTCATCCCTTGTTTTCCCAGCTCAGCGACTGAAAAACACCCTCCAATGTGGCATTAAAGACCTTTGGAGATATGGTGTCACATTGTCTCACTCCCTTTCCAATTTTTATGTGTGTTGTATTTTCAAACAGCCGAATCTTTGCACTTGCATTTTTATAGATGTTATTAATAATATTAATGTATGCATCTTCAGTAACGCAGGATTTCAGAGCCATTATAACTGCTGATGGTTTGACCGAATCAAAGGCTTTTTCATAATCGATAAAAGCCATGCACAATGGAAGTTCATATTCCCTCGCTCTTTCAATTAGTTCTCTCAGTACGTGGATATGATCTATTGTGCTGTAGCCACTCCTGAATCCAGCTTGTTCTCTCGGTTGAGCCATGTCCAGTGTTACCTTCAAAGGGTGTGAAAGAAAGAACTTTAGTGAAGATTTTATAAACCACTGATAGGAGGCTGATAGGTCTGTAGTTCCTGAGATCCTCAAGGTCACCTTTTTTATGTAGCAGGATCATTGTAGCGTTGTTCCAATCCTCAGGAATCTTCCCTTCATTAAGGCATCGAGTGAAAATTTGGGCGAGTACTGTTTCGATTTCGCCACTTGATTGTTGTATGATGTCTACAGTAATTCCATCTTCTCCTGGAGCTTTTCCCTGCTTCATGTTCTTGATTGCATGTGCAACTTCTGCTGGGAGGACTGGAGGAACTCTGGTACTGGTACCTTTCATGATGTCTGGAATACATGTATCATCCCTTTCATATAATTCGGAGTAGAAATCGTTCACTCTTGTCAACATTTCGCCTCTATTTCTTGTTATAGAACCATCTTCTTTTCTCGGTGCCATAATCTGTTTTCTTCCCTTACTGAGATGTCCCTTTGCTATCTTTTTTAGGCTTTGGTTGTTTTCAATTGCTTTCCTCACTAGTTCACAGTTGAATTTTCTTACGTCTTCAGTGATACTTTTTCTTACTGTCTTGCATAGCTCTATATATTCCACTTTAGTAGTCACATCTTCTTTAGTTGTCCTCATCTCTCTTCTTTTTTGCATCAACATTTTGGTTTTTCCTGATAATTTGTTCACATGCAACTTGTTCTTAGACCCAGCTAATTTTGTTGCTGTTTCCATAAGAGCTTTGGTTACTTTTCTGTTCACTTCAGAAATATCCACTTCTTCCGATGTTAGGCCTTCTAGAGCAGAGAATCTGTTCTTCAGTTTCAACTTGAAGGTATTATGGTGTTTTTTGAGGTTGGTTATGTCAATAAATTTTGTTTGTATTATGAGCTTGCCACGTTCAAGTTTAGTGTTGAGGTGCATCTTACATCTCACCAATCTATGGTCACTACCTGTGTTGAACTTGTTTAGCACACTGCAGTCTTCTATGACGAATTTTTTTGTTACACATAATAAAATCAATTTCATTTGTCGTCCCATTTGGATGTCTCCATGTCCATTTCCTGTGTGGCTTTTTCTTGAAAAAGGAGTTCAAGATGAAAAACCCTTCTGCCTCTGCAAACTCAACGAGAGTATTTCCACGCTGGTTTCTGTTGCCGTGACCGAATTTACCTACTGAAGTTTCATTCTGTTGCCGTTGCCCTATTTTTGCATTGAAATCTCCCATAATTATCTTCCAAGTGCTGCTTACCTTTATTATTTAGATGACGAATTTCCTCATAAAATTCTTCAATTTCTTCTTCAGGATGACTTGTGGTGGGTGCATAAGTTTGAATAATCTGAGCCTGGTATCTTTTCGAGAGTTGGATAACGAGTCGTGCAGCTCTGTCAGAGGAACTTTCAACTTCTACAACTTTATCCTTCAGTTTCTTGTTTATTATAAATTCAACACCACTAGTTCTGCCAGTATCTGTCCCACGATAGTAGAAGAGATGTCCATTTTTCAGTTCAATGAGATCTTCTCCTTTTCTCCTTACCTCACTTAGCCCGACGATGTCCCACTTGATCCTTTGTAGTTCCTCTTCCAATTCAAGAAGCCTTGAATCAGAAGATAGGGAGCGTCCATTATACGTAGCCAAGGTCAGCATCAGATGGCAGCCTAGTCCGGTCCTCCGGGGATTCTTAGCACCCTCTGCCTTCATGTCGCACTGGCCGCTGCCTTGGCCAGGTACATTCCAGCTGCCGGAGACTGAGGGCCAAGATTTAAGTTGTAGAGTCATTTTGGAGGGGTTTGGCCATAACTCACCACGCTGGCCAAGCGGGTTGGTGAGTGTGGGATAGCATTTCCTCTAATCCCGATGGTATAGTTATACCGCTATTGGCGGTCGTCAGAGCCTCTTTAGTGGGAACAGGATGCACCACGAGAAGGCGGGGTTGACATTTGTCAAGGAGAGGCTGTGATGTTACGCATCACCTGACCTTACATCCATCCCAAATATATATATATATAGCAAAAGCATATAAAAAAATAGTATAATTAAAGTTCAAAGGTTTGGGAGGAATGATGATAATTAGGTATTATAATACTCTTTGAACTCTTGGGAGCAGAGAAAAGCTTACCTGCTAACAGGAAGGGCATTTAAGTATTCTGGTCTGCACTGATAACTCGTAAGGGTTTTTTCAGGGCATTAATTCTGGTTCTTGAAGTCTACTCAAAGACTTGACTTGTCACCCACCAGGATGGTTCTAAAGTTGGACACTAGATGGCGCTGCAAAGAGCCTGACCTTGCTTTCAGTTGATACACCCCATAGGTGTAGCAGTTTGAGCATTGTTGTTCTCAGGCATGGTAGGGCTGTTCTGTATGCTCATTCTTCTAATTTAACTTTTCTTACTGGAATTAATTTATTTTTTCGGGGGTGGTTTTTACTCATGGAAAGCAGGTTTTGAGTTTTGGACACGTTTTAAGTTTCCTTCGAAACTTATTGCAGCATTTCGTATACCTTTGATGAATTGTTTGAGTCCTATTTAGTGGTTCTGAGCCTTCCTGTGGGCCAAATGATTACATCAGCATTGTGTAAATATGTGAACTTGTAACAACTAAGCAACACCTCACATGTAATCTCTTCTTTTAACTGTAAGTAAGTCGTTTTATAATTTTATTTTTCTGGTAGGAATGTGTAAATTTGCACTTAGCTTAATTTTAATATTTTCTTGTATCTTGGGCTTAAAAATTGCTTCAATGGTGCTTGCTTCCATGCCCTTTGGTATTTTTTTTTATTTTATTTTGCTGAATAATTTATCTTTTAAGTTTTTTGCTGTGGGTTTAGGGCATTTTACTTGCAATTATGTGACATGCAACTTAGTTATCTTGATTCACTCTCGGGGATTGCAACTGTAAATTGCTCCTTTTTGCAATTTTTTCCTCCTTTTTCCTAAATTTGTTGGTTGCTTCCTTATCAATTTTGTATTGTTGCTTTTTCTGGTATTAATTTTTTTTGTTTATTGTTATTATTTTTAATTTTTTGGTGTTTCCTGTTTATTTTCTGGCTGGCAGGTTTTAGGTTTCACTTTATTGTGATAAGTTTAAAGTATCCCTTTTGTACCATTTATTGGTTTAGTTTTTTATTACCTGGATTTGTGTTATTGGGGAGCTTGGCTCTCTTTCTTTCTTTTTTTTTTTTTTGTGTGATTATCTTTGCTTTTGTGCGGTCGGGCAAATGTGTTTTAGTTTGCTGGGTTTGGGTTTTTATTAGAAATCCCTTTTAATTGACATTTTTCCCCCTAAATTTAATCGGTCCCTATAGCAAACTAAAATAGCAGAAACCCACAATTTTCTGGTCTCAGTAGATTAATGAGTGATTTTCTTGTTGTTTGCCCTTGACGAAGCCGACAAGGAGTCAGTCATTAATATGCTTCCCTGCATTCTTCTGTTCGTTAAATTTTCATCGCTTGAAGCTCGCCTGCTTCGGGTGGGTGGAAAATGGTGATTGTTGTTCTTTCTCTCGTTTTCCTTTTTTTTTTTTTTTTTTCCTATGCTCTAAATTTGCTTTTATGTTTCGCATTTATATATATATATATATATATATATATATATATAGTTGGGATGTAAGGTCAGGTGATGCGTAACATCACAGCCTCTCCTTGACAAATGTCAACCCCGCCTTCTCGTGGTACATCCTGTTCCCACTAAAGGGGCTCTGACGACCGCCAATAGCGGTATAACTATACCATCGGGATTAGAGGAAATGCTATCCCACACTCACCAACCCGCTTGGCCAGCGTGGTGAGTTATGGCCAAACCCTCCAAAATGACTCCACAACTTAAATCTTGGCCCTCAGTCTCCGGCAGCTGGAATGTACCTGGCCAAGGCAGCGGCCAGTGCGACATGAAGGCAGAGGGTGCTAAGAATCCCCGGAGGACTGGACTAGGCTGCCATCTGATGCTGACCTTGGCTACGTACAACGGACGCTCCCTATCTTCTGATTCAAGGCTTCTTGAATTGGAAAAGGAACTACAAAGGATCAACTGGGACATCGTCGGGCTAAGTGAGGTAAGGAGAAAAGGAGAAGATCTCATTGAACTGAAAAGTGGACATCTCTTCTACTACCGTGGGACAGATACTGGCAGAACTAGTGGTGTTGGATTTATAATAAACAAGAAACTGAAGAATAAAGTTGTAGAAGTTGAAAGTTCCTCTGACAGAGCTGCACGACTCGTTATCCAACTCTCGAGAAGATACCAGGCTCAGATTATTCAAACTTATGCACCCACCACAAGTCATGCTGAAGAAGAAATTGAAGAATTTTATGAGGAAATTCGTGATCTAAATAATAAAGGTAAGCAGCACTTGAAGATAATTATGGGAGATTTCAATGCAAAAATAGGGCAACGGCAACAGAATGAAACTTCAGTAGGTAAATTCGGTCACGGCAACAGAAACCAGCGTGGAAATACTCTCGTTGAGTTTGCAGAGGCAGAAGGGTTTTTCATCTTGAACTCCTTTTTCAAGAAAAAGACACACAGGAAATGGACATGGAGACATCCAAATGGGACGACAAGTGAAATTGATTTTATTATGTGTAACAAAAAATTCGTCATAGAAGACTGCAGTGTGCTAAACAAGTTCAACACAGGCAGTGACCATAGATTGGTGAGATGTAAGATGCACCTCAACACTAAACTCGAACGTAGCAAGCTCATAAGACAAACAAAATGTATTGACATAACCAACCTTAAAAAACACCATAATACCTTCAAATTGGAACTGAAGAACAGATTCTCTGCTTTAGAAGGCCTAACATCGGAAGAAGTGGATATTTCTGAAGTTAACAGAAAAGTAACCAAAGCTCTTATGGAAACAGCAACAAAATTAGCTGGGTCTAAGAACAAATTGCATGTGAACAAATTATCAGGAAAAACCAAAATGTTGATGCAAAAAAGAAGAGTGATGAGGACAACTAAAGAAGATGTGACTTCCAAAGTGGAATATATAGAGCTATGCAAGACAGTACGAAAAAGTATCACTGAAGACGTAAGGAAATTCAACTGTGAACTCGTAAGGAAAGCAATTGAAAACAACCAAAGCCTAAAGATAGCAAAGGGACATCTCAGTAAGGGGAAAAAACAGATTATGGCACTGAGAAAAGAAGATGGTTCTGTAACAAGAAATAGAGGCGAAATTTTGACAAGAGTGAAAGATTTCTACTCCAAATTATATGAAAGGGATGATACATGTACCCCAGACATCATGAAAGGTACCAGTACCAGAGTTCTTCCAGTCCTTCCAGCAGAAGTTGCACATGCAATCAAGAACATGAAGCGGGGAAAAGCTCCAGGAGAAGATGGAATTACTGTAGACATCATACAAGAAGCAAGTGGAGAAATCGAAACAGTACTCGCCCAAATTTTCCCTCGATGCCTTAATGAAGGGAAAATTCCTGAGGATTGGAACAACGCTACAATGATCTTGCTACATAAAAAAGGTGACATTGAGGATCTCAGGAACTACAGACCTATCAGCCTCCTATCAGTGGTTTATAAAATCTTCACTAAAGTTCTTTCACACCGCTTGAAGGTGACACTGGACATGGCTCAACCGAGAGAACAAGCTGGATTCAGGAGTGGCTACAGCACAATAGATCATATCCACGTACTGAGAGAACTAATTGAAAGAGCGAGGGAATATGAGCTTCCATTGTGCATGGCTTTTATCGATTATGAAAAAGCCTTTGATTCGGTGAAACCATCAGCAGTTGCAATGGCTCTGAAATCCTGCGGTATTGAAGATGCATACATTAATATTATTAATAACATCTATGAAAATGCAAGTGCAAAGATTCGGCTGTTTGAAAATACAACACACATAAAAATTGGAAAAGGAGTGAGACAAGGTGACACCATATCTCCGAAGCTCTTTAATGCCACATTGGAAAATGTCTTTCAATCACTGAACTGGGAAAACAAAGGGATAAAGATTAATGGAGATTATCTAACCCACCTTCGTTTTGCTGATGACATAGTCATTTTTGCAACTACCCCATCAGAGCTACAGAGTATGATCCAGGAACTTGCTGACAAGAGTAAAGAAGTGGGATTAAAAATGAACTTTCAGAAGACAAAAGTGATGTACAATGCTTTTACAAGAAATGAAGATTTATCGATTGATGGAGAAAAGCTGGAGATAACAGACACGTACGTTTATCTTGGACAGCAGATATCAAGTGAGGGTCACATTGGTGAAGAAATTAATCGGCGTACAAAACTTGCCTGGAGAGCTTTTGGAAGAAACAGCATAATTTTCAAGAGCAATATGCCATTATGTCTTAAAAGAAAAGTGTTTGATCAATGCATCCTTCCAGTGCTTACGTATGGTGCAGAGACGTGGACCTTAGCTAAAAGAGACATACAAAGGCTGCAGACAACTCAAAGTAGCATGGAGAGGTGCATGCTTGGTGTAACCAGGAGAGATAAGAAGAGGAACACGTGGATCCGAAAAATGACAAGAGTGGAAGACATCATGATCAGAGTAAAATCCCTGAAATGGCAATGGGCTGGACATACTGCCAGAAGAACAGACCATCGATGGACAGCCGAAATTTTAGATTGGATTCCAAGGGACAGGAAAAGACCCAGAAGAAGACCACATGGAAGATGGGTGGATGAAATTCGAAAGTATGCGGGAGTGACATGGAGGAGACTGGCACAAGACAGACCGTTGTGGAGGAAACTTGGGGAGACCTTCGTCCAGCAGTGGATTGATAATGGTTGACAATGATGATGATGATGATGATATATAGTTAAAGCGTCTCCTTGACAAATGTCAACCCCGCCTTCTCGTGGTGCATCCTGTTTCCACTAAAGGGGCTCTGACGACCGCCAATAGCGGTATAACTATACCATCGGGATTAGAGGAAATGCTATCCCACACTCACCAACCCGCTTGGCCAGCGTGGTGAGTTAGGGCCAAACCCCTCCAAAATGACTCTACAACTTAAATCTTGGCCCTCAGTCTCCGGCAGCTGGAATGCACCTGGCCAAGGCAGCGGCCAGTGCGACATGAAGGCAGAGGGTGCTAAGAATCACCGGAGGACCGGACTAGGCTGCCATTTGATGCTGACCTTGGCTACGTATAATGGACGCTCCCTATCTTCTGATTCAAGACTTCTTGAATTAGAAGAAGAACTACAAAGGATCAAGTGGGACATCGTCGGGCTAAGTGAGGTAAAGAGAAAAGGAGAAGATCTAATTGAACTGAAAAATGGACATCTCTTCTACTATCGTGGGATAGACACTAGCAGAACTAGTGATGTTGGATTTATAATAAACAAGAAACTGAAGGATAAAGTTGTAGAAGTTGAAAGTTCCTCTGACAGAGCTGCAGTAACACCATTGCATCGTCGCCAAAGACTGCAATGGTGTCGTGCCAGACTGTCACTGACCTACTTAGAGTGGCAGCGGGTTATCTTCAGTGACGAATCCCGCTTTTGTTTTGGAGGAGACGAGCACCGAATCATTGTGTGGAGGCACCGTGGTCGGCGCCAAGATGAACAGTTTGTTGTCTAGCGTCACATGTCCAGAAAGCATGGTGTCATTATGAGGGGTCCAATTGCCTACGATGCCAGATCCCCTTTTGTGTTCATTACAGGCACTTTGACAGCCCAGAATTACGTTAATCAGGTCCTGCAACAAGTGGCCTTACCTTTTCTGAAAGCTCACTCCGGAACCATGTGTCTCTGTAGGCAGTCATCCTATGAAGAACGTGCATTTGAGAAATACCAGACAATTTGGTGCGTGGAACGTAACATCACACTGATTTATTTTTTCGAAGCACTGAAGAAGGGATTCTCGTTTTTCCTGTCTCGCGGTGTGGAGAGAACATCTCACCATTGCGAAAAACCTAACAGCCAGACCATCCTTGAAGTTCGGGCGCCAATATGACGAAGTAAATTTCTCCATCACTTTCATGCCAGGGTCGGGATTCGAACCCGCAACTCTCGGCTCCGGAGCTCCGAGTGCTATCCACTATACTACACTGGCATGTGGTCTCACTGATATCTGCCTTTATTTCATGTGCATCCTAAGAGGCAGGCACGTCACAGTATTGATCCACGATCTCAGGTTGTTTGAAAGCTTGTCGAGAATGACAGCGGCCTTAAGTTAAGGACGCAAGACTGGTTACAACCCTTAGAGTTGCTTACGATGGTCGTAAATTCCTGAAATTAAAAAAAAAAGAAATTTGAGGGGAAGGGGACGAGATGGGGGTAAGGAGTAGAAGTCTTATTCCAACATTTGCAATACCGAGATAATAAACAGACAATAGGGTTAGCGCGAGAGAGTGTGTACATAAGCAACCGCAGGGGGAAAATTTATTTGTATAGTACGGGCGTAAATGGGGTAAGGGTCAGTACGGGAATAATGCTTGACAACAAAGACACAGAAGGAGTGATTTGTGACGCGGATTGATACCTTTCATGCGTTCCGACAGAAACGCTGTGAGTTAGCAACCCTAAAGTCTACATAGTACACTCTTAAGTTGACTTGGAATATTAGTGAGCTCGTGTAATGTAGCCTTATTCGGTTATACCCAGTTTCTGTGCATATATGCAATTTCGGTGAGTATAATTCAACACTGTAAGATTCGTCAGTTTTCAAATGGTCACAGAAAAGTCCAGATAAAGAATAGCTTCCCTTTAAATAAATAAAAAATGCTGGAGTTTTTCGGCAAAATCTGATTTATTCACATGACAAACGTCATAAAACGCTTTTTTTTTTTTTTTTTTTTTTTTGGTAAAGGCGAATAATCACCGTTCCTATTCCAAGAACCAAAGGCCGCTATTCGGCCGCCTCGGTGGTGCTGGTTTATAATCATTCGTCCCAGATAGGCCCTGGTCCGAATGCCGGTGAGTCATCCCAGGTTACACAGCCTTGCAATTTAACGTAGTCCCAACACTGAGCCACCGTCTTTAAGGAATAGTGGCTCAGTGTTGGGCCTATGTTAAATTGCAAGGCTGTGCTACCTGGGATGGATGTTGTTTGTCAAACGGCACTGGCCGCCCCGGTGGCGCAGTGGTCTAAGCGATGGCCTCTGATCATTCGTCCGAAAGGGGTCCGGGTTCAAATCCCGGTGAGGCATGGATGTTGTGTTTGTCTTACGGCACTAGCTCTCTCCCTTCCCTGGAACCAGTGACCCTAAAGTAGGGACGGGCGACTGCTTATAGCCCACTGAGTTGCTCACGGTGGTCGTTAAAGCTCCAATCAAAAAAGAAAAAAAAAAAACGCCACTATTTCTCTCTTCCTTCCTCAAAACCAGTGACCCTAAATACGGGCGATTTCTTATAGCCCATTGAGTTGTTCACGGTGCTTGTTAAACCCCAAAATAAAAGACACCTGTGCTACAACCTTTCAAGGCCCATGCTATTATAATAATAATGCTAGAAAATTAAATCAATAATTCATGTCAGCACGATTAAATTATTTTATCAAAATCAACATTTTTGGTAGTCGACCATCGGCGCGATTAAAATAAGCACACCTGATTTATCAATGCAAAATAACGTGGTTACAACGCGGGAGGGTGAACGCTCTGTCTCAGGTCACATGGCATTTATTACTAATAAGAAAAATAGTCTTGTCACTTAAAAGTTTTTCGATTGCGCTTGCTTCGGAAAAAATCATTTGCTGTGAAATAGCATAAAATTTGAGACATTATCAAAAAGTATTTGTTGCCAAAACATTCCATGCATATCGCAGGCGCCCGCTGACTCCGGTATTCATGACTTGAAACGCAGTCACAGGTTTACAGTTTTTTTCCTAATCGTGAAGCTCTAAAAATACAGTACCCTTGTTGAAAATACATTATGAATTAAAATTTTCTTTTTTACATAAATTAGTGAGACTTATTTCCATGTTTAAGACTTATATCTCAGATAGTCAACGGGTTACCAAATTTAACTTTTGTGTTGCCCTAGGCATCGATTAGGAAGCTGACCCACATTGTCTTAGTTATCATCCTATTTCTATTCAAATTGTTGCCTTACAAAAAAAATGCCTATATAAATTGTTTCAGGCATAAGGTTTGTTTTACTGATAACAACTCAGCGGTTCACAGAAACTGATAAGGTAATGGCATTGTTTCCCGCCCGGCATCCAGCGATGCGCGTTATCAATTTTCTTTTTTCCAAACATTCTTTTGTTGGCTTTTAGGGCATCAGAAAATCATAACTGACTTGATGTGAAACATTTAAATATTTTAATATAGTTCATAAATTTTCCGCCAGGAACACCGACAGTCGGAATTTCGAAATTTTTCAAGTGTCATTGTTAATATTTTCCCTATTTACTCGCGTGTAGGTCAGTTCGCACGTAACGTTCAACAGCTCAAAACTGGTTAAAAAAAAAGACCAGAATTTAAATATAAAGTTTTGGAAAAATGATATTTATTGAAATAAAATTATCTTCTTCAAAAACGTTCAACGTCCGATTCACTATCGCAGTTTCCAAAATGTTACTGTAAGTCCATTTTCGTTGAAGTTGCGTAATTAATATACAATAAATATCATTGACATCAAAGTCGTCATAGCTGTTTTCTCCATCTGAGTCACAAAACAATCTTCTGCATCATCCGTGTCATTATTTATGCAGGATTTTGGGTAAAGATCACAACTTTGACTTCTGCAACAAAGACACCGTGGGAAGTAGCAAGAAGAGACACCCACGCTTTCTGTAAAAATACCGGAGCCAGCTGATTCGTTGCGTCCCCCTCTACAACGCTTTCTGTAAAAATACCGGAGACGGCTGATTCGTTGCGTCCTTCTCTACAACGCTTTTTGTAAAAAATACAAAAGCGTTGTAGAGAAGGACGCAACGAATCAGCTAATTCGACCGCTAATTAATTGCGTCCCCCTCTACTACGCTTTCTGTAGAAATACAGGAGACTGCTGATTCGTTCCGTCCCCCTCTACAACGCTTTTTGTAAAAAGTACCGGAGACTGATGATTCGTTGCGTCTCCACTACAACGCTTTCTGTAAAAATACAGGAGACTGCTGATTCATTGCGTCCCCCTCTACAACGCTTTCTGTAAAAATACAGGAGACTGCTGATTCATTGCGTCCCCCTCTACAACGCTTTCTGTAAAACTACCGGTAACTGCTGATTCCTGGCGTCCCCCTCTACAACGCTTTCTGTAAAAACACCAAAGACTGCTTTATTCGTTGGGTCCCTCTCTACAACGCTTTCTGTAAAACTACCGGTAACTGCTGATTCCTGGCGTCCACCTCTACACCGTTTTCTATAAAAATACAGGAAACTGCTAATTCGTTGCGTTCCCCTCTACAACGCTTTCTGTAAAAATACTGAAGACTGCTGATAATACTTTCTGTAAAAAACCGCTCTATAATACTTTCTGTAAAAAACCAGTGGCTGCTGATTCGTAGCGTCTCCCTCTACAACGCTTTCTGTAAAAATACCGGAGACTACTGATTCGTTGCGTCCCCTCTACAACGCTTTTTGTTAAAATACCACTGACTGCTGATTCGTGGCGTCCCCCTCTACAATTTTTTTTGTAAAAATACCGGAGACTGCTGATTCGTCCCTCTACAACACTGAAGTGATACATAGTAGAATCCGCTTGTAACGATCTCGTGATTTAGCGAGATCTCGGATTTAATGGAAAACAGGAACTTTTGTTTCGCATAATGTTACTTCAAACCTTATTTGATCTTTTTTAACGAACAAAATTTAATGAAATCCCTGGATTTAATGAGGGAGGGAAAAAGCTGAGGTGATCACTTTTGACAGCAAAGTAACAAAAATTAACGATATTCTATATCTAACGAGGCAGAAAAAATTTGCTGCGCACTGTGCGGAAATGCAGGAATAGAAATGGTGGCATGAAGGACGAATCTGCAACAGCGTAGGAAAATCCTTGGATGCAAGTGAAATAACGTTGGTAGAAAAGCGATGAAGGATGAGTACATCAAATTACCAACAAGATAGTTGTGCAAGTGACTCTCTCAACCACTAACGGAATATCGCATCAGCAGAGTTGAAAAGAAGTCACCTATTCTTAGGCAAAAAGAGGATGGGTAAGATATCTGGGTGGCAGTTGCAGAGATCACTGATTAAAGCACTATGGGTCGATACAGGAAGTTTGAAATGTTCGAGCAGCTTTAGAAGTTATGAGCCTGGATGTTTCTAGAGTCGAAATTTCTAGGAAGGATGAGCGCCTTATTGCTGGTGGGCAGGAAGTGCCAGCGGCTTACCGATTCTCGGAACAATTGGTACAGTGCCAGAGGGCACGATGCGTGCCACCACAAGTGTGTTCCTGCTCTTGACGCAGTAGTAAGTTGGCCAATGGGATTTCCCTCAAGGCAAAAATTACTCCGTCGTGGCTACACTCTCTCCACAGACAAAATAAAGCACATTTATGTTTGATTGACATTATTCTTACGTCCTATAAGCAACAGATACATTTAATCCAGTATAAATATTTGGTCTTCTAAAATTTCGCGGAACCCAGGTTGAGAAACACTGCTTCATAACATGAGGCTCCACGTGTATATACACGGTCGTATCAGAATAATATGACTACCCCCTGAATCACAGGGTATCCGCCAAGGCGCGTGACAAGGTCGACTACACGGAGATATAAGCAGCCGGCCAGGACAGATGAGACATAGTGAGTGCGTCACGTGAGCACAATGGCCAGCGGTAATGATTTGACGGACGTTCAAAATGGAATGATCATCGGCTACCGCCCAGAGGGTGGGAACATCTCAGAAACAGTAGACTAAGTGAGCTGTTCGCGAGGTGCTGGAGTAAAGGTGTACTAAGAATGGACCAATGGCACACCGAGTACCTCCTGACGTCATAACTGTGGACCTCCAAACGACATCGACCCCAGAGGAAAAAGTCGTCTTAATCGACTGGTAAAGAGAAAACGACGGGCAACAGTGCAGCAACTGATCACGCAAATGAATCATGGGGCACCCAGGTACGTGTCCTCGACAACAGTAGAGCCAACCCTGTTACGCATGGGTCTCCAGAGTTGACGCTGCGTCAAGCCGCTCATGTTAGCCCAGGTCCATCGGCAATGACGCCTGCAGTTCGCATGGGACTACCGTCATTGGACAGTGGAAGAGGGAGAAACGGTTGTCTTCTCCGACCAATTGAGGTTTCTACTCCACAGAGATGACGGGCAGTGGCAATGTGCATGTCTGGGTGATGTTCTCCTGGTATGACCTGGGACCGCTGGTACCACTGGGTGGGTTCCTGAACGCTAAGGGCTACATGTCTATCCTTCCTTGCTGACTACATGTATTTCTTCATATTGGGCGTTTACCCTGGTGGTGATGGTGTTTACCAACAGGACAATGCGCGGTGCAACGTCGCTACGGTGATGCGTGACTGGTTCCAGGAACACGACAGCGATGTCTCCGTTTTCTCTTGGCCGGCGAAACCACCCGACCACAATCTCATAGAGCACTTGTGGAACTGTTTAAATCGACAGGTTCGACGTGACGACCCGCATAATATCCGGGACCTACGTGCTCTGCTGCCGTCCGAATGGGACACGTGTGCTTGGGGCAAACTCTAAGAGCCTCATTGCGTTCATGCCACGCCGTCTCGCCGCTGTCATCCGGGCCAAGGGTGGTTACTCCCATTATTAGGTAGGTGGTCATATTAATCTGATATGACTGTGTACGGTGTTCATTTCATATGAAATGTACGATGTGGCAACACCGCGGAGTTCATGATGCAATCTCAAAGATGTTTGCGTCAGTTGTAGTATGGGACTTGAGGAAGTGGTACGTAGCGTCATTATTTCCGCATTTCATGGTGTTGTGGTTTGACGTGAGTTAGAAATGACCCATGCAGACGCCTCAGGTACTGTGACGAGTGAAGTCAACGGTAGTACATCAATATTGAAGAGTTGCGAAAATCCAAAAGACATTCACAATGCTTTGCGTGAAGTTTTTGGTGATGAAACAGTAGATCGGAGTACAGTTTCCGGCTGGGCGACTTGCTTTCGTGAAGGTCGTTTAAGCATAAACAACGACTCGAAGTCAGGGAGGCCGAAAACGGCAATGAATGAGCGAAATGTCGTGGATTGTGTCGAACCCGACCGTCGAGAAACATGCAAGGAAATTACAGAAGCGGAAGGAATTTCAGCAACACCAGTATTCCGTACTTTGCCGAACGATTTACAGAACAGAAAATTTTCAGCCAGATGAATCCCATGTGACCAGAAACAGACTCGTGTGGACAATGCCGAACAGAAACAGACTCGTGTGGACAATGCCGAACAGAAACAGACTCGTGTGGACAATGCCGAACAGAAACAGACTCGTGTGGACAATGCCGAACAGAAACAGACTCGTGTGGACAATGCAACATTGCTGAAGTAAAGATGTGTCGTTGAAGACGACGTCTTCCTGTTACAAATTGTAATTATTGGTGAAAAGTGTGTTAGGGACATCGAACCTGAGTTGAAATCGCAGTCGAGTGAGTGAAGACGTCCATGCTCCCCACGACCCAAAAAATCTGAGGGGCACAATCGAAGATCAAGCAAATGATGATCTTCGCGTATGATCACCTTGCCGTCATCATCACAGATAGAGTACCATGCGGAACAAGTGTCACAGCAGCCTATTACAATAATTTTCTGCAAAACTTGGCGCAGAAAAATGCACAGAAACCGACCTGACTGGCTCAAAGATGGGCCTCTCATTTTGCACAACAATGTAAGACAACCCATGGGAAACGTGGTGACAGCTTTGCTGAAGAAGTACAGGTCGGAAATGTTACCTGACGCACTCTATAGCCCAGACACGAATCCACCAGACTTTGACTTGTTCCTCAAGCTGAAACAACATATGTGTGGACAGCGATTTTACTCCCTGGAGGACCTTTCTGCAGCAATTACCCAGCGCGTCCGACAGCTGATCAAAAGAGGGGACCTGACTGGAATTGTGGATCTTTCAAAACGTTGGGGCACCGTCATTCAGAAGCAGGGAGACTACATAGAAAGACAGTAGACTAGACATCACCTACTAAAATGACGGTAGACTAGACATCACCTACTAGAAGGACGGTAGATAAGACATCACCTACTAGAAGGACGGCAGACTAGGCATCACCTACTAGAAGGACGGTACACTAGACATCTCCTACTAGAAAGACGGTACACTAGACCGACTATATAGAAGGATAGTAGACTAGACATCACCTACTAGAATGTCGGTACACTAGACAGACTACATAAAAGGACGGTAGACTAGACAACACCTACTAGAAGGACGGTAGACTAGACATCACCTACAAGAAAGACGGTAGACTAGACATCCCCTAGACTAGACAGCACCTACTAGAAGGACGGTAGACTAGACATCACTTACTAGAAGGACGGTAGACTAGACAGACTACATAGAAGGACGGTATGCTAGACATCACATACGACACTTCCGGTATCTATAAAAAATACTGTGGGCATTGCATGTGAAATGGCCTATGTATATACACTGTATGGACAAAAGTTATAGAACACTTCAAGTAAATAGAAAAACAGTATTGTATTTACATCAGTAGAGGGTTGGTCCTACATTTGCAGAGATTACTGCAGCCAGCAGTTGAGGTAAACTGTCCACAAGACCATGGAGTACGGAGAGCGGAATGTTCCTCCATTCCGCCTTGAGTACGTCGACCAATTTTATCATTGAAGAAGGTCGTGTAGGTCTAGACCTCACCCATCATTCACGTTCATCTCATAGGTGTTCAATAGGATTGAGGTCAGTTCACTGAGCAGGCCAGTCCATCCACAAGACCTGATTTTCCTCTTACCACTCCATTGTAGCCCTGGAAGCACGACAAGTGGCATTGTAGCCCTGGGAACGTGACAAGTTGTATTATAGCCCTGGAAACATGACAAGTGGCATTGTCGTCCTGGAAACACGACAAGTGTCATTGTAGCCCTGGGAACGTGACAAGTTGTATTATAGCCCTGGAAACATGACAAGTGGCATTGTCGTCCTGGAAACACGACAAGTGGCATTGTAGCCCTGGGAACGTGACAAGTTGTATTATAGCCCTGGAAACATGACAAGTGGCATTGTCGTCCTGGAAACACGACAAGTGGCATTGTAGCCCTGGGAACGTGACAAGTTGTATTATAGCCCTGGAAACATGACAAGTGGCATTGTCGTCCTAGAAACACGACAAGTGGCATTGTAGCCCTGGGAACGTGACAAGTTGTATTATAGCCCTGGAAACATGACAAGTGGCATTGTCGTCCTGGAAACACGACAAGTGGCATTGTAGCCCTGGGAACGTGACAAGTTGTATTATAGCCCTGGAAACATGACAAGTGGCATTGTCGTCCTGGAAGGAACAATCGTCATGTCCGTAGAACTATCACAACACTGAGAGCATTGAGTTATCCAGGATATCTCTATACAGCACAGAGTTCATGTTGCCATGAATAACAGCCAGTGGACCCACTCCATACCATCCCCATACCATAACTCCACCGCTTACGTGCTTCTCACTCGGCACTGTACACTTCCGAAACACACGTTCTCCGGGTAACCGCCAAACCCAGACACGTCCATCAGATCGGAATAATGTGAAACGGGTTTCGTCACTCCATAACACCTACCGCCATTGCTCTAATTTCTCATTTTTGTGCTGTTGACACCATCGTAGCCGCGTGGCTTTACTGGTATTTGTGATGAGAGGTTTATGGGCGGCTGCTCGGCCATAATACCCGAGTGCATGGACATCTCTTCGAAGTGTCTTGGTGGAGACCATAACATCTGCGGCCATCTAGAACTCATTGCTATGGAGTGCATTGATCGGGACCTGGTTTTCCTGATCTTCCTCTGCAGCACGTTCCGGTCCCTGGGTTGCAGTTTCGTGGGTCTTCTAGGACGAGTTGAATTCCTGCAATGTCCAGTCTTCTTCCACTTGTTGATGACAAAGGCCACAGTTGATTTAGCGACTTGTCTGACATCAGCAATGCTTCGTATGCTCGTACCTCCAATGAGCAGCCTATTACAACGCCCTTTTCAAACTCGGAGAGCTCCCTCCTGTTAGTCATTTTATCAGCGATTGATCTGAGCGTACTCCCGTTGCGGTTTTCACACCTCAACGACCACGTGTCTGCTGCGCCTGCGTGGGTGTTTCCAATCAGTTGTGTCACATAGTGTAGCATATCAACGCAATTCCGTCAAATATAAAAGGTGCCACGCTGGGCTGCATTAATGTACCCGCAATTCTCGCTGCTCACTCCACACATTATATACATCGTTCTTATCTTGTCAAAAACATACACACGTCATTCAACATGACCTCAAGACTGTTGCCACATAACATTCAATCAGTGAGAAAAGTTCAAAGGGCATCCTGAAACTAATTTTTTTTTTTTGATTGGAGGTTTAACGACCACCGTGAGCAACTCAATGGGCTATAAGCAGTCGCCCGTCCCTAATTTAGGGTCACTGGTTCCAGCGAAGGGAGAGAACCAGTGCCGTAAGACAAACACAACAACCATGCCTCACCGGGATTCGAACCCGGACCCCATTCGGACGAATGATCAGAGGCCATCGCTTAGACCACTGCGCCACCGGGGCGGCGTGAAAGTAATGCCTCGTCCCTCATAAGAGTTTGTTTGTAGCAGCAAAAATGTGAAACTTGCTGGCAAAATACTTGGACATATTGTTAATAATGCTAGCCTATTGAAAGTATTGTTGCCGCCCTGGTGGCGCTGTGGTCTAAGCGATGGCTTCTGACCAGTCAACGCGAGATGAGTCCGGGTTCGAATCCCGGTGAGGCATGGATGTCGTGTTTGTCTAACAGCACTGGCTTTCTCCCTTCCCTGAAACCAGTGGTCCTTCATTAAGAACGGGCGACTGCTTATAGCCTAATAAGTTGCTCACGGTGGTCGTTGAACATCGATCAAAAAGAAGAAAGTATTGCCTGTCACTTTCTAAACACTTCCGCCATCTTTGAACCCATTGGTAAAATCCATTTTAGGAAACTTCCTGAGGCTGTCGTTTTACCCATGAGTTCTCAGCCAGTTTAACGTCTGTCACATTGTCGAAACGTTCCCCACGAATGGTGTTTTTCAAAGGGGCAAACAGGAAAAAGTCTGATGGAGCCAAATCAGAACTGTAGGGGGTTTGGGGTATCACCATCCACTCCATTTTGGCAATAGCCTGTGAAGTCTCCATCAAGGTATTGGGACGTGCGTTATCATGATGTAAAACAACACTATAAAGTGGAATGCCACGTCTTTTCCTTCTGATAGCTAGCTCCCTTTAGTTTCTTCAATGTCTGCACATAGTGAGCACCGTTCATTGTTGAAACTCCTGAATTGTGACACGACGATCAGCGGTGATGAAGCCTTTCACTCGCTGCTTGTTGGCATCTTTCACTGCAGTTGCGGGTCTTCCACTCCGTTGTTTGTCCGACACTGAACTTTCTACCTCTCGAAACCTCTCCATCCATCTTCGGACATTACTGATATCGATCGTAGCAGCTACATACACCGTAAGGAGTCTTCTGCGGATTTTCTTTTTTTTCTTTTTGATTGAAGGTTTAACGACCACCGTAAGCAACTCAATGGGCTATCAGCAGTCTCTCATCTTTAATTTAGGGTCCCTGGTTCCAGGGAAGGGCGAAAGCCAGCGCCGTAAAACAAACACAACATCCATGCCTCACCGGGATTCGAATCCGGACCCTTCACGGACGAATGATCATAAGCCAGCGCTTAGACCACTGCGCAGCCGGGGAGGCTTTGTGGGTTTCTGGAGCTTCACATCCTTCTTTTTCCATGAATTCAATTACGGCTTGCTGCTTTTCTCTGTCACTCATGGTCTTTATTTCCGATTCTGAAAAAAAAAAATTTCCCACACTGGTAACAGATCATAGTACATGTCAGTGCAGTTTCATTCAAAATAATTTCAAAATTTCAAAAGTTATTAAGGAGGAGACATTACTTTCAGGATGCCCCTTGTATAACGTTAAGATTGAAACGCTTAAAGAGAGTGAACTCAAAATTTACATTGGGCAAGAAACTAAAAACGAAAGTTAAATTAGATTATACGTCATATCGGGTCTATAATGTTTCGCTAGATGATGCGCATCTATTTGGGCTATGGCAACAACGTATGTGGGCAAATTCATTACTCAAAAGAAGTGTCCGGATACTTTTTATCATATAGTGTATGTTCCTGCACTAGAACAAAGTGCAAATAGTCAAAATTAAAGCACTACAGATATTTATAGATTAAATCGTGTTTCAAGACAATCTCAGATCACAAAAATGCAGCCGAAGCACGTTGCAAAATCGTGTAATTAACGCATAAGCCATAAGCATTTGAGCGTACCATTACCGCTTCTGAAACGATTAGCATGCCTGAAAAATAACTAACTTGCAATTTAATCTATTCCGATGAAACAAAATATTTCTTTTTCGTGCACCATTTTTCTCGTAAGGCAGTCAGTGTCTTGCGCAGTGAATGCATGGGTCGTTTAATGCGAAGATAATTCCGACTAAATGTAGAGCGCTGTCCTTGTGATGGCTGTTGCATGGTATATCGAAAGGACCTTACACGTTTTCAGCTCCACTGATCAAGCGAGTTTCGACGAGGGAAATTAAAATAGCTCCAAACATGATTTACCTGGAAACGAAGCCTCAAGAAAAATATCATGCGTGGAGATTTCTTTCAAGGAAAGATACTTTATTGCCTTTTCACTTATTAAAAAAACTTGCTTTTCGATGTAGCAAAGATTTATTTTTTCAATGAAAAGGGGATAAATGTAAAAAAACACATTTCCGGTAAACTAACAGGTTTAGTGAAAGATTCAGAATGTAAACAAAGACCGGCCATCTTACGATAACAGCATATTAAACGAGGCTGCGAGAAATAAATTAGGTTTTCTGTAAGTAAAACAGAAAACACCACCATTTCAAATGAAAGTACAACACGCGGTTGTTTTACCAAAGAAGAAAAACGCTATTCCACTGAAAAGAGCATGTCGTTTGATAATATCTTGCGACGTATACTTCTAGATGTAACTCTCTTTTTTCAGTTCTCTTTCCTATATAAGTTGCGCAATTTCTTAGTTACATTCTTCCTTTCTGAAAGTCACGTTCTGAACCTCCGGTTTCCTTGTTGCGTTTAACATCGTTGAAAGTTAGTCAGGTGAAAGGTCACGATACGAAAGTGATAAAAGCGACTGTTACCAGAGTAGAGCACTGCACGGGACGGGCCTGCTCAGCAGTTAAAAACTTACGAGCCGGGCCTGCTCAGCAGTTCAAAACTTACGGGCCGGGCCTGCTCAGTATAGTTTAAAACTTACGGGACGGGCCTGCTCAGTAGTTTAAAACTTACGGGCCGGGCCTGCTCAGTAGTTTAAAGCTTACGGGCCGGGCCTGCTCAGTAGTTTAAAACTTACGGGCCGGGCCTGCTCAGTAGTTTAAAGCTTACGGGCCGGGCCTGCTCAGTAGTTTAAAACTTACGGGCCGGTCCTGCTCAGTAGTTTAAAACTTACGGGTCGGGCCTGCTCAGTAGTTTAAAGATTACGGGCCGGGTCCTGCTCAGTAGTTTAAAACTTATGGGCCGGGCCTGCTCAGTAGTTTAAAACTTACGGGCCGGGCCTGCTCAGTAGTTTAAAGTTTACGGGCCGGGCCTACAATTTCGTAGGCTTGGACGGGCCTGCACTTGCATGTGTCCCCTGTAGTGAGATTGTTGATAAATTTAGGTCATTCTGTTTTCGAAGTCTCTGTCTTTCCCTTTCCGTCATCATATTTCTTGTTTCTCGCAATCATTCTTCTCTAGTGCTTTGTGCTATTTTTTATTTATTATTTATTTTGTGCGCGTCTTTTCGTCTTTGATCTTTGGCAATCTCTCTCGCCTTTGATTCCATATTCCATTTACTTCGGAAGTTTACACCGGAAAAACACTTGCCCTGTACGATGATTTGCATTTATAGGAATTAGGAATCAATTAAAGCTTCAATATGCGCTCTCATTGTTCATTCAAGGCAATTACTTGTAAGCGCACACATATAAAACAACAAATTACTTATAAACGCAGCAAATTGCTTATAAAATATGAACGCAGCAAACAAGTTATAAAGCGCTCAAGGCACAGGGAAGGGTCAAAAAATGCAAACTGCTCTTTCAAGTGAAGGAAACAGAGGAAAGCCACTTTCCGTAAAAATATCTAGAGGAAATGCTTATTTGTTTTGTTTTCTATATTTTGCTTCTGTTCTGTTCTGTAATTACATTCATTTTACAGCACACGCACTGGTTTACGAAGAGTCGAAGACCCGATTTCCGAGCAAACGAAAAAAAAAATTCCCTTTCAAATTTGTACCTGACAAGTTTGGTTGGTTGGAGTTTAGTGGCGCAAGGGCCTCGAAAGGCCAAAGAGCGCCTACCTGACAAGGCGCTAGTGATGCAATGCAATGCCGTAATTTCTGGTTACTTGTGCGTTAGTTAACTTGCTTATGCCCCCTTTTTACACGAGTTTTGAGTTTTTCCGAAAAGTTACAGTACAAATACCGTCATGTTAAAGCAAGTGACAGTTACGCAAATGAAACCTATGCCGAGCCCTGGAAAAAAAAGCCGGGCAGGGTCGGATCGGGTCGGGCCTGACATTAACTGCGTGGGAACGGGCCGGGCCTGACATTAACTGGGTGGGAACGAGCCGGGCCGGGTCGGGTCGGGCCTTACATTAACTGGGTGGGAACGAGCCGGGCCAGGTCGGGTCGGGCCTGGCATTAACTAAGTGGGGCCCGGGACGTGCTGGGGCCTAAAATTATTGCCTCTGCAGGGCTCTATACCAGAGTACTGAGGATTTGAGAGAATTTTCTTGCACTGTGGGCAACAAAATTCACTCAAATCCTGCTGTAATAACTAAGCTAACTTGATTAATCTTACACACTTAAGGAGAGAAACAATGCATAAAAATTATGTGGTAAAAAAGTGCGTATTTTGAAATGATTATACGAATGGAATTTAAAAAAAATTAAACTGCCGGCGAAAATTTTCTTAAGGGATCCGGACCCCTAGGGCCCTCTTTTTGGAGTCTATGTTAGAGAATACGGAAATGGGATTAAAAGTGAACTTGCACAAAACAAAACTGATGTGCAATGCCTTCACAAGAATTGAAAATCTAAATATTGATAGCGTAAATTTAGAAGTAATTAATGCCTACATTTACTTTGGAAAACTGATATCAAGCGAGAGCCGCATCTTGTAGAAGAAATTCGCTGGCGTACATCAAAACAAAAAATTCGTTGATTTTTTTTTTTTTTTTTTGATTGGCGGTTTAACGACCACCGTGAGCAACTCAATGGGCTATAAGCAGTCACCCGTCCTTAATTTAGAGCCACTGGCTCCAAGGAAGGGAGAGAGCGCCAGTGACGTAAGATAAACACATCATCTATACCGAGGTGGGTCCGGGTTCGAATCCCGATTTGAATCCGGACCCACCTCGGGCGAATGATCAGAAGCCATCGCTTTGACCACTTCGCCACCGGGGCGGCGAAGTGCTTTTGGAAGAAGCGGTACGATTTTCAAGAGCAAAATCACTATTATGTATCAAAATAAAAGGGCTTAATCAATGCATCCTTCCAGTTCTTGGCACGGATCCAGGTTCGAATCCCGGTGAGGCATGGATGTTGTGTTTGTCTCACAGCACTGGCTCTCTCCCTTCCCTGGAGCCAGTGGTCCTAAATTAGGGTCGGGCGACTGCTTATTATAGCCCATTTACTCGCTCACGGTGGTCGTTAAACCTCCAATCAAAAAAAATAATAATAATAATAATAATAAGTTCTTGGCACACACAAAATTCGCCGCGTCCAATGAAAGAAGAAATTCAAAATCAAGTCAACGTTCATGTCATTTTATTTACTTTCTTTTTTTCACAAGGAGTTTACGTCTGTTATTATGTCGTGTACTCTTATGCAATATTCATTTTTAGTTGTCTTTCTCTATATAAATTTTGAGTTCACTCTCTTTAAGCGTTTTATCCTATCCGTCGTATTTTCTCACTCACTGAATGCAATGTTGGCAACAGTTTTGAGGTGAGCAACAGTTTTGAGGTAAGAACGAGCTACATAATGTTGAAACAAACAGCTAAACAGGTGGTGTTATGTTGTGGTGTGATGTGGGATTACGGTAGCAAATTGCTCTAATTAGTAAATTAGATGTAAATACGCCAAACCTAAGTTGATATAGTATCACTATGTGAATTGTACTAATGAGGTCTTTTATTGATACGTTGCATTCCTAAAGTGCCGTGAAGTTACAACAATAAAGATCGTTTTCTTGTAAGTGATTTCAAAGACTTATCTCTTCTGGCCCTTAGGTGGCCTAATTTAGCTCATTGTGTAATTAAGAATTGTTTATGAACTAGCTATCCGAGGTTTAACAGTGCATAGTTCCAGTGATGCGAGAACAACCTACTGATGGCACAAAGGTAATGTTTAAGTAGGGACATACACAGTCGAGTCACATTATTGTGACCACCTCCTACTTTTGACGTCAAACGTGCGTAGCCAATGAAAGAAGGCACGTGTCGTGAGCTGGCTTGGAGGGTACATAAGGTGTGCTGTAGGCAACGGCAATCTGAAAATATATCACTCGTTGCTCTCATGGATAATAGGAGCAATTTATCAGATTTGTAAAAAGGGATGTTTATCTGCATTCGGACCACGGGTGGCAGTATTTCTGAACAGCGCAGTTTGTGAAACAGTACGCGTGCTGCTGTGGTTAAAGTGTATCGTGATTGAAGAAATGGCCCCACTGCAAAAAAGCGACGTGAAAACTGCGGAGCACCACGTGTCATTGATGTGAGAGGTGAACGTCGGCTGCGAAGGTGCGTACGGGCCGATCGACATGCTACAGTGGAGCAACTCACTTGCCGAATGAACCAGGGGCTACCGGAAGTGTGTCTAAAACGTCAATTTAGCGAAACCTGGTGCGCATGGGGCTCCGATGCAGACGGATGGACACTGTACCTATGCTAACGAAGGTGTATATACATTTGCACGGCAGTATCGGAATTGGTCCTCCGCTGATTGGCAAAGGATTGCCTTCTTCGATGAGTCACGTTTTCTGCTTCATCGAACGGATGGACTTTGGCATATAAGGCGAGAAACATCGGAGAACAAACACTCTTCAATCATTGCTTACAGAACACAAGCTGGTGAGGGGCAGCGTTATGGTCTGGGGAATGTGTTCGTGGCATTCTCTGGGTCAACTCATACCTGTGGAAGGCACCATGCACCGAATTCGTTATTAATCCATCCTTGCAGACCACGTACACCCATACATGCCGATTGTCTTCTCTGGGGCGGATGGGCTCTTCCAGCACGATAATGCGACGTGCCACACAGCTTGAAATGTCCGAGAGTGGTTGGAAGAAAACGATGATGACTTCAAAGTAACTCGCTGACCCTAATTCCCCAGATTTAAACCCAATTGAGCATCTGTGGGTCCACATCGATCGTGTTGTTTGCTTTATGGATCCTCCATCATGCACCCTCTAGCAGCTGTCAGATGCACTGCAGTCAGCATGGTTCCACATAATTGTGAACACCTTTCAGCATCTTATTGAGTCACTCCCAGACCGTCTAGCTGCTGTCCGCGCTGCACACGACGGTTAGCTGGTGGTCAAAATAATGTTACTCGACCGTGTATCAACCAACGAACATTAAGCTTTAAGTCAAACTGTTAAGTGCACGATCTATTGAGAAGTTCTGGAACGGCTGCGAAGACGGTTTCTTCGTGTTCGATCAGACGTTGCTTCCAGTCGGTTTTTGCACCATGACACCACGTCACATCGTATTGCTCTCTCTGTTTGCGGAAGATTTTGACGTTCGGAACATTGCAATGGTTTCCACTGTCCCCTCATTCCTCCGATCTGGGCCCAAATAACTTTTTCTCTTCATAAAACTCACGAACGTCTTTATTGGGCTATCATTTCCAGACAATAGACAACCTTTAGAGATCAGTAACCAATGCACTGAAGGACCTCACAGAAGATGATTTCCGGCCGCCCCGGTGGCGCAGTGGTCTAAGGCGTTGGCCTCTGATCATTCGTCCGTAAGGGGTCCGGGTTCGAATCCCGGTCAGGCATGGATGTTGTGTTTGTCTTACGGCACTGGCTCTCTCCCTTCCCTGGAACCAGTGACCCCAAATTAGGGACGGGCGACTGCTTATAGCCCATTGAGTTGCTCACGGTGGTCGTTAAACCTCCAATCAAAAAAAAAAAAAAAAAAAAAAGATGATTTCCAGCAATTCTTCCAGGAATGGAAGGGCCGCCACCAGCGGCGTGTTACTTTGGAACGCAGCTATTTTGAAGGAGAGCAGGCTGAAATGTAAAAATGTGAGTAATAACATTTTTACAAATCGATCTGATTACTTATACAGCAGATCTGATGTACAGAGGATTTTGACACATTTTAGAACGTGTTTGATAAGAGATTACAGAAAAAATAAAAGAAGTTCAAAGAACTGAAACTGGCAACAACGTGTTACATGAACAGGAAAAAAGCATCTGCTGCGGTTAAATATCGTGCGCTGAGAAAATGGCGCACGTAAACAAGCTGTGGATAGAAGCCTATGTTTTTGTTCTTTACGAAGAGAAATATTGGTATTCTGTAATTAAAAAGCGCTGTGGAAATCATGGAATTAGCCTTTTTAGATGTAAAACAAGCAATATTATTAATAATAGAGGGAAAAGTCGTCAAGCCTTGCTTTTAACAGGAAAAGAATGCCAAACTAATATCCAAAGAAGGTACGTACTTTTACGCCTATTTCAAAAGTAAGGTCTCCCATGCACCATCACCAAATACTACAATGGTGTCGTGCCAGATTGTCATGGAGCCACTCAGAATGGCAGCGGGGGATCTTCAGTGACGAGTCCCGCTTTAGTCTTGGGGCAGACGACCACCGAATCCGTGTATGGAGGCACCGTAGTCAGCGCCAAGTTGAACGGTTTGTTGTCGAGCGTCACACGTCCACAAGGCCTGATCTCATTGTGTGGGGTGCAATTGCCTACGATGCCAGATCACTTTTGGTGTTCATTAGAGGCACTTTGACGGCCCAACGTTACTTTAATGAAGTCCTGCAACCAGTGACCTTACCTTTTCTGACCTCTCACTCCGGTGCGAATGTTCAAAAGGGCAACGCTTACTGCTGCGGTCTCAAGAGAGCTTGACTTCAGGCACTGACACTGGTCCGCATACTGCTGCGGTCTGGAGTGCTTGCCTTCAAGGCATTGACACTCTGCCATAGCCAGCCGCATCGCCAGAGCTATCGCCGATTGGAAATGTATGGGATGCCATTGGACGCGTTAGTCACACTCCACCCCTACCGCACGATCTGCAGGAACTGCGTGAGATGATTCAAATTGCATAGGATGTCTTATCCCAGTACACCATTAGAAACATGTACAACTCCATGCCGAGACGACTGTGTGAGCAAACATGGTGGCCCAACGCCAAACTGAAAGACACTCCTTATTGGCGTGTAGCTCAATAAATATTGCACATATCAGTCTCAATGTTTAATCATTTATTGTTCCTGGTAACCTTTACCCTCCTCCCGAATAGCATTTCAATCCGACACGTCCTTCCGGGTGCAACTATTTTTTTGACGATGAGTGTACGTCACCAGGAAGATAGAGATCGCGAGAAAAAGTTTTCGACCTTTACGCCCCCCTGGCAAGAAAACTGTGTATTATTTAAAGAGTGTTCCCCCATCTTTATTCCACCGAATGGCATACAGTGACAAAAAAGAATTTTCTAATAGGTTTTTAGAAGCGGAAAAACAGCTGCAAACAAAAGTACACAGACACCACCTAGCGATAGAACTGTGAACTACAAAAAAACTCCGCAAGCACAAGACTAAAGTGTTCCACAAGATAAATGGTATCCGGTATTTAAAAAAGTCTTTTTAAATAAGACATTTAGAAACAGAGATATGGATAAAATCATACTGAACATTTGGGCCCCCTGGCGGGATTTTTTTTAAACGTTGTTTTGGAAACAAAATACACACAAAATGTTTCAAAGTTCGTAGTATCTAACCGAAAAAGAATTTTTTAGTCGGGTTTTTAGTTCCGTAGATATTGCTGCAAACATGCTGTAAACGGAAACATGAGCTTACGACGCCCTCTAGTGGTACACTTGTGCGTTAAGAAAATTTAAAATTATATGAATATCATTCCGCTCCGAAAACGCTCTCCGATAAAGAAAGAAAGTTTCAAGTCGAACTCTTAGAAGCAGATATATCGATAAAAATGAGATATAAATGTGTGTATTATGTGTATTTTGTTTCCAAAATAGCGTACAAAAAAAATAACGTACTCTGGCGGAAAAACTATGCACTATATAAAGAAGACGGTATTTTCAAATGGTTTTCCGAGGTGAGCGGTATCGGTCTACGAAATAGTGTTTACAATCGAGGTTTCAGAAGTGCAGATTTTGTTGCAAATTCATCGAAAACAGAAATAAACGCTTACTCTCCCTGGTGGCCTAACTATTCTACCAAAAATTACGAATTACATGCAGAACATTTCCCACGAGGAGCAGTATCCGATGCAGAAAGAGGTTTTTGAAATCGGACTTTTAGAAGCAGAGATATCGGGGAAATCTCAATTTACCGTTACGTCCCCTAGCGGAAAATATATGCATTACTTGAAAGCAAACTATACCCCAAATAGCCTTCGTTATAAAAATAATATCTAAAGGATGAAAGCATTTTTCAATCGGATATTTAGAAGCAAATATATGGAATAAAATGCATTTTGAATTCGTCAGCACCTGCATTTACGCCCTCTAGCGGCGAAGTTATACATCGGAAAGAAGAGAAAAGCAAAGATCGTCGTTCACACATTTAAAGCTTTCCAATGCAAGAAGAATTTTTCAAATCAGATTAATGGCTGAAGAGATGGTGTCTGTCCACAGCCGGACGGACGGACAAAGCGACACGTATTTGTTTTACAAGAAGTGTTAAAAATGGCTGAAAAAATGAATACGATGTTTCATATCTTTGGACCCCGTGCTTGCAGTATTTTAGGTTGTTTTACTATGGAGAAATGAAAAGTAACGCCCGGCAATTATTTTTCTCTTTGCAGGTTGCAGTTTGGCAGACAACGAGTTTGAATATCACGCTATAGACCGGTTTAAATCGATCAGGTGTCGCCGTGGTGTAAGACAGCGTGAACGACGACACAAAGATGTCGCGTTTGTTAGCGTCGTCTACGAAAGAAAAGCAACGAGGTGTAGTCCGATTTTTTGTGGACTAAACAGAAAACTGCGATGGAAATTCACGAAGGAGTGGTCTAAGCGTATGGTGGTGATTGCCTAGACCGCAACAACATCTCCAGATGGTGCTGTTTCTTTGCAGAGGGCCGTGGCAACTTTACCAATTCTCCACGTTCCGGCCAACCCGTAACCGCGTCATCACCTGCCACTATGAGAGGCATTGAGGAGGCAATTCTGAGTGACCAGCGGATCCATCTGCGCACATTAGCACAGAATTTTAACATTTCGTAACGCATAGCGGACGATATTGTGCATGATAAATAGCAATTTCCCAAGGTCAGTGCGAGATGGGTGACCAAGAACTTGACAAACACCAGAAGCGACAGAGAATGATGTCATTCTTGGACCATTTGATGCGTTACGCAGAAAAAGGACATTAATTTCTGGCAGGTGTAGTGACAGACGATGAGGCTTGGGCGTACCGCAACACACCCGAAACAAAGAAAGCCAGTACGGCGTGGAATCATTCCGACTCCCCACCATAAAAAAAAATCAGATACCCAATCTGCACAAAATGCCCTCGTGACGGTGTTGTGGGACATGCGTGGCGTTCTTCTGGGAGTGTTTCATCCAACGGGTACCAATGTGAATGCCAAAACCTACGCTAACACACTGATAAAGTTGCGTCGCGTCCTTCGCGTCAAAAGACCCAACAGAGACGGTGCAAATGTCAGACTGCTTCACGACAACGCTCGACCGCATATTGCACAACACGTTCGTGACAAAATTGCGCGATTTGGCTAGAAGGTGCTCCAGCACCCACCGTGCAGCCGAACCTGGCTCCTTCGGACTTACGTTTGGTCCCTTGAAAAGATTCCTGGGCGGCCAACGCTTCGATTCGGGTGACGAAGTCAAAACGGTTGTCCGCAGGTGGCTATACGCCCAGAAAACGGACTTTTACGAACAAGGTGCACTAAAACTGGTACCACGCTGGAATATACACTGAAGAGCAATTTAATTAGAGATACCTGTCTAGTAACGTGTAGCACCACCTTTCGCCCTGATGACGGCGGCGATTCGTCTCGGCATGGACTCGACAAGACACCGGAAGCGTTGAGAAGCCATACGGATCCAGGACCCCTGAACAAGCTCCCACAGTTCACGAAGATTTGATGGGAGGGGGGGTCAGAGCCTCGAACATCTCTCTCGATGGCATCCCAGATGTGCTCGATGGGATTGGCCAGCTGAGGTCAGGTGACCTAGCTGGCCAAGGAAGCGAAGTCACGTCGGTGGAGTGTTCATCCAACCATTCGGATGCAATTCGGGAGCTGCATTGTCTTGTTCCAGGATGAGGTCCCCAGTGGGATGTTGAAGACGCACAAACGGGAGCAAATGGTCATCCAGGATATCCCGGTAACGTTGACCTGTCAGGGACGATGTCACACGTACCAGGGGTGCCATTTCAGTCCACATAAACAGTCCCCAGATGAGAATGCCACCCCACCAGCTTGAAGAGTACCCTGCTGGCAAGAAGGATCCATCGCTTCATGTAGTTTGCGCCGTACTCGTATCCTGCCATCCGCATGTACCAACGTGAATCTCGACTATCAGTCCAGGCAGCATTTTCTCACATGTCTAGGGTCCAGTGGCGATGTTCCGGCGCCCATGCTAAACTTTGCACCCTGTGGTGTGCGGTCAGCAACGGTACCCTCGTGGGACGATGGCTTCTGTACCCCATAGCGAGGAGATGGTTCTGAATGGTGTGGCTGCTTACACGTTTTTATGCACCAGCGTTAAATTGGCGAGTGATTTCTTGCACTGTGGCCCGTCTATCCGCTGTTTCAATGCGAGCTAGCCGACGATGACCCCACTCATCCAAACGCTCTTGTCCACGATAGTTGGGCCTTGCAGGGATGGTTTTACCGGATTCGATGTACTCACGGTGCACCCGTGACACAGTGGCTCGTGAAAATCGCAGTGCCTATACGACTTCCGAGATGGAGTGACCCATTCATCGGGCCCCGATAATTTTCCCACGATCAAATGAGCTTAGATCCCTCATCTTACCCATACTGCGTCCGACTCTTACTGATTCCCGTCGCATCACTCCTTATATTGTCGGATCGCTGCATACGTCATGTCGTTTCCGTTTACAGGGCCGCCCACGGCGCCACATTTGTATAACGCCAGTTGTCTCTAATTCAATTGCTCTTCAGTGTATGTATCGAGCGTCTCGGTTTTTATGTTGAAAAATAACTAAGAAATGTAGTTTGACTGCGTATGTGTTTTGTTTTGCCTATCTATTAAACTGTTGTCAACAAAAAAAAATAGTGTGTGTTACTTTTTGATCCACCCTCGTAGAATAACTGTCGTAGAATAACGTGAAACGTTCTGAAGTTGAGATTATCTAATCAAAAGAAGAATTTGAAACTTCTATCGTGTTCGTCTTTCTTTTTGCTTGGGGTACGCAGGTTTTTTGGATGCGAAACTGTTTGACCCAACCGTACTTAAATATGACTAAAGAAGAAATACTTTCGTCGGAAAAGTGGGGCCGTTTGTACAGGATTATACAAATGAGGAGGAAGTTACTTCTCTTTGTAATCAGAGCATAACGACAGCAATGAATGGATGACCGAAAACGAAAAACAAAAACGCTGCTTCGGAAACAGAAGAGTCTGACGAAATCGGCGTAAGGAAATAAATCGTGAAAAACAGAGATATAGAGTTTTCTACGCGTTAAAACTAAATTGCTCCTTTGGGCAAAGAGAAAGTAGTGAAGACAAAAACCTGTGAATAATTGGATGCACCGGAAACAAGAAATGAAAATAAAGATTTAATGCGTTCTTCTTCTGGAAGTGCGCAATTATACCAGTTGATTTCCATTACCACAGCAGCTTACGACAAACACCTGTTTATGGCGTACGTTAGAACCACTAGGCATGAAACAGAGCTGTATTTTTTGGTACGGCGAGACCCGAAACGTGCCGTCTCAGGGGATTGGGTTTGAAATTAAATCAATCCCATACCTAAAGTCGGAACGCGTCACGGAATGCTGATTGTGACACTTAGTTCTAATGATGTAGCAGGCACAACAAAATCAGCAATTGTAGAAACAGTGTTAAAGTGTGTAAAATCCATCCATCTATCCCGTCCGCCCATGGCGCAGATTGAGTCCCGCAAGGACGACTATGCGCTCGTGACGGGGACGTCGCTAGACTTCGAAATGGGGTTGGGCAACGGGTGAGCGAGCATTATTTTTGGTAGGGCAAACTTGATAGCAAATTTTTTTACGAAACACTGAAAGAACGATTTTTTAATGTGTTTTTTTTATTTTTGATTGAAGGTTTAACGAACACCGTAAGCATCTCAGTGGGCTATAAGCAGTCTCTCTTATAGCCCGTTGAGATGCCCACGGTGGTCGTTAAAGCCTGTCCTTAATTTAAGGTCACTGGTTCCAGGGAAGGAAAAGAGCCCGTGCCGTAAGACAAACACAACAACAACATCCATTCCTCACCGTGATTCAAATCCGGTCCCTTCTCGGACGTATGGTCATAAGCCAGCGCTTAGGTCACTGCGCCACCAGGGCGGCTTTTATGCTTTTCACTACCGGCTACAAAGGAATTCGTGCAATCCCCATCCCTTCCACCTGCATACGTGGATCTGACTAGTTACGACACTGGTGTAAGATACAAGTGTTGGCAGAATGCCGTGTTCAATTTTTTGCTTGCTCTGAATGCATTATCTTAACCTGCTTTTCAAGATTTTGCATTTTTGCTTACGAAAATAGTACTGAACTTGAACAATTTTTTAAAAAGAAAGTGTCGTTTTTTTTTTTTTGTTTTTTTTTTTTAAATCTAAATCAGATTTTAACATCGTGCCAAACTCAACTCCTTAACTTCCTTGCTTCCAGCGGGTGACTTTGCCTTGCACTCCTCTCCTACAAAGCAGTCGTCAGCCACTTTCTGCACTTTTACTGTCCCGGGACAGTCTTAGGTGCGCTAGTGCAGCTTTAGAATCCACTTTCCGTGTTGGAATCCCACACTTAGTAACTAAAACAAGCAGCACAGCAATTAGTAATGATCTCCCTCAGTGGGTTCCTGTTCATTCTCTTCATTCTCCCCTGGGTACTAACATGAAAAAGAGGCTTATATTTAGAAGAATGGAGAACAATTGAATTTTCATAGCCCTGCAGATGATATTTTGATAACCTTTCTACAGAGAAGTAAACGATTCATTTCCTAGGGGGGAATACGCAGGGCTACATAAAATAAAACACAAGACTTATGTGACGTGCCTGCCCGCCCACGACATAAAGGCAGAACTAAGGCAGGACTCGGATTCGATCCCCGGCGTGGACCAAAAATGACGGAGAAATTTACTTCGTTATAATGGCGCCCGAACTTCCCGGATGACCCGGCCGTTAAAGATCTCGCAATGGTGTGATGCTATTTCCACATCGCGAGATAGCAAAAATAAGAGAATCCCTTCTTCAGTGCTTCGAAAAATAAATGTGTGTGATGTTGCATTCCACACACTAGATTGACTGGGAGCTCTCAAGTGCACGTTCTACAGCGGATGACTGCCTACGGCAATTCATTGTCACGGCTGACCCGTGGGCCATACCCCGGCCCTCTTTAGGGAGGGTGTGACGTGCCTGCCCCGCGTGCACACGACATAAAGGCAGAAAGCAGCAAGAACGAACGTCTGCGAAGCTCAGTTGGTAGAGCGACTTGTTCCGGAATAAGAGGACTCGGGTTCGATTCCGGCGTGGAACAAAAATGACGGAGAAATTTACTTCGTTATACTTATTACTTGGGAAAATGCACATTATTTTTTAAAGTTAAATATACTGAAAAATTACACATTTTAAGTTGGGTGGGCGACAGGGGGCAAGACAAATTTCACTGTGGGCTCAAACCCACCCTCGCACCCCTTTGGCGACGTCCCTGGCTCGTGAGGGTTAAAGGCAAATTAATGCAGACGGCTTGCTATTCCTATGCTGCATGCGGATAAGGGACAAAATGCGTCCGGGGCCGACTTCACAAGGAACCATCTACCCATACGCTTCCCCAACCACACAGAGCATGCGGAAAACCCCGGAAGAACCGCAGACTAGATGGCTAGCAGGACCGCGGGATTCGAACATCCGTCAGAAACGTCCGCTTTTCACACAACGCACAGCGACTTAAGCAACTGCGCTATGCCGGTGGTTGTGTGAAATCACGGTTGGTAAAAAAAAATTGCATCGTATTCTCGTAACTGCAGGCGAAAAAAAGCTCTACAAATGGAGAACTAAATGAACAGAAGATTATGGAAAGAGGCATGCTTAAGACGCCAGATTTCCATTACAATACTAGAATCAGGTTCATAATCCCTGCATACTGAACTAAACCCAACTTTGCCGCCCCGGTGGTGCAGTGGTCTAAGCGATGGCTTCTGACCATTCGTCAGGGTTCGAATCCCGGTGAGGCATGGATCTTGTGTTTGTCTTACGGCACTGGCTCTCTCCTTTCCCTGGAGTCGGTGACCCTAAATTAGGGACGGGCGACTGCTTGTAGCCCATTAAGTTGCTCACGGAGGTCGTTAAACGTCCAATCAAAAAAAGAAAACTTGCTATCCAGTTGATTTTGATCATATCTGTTTGCCAGAATGTTTGCTAAGAATTTGTACAGGACTTAAAAAGTGATTTTTAAAACATGCTACGCAAAATTTAGAAACTCACATATATAAAATTAAATTCCATAACACGTAATACGTTCGTATTAAAGAAATTTTCGTGATAACAATAACTGAAATCCTGGCCGATAATGATAACATAGGTCTGCAATGCAGAAATTGTCCGAAAATGTTCACACCTTTTGGGAGCTGATTTCAGGAAAAATAGTAAAAAATTCCATCACATACCATTTTCTTAAAGGGTAAATTTAATTTCGCTGCCTGTTAATTCGTCTGTTTATACGCATAAAATAAGTATTTTATCTTCTTTGTTTACTGAATTTAGTATCATTTAAAAAATCTACTGTACAAACGATTATGTTTACAAGAAAGAAAGACATTTGGGTCAGTGAAACCTTGTTCGCACTGCAAAAAGTTAAGAAATTTATGGAAATGTAGCCGTAGTTCTCGCAAAGCTGAACTGCAACGATCTCAGATGGATTATATGTGGTGATCTTAAAGTATTATTCATGCTCCTTGGACAGCAAGCAGGATACATAAAATATTCATGCTTTTTGTGCCAATCGAACAGGCAAAAGAAGGGCTCACACTGGATCAAAAAACAATGGCCAAACAGGACTACTTTAAACCGGGGAGAGGGGGAGGGGGCGAGAGTACCTTGGTACTCTTTGTAGATAATTTATCCTATGCATTTTTCGCATGCCAAGATCTTTGTGAGTGTGAAATAAAACCAGCGATTACAGAGTATACATTTATTATTGCACAACACAATGCATTTATTCGCGTCACTCACGACTATGCAGAGCCACAGTCTTTTGCATACTAAGTGGAATTAATTCCTAACAAGGTTTACTAATTCCTGACATTGAGCGGTACTTAGGTAGGTGGATTAGTGAATGCTATTGTCGTAAAACTAATGAAAGAAGATATGTGAGACATAAAAGTAAATATTTACGAAGATACGGTCACGGCAATAATAAGCAGGTGTCGTGCTGGCTCTTTTAAAGTTTTCGCCAATTTATTCGCCAAATTCAATTTTTTTATCGCCAAAGTGTTATAACAGTACAAAAAGGAAATCGCCAAAGCTTTTTTTCCATCGCCAAAACGATTTTTTTTTTCGCAAATTACGAAGATAGCGATCGGCAGCGCGACCCCTGATAATAAGTATTTCCACAGTTTAGTTTCTCAAAAGCAGTATGTATTTTTATTATTATTACTACGTATTATTCAGATTTAGACGAACGTAAGAAACTACCGTGACACAGATGAAATGTAATGTAACTACGAAATTCCATCTCCGCATGCGCAAGTTAAAATCTGTCCTCAAGACAGAAAAAACAAGAAAGATGACACCGAATTTTCGGGTGTAATGAGCACGTCTTTTGAATCTGTTCTGACGCGAATTAAATTTAGCCGCCCCGGTGGCGCAGTGCTCTAAGCGATGGCTTCTGATCATTCGTCCGAAATGGGTCCGGGTTCGAATCCCGTGAGGCATGGATGTTGTGTTTGTCTTACGGCACTGGCTCTCTCCTTTCCCTGGAACCAGTGACCCTAAATTAGGGACGGGCGACTGCTTATAGCCCATTGAGTTGCTCACGGTGGTCGTTAAACCTCCAATCGAAAAAAAATTAAATTTATCAAAGCTATTCAAAGACAATGCAACCGGTAGGGAAAACAGTAGTTATCTGATCAAAGAAAGAAGTTCTTTAATCGAGGTTTTTAATCTCGCAGATATTCCTGTAAACGGAATCGTAATCTCGCGCCCGCTGATTGCAGACTTGTGTGTAAAGAAACGTTTCGCAGAGGAAACGCTCTCGAACAAAGAAAGAATTTTTCAAATCGGACACTTCGAAGCAGAGATATCGACAAATATAAGATATGCATCTACACCCCCTGGTGAGAAAAACATGCATTATTTTAAGAAGAAAGTATTCTCAAAAGGTTTTTCGATGTGAGCGGTATCGGTCCAAGAAAATAAAAATTGTCGAGTTTTCAGCAGCTCAGATTTTGCTGCAAATACATCAGAAGCAGAAATTAACGCTTATGCCCCCTGGTGGCCAAACCATTCCTTACCAAATATTAGAAATCATTTGAAAAACATTTTCCGTCAGGAGCTGTATCCGATACAGGAAGAACTTTGCAAATCGGAGTTTTAGAAGCAGAAATAACGCAGAAAACGCAATGTACCCTTGCGTTCCCTCCCAAAATGTCTATGATTTACTTGAAAATTTTGAATTTATGTGAAAAACATTTCACATCGGAAACACTAGCCAACAAAGAAGGGATTTTTCAAATCGGACTCCTTGAAGTAGCGATATTAACAAAAATAAGATATATATCTACTCCTCCTTGCGTGAAAATCATGCATTATTTTAAGAAGAAAATATTCCTAAAAGGTTTGTCGGCGTGAGTAGCGAATTTTTTCAGTTGCGATTTTAGAAGCTCAGATTTTACTGCTAATGCATCCGAAGCGGAAATTAAGATGTACGTCCCCTGGTGGCCAAACCTTTTTTTACCAAAAATTAGAAATTATATGCAAAGGATTTTCCATCAAGAGCCTGTATCCGGTTCAGAAAGAATTTTTCAAATCGGAGTTTTAGAAGCAGAGATATCGGGGGAAACGCAATTTACCTTTACGCCCCCTAGCGGAATGTCAATAAATTACTTGAAAATTTTGAAATTATATGAAAAACATGACACTAGAAACTCTATCCAATAAAAAAAGAATTTTTCAAAACGGACCATTAGAAGCAGAGATATAGACAAAAATAAGATATACATCTACGCCCCCTGGCGGAGAAACTATGCAATATTTTAAGAAGAAAATATCCCGAAAAGGTTTATTGACGTGAGTGGCATCGATCCACGAACGAATTTTTTTAATCGAGATTTTAAAAACTCAGATCTTATGGCAAACATATCAGAAGCAAAAACTAACACTTACGCCCCCTGGTGGCCAAAATATTATTTACCAAAAATCAGAAATTATATGCAAAAATGTTTCCACCAAGAGCTGTGTCCGCTGAAAAAAAAATTCAAATCGGATTTTTATGAAAAAAGATATCGAGGAAAACGTAATTTACTTTTACGTCCCCTAGCGAAAAATCTATGCGTGATTTGAAAAAGTAACTATACCTAAAATACTGTTCAACATAAATGGAATCGAAAGATAAAAGAATTTTTTCAATCGGATGTTTAGAAGCAAATACAGTATATGAAATAAACTGCATTTTGAATTCGACATCATCCGCATTTACGCCCTCTAGCGGCTTAAATTGCAAATCTTAAAAACAAAACGCAATAAAGGATCATCATTCGCATATTTCAAGCTTCCTAATGCAAAAAGAATTTTTCAAATCGGACTAATAGTTGCAGAGATATCGTGGGTACAGACGGACGGACGGACGGACAAACCGGTAACATAAGCACGATCTTTTTTTACAAAAGACGTGCTAAAACCCTTCCCACTTCCTCTTCATATCAAACTTAGATTTATGAAGCAGTTTGTAAAAGCTTTCCGGAAGAAGAATGTTTTAAGTATCCGTGTGAAAAGTTTTTGGAATTGTCAGGTGCCAAATTGAAAGAAAGTATTTTTGTCGGACGGGACATTTGATAACCCTTAAAAGGCAGTAAGTTTGAAACAGAAACTGTTGGGAGAAAAGCTTGGAATGCTTTTATGGAATTTGTAAAGAAATTTTTGGGGGGACTACAAAATTACCAACTACAAGCATATGTACTTAAGTGCCAAAAGTCATGAGATAGCAGTATGTAAATTTCGAGTCAGACTAAACAATCGCCAGTAGGATTATGGCAATGTACATAAAAAAATGACTGCAAGCTGTCGATTGAACGATGAAAAACAATTAAGCCTCACTGTAAAAGATGTTAATTTATTTACAGATTAAAATACATAGTTAAAAACTTAGAAGGGCGAGAACTTTCAGAAATACCTTTGTTCCATCATCCTCAGGCCGCGAGTGCCGGATGTCCCAGACAGGACGACATATATAGTCGGAAAAACAGTTCGTTGAACCGCGGATAACATCAGTGTTGCCACATACAATAAAAGAAACCCTGAAAAGTAAAGAATATTAACATTCTAATCTTCGGCTAAGTCATTCATGGTGGTGCAAAACCTCTTGAGAAGGCTTGCTGTCTAGGACATCCGACAGCAAGCCTTCTCAAGCCTCTTGATGTCTGGGACATCCGGCAGGAGCTTGTTCGTGAGGAACATAGGGAAAGATTCCAACTAAGACATGAATGAGATGGAGCGAAGACACCAGGAAACATGGAGAGACAACATGATGGCCTGCTAGTATTGAATACTGCACAGAGAAGACCAGCACACGCACACACACACACACACACACACACACACGCTGTGCATACAAGAAAAACTACTAAACGAATCTTTGAAGGCAAAAGAACAAGGACTTGTAAAATCAACCAGGGTTCAAAATGATTCTTTTTTACGCTTTCCAACCGTAGGTTGAAGAAGCGTATATGCTCCAGCTTTTTCCGTCCGTCTGTCCGTCGGCACGATAACTCACGTAAAACTGATTCGATTTCGATGAAATTTTATCATGTGGTAAGGGACCACCAGGGGACAAACCCTATTGAAAATGGGTGAAGTGGGGTCAAAGGTCACGCCATAAGAGCGGGACCCATTCAATTGCCCTTATGCGTGCGTAAATATGGTTCGATTTCGATGAAATTTTAGTATGTGGTAGGGGACCACCAGGGGACGAACACTATTGAAAATGGGTGAAGTGGGGTTAAAGGTCGCGCCATAAGAGCGGGATCCATTTCATTGCCTTTATGCGTCATAACATGCGTAAATATGGTTCGATTTCGATGAAATTTTAGTATGCGGTAGGGAACCACTGGGCACGAACCCTATTGAAAATTGGCAAATTGGGGTCAAAGGTCAGGCAGAGCATAAAGGCGGTATTTATTCGATTGCCCTTATGCGTCATAACTTGCGTAAAAATGGTTCGATTTCGATGAAATTTTAGTATTTGCTAAGGAACCACCTGGGGACGAACCCTATTGAAAATGGGCGAAATGGGGTCAAAGGTCACGGCATAAAATTGGAATCCATTCCATTACCTTTATGCGTCATAACATGCGTAAATATGGTTCGATTTCGATGAAATTTTAGTATGTGGCAGGAAACCACCTGGGCACGAACCCTATTGAAAATGGGCGAAATGGGGTCAAAGGTCAGGCAGGTCATAAGAGCGGGATTTATTCCATTGCCCTTATGTGTCATAACTTGCGTAAAAATGGTTCGATTTTGATGAAATTTTAGTATGTGGTAGGGAGCCACTGGGGATGGACCCTATTGAAAATGGGCGAAATGGGGTCAAAGGTCAGGACACTTGAGTGGGATCCATTCCACTGCCCTTGTGCATCATAACTTACCAAAAAATGTTTCGATTGCGACAAAACGTTATCATGTTGTTCCGGAGGTATAGTGAACCGGTTCTGTTGAATATCAACGAAATGGGGTCGAAGGTCATTGCACAAAAGCAAGATTTATCCTACAGCCATTATTCTCATAACTTGCGTAAAACTGCTTTTATTGCGACAAAACTTTAGTATGTTATTCTTGAGGTGTACTGAACCGGTTCTGTTGAATATCATCGAAATGGGGTCAAAGGTCAGGACACAGGAGCGAGATTTATTCCACAGCCATTATCCTCATAACTTGAGTAATAATTTCTGGTATGTTTGGAAAGCGTATCATAATCAATGCATTGCAAACTTGTAATTATTTTTTGTGCATAAACTATATTTTAACGCTTCGTAAGGAAATAAAATTTTGATCAGAGTGCATGCGAATATGCTGTTTTTCCATAGCTTCACATCTATTTTGAGAAAACCTTTATGTCTTAGGGAAAAATCACAGTCACTTTTTAAATCAGCACACAAATACACTATACAGGGTGATTCATAAAGAAGTATACAGTTTCCGCGCACTATAAAACAAGAACAAATTAAGATATTTTATGTCACCTTTAACAGAATTGTAGGGGAATGTTTCAAGTTTTTTTAGAGACAGTCACTGATGTTCTATGTGTGCACCCTTAGTCACACGACACACATCGATCCGGTAATCCATTTCCGCCCAAACGCGAGGTAAGATATCTGAATCAAGTGTAGCGATCACTTAGTTTTTACCGATGAAGCTACATTTCACGTGAGTGGTCAGGTAAACAAGCACAATATTCGCTTTTGGGGAACGGAGAATCCCAGATTTGCAATGCAACACGTGCGAGATTCCCCTAAAGTAAATGTGCTCTGTACTGTGTCCAAAAAGAAAGTGTACGGCCGCTTCTTTTTTCACGAGAAAACTGTCACGGGAGGCTCTTTTCTGGATATGTTAAGTCTTTGGTTGGTGCCACAGTTGCAGGACGACAGCAACAACTTTATTCTCCAATTGGATGGTGCACCACCGCACTGGTTAGGCGACGTGCGAGATTATCTCGATAAACATCTTCCTCACCGATGGATTGGAGGAGCCACGGACTACAACATGCCACTGCCTTAATGGCCACCCAGAAGTCCTGACTTAACACCTTGTAACTTTTTCCTGTGTGGGTACGTAAAGGACAAGGTATTCGCCCCTCCCCTTCCTGCTGATCTAGCGGAGCTGAAACAGCGTATCACAGCCACTATCAATGCTGACCTCGCGTTTGGGCGGAAATGGATTACCGGATCGATGTGTGTCGTATGACTAAGGATGCACACATAGAACATCTGTGACTGTCTCTAAAAAAACTTGAAACATTCCCCTACAATTCTGTTACAGGTAACATAAAATATCTTACATTGTTCTTGTTTTATAGTGCGTTAAAACTGTATACTTCTTTATGAATCACCCTGTATTATCATAAATATTCGGACTCCAACATGTTTTAGGGCAAATGACTTTATCATCGCAGATGTTAGTTAGTCAGTCCACATTTTGCTTGTATGACAAAGGTAACACGTCGAGGCAATTTCCGGTGGGTTTCGACAGGAATGGCTCGACATTCGCCCTGCAAAGTTGCTGCCAGGGTGGAGAGAGAAGGCTGTCGTTGTGGTAAATTCTGTATCGGGCGTTCCAGTTCATCCCGGAGGTATTCTATGGGATTAACATCAGGACACTGAGCAGGCCAGTCTAACAGTTCCGCCTCATTTTCAAGAATCCAGTTCTGCACACGCCATGCAGTGTGGCATGGAGCTCGATCGTGTTGGAAGAGGCATTTCCATAATACTGCTGCATTGTTGGTAGGACAGAATTATCCAGAAAGTGGAGTTACACTTCAGAGTAGATGGTATGTGATATACTATAACCAACGAGCCGAGTCCCACCCACTAAAAACAACTCCATGTCATGATGGAACCTCAACCGAACTTAACAGTTGGAAGAATCGTCCGACGAAAATCATTCACCAAGCTGTCGCCAAATCCAAGCACGCCCATCATATTGAGAAGAGTGAAAAGCGTGACTCATCACTCCGAAAAACAGCTTTCCAGTTGCCCACAGTCCAGGAACGACGGGAGACTCACCCATCCAAAGAACAGCTTTCCAGTTGCCCACAGTCCAGGAACGACGGGAGACACACCACTCCAAAGAACAACTTTCCAGTTGCCCACAGTCCAGGAACGACGGGAGACTCACCACTCCAAATGACACTTCGCATTTACGGTAGTCATGTACACTGAAGAGAGATACCTGTCTAGTAATGTGTAGCACCACCTTTCGCCTTCATGACGGCGGCGATTCGTCTCGGCATGGACTCGATAAGACACCGGAAGCGTTGGGAAGCCATACGGATCCACGACCCCTGAACAAGCTCCCGCAGTTCACGAAGATTTCATGGAGGGGTCATCTCTTTCGATGTCATCACAGTTGTGCTCGATGGGATTGAGGTCAGGTGACCTAGCTGGCCAAGGAACCGAGTTCACGTCGGCCGAGTGTTCATCCAACCATTCGGATACAATTAGGGAGCTGCATTGTCTTGTTGCAGGATGAGGTTCCCAGTGGGATGTTGAAGACGCACAAACGGGAGCAAATGGTCGTCCAGGATATCCCGGTAACGTTGACCTGTTCAGGGACGATGTCGCACGTACCAGGGGTCCCATTTCAGTCTTCCTAAACAGTCACCAGACGAGAATGCCACCCCCACCAGCTTGAAGAGCACCCTGCTGGCAAAAAGGATCCATCGCTCCATGTGGTTTGCGCCGTACTCGTATCCTGCCATCCGCATGTACCAACGTGAATCTCGACTCATCAGTCCATGCAACATTTTTCCACATGTCTAGGGTCCAGTGGCGATGTTCCCGCGCCCATGCTAATCTTTGCACCCAGTGATGTGCGGTCAGCAGCGGTACCCTCGTGGGACGATGGCTTCTTGTACCCCATAGCGAGGAGATGGTTCTGGATGGTGTGGCAGCTTACACGTTTTTGTGCAGCAGTGTTAAATTGCCGAGTGATTTCTTGCACAGTGGCCGGTCTATCCGCTGTTACAATGCGAGCTAGCCGACGATGACCTCGCTCATCCACACGCTGTTGTCCACGGCAGTTGGCCATTGCAGGGATGGTTTTACCGGATTCGATGTACTCACGGTGCACCCGTGACACAGTGGCTCGTGAAAATCCCAGTGCCTGCACGACTTCCGAGATGGAGTGACCCATTCGTCGGGCCCCGACAATTTTCCCACGATCAAATAAGCTTAGATCCTTCGTCTTACCCATACTGCGTCCGACTCTTACTGATTCCCGTCGCATCACTCCTTATATTGTCGGATCGCTGCATACGTCATGTCGTTTCCGTTTACAGGGCCGCCCACAGCGCCACATTTGCATGACGTCAGCTATCTCTAATTCAATTGCTCTTCAGTGTCTGTCTTGTGTGCCGCTGCTCTACGATAATAACTCACACTGTGCAACTCTTTGGGGATAGTTATGGTACTAACCGAGCCATTTACAAACATTTCCTACTTCAGCAGAGATAAAAATGGCAGAGGAACAACTGGATTTCTTAAAATTTCTTACCATGGATTTTCTATCACGTTCCGTCAGTTTGTGCGGCCTTCCTGAGCGTTTTTTTTTTTTTTTTTTTTTTTGCCATTGTTGTACCGTCTTGCCATCAGTTACTGTCGATTTTGTTATGTTTAGTTTAACTGCATGTCATCCTATAACCAGCCCACTCTGGAACTCGGAAAGTTCACGTACAAGCGGCATGTCCGCTTCAAAGTTACTGGTAACACCGCCGAACATCTCAGTTTTATATACACTGCTGGCCACCCAAAATGCAACACCAAGAAAGACACGAGATAGCAAAGCCAGATTTACTGGACACATAACAACAGATACAAAGATGAAACGATTGAGCTTACAGGCCCGTGCGACTTGCGGAACACGCAGACATCAATAGCTCGTGTGGCCTTCCCTTGGCTGGCAATAACGGCCGCTACACGCCGCGGTATCGAACGAAAGAGGCTTTGGATGTGGGCTTGGGGTATGTCGGTCCAGGCTGCTTCCGCACGTTGCCACAGTTAATCAGGCGTACCCGCGGGTGGTGCTTGCCGGGCCACTCGGTTGCCGATCAGCGACCAGATGTGTTCGATGGGCGACATATCAAGAGAACAGGCGGACCACGGCAGCAGTGACACCTGGTGGACTGTGAACAATTGCTGCACGATGCTTGCCACGTGCGGGCGCGCATTGTCCTGTTGAAACGTGGCCGCTGGCAGGTCCTGCAGGTAAGGGAGGACTACAGGCTCCAAAACGTCGGAGATGGTGCTGTGGCTGTTGAGTATACCGGCGATGCGTACCAGAGGGGTGTGGGTGCCATTTCCAATTGCGCTTCAAACCATAATGGCAGTCAACCGACCGGTATGGCGATGCATAATGCAGGCGTCATACAGTCTCTCGCCGCGGTGCCGCCACACGTGGATCCGACCATCGTGGTGTTGCAGGCAGAAGCGTGATTCGTCGGAGAAGACAATCTCGTGCCATTCCGTAGTCCAAGTGCGGCGTTCAACGGCCCACTGTCGCCGCGCTCGCCGGTGGTGTAACGTGAATGGTAATCGGAGCAATGGGCGCCGTGAGACAAGTCCCCGCTCCTGCAGACAACGTCGAACGGTACGTGCTGACACAGGTTGTTGCGCAACACACCCTAATTCCTGCGCTAACGTTCATGATGGGGCGGTGCGAGCCACCAATGTCCGCCGCACAACATGCCGGTCCTCTCGTTTGGTGGTGTGACGCGGCTGCGGCAATCTCGCACGTCGGTCCGTTCGTCCCTCCTGCACCCACCGAATCCATGCTCACCTCACTTTGGCTGTATGTCGTCCCGCACGGGCGCCGATGTCTCCGTACGATAAACTGCTGTCGCGATAAGCCACTATTCGCCCTCTGTCGAACTCCGAAACGTGCTAGAATGACTGCCGTATTCTACGACGAGGCATCAGGAAGCTTCCCACGCACAGGTCCGGCAGCACAACACACTTCCACTACTTACATCCCGCCTACTGTGCACCCTTCTTATAGTGCCTTTCGGTGGCGTGCCGGGCGCACATGATTTGCATATGCCCTGCAATGCTAATCGTTTGCATGTCCTCTTGCGGACGACGCATGCTGCGAATTTCAGGCCAATCGGATGCTTCCTTCTTGGTGTTGCACTTTGGGTGGCCAGCAGTGTATTTAGTAGTGTCCGAATACTTTTGACAATACAGTGTACCTTTAGGAAAAAACCAAAAACTTGCAGAAAATTTTCAGTGAAGCAAATTTTGCAGGTATGTGTAATGTAAGTGAGGCGCTTTGTTAATAAATAGCAATTAAATCCTCAATGTAATTAAAAAAATCTAAAACAGGTATCACGCCTTTTGGAAGTAACGAAAAGTTTAATTTCTCCTTCAAACCATTCCGTAGGATAGTCTATCCGTGGGTGGGGTGCAACTAATGTGAGGTACACACCCAAGAATCTCATCTAGTTCCACTCAGCAGCAAGTTTCCCGATTCAAAAACAGCGATCAATAAGAGCCCGTGATTTTATTCTCAGCCTAAACGTTAGCCAGCTCTTCCAAGAAAATGAAAAAAAGAAAAATGCATTATTCACCGCTACTTAATCTTTTACTTCCCATTATTTATGGCAAATAATGGAGGGAAGAAATAAATAACGCGATAGCTACTTCCTCATTGTTTTTTGAATGTGTAAATCAAGCGGGTTTCTTATCTGAGACTTTGAAGCTAAAATCCGAAAGGGGTTTCGATGATTTACGATCTTCAGAATATTCCTTGAGATACTAAGTTTTCGTAAAGAGGGGGAAAATACACATAAATATTCAGGTAGCAGTTTTGTAGGTAGTTTCGCATAATACGAGTAGGACTCGAGTAGAAAAGCACTCAATGCCTTTTCAGATTTTATTTGTGTGCTCATCGGCAGAGTGGGGGATCGAGATTTTCTGTTTCTTTGTCTGTTTTCTTTCTCTTTTTGCGGTTTTCCTTGAGTCTTTCGCGGAAACCGCATGCGTGACTATGCACACAAAATTAATTAATCCATGTTGACCCCTACACGCGGTGAGTGAATGGCAGGGTTTTATCGTACAAGGCCGAACGGAAAAATAAAATATGAAAAATAATATCTTACATTGTATACACGCGATGTATTCTCAAAACCATTTGAAGGCTAGTAAAAGTGTAAGTGATGTAAAAAGCTGCTATCCAGATGGTGTAAATGATATTTTCTTTCTGTTTTTTTTTTTTTATACACAATGCGGCAATCAAGTAATGAGGCTATTTTTAAAATAAAATCCTGGTAAAACACACGGCTCGGGAAGGCATGTTTTTTTATAAGTCATTTATCAGCAATGCGTTGGCAACAGTGCTTGCGTGAGAATTGCGCAGGTGATTATTTATACTGTGCATGACGTCATTCGGTGGAAGAACATTGTCAGAGCTTTGTCATGCAGCAGAGAGCCAATATACGGTCCTTCTTGAAAATCGGTAAAACTGCATCTGAGACAGATGAATTGTTGAGTAACATATATGGGAGCTAATGGCCTATCTCGTGCACAAATATTCCGGTGGTATGCACGTTATAAGGATGTGCGGGAAGATCTGGAAAATGACGAAAGACTCGGAAGCCCGAATTCAGTGCGCACGTTTGAACTCATTGAGAAAGTTGGCAAAAGGATTACAAGTGATTAATTAATGTGTGACCTTGGGGATGCTGGAATGTGAGCTCGGTGTTAATAAGGAGACGATCCGTCAAGTTTTAGTGCAATATTTGTGGGGGTAGTAGGGGAGTTGGTGCTCATTTTGTTCAGCATGCTGTGTCAGATGACCAGAAACACGCACGAGTGGAGTACGCAAAATACATCCTGGAGACTGCACAAACAATGCAAAATTTTCTCCAAAGCATTGTAGCAAGTGACGAGACATGGTGTTTTCCTTATAATTCTGAAACGAAGCGCCCAGAGTGCTCAGTAGAAGTCATCACAGTCACCCAGAAGAAAGAAGATCCGGTTACAGAAGTCCAAAATCAGGACAATGCTTGTGTGCTTTTTTCCAGAGTTAATTCAAAATCAAAAAAATACTTCACGAGTTCATTTCCGAAGGTAACAACTGTTGAAAAAGAGATTTTTTAACGACTTAGCGATTGCTTTTTGAGTAGGTGGATTTTCTTTTAAAACCAGAGACCTTACTTTTGAAATAGTCGTAAAAGTACGTACCTTGTTTGGATATTAGTTTGGTGTTCTTTTTGCTGTTAAAAGCAATGCTTGACGATTTTTCCCTCTATTCATGATAATATTGCTTATTTTACATTTAGGAATGATAATTCCGTGATTTTCGCAGCGTTTTTTAATTACAGGATATGAATATTTCTCTTCATGAAGAGCAAAAACGTAATATTCTATCCACAGCTTGTTTGCGTGCGCCATTTTCTCAGTAGACGACATTTAACTACAGCAGATGTTTCTTTCGTGTTCATCAAACACGCTGTTGCCAGTTTCAATTCTTTGAACTTATTTTATTTGGTGTAATCTCTTAACAAAAACCTTTTTTTTTTTTTCAAAACCTTTTTCTTTCAGGAACCTTTTACTGATACATCCGTTGTGTATCAGTAAAATGTTCCTGATCAGTCTGTGACAGATATCATGGTGCCGCAATAACTCTGCGGGAGTCACTGGGCAAGATGACTATTAGATGTGAAAAGCAATAACAATTGGCACGAGTAGAAATAAAAAGACTAGCTTAGGTTCTACAGCAACTCCAATGATCAGAAACACTCTGCCCTCTGTATCTAGAATGTTGGCTCCATTTCAAACTGAAAGACAAAGCTTTATGGAATAAAATTATATATTTAACAAAAATATAGAACAGAGAAAACATCGCTAGAAAAAATAATTACGATCACGAGAGAAAGAATCGTTCCGTCCTACTTCCGTTTTCGGAAAAATTTATTACACTTTCTGTCTTAAATACGAATATTTATGTAATTAAATCATGTTAAAATAATAACATATAGCACAGAGAAAACATCGCAAAAAAAAAAGGGGGGGGGGGCGATTGCGAGGGAAACGTTCGCTGCTTTTTGCTTCCGTTATCGAAAAATTAGGCGATTTTATGATTACCGGAGAAATCTTCGCTGCATCCAGCTTCCGTTCTGGGAAAAGTTTCCTCCATTGTCAATCATAAGTACAAATACACTGCCAAAAAGTGAAAAAAGAACACCCAGAAGGAATGCCAGTAGAAACGTCATATTCATCATCATCATCATTGTCAACCATTATCAATCCACTGCTGGACGAAGGTCTCCCCAAGTTTCCTCCACAACGGTCTGTCTTGTGCCAGTCTCCTCCATGTCACTCCCGCATATTTACGAATTTCATCCACCCATCTCCCATGTGGTCTTTTTCTGGGTCTTTTCCTGTCCCTTGGAATCCAATCTAAAATTTCGGCTGTCCATCTATGGTCTGTCCTTCTGGCAGTATGTCCAGCCCATTGCCATTTCAGGGATTTAACTCTGATCATGATGTCTTCCACTCTCGTCATTTTCGGATCCACGAGTTCCTCTTCTTATCTCTCCTGGTTATACCAAGCATGCACCTCTCCATGCTACTTTGAGTTGTCTGCAGCCTTTGTATGTCTCTTTTAGTTAAGGTCCACGTCTCTGCACCATACGTAAGCACTGGAAGGATGCATTGATCAAACACTTTTCTTTTAAGACATAATGGCATATTGCTCTTGAAAATTATGCTGTTTCTTCCAAAAGCTCTCCAGGCAAGTTATATTATAATAAGTTAATTATTAATTGCAGTAGAAATTGTGATCCAAGTTGAAATGTCATTGGACTAAATAATGACGTCACTGCGAACGACAACATGAAAATGTACGCAGTGCGTATTTAAGGACTAAGGCGTGCAGAACGAAGTCATTCGACTAGTGTCGTGTTGTTCAGTGCTCGTTGAAGAAACTACCATGCCTGGACGACGTAGACGCGCAACATTTGTTCAGTTATCGGAGTTGGAGCGAGGCAGTATAGTGGGTCTGCGGGAAGGTGGTTGGACCTTCCGTCAAATTGCGGACCTAGTGGGACTAGAGGTGGCGTCGGTGGTCAGAGGAGCACTCGCGCACTCGCAGACGTAGTTCCGGGCAACCCAGAGTTACGTACGCACGAGAGAATCGGCGAATCAAGAGGGCGGCATTGGCAGAGCGGACGGCTACGGCGTCACAAATTCAATCCTCTGTCCTTCCAAGGGTGTCTACCAGAACGATACAGAATCGCTTGTTGGAAGCAGGACTACGGGCCTTATACAAGGCTTTTTAGCGCCAGATGAAACATTTATATGTTGTTGATTTAAAATGAGCTGTCCGATGCAACTAGTGTGTCACATTTAAGTATACATTGCCATTTCTTCAGCCTGACATTTTAAACTTAGCGTACCACAAACCTCACATAGCAAAAAGAGTTACGTTATAACGCATTGAAAGGTAAAATAAACATTGTATCACTTCACACGTGTTATCACTTTCCTTTCTTAACAAGTTGTTGCTACGACATAAATCTCAGAGATGCAGGTTTAGTTTTTAACGGTGTTCTTTTTTACTTTCTGGCGGTGTATTTATGCAATGAAATAATATTGTTGAGCCCCAGGTAAAGGAAACTCCTCTGGAGCGGTGTTCCAGCCAACAGCAATACAGAACTAATTTTTCATTTTAGAAAAACGTTTGACGTTATGCTTATGGAAAAGTCTTCGTACAAAAATATGTTTCAAAGCGCATCATTCTGTAGACGTAACACGGAAGAGGTTTTTAATGTATGTAAATAGCAGGAAATTGGTCAACAGTTTTGAAGAAACGTTTGTGTGATGCATCATTACGGTTGTCCTCTTCCCAGCTGCTTTATCATTATGGCGTTATTCGCCTGTTCTTCCAGCGATCGATGTGGTATCGTTTTAGCTGAAGATTCATCAATGGCATGTCTCGCTACAATTATGGATCTCCGGTTAGTTGCATGTCCTCAGAGTTCATTCCTTCGTTTCGAAATAGTTGAACTTGCTCTTTAACCTTTGTAGTCCATGTCATTCACTTGTCCTTGCTAGCCGCAGTAGTCACTTTCTTTCGATCGTATCAGCGAGGGAGAAGCTTTGGTCTCTTGTCTCGAAATTGTAGTGTCCAGTTCGAAGAATAATTCCTTTCACCTGTGTGGGCTATTTCTTCATTCATTGTTCTTTCTCGCTCAACCGTGATGCCATTATGAAGTACCAGACGGGACCGCGTGGTGCTATATGACGTCATTATGCCCATTAGAGCGTGAAGGTGGAGGGAAATCTAATGCAGTATTATTCCTGAGAGTCTTACTGTTAAGTTCTTATGCTAATCAGCCGCATTTATGGTTTCATTAGGCGAGTGGTGCAACCGAGAGCACAAGTTCGCATAGTGTAACGTTGTGTCATCCACTTTATTGTCTTGGCTTGAGAGCACTAGCTGCGCCTTTCAGACCTTGTTGCTTCGCAGCTTCTTTGTTATTTAGATATTTGTACGCTTAATGAAGGCGTTAGTGTCCAATTCCGAAGGTCAGTTTTCATTTTCTTAGTACCTTTGTACTGCAATTACTGATGCAGGGAGAAGTATAATAGCCGTTCACGAAAAAAGTGGCTTACTTTGTCGGAATAAAGTAACACAGATATACACAGCGGGACTATTTTATTATCCCCCCTCCCCCTTCTTTGGTGGCGAATCACGGCGACGGGCGACGGGCGACGGGCGACGGGCGACGGGCGACTAACAGATGTTATTGTCCTCCAGAAAGAAAAGATATTCCCAGACCCCTATTAAATCCTCTCTTGCAGACGCGATGCAAGTTTTCAGTCTTTGGACGGAATTCCGTCTTTCAAAACTTTCCGAAAACGAAAGTTAGACGGAGCGAAGATTTATCTCCTAGTTGTAATTTTTTTTAGCGATATTCGGTCTATCCGGTATTATTGTTAAATATCATTTTACTGCATAAATGTTTCTGTTTCAGTTTGAAAATGGAAACAACAATTTCCGAAAACGGAAGTTAGAGGGAGCGAAGATTTCTCTCGTAATTGTAATTTTTTTCTAACGATGTTCCGTCTATCCAGTATTATTGGCAAATATCATTTTATTACATAAATGTTTCTGTTTCAGTACGAAAATGGAGGCAACAGTTTCTGAAAACGGAAGTTAAACGGAACCAAGTAATATTAAGTTGTTTTTCTCGCGTGTGTTCCTTGCCCTATATGGTTCTTAAAAATCATTTTATTACATCAATATTTGTGCTTAAGATGGAAAATGAAGAAAAAAAATTTCGAAACCGGCAGCTGGATGGAGCGAAGATTTCTCCCGTAATCGTAAAATGGAGGCACAAATTTTCGACAACAAAAGCTAAAGACAGCAAATATTTCCGCAGAATTTTTTTCATCGCGGTGTTCTTCCTCAACTGTATTATTGTTTAAACAACATTTAATTACATAAATGTTTGCACTTAAGATCAAAAATGGAGGCAACATTCTAGGCACAGTGATCTTGATCCTAGTTATCATTGCAATCTGAAGAACCTAGGCTAAGAGTTGAGGCTCTCCGGAGGTAATGCCAGCCATGCTTGTTACCGCATTGCACACAACTTCGCCCGAGATGTCCGTCTAGGATCCGTGGATCTCATGTTCCGCTCCAAAGCATCCCAGACAGCTTCCACAGGCTTTAAATCTTGAGAATTGGGGGGGTTGTAACTGGATGGTTAAAAACTCAGATGAGTGCTTCTGGAGTCATGCCTGGATGGTTGCCGCTCAGTGGGGAGGTGCACTATTCTCCTGGAACAGACCATCGGCTGAAGGATTTGCGCATACCATGAAAGCGTATCGATGATCAGCCAGCACATGCTGGTAGCACGCAGCATTTAAGAACCTCTCTAGACACACTAAGGGACCATAGGTCGCAGGATGCCCGAAGGCCATGAAAGCGTGTAGGTAATAAGCCAGCGCATGCTGGTAGCACGCTGTGGTTAAGAACCTCTCCAGACACACTAAAGGACCATAGGCCGCAGAATGCCCGAAGTCCATGAAAGCGTGTAGGTGATCAGCCAGGACATGCTGGTAGCACGCAGCAGTGAAGAACCTCTCCAGACATACTAAGGAACCATAGGCCGCAGGATGCCTGTAGGCCATGAAAGCGTGTAGGTGATCAGCCAGGACATGCTGGTAGCACGCAGCAGTTAAGAACCTCTCCAGACATACTAAGGGACCATAGGCCGCAGGATGCCCGAAGGCCATGAAAGCGTATAGGTGATCAGCCAGCACATGCTGGTAGCACGCGGCAGTTAAGAACCTCTCCAGACACATTAAGGGACCATAGGCCGCAGGATGCCCGAAGGCCATGAAAGCGTGTAGGTGATCAGCCAGCACATGCTGGTTGCACGCAGCAGTTAAAAACCTCTCCAGGCACACTAAGGGACCATAGGCCACAGGATGCCCGAAGGCCATGAAAGCATGTAGGTGATCATCCAGCTCATGCTGATAGCACGCAGAAGTTACGAACCTCACCAGACACACTAAGGGATCATAGGCCATAGGATGCCTGAAGGCCATAAAAGCATGTAGGTGATCAGCTAGCACATGCTGGTAGCACGCAGCAGTTAAGAACCTCTCCAGACACACTAAGGGACCATAGGCCGCAGGATGCCCGAAGGCCATGAAAGCGTGTAGGTGATCAGCTAGCACATGTGCATGCAGCAGTTAAGAACCTCTCCAGACACACTAAGGGACCATAGGCCACAGGATGCCCGAAGGCCATGAAAGCATGTAGGTGATCATCCAGCTCATGCTGGTAGCACGCAGCAGATAAGAACCTCTCCAGACACACTAAGGGACCTAATGTGTCCCATTAAAAGGCTCTGCCAAACCATCACGGAGCCACCACCGGCTTGAATAGAGCCAACCTGGCACGAGGGGCCATGGCCTCATGCTATGGACGCCACACTCGCACCTTCCCGTGAGCTCGGCACAGCTGCAAACGGGATTCATCTGATCCCACACCGCGGCACCACTATGTAGATGTCCAGTTTTGATGTTCCCGAGACCAGGCGAAGGGTAATTTCCGATGACGAGCAGCAAACGAATAGGGCGTCGGCTCCCGTAGCCAAGGGTATGCAGCGTTCTCTCACTGACGCTGCTTGGGCCTCCGACATTTAGCCTGGATGTGATTCGCGCTATCGTTGCCAAGCGTTCGGTCTGTACCAGCCTAGATAGTCTACGTCGACCCCGGTCATTAATGGAGTGTCGTTGGCCACCGCTTTCTCTCTGGGGGATGGTACGTCCGTCGATGGTATATTTGCGGTACACCCATGGCATGGTTATCCTCAGAAAACCTGGGGTTTTTACAACTTGGGCGATATAATGATCCATCTGTCTTGAGCCGACGATGCGTTCACGATCAAAGTCTCTCAGAACACCACGTTTACCTATGACCGTCGATTGCGAAACACTGTTGGGAAGCCCTGCTGTCCGACTATCGCCAGCGTTCGGTTTGGGCCCATTCCGCTCTGCGCGGCGGATGCTCATGTCACTGCCCATCACCCCTATCTCTAATGTTTTATCTCTTGTGAGTGTATAATGTGTTTCAAGATAGTCACCAAAAAAATTCACCCACTTGTCGCTACAATTTATCAGCTTGTTTATTCCTTCGTCATGGAATTGCTATCCCTCTTGCTGGAGCCAAGGTTTGGCAGCAATTTTCGTTTATTCACCTTGGATAGAGCGACGTTTCTTCGAGTGATCATCAAACACAGGAAAGGGACTGAAATCGAGAGGAGATAGATTTAGTTTCTTCGATTTACATTGCGTTGGTTTCCATTAAAGAGCTTCTTGAAAATCTCCTGCGATTGTAGTCAGTTACAGGATGCCTACCAGACGATACTATCAGTATAGTCTAAAGCTCAAAAGAATGGTAACCACTGGACAGTTAACAGCACGACGGTATATGTGACCAGTCAGCAGAAAGTAGTCGGAAGTGAAGCCAAAACTTAGTAATAAGCATTTCGACGAGTAACGGGAGACGTAACTAATGAGAGTAAGTTCGCAGAAGTGAAAAGGTGTCCAAAGTACAAAAGAATCGTAAACATTGGGCAGTTAACAGCCCCAGGGAGAACGGTAGACGGAACCAGTGGGCAGTAAGCAGTCAGGAGTGCAAGAGGAATGGTAAAACCTCTCTAATAAGCAATTCGACGGGAATTCGGAGTCCTAACCGATTAACAGTACGTTCTTAGAAGCGAAAAGGGATCGTTAACTAGATAGTCTGAAGTGCTAAAGAATCCTAAACATTGGACAGTCAACAAACCCACGCGCAACGGTATACGCAGCCAGTACGTAGTCAAAAGTGCAAAGGGACAATCACTCGGTGGCTTGCAGTACTACGAGTAATGGGAGTCGTAACTGATCATCAGTAAGTGCTTCGAAGTGCAAAAGGAATGGTAACCAATACGCAGTTCGACGAGCAACGGTAATCGTAACCGATCACCCATAAGTTCATCAAAGTGAAATGCATTTTCTCATACACTCGAAAAAGCTGCCGATGAATAACATTCAACGAAACTTTGGATGTCCATGAAAATCGAATTACACCTCGGACCTCCTCGTCAGATCGTCTTGGCCTAATCGCCATTTTGAACACCTGTTGTGTGTTAACGTCTCCAGTATTGGCATTCGTATAAAGGCTTTAATTAGTCGTACATCCCAAATTTTGGGTCTTTGGTTCTGGGGAAAAGAGCCATCCACGCTTCATCATGGTTTGAATCCGGGTGAACTCGAACAGTTATGCAGCATCCAGTGCCACTGACCACTAGGACACCGGGCGAGGCCATTCTTTTTATTAACCCTTGAAATTATGAAGCTTCACCTAACAAAGTGAGCACTAGTTTAATGGAACCAAATTAAAATACATGATCTCAAAGATCTCTCTCTCTCTCTGTCTCTTAATGGATGAATAATTTGCTTTACAGTGCAATGCTCCTTAGTGGACTGAAAGTTCTTTTACCAAGCGATTTATAAGTTCAAAACATGCATTACTCTCGAGAAAGGACTTCCAATAATCGCACGGCGTATGATCATTCGTCCGTGAAGGGGTTTGGGGTTCGAATCGCGGTGAGGCATGGATGTTGTGTTTGTCTTACAGCACTGGCTCTATCCCTTCCCTGGAACCAGTGACTCTAAATTAGTGACAGACGACTGCTTATAGCCCATTGAGTTCCTCACCGTGGTCGTTAAACCTTCAATAAAAAAAAAAAAAATTATCACACGAAACTCAAAATCATGGTTGCCCCGGTGGCGTAGTGGTCTAAGCGATAACCTCTGATCATTCGTCCGAACGGGGTCCGGGTTCGAATCCCGGTGAGGCATGGATGTTGTGTTTGTCTTACGGCACTGGCTCTCTCCCTTCCCTGGAACCAGTGACCCTAAATTAGGGACGGGCGACTGCTTATAGCCCATTGAGTTGCTCACGGTGGTCGTTAAACCTCCAACCAAAAAAAAAAAAAAAATCATGTAAAAAAAAAAAAAAAACGTAATGTTCTCTGTTCTTTGTAATTGAATTCTCCAAAAAACCGGAAACTGAAGAATTTTCTTTTTTTTTTTTTTTGATCGACCTAGATGGAAAGATCGGACGGCCACCCTGGTGAAGCAGTGCTCTAAGCGCTGGGTTCTGACCATTCGTCCGAGATGGGTATCAGGGTTCAAATCCTGGTGAGGCATGGATGTTGTGTTTGCCTTACGGCACTGGCTCTCTCGTTTCCCTGGAACCAGCGGCCGTAAATTAGGGACGGCGACTGCTGATAGTCCTTACTGTTGAGGGGGGGCATTAAACCCTCACCCTCCAAAAAATGAAAGTTCGTTCTAGTTTGTCTTCAGTAATAACTTCACCTCGCTGCCCTGGTGGCGCAGGGGACTAAGCGATGGCTTCTGACCATTCGTCCAAGATGGGTATCAGGGTTCAAATCCCGGTGAGGCATGGATGCTGTGTTTGCCTTACGGCACTGGCTCTCTCCCTTCCCGGGAATCAGTGGCCAAAAAATTAAGGACGGGCGATTGCCAATAGCCCACTGAGTTTCTCATGGTGGTCGTTAAACCTTCAATCTAAAAACAAAAAAAATTGGCCTTCAATAACGCAGTTGGAAGAATTCTCCTTAGAGCGACCCCAACGGCGCAGAGGGTTCGGGTCCGAATCCTCCTTTGCCGCCCCGGTGGCGCAGTGGTCTAAGCGATGGACTCTGATCATTCGTCCGAACGGGGTCCGGGTTCGAATCCCGGTGAGGCATGGATGTTGTGTTTGTCTTACGGCACTGGCTCTCTCCCTTCCCTGGAACCAGTGACCCTAAATTAGGGACGGCGACTGCTTATAGCCCATTGAGTTGCTCACGGTGGTCGTCAAACCTCCAATCAAAAAAAAAAAAATCCTCCTTAAAGCGGCCCCGTTCGTCTGAGCTGGTCCGAGCTCGAAACTCGGGGCTAGGTCCGGATGGTGTGTTGGCATTATGGCAATGGACCCCCCTCCCCAACCCCACAGCCTAAAACGAATGGTGCAAATTAGGGATGGGCGACTGCTTATAGGCCATTAACATAATCGCAGTGGTTGTTAAATCCCCAAAAAGAAACAAACGAATTCCTTGAATTGAAAACATTCAGTTAGTAGTATGTTTTCCTAGCTCAAGAATAATGTTTCGATTTTTTCGTCTGAGTTTTACCGCTACGCCCGCTGATCTCTACACGTGCCACAATAACAGAAGTAGCAGAAAGCTCCCTGTTTCGCCAGACGTTTTTCATGTCGATAAGCCAGTCAGCATTATTAAGTGATTTTTTTTTTTTTTTTTTAGTAAACCTAATGAGATTTGGCATTCTGATGGCGCGTGCATTCGTTGTTAGTTGCAGGAAGGAAACGAGATGTCACAATCTAGTTAGTACTTTTGAGTCTTCTCTGCCTCCTGGGTGAAGGTATTAAGGATTGCATTGTCCTGTAAACACTTTACAGGTTGCATTAAGGACGTCATTGTTTTCTTAAACCCGTTCTGGCGGCGTCATAAGATACTCCGTTAATTTCATAACATTCTTCGCATCTTTCAGCACACGTCTGTAATCTTCGAAAGAGTTGAAGTTTTTTTTTTTATTTGTTTATTTTATTTTGCTTTCGTTCATATCTATACAAGGCAAAGCATGTAGCTCGGTGTGATTATGGAAAACTTAGAAGAACATAAAAAATTATTGTAAGCGGATTGTTTTCTTCACATTTCACAACAAGCTGTTCAAACGGTTAGACAGCTACCATTGCATATAACAAGTAGCTCGGGAACAACGGAAATCCTCGTTAAACCTGGGCGCTCGCTAAATCTGTTTTTAGGTGAAAATTCTCACCATGTAAATATACATATGCATACGTGATAATATACATACACGTTCAATGATTGAGCAGCACATGAAAGAAAATGGGGACCCCCAAGTTGAACAAATTCGTTTCATGCCCAAATGCTTGGTTAAAGTTCGGTGAATTGGTGATTTTGAAATGTGAACCATATCTTCGATATCTCTAATCAATGTGTCTGTATTCCCGTATTATAACACCTATTGTATTAATGTTTACCTCTGTAACACTCGTTGAAGGTCTTCCTCCAAGCGCGATTAAAACCGCCGACTCACGACCATCGATAAATTCCTTATGCCATCTGTAAATTCTTGATTTTCCTAGACATTCATCTTTATAAGCCTCTTGCATAAGACGGAAAGTCTCTCCTACAGACTTCGACAGTAAAATTTAATGGCGCATCTTTGTTCCTCTTTCACATCCATTTTTCTGAAAAATCACGGCGCGAAAACACTGGTAGGGATTCACGAAACAAGGCTTATTGAACAGCGCACTGCCGATGAAGAATGCATGATTGTATCCATCGTTACGACAATTGTTTTTTTAGAAACTCGTGCCAAGGTCGAACGCAGTATTGCACATTTTTTATAAAAACGTTTTCAGTTGTTTTCTGGATATGCTATGTATATTTAATTAATGAATATTTCAAGTATATTCAACTTGACGGCCACGTAATGCTGACTGCTGCTTAACTCCACAAAACACATAAAGCAAAAGCAGAACCGATCCTCTCAATGTAACACTTGCTTGGACGGTGAAAGGGGAAATGGGCAAAATTCCAGGAAGTTATGTCCTGTTTTCCCTCCGGCAGGATCCTATTCTATTACTGTCCTCTCCCTCTCTGCAATTTTCCCCCTGAAATGCATTTTAATGTGCGTGAGTCCCGCCCATCCTGCTCCGGCAACTTCCCCATTCCATTGTTTCCCTATTCTTCTCTGCAATTGTCGCCCAGAAATCTACTTACATGCGCCGCCCGTATCCTCTTTTTGCCTAGCAGTAGGTGGTCACTTTTTAACTCTGCTGATGCGTTACATCCAAGGCATAACCACTTTGAGTGGGTGAAGGAGAGAGTCTCTTACACAGTTCTCTTGTTGGGTATTTGATGTACCTCTTCCACATTGCTTTCTATCAACATTCTTGCACTAGCACCCTACGCTAGTGCAATTTCTTCCTATGTTCCATCAGTTCTATTCCTCTACTCCAAGACTGTGAGCAGTAGATATTCTTTACATTATAAAATATGGAATTTCATTCAGTTTTCTTACTTTGTTAAAAGTAATCAGTTTAGTTTTTCTCACCCCTCGTTAAATCTGGAGATTTCATTGCATTTTGTTCGTTAAAAACGATCAAATTAGCTCTGGATTGACATAGTACCAAACAAACGATCCTGTATTTCTCGTTAAATCCGAGATGTCACTAAACACGGACACGCTCTAAGCGAGTTCTACTGTATACTGGAGTAAAATGGGAAAGAATTTCTGAAGCCAGAAGGTTGTTAATGAGACTTGAGGGGACCTTCATCCAGCAATGAGTGGAGAATGGTTGATGATGATTGTGAGAAAAATCGGCATATGTTATGCTTAGATTTTCAGCTATGATCGAGTAAGGGATCCCATTTATACCTATTATGAAGCTTAAACGTGAAACTTCCCTAAAGCGGACTTTACACGTTGAATAATTTGCAGCTATAATGATAGGGTAAGTGAGCCCATTTATACCGATGATGAAGTTTAGACGTGAAACTTCCCTAAAGCGGACCTTACACGTTCAATACTTTTTTTTTTTTTTTTTTTTTTGATTGGGGATTTAACGACCACCGTGAGCAACTCATTGAGCTATAAGCAGTAGCACATCCCTAATTTAGGGCCACTGGCTCCAGGAAAGGGAGAGAGCCAGCACCGTAAGGCAAACACAACATCCATGTCTCACCGGGATTCGAACCCGGACCCATCTTGGCCGAATGATCAGAAGCCATCGCTTAGCCCACTGCGCCACGGGGGCGGCTCAATAATTGTTAGTTATAATGTTAGGGTAACGGACCCCATTTATACCGATGATGAAGTTTAGACATGAAACTTCCGTAAAGCGGACCTCACACGTTCAATAATACTGTCATTACTTTCAAGTAATGACAGTATTATTGAACGTCATTACTAATACAAAAATGAATTATACTGTCATTACTTAAAATCAACGACAGTATTATTGAACTTCATTACTAATACAAAAATGAATTATACTGTCATTACTTAAAAGTAATGATAGTATTATTGAACGTGTAAGGTAGCTATAGAGATGGTATGATGGCAAGTAATGATGTGGTAATGAAGCGTATCCGGATATTCTGATATTGGAGCATCAGTATTGGCGTTTGGAGGGGATACTGTTATTAATACTGATTGCGTGAGGACATGCGCGTCATTACTCCAGCATTACTCAGTTCGAATCGCGAATATCCAGGCATTTTCGAAAGAGCGATTGCGTTATGGAGATGTTTTTCTCCTTGTCTTTAATTTAATTTAGACTTAATTATTCATTATTTGTCTCAAACTGACCGTTCATCACTTGCGTACTTTTTGGTATCTTATTAAAGGACCTCCTTTTAGAAGTTAGTGGGATATTGTAGCACTTTTTATCGATCTGGGAACAGCGTTTTGTATGAGTGGTATTTGTGAAGTAATGATCTCTTGTAAGGTTAATTAATAACTTTGTTATTATTTAACTTTACCGTTCATCACTTGCTGTATTCTTTGGTATTTGGTTAGCTCCTTAATATCTCATTAAAGGACCTCCTTTTAGAAGTTCAGGGGGATTCTGCAGTTACTAATCGATCTGGGAACAACCTCTTATATGAGTGGTGTTCCTGAAGTAATGATCTTCAGAGATTAATTAATAACTTTATTACATCAGATGCTTTTCTACGAAAAGTTTCTGTTCAAAATCATCACCTTCACAAGCGAGCGCCATTTTTGAATCCAGAGACTGAAATCCTGTATGGAAATATTCAAGAAAATATAGCTGACCCATCTCTAAAGCTTCGATTTATTTTATGAGTTACGGAGTGGTGAGTTTCGAGTTTTCACGTGGTCCGAAGAAGTAAAATCCTGGATAATCTGACATGCGAACACAAGCATTGACTTTCCTGATTTCTTAGTACATTTTTGAAGAAAACCAGGAACTCATGGATCAGGGAAATGGCAAGAGCTGGTGGCATCACCATCAAAGCAAAGACCCTAAAGTGGCAATGGGCTGGACAAACTGCTAGAAAAACTGTCCGCCGTTGGATAACTGAAATACAAGACTGGACACCAAGGAACAGGAAAACACCCAGAAGACGACCACGTGAGAGATGGGCAGATGAAATTCGAAAGCATGCCGAAGTGACACATGGAAGATAATTCCTCAAGGCAGAGTTGTTGAAAAGACTTGGGTGGACCTTCATCCAGGTCTACCTAAGTCTCTGTGAATATTTATCACGGTTTTTTAGCCATTCCGTCATCCAGGGTTTAACATGACGTTTCGTCCTAAAGCTAAAACTAGGACAAGCCGCCAACGGTAACCGATAACTCGGGTACAATTGGCAAATTTTGATGCAAAATCTAAGCTCACAAGGGCGTCTGTTATAACAAATTCTAAAAAACGAACGCGTAAAATTTATGACTTCCAGAACAAAAGTACGAAACATTCTAAAACCGAAATGCCTAAAATTTATCATGAACTACTTTCTTCACGCCTTCACGTTGGTTGTGATCAGGTTGCATGTAAACAAAGCGGAAAGACACACTCAGATCGAGAAGCAGGTTTTTCATTTTGTATCGCGAAAGACAGACACACACACACACACACATACACAGACTTTCTTTTATTATTATAGATTACACAAATGTTGAGCTAACAGACGGAGTCTTTCCATTTCTTCGTTTTACAATTCAAACGATTTTTTTAAAATTAATGATAGTGAGCCGACTTTCGTGAAATGGTTCAAGTAAAGGGCCATCTAGTTTTTAATTGAAATTCCTCAATGACACGGAATTTCGGGAATCGGAAATCGTCAAAACCTGACCATGGACGATATCCAATTGCATACCAAAAATCACGGTGATCGGATGTGTCCTGTCGTAGCTATGCCCAAACAACTAATTGTCCCGAGTCTTGTACAGAGAGCGGATTTTTTCAATTATTATTAAAATTGGTCAGTTTTTTAATGGTCATTATTTTCATACGGCACGACCAATCACCATGATACCAACCCCATGTCATTCACCATGTCCTTCCCTTTCTCTGTGGCAAGTGTCACCATGATCGGCTGAAGATCTTTGGAGGAGATAGGTAACAAACGTCCCCTTCTCAAAACCCGGAAACCCCCTAAAAATTCAAGATTTGGTGCGATTATTCCTCAATGACACGGTATTTCGGGAATCGGAAGGCGTCAAAACCTGACCATGGACGATGTTCAATCGCATGCAAAAAATCACTGTGATCGGATGTTTCATCTCGTACCTATGCCCGAACAACTAATTGTCTCGCAAAGAGAGCTTCGCTTAATTATAGCTAAACACGCTTTTCTTCCCACAACTATTCTCAGATGAAGACAAAATCAGTGTAAGTCTCTGTGGTTACTCGATTGGTACTGAAGCAAAATAATGATGCTTAATAATGAGCGTGTAAGATGTGAAAATAATGATGGAGTAATAAATGACGGTGCCGTAATACAGTGCAGGAATGACAGTATTATTGAACGTGTAAGGTCCGCTTAACGCTGCGCGAATTTGCTTTCGGATCCTGACATATATGACTCGACTTTACGTAATAAAAGGCATATTTGGGCAGGACTTAAATCTGAAGTGTGCGCTTACAGTGTGGGTCACGTGAACCATAATTTCCTGAATTTCCTGTGAAAGCAAACAAGATATACGGAATCAGCGGCATCAAAATAATACTACTTCCTCCGCGCTAACAGCGAGAAAGGCAGATCCTACCATCTGTGATGCGTGCGCTGTTGTTTTGCATGTGACAGGGTGGTTAATATATGTGATCCCAAGTACACGTGCAACCTTTGATCCTATTTCCGCGTTGTCATCGTCCTCAAGAATAGGTTGGTCACGCGACAGCAATCAACCCCTTAATATCATCACGCGCGAAGCGAAATTTACACTCGGTGAACACGAATATCTCAGGAGTCTCGCGTGTATCTTTTGTTGTCCCAAAACAGTTTTTTGTTTTTATCAAACACTTGTCTTATTTCCTACAAGGACGGAAAGATTGAAAAAGAAAAAAGGAAATGATAAACACTGCACATTAACTTTCTAACACTTTGTATGTTGTAAAATATGCGAACAAATTTATCCAATCAATAGCTGCTTCGGCAATCACTGAAAAGTCATGCAGATAAAAATCGGGAAAACACTGCCAAACTTATAATATATACTAGGGCCACCCAGAAAGTAAGTACTGTTTGAAGATAAAACAAAACAAGAAAGATGACACCGAATTTTCGGTTGTAATGAGCACGTCTTTTGAATCCGTTTTGATGCGAATTAAATTTATTAAACAGGATTAAATTTATCGTACACTTGGGGGGGGGGGAATTCAAGGACGTTCCAGGACATATACAAAAAAATTCCAGGATGATTATTACGCTTTACAGTGTCATGGTCAAATTATTTTTTAAAAGTAATTTTGGTTTGAGGTAATAAAAATGATGAAAGATGTAAATGGATAAATGTGCTTTTTTACTAATTACATTTCTTTTTAATGTTTTTAATTGGAGAATTGCACAATAATGCAAAACTGAATTACGGTGGTGCAATTACCATAAGGCTTATCAGAAAATCCTTTCCCTCAATCTGAAAATAATTAATTCAAACAGTCAACACTATTCTGCACTATCTTCCCGTGTAATCAGTCTATTATTGACAACAATTGAAATCTCTCTATTCTAAAAAAGAAGTAGCTGCTGCTGCCGCTGTTTTAGAAATTTAGGGACACTCTTGCTTTCCTAGCTCGCAGCGCAAAACGTATTGAACGCAAAAATATGAAATTTACATCGTTTATATACAGATAATTGTTTGGAGAACACGCTGGAATAAACCGTTTTTCGATTCTGGCGGTACTTCAAGAGCTATTGTATTTCAAAGTTAAGGTAAGCAAAGAAGTGCTATCAGGTCGCGTTCTGGACCCACTAACAGCAACAAAACCACGAAACTTTGTAGGCATGTAGTGCCATGCCCGAATTTTTGCACCTCGTCACCCTTTTTTTTAATTTTGATTTAGTTTACGAGAAATTTAATTTCTAAATTTCACAAAATTCTCTATTTCGCGATGGGATCCATTTAAGAAAACGGATATATGGCAAACTATGAATCATAACGCATTACAATTTTTACAGCTTAAACTTACAACTATCATCCCTTTTTTACAAAAAAAAATTAAGTCATTTTCTGATTTTTAAGCATTTTTTAAAGACTCAAAGGAAAGAAAATAACTGTTTGTCTGTCTTCACGATAACCACAGAGGAACGTTCTGGTGCCGTGACCTGCTGCCATGGTGACGAAGCTATTTTTAACACTCTCTTCTCATTGGGTGAAAGAACAGGCAACAATATCAAACTGGTAATGACGCAATGCTTAATGACGTAGGGACGCTTTTATTAAAGTTCGGCGTTTTCTGCCTGCATACGTGAATACCTATGTAAATATGGGTTTTTGCCTAGGAGGGCAAAGAGGAAAAATGTGAGTATGTTCGTCCGCGATTTGTTCGGCCACTTCTAAATGACCTAGAGATCTGAAAATTGGCATGCTGATCGGTCTTAAGGTCCGTATACCTAGAAAAGTACGAAACAAAAAAAAATCAAAATGGTGTCTTTGGAACATTGTCTGCTTAAACTTTTCGCGAATTGTTAGACCACTTCTAAATAACCTAGAGATCTAAAAATTTTCATGCTGGTAGGTCTTAAAATCTAAAATGCTTTTTGGACCACTTTTGTTTTCCTTGGTAGTAAATTTAGTAAGTGCTATAAGTTCAAAGGACAAATATCCGCCCTTCCAAATAATAACGACAGTAAAAAAACTTCGGAATGGCGGCGGAGCAAAGTCCTTCAATAAAAATGGAAGGAAATTGAAAAAAGTTCTGCAAAAATCTAACAGAGAGTTCACCGAGAGCGAAACAAAAACTGTAAACAAGCCGCCATCTTGGAATCGATACAGCGCAAACAGTATTGAACAATTGGGAGCACATTTTCATTTCGTCTGATGGCATCACCGGAAAGAGACAGTCGAACACATTTGTCGACAATGATGTACTTGAAGATCTTACCGCAGGGCTCGAGCGCTACTGGGGAAACGAGCGTAGCGAGCCTACAGGCGCAGCCCCTTATAGTTATTATAAAATAAAGCAAGGGCAGATCTAGAATCTAAGGATGGGGAAAGGCCCACGTTAATCAGTTAAGAGAAGAAATATAGAAGGTAACATGGTACAAGTCTACGCCTGTTAGAGGAAGAATTGAGAATAATGGAAAAGTTGAAAATAGGCGAAAAATATTCTGCACGGAAAAACCCATGTCAAGGTAAAATGTTTTTTCCATATACGTCTCCCAGAAGCAGAGATAGTGAAAAAACAAAAATTTTGACCTTTACGCCCCTAACAGGAAGACTTTGCATTATTTAAAGAGGATAATGCTCCACATCTCTATTGTAGCGAATAGCATACAGTAAAGAAGAAACTTCTCAATAGGGTTTTTAGAAGCGGCGATACAGCTGCAAACTGAAGTACACAAACACCACCTAGCGACAGAACTGTGAACTACAAAATTTCTCATATACTAGCCTAAAGTGTTCTACACGGTGAATGGCATCCAGTGTGGAAAGAAGATTTTCAAATGCACATGTAGAAGTAGAGATATTGAAAAAACAGATAAAAAATTGGCGACCACTAGTGCGAAATTGTGCCTTATTTTGCGGAGAAAATGCGCCCAAAGAGTTTGCATAGTCTGACCAAAGAAGATTTTTAATCAGATTTTTATTTTATTCCCGCACATATTGCTGTAAACGGAAACGTGAACTTACGCCCTCTTGTGGCAGACTTGTAAGTTAAGAAAAATTTGAAATTATATGCGAAACATTTCGCGGCAGAAACGCTCTCCAACAAAGAAAGAATTTTTAAAAT